>CP124719.1:12555000-13832500 GCA_031232105.1 Capsicum rhomboideum
TGAAGTTTGAGAAACCAAACTAGCCAGGTTGTACCGCGACGTTAAATCAAGCACTGCTTGGGAGGCAACCCTAGGATTTTATACTTATTTTATTTATAGGGTAATGTGTGCTACATGTGCAGGGACAATGCATAAAAGACACCAAGGAACTGGAAAAAAACAAAACCCCCGAGACCATTGTATGATCATGGGAAGTTCCCACAATTATAGGTTCTGTCTTCTGCATGAGTTCTAGAGGATTGATTTCCAGGGGTTGGTCCTACGATTGAGCATCCACGATCTTGGAATCAATCATCTAACTAAACTCGTATGAATCAACTTCCAGGTGATGTAACCTATGATTTTAAGGAACAATTGTGGTTAGATACCACGATCATCCTTAAGCTTCATAGGTTCTCAGGCAAATTTTCTTAAACTCTCTTGTTACGAAGAGATACCACGATCGTGGTATGATCCCACGATAGTAGGTATAAGCCATTTATTGGATCTTTTAATACTTTTAAACTTCACCGGAACTAGCCCAACTCAAATTTAATTCCCAAATCCTTATACACTACAACCCAATACACTCATTCCATCATTCAAACTTCAATTTCATATCAAAAGTATGATCAAACCAAGAAAAAAGGGAGCAAAAAACTGATTTTAACTTAGAATTTGAAGATTCGGTTGCTCTAATTTGTGCCCTCACTCAGTTCATGGAACTCCTCACTAAGTCAAGGAACTTGCACTCTTAAAAAAACTATGTTACACTCTCATACTTACATCTATAAATTATGTTTGGCAATTAAAGAAAGATTGAAATCATGTGTACCTGTTGCGTGCCAAAGAACTGTGGATCGGAGTTCGTAGTGAACTAGGGGCTTAAATTAAATAATGTGCTCTGTTAGATTGTTTGTGTGAATGGGTGTAGAAGGGGGAGTCTGAGTACCCCTCACTGATCAAATATAGTTCATAATAGGGTTAAATTCTGTGTTTTTAAATTGATCAAGTGTCAGTGCAAACTCCACGACACAACCTACGATCGTCATTCCTATGTACATTCTTGGGTTGGATCATTGTGGGTACTAGTTTACAAAGTTGCAAGGGATTATCAAATGATCACATCCCACAATCTTTGTATCTTGGGACGATCGTGGGTTGTAGTCGTCTGATGTGACAACCCCTCAGAAATTTCTAAGTAGGGGCTTCCTACAATCGAAAGGACGATCGTGGTTTTGTACCATAGATCGTCTATATGATTTACAACACCTGTATTCTAGTTTTAAACTAGTTCTAATCCTTTTATGTACATGTACTAAGGCACCCAAGTTAAATAAGAAGAAGTTGGAAAAGGCCCTCCGCAAGGACATAGCTAATAAAGGGTATTAAAAGAGTCACCTCCGGCTTCGGAGAGTGAATCAGAGGAGTATAGTAGTTCAGAGGTTGAATACTCTAAAGTGATTCTGAAGAACAAAGCTCACGTCAAACCACTAGAGCCCAAGACAAGGCCAAAGGCCATAGCCTCCATTACAATGGTGCCCGCAATAAATCCCACTGAGCCTTCCCAGTCTGAAGAGGGAGGTCAACATTCAAATCCAAATGGGGATGAGCCTGAGATAGCTAGGGCAGCAGATGATGAGGTGAGTTATTTTGAGGAAGAAGAATCTAACCCGGAATCATCCAAAGGACATGCTGCAGATATGCCTCAAAGTGGTTTAAAATTGAGGCGATGGAGTGTCTCAAACTCTTGGGACTACTATATTGATGAGGTTTCCCTGAATAACAAAGGGAACCCAAAGAGCATCCTTCAAGAGGAGTCAATCGGAGAAAGAAATTTTAAGTGTATTATTTAGTGATGAGTTTGAACCGGCAGCTGAAACTCTAGAGTATGACTACTGATTACTGAATTAAAAAGAGTAAAAAAGTTAACTATTGAAGACAAGCTCATGCATTACCAGTGGCTGACGGGCCATATTGCGCAAGCTAAGAAATGAACAAAATGGGTAAATGGTTCAAATACCTACAAAAACACACTGAGTTTCACTGCCAAAGCTTGGTGTCCATCGTCAGGCATAACATAGCACCAACCAAAAATGACAACACACTCAGTGTTGATAATGCGAGAATGATAGCAGCCTTTAAGGCTGAGTTAGACCTGAATATTTTATGAATCATTACAGATGAGATGCGGGAGAGGCCACTACTTTACCACACTACTCTACCCTTCCCAAACTTGGTGACTGCATTATGTTAGAAGACGACTATTCCTTCCATTCCTACTATAGACAAGATTTTCAAGACAAAAAAGATGGTTGATATAGCGTAGATTAAGGATTTGATGAACCCAGTGGCTCAAGCTCGGGGCCCTCTACCTAACGTACCTTCACAGGATACAAAGGGGGGTGCCCCTGCTACAGATATTTTTGCTTCTAAGGCCGGTGCCACTTCCTCCTCTACTCAACAGCCCACAACGCCTTTAGGTGCACTTTAATCGATGCCTGCAAGCTTACACTAATACCTACAGCTCTTCTAGATCATTTGATAAGAACTCAGGACTTTCTTGATGCAAGGATTAAAAAATTAGAGGTAGGGGTTAAACCCTATGCAATGGATGAGAATAAGGCAGCGGTATGAGGGATACAAACCCATTTTGATAGTTTTGAGAGCCATATGATGGATAATCTATAGGATATCCAGGATCCTGATTTAATCACAGTCACGAATGAGTTGGCTGAGTTGAAAAAAGTGGTAAAGGATCTTACCAAGCGGTATTTTTAGGTTGTATAGCCCATACCTCCACAAATTTCATCTTTTGAGGATCTTTACATAGACGTGGATACACAGGATAATTTGTAGCCCCAAAAGAAGTGAAAAAGGACGGATAAGAAGGGGAAAAAGAAGAAGAGAAAAGAGAAGGAGAGTGGGAGGACCTCTGAGATGCTTAGTTTAGAGAGGAGTGAGGTCCCCACTATTATTGAGACTACTATTGCTGCTACTGAGGTTGTTGAGAATGGAGGGGGTACAGAGATTGCCCCCGTGATGACATCTTTAAGTGCACTAACCGTCACCAGTGCCCACTTGACTGAGAGTGCCACGGCCACTGCCGAGGCCATCAGAGATAGAGGAGAGTAGACAGGGGTCGCATCTAGGAACTCAATTTTTGAGTCAATGATAGGAGTCTAGTGTTCCACAGGTATGTTCCTGCCCTTGTGTTACATTATTTTTATGCTATTGTGAAAATGGAAACATTGCACAGTTCCTAAGTTGGGGGTGGAGGTGTACCACATGCAAAGGTGTTTGTTGTCGTGTTTCTTTTCCCTCGAATGTTCTATCTAGTTAGAACTACATGTTTAGGAGTTTTATTTCTCATTTTTGTGTGTTTTGTGCAATAAAGAAAGGAATAGGAGAACTTGGTGCAGTCTTAATAAATAAGAGCATGCAACTGATTTTGAAGTGATTTTGTGTTTAAATAGTAATTTTATGTTTAAATGATAGTTTAAACAATACCCCTCCGAAAAATGTTTTTGTGGTGTTTTTGTGCTGTGTTATGTGCTTTGATCTAAGGCGTATTTATATGCCTTAGTAGCGACTTTAACCCATGTTTACCTTAGTTTTGAGATCAATACGTATATGTTTTGCATGGTTTTGATAGATTATGTGATATTGTGCTAACCAATGTGATTAGACCCTTGTAGGTGGAATTTGCGACTATTTGGAGCATTTTTGGCGTGGAAAGCAAGGCTTGGAGAAGCTACGAGCAAAGGATATTGATGATAAGAGGCAATCCAAAGAGTTAAACTTGAAGAATCATGCCAAATCCGCAAAGAAAAGTCGACGAAAGAAGAAAAGCAAAAATTAAGGGCCTGGCGCGTTTCAGGGAGTGCCAGGCCGCTTTTGTGAAAAATTTGGTTTTGGGAGGCAGCAGTGGGGCGCGTTTCAGGGCGTGCCTGGCCGCCTGGAGCACACCTTTGCAGAGGCAAAATTTGCCTAAGTGCCAGGAGCGCCCAAGGGCGTGCCGGGCCGCTTTTTGGCTAATTTTTGCCTTGAAATTTACTCTATAAATAGGGCTTTTGAGTTATTGTATCACATTCCATCTTGACTAGGCTACTTTGGGCATTTTTGGGCATTGAAATTAGGTTTCATTCCTCATATTTTCAGTTTTTAATTATTTTTAAGGTATTTTATTACTTTTGGATGTTAATTGACATTATGAGTGGCTAAAATCCCTCATTCTTGGGGTTAAGGCCAAGAACATGAATCTCTTGGGTTAATTTTAGTGGGTTTTGCTGAAGTTTATCATAAATCGGTTATTCATATATTCTTAATTTCATTATTTTGATGCTTGATCACCATTGAAATACATTCCTCGTCTTGTAGTGAGCTCGAGAGAGAAACTAAGAGATAGAACGTGGTATATAAGAAGTGTGGTCTTTCTCGGGGAAGGAATTCTAAGGGATTGACATGTGGTTAGGACCGAGAGGTACCTAATCCACCACACTTGGTCAATTACGAGAAGAAAACTTAAATGCACTAGAATTGGTTAAGCTTATCACCACTCACGGATGTAGTTAGGTCTCCAATTTCTAGTAGAAGATTATATTTTGGAGACGAATATAATTGTATAATTAACCTCGGGATCAATAACCAAGATAAACAACTCAAATTGCTTAAACCAATAACAATTATGCTCAAGAGATGACGTTTGGAGTACCTTAGCCCTGGGAATTCACTTTTTATTGATTTTTCAAGAGTATTTGCGAAAACTAAAGTTACGATAGCAAAGTTAGGAGTTAATAGTTCGCAAACAAGTAATTTTTAGTGACAAATCCTGTTTTCTTTTTGCAACACTAGTTTTTGATTATTGTTGGACGTCTAGAATTGGTTTTTGTTGACGAAAGTCCCTTGGGTTCGATATCCGGCTCTTTCAAAGGAGCCACTTTATTACTTGAATGATCACGTACACTTGCGTGTATAGCTGGGTCGGAACAAGTTTTTGGCGCCATTTTCGGGCACTTTCAAATAGCCAGATTTCAATTATTGACGTTTGTACTTTAATTTTCAGCTACGTGTTGACAACTTGATCTTAGCTGTTCTGTTTTGCAGGCTTACTTCATCCAAACACTGGCAAGGAACAAAGAGTTGGTAACCTCACAGTCTGAACCTAAAATATATTTTAATAGATTGAGGAGACAGGCTATAGATTACCCAATCCCACAAGTCGAACTGGTTGGCGAAGGCACACGGGGTAATCCCATAAGAATTGAAGAACCAGCTGTAGAGAGACGTGAGCCAGAAGTAATGGCTGCTAGAACAGTTCACGATGTGGCAATCCCACTCGCCACTAATGTGACCTCCAGTATTCTCAAACCGGCGGCTGGAGGTAGATTTGAGCTTAAACAGAATATGGTGCAACTCTTGCACTCAAGTGGACAGTTTACAGGTCTTGCTCATGAGGATCCGCAGAGGCATATACGTAATTTTCTGGAGATCAGTGACACATATATTTCTGCGGGTGTGTCTTCGAATTATGTGAGACTTACTTTGTTTCCCTTTTCTCTGTTGGGGGAAGCAAGGAGGTGGTTAGATGCAGAGCCGGCTAATTCTATCACTACTTGGGATGATCTTGCTCGGAAATTGTTGATAAGGTTCTTTCCATCTAGAAAGACAACAAAGCTGAGGAGTGAGATACTGAGTTTCAGACAGAAAGATGATGAGAATTTGTACCAAGCTTGGACCGATTCAAATCCATGTTAAGAGATTGTCCTCATCACCACCAAGCTAATGAAGTGTTGGTGCATACTTTCATTGAGGCTCTCGACCCCAACACTAAAGTTCTACTTGATTCAGCTGCAGGTGGACAAGCTTTAGAGAAGACTTATGATGAATTATATGCTTTGTTGAATCATATTTCACAGGGAAATCTAGACTGGCATAGTGATAATTCGAGGAATTCTACAAAGAAGGTTGCTGGGAAACTAGATGCGGATGCAGTCACGGCATTATCGGCCCAAATTTCAGCTATGCAAAACATGATGAACAATCATTTCAGTAGTTTGAATTTGGGGCAGCAACCAGCTCCCGTAAATGCATTACAACAACAGGTTTCTGTGATGTATAGTGTATGTGGAAACGGGGACCATACCAGCGAGTTGTGTAGTGCAAATCCAAATTCTGTGAATTTTGTTGGTAATGCCCGAAGAGGAGTTGGAGCCCAGAATTACGGAAATACTTATAATGCTGGGGAAAAAAATCACCCGAACTTATCTTGGGGAGTAAATCAAAATCAATATAGGCCTCAAGGATATGCACCACAGTACAACCAACAGCAAGGTCAAGGAAATCAAGTGGGTGCTAAGCCTGGAGATATGAGCGTGGAGGATATGTTAAAGCAGATTATGGCAAAGCAAGCTAAGCTGGCAGCAGATGTGAGGAACAATCAGTTGGCTACTCAGAATTTGGAGAAGCAAATTGGTCAGTTAGCTAACGCACAAAATACAAGGCCCCAAGGAGGTCTTCCAGGTGATACTGAGCCTAATCCAAAGCAGGGGAATGTTATTGTTACTCGTAGTGGTAAGAAGTTAGACGATACAGTTGCACCAACGAAAGAATTGGAGCCGAAAGTAGTGGTGATTGAAGACGAACAAGTGGAGTCTACTAAAAACTCCAAAGATGATAAAGTGATACATAGTGTGAAGTTGCCTCCTCCTTTCCCTCAGAAGTTCAAGAAGAAGAAGGAAGCTGAATGCTTTGGTAAGTTCATTAAACTACTTAAACAAGTGCACATTAATTTGCCTCTTGTGGATATCTTGCAAGGTATTCCAAAGTATGCCAAGTTTGTGAAAGATATTGTGGCAAACAAGAGTAGATTGACAGAGTATGCCACAGTTGCATTGACTGAGGAGTGTAGTTCTCGCATTCAAAATCGGTTACCTACCAAGCTGAAGGATCCTAGAAGCTTCACTGTGAAAATTACTCTGGGAGATCGTGTCTATGCTCGTGGATTGTGTGGTTTGGGGGCTAGTATAAATCTGATGCCCACTTCGATTTTCAAGGAATTGGGTTTGGGTCGTCCTAAGCCTACTACTATTATTTTGCATCTTGCAGACCAATCCGTGACTAGAACTGATGGTATTGTTGAGGATGTTCTGGTTCAAGTGGGTTCATTGATCTTTTCGATTGATTTTGTGGTGCTAAATTTTGAGCCTGACCCGAAAGTCCCATTTATTTTGGGGCGTCCATTTCTGGCCGCTGGAGGTGCGATCATTGATGTAGCAGCCGGTAAACTAACTATGCGAGCTCATGATAAGGTTGAGGTCTTTGATGTATAGAGGGCTTTGAAGCTCCCAGAAATTTATGAGAACTTGTCAGCTATTACAGCTATAGATTTGGCTGTTGAGAGCATCCACACTTTGTCTATTGATCCATTGGAAAAAGTTTTGATGGGGCAAGATGTTTTTGGTGATGCGGATGCTAGTGAAATGGTGCAGGTTCTTGATCTTATGGGTATCTATGCTAAAGAGGGTATATGGGAACCTTTGAATCATCCACTCGGTCCTCCAACCAAGCCCTCAATTGAGGAGGCACCGAAGCTTGAATTGAAAGAACTTCCATCTCAACTTCAATATGCTTTCTTAGGAGACAATGAAACCCTTCCTATTATTCTTGCAGCAAATTTGTCAAAGGAACAGGTTGATGTGGCATTGTTGATACTCAAATGAAGAAAGAAGGCTATTGGTTGGCAGATGTCTGACATCCATGGTATTAATCCGGGTCTGTGCATGCATAAAATTTACATGGAGGAAGGGCATAAGCCGAGTGTGCAACACCAACGTCGCTTAAATTCGGTGATAAAAGAAGTAGTAAGGAAAGAAGTAATTAAGTGGTTAGATTCGGGCATTGTTTACCCTATCTCTGATAGTACGTGGGTGAGCCCAGTACAATGTGTTCCAAAAAAGGGTGGTATGACGGTGATCACGAATGATAATAATGAATTGATTCCTACAAGAACTGTGACTGGGTGGCGTATTTGCATGGATTACCGAAAACTCAATGATGCTACGAGGAAAGACCATTATCCAATCCCTTTTATTGATTAGATGTTGGATTAGTTAGCCGGGCAGGAGCATTATTGCTTTCTTGATGGGTATTCCGGATACAGTCAAATTGCTATAGATCCTCAAGATCAGGAGAAGACTATATTCACATGTCCTTACGGCACATACGCTTTCAAGCGTATGCCATTTGGATTGTGTAATACACCGGCTACCTTTCAGCGGTGCATGATGGCTATTTTTTATGACATGGTGGAGGAGTTCTTAGAGATTTTTATTGATGATTTTTCAGTCTTTGGTAACTCTTTCGAGGTATGCTTGCAAAACCTTGATAGAGTCCTTGCTCGGTGTGAAGAAACTAATCTTGTTCTCAATTGGGAGAAGTGCCATTTCCTTGTGATGGAAGGTATAGTTCTTGGGCATAAAGTGTCAAATCAAGGGCTCGAAGTTGATAGGGCAAAGATTGAAGTTATTGAAAAATTACCTCCACCTGTATCGGTGAAAGGGGTACGTAGTTTCTTGGGCCATGCTGGGTTTTACAGAAGGTTTATTCAAGACTTTTCCAAAATTGCACGCCCCATGTGTGCACTCTTGGAAAAAGATGTGAAATTTGTATTTTGTGAATCATGTGTGAAGGCATTTGAGGTTTTGAAAAAAAAGTTGGTAGAGGCACCTCTCCTTATTGCTCCTGACTGGGATTTACCATTTGAGCTCATGTGTGACGCAAGTGATGTTGCAGTGGGCGCAGTTCTTGGTCAATGGAAGAATAAGGTATTTCACTCTATTTATTATGCAAGCAAGACCCTTGATGCAGCCCAAGTGAATTACATGGTGACTGAAAAAGAGATGTTAGCTTTGGTGTATGCATTTGATAAATTCAGATCTTACTTGGTGGGCACGAGCGTTATTGTATACATGGATCATGCTGCAATATGGTATTTGTTCAATAAAAAGGATGCTAAGCCGCAGTTGATTAGATGGATCTTATTGCTACAGGAGTTTGACTTAGAGATTAAAGATAGAAAGGGGACAGAAAATCAAATTGCTGACTATCTGTCTAGACTTGAAAGCTCGACACATGTAGTTGATGATGGGCGTATTTGTGAGGAATTTCCAGATGATCAATTGTTAGTTTTGGGAGTTGATGAGTTGCCATGGTATGCAGACATTGTGAATCTATTGGTCAGTGGGCTCTTTCCTCCTGATTCGAGTCCTCAACAGAAGAAGAAGCTGGCATATGAGGCACACTCTTATATATGGGATGAGTCGTATTTATTCAAGCAAGGGCCTGATCAAATAGTAAGAAGATGTATTCCGGATACGGAAGTGAAGCAAGTGTTAGAGAGATGCCACGCATCACCTTATAGTGGTCATCATAGTGGTGAACGCACAGCCCAAAAAATATTGCAATCAGGTTTCTTCTGGCCTTCTATATTTAAAGATGCTCATGCCTTTGTGAAGAGTTGTGATCAATGTCAACGTATGGGGATGATTGCAAAGCGACATGAGATGCCTCTAAATAATATCCTAGAAGTTGAAGTCTTTGATGTATGGGGGATAGATTTTATGGGTCCTTTCCCAAAGTCGAATGGCAATCTATACATACTTGTAGCAGTGGAATATGTGTCTAAATGGGTAGAGGATGTAGCTCTCCCTACAAATGACTCCAAGGTTGTGGTAAAGTTCCTTCAAAAACACATCTTCATAAGATTCAGAACTCCAAGAGCTATTATTAGCGATGGAGGTTCACACTTCATTAATTATTGGGTGAAGAGTGTATTGGCAAAGTATGGTGTGAAACACAAGGTCTCGACAGCGTATCATCCCCAAAAAAGTGTCCAAGTGGAAGTGTCTAATCATGAGATAAAGTAAATCTTGCAAAAGACAGTGAATACTCAGAGGAAAGACTAGTCACTCAAGCTGGATGATGCTCTTTGGGCTTATCGAACGGCGTATAAGACTCCTATAGGGACTTCTCCCTATCATTTGGTCTTTGGGAAAGCATGTCACCTCCCAGTGGAGCTTGAACACCGAGCATATTGGGCGGTAAAGAAGTTAAATCTAGATTCGGGGTTGGCTGGTAACAGGAGGTTGTTGGAACTCCATGAGTTGGAGGAATTTCGTTCCCATGCATATGAAAATGCTAAGATCTACAAGGAGAAAACGAAGCGATGGCATGACAAGCATATTCTCCCTCGCACTTTCGAGCAAGGCCAGTTGGTACTGTTGTTTAACTCAAGACTTAGGTTGTTTTCGGGCAAGCTAAGATCTAAGTGGAGTGGGCCTTTTGAGGTAAGTCGCACGACACCTCATGGTGCGGTGGAAATTTTGAACAAGGTTGATAGTACGAGATTTATGGTAAATGGCCAGAGATTGAAGCATTATTTTGGTGAAGAAGAGAAGCAGAAGGAGGACGTGTTTCACCTTGATGATAACTGAGCTAAGTATGGTCGAGCCGCGACATTAAACCAGGCGCTACATGGGAGGCAACCCATGAATGTGTTGTTATAAAGTAAAAATACAAAAAGAAGAGTCGTGCCCTGACCAAAACTAAGGCACTTGATGGGAGGCAACCCATCTCTTTTAAAAAAAATTATTTTCTAACTTAGTGCTAGGATCTTGTGTTTATGTAGAGGCACGGAGCATGTTGACATGGAAATCCACCAGAAAAAGGTAAAATTGGAGGAGGGATGATTATTTGAAGGTGCCGGGAAGGTAGGACATGTTTGGAGCGAAGTTTTGAGTCTTGAGACTTGTAAAAGCCCCAAGATTATGTGAATATGTGGAAAATTGCTCAGGTATTTTTTATCATGGTGGCCGTGCTACAGGGCGTGCCAGGGCGCAATTGACAAACAAATTTTATCGTGTGGCAGTGCCCTGGCACGACACAAGGCGTGCTAGGCCGCCTGTGTCAAAAAAAATTTATCGCTTGGCAGTGCCTAGGCGCGACACAAGGCGTGCCAGGCCACCTGTGTCCATTTTTTTTATGCAATAGGCAGTGGGGTAGCGCGCTAGGCAGCATGCCAGACTGCTACCCCATTATATTTTTGGCAATTTTTTTTTTAAGTCTTTTGCCCCATAGACCCGACCCGCCCCCACCCCTTCTCTTTTAAATCCCTAATTTCCCTTATTCTTCACAAATATTCCAACACTCCACAACCAAATACACGATTTTACTCCCAAAGCTTCACAAATTCTCTCTTCCTTTTCTCTCCTCTTGCCCTCACGTTGCTCAATTTCTTGCCCTCTCCTCTTGGGATTGTGTTTACAAGTCTCCATTTACGCTATCAAGGTATGTTTCCTTAGCTTTCTCTCTCTAGATTGCTATGAGCAAGATGCGAATTTGGGGTATTCTTGGATTTTGTTTTTGATGCATAATATATTCTTGGTATGTTGACTTGCTTCTTATGATGTGGTTGGAGTTTATGGGGGGTCATTATAATGCACTTCAAAGGCATGTGAAATTGGGTTGAATAATCTTATTTTAGTTGGAATAATTGGAAGTGGGCTTATCTTTATTGGTGAAATTTGAGCATGTGAGTAGTTGGTATCACTTGATATAACGTATATGGTGTTGAATATGTATGCGTCTTGTTTGAATTCTTGAGTAAAACAAGTACGTCATTCTAATATGTATGGGCTTATTGCACTTGTGTTGGGTATGTGAAATTTGTCTATGGTTTGGACTTGGTAATTGGGATTTAAGTGATAAGGGGAAGTCTGAGTACCCTAGACCCATATATTTTGAATGGTGCTAAGCAACTAGGTGTGGGGTGGCCCTTAAAGTCCACACCCATTGAGTTGTTTAGCTTTCTTTACGTGGGAAATTGCCTTGCTTGTGGATCTTTGCTACAGGTACAATGTGGGATGCTAATGTGGCTGCCTCTAGCTCTCACAAGAGACGTCGGTCAGTAAGTAAGGTCCCCGTGGCTCCCCCAGTCCCAAAGGGCCAGAAATGCAAGTATGGAATTCATGTTGTATCTAGTGTTGGCAAGAGTTGGTGCAAAAGCCACACTGAAGCTAAATACTTTGCTGATGAATGTATTGATAGGGCAAGTCTAGCTCGGACTTACTCGAGGATATTGGCTCGGATTGTGCAATTGGGAATGAAGTTCATCTTCGATAGACCTAGAGATTGTAACCTCCACCTGGTGAGGGAATTATATGCAAATTGGAACCCGGATGCACCAACCAGCTCAGTGGTTGTACGAGGGATGGATGTGATACTTGATTCCTTGGGCATTACGAGATTATTGGGAGTCCACACTCGGATTAGCCCCCACGACCTCCTTAGGCTAAATGTTAGGCCCCCTTATGCTGATATTAGACACACTCTTTGCGGGCAGCGTTCAATAGTAAGATGGTTGCGCCATCACAAACGAGGGTACCACTTGAGTCTACCCTATGTTCATTTGAATTAGGAGGCGCGAATCTGGTTGAAGATTATGTGCTGCTGCTTGATTCCGGGGAGCCACATGATGGAGGTTACAAGGGATCGTGTATGTCTGGTGTATGCTCTCATGACTGATGTGGAGATTACTGTAGGGTCTGTGGTGTTGTCGTCTATGCGTCGAGCTCGGTTGCAAGGAGGTCTTCGTTATGCTTTTGGTGGATTATTGACTAAATTGATGCGAGCATTCGAAGTACCCAAGGAGGCATTTGATTATCATCCTCCAATGGTGCAGACCCCTGTAGATGTTACCCAGACCAGGACACCGGATGCACTCGGCCCCACTCTCACCTTAGAAGAGCGTCACGCTCGAGATGATGAGATTTATCCCGTATATATGGGTTAGAGATGCTCCACCACAGGACTGGGGGTAGGCCCTCTACGGCGGATGAGCTGAGCCAGGTTGAGAGGGATTATCCTCTTAACGAGCATGCCATGAACTTTTTGAGAATTGGTCCTGATTTTGTCGAGCCTGTGGATGATGATGTCCTCACAGATAAAAATGACCACCAGACCGATTCTGATGATGACGAGGTGGAGGCGGATGATACTCCGCTAGAGGTCCGTGGGCCGGAGGACGACGACTTCCTTGACTGACCAGGGAGCTCCTTACACCCTACTCTTGTATTGTTTATTTTTTGTAGCATTGGGGACAGTGCTAATCTTTTAAGTGTGGGGTGGGGTGTGATGGGATTCCTTTGTATGTATGTATATGTGTGCTTATGTATGCTTTTACTTTAAGTTCCTTAGCCTTTGTTTTAGGTTCTTTTACTAAGGAGAGTCCCTTTGAACCGTAGAAAACCACAAAAAGATTTTTTTTATTTTTCATGTATGTTGTTTTTGGTGTTTATTACTTTTGAGTCGCCCTTAGTCATAAGACTAAGGGATTTGCTCTATGATGGATGGATGACGACCGACTTAAGAGCAAATTAGTCATGTAGTGTCGTGTCGGGTGTTCTTGTTTTCTATACAATTGTGCATACACGTGTGAAACATGCTAGGATATACAATAGCAAGTGTGAGACGCCTAATTCTCACTTAGTTGACTGGCTATGTTGCTTAATGTTGAACTTATGCATGATTTTGGATATTTTATGGTGAGCCTACTGAGCTGAACATGTGCCATGTGTGAGTGAGGGTTTTGGTGATATTCCATGTGCATAATGATGTCTAGAACTTTCCTGGTGTGTCTCCGAAGCGAAATAAAAGATGTTGAGTTTAGGAGATGATAGAGGCATTTCTTTGAGAGCCATGTTTTAGACCTACGTTATCTACCCTCTTTGTATGATCTTAGTTAGCCCCGTTGAGCCTATAGCCTATTCATTGGTAGCTTTACATGTAGCTTGATCCTTTTCTTTCAATGAACCAGAATTTGATCCAAAACTCCTAAGCGCTTTAATTAAGAAATCAAGATGTGAAGGAGTGTAAAAGTTTGGAAGAAGGAAAGAGTAAGTTAAAGCCCCAAGTATATTTCCTATGGGTGTGTGAAAAAGTTTGTGTGTGTGGTAGGGAATATGGTAAAAGAAAAAAAAAGAAAAAAAAATATATATAATTTTTGAATCAATGGGTGATAGCAGTTATTCCTTACCGAATATGCTTAAGCTAGCTTAAAAATATGGGGCAAAACAAAAGAGAGCTGGGAAGATAAAAGTGGTGAAAAATAGGTCGGTTGAAGGTGGTCTGAAGGTAATTTGTAGTGTATTAAAGCGCTTAGGGAAGATAGTCACTATTCTTGACCAAATAGTTCCTACCCGTCCCTGAGCCTACATTACAACCCCTAAAGTCCTACTTGATCTTGAGCTTTAACACTTTAACATTAGTGGAGTATTACACTAAGGGCAAGCCTATGGTTCATCTTGTGTTGCATGTGAATTCTTTTTGAGAGTGAGGGAACTTTCATTCATGCACCCAGTTAGTAATTACTTCGTAGAAGTGTGGGGTGATTCTCTTGTGGTAAGGGCGCATGTTTAGTGAAGTGTGGTGATCTATTAGTAACATGTCATGCATGAATTTGCAACTAGTAAAGTTGTTTTGTGAGTATAGGTTGTTTCAATTTGTTATTCATTTGTTGGTGATCCTAGTATGTTGGTGCATAAGTTGATAAATGTGGTTGTGTAGCTATGCAAGAATGCCTATTGTGTGTCAATTGTCTAAAGTCGCCCGGATTTGAGTGTGGTTATTGTTCGAGGACAAACAAAGGTTCAAGTGTGGGGTGGTGATCTAAGGCGTATTTATATGCCTTAGTAGCGACTTTAACCCATGTTTACCTTAGTTTTGAGATCAATAGGTATATGTTTTGCATGGTTTTGATAGATTATGTGATGTTGTGCTAACCAATGTGATTAGACCCTTGTAGGTGGAATTTGCGACTATTTGGAGCATTTTTGGCGTGGAAAGCAAGGCTTGGAGAAGCTACGAGCAAAGGATATTGATGATAAGAGGCAATCCAAAGAGTTAAACTTGAAGAATCATGCCAAATCCGCAAAGAAAAGTCGACGAAAGAAGAAAAGCAAAAATTAAGGGCCTGGCGCGTTTCAGGGAGTGCCAGGCCGCTTTTGTGAAAAATTTGGTTTTGGGAGGCAGCAGTGGGGCGCGTTTCAGGGCGTGCCTGGCCGCCTGGAGCACACCTTTGCAGAGGCAAAATTTGCCTAAGTGCCAGGAGCGCCCAAGGGCGTGCCGGGCCGCTTTTTGGCTAATTTTTGCCTTGAAATTTACTCTATAAATAGGGCTTTTGAGTTATTGTATCACATTCCATCTTGACTAGGCTACTTTGGGTGCTTTTGGGCATTGAAATTAGGTTTCATTCCTCATATTTTCAGTTTTTAATTATTTTTAAGGTATTTTATTACTTTTGGATGTTAATTGACTTTATGAGTGGCTAAAATCCCTCATTCTTGGGGTTAAGGCCAAGAACATGAATCTCTTGGGTTAATTTTAGTGGGTTTTGCTGAAGTTTATCATAAATTGGTTATTCATATATTCTTAATTTCATTATTTTGATGCTTGATCACCATTGAAATACATTCCTTGTCTTGAAGTGAGCTCGAGAGAGAAACTAAGAGATAGAACGTGGTATATAAGAAGTGTGGTCTTTATCGGGGAAGGAATTCTAAGAGATTGACATGTGGTTAGGACTGAGAGGTACCTAATCCACCACACTTGGTCAATTACGAGAAGAAAACTTAAATGCACTAGAATTGGTTAAGCTTATCACCGCTCACGGATGTAGTTAGGTCTCCAATTTCTAGTAGAAGATTATATTTTGGAGACGAATATAATTGTATAATTAACCTCGGGATCAATAACCAAGATAAACAACTCAAATTGCTCAAACCAATAACAATTATGCTCAAGAGATGACGTTTGGAGTGCCTTAGCCCTGGGAATTCACTTTTTATTGATTTTTCAAGTGTATTTGCGAAAACTAAAGTTACGATAGAAAAGTTAGGAGTTAATAGTTCGCAAAAAAGTAATTTTCAGTGACAAATCATGTTTCCTTTTTGGAACACTAGTTTTTGATTGTTGTTGGACGTCTAGAATTGGTTTCTGTTGACGAAAGTCCCTTGGGTTCGATATCCGGCTCTTTCAAAGGAGCCACTTTATTACTTGAACGATCACGTACACTTGCGTGTATAGCTGGGTCGCAACATGCTTACTCTAAACTATAACCAATATGGATCTCGTCAAGGAATTAGGATTATAAATGTGATAACTGTAGCCTAACCTGCATGAACCGGATAGGTGGTAACTGAGTGTGTAGCCCTGAGCTAAGTGTTTTGTGAGGTTTACCTAGTCGGAGTGTGTGTGTGATCTAGAACGTGCCTGGTTAGTGTCACCAAATTTGTAGGATAGTCGGTTAGAAAACGATCATAGGTCATTCTTGAAGAAGTCCACTATAAGCCTAAAAAGCCTACCAAATAAATAAACAAAATCCCACGATCCCGAAATTTGAGCCTAAATAGACCTTTTCTTTGAACTACCCCATTCACCTTCTCAATTCATTCACAATGAACCTGCTTTTGGACCGGTCCCTTCTTGGACACTGTGCACCTCAACTCAGGCAAATCACCTAAGTTGAGGGTGGCTATTGTAGAGGTACGTGAGAAAAATTGGGTGTGTAGAAGAAGTTGGTAAATTAAAAGAAAAATATTTGGGTGTGGTATAGTGTGAAAAAGAAAGAAAAAAAAAAGAAGAAACAAAGATGATGAATAACAAAAAAAATTCAAAAGAAAAAAAAGAGATAAAGCTGTGAAACGAAAACCACACCCGAGGCTCAAAAAAAGTCAAGAAAAGGGAGAAAAGTGAAGAGAGTAGGAAAGCGGAGCCGAAAGTAGTGTAGTGCCAAGGAGGATAAGTCACTTAACCCATATGTACCATGCCCATCCCTGAGACTAAATTACAAGCCAATAAAAGTCCTATAGCGATCTTAATCTGACTGTCTGAAAAACTAAGGTGTAGAAAATAAGGGCAAGCCTATGGTATCAAACGCACATTGTCCGGAATTTGTTGTGAGAGTGAGTGCTTAGTTTCAGTCCCTGTCTTGATATTCATTTCATATTATAAGTGTTAGGGACTTCTTTGATGTGAGGGCGTAAGGGTTGCATGGTAGTTGCTTCTTGTTCGGGTAGTTTCATTGGTTTGCGTGTTAGCTTAACTATTGATAATGTAATGCTATTGCTTGATCTTATTATGTTATGGTGAGTGATTTATGTACACACAGTGAATGTTGGTTTTAATGTTGTTTATAGGGGGTTGAACTTGTGTTTTGATTTAATGCGTGCTTAAATTGAGTTTTTGAAAATAGGACTGACGTATTACTCTTAGATTTCTCTTGGTCAAGCATCATATAGTTTAGTTTAGTTTAGTTTTATTTTTTTTGCCTGAGGACATACAAACGGTTTAAGTTGATGGTGTTGATGTGCCATGAACTTACGACACTTTCGACGCTCAAAACTAGGGATATTTGCAAGTACAAAGGCATTTCTATGTGGACATGATGTGGTTCTGTGGTATTTACAGGTCAAACAGGTCCGGGGAAGGAAAGTGGAGATTTTTAGACTTAAAAAGCATCAGACCAAAGCATTCCACGATAGTGGGATTTGACCACGGTCATACCATAGCTGTCGTGGGTTGAAATTGAGAGTTGATATTCAGTTGTTATATAGACGAACGCTTCCTATGAGCGTACATAGATGTCACGATCGTACAATTAATCATGGGAAGGGAGTCCAAAACTATGGTTTGCAGATGTTGAGTGTGAATGGGATCAGACGAGAGGATATCACAATCTTGGGATGATACCATGAGCTCGCATTGAGAATCGTGGGAGAAGTATTCTTCAAAGTGAAAAATCAAAAGAGGAATCCACGAAAGGAAGTTAGGATCATAAAATTATACCACAATCTTATACTGAGCATCGTGCCATCCAATATCTGAAAGGTGACAAATTCAAGATCTAACCTACAAGCACCAAGGACGATCGTGGTATGTAACCACAATCGTACCTTCCTTCGTCCGAGACGCCGACTCAGCAAATCCCTATGTGCTTAAGATAGGTTTTTGTTTTATCTACAAATACTCTTAATGGGTCTTTTGTACCAGGTTACATTCTTTTGCATTTTATTATGGTTTCAAGGCATATTCTTGTTCTTGAAATTACAGACTTGATTTTTAGGGTTTTATTCATAATTGAGATTCATGGTTTTTCATCTTATTCTTGTAAGTTCATAATTATGCTTTCTTATCAGAATTTTGCTTGTGTGCTTACAATTATGAATATCTAAACACCACAGCTAGGGTTGTGGGAACCATGACAGATTAACAAAGTAGTATTCGTTGTACGAAGTGATTCTCAAACGGGGTTCAAGTGTGTAATGTTGTTCCCTTCAGTGTGACTACTTTTTTAGCTACTGCAAATGCTAGAACTCACCTTATCTTTACTCGCGATGAAATTAGGGGTAACAATTTGAAAAAAGGAATAAACAATAGAGTCTGGAGCTATCAACCTTCACTTAATAGCTTGAGCCGATAATTCAAGAAAGTTAATCTAAGATCAAAGATAGGGGTTAGTGATGCAAAGCTCAGAAGAAGAGATAACTTACTTGAGGATATTTCTTAAACAAGTGAGGAAAGCCGTTTAGGTATACATAACCTATTGATTCTATATGTCAAGCACCAGGAGAGATAACAAGTATAAAAAACCTACAGAGTTATGAAGTTATTGAGAAACACAGTACTAGTGCCTCTCTCATATTGATTACAAATCCAACAAAATCAATAATTATTATTGTTGGACTTTTGATTTACAAAAACCCCCTTTTTACTGGAGATTATTTACTGATTGCTTAGATACGCACTTGATAGAGATTTCAACCTATTCCTCTTGGGATTAACCCCAACCTAGTTGGGTTCTATATTTGATCAATGATCATTTTATACTTTGTTTAGAGGTCTAATTTGGGCGACATCATCAGCGGGATTTGAATTTGAGATAGAAAAAGTGGATGGAGTTGGTCAAAGATTATGATATTTCAATTTTGTATCATCTGGGTAAAGCCAGTGTCGTAGCAGATGTATTGAGTCAAAAGTCGACAAGCATGGGAAGTTTGGCATGGTTGGATGGTTTTAAACATTCATTACCTAGAGAGGTACTGACTTTGACTAATGTTTTTACAAGGTTACAAGTGACCAACAAGGGAGGAGTGTTAGCCCATGTTGAGGCTAAGTCCACCTTCCTTGAGAAGATTAAAGAAAGGTAATTTAAGGATAAGAAGTTGAACAAACTTAGGGAGAAGTTGTAACAAGGTGAGGCCAAGGAGGCAATTATTGATGGAGAGGGAGTATTGAGGATTTGGGGATGTATATGTATGCCTCGAGTGGGAAATTTGATTCTCACTATCCTTGCAAAGGTACACAATTCTAAATACACTATACATCCAAGTGCAACCAAAATATATAGAGACTTAAGGCAGCATTCTTGGTGGCGCAGAATGAAGCGAGACATTAGATTTTGTGAATAAGTGTCAAAACTGTCAATAGGTAAAGTATGAGCATCAAAACCCTGGTGGCACCTTTCAGAGGATGCCCATTCCAGAATAAAGTGGGAGAGAATAATGATGGACTTTGTTGTTGGTCTTTCTAAGACCCTAAGGAAATATAACTCCATTTAGGTAATCATTGATCGATCGACCAACTCAGCACACTTTATTCCATTGTGGGTGGACAATAATGTAGCCAAGTTGGCTAAGATTTATGTGAAAGAGATTGTCAGACTTCATGGAGTTCCTGTTTACATAGTGTCGGATAGAGGTACGCAGTTTACCTCCAACTTTTATGAAAATTTTCAATCAGAGTTGGGCACTAGGATGGACTTAAGTACATCATTTCATCCGCAGACTGATGAGCAGTTAGAACGGACTATCAAGATACTTAAGGATATGCTCTGAGCTTGCGTGATGGATTTTGGTCCAATTCTTACCTTTGTGTAAATTTTCATACAATAATAGCTACCGCTCAAGCATCGACATGGCTCCTTTTGATGCTTTGTATGGAAGAAGGTGTAGATCACCAATTGGGTGGTTTGATGCCTTCAAGGTGAGACCTTGGAACACTGATAACGCTCAAATACACTCTAGAAATGAGTGTACATCATCATTAGCAATATATCTACCCAATGATCTTGGGAGTATTTATACGTCCAGTTGCTAATTATTGCCCATACTTTTGTCCATTTTGTGAGCTACATTGCATTTATATTCAATTTATTGAGCTTAACTTGTGTTCTTAAACTGATGGATATGAATAGTGTTTCATGTTGAGACTTTAGCAAAAATTGAGCTTGATTTGGAGTCAATAAGGTACTTGTAGAGGATTGAATGCATTATGATCAATGTCGGGAAGCAAGACGAGCTTGAAGAAGTGTTTAAAGGAAACTACGAGCATTGGGACCAAAGAAGAGCGGAGAGATTTGCACTAGAATGGAAAATTGGAACCTCAACTATGTCTCCATGTCACGGAGCTACTGCTCAGCGATATCAAAGTGGCATGGAGATGGTCACAAAATTGATTGGCACAAAACAGTGAGCCTACACGATATTGGGGTGCCACAAAATCGATGCTCCACGATATTAACATGGCACAGAGGGTGTCTTTTGGCAGCTTTCTACATTCTACTATAAATAGGACACTTGTTTTATTTTATTAAAAAAAACCACGTACTTCCAGAAACAGAGAAAACACACGCTAAGCTTGGGGTTTAGGGTTACTTCTCCACTCTTCTCTTCTATTTCAATTATTGTATGAACACTTTGAATTCTATGATGTTGATTTCTAACATGAGTGGCTAATAACCTTTGTTTTAGGGTTACGGCTAGAACATGATTGCATAGTATTTTATTTTAATCAATGAAGTTTGCTTCTCATTAGATTGTGCTTGTGTTCTTAAATTTACTATTATAGTGTTTGGCCAACATTATAATAAATGGGTAATTCTTGCATGAACTGACCATGGGACTGTAAGGATAGGACGAAGAACATGAGAAATAAGATCATCACTTACGCAAGTTAGGGTTATTTGCAACTAGGATATACGTATACCTATGTTTGCCTTATTAGGTTATGAATGGGATGAAAACATAAAGCACTTGAATTAGAAAATCGCATGCCCGCTCAACGATGTAGTTGCGAGACTAATTCAAGTAGGTAATTTAGAGGATGGCCATTTTCGAATCATATAATTAACCCCAAAACCCATAATTCAAGAAAGAAAGTTCATTGACACGAATGACTACTATACATGATTGTGATAAATGTCGTAGCCCTGGAATTTCCCCAAATAATGTTCACAACCTTGCTTCGTAATTGTGATTGCTTTATTTTATTCTTCTTGCACACTATTCAGAAGTTATAAATTCACAAACTCTCTTAATAACTTTTGTCTCTTGTATGAAATACGATTGGAATTGAATTTTGTCAACATATTTGATTATCTAGTTGCTGATTTATGGAGTTGATTTTATGATTCGGGAATGGTCATCCCCTAGTCATCTATTCAAACTAGTCTCACAACTACATCATTGAGTGGGGATGTGTAAAGTTAATTCAAAAGCATTTATTTATCTTCCCGTTTTATAACCAAGTAAGGTGATCTAGGTATATTCCTATCTTAGCCACAAATAAATTCCTTATTTTACTAAAGAAGAGATCTTACTCTCTATATTTTTCGTTCTAACCCTTCGTTCCAGTGGTCAGTTCACTTCGGGCTTAAAGATTTATTTTAAAGGTCGCGAATCTTTAAAATAGTAAAAGCAAAAATATAAGAACAACTATTTTTATAATCAAACAAATAAAATCAAGAGTTACTAAACAATAACTTTATTAGCTACCATAATCCTAGAATGAGAAGTTTAACTCCACATAGACATGGAGAAATTACAACAAATCATCCAAAGAATTAACGTAAAAATAAATAAATATGGAGATGAAAAGATGAAACCAATTTTCTCTGATCTCCACGTACGTCTGGACATAGAGAAAACACATGCTAGGCTTGGGGTTTAGGGTTACTTCTCCACCCTTCTCTTCTATTTCAATTATTGTATGAACACAATGAATTCTATGATGTTGATTTTGAACATGAGTGGCTAATAACCTTTATTCTAGGGTTACGGCTAGAACATAATTGCATAGTATTTTATTTTAATCAATGAAATTTGTTTCTTATTTGATTGTGCTCATGTTCTTGAATTTACTATTTTAGTGTTTGGCCAACATTAGAATAAATGGGTAATTCTTGCATGAACTGACCATGGGACTATAAGGATAGGACGAAGAACATGAGACATAAGATCATCTCTTATGCAAGTTTGGGTTGATTTACAACTAGGATAGACGTATACCTATGTTTGCCTTATTTGGTTATGAACGGGATGAAATCGTAAAGCACTTGAATTATAAACTCGCATCCCCGCTCAAAGATGTAGTTGCGAGACTAATTCAAGTAGGTAATTTAGAGGATGACCATTCCTAGATCGTATAATTAACCCCAAAACCCATAATTCGTGAAGTAAAGTTCATTGACACGAATGACTACTATGCATGATTGTGATAAATGTCGTAGCCCTGGAATTTCTCCAAATATTGTTCACAACCTTGCTTCATAATTGTGATTGATTTACTTTATCCTTCTTGCACACTATTAGGAAATTATAAATTCACAAACTCTCTTAATACCTTTCGTCACTTGTACGGAATTGAATTACGTAGCTTGCTAAATAATTAGTCCCTGTGGGTTCAATATCCGGCTCTCAAAGAGTCATTTTGTCACGACCCGAATCCCATTCGGGACGGACTGGCACCCGAAGCCGTTGAGGCTCGAGAGAACCAATCTTTACCAATGTACCCTCATATGCATGTCTATATATGAATGTTATTCTACCCCATATAATAAACAAGTACCAATGGTGGAAGTCATGACATGTACAATATATGAAACTTGGCAGTTAAGGCCATTAAGTCAAACTGGACATACATCTCTTACATTACTTATCCCACATATGTCTACAAAGCCTCTACAGATACATGTACATAGCCAAGCTAGAGTCGGGACAAGTCCCCGCTCTATACCACATATATGCTATACCATAATCAATGTACACTATGACTCAAAAAGCTCTGGGTCAACTGGAGCTCACCAAAAACCTGCAAATGACCCTCACTGTACTGTGGAAGTTTACTAGTACCTGTGCCTGCAGCAAGTAAGGTAAGTTTCCCCCGAGGGGGTCAGTACGAAGAATGTACTGAGTACGTAAGGCTCATATAAAACTGTATGACACATAAATACTTCAATGAACGCGAATATGAGAGCATAGCCCATTATGGGTAAGTCATCATTCTGTATGTGTATGGAACCATGTACATTACATTCATTACTTTACATTACTTTATTTGCTTTACTTTACTTTACATCATCCATCATCAATCATCAATCATCATCCATATAATGCCCGGGCCCCAAGCTGATCAGTGGGTAATCAATAGTAATCGGGATCGACCCATGCTAGGCTTTTCCTTTGCCCCTGGGATACCACCCGTAGCGGAATCGACCCATGCTAGGTGTTCTTCTCACCCCTGGGATACCATCCGTAAATATTGGGATCGACCCATGCTAGGTTATTTAACCCCTGGGATACCACCCATGAAACATCTCTCCTCTTTATAACATTACTTCTTTAATCTTTGAAATAGCTCAATCAATGGTTACTTCATTTTTGGGAACTTTTGAATATAACATTATTGGAACTTGGAACCATGTTCATAATTATGTGACACATGAATGACAATAGACCAAGAATGCGATATATGTGACTAACAATAACAAGAAATGATAACTCGAAATGAAATACCTTAGGACAATTCGGAAATGACTAAGTACCCTAACAAGGTGTACACTATATGTTGCAGAATAATACGGAAAGAGGAACCTTACATACCTTGTATTCTCAATACGAATATATATAATCTTAGATGTTCATACAATGTCCCGATCCTTCCTTATGTTTCACTCTACAACACAAATACATAACGGAATTCACATTAACCACCAACTACCTTACAAATGCATATAACGTGAATGAGTTACATGTTTGCCTTTAAACATGCCATTTCCCCTTTACAAAACCATTCATGAAATTATTATTCCAAAAATCCCCCAATATTACCAACATTGACCAAAATATCATTTATAAATTTATTATCCCAATAATCCTACAATATTCCATACATTGACCAATACATGATAACCAAGATCATGTCACACCAAGTTTATACTTTCCACCTCTCCATCAACACAACATCACAATTACTCCATCAAGTCACCATAATACGCTTCATAACAACATATCGACAATAATCCCACAACTTACACTTTTGGCACAATAACAAGTTAAAGAACAAAATCACACCAAGTTTCTCTTTTACGTTTCTTCAATACCACCATGTCACAATTATTCCATTAATTCACTCCAACACATGTTATAACAACATATCGCCAACAATTCCATAATTTCCACTTATTGAAAAAAAAAATAATAAGTTAAAGACCATAACCACACCATACATGTTGATATGTCATCCATACCATTCATTTTTACCAAAACATTAAGTCTCCTTTCAAGGCTAAAAGATATAGATGGCACATCTTTCACAAAAAGCAAAAGTGCACTACTCACACTTTTAGACATAACCATCATGATCCACATATTCTCCCATGCATATAATATATTAATCCATGAGAATAAACACTTACCAAAGCTTGAGAGATGATGATCTTGCTCCAAGAGAAAGCTTAGGGTTTGAAGAGCCAAAGAAATGTTCTTGAAAATTCTAGAAATGTTATGTGTGTTTATGGGAATAAAAATCTGATTTTTCTTGCTCTTTATAGGTCCCTCAAGCTCATATCTATCCATCCAATTAGTCAAAAAAGGTTGTGTTTACTTGTCAAACACAAGAATGGGTCATTTGACCCATTGGGCCATGCATTTTGGCTCCATTTTGGGCCTCAAATTGGCCCATTAACACATATTACCTTAGCCCACTAAAATCAATGTGTAATCCATCATATATCTCATGTTTAATTAATTCCATAATCGTCACGACAATATTCACTTACGATATTCCCGATCGTAGCCTCAATCGCAAAAATAGAAATTCTAGTCGCTCATGGCTTCTTTTTTTTTTTTTTGAACATAATTTGTTAAAATACTTGTGATGAAGAATTAACCCCACAAATTCTCCACAAAGTCACAAAAACCACCTACTACCAAGGTCTAATCGCATGTATGTGGCCAAATTTCAATTTTCTCATCATTAGCATTACCAAATACATACTTATATCTCTCGACACCTAAGCAAACATTATTCAACATCATCAAGTAGGGTTGGGAAGGTACGGGGTGTTACACATTTACACTTGCGTGTGTGGTATGCCGCAACAAGTTTTTGGTGTCGTTGCCAGGGACTAAAGAAATTTGTAATTTTCTGAACTCTATTTTCAATAATATTATACAAATGTTGACAACTTGTTCTTAGTGGCTGAGTTTTGCAGGTTTAATTTATGTGTTAAGATGGCAAGAAAAGAAGAATTGGTTGAGCCATATCTGGAACCTGAACGAGTATTTCATCAGTGGAGGATAGCAGCTGCTCTTCAGTATCTAATTCAACAACTTCAGCTGGCTGATCCGGTGGAAGTTGTTCCTATAAAAATGACAAATGCTAGACTAGTTCGCTATATGGAAATCCCACTCGCCAATAATAACATCTCTAGCATTCGCAAACCGAATGCGGATTCGAGCTCAAGCAGAATATGGCGCAACTTTTGCACACCAGCAAGCAATTTACAGGGTTATCTCATGAGGATCCACAACAATACTTGCAGACTTTTCTTTAGATCAGTGACACTTATATTCCCGCTGGAGTCTCGTCTGACTATGTGAGGTTCACACTCTTTCCCTTTTCTCTGTTAGGGGAAGCAAAGAGGTGGTTGAAGGCTGAACCACGAAATTCTATCACCACTTAGGATGATCGGGTTAAGAAGTTTGTGATTCATTTCTTCCCATCTGGAAAGACTACTAAGTTGAGGAGTGAGATCTTGAGCTTAAGACAGAAGGATGGTGAAAACTTGTATCAAGCCTGGGAAAGGTTCAAGTCCTTACTTTGCGATTGTACACACCACCATCAGACTAATGAAGTTTTAGTGCATACTTTTATTGGGGGACTTGAGCCTAACACGAAGATACTGTTGGATTTTTTAGAGGGTGAACGGGCTTTAGAAAAGACATATGATGAGCTGTATATACTTTTGAATCGTATCTTATAGGGAAATCTGGAATGAAATGCAGATTCTTCAAGAAGCACCCTGAAAAAGGTTGCAGGATTATTAAAAGTGGATCAGTTGACATCTATTGCAGTACAGATTTCTTCTCTGCAGAATTAGATCAACACTCATTTTAGTAACTTGAATTTGGGAAATCAATAAGCTCCCGTGAACATGGTGCAGCAGACTCAGACATTTTGTGAGGTATGTGGTAGTGGAGATCACTCAGCAATGCTTGTGCAACAAATCTAGAATCAGTGAACTTTGTGGGTAACGCTCAACATCAAGGTAATCAAAAATTTTTGGAAACACATATAATGTAGGATGGATAAATCAACCTAACCTACACAGCTGAAGATTATGCGAGGTTGTATGTTAAAGAGATAGTGCGACTACACGGAATTCCAATCTCTATTATATCAGACAGGGGAGCTCAATTTACTGCACACTTTTGGAAATCTTTTCAGAAGAGTTTGGGAACCCAAGTGAATTTAAGTATGGCTTTTCATCCTCAGACAGATGGGAAAGCATAACGTACTATCCAAACACTTGAGGATATGCTACGAGCTTATGCAGTGGACTTTAAAGGTAGTTGGGATGATCATCTATCGCTTATTGAATTTTCCTACAATAATAGTTATCATTCAAGTATTAAAATGGCACCTTATGAAGCTTTATATGGAAGAAAGTGTAGATCACCAATTGGATGGTGTGAAGAAGGTGAAACTGCCTTACTTGGGCCAGATCTAGTTCATCAAGCTATGGTGAAATTTAAGGTGATACCACAGTGGCTACAAACGGCTCAAAGTCGACACAAGTCATATGTCGATGTTAGAAGAAGGGGGCTAGAATTTTCCATAGGTGATTGGGTATTCTTGAAAGTGTCACCAATGAAAGGGGTAATGAGATTTGGGAAGAAAGGAAAGTTGAGTCCACGTTATATAGGGCCATATAAAATTAACCAAAGATTTGGACAAGTTGCGTATGAATTAGCACTACCCCAAGAACACTCCACAGTTCATCCAGTGTTTCATGTTTCAATGCTTCGAAAGTGCATAGGATATCCATCTCGTATTGCTCCCATTGAAGATGTGCAAGTTACGGAAGATCTCACCTATGAAGAGATACCTATTGCTATTCTAAATCGACAAGTTAAGAGGTTAAGGAATAAAGAAATAGCTTCAGTAAAAGTGTTTTGGAGAAATCAGCAAATAGAAGAAGTCACATAGGAAGCCGAGGGAATGATGAAGGCTAAGTACCCGCATTTATTTCAAATGGAAGAGAAAGTTCAAGATGCGGAATCGGAGAAATAACAAGTAAGTATCTATAAGCCTTATGGGTATATGATAACATGAAGGATAAACTTAGACTTGAATTTATTTAAATTGGATAATGTTACTAACATTCGAGGACGAATGTTCCTAAGGGGGGAAGGATTTAACACCCCATGCATTTCTGAACCTATTTGATTACCGTAACATTTATGGAATTATTTAAACTTGAGATGGTTGATGTATTACTCACTCATTTTAGTGGGCTGAATTAATCTTGTGCAAATGGACTCAAATGAGGGACAAAATTAAGCAAAAGACATGGCCCAAGTGTTTGGCTAAGGATGACCATGAGGCACTATATAAGGCACAAAAATCAGATTTTTATTCAACAAAACACACATGTCTCATTCTAGATTTTTCCAAAACATTCTCTCTTCTCTCAAACCCTAAGCTACTAATCCCTTTGGACAAGATCATCTCTTTGCAAGCTTTGGTAAGTGTTCACTCTTATGGTTTAACATATTATATGAATAAGATGGTGTGTAAATCATCTTGTTTATATTGACAAAGTGTTGAGCAGTCCACTATGCGTGAAAAAGTCTACTTTTGCTTAATCGGTAAAGGGTTTTGCCTTCTAAACTTGAAAGGAGACTTGAGATCTTGAAGGAAGTGAATTTGATGGATTAAAAGTCAACATGCAAGGTATTTTTATGTCCCTAACTTGCTTTATCTTTGTGTATGACTTCTGGAATTGTGGTTATGAAATTATGCATAGAACCGGTGGCATATTGAAAGGAGAAAATAGTTTGTGTGATGTTCATGTGCATTTTGAAACCATGATTGATCATTAGCATCAAAGTTTACTTAAAATAGGAAAATAGAAGCTTGCTTATGGACATGGACCATTTATTACAAAAAAGGACCCAAAAGAGACTCATTTTGGCCGAACCGGGCATCCGCCCTCACGGATGAGGCACCTGCGGGTGCAGGTGGCACCGCAGGTGGCCATGGACAGTTCCAAAGAGGCACCTGTGGCCTCACCTAACCACCTGCGGGTGCAGGTGGCTTCGCAGGTCCCTCCAGAACTTCATTTCAATTATTTTTGCTTCTCTTTGAACCCCCAAGGCCCCTATACCCTTATTGGATGCAATCATTAACTTATAGTACCTTTTGAATGGCCCTAAGGGGTAGTCCGGAGGCATGTTGAATTATATCAATTATGGATTGTTTTTAATATATTATGGTGAAAGGTATTTAGACGACTTGATGGCTTAAATGTGATGATATTTTAATGAGGAAGTGTAAAGTGTAAACTTGGTATGAAATTCCATTGGTTTATAATATCTAGGTTGATGTGTGGAATGTTTTGGTGTGGTTGGTATGATGATGCAGTAAAGTGTATTGTAGGAAGGTGAAATGACGTTATATGGCAGTCACGTAGCTCATTATCGTCTTATGTACTTGTAATGTAGTTAGTTGTTAACGTGAGCTCCGTTATGTACTTGTTTTGTAGAGTAACACGTAAGGAAGGAGCTGAATTATTGTATTCACATATTGGATTATTGTATTCATATTGGGAAGATAGGTATGTAAGATTACTCTTTACGTATCCTTTGGCAGCACCTATTGTTCACATCATTACCGTACTTGTTCCATTTCGAAAAGTTCTAAAGTACCTCATTTCAGGTTTGTCATATATTGTTATTCACATGTCTCTTATTCATTGACTGATGTTACAAAGCTCCAGTAATGTTATAACCACCAATGTATCAATCTCACAAAATAAAAGAAATGAAGTAATGCATAGTTGTTTGATGTTTGAGTCCGGGTGGCGGCTTTAGGGGTGAAATCCTAGCTCAAGCCGATCCCAAGATTATTGAATCAGGGGGCAGCTTAATGGGGCGTAAGCCTAGCTTGAGCCAAACCTGACAGGGGGCAGCTCAATGGGGCACATAAGCCTAGCTAGAGACGATCCCAATGTTATGTTATGACCCACTGATCAGTTGGGGCCCAGGCACGATACGATATGATATGATGATAACGATATGAACATAAAAGTAATGAAAGTAATGTACATGGTTCCACACATACAAAACGGTGGTTTATCCATATTGATTATTCACTTGTATTTGATTTCATTGAAGTTCTTATGTCTCATGCAGTTGCTCATAGCCTTACATACTCAGTACATTCTTTCGTACTGACGTCCCTTGGGGGACTTACCCTACTTGCTGCAGGTACAGGTGCTATTAGACCTCCACAGTAGTCTACGGATCATCAGCAGACTGTTGATGAGCTCCAGTTGATTCGGGGCTTTCTAAGTCATTTGTACACACTTGTTTTGGTGTTGTGTAATAGTTGTATAAAGAGGGGACTTTTCCCGCCTTTAGGCATGATTATGGTTATGTATCTGTTAGAGGCTTTCTAGACGTTGTAGGATGAATAAAGGAATGTATGTCCATTTTGACGTGATGGCCCTAACGGCTAAGTTTTATATCTATTGAATGTTTCTCTATGACTTCCGTCATTGGTATCTTGAATATATCTATGTGATAGAATGTTATTCTCTCAGGGACATGCATACGAATGTTAATGATCTTAGGTTGGTTCTCTCGGGCCTTAACGGCTTTGGGTGCCAGTCCGCTTCAATGGGATTTAAGGTGTGACAAAAGTGGTATCAAAGCAGGTTGTCCTAGGGTGTCTACAAAGCCATGTCTGAGTAGAGTCTTGCTTATGGATGTGTTGTGCACCACATTTATAAGTTGGAGGCTACGGGACATTTAGGAGTTGTTTCTTTTCTTCATTTCTTAGATCGTGCATTAGAGCCAAAGTTGTAGGTGGAATCATATCTGACCTTTGAAATTGGTTTTCTTTGTTATAGTAAAATGCCGATTACAAGAAGAGGTAGGGGCAAAGGTAAGAAGGTAGAAATGTTTGCCGGAGAAAGAACTAGTAAATCACCACCTGACCAAGCTAGTCAAGGTGGGGCTGAAACTGAGTTTGCATCGCGGGCTTCTTCTACCTTTCCAGCTCCAGGAGAGCCAAGAAGGAGAGAAGTACCTTCCGAACCACCTGTTAATGCTACTGAGCAGGATCTAAGAAATGCGGTGCAAATGTTAACTCTTATAGTTACTGCACAAACTCAAGGACAAGTTGGTCCAATGACAAGTAATGATGGTGCAGATAAAGCAGCTAGTCGACGGACACAGGATTTTATGAAACTAGACCCTCCCATATTCACCAGGTCGAATCTTAATGAGGACCTACAGGACTTCGTGGACCAAATTCAAAGGGATTTAGATGTTATGCATGTATCTGGTACAGAAACAGTTGAGCTTGTAGCATATAGACTAAAAGGAGAGGCTATATTATGGTATAAAGATTGGAAATGATCTAGGGTATTAGTGCACTTCCAGCTAATTGGGAAGAATTCAAAACAGCATTCCTTGATCATTATCTTCCATATGAGATTCGATAGGCTCGTACAGACCAATTTTTAAATATGCGTCAACGAAATATGAGCGTCAGAGAGTATAGTCTTTGGTTTAACTCTTTGGCAAGGTATGCTCCTAATGTGGTAGCTACTATGGCCGATAGAGTTCATCGGTATGTGGATCGATTGGACCCATAGTTGGTTAGGGATTGTACTATTGCTGTTTTGAATAGGGATATGGATATAGCCAGGATACAAGCTTTTGCGCAGAAGATGGAGGATCAGAGGCAAAGGAGAAGGGTGCAAGAGTTTGAAAGAGGGCCGGCAAAGAGGGCTAGACCTATGGGAAAGTTCATGGCGTCCCAAGGAGAATTTATGCCTTGGGGTTTTAATAGACCGCCTAGACCATCATCTTCTTATCCTACAGCAGGCAATCCATCCCAATTTCAAGGGTTTAGAGGCAGTCAGGTTGGGCAGAGTAGTGGAATTCGGGGTTCACAAATAGTAAGATTCCCTTATCAGCTGTGTCAGTATTGCGGGAAGTTTCATTTAGGTACATGCTGATTTGGGATGACTGGTTGCTTCTGGTGTGGTATATCGAGGCACATAATGAGAGACTGCCCAAAAAGGGGCACTAGTAACATTGCACGACCCACGGGATCAACCGTTGCATCATCATCATCGGGTGTACAGGCTACTGGTCATGGTAGATGTGCTAGAGGAGCATCCAGTTCTAGTGGGGTCCAGAACCATACCTATGCCTTAGCGGATCATCAGAATTTAGAGGCTTCTCCTGATGTAGTGACAGGTATATTATTCGTCTTTTCACATAATGTATATGCATTGATTGATCCGAGTTCTACCTTATCATATGTCACTCCATTGATTGCTGAAAAATTTGAAAGAACACCAGAATTATTAGTTAAGCCATTTGAAGTATCTACACCAGTTGGTGAATCTATTATAGCTAAAAGAGTATATCATAATTGTATAATAACTGTTTGTGATCATAATACGTTGGCCGATCTTATTGAGCTAGAAATGGTGGATTTTGATGTTATAATGGGTATGGATTGGTTGGCTTCTTGTTATGCCATTGTCGAGCTAAGAAAGTACATTTCCATTTTCCATAAAAGACCGTCCTTGAATGGAGGGGTAATGTTGGAGCACCGAGGGGTAAATTTATTTCCTATCTTAAGGAAAGGAAAATGATAACCAAGGGGTACATATGTCACCTAGTAAGAGTGAAAGATACTGATGTGGAACCACCAACTCTTCAATCGGTTTCGGTGGTAAATGAATTTCTTGAAGTATTTCCTGAAGATCTTCCAGGTTTGCCTCCAGAATGGGAAGTAGAGTTTGGTATTGATGTGGTGCCAGGAACTCAGCCTATCTCTATTCCTCCATATAGAATGGCCCCGGCAGAGTTGCGGGAATTGAAGGAGCAATTAAAAGACTTGCTGGAAAAGGGATTCATAAGGCCTAGTATGTCCCCTTGGGGTGCACTAGTGTTATTTGTACTAAAGAAAGATGGCACATTGAGAATGTGTATTGATTATCGACAACTGAATAAGGTGACAGTTAAGGATAAATATCCCCTCCCCAGAATTGATGATTTGTTTGACCAATTACAGGGTGCCAAATGTTTCTCAAAGATTGACCTGAGATCGGGATATCATCAGGTAAGGGTTAGAGAAAAAAATATACCCTAGACAGCTTTTCGAACACGGTATAGTCATTATGAATTTTTAGTTATGTCATTTGGGCTAACAAATGCACCAGCGGTTTTTATGGATTTGATGAATAGGGTGTTTAAGCCATTTTTAGATGTATTCTTGACCGTGTTTATCGATGATATTTTGGTTTATTCAAGATCACAAGAAGACCATGCTAATCATTTACGACAGGTGTTACAGATTCTTCGTGATCATAAATTATATGAAAAGTTCTCTAAGTGTGAATTTTGGTTAAAATCTGTAGCATTCTTAGGTCATATTATGTCAGATGAAGGAATAAGGGTTGATACGCAAAAGATAGAAGCGGTGAAGAATTGGCCAAGGCCTACGACGCCTACAGAGATTCGTAGTTTCCTTAGACTGGCAGGTTATTATCGAAGGTTTGTTGAAGGGTTTTCTTCCATTGCGAAACTTTTAACAAAGCTAACACACAAGGCAACTAAGTTTCAGTGGAATGATGCATGTGAGAAGAGTTTCCAAGACCTGAAGAATAAGCTGACTTCTACACCCGTATTGGTACTTCCAGAAGGCACGGAAGGGTATGCGGTCTAGTGTGATGCTTCAGGAGTCAGCTTAGGATGTGTATTCATGCAGCATGGTAATGTGATAGCCTATGCTTCAAGACAACTGCGACCACATGAGAGAAATTATCCAACACATGATCTTGAGCTAGCAGCTGTGATATTTGCTTTAAAGATGTGACGCCACTACTTGTATGGGGTTTATGTTGACATATATACTGATCATAAGAGTTTGCAATATATCTTTAAGCAGAAGGACTTAAATTTGAGGTAGCGGAAGTGGCTGGAACTAATAAAAGATTATGATATCGATATCCTATATCATCCAGGGAAAGCAAATGTGGTAGATGATGCATTAAGCCACAAAGCAATAGGAATCACTAATGGCCAGTTGACAGAAAGGCAAGGTATAGTCAAGGATCTACATCAATTAGCCAGCGTGGGAGTTCACCTTCTTGAATCTCCAGACGAAGGGGTTATTGTGCAAAATGCTGTAGAATCTTCCTTAGTAGCTGAAGTGAAGGAAAAACAGTATCTGGATCCTATTTTACTGCAGCTGAAGGAGAATGTACAACAAGGGTTGACAAAGGCATTTCATCTTATGCAAGAGGGAGTGCTTCAGTGCCAAAGTAGATTGTGTGTACCGAATATAGATGATCTAAGGAGACAGATTATAACAGAGGCACATCATTCACGATATTCTATTCATCTGGGAGCTACCAAAATGTATCATCATTTGAAAGAAATGTATTGGTGGGGTAACATGAAAAAGAACATTGCAGAATTTGTAGCCCAATGTCCAAATTGTCAGCAAGTAAAAGTGGAGCATCAGAAGCCTGGAGGTTATATACAATGTATAAATCTTCCAGTCAGGAAGTGGGATATGATTAACATGGATTTCATCACAGGTTTGCCTCGTACACTTCAGAAATTTGATTCCATATGGGTAATAGTTGACAGGCTTACCAAATCAGCACACTTTCTACCGGTCAAGACAACCTACACAACTAAAGATTATGTGAGGTTGTATGTTAAAGAGATAGTGCGACTACACAGAATTCCAATCTCTATTATATCAGATAGGGGAGCTCAATTTACTGCACACTTTTGGAAATCTTTTCAGAAGAGTTTGGGAACCCAAGTGAATTTAAGTATGGCTTTTCATCCTCAGACAGATGGGAAAGCATAACGTACTATCCAAACACTTGAGGATATGCTACGAGCTTATGCAGTGGACTTTAAAGGTAGTTGGGATGATCATCTATCGCTTATTGAATTTTCCTACAATAATAGCTATCATTCAAGTATTAAAATGGCACCTTATGAAGCTTTATATGGAAGAAAGTGTAGATCACCAATTGGATGGTGTGAAGAAGGTGAAACTGCCTTACTTGGGCCAGATCTAGTTCATCAAGCTATGGTGAAAGTTAAGGTGATACAACAGCGTCTACAAATGGCTCAAAGTCGACACAAGTCATATGTCGATGTTAGAAGAAGGGGGCTAGAATTTTCCATAGGTGATTGGGTATTCTTGAAAGTGTCACCAATGAAAGGGGTAATGAGATTTGGGAAGAAAGGAAAGTTGAGTCCACGTTATATAGGGCCATATAAAATTAACCAAAGATTTGGACAAGTTGCGTATGAATTAGCACTACCCCAAGAACACTCCACAGTTCATCCAGTGTTTCATGTTTCAATGCTTCGAAAGTGCATAGGATATCCATCTCGTATTGCTCCCATTGAAGATGTGCAAGTTACGGAAGATCTCACCTATGAAGAGATACCTATTGCTATTCTAATCGACAAGTTAAGAGGTTAAGGAATAAAGAAATAGCTTCAGTAAAAGTGTTTTGGAGAAATCAGCAAATAGAAGAAGTCACATAGGAAGCCGAGGGAATGATGAAGTCTAAGTACCCGCATTTATTTCAAATGGAAGAGAAAGTTCAAGATGCGGAATTGGAGAAATAACAAGTAAGTATCTATAAGCCTTATGGGCATATGATAACATGAAGCATAAACTTAGACTTGAATTTATTTAAATTGGATAATGTTACTAACATTCGAGGATGAATGTTCCTAAGGCGGGAAGGATGTAACACCCCATGCATTTCTGAACCTATTTTATTACCGTAACATTTATGGAATTATTTAAACTTGAGATGGTTGATGTATTACTCACTCATTTTAGTGGGCTGAATTAATCTTGTGCAAATGGGCTCAAATGAGGCCCAAAATTAAGCAAAAGACATGGCCCAAGTGTTTGGCTAAGGATGACCATGAGGCACTATATAAGGCACAAAAATCAGATTTTTATTCAACAAAACACACATGTCTCATTCTAGATTTTTCCACAACATTCTCTCTTCTCTCAAACCCTAAGCTACTAATCCCTTTGGACAAGATCATCTCTTTGCAAGCTTTGGTAAGTGTTCACTCTTATGGTTTAATATAATATATGCATAATATGGTGTGTAAATCATGTTGGTTATGTTGAAAAAGTGTTGAGCAGTCCACTATGTGTGAAACAGTCTACTTTTGCTTAATCGGTAAAGGGTTTTGCCTTCTAAACTTGAAAGGAGACTTGAGATCTTGAAGGAAGTGAATTTGATGGATTAAATGTCAACATTTAATGTGTGTTTATGTCCCTAACTTGATTTATCTTTATGTATGACTTGTGGAATTGTGGTTATGAAATTATGCATGGAACCGGTGGCGTATTGAAAGGAGAAAATAGTTTGTGTGATGTTCATGTGCATTTTGAAACCATGATTGATCATTAGCATTAAAGTTTACTTAAAATAGGAAAAGAGAATCTTTATTATGGCCATGGACTAATTATTAAAAAAAGAGACCCAAAAGAGACTCATTTTGGCCAAACTGGGCATCCGCCCTCGCGGATGAGGAACCTGCGGGCGCAGATGGCACCTCAGGTGGCCCTGTACAGTTCAAAAGAGGCACATGTGGACTTACCTAACCACCTGCGGGTGCAGGTTCCTTCGCAGGTCCCTCTAGAACTTCGTTTCAATTGTTTTTGCTTCTCTTTGACCCCCCAAGGCCCCTATACCCTTCTTGGATGCAATCATCAACTTATGGTACCCTTTGAATGGACCTAAGGGGTAGTCTGGAGGCATGTTGAATTATATCAATTATGGATTGTTTTTAATTTGCTATGGTGAAAGGTATTTAGACGACTTGATGGCGTAAATGTGATGATATGTTAATGAGGAAGTGTAAAGTGTAAACTTGGTATGAAATTCCATTGGTTTGTGATATCTAGGTTGATGTGTGGAATGTTTTGGTGTGGTTGGTATGATGATGCAGTAAAGTGTATTGCAGGAAGGTGAAATGACGTTATATGGCAGTCACATAGCTCATTATCGTCTTATGCACTTGTAATGTAGTTAGTTGTTAACGTGAGCTCCGTTATGTACTTGTGTTGTAGCGTAACACGTAAGGAAGGAGATGAATTGTTGTATTCACATATTGGATTATTGTATTCATATTGGGAAGATAGGTATGTAAGATTACTCTTTACGTATCCTTTGGCAGCACCTATTGTTCACATCGTTACCGTACTTGTTCCATTTCGAAAAGTTCTAAAGTACCTCATTTCAGGTTTGTCATATATTGTTATTCACATGTCTCTTATTCATTGACTGATGTTACAAAGCTCCAGTAATGTTATAACCACCAATGTATCAATCTCACAAAATAAAAGAAATGAAGTAATGCATAGTTGTTTGATGTTTGAGTTCGGGTGGCAGCTTTAGGGGCGAAATCCTAGCTCAAGTCGATCCCGAGATTATTGGATCAGGGGGAAGCTCAATGGGGCATAATCCTAGCTTAAGCCAAACCTGACAGGGGGTAGCTCAATGGGGCACATAAGCTTAGCTCGAGCCGAACCTGCTTTATTGATTTATGGGTGGCAGCTCAAAAGGGCACATAAGCCTAGCTAGAGACGATCCCAATGTTATGTTATTACCCATTGATCAGTTGGGGCCTGGGTACTATACGATATGATATGATGATAACGATATGAACGTAAAAGTAATGAAAGTAATATACATGGTTCCACACATACAAAACGGTGGTTTATCCATAGTGATTATTCACTTGTATTTGATTCCATTGAAGTTCTTATGTCTCATACAATTTTTCATAGCCTTACATACTCAGTACATTCTTTCGTACTGACGTCCCTTGGGGGACTTACCCTACTTGCTATAGGCACATGTGCTAGTAGACCTCCACAGTAGGCTACGGATCATCAGCAGACTGTTGGTGAGCTCCAGTTGATTCGGGGCTTTCCGAGTCATTTGTACACACTTGTTTGGTATTGTGTAATAGTTGTATAAAACGGAGACTTGTTCCGCCTTTAGACATGATTATGGTTATGTATCTGTTAGAGGCTTTGTAGATGTTATAGGATGAATGAAGGAATGTATGTCCATTTTGATGTGATGGCCCTAACGGCCAAGTTTCATATCTATTGAATGTTTCTCCATGACTTCCGTCATTGGTATCTTGAATATATCTTTGTGATAGAATGTTATTCTCTCAGGGACATGCATACGAATGTTCATGATCTTAGGTTGGTTCTCTCGGGCCTTAACGGCTTCAGGTGCCAGTCCGCCTCAATGGGATTTGAGGTGTGACAAGGTGCTCATTAATATTTCTCTTGTTGATATTTTGCGGGGAATTCCAAAGTATGCCAATTACATTAAGGACATCATGGCTAACAAGAATAGGCTAATAGAGTATGCTACTATTGCACTTACTGAAGAGTGCACATCTCGAATTCAGAATAGACTGCCAACAAAGCTCAAGGATCCTGGTAGTTTTACTATTTAGATCACCATTGGACAGTCTATTAAGGCCCAGGGATTGTGTAATCTAGGATCCAGCATTAATTTGATGCCCACTTGTTTGTACAAAAAGATGGGATTAGGCAGCCCAAGGCCCACCACAGTTATTTTGCAGCTTGTTAATCGTTCGTTGGCAATGCCAAATGGGATAGTTGAAGATGTGTTGGTACAAGTGGGATCACTTATCTTCCCCATGGATTTCATAGTCTTGGACTTTGATGCAGATTTGAAAGTCCCATTTATTTTGGGACTTCCATTTTTGGCTACTGGTCATGCGCTAATAGATGTAGCTGCTAGTCAATTGACAATGAGTGCATATGATAAAGTTGAGGTATTTGATATGTTCAAGGCCATGAAGCTCCCTGCTGTATATGAGGAGTTATCTACAATCACCATGATTGATATTGAATCGAAGCTTTCGTTTATCACTTTAAATTACCCGTTAGAGAGATTTCTTGTTGGTCATGACATTTTTAGAGATGCTGATGCACATGATATGGTGCAAGTGTTGGATGTGGCCTGCATATTCATTCGCACAGGGGATTTTAAACCTTTGAATAGACCTATAAGGCCACCACCCAAGCCATCTATTGTAGAATCCCCAAAATTAGAGATGAAGACGTTGCCATCACACCTCAAGTATGCTTACTTGGAGAAAAATGAGACCTTACTAGTTATTCTTTCTGCAGATTTAACTGAAGCACAGGTAGGTGAGGCTCTGGCTGGGTTGAAAAGGAGGAAAAAGGCAATATTTAGGGAATAAGCCCCACCTATTACATGCATAAAATTAGTATGGAGGAGGGGCACAGACCAAGTGTTCAACACCAGCAGAGACTGAATCCGTTAATGAAAAATATGGTGTAGAAGGAAGTGATTAAGTGGCTAGACGCAGGCATTGTCTATCCTATTTTGGATAGTAAGTGGGTCAGTCCAGTCCAGTGCGTTCCTAAAAAAGGTGGCATAACAGTGGTTACCAATGATAAGAATGAGTTAATCCCAACTCGAACAGTCACAGGTTGGAGAATTTGCATGGACTACGGAAAGCTCAATGAGGCCACTAGAAAAGATAACTATCAATTCCATTCCTTGACCAAATGCTAGACAGGCTTGCAGCGAAAGAGTATTATTGCTTCTTATATGGGTATTCAGGCTACAATCAGATAGCCATTTCTCCTGAAGATCAGGAGAAGACGACATTCACATGTTCGTATAATACTTATGCTTTCAAGTGCATGCTTTTCGGGTTATCCAATGCACCCACCACTTTCCAATGCAGCATGATGGTAATCTTCTATGACATGGTGGAGGACTTTGTTGAGGTATTTATGGATGACTTTTTAGTTTTTGGTAACTCATTTGAAGTATGTTTGTAGAATCTGGATAAAGTACTTACGAGATGTGAAGAGACGAATCTGGTACTCAACTGGGAGAAGTGCCACTTCTTGGTTAGGGAAGGTATTGTTCTTGTCCATAAGGTATCTCAAAGAGGTTTAAAAGTTGATCGTGCTGAGATTGAATTCATAGAGAAACTGCCCCCACCCGTGTCTGTAAAGGGTGTTCGTAGTTTTCTTGGGCATGCTAGCTTTTACAGGCAGTTTATCAAAGACTTTTCAAAAATCTCAAGACCAATGTGCAAAATGCTTGAGGAAAAGGTAAATTTTTACTTCTGTAATGAATGTGAGAAGGCTTTTGAGGCTTTGAAGAAAAAATGATTGAAGCACCGATATTGATTGCTCCTAACTGGGAATTGTCATTTGAGCTGATGTGTGATGCAAGCAATGTGGTTGTGGGAGCAATATTGGGCCAGCAAAAAGAGAAGGTCCTCCATTTGATCTATTATGCAAGCAAAACTCTTGATGCAACCCAAGTTAATTATACTGTCACAGGGAAAGAGATGCTAGCTTTGGTGTATGCATTTGACAAGTTCTGGTCCTATTTAGTGGGTACAAAGGTGATTCTATACACAAACCATGCAATAATTCGATACTTGTTCAATAAAAAGGATGTCAAACCTCAGCTTATCAGGTAGATCTTGTTGCTGCAAGAGTTTGATCTAGAAGTTAAAGATCGAAAGGGATCGGAGAACTAAGTAGCAGATCACCTCTCTAGGTTAGAGAGTTGGGATCATGTTATAGAGGATAGAACAATTCGAGAAGAGTTTCCAGATGAACAACTCTTAGCATTGAGTGTTGCATAGTTACCATGGTACACCGATATTGTGAACTTAATAGTAAGTGGAGTGTACCCACCAGAGGCCACTAGTCAGCAGCGAAAGAGGCTCTAATATGAGTCTCGCTTCTACACATGGGATGAGCCTTACTTGTTTAAGAAGATCCCCGATCAAGTAGTCATAATATGTATTTCGGAGTGTGAATTAAAGGAGGTCTTGAAAAGTTTCCATTCATCTCTTTATGGGGGCCATCACGGAGGTGAGTGTACAGCTCACAAAGTGCTATAGTCCGGGTTTTTTTGGCCAACTTTATTCAAGGATGCTATTATGTTTGTAAAAGAGTGTGACCAGTGTCAGCACATGGGAACGATATCTAGAAGGCATGAGATGCCTCTAAACAACATTTTGGAAGTGGAAATCTTTGATGTATGGTGAATAGACTTTATGGGTCCTTTTCCATTCTTATGGAAACACTTACATTCTAGTTGCAGTGGATTATGTCTTGAAGTAGGTGGAAGAAACAACATTCCCCACCAATGATTCTAATGTGGTGATTAAGTTTGTAAAGAAGCAGATATTCACGAGGTTTGGAACCCCGAGAGCTATTATTAGTGATGGTGGTTCACATTTTATCAATAATTGGTTCAGAAATTTATTAGCTAAGTATTGGGTACAACATAAGGTTGCCACAGCCTATCATCCCCAAACTAGTGGACAGGTGAAGGTGTCAAATCGCTAAGTGAAATAGAGTTTGCAAAAGATGTGTCATGGCCCAATATTTGAGTCATGATGGCGCCTACCATAACCCACCAATTGGCAAGCCAAACCCTAGCCCGGAGCGATAAGCAATGGGCTAACGGGCGAAACCTCATAAGAACAGAGATGAGGTGGAAGTAACCGTACTAATAAGCATGCTATAAATATAAAAACAAACAGAACCAAAATATACCAACATTGAGGCTGAGACGGAAGAGGACAATATATATAAAGTTAAGAACCCCTCCCAAGACCTGGTGAGGTCGGTACAAGAGTCACTACTAGACATATCCAGAATATAAGATAGAAACCAAATATATATAACAAGTACAACAGTCTCGAGAGAAAAAGACTATATAGTAGAAGATGGAGTAGGATCTGCCTCGGACGTCAGTAAGCCCACCATGCTCCGGAATCAGTGCTGAGAAGAGCATCACATTAAAAACATCGGCTAGTGCCCGAATCTGCATCGAGGAAAAAGATGTAGAAGTGCAGTATGAGTATCGGGGCAACGGGTACTCAGTAGGCATCATCGGCCGACTGAGCTCAAAGTAATATAAGCAAGCTAAAATGCGAGGGTGCATGCTAAGTCCGGGGTATAAGTAATAAATACATAAGTAACTGCCGAGGCGTGTAGATATGCTTTGGAAATAAATAAATGTGATACCGAATAATTGAGTAAATAAATGCGTAAGTAAACACCTAAGTCAAGCATAACCTATCTGGGCCCCCATAAACCCGATAGGCACACGAAAGAAAACAATAACCCAGCCTGGCCCCCATAAATCGGTGAGACACACAAGAATAGTAAATGTATAGTCACTAGTGTCTCGAAGTTGTATCAGTATCCAGTAACCACAATAACCAACAAGAGTGCACCGGGCTTGAACCGGCACCAATGGGTAATAACAAGAGGTCAGACGTCGGAATCGAACCAGAAGCAGTGGGTAATAATAATAGGCCACATATATATCATATCTGCCAGACTCGAACTGGAACTCAGAGAACAACAGTATCATAATCACGGTACCCAGTACCAGAACTCATGGTGTACCTCAATCCGGGGCCGGACTTAAACTGGAGCACCCAATAGTCAATAACCAAAATCATCATACCTGAATCAGTATCCGGACTCGAACCAGAACTCATCATAGCCAGTAACCAGAATAGAATCAAATGTCATATCATATGAGATAAATGGGGAACGCCCTAGTCCCAAGTCAATACTAGTATATAAGCACAGAAGCTAACCCACAACATGCTACAAGTAAATTTTGGGGTCCTTCTAGGTCAACTATCTACTATAAACAATATGTATATACAATTCTGGGTATACATTATAAGTCATGGAAAGGCGGTTCAGCGCTCTAAGTCAAACTAGCCGACCTCGATCAAATACGGTGCTATCAGGGATGAACAAAGATAAATAGTCCAACCAGGTATAATCAGGGTGACTTAATCCCGTCACAACCCTAATAGTCATATAGGGCTTATCTAAGCCCAAAGATGACAAAGTTCTGACAAGTCGACAAAAAGGGTAACGGGGCCCGCTATCGGGTCCCGAAGACCAGGTCTGGTTATACTTGTCTAAGTTTGGGCTAAGTTTGTCTAATCCTGGACTAAGGTCCAACAATAACATTCCCAAACTATCAACAACAACAATAATACTATCTGACCCCAAATAGGTCATTTGTGGTGTACCATGAGGATAACGGGCCTGGAATATATCCGAATAGCCCTATCCGGCCTAGAAGGCCTAAATCACAGTAAACCACCACCACCAAGTTTACAATACCAGCCCACAACACCAGCACAATAGCATACATATATTACACATAAGCCCAATCTAAGTGTAAAAGAAGGTAAACCTAGCCTACCTAGACGCCGCCGAATGTCTGTCAAGCCTGCTAAATAGGAGCCTTCCCCTTTCGAGAGGCCTCTGACTTTCCAATCTACCAAGATAATAAACTACATGTCAAAACATGAAAATTGATACCCATATTGCATTAGTTTGAAAATATGTCTGAACATTCCACGTGGGGCCCGCTTGCAAAATCACGAAACTAAAATAGTCACAGCGTCCCAAATGACTTCGGGACCAATAGTCACAACTAGCACCACTAAATCTGAGCCCAAAACACGACTCCAAATAGTACCAACAGCAATCCCACCAACAATATATATAAATAGACCGTAAAAATAACAAAACTTACCGTAATAATGATGATTACACGTCTACGGATTCAATCCCAAGCTCAACCCTCACTCTAAGCTATGATTTAGGCGCAATACATAATCAAAAATGGTGAAGGAATAAGATAGAAATAGTGGGGATGAATCATGTACATGTTCCATTATTAACTACCTAATTATCCACCTGCCAAGTGGCAGCCACCTCTTAGAAAATCATTATGGTGTGCACCTCCTCACTTCCCACGTAGTGGTGGAGGTGGCACATCAATATAACTTTTATCCCGTTATATATGTATTCGGGTATTGCATAGGTTCGTGGTAAAATAAATATAACTTTTTGAATATATCATAATTAATAGAAAATTATTTCTAATAAAACCTCTATCATATAATAATATTATTTTAACATATCTAAATTTACTATCTCCGTTTAAAATATTAATAGGTTATAAAACTATTATAAAATAATATAGATATACCATAACTAAAGAATTTTATAAATTTCAAAGACATTTTCGAAAGGTAATTAACTATATCATTTTACCAAATTCTAATTTAATTTAAATGTTTCACAACGTGCTTGATATAAATAATATTCTCAAACGAACTGCCCGAAAACCGAACTGTCAGTCCCAGCAAGTCATAAATAACTTGGGGCAGTTATAGAAAAGCTCTAAACACTGAGAACACAGGAAAATGAGGGAAATGACCGGGAAGGTCATTACAAGACGGTGAATGCACAACATAAGGATTGGGCACTGAAACTAGATGATGCATTATGGGCATACCGGATAGTATACAAGACTCCCATTAGGACATCACCTTACAGGTTAGTATTCGGGAAGACGTACCATTTGCAGGATGAGCTAGAACATCAAGCGTATTGGGCAGTCAAAAAGTTGAACCTTGATGCTAATTTAGCAGGCCAGAAAAGAATGCTTCAGTTACATGAGCTTGAGGAATTCAGATTGCATGTTTATGAAAATGCAAACCTCTACAAGGAGAAGACAAAAACGTGGCATGACAAGCATATTGTGTCACACACATTTGAGCCCAGAAAAATAGTTTTGATGTTTAATTCAAGGTTAAAATTATTTCCTGGTAAGCTGAAATCCAAATGGTATAGTCCGTTTGAAGTGGTTAAGATGACCGCCCATAGAGCTTTTGAACTAATTGATAAGGAAAAGGGTACAACATTTCTTGTAAATGGCCAAAGAGTTAAACGCTATTGGGGCAAAGAAGAGGACCGACAAAGACCATCCATCGAGTTTGCAAAAGAATGATGGTGAGACGAGTCATGCTGCGACATTAAATCAGGTGCTACATGGGAGGCAACCCATGAATGTAATGTATTAGTGTAGATTTCTATTCAAAAGAAAAGAAAAAAAATGAGAAAATCAAAAAATACAAAAAGAAGTGTCACACCACGACCAAAACTACGGCGCTTAGTAGGAGGCAAGCCACCCTTTTTAAGTCCTTTATTGTTTTTTATGCGATTTTACAGGTTAATGGTGGCTCATGACATCGAGAAAGTAATTTAGGGGAGTACGAGTGATATCGGAAGGTTAAGTACATGCCCAGATGTCGAGGTAAGTGCAGAATAAATTTTCAGTGAAAAAGGAAACCAAAAATTCCCCAAGTCAACAAATCAGTGACCTCCGCTTTATCTTTGTGCCACGGAAATTGGAGCCCATTTTCATAGAGTGGCACAGAGAGGATTAAATTCCCAAGCCCAAAAAACAGCGGGCTTCCCTGAAATTGGCGTGCCATGGAACCTAGGCCATGCGATATTATTGTGCCACAGTAAGGAATTTTTGGGCAAAAATGTTAGGAATTTTTGGGGTTAAACCCGATCCACCCCCCTCCCCCTTTTAAAAGCAAAATCCCCAATTTCTTTTCACTCTCTCTACCCTAGCATATCACCCTCTCAAATTTCCCTCAACTCTCAATGTGTCACGCGGCTACATCTTGCCGAATCTTCCCTCTCTATCATGTTCAAGCATCACAGGTATGAATTCTCAATCTCTTTTCTCTCGTATAGCTTTACTATTGTGAGGGGTTTGACAAGTGAGTTTGTTGGTTGATAAATTTCCTTGGGTAACCTGGGAATTCATGATTATGTTGGTTGAAAATTAACTTGCTTTAGGTAGTCACAGTGAATGAACCATAGAAGCATGTTGGGTTGATTATATGTGTTTCGATTATATTCGATGTGTGTTGTCAAGCTTGAACCACAACGTTTTACTTAATGCTAATTATACCTCATAGTTGAATGAATGGGTGTGTTGCTTGCATGATTGTTTGGCGTGTGATACCAGTTTTCGCAATAGAAGTAAGTGAAGTTGAAAATGAATGTTGAGTGCATTGTTTGTGAAGAACCACTGTGTACCTTACAATATAATTGGGTCACTCGAATGTGTTTGTGAAATGGGTTTTGCTTTAAATTGTGAGAAATTGTAACGTAAAATCACTTTATAGTGCCTGCAGTCTGAGTAAAGCATCCTAGGTACAGTCGTAGCCTTTCCCATGAATGATTAACTGTGCACTTGAATAGTAAATGGTCATATGGCTTTGACTTGATAAAAACTAGTTGAATGGCCTCTTTGTAAGGGGAACTAGTGCTGATACTCATGAGGAGGGAAAGTTTGAGTACCCTCACTTTGACACTAGTGCACCCATGCTATCAACTAAGTGTGGGGTGGTCCTTAAAGCCTACCACACTTAGTATCAGCTAGTTTTTTTGTCTGAAGACTGACGAAGTTGTTTGCACTATTTTGGACAGGAACTATGTCTGGAAGACGGCAAAAAGATAAGGGAGTTGGCGCCTCAAGTGAAGGACAAAAGAGAGTTCGAGCTGGTACTCGTGTCCCCAAGGGCCCAGCAGTTCCTAGAGGGCAGACATGGAGGTCCAGAAAAAAGTGGGTTCTGGAGGAAGGAAAGAAATGGTATGGCAAGCATTTTTTAGGCCAAATACGCCCCGGATGAGGTGATTGACAAAGAGATCTTAAGAAGGGACTTCCCACACATTTTTCAAAGGCTGGAGCAATTAGGTATAAATTTTGTGTTCGAGGAACCAACAGAGTGTAACCTTCACTTGATAATAGAGTTTTATGTAAATTGGGATCCTTAGCAGGCTGACATTTTAGTACAGATTAGGGGTAAGTAGTGAAATTTGAAGCACATAATCCGAACACGATCTTAGGCACTTCAAACTCTAACCATCTTTATCTAAGACAACTAAACATTACACCACCTTATACTGAGATTCGACATGTACTAAGTGGTGAGAAATCAACGACAAGGTGGAGTCGCCACAAGGACCACGATTATCATTTGATATTCCCTTATGCCCATATGAATAGGGAAGCTCATGTGTGGTTGAAGATTATGTGTCATTGCCTCATATCAGGGAAATATATGACAGATATTACTAAGGATTGAATTTTTTCAGCCTATGCACTTATACAAGATGAGTTTGAGATAAATGTTGCAGCTGTAATCAAATTTGCTATGAAGACGAAATCATCAGGATCGCAGGTATGGTTTTGGTGGGTTGCTGAATAAGTTCCTAAGAAGTCATGACATTAATAAAGAGGTGTTGGATTACAAGCCACAGTTAGATAGGTTCCCAATTGATGTAACTAGAACTAGAGCACTTGATGTTTCTCATTGGCCTGTACTTACACTAGCCAAGCGACATGCTCGAGATGATGAAGTCACAGCCCATATGTTTGGTCTGAGGATGTTGTAGCTTTCTATTGGGGCCAGGGCAGCCACTATAGAGGAGTTGCGGGGAGTGGAGCTGGAGTACCCATTGGGACACCATGCTAGGGCATTGCTAAAGATTGGGCTGGGTTTTCTGGAACTGGTAGATGATGATGTAGCCATTGATGAGGATAGATGTTGACAGGACTCGTACATTGAGTTCGATGATGATCAGGAGGCTGATCTAGACTTGGGTGATGAGAGCCTTGGCCTGATATGGAAGATGGCATGGAGGATTGACCATGGAGTTTTTCAAACACCTCACTTTGGCACTTGTTTTTATTTTTGCAAGAACAAAGGGCAGTGCTACATTTTAAGTGTGGGTTGGGAGAATTGCTCTGTTTGCTTTTGAATTTAAATTTGGTTTGTAATAAGTGAACATTAGAACTCTCGAATTTTTAATACTTAGTAATTGTAGGGTTAAGTTCTTTAATTAAGTTTGCTTAGTATTAGTTTGGGTATTATTAAGTGTGTTATTTTTGTTTTTGGTTCCTCAGCTTTTGTTTTTGGTTCTTTTCCTGAGGATAGTCCCTTTAAATCGATTAGGATTAATTGGTAAATTTTTAAAGTTATAATTTTTTTTTAGGAATAAGTGCTCATAGCAAGTCATAGGTTAAGCATTTTTCTCTATGATGGATGGATGACGACCGTCTTAAGAGAAAATTTGTCATAGGAAGTGAGTAAGAAGTGGGACCCATGCACTAATTTGACAATAAGTGCTCTTGTTAAGCCACATGACTACATGATAGGAGTTTGTTTTAAATTTAAGCATGATTTAGCTGGTGGAATGGCTATCTTTGAGACACTTAGGCTCAATTATGTGACTCTTTTATGATTTTAGCTTAATTTGATTTCGTGTTGTTGCTTGATTGAGACTCTATAGGGATCCATCCTGATTTGAACATGTGCCATGTGTGTGTGAGGTTTAGTTTTATTCCATGTTAGCATCTTGATATCTAGAACTTGCTCGGTGTGTGTGTGAAATGAAATGAAGAATGTTAAGTTTAAGAGATGATATAGGCATTTCTTTGATAGTCTTGTTTGATATCTTACTCTACCTACCCATGATGCATGATCTTAGTTAAGCCCCTTTGAGCCTTTAGCCTATTCATTGGTAGCCTAATATGTAGCTTGTTCCTTTTCTTTCATTATACCATGATTTGATCCAAAACTCCTAAGCGTTTTAGTTGAAGAATTAAACTTGATAAGGAGTGAAAATTGACGAAGAAGGGAAAAGTTAAGATGAAGCCCCGCAAATAATAACTATTGGTGTGTTGTAAGGTTTATGTGTTGAGTGGTAAGAAGTGTAGTAAAAAGAGCAACAATGTTTTTGAAAAGATAAGCAAAAATTCCCTACTCAAAGATGTGTAATCTATCTTAAAGAGAGGGGGCAAAACAAAGAGACATGTTAAGAGAAAGAAAAGTGGTGGAAAATGATGGTTGAAGAATGAGCATAATAGAAAGTGTGATGTATTAAAGCGCTTGGGAACGTTAGTCACTATATGTACCCAAAATAGTTCCTACACGTCCCTTAGCCTACATTACAACCTTTAAATTCCTGCTTGATCTTAAGCTTTGATATTCTTATATTAGTGGAGTACTACACTAAGGGCAAGCCTATGGTTAATCGTATGTCTCATGTGAATTCTTTGTGAGAGTGAGCGTAACTCTATTCTTACACCCGTTCCTGTGTTAAATTTCATATTGGTGAGTGATAATGGGTGACTCTCTTCTTGTGAGGGAGCATGCTTAATGAATAATAGGTGACTTATTTGATGCCTTTGTTGAGTAATATGCAAAAGTTTGATAATTTGGTAGAGTCAACTCTTGAGGCTAGGAGGTTTTGAGTAGTCATTCTTGTGCTTAAACTTACAAAGTGACATGCTTTGGGATAGAACTCGATATTCATATTAGTCGTTGTGATTCTAACTTGAGTATTTTGTTCGGTTAGAGAGGTTGGAGCCTTGTGTGTTGAACATAAGTGTGAAGAGTTGTTCGAGGACGAACAAGATCTTAAGTATGGGATGGTGATCTTGGGCGTATTTATATGTCCAATTGCTCATCATTGTCTATACTTTTGTCCATTTTGTGAGCTACATTGCATGTATATTCAATTTATTGAGCTTAACTTGTGTTCGTAAACTGACGGATATGATTAGTGTTTCAGGTTGAGACTTTTGCAAAAATTGAGCTTGATTTGGAGTCAATAAGGTTCTTGTGGAGGATTGAATGTGTTATGATCAATGTCGGGAAGCAAGACGAGCTTGAAGAAGTATTTAAAGGCAACTACGAGCATTGGGACACAAAGAAGAGTGGAGAGATTTGCACTAGAATGGAAAATTGGAAGCTCAACCATGCCTCCATGTCACGGAGCTACTGCTCCGCGATATCAAAGTGGCACGGAGATGGTCACAAAATTGATTGGTAAAAAATAGTGAGCCTGCGCGATATTGGGGTGCCATAGAATCGATGCTCCGCAATATTAACGTGGTACAGAGGGTGTCTTTTGGTAGCTTTCTATATTCCACTATAAATAGGACAATTGTTTTATTTTTTGAAAAAAACCACGTACATCTGAAAACAGAGAAAACACACGCTAGGCTTGGGGTTTAGGGTTACTTCTCCACTCTTCTCTTCTATTTCAATTATTGTATGAACACTTTGAATTCTATGATGTTGATTGTTTGAACATGAGTGGCTGATAACCTTTGTTCTAGGGTTATGGCTAGAACATGATTGCATAGTATTTTATTTTAATCAATGAAGTTTGCTTCTCATTCGATTGTGATCGTGTTCTTGAATTTACTATTTTAGTGTTTGGCCAACATTAGAATAAATGGATAATTCTTGCATGAACTGACCATGGGACTGTAAGGATAGGACGAAGAACATGAGAAATAATATCATCTCTTCCGTAAATTAGGGTTGATTTGCAACTAGGAGAGACGTATACCTATGTTTGCCTTATTTGGTTATGAACGGGATGAAAACATAAAGCACTTGAATTAGAAACTCACATCCCCGCTTAACGATGTAGTTGCGAGACTAATTCAAGTAGGTGATTTAGAGGATGACCATTCCCAGATCGTATAATTAACCCCGAAACCCATAATTCAAGAAAGAAAGTTCATTGACACGAATGACTACTATGCATGATTGTGATAAATGTCGTAGCCCTGGAATTTCTCCAAATATTGTTGAGAACCTTGCTTCAGAATTGTGATTGCTTTATTTTATTCTTCTTGCACACTATTAGGAAATTATAAATTTACAAACCCTCTTAATAACTTTTGTAATTTGTATGAAATACGATTGGAATTGAATTACGTAAATTGCTAAATAATTAGTCTTTCTGGGTTCGATATCCGGCTCTTAAAGAGTCACTACATTACTTGCTAGACCACGTACACTTGCGTGTACGGTAGGCCGCAACACCCAACTTAGAGTCGAGATCAATCCCAAGAGGAAGAATATGAGTAGCGATCTAGAAAGTCCAAAATAAAAGCAACTCTCTATTATCCAAACAAAAGCTACAAATGTTTTGGGATTTTTAATATAAAAACGCAACATGGATAGAAAAAATTATAATATAAACAAGTTGATCATTGGCTTTCGCAAACAATGGAAAACAAAGGGAAATGATAACGGGGAATCAATTCTATCAACGATTCAAAGTATTTAAATCAACTACTCATGATTTGTCATGGATTAGCAAATTAGCCTCGGAACCTCAAGTATTCGCCATATCTTTCGATCGATTGACAAATATTTCTTGTCTAAATTCCATCGAATATTAGCCAAGTGTCAACACGAATAGTTTCAATCTATGGCTACACTAGGATTTGACTATGTCTAGCAACAAAATTCATTAGATGGGTCATATGTTCCAAATCTCCCTAAATTAACCTTTCCCAACCTCAGTTAGCTCTTTAAAGCATTAATCGAAGTAAATGGGCAATTCCTACTCTAGTCTCTACTTTCAAGCTCAACTAGAGTAGAAATGAATAAGGCACGAGATTAATTTAGACAAGCAAACCCATTTACAAATAAAGAGTAATCAACTAATACAAAACCATGAGACAAAATCAAAACTCAAATCCAAAACATAAACATTGCATTGTGTCCAACAACAACATCCAATTATGAATCTATCAACACCTAAATATTCTATACAATGTAAGGAAATAAAGAGAGGAGTAAAGATTTATCACTACAAAGCTTCCAGTCTTCAAATCCAAGGGTGTTGGGTCTAGAACCCTGGCCACCAAGATTGAGAAATATGCCAACGATGTGTTCCAAGGAAGCTTGGATTGAATTTTATACATTTTGGGATCAAACAATGTGAAATTCCAGCCTTGCCCTTGAACAGTACCCCGGTGACCGCTAAAGCAGTCAATTGGCCACTAAAGCGGCTAGGTTGACTTTGACCTGACCGCTAAAGCAGTCAAAATGGTCGCTAAAGTGGCAATGACCAAGTTTAACCGAACCGCTAAAGCGGTCACAATGGCCGTAAAGAAGCATTGATGAAGGTTGATCGGACCACTAAAGCGGTCACAATTGTTGCTAAAGCGGCGTTGACTGCTTTTTGACTGGACCGCTGAAGCTCTCCTCAGGTAGGCCGCTTTAGCGGTACCTGGGGGCATTATCTATGACTTGCTTCCAGCTCTTTCTTTTCAGCTCCTTTTCTTCTCATTTCCACTTCTTTCCATCAAAACTCCTTGTAAACCAAAAATACCTGAAATAAACAAGCAAAATCGTCACTTATCAACACCCCCAACTTTAAGACTTTACTTGTCCTCAAGCAACACAAAATCAAAATTCAATGAGGCTATCAATTTAAGCTTAAAAACCAATATCAACACTTTCACTTCACATTTATCATTTATGCACCATGACTATGACTATGGTTGGTACTAACAATTAGTCAACAAGAACGTGTATCTTACCTAAGAAACTCCCTTAAAATCAAACACACTTTTAAGAACACGCTGGAGTGACAAGAATGATCAAGTAACAACAACTAATTCTCAAGAAGTGACTCAAAACCACTAGTCAACCAAAACTGCTCCCTTGACTCATTTTTGGAATTTATCAACCTCACCAATCTATCCTAGTTTACATGCCCTCACAAGAAAGAAAGTCCCAACACTCACAATATTTACAACACTTATACGAGGGACAAATGCACAAACACTCACACTCAACAAAGAATTTCCAATGCAAACAAGTATCATACCATAGGCTTGCTCTTATTTTCAATCACCACTAACTCAAAAACATTGGTTGGAGATCCCGAAGGACTTTTTCTATCTTGTAATGTAGGCTTGAGGAAGGGTTGGATAAGCATTTAGGATAAAAGTGACTACACCCTCTTTGAACACTACAAAACACAATACAATTCAAACTTGGATCATTTGCCTCTTTATTTCCATACAACTCAAGCGCCTTTCCTTTTCATATTAGTTCACCCGCATAGTGACAACTTTCTCTTTTTCTTTTCTTTTCCATTTCCTTTTCTTTTCTCTTTTCTTTTCATTTTCTTTTTAGCTTTTGTTTTTCTTTTTCTCTCATTTTATTAAACCATTGATTTGTTCATAAGTCACTCACTTACAAAACCATGATGCATGATCACCTCTTCCAAGATCCACCACCCCCAACTTAGGCTTTTAGCCACAAATTGGAATTTTTAAGTTCAAGGAGGGTAGGGTTCAAAAGAGGGAAAAAATTCAAAAAGGTTCGGGCTTGTAATGTGGTTGCCAAAGAAAGGGTAATAGGCTCAAATGGGGAAACTAGTGATAGAATTTGTGCACGGGTAGGCTTTTAAGGCTAAAGAGGTTTATAAAAATTACAACGAAGGCCTAAGATCATTTCACTAACCAAATACAATCAACACTAGCATTGATAGACCAACCAAGAAAGTTCTAGATGACACAAGTAAGCATAAGAATTATTCAACAAAAACTCACCATACATGGCATGTAAACTATTATAGAAGTATCGATTTCATTTTCTAAACAAGAACAAAAGGAGTCATTTTCCACATTATAACCACCTAAGGAGTAAGGAGTCACAAAAAAAGTCAAAATGTTGTTACAAACATCATTCACTTCCATGCAGTTGTTTTCACAAAAAAATTTAGTTGGAGGGGTATGCTTATTTCAACATTTGACCATGCAAGACAAATTTCTAATAGCACCAAACAAGCCACAATCCCATATTTTGACTCCAACAAGGGTAATAACACAACGGCTACTCAGACAAGCCATAGAAATTGGCTACTCAGACTTCACCATAACAAAAATCACAACCCCAATTCACAATGGCTATGGGTACTCAGACTTCCCCTGCACAACTGACACCAACACCCAAAAATGATGATTTTCCCTTAAGAATGTTGTCACTAAATCTATCATTGGGAAAAGGTTGCCCAAAACAACTCTCAAAAGAAAACTACAAAATCTAACACGATGAAGAAACTAATCTAAAAATAAAAACAAAAGAAACAACTAATCCAACAAAATCAAAATAAAGCTCAAGCCCGACAAGGGCGCACAACATCCATAACCATAAAGAAAACCCTGACAAGGGAGCAAGATATCCATATCATAAAGAAAAGCCCGACAAGGGCACAATAAAAGTCAAGCCCGGCTAGGGCACAAAATAAAGCATCACAAGATAATAAAGCCTGACAAGGGCACAAATATATCAACATAAACATAAAACAAACCAAGGCCTGGAAATAGCAAAAATGTATCAAAATATATCAATAATATAGACCCAAATAAGATCTAAGCTATCACACTCCCAACTAAAAAGTGTTGCATTGTCTCTAATAAAAGCAAAATAAAGTAAGAGAAGGTAGAGGGCTCCATGAAGCTGCATTATGTACTTCCGTCACTCTTAGTCTCATCATCATCTGCACCTTCTTAGCATTAGCATATCATCATCAGACCATTGTGAGGTAATATCATTATTATCCTCTGGCCTCGAGGAGGAAGTGGATCCTTATGCTTTAGGACCTCCACAACCCTTTCACATATTTCCATATCTGTGTGAAAAGTTTGTCTCTCTTATTCTTTCTCATATTTATATTAGTGTGGGACTCTCTTAACTCTCTATGTGACTTAGTTAGATCGGTATATGCCTTCCCTAATCTCAAGAGATGGGCCCCTACCTCTTTTGGTCCACTAGGAACTTCTCAAAATCTTTCTTTGGGACAAAACAAGTAGGTCCCTCAGATGTCTCACCTAGCCTGGTAGGTAGTCTAGTCACTAAGTCTCTAACCATCCTCAGCTCATTTTTCAGTATCTCAAATGGTCCCACAGCCGATGGCCTATAAGAATCAGTCTCCACCTGAGGCGACTTTTCTGAGTCAATCTTCCTCTTTTTTGTTTTAGTGACAGTGCCTTCACCACACTTTTTCAGTGGAAAGATCGGCGTTGTTGGCTCAATTCAAGTATCTCCCGGCTACTTATATACCCCATCCCATCTACATAACTCAGTAATTAATAAAGGAAATATGAGATTTAGGCTACCTTGTACCTTAAACTCCTTTAGCTCTAGAATGAACAGGTGACCAATATTCATCCGAATGTTATCCAAAATGCAAGCTACCATTTGGGCCCTCGTCAAAGGGATGGTAAATGTGCTACTTCATGGTGAAACTCCGCTACAAATGATGGATATCTAATTTTTTGCCTCAGTCGTGAACTCTTTGGCCGTGATCCCTACTTTTGTAACAGCCCAAGGTACATTCCTTCCCGGACAAAGCTTTAAAACCAACCAACTCCCTAGGCATAATTTTTCACTGTGAATTCAGAGGGGTTGGGGTTTGGCGGCCCATGGATTCCATTGATCACTTCAGCCCTAAAATTGATAGTCTTACCTCTAATTCTTGCCACCAGATTATTTAGATTGACGGCCTAGATATTGGCATAGAATTCTCTCACCCAATGCTCGTTAACTTTGCAAGGTTTAGTTTTGAAGTAAATCCAACCTTTAATAAAAGTCGGGGAGAGTCTCGGGGACCCGATCAAGTGAAATCCCCCTTTCGGGAAAAAACTTCTTACTAGCCAAGTCAGAGTAGTAGGTGTTTTGACACTCTAGTGAGAGGAAGCGAGTTTGATCATACTCCTTTCCGACCTCTACTTCATTAATCAACCCATAATTTTGCTCGATCTTTGATGTTGGAAACCTAAAAATCTCCCAGAAGCATGAACGCATAAGATTAGCATGTAAAACAATGCAATGTGAGTGATGGAAGATAAAGAAATGAGTTAAAACTCCATTAGGGACTCATGCTTCAAGTTACAACTTTTTGAACCCTACACAAATTGGTTGCAGGTACCTCTTTAGCGGTTAGGGAGCGCTTTAGCAGCCAGGGGCTGCTTTAGCGATCCTCGCTTTAGCAGTCCCTGCTTTAGTGAAGAAAGGGCCACTTAAGCGGACCCTTCGTCCCCAACAAACCCAAAATCTAAATTTTCAATCATTTTTCACACAAAACACCAGCAACACAGTTTATAAACTTACCACGATATGAAATACATTCCAATTTTTGAGAAATCAACCAACAAACCATAAAATTCATACAAACCAAAAATAAAACATTTGGTAGGCATATTATTTTTAAAACATTTTAAACAACTTATGAGTACTCAAGACTTCCCCATGGATTGATTACCAAGATTTACATTCCAAATTCCATGTTTAACCAAGAACTGGACAGATTTCGAACACATGAAATCAAGATTTCGCACACAAGCTTTACTCTAAATGGTGAGATAAGAGGAGAAAAGGAAACACATAAAAAATTACAAACCTAGGAGTAAGAGAGTACACAAAACATACCTGGATTTGTGCGATGAGAATTGACGTGAAGAAAACTTTTGAGAGCAATGGAAAAACAAAAATTAAAGTCGAGTTTTGAACCTTTTCCCTTTACCCAAGGGTATTTTAAATGTCGGGAGCTGCTAAAGAGATCATTTTTCCGTTTTAGCGGTCTTGACTGTTTGTTGACTGGATGCTTTAGCAATCAATGGGCTATTTTAGCAGCCTTGACCCTATTTGGGACTTTCATTTTAGCGGTCGATGGGTTGCTTTAGTGGACTTGACCCTGATGTTGACTGTCCGCTTTAGTGGACCTTTGACCGCTTTAGCGGTATCTAAGGTTGTTCTAACCTGGGCAGATTCTGTCATTTTTAGCAATGCCCGTGCTAATTTTTGTGATACGCCACTGAGTTTGGCAATCCGAACACTCCCAAAAAGTGTTTCAAGTCCTATTTTCAAGGTAATACAACCCCAAACTTCATTCCACTCAAATTTTTGCATCCAAACCTGTTCAAAACTTTTCCAAAAATTCTAAAATTTTGTGGATTAGTCAAAAATAAAATCCTAAGCTATTCTAAAAATTAAAATTTTAAAAGTAAATCATAAAAAAAAATTGGGAATGGATGCCTCCCATCAAGTGCTTGATTTAACATCGCGGCACGACACAAGAAGCCTTACCATTTATGTCTCCACTTTGAGGATTTGAATCTTTGGTCCAATTTTAAATCAAAATCTCATCACGACACGTGGGACAAAGGTAAGGAAGCAATGAGACCAAATCTATCTTGCCATTTGGATGAATTGAATCTTTTACCAAACTTCACATCAAAAATTCGTTTAGGCTCATTGAGCATTGGTGAGAAGATCAATAGGCCACTTGTTAGACACCGCACTTTGCACTTCTTGGCCTTCTAGTGAGGGATGTCATTTTTCCCTTTTTGAATGACAAACTCCAAAATGTAGGGACTTTATCCCTCATATCCAAAATTCTCTATTTGCCCAGTTATTTTGATTTCCGTCATATCTACCAAGCACAACATCAAAAAATGGTTGGAATGAGTTTTAAGCCTCTCCATTTCTAAATTTGCATCTTTCTTGACATTCTCACCCCGAAATGAACTAGAGTATTCACAAAGGATTTGATTGACTTTTTCTTGCAACTCTAGTATCACTTCATCAATTTCGGCATCTTTCATTATTTTTGGCTCGGTTAGTTGGTAAATCACCATGAATTCTTCAACTCGATCTTAACCACATCTTAATTGGAAATCATTTCATCACAATTATTGATGACCACTTGGCATTGAACACCACATGCCTCAATTTTTGCATTAAACTCAGTTTCCAATTTTTGGATAGCCATTTCAATTTGAATCTACACTTGACATCGCTCAACATGTACTTTGAGAGATTCACCCATCATTAGAAAAATTCTATCAAATTGATCGTCATTGACTTCAAGTTGTTGAGCTTGATTCATTAGCCACTCTTGGCTCACAATTTCTTCCTTGTCAAGTTTTTCTTCATTTTGGGACTCAATCACAAAAAATCCACCCATGGAAAAAATAATATTTTGGAAAACTTTATCATCACCATGTTGGACTAGGTCCTACCATTTAGTCAAGACTTTTCTATATTTTTCACTCTTCTCCATTGTGCTTTTCAACATTTTCTCAACTTGTTTCTTTGGAGAACCCGAGATTTCTTCATCACAACTTTGTTCTTCTTCTTCAATTTGAGCCACTTCTTCACTTTGGCAATTTCCATTTAAGTCATCACACAATTTTGGCTCAACCACATAACTTGAAATCTCTTCTTCAACAACTTCTTTTAGAGGATTAGGCAAATTTACGGCACTTGAGAGATTGACATCTTCACAAGGGTCTTCTTCTTTTTCTCATTCCTTTTCAAATGCCACCATGGATTGGTGCAAGAGATGTATATCCTCACCCACGTTAGTCACCCGGTCAAAGATAGTTGAAGCGCTTCAATACTTTTATGTCTAACATATTGTTCATGATACCTATCAAACTCAAAAGAACAACTAGCATTTTTATCAGCATAACTAGGGAAGCACTAGCATTTTTGTCAGCATAACTAGGGGAGAGGGCACAATAATTGGGACAATCACTCTAATGTCCATCTCAACCACCATAAAGTAATAATCATACTCATTATAGGATAGAGATGGTGCACACACATCTCTCCTGGGAGCATTTCTACAATCTTCCAAAAGGGGGGTCCTCCACAATATGGACATGGGTCATCAAGATAAGAATTGCAACCGCCAAACTCATTTTCATTCCATGATGCCATAGTAACAAGTATAAAAAAACAAAGATCTAACTAACACAAGAAACAAAAGAAAATCACAAACTCATATTCACAAGTTTGAATCAAAGCAACTAAATTAAAATACCAAAAAAACTCAATACACCAAATTGCTCCCTGACAATGGCACGATTTTTGATAACACTCAAATACACCCTAAAAATGAGTGTACATATTCATTAGCAATATATTTACCCAACTTAGAGTCGGGGTTGATCCCACGAGGAATAATGTGAGTAGTGATCGAGAAAGTCCTAAATAAAAGCAACTCGCTATAATCCAAACAAAAGATACAAATGTTTTGGGGATTTTAATATAAAATGTAAGACAAATAGAATGAATCATAATATGAGTAAGTTGATCAATGGATTTCGCAAATGATGTAAAATAAATGGAAATGATTGTCACGCCTTGAATTCCAACGGGGCGGACTGGTACCCGAAGCCGATAAGGCCCGAGAGAACCAATCTTCATTCATGTACACTCGTATGCATGTCGTTAAATGAACAACACTCTATCACATACGGATACAAGATACCAATGGCGGGAGTCATGGAATAACATTCAATAGATACGAAACTTGGCCTTTAGGGCCATCAAGTCAAAAGCATACATTCCTTACTTTCCTTCATTCATCCCACAATGTACGTCTACAAAAGCCTCAAACAGATACATAACCAATCCTAAAGTCGGTACAAGTCCCCGTTTTATACAACATTTACATAATACCAAAACAAGTGTACACATGTGACTCGGTAAGCCCCGAACCGAACTGGAGCTCACCAATAATCCGTAGATGACCCGCAACCTACTGTGGAGGTCTACTAGCACCTGTGCCTGTAGCAAGTAAGGTAAGTCCCCCAAGGGACGTCAGTACGAAGAATGTACTGAGTATGTAAGGCTATAAGAAACTGTATGCTACATAAGTACTTCCATGATATCAAGTACAAGTGAGTATTCGATATGGATAAACCTCCGTTCTGTATATGTGGAACCATGTACATTGCTTTCGTTATTTTCATTTTCGATCATTTATTCATATCATTATCATTCATACATACTTTCATTCAAGTGATATACTTTCATTCAAGTAATATACTTTCACTCAAGTGATATACTTTCTTTGCTTTTACATTCATCCTTATTACCATTCATCTAGCTGATCAGTGGGCCATATATCATTCATCCAGCTGATCAGTGGGCTATAGTAAAATCATCCACCTTATCGGTGGGCCATACCATAATATACTATATCATATCAACAATCATCCACCTTATCAGTGGGCCATAATATAATGTATCATATCAATAATCATCCACCTTATCGGTGGGCCATAATATAATATACTGTAACCATAAGGTACCCATATATGCATTACTTTTTTCCTTTACTATTGCGATGTTGATACCTTTACTTGTGTGAGATTGGTACATTGGTGGTTCTGACATCATTATTTGAGCTTCATACTTTAATTAGTGGGTATAACATCATTATTGGAGCTTCATACAGTGGTGGTTATAACATCATTGGGAACTTTAGAACGTAACATTATTGGAACTTTGGAACCATGTCCACAATTATGTGACACATGAATAACAATTGATCAATGAATAAGAAACATGTGAATAAAAATAGATGACAACCTGAAATGAGATACCTTAGGACACTTCGAAATGGAACAAGTACAATGACAATGTGAACAATATGTGCTACAGAAGGATACGAAAAGAGTAACCTTACATACCTTATCTTCCCAATATGAATACACAGTCCTATATGTGATTACAATAATCCAGCTACTTCCTTACGTTTTACTCTACAACACATGCACATAACGGAACTCACGTTAACAGCTAACTACATTGCAAGTGCATAAGAAGACAATGGGGCTACATGCCTGCCATATAACGTCATTTCACCCTTCATAATACAATAAACTGCATCACCACACTACGTCACGTAAACGCCTTTCACAACAACACATTAAAGTCAATCCATAATTGATACCATTTAAAATACCTCTGGGCTACTCCTTTAAAGTCATTCAAAAGGTACCATAAGTTGACAATTGCATCCAAGTAGGGTAGAGGGGTTTCGAGGATCAAAGAGAGACAAAAACATGCAAAATGGGGTCCTAGAGGGACCTGTGGGGTCACCTGCGCCCGTAGGTGGGTGACATGCGGCTGCAAGTGCCCATCTGGCCCTGTCCAAGGCCACCTGCATTGGCATTTACGCCCGCAGGTGCCCCGTCCGCTAGGGCGGGTGCCCGTTTCAGCTTCCAGGGGTCATTTTAGGGTCCTTTTTCGCCATGAATTGTCCATGGTCATAACTAAGCTTATATTTTCATATTTTAAGTTATATTGTATGCCAACGAACAGCCATGGTTTCACAACACGCATGAACATCACCAAAACTACCTTTTCCTTTCAATACGTCACCAATTCCATGCCCAATTTCACAATAACAATTCCAAAAGTTATACACAAAGAGGAAGCAATTTAGGGACATAAAAACATCATAAATGTTGATATTTAGTCCATCAAATTCACTTCCTTCAAGACCACAAGTCCACTTTCAAATTTATAAGACAAAACCCTTTATCGATTAAGCAAACATAGACTGTTTCACACATAGTGGACTGTCCAACACTTTGTCAACATAACCAACATGATTTATACACCTTCTTACACATATAATATATGAAACCATAAGATAAAACAATTACCAAGACTTGCAAAGAGGTGATCTTGTCCACAAGAGATGGTTGCCATAGGGTTTGAGAGTAGAGAGAAAATATCTCTTTTTGTGGAAAAGTCTAGAAATTGCATGTGTCTTTTTTGGATTAAAAATCTGATTTTTGTGCATTTATTTAGGCCCTTGAAGTCATCCTTAGCCAAATTTTGGTCAATAATTGAGGGTTTACTTTGGTCAAAGCAAGAATGGATCATTTACCCATTTTGGGCCATGTCTTTTGCTCATTTATTGGGCTTTTATTGAGCCTATTAACGCATGATTAGTTTAGCCCAATAACTTCCATGAATAATATACCATCTATCATGACTTAATTAATTCCATGAACATTAGGGTAGTCGCGCGAGTTCAAAAATGTACGGGGTGTTACAATGATAATAGGGAATCAAGTCTATCAACGATCCAAATTATTTAAATCAACTACTCATGATTAGTCCCAGATTAGCAATTTAGCCTTGGAACCTCAAGTATCTGTCACGTCTTTCAATCGATTGATGAATATTTCTTGGCTAAATTTTGTTGAATATTAGCCAAGTGTCAACATGAATAGTTCCAATCTATGGCTACACTAAGATTTGACTATGTCTAGCTACGAAATCGATTAGATGGGTCATATGTCCCAAATCACACTAAATTAACCTTTCCCGACCTAAATTAGCTCTTTCAAGCATTAATTAAAGTAAATGTGCAATTACCATTCTAATCTCCTCTATCAAACTCAACTAGAGTAGAAATTGATAAGGCACGAGATTAATTTAGACAAGCAAACCTTTTTATAAATCAAGAGTAATCAACTAATACAAAAGTATGAGATAAAATCAAAATCCAAATCCAAAACATAAACATTGCGTTGTGTTCAACAACAACATTCAATAATGAATCTATCTATACCCAAATATTTTATACAAAGCAAGAAAATAAAGAGAGGATTAAAGATTTATCACTACAAAGCTTTCAATCTTCAAATCCATGGGTATTGGATCAAGAAACCTAGCCTCCAAGGTTGAGAAATATGCCAAAGATCTGTTCCAAGGAAGCTTGGATTGAATTTTATGCATTTTGGTATCGAAGAATGTGAAATTCTAGCCTTACCCTTGAATAGTACCCCAATGACCGCTAAAGCGGTCAATTAGCCGCTAAAGCAACTTGGTTGACTTTGACCTGACCACTAAAATGGATAAAATGGTCGCTAAAGAGACAATGACCCAGTTTGACCGGACTGCTAAAGCGGTCACAAAGGCCGCTAAAGCGGCATTGATGAAGGTTGAACAGACCATTAAAGCGGCCACAATGGCCGCTAAAGCGGTGTTGACTTCTCTTTGACTGGACTGCTAAGTTGTCCTCAGGCCGTTTTAGTAGTACTTGGGGGCATTTTCTGTGACTTGCTTCTAGCTCTTTCTTTTCAACTCCTTTTCTTCTCATTTCCATTTCTTTCCATCAAAACTCCTTGTAAACTAAAAAAACTTGAAGTAAACACCATTTAAAGGATAATTAGCCACATATTATAGATTAAAGGAAAAAATCATAAGAAAAAAGATATAAATAAGTGGCAAAATTGTCACTTATCCGACACCGATATGTTAAAGGAGTCAATGGAAAAAGTTAGGTTCATCCAAGAGAAGTTAGTAGTAGCTCAGAATTGATAGAAGGAGTATGTGGATAACAAGGTAAGCGATGTTTATTTTGAGAAGGGTGAGAAAGTTTTGCTAAAAGTGTCACCCATGAAGGGTGTAATGCGGTTCTAAAAGAAAGGAAAGTTAAGTCTGAGGTACATCAGACCCTTTGAGATACTGAATGGATTAGGTTCAGTGGCTTATATGTTGCCTCTACCTCCTGGCTTGTCAGAAGTTCATTCGGTGTTTCATGTATCGATGCTTGAGAAGTATCATGGAGATGGGGACTACATCATTCGTTGGGATTCAGAGTTTTTTGATAAGGAACTCTCTTACGAAGAGGAGTCGATTGTGATTTTAGTTAGAGATGTGAGGAAGATGAGAAAAAAGTTATTCCATCTGTGAAAGTCCAGTGGAGGAACCTTCCTATTGAGGAGGTCACATATGAGACTGGGGCGGATATGCTCAAGCGCTATCCTCACTTGTTCGTTGAGTCAGGTACCTTTTTTCTTATTTCATTCATCATTTCTCATTAGTTGTCGTGAATGAATGGTAAATTGGTATCTAATGTAATAATTAAAAATGTCTTTACACTAAAATAGAGAGTAAAAATTTAGCTTAGTCCTTCTCTAGACCAAATTGGTGAAATTCAGGGCTAGCCTAGTTTTAAGCGTATTATGAGTGTGAAAAGACTGGTAGTTATGGATGTGTGGATTGGTGTATTTGAGTTTTTAATGTATTAGGGACAAGTTTAGAAAGTCGTAGAAACATCCGATACATAAAATGAGCCAGTAGAACTTCGATTATAGCAATTACTGTAAAAGAGTCAGTTCGTAATGTCAAAAATTGAGAAGTGTGTTGTGAAATAGCCAGAGCTGGGAACAAATCTTGAGCTACTAGTTTGGTGTCACTGTAGTGGAAAATCCATCATTGAAGCAATGTCGCTGTAGCGATGGAAGTGTCGCAGCAGCGACAAACCATTTTAGCCTGAGCGTCGCTGCAATGATGAATCCGTCATTGCAATATTAGGATCGGGTGTCATGCCAACATTGTTATTATAATAGGTGTAACGCTGGAACTAGTACATGGACTGAGCTCGTCTCTTGCAAGTCATATTTTAGGGTCCCTGCTGACCCTAGGATGTGTGTACATCTTGCATGCATGCAATCATTTTATATTTGCACATATATTGTCCTTACTATTGTTGACTGAATCTGCCTATGTGTAAATGATGTACTTGTATACTTGAGTTCTGATTATATGAAGAGAATGGTTGTTGAATTATGGGTTGTGTATTGATTGCTTCTTACTTGCATTTAACTTGCTTATTTGTATGGGGTTGGGTTAAATCGGTCGATGATACCTACTAGTACGTAGTTGTTGTACTGATACTATTTGTACTCTTTTTTTATTGAGTGCAAAGCGTGTTTCAGCATTTGAGATGAGATCTCGGCTTTAGTTAGTGATTCTAGCTTCGATTCAAGGGTGAGCACCATGTTCGGGCAGCAGTTGAATCACCTCTATTAGTTCATGTCCTTTTCTTTGGACAATGACATTTCTTACTTGGATTTAGTATTTGGATTATGTTTTAGGTCTTTTCTGGATGTTTAGAGTTCTTGTATGGTGACCTTCGGGTCCTGGAGATTGTAATAATTAGAGATATTTTCACATTATTAATTGGTTTGGTATTAACGAGTTAGAAATGGTTTACTTTGTTTATATTGTGTTTAGTAAGCTAAATGGTAGTTAAATTAGAAAAATGATTAATGTGAGTTCTTTGGTAATTCGCTAAAGGTTGGGTTAGATGGTTCTCCCACCGTAGAGTTAAGGTGGGTGCTACTCATGACCGTTTGGGTCATGACAACGAATTCTGCATAAAAAATAAAAAAAAAACATAGACACACATATTGCTCTTAAATTCAAGGCCCAAAAGTCAACTCAAACCCACAAGGGTAAAACTGGAATTTTATTAGAAATCACGTTATCCATAACTTAAGAAGTTCAAATCTGAAATTTTATCAAAAATGGAGTTAAAATTGACCTTGAAATCATCAATTTATCATTCTTTAGCTTTACCCAAAAATCTCCAACTTATTTTCAAGTTGAAAAATCAAGATTTAAAGATGAAATCATGAATAAATCTTTGGGGAATGTGTAAAAGTAGTGTTAGAATCATAACCAATGAAGAAATCTAAAAAATCACCTTTTGAATCTCCCAAAAATGAGTTCTAAAATTTCAAAAAATTAAGTTATGAGATTTATGTTCAAAATTGGGGAATCAAATATATCCAGGCCTCAATCCTTCTTCACGAACACAAAGAACTCATCGTGAATGCACAGACTGACCTAACCCACATCGCAATTGAGATGGGCAATCCCCCAACCTGGCCCAATGAGACCCTTCGTGAACGTGGTTCCCACCACGCGAACAAGAAGGACAAGCAAATTTTCCTTCTTCGCAAACGTGATAGCCCTTCACGAATGTAAAGAAGGAATTTTGGCTGCACCAACAATTAGTAAAGATGAAAAACTCTCCAAACGGATCCTCAAAATTCCTTCAGAACACCGCGAAGACAAACTGACTATGTTACTAGACTAGAATCAAAATTCCGCATTCAATGTAATCGTCAGATTTTCAAACAAAGGTCGTTATCAACGAATGTTGATCAAAGTCAATTCTATGCCATAAACTTCCAACTTTCCAATCAACTACTCAAAATCCATCTGAATGTCTCGGAACCCAAATAAAAGTCCTACTAATTCAATAATGACATTTTGGAGCTAAAGAAACTAACGGAATTCCCAAACGATCTCAAAATCTTCAAATGTTGAACAAAGTCAACCATGCCAACTTCAAAATCTTTTAAAATGAAAAGCTCACATAATAAATACTCAATCGACCACCTCGGAAACTGTGTTACCCATACCTGAAGACCACAGACACTATAATACAACGATGAAGAGTGATAAAATAGTCAAAATACACCAAAAATAAAAAATCACTATGAGGATTGTTACGGTCAAGCTAACTTGCCAAATTCTAAAGCGGCATTTAATGGTTGACATGTCCGTATGATTTCTTAATTAATTCAAACTTCTTAATATGATATACATTTATTAGCTACCAAATTTAGTTTTCGTGTTTTGCACGTTTATAAATGACTGATAGAACAACAGATAGAAAACTCCTACTTTTAGTTGAAATCATTGAAGAGACACATTTTTTTTAAAAAAGATTCGCATTATGAACCGAAATTCACGCAAGAGCATTGGTTATCTTCAAAATTTATTTACATAAATATGTTCCTTATTTATGTTGTGTAAATAATTTTTTACACACACACCTCTCACTTTTAATGGTAGTAAAATATTCAGAAACTTTGCCTTTTAGTTATTACTCCTTTGTTCCAATTTATGTGGCTTTTTTTACTTCTCAAGATTTAAACTATGTGAACTTTTATCAATATTTTAAAATATATTCTATTATCACATTAACATGAGAAGAAGTGCAAGTTATACTACTTATCATATAGCTTTTGAATATTTAAATTTAAATTTTAAAATATTAAGTTAATTTAAACCAATTTAGATTCAAGAATTAGTCTTTAAATTGTGTGTATAATAGTATGGGTACACACAATAATTTATTATTTTTAAATATATTTATTACTAATTGATGCATTCTTCTTTTTTCGCTGAGAAATAGAAATCTTGCTATCACTTTAATCAAGAAGAAATAATATATGAATCTTTTCCAACATATCAGAAAAAAAACTAAGCATCTATGACTGTACTGAAAGGACTATGCTAATTGTAAAATAATTAGCTTGAATCTTTTATTAAATAATTTTATAAATTAAAATAAGTATAATTTAATTAAGTATAATAAATAATTTAAATGTCAATCATAGAGTATGTTATTCATATTGAACATAGACCAAAATCAAATCTGATAACCAATTATAATACATGACGATGACAATTATACAATTATAGAAAATGATGTTAAGAAATTTGCATAAACAAAGATTATCAAAATTTGTAAGTGTCACTTCTTCTAAGGGCCATGGTATTTTTTTTCTTTGTTAGTTATTACTTTTTCAAAAAATTTAACAGTTTTTTACACAATTAATAACTTTTAAGGCTTTATATTACCATTAATAGTAAAACTTTTACTTAATTACGACTCTTAGCTTAACTTTGTCTTTAATTACGACTTTTAGCTTAACTTTGACTTTAATAACGGCTTTCTCTTTAATATCACGTTTTTTTTGTTTATTCCTTTCTTCTTCACTTCTTCTTCACTTCACTTTCCTCTTTTGCTTCTCAACCTCAGTTACATTCTCCATTCTCTTCTCTATCTGCATGTAACATATTTTACTTTGTTTTATTATTGATGTTTTTCGACAAATCTTGAATTTTCAAAAATTACAGAGATATTATTTTTCCCCTTTCTACTTTTTTCGTGTATTTTTTGCGATTTTTTTGGATATATTTGATTTTTTGTTCTAATGTCAGCGTTATTTTTGTTGTTTTTTTTATAGAATTTACGTATTAAAATTGTGCGATTTTCGATGTTATTATTTTTGAAATTTTGCACTTTTTTGATGTGCAATACAATTCGAATTCAATATTATACATTTTTATGATTTCGATAGTTGTTATTTCACAATAAATATAATACATTTCTAACAACGTAAATTAATTTAAATTATAACGGGATGTTTGAAATTCACATATAACACTTGTAATACATTTGTATTAAAAATATTTTAGTTATATATGCTCACCACGTATATTGTAATACGTCTTTAATATGTATAATATATTGAATCCAAAATGTATTAAAATTGTGTTAAACGTATAGGATCGTTGTAATACAATTCGAATTCAATATTATACATTTTTATGATTTCGATAGTTGTTATTTCATAACAAATATAATACATTTCTAACAACGTAAGCTAATTTAAATTGTAACGGGATGTTTGAAATTCACGTATAATACTTATAATACATGTATTAAAAATATTTTAGTTATATATATTCACCATGCAACATTTAAATGCTATTCAAGTTAGTTTATGTGTTACTATATTAAAATTGTGTTTAAAAATGTATTATATATGTATTTTGCTATTTTTGGTAAAAAAAAAAAGTTATGCTTTCAACTCATGTACTATAATTGGTAAATAAGATTACATATTTATACTATTTATGTAAATACCCCAAAATTTAATTTTCTCCTTTTGTCCGTCATCCATGGACAAAGCAAAAGAACTTTAGGTTCAAGGCAAATTTTTGAGTGATGGATTTTATCTAAATTATTTGCCTTTGGATGAAGCCATTATCTATGCTACGGGAGGTTGTTTCAATTGAATGAGAAAAAGTCAGGTACTTTGAGGCTATGGGGACTTGAACTGGCAAGGGGAAAAGGAAAATCTTGTAGCTTACCTAACAACGTTTTTAAAAAAAGAAAAGTAGGGGCTACAAATTATTAGAGTTCGGTAGGTCTCAGATAATGAGAGAAAAAGGACACCTAAATTAAAAGGAAAGGACAGAAGTCCTAAATATTACGGAACTAACTAAATTGGAGTAATTGATCTTAAACTCTTAAATATTAGGATTTTTAATTTAATTTAAATAGGAAAAAAATTTAGTCAATTTTAAAGTATGAAATATTAGGAGTTTTTCTTTCATAAAAATAAGTTAAAGATTTAATAGCTATAACTTTAATTAATTTCAAAGTTCTAAATATTAGAATAATCATTAAATAATAATTATTTGAAGAACATAGTAAATGATAATTTTATCTATTATTAATCTTTTAGTGAAAGGAAAAAGGGCCTTCAGAATTTTGATATAATATAGATTTTCTTATAAGTTTTCTTGAAATTAATGTAACTAGGTGATCATGATTCATGAACCTTATACATAAGCAATTGTTATATTCTCATTTGACTCAACTATTACTCTCATTGGATAGATGTAGGATGGCTCAACAATCTTTGTGACCTAAAGTCATAATTTAATAAATATTAAAAAATATTTTTTTTTAAAATGTTGTCTACATTCTTTTTTGAAGTCCATTTTCTAACTTATTCATATGCAAAGTTATTAATGATTTTTTATAACCAATTTCTTCGTATAATTATATTTTAATTGATGATATAGCTAATCAATTAATATCTCCTAAGACATTGTTAATTTAGTAAGATTTTTTTCAATTTAATTTTGAAAAACTTCTTACCACATAGACAACTGTTAACATTATTATATAAACAATATAGACATTTGGTAAATAATCTTTTTACTTGTTTTAATTTGATTGTCCTGTTCTAACTTGACAATTTTAAGAGAGTAGAGCAGATTTTGAATTTTGTGGTCTTAAATTAGAGAAATGTAGAATGTACTAAAATGTCCTTTGATCTTACGGTCTTAAACATGTCTCGTGGAAAGTTGAAACTAAAGAGTCGTCAAAGAAGGACAAAGACATTCTTTTCGAAGTGAGACCTAAAGAAAAGGACAAACGAATTAAAATGGAGGGATCGAAGCATGTGATTGATTGTCTTATGATGATGATTTAAGAGTTAGGCTAGTATACTATCTTTTAAAACTTAGCGGCATTTATTAGAAAAATGAAAATAATAAATATATACGTAGTTCCACTCCAAATAATAATATATCTTCCGTACAAGAATTAGTTATCTCATGAAGCACCAAATTTCGATTATGAAAACTATATAATATATATAAAATAATATAGGTTTTACATTGAAATAGTATTTTTTGTACTCTTTGATTTTTTTTTCCCTCATATTAGATATTCAAAAGTATTTTTTTCGTTTTGCATACCAAAGAATATTTCTATTTTCCAAAATAATACTCAACCATAGGAATCATCATTAAAATACTCTTTTCCTTGTTTTTTAATAAAAATATTATACTTTTCTGTTTAAAGTATTCAAAAAAAATTTAGAAAAAAGAATTGGGCCTTCATAATTGAGTGGCCTAAGGCCTTGCTTTAGCTGCTTTATGTTAAAGCAACGGATACACATTTCTGAAATGTGAATGATGTCCAATTATTTGTGTTTACACACACTCCTCCTAGGTCCATATAAAGTAAAAAAGAAAGTCAGGGAAAGAAAGAAAACTAAACACTCCTGTTTCAATTTAAGTATCTTAATTTGACAGCACATAAATTTTAAGAAATAAAAGAAGAATTTTAAATTTTGTCGTACTAAACTAAAGATGTGTGTGTTCATTTAAATTTAATGGTTTTAAACTTATCAGATAGGATATTGTAATTGAAAAATTTACTAAATATAGAAAGAGACACTCTTTTAAAATATACTAAAAAAGAAAGTAGACACTTAAATTGGGGGAAAAGGGAGTTGAAATCTATCCTAAAAGTAGTGCCGGCTCTATGGCCTGCAAAAAAGGCATGTGCCTTAGGCCTCAAATTTGAAGGGCCCCCATTTTTTTAGCAATAACACTCTATAATTTTTTTTATGTATAGAAAATTGAATACTATTTGTGTAACTTTAATATATAAAGGAAAATTTTATTGTAAGTTTGACACATCTAGAAAACTATGTTCCGAAAAAGATCAAATGGATTAGTTATATTATCATTTAAAAAAATATTAGAAGAAATTGATTATAAAAAAGTTATCAACAACTTTACATCTCAAAGAATAAGAAAAATAGGCTTTCTAAAAATTATTAATGTATGATAAAAAATTTAACGCCTCCATTTAGTTTTAACTTTAAGTCACTAATGTGTTTGAGATGTCCTGCCTAAATGTCAATTGTCACTGATGACAAGTCCATGTTTCTTTTACGGGGAAAACAAAAGCAAAAAGAAGAAAATAAATAATTGTTCATCTTTTTCCATACATGGGGACATTCAGATTAAAAAAGAAAATCTTTTCTAGCACAATCACTTTTTCAATAGAAGGCTGCTTATAATTAATCGCATAGAAAGAATGCTAATTATCCCAAAGGATTACTTCTTATAATTGAGTACAAGATTCATATATTTGTTTATAACTAGTCTTTATGAACATGCCTCATACATTATCCCCTGGCAACGTAATAATTCTCATAGTGACTTTTCGATTTTGGTACATTTTAATCATTTTACGCCTCTCAGTAGTTGCATTATGGCATTTGTGATTTGCGAGTGTGGGTGACACGGTTCATGAGGTGGTTAGTTGAGTATTACATGAGCTTTTCATTTTAGAAGGTTTAGAAGTTCACATGGTTAACTTCAGTAAATATTTGGTGATAACGAAGTCGTATAAGAATTTCATTAGCTTTGAAATATCATTTTTGGATTAGTAGGACCTTTGGTACGGGATCCGAGGCACTCAAATGGATTTCGAGTAGTTGGTTGGAAAATTGAAAGTTTAAGGCTTACAGTTGATTTCGGTCAACATCCGTTGATAACAACCTTTATTCGGTGATCTGAGAATTCAATTGAGTTTGGAATGTCATTTTTAGTCTAGTAGCATAGTTGGTTTGTGTTTATAGAGTTCTAAACGAATTCCGAGGGTCCGTTTGATGAATTTTTAAGCCTTGTTTTATTTCTAGTGCACCAGTTCTAGGCAGGACCAAATTACCCTTCAAATTCGCATTGTCTTGGTCGCGTTCGTGATGGGTAGGTTTGGTTATTCATCGTGTTGCGACACAAGTGTCACATTCGTGAAGGTTAAGTAGGGCTTGGGTCTAAGTGTGACCCATCACGTTCACGATAGGCTAGTCACATTTGCGATCATGGGATGAGACGGTGGACCGTGTTCACTGTGGACTCTTTGCATTCACAAAAAAGAAAATCGGCCTAGACAAATTAAATTCTATTTTTCAAACATAAACCCAATAACTCAATTTTTGAAGCTTGAGACCTCTATTTTGGTAGATTCAAAAGGTAATTTTAAAGATTTTGTCCTTTGGTATGATTCTCATACTATTTCTACCCCCCCCCCCCTACCCCAATGATTTATTTATGATTTCACCTCAAATCTTGGTTTTTCAATTTGAAAAATTGAAGATTTGGGGGGTAAAGTTAAGAAATGATGTTTTGATGATTTAGAAGTCAATTATAACTTTGTTTTTAATAAAATTTCATATTTAAATTCCTTAAGTTATAGGTAACGTGATTTTCAAATAAAATTTTAGTTTTTCTCTTGAAGGCTCGGGTTGACTTTTTGGACCCGAAAATTAAGTATAGTAATATGAGTGTCTATGGTTTTAGTTTCTTATGTAGCATACATATTTGATCAGATAGCTCATTCGGAGGCCAGGCCCTTCGGAAGGAAAAGCTTTAGTTTGACTTTGTGGGTCTTCTTTTAAGGTAAGTTGAGGTTTCTTTAATTTTTTTCGAATTGTTTATATGCTAATTATTTATTTTGGGAGTAATGAGGATGTGGAGGTCCTGCAGGTACCGGTGTTATGTGAAGATTTAAAAGTAATTAATTGACTTGTTCGTATTGTTTTCCCCTATTCGCTCGCATGATTATTGTGAATTGTATTGTGAAGTGACTTATTGCGAATTCTAGTTGATGATTGTACTCTCATTTAAGGATTTTAGTTAGCTTATGATGATATTTGTTGATATACTAAGATTAGGTTAATTAAGTGTAACGATCCTTTCCATCATTACGGTATAGCTTAGCATGCAAAAATTTGGGTTAAGTTTCTCCCCAGATGAAGTATTAAAATTTCAGGTTAGGCTAGTCTTGGATGAATTTCAGGTATGGTATTGTCTAGGTAAATCCAGTAATTGATAGGTTGTTTATTCAATAATTTAAGATCATGATGTGTTAGCTAAAAGGTTAGGGAGTTCACAGAAATTTTCAAAATGGAATTTGGGTTAGTAGAACTCCAGATATAGCGTTTGGCGTAGAGGGGCTAGTTCATAAGGTTAAAATGTGAGAGCATGTTGTAAAAATGGAAAAATTGGAAAGCTCTTAAAGTTTTTGCCTCACCTACCCCGCTGTAGCAAGAGGCAGGCTACTACCGCGGTCCCGCTATAGCGGAAATTTTTCCGCTATAACCGAAGTCAACTTTGGTCAGCTCCGCTATAACTGATAGATCCTGCTATAGTGACACCATTATAACAGGAATGGATCTGTTATAGCGGGCTCAACGCAGTAAATAGCAATTTTTGGATTAAAATGTTAGTTTCATCCAAAAACATTCAGAGGTCGTTTAGGGGCGAATTAGGGCGATTTTCTTAAGTTTCTTCTTAAATTCCACCATTGAGGTAATCTATTCCTCCAATCTAATGTATATTTAATAACCAAATCCTTAGAATCTTCATAGGTTGATTGTGGTGGGGATGATGGGCTTAACCCTAGGTTAGAGGAATTGTATGATATGCTTGAGGTGGGATTTGAATTGCTTGTTAATGGTTTAGAAGTGTTAAGTATTCTAAACAAGAATTTGACCTCTTAATCATAATATATGGAGAATTTGAGTGGAATGAAGGGTAGAAAACCCCTAGAGTAGTGGAATTGTTCATGAACTTGATCTTAGAGTTATGAATTTAGGTTGTAATGCATAGAATTGATAGAACAATAGTTAAATTGTTTTCTATGTGTTATTTTTAGATTGAGATCAAGCCAAATCTACAAGAAAGGGAAAACAAGAATCACGTCATTTAGATCATTGCAAGGCATAGATTGAGTTAGGTTATAATTGAATTAGAGTTAAGGCTCAATTTGGTTGAATGCGTCTATGTTAACTGGCCCGGTTATTTGATATCGTACTTGAAAATGAGCTAATAATTGCTATTGTACAATAATGAGGTGTTTTTGAGGAAATGATAAGTTGAATAGTTTTACGAGTCTTGTTGTAGTTGACTTGAATTGAATACTATTATCTTGAAGGTGATACATTTATTTACTTGACTTGATCTATTAAAGTGGAATTGTGGTGGAAAGACTGATTTGGTTGCATATTTGCTAGACGACATATTTTTGCTACTTGTTCACAAACTGTTAGTTAAGTGTTCACATTGATTAAGTTGAGTTGGCCTATGATCGTACAGTAAATAGTGGTTTTTTAGTAATATTACCCAGTATTCTTCTTTTATTAAGTGTAAATAATATTTCAGCGACTTCGACGATACCTCATTTGTAGGCAGTAGCGTGACTTCAGATTCAAGGGTGAGTAATCATCTTCCGGGAATCCATGGATCTATCCTGTTTTGATAATGTCCACTTGTTTTTTAGCAAGGACATTGTTTGTTTTATTGTTAGTTTTCTGGGTTGTACCCGCAGATATGTGTAGCTAGATATTCTGGCACGATATCACTCAGTTTTCGGGGACATGTTAGAATTGATGTTTTCTTCCGTATTTAATTAAACATTATTTGATTAATGGAAATTAGTTTTTGCTATTATTAAAACTGGTTAAGTAATTGGTAATAGTAGTTCGAGCTAGATGGTTCTCCCACTGGAGGATTAGTGTGGGTGCCACTCAAGATGGGTTTGAGTCATGACAAAGTTGGTATCAGAGCCCTAGGTTCGTTGATGTCAGCATACCAGAATAAGTCTAATAGAGTCTTGTGGAATGGTATAGAGACGTATGTACTCTTCTCCGAGAGGCTACAGGACTTTAGGTAAAATTCACTTTCTTCTTTCTTTTGTGTTATGACTTGATTCAATTGGTACCTGGAGATCCAAATTGGCATCTGACCTCTTCATTATATTTCTTATGGATAGTGAATATGAGAGTCAATGGAGCTATAGTAGAGGTTCTTACACCATCTACTCCAGTGGTTTTAAGGGATGAAGATGGGTGAGGGTTAGATAAAGGGGAAGAGGTAGGGCAGCACCCGCCAGGGGTGGAGCTCGAACTATTGCTAATCCAGATAGGTAGAGATCTAAGTCACCTCCCCCTTCCGAGGTTCATAATGATGAAGTAATGAATGAGGAGATTCTAGAACATGAGGAAGTCGCACTAGTTCAGGGAGGTGCAGCTCCTTTACAGATGTCTTCACAGCTAATTTAGCAAGACCTTAGTTTTCTAAGTGGGCTGGACGGTACTGAGGCCACACCTACAGTGCCTGTTCACCAGTATCTGGGGTGCATCATGCTGTTCAAAGAGGTGCAGCTCCTCTATAGATGTCTTTAGAGCTAATTTAGCAAGTCCTTCATTTTTTAAGTGGGCTAGCCGGTATTGAGGCCACTCCTACAGTGCTTGTTCACCAGCATCTGTGGGTGCAGCATGTTGTCGTGGTAGCCCCTAGGATAGATGAGCTTTTTGGGACAAAAGTGTTTCCTTGTTCGGTATTAGGTCCCCCTATGACTGGGAATGAGCTTGAATAATTATGTAAGTTCTTGAAGATGAAACCCCCAGCTTTTCTTGGTTCAGAGATGGAGGTTGCCTTTGAGTTTATTGTGAACTGTAATGAGAGGTTGCACAAGATGGATATTGTGGAGAAATATAGAGTGGAGTTTGTGACCTTCCAACTGCAAGGAGATGCTAAGCAGTGGTAGAGGACATATGTGGTGTGTCGGTCTTCAGCATTGCCTCTCTTGACTTGGACTCAGTTCCACACTTTGTTTTTAGAGAAGTATATGCCACGCACCTTGCATAACAAGAAGAAAGACGAGTTTCTCTCCCTTGAGCAGGGGAATATTCCTGTTACAACTTATGAGGCTAAGTTTCATGCCTTGTCCAGGTTTGCCAACCTGTTACTTGATATTGAGAAGAGCGTATTTGCTGCTTTGTAAAAGGTTTGACTACTAATTTGTAAGTCTTAGCACTACAGATGACTTCCTCAGGTAAGACCTCTAATAAGGTAGTGGAGTTTGTGAAGAAAGTAGAGGGAGTTAGACATAATGGGTATGCCAAAATAGTGAGAAAGAAGGACCAAAATGCGTGCAACTTTAGTAGATCCTACTCCAGAGGCCACATTTCTTAGGCCTACCCTGCTCATCTAAAACAGCCAGTTTTGCTAGTTTTTACAGAGGGTCAGTTAGGGATTACCCAGCAGCCTCCAGGTGTGGGTAGCCAAGGGGCTTCGTATTCTTTTGCTAACTGTCCTTCATTAGATCGAGCTTGTTTTACCTATAGTGTGATTGGAAATTATAAGAGGAACTATCCTAATGGTAGACAATCAGGTTTTCAGGGTCAGCTGCAGTCCAGAGCTTTAGTTTCGGCCGACAGAGGAGGTGAAGGAAACTTCTATAGAGTGGGCGTGGTAGTTATCAGGTAAGCTGTGGTGGTAATCAGGGTGGTGGTAATGCTGGTAAAGATGGTGCACATTTTGCTAGAAAGGTTGCTCAGATTGATAACATGGCCTATTATTATGCCTTCACGAGCAAATCTGAGGTGGAGGCATCAGATGCAGTTATTACAGGTACCATTTTTGTTTGTGACTGAATGGCTTCAATCTTGTTTGATATGGGTTATACTTGTTCCTATGTGTCTGTTAAATTTTCTTTAGGGTTAGACATAGTTTGTGATATGCTTGATTCACCTGTTTATGTATCTGCTCCGATTGGGGATTCTGTGGTAGAGACTTAAGTATGTCGTGCTTGTTTAGTGATGTTTACAGGATTTTAGACTTGGGTAGACCTGGTGATTCTGGATATGTTAGATTTTGATATTATTTTGGGTATGACTTGTCTTTCCCCATATCATGCTATTTTGAATTGTAATACTAAGACTATGACCTTAGTTATGCCGGGGATGGATAAACTAGAGTGGGAAGGTGTCCATAAGCCTAGTTCAGTGAAACTTATTTCTTTTATTCATACTAAAAGGTTAATAGGAAAGGAGTGTTCAGTCTTCTTAGCATACCTTCAGGACACTAGTGCAGAGGTCCTTTCTATTGAGTCAGTTCCTAAAGTGTGTGAATTCTAGGAAGTGTTCCCTACTGATTTGCCTGTTATGCCTCAGATCGGGACATTGACTTTTGTATTAATCTATTTAAGGCACTCACCCCATCTCCATTCCTCCCTATAGGATGGCTCCGACTGAGTTAAGAGAGCTTAAGACTCAATTGCAGGAGTTGCTTGATAAGGGGTTTATTTATCCTAGTGCTTCATCGTAGGGTGCTCCAATATTGTTTGTCAAAAAGATGAATGGTAGTATGAGAATGTGTATAGATTATTAGTAGCTAAATAAGGTAACCATCCGAAATAAGTACCTATTACCTAAAACAGATGATTTGTTTAATCAGTTGCAGGGTGCTTCAATGTTTTCTAAGATAGATCTAAGGTCAGGGTATCATTAGTTGAAGATCCCGTCGAAGGATATTCCAAGACAACTTTTAGGAGTCGTTATGGGCATTACAAAATTTTGGTGATGTCCTTTGGGTTGATTATGCACTGGCATCCTTCATGAGTTTGATGAATGGTATCTTTAAATCTTTCTTGGATTCATTTGTTATTGTATTTATTGAAGACATTTTGGTTTACTCTAAGAGTAAAGAGGAGCATGCAGGGAATTTGCACATTGTCTTGGATATGTTGAGAGAAAAGAAATTTTATGGAAAATTCTCTAAGTGTGAGTTTTGGGTGTCATTCGGGTCCTTTTTGGGGCATGTGGTTTCTAAAAATGGGATAATGGTAGATCCCCAAAAGATAGATGTGTTTAAAAATTAGGCTAGGCCCACATCAGTGACTGAAGTTCGTATCTTTGTGGGTCTGGCTATCTATTACCGGAGATTTGTCAAAGGTTTTGCCTCAATTTCTATTCACTTGACAAGACTGACTCAGAAGGAGGTACCTTTCATTTAGTATGACAAATATGAAGAGAGATTTCAAAAGCTCAAGTTTCTTCTGACCACAGTTCCATCCTTGTTTTTCCCATTGAAGGTATGGATTTTATAGTATTTTGTGATGCTTCACGTTCTGGATTGGGCGTTGTGTTAATGCAGGATAAGAATTAATAGCCTGTGCTTCAAGGTAATTGAAGGTCCATGAGAGGAATTATCCAACTCATGACTTGGAGCTGGCGGCAGTGGTCTTTGCACTCAAAATATGGAGGTTGTATGGTGGTAAGTGTTAGGTTTTCACAGATCATCGTAGTTTATAGCATGTATTCACTCAGAAGGACTTAAATTTGAGGCAGGGATAGTAGATGGAGTTGCTAAAGTATTACGATGTTACCATCCAGTATCATCCGGGAAAGGCCAATATGGTGGTAGATGCATTGAGTAGGAAAGATGTAAGTATGGGAAGTTTAACTTGCTTGAAAGTAACAAGGTATCCATTAACTAGAGAGATTCAAACTCTAGCAATGTAGTTCATGCAATTTGGGGTGTCAGGAAGAGGTGGAGTGCTGGCTAGTACGGAAGCGAGGTCTACATTCCTTGATTAAATCAAGGACAGAAAGTTCGAGGATGTAAAGTGGAATAAGATTCAAAACAAGGTGGTGTGTGGTCAGGCCCGAGAGGCCACACTTGATGCTTCTGGCATGTTGAGAGTGAAGAGGCGTGTATGTGTGCTTCGTGTTGAGGAAGTGATTCCTAGTCTGCTAGCGGAAGCTCATGGCTCTAGATACTCTATACATCCTAGTACAACCAAGATGTATCGTGACTTGGGACAACTCTATTAGTGGCCCCGAATAAAAAGAGATATAGTAGAGTATATGTCCAAGTCTCAGAAGTGTCAACAGGTAAAATATGAGCATCAAAAGCCTGCAGGTATAATTTAGAGGATTCCCATTCCCGAGTGGAAATGGGAGAGAATCACTATGGATTTCGTGGTGGGGACTTCCTAAGACTTTGAAACAGTATGATTCAATCTGGGTCATTGTGGACAGGCTAACAAAATTTACATATTTCATTTCGGTTAAGGTGAATTATAATGTAGAGAAGTTAGCCAAGATCTATGTTAAGGATGTTTTGATATTTCATAGGGTTCCAGTCTCCATTATATCTGATAGAGGTACATAGCTTACCTCCAAGTTTTGGCATAAGTTGCATGAGAAGTTGGGCACTAAGCTAGATTTAAGCACTACATTTCATCCTCAAACTGACGAGCAACCTAAGAGGACTATTCAGGTACTAGAAGACATGTTTCGGGTGTTTGTGCCTAACTTTGAGGGTCATTAGAATTAGTTTCTATCATTGTGTAAGTTTTCATACAACAACAGTTATCACTTTAGTATTGATATGGCCCATTTGAGGCTCTATATAGGAGGAGATGTAGATTACCTATAGGCTAGTTTGAGGTGGGTGATGTGAAGCCCTTGGGCACTGACTTGGAAAAAGAGTCTCAAAATAAGGTAAGGTTTATTCGAGATAAGTTGTTAGCAGCCCAAAGTCTATAGAAAGAGTATGTAGATCACAAGGTGATATACATGTTCGTTAAGAAGGGCAAACATGTACTACTTAAGGTTTCTCCTATGAAAGGAGTGATGCAGTTTGGCAAGCGGGTAAAGCTTAGCCCCAGGTATATTGGCCCATTCGAGATTCTTGATGATGTGGGTCCAGTGGCTTACAAACTTGTGTTGCCTCTAAGTTTATCGGGAGTCCATCCGATATTCCATGTATTTATGTTTAAGAAAAACCATAGGGATGGAAACTACATCATTCATTAAGACTAGGTGTTGTTAGATAAGAACCTCTCTTATGAGAAAAAACTGGTGGCGATACTTGATTAAGATGTTCAGAAGTTGTGAACTAAAGAGATTAGGTCCATGAAAGTCCAGCGAAAGCACCATCTGATTGAGGAGGCCACTTAGGAGACTTAATTAGATGTACGTGACAAGTACCCTCACTTGTTTGAGGATTCAACTATTTTCTTTGCTAGTTTTTCCCTTCTTTTCCCTTAATTATCATTTGGGTATGAACAATGGGTAGATTGGTATTTTTTTAATGACCCTTTCTGTCGTTACTGTATAACTTAGCATGAAAAAATTCAAGTTAAGTTTCTTCCCAGATAAAGTGTTGAAAATTTTAGTCTAGGATAGTCTTGGATGAATTTTAGGTATGGTGTCGTCTAGGTTAATTTGGTAATTGATAGGGTATGTTTCAATGATTAAAGATCATGACGTGTTAGCAAAGAGGTAAAGGAGTTCATAGAAGGTTTCGAAATAGAATTTGGGTTAGTAGAACTCTGGATATAGCATTTGACGTAAAGGGGTTAGTTTCATCAGGTTGACATCAGAGAGTGTGTTGTAAAAATGGAAAAACTGGGAAGCTTCCAAAGTTTCAGCCTCACTATAGAGAAAGGAAGGCCGCTACCGCAATATTACTATAGTGGGAATGTTTCCACTATAGCAGAAGTCAACTTTAGTCTGCTCTACTATAGCGGGAGGATCCCGCTATAGTAATGTTGCAATAGAAGGAATCAGACCTCTATAGCGGGCTCGATGCAGTAAATAGGATTTTTTTGGCTTTAAAACTTTATTTTCATACAAAAATAGTTAGAGGTGATTCAGGGGCGATTAGGACAATTTTCTTCGATTTCTTCTTGAATTCCACCATTGAGGTAAGTTAGTCCACCAATCTAATGTATATTTAATCCCCAAATCCGTAGAATCTTCATAGGTTGATTATGGTGGGAATGATGAGTTTAACCCTGGATTGGAGGAATTGATATGATATGCTTAAGGTGGGATTTGAATTGCTTGTTAATGGTTTAGAAGTGTTAAGTTAGGTATTCTAAACTAGAATTTGACCTCTTAATCATAATATATGGAGAACTTGGGTGGAATGAAGGGTGAAAAAACCCTAGAGTAGTGGAATTATTCATAAACTTAACCTTAGAGTTACGAATTTAGGTTGTAATGCATAGAATTGATAGAGCAATGGTTAAATTATGTTGTATGTGTTATTTTTAGACCAAGATCAAGCCAAAGCTATAATAAAGGGCAAGGCTCATGTCATTTAGAGCATTGCAAGGCTTAGATTGAGGTAGGTTATGCTTGAATTAGAGTTAAGGCTCAATTTGGTTGTATGGGTGCATGTTAATTGTTTATTTATTTAGTTGCAATGCATGCTAATGAATGTTGAACTTGTTAATTGTTGGATTCAAGTGTGGAAATTGATAATGTATAATGAGATTGGTAAAAAGGACCTTATTTTATGTGCAAGGTGGTTGATTTAGCTCACTTTGTTATTGTACTTGTTTATGGTACTATTTGTTGTTATGAAATAAATCGATAAAGGTTGATCATGATTGAATTAGTGGGATTTCGGGGAGGATAAGGGTGGGGACGTTGGAATAAGAGTGGTATAACACTTAGTTTGGGATAAGGGTGGCAGGCACTAGTTGTCTGGGATATTTGGTACATGGACTGAGCTCGTCCCCTGCAGGTCATGGCTAGTGGATATTTATAAGACCCATAGCATGTGTATACACCATGATTTAGAGAGTTTGATATTTCTCTGTGTGAACCGGATTATATTTTGTTGTTCAGTTTATTTGGATCCTTGCGTGGTCCGGTTATTTGATATTGTACTTGAAAATGAATTAATACTTGTTGTTGTACAATAATGAGGTATTTCTGAGGAAATGATAAGTTGAATGGTTTTATGAGTCTTGTTGTAGTTGACTTGAATTGAATACTATTTGCTTAAAGGTGATTCATTTACTTACTTGACTTGATCTGTTAAAGTGGAATTATGGTGGAAAGGCTGATTTAAATGCATATTTGCTAGATGACATGTTTTTGCTACTTGTTCACAAATTATTAGTTAAGTGTTCACATTGATTAAGTTGAGTTAGCCTGTGATCCTACCAGGAAATAATGGTTTTGTACTGATACTACCCTGTTCTCTTCTTTTGTTGATTGTAAAGTATATTCCAGTGGCTTCGACGATACCTCATTCGTAGATCGTAGCGCAACTTCAGATCCAAGGGTGAGCAATCATCTTCTGGGCAGTCATGGATCGATCCTGTTTCGATCTTGTCCACTTGTTTTCGAGCAAGGACAATTTTTGTTTTGTTGTTAGTTTTCTAGGTTGTACCCATGGATATGTGTAGTTAGATGTTCTGGCACGATGACACTCAGTTTCTGGGGACATATTAGAATTGATGTTTTGTTCCGCATTAAATTAAAGTATTAGAGATATTATTTTATTAATGGAAATTGGTTTTTTCTATTATTAAAGCTGGTTAAGTAATTAGTAACAATAGTTCGAGTTAGATGGTTCTCCCACCGGAGGGTTAGTGTGGGTGCCACTCACTATGGGTTTGGGTTGTGACATTAAGGTACAAAAAGGAATTTTCATCAATTGTGAAAGCTGGTAGAGGTGAACTTAAATTGGACATTAAATTGATTCATGGTATGAAATGTTTTGCTTGATATTGTATTAGATATTTGGGATCAATGTGAGACACCTCCACATTTTGCACTGCATTTCATTGGGATCGGTGTGGCATACCTACCCAATATGGTATGGATTAGAGGATAAGACATCCTCTGTTATATTATGTATTAGGGGACACGACGTCATGTGTTATATTGTGGATTTAAGGATACACCGTCCTGAGTTATATTTTAGGAATGGAGGACATGCCTGTCTGGTGTATGGACCTCACGATCTCCTCATAAGTCCTACCTATCTATGCAAAGCAACATATGTAGACGCAGTGTCACGACCCAAATCACCGAATCGTGAGGGCACCTATTCTAATCCACCTAGATAGGAGAACCCCTTACCACCCTTTAAGATGATATGCAGAAGTCTTTATTAAATAGAAATAACCAAACTTTATTACAACTGTTTTCACAAATATTAAATGTAGAAAATGAAAACTACCCCTAGAATCTAGTATAAACAGGTACAAGAGCTTCTAAATCAAGAACGATAAGACTAGACACAACTTCCACCATGAATGAGAGGAGTAGAAGCTGCTGGAGATCACAATCCACATCACTTGTGAAATATCAACTGATCCTGCAATCAGACTATACCCCAAAAAGGGTATAGCAAGAGTAGTATCAGCACAAACAACACATACTGATAGGTATCATCAACCAACTAGGGTTAAATCACGTAAACACATTATAGAAATCACAGAGTGAAAACATGACAACTTATATAACAGTTTAATTCGCATCGCTTCCATATATGTGTGTTACCTAAGAGTATTACATTCTTATTCCTGGTGATCATTCATCACCTTTACATCAAGTGTCATCCATCCTAACTCTCAGAGTTTAACCCAAATAGTTATTATAAGCCAATCTATTTCACTTACGCCTTAATTAACCTCAATGATGATTGAAAACCAATAATCATCACCTTGTAACAAGTACAACTATGAACACACATTATGATAAATACCCCGAGTTTATGACACTTAGCCTTTTCAAGTAACTCTACAACTTCAATCAAGTACAAGTCAAGAGATAACAAGTCAAGTCAAACCATGACTAAGTCAACAACCCTGACTCTAACAATATCCAAGTCAAAAAATCATGACTCTAACCATATCCAACTTTTTCTTCACTGTTGGGTTGATAATCCCAACTTTTTGGACACTGTTAAAGCTTGTTGGAGTAGACTAGTAGAAGGTAATCCTATGTGGTGTTTTCATATGAAGTTTAAAAGAGTATCCGATACATTGAGCAATTGGTCAAAAGGTGAATATGGTGACATTTTTGCTACTGTCAAAGAGTTTGAAGAAAAGGTTAGAATTACTGAAGTTGATATTCTAAAAGAAAACAGTGGTGAAAATAGAACCAAGCCTAATTGTGTGCAGGTTGAATACATAAGATTTCTCAAACTTGAGCAATCCATCCTCAAACAGAAGACTCAGCTTCACTGGTTTCAAGATGGAGATGTTAATTCCAAGTATTTCCATGATGTTATTAGAGATAGAAGAAGGAGGTTGTTTATAAAATTCGTGATGAGCAAGGTAATACTATTGAAGGGAATGAAAACATTGCCAGGGCTGCTTGTTCACACTTTGAAGGCATCTTTACAGGTGAAGAAAATTTGATAAATGAGCAGGTGCTTACTTGTATTTCAAGATTAGTCACTAAAAATCAAAATCAGATGTTACAAGAGATGCCTACTATGGAGGAGTTGAAAACTGTTGTATTCTCCATGAGTCCTACTTCTACTGCAGGTCCTGATGGTATGACTGTAAAATTCTTCCAAGCTTGTTGGGAGGTGATTAATAAGGATTTGTTTTGGTTCAATACTTCTTTTGAGGTCATTCCATGCCTAAATATTTTTCTCATGCTTGTCTGGTTCTTCTACCTAAAGTGGAGCATCCTAATAAGTTGTCAGAATTCAGGCCTATATCTCTCAACAACTTCACTAATAAAGTTATTTCTAAGCTCATTTGCCTCATACTTTCTCCCACTTTGCCTCTTCTTATATCAGAAAACTAGTCAAGGTTTGTTAAAGGGAGAAATATTTTTGAGAACATCATGCTTGCATAAGATATTATTCATAGAATCAAGAAACCAAAGGAAGGTGACAATATGGTTATTAAATTAGACATGGCCAAAGCATATGACAGGGTTTCTTGGTCATATATTTGTCTTATTCTGAGGAGAATAGGTTTCGGAGAGACAATTATTGATATGATATGGAGGATAACGTCTAATAATGGGTATTCAGTCATTGTAAATGATTCAAGACATGGGTTTTTTCATTCCACTAGAGGAATCAAACAGGGTGATCCTTTGTCCCCGACTCTTTTCATTTTGGGTGCTGAGGTTCTTTCTAGATTGCTCAACAACTTGTACAATCACTATCTCTACCAGGGTTTCTACATGAAATGGGTTCTTCAAGTGAATCATCTTAGTTTTGTTGATGATATCATCATATTCACTTCCACTTACAAGTATTCTCTGAAGCTTATTATGAAGACTTTAAAGACTTATGAAACAACCTCTGGGCAACTTATTAATAAAGACAAGAGTCATTTCATGATTCCTGATAAAGCACCTGTTGAATTTGTTGATAGGATGAAAAGAATTATTGGCTTTTGTCAAAGAGATAGTCCTATTACTTATCTTGGTTGTCCTCTATTTATTGGAAGTCAAAGTATTATCTACTACACTGGTATGGTGGATAAAGTTATATCCAAAATCAAAGGTTGGCAAACAAAGATGTTGAGCGATGGGGGAAGAGTAACTCTTGTCAAGTCTGTGCTTCAATCTCTTCGTATACACATTCTCTCAGCTATTTATCCTACCTCTACTACTCTCAAGCAAATTAAGGGTCTAATTGCTAGTTTCTTTTGGGATGGGAGAATGAAAAGAAGAAATACCATTGGGCTTCTTGGGAAACTCTCAGCTTTCCATGTGATGAAGGTGGAATTGGTGTCAAAAATCTTGATGACATTTTCTTAGCTCTTCAGTTCAAACAGTGGTGGACCTTTAGGTCCAAAAAATCTTTATGGGGTAACTTTCTCTAAGCCAAGTATTGTCAAAAGTCAAATCCAATTAGAAAAAAATGGGATACTGGAGAGTCTCTTACATGGAAGCATATGATGATCAATAAAGCTACTGCAGAGTCCCATATTCAATGGAATTTGAAATCTGGTTCTTGTAGTTTTAGGTAGGATGATTGGCTTGGACCTATTGCACTTCACAGCAACTTCATTCCAAGACTTGACAACTCTACTATTTCAGATTTCTTAATCATGGCTTATGGAATGAAGAAAAAATCAAACAACATGCACCTCCAAATCTGGTTCACCACATACTCAACACTTCTTTTAACTACTAAGAAGGGGTTCCTGATCAAGCTTATTGGACTTTAAATCCAAGTGGAAAGTTTTCTTACTCTTCAGCCTGGGATCTAGTAAGGCAAAAGAAGAACAAGACATGGTCTGATTCTCTTATTTGGCATAAACATATTCCTTTCAAGAACTCATTTCTTTTATGGAGAGCTCTCAAAGGAAAACTTCCTACAAATGAGAAAATTGTTACCTTTGGTCATGATCCAGCTGCTTGTTCTTATTGTTATAGACAGGGTCTTGACACTATAGAGCACATCTTTGTTACTGGGAACTTTGCTAGGCATATTTGGAAATTCTTTTCGGATTGCTGGGGTGTTTCCCATGAAGTTACTCCTTTTGAGAAATTTATTAATGAGATAGTGGATTATTAATCATGATACTGAGGTTCACAAACTTATTCTTCAGGCTACACCTATCTTCATTTGTCGAAATTTGTGGAAGAACAAATGTGCAAGAAAATATGAGGGCAAGAAATCTAGTGCTTCTAGAGTTAAATTATCCATCATCAAGGAGCTAAACATGTTGATGCAAACTGTTTACCCTTATATTTCTTGGCCGACCAATTGGAAGGAATTAGTTATTATTGTTGAGAAATGTCAACATGAAATGAAGGTTACTCAAGTTTGTTGGACCAAACCTCATCACTCTATGGTAAAGTTGAACCCAGATGGAAGTGCATTAGAGAATCCGGGAAAAATTAGAGTAGGTGCCATTCTAAGAGATAGTGAAGGCAAGCTGATTTTTGCTTTTGCAGCTCCTCTTGAAGTTGGTTCCAACAACCAAGCTGAGGTTCAGGCAGCTCTTATTGGTCTTACATAGTGCATACAACATGGTTATAGTAGAGTGATATTATAAGTTGATTCTGAGCTTATAATTAAGTGTCTCAAACATGATATTACACCACTTTGGAGCATTTGCAGGTAGATTGAAGAACTTTAGGATCTCATTAGTTTACTTGACTATTTCAAATGTTTTCATATATAGAGGGAAGGAAACTTTCCAGCAGATACCCTCTCTAGGCACAGTCATGAGGTGGATTCTACTCAATACTACTATAGTTATCATCACCTTCCTCAGGAGACTAAAGGATGCTTCACACTTGCTAAAATAGGTTTTTCTACTTTTAGAAGAAGGAAGCTGAAGCGTATCAAGAAACAACCTTAGAAGTATTTCGAGCAGTATCTTCTGGATCTTCTTAAGCAAGTTTCCAATTGCTCATTTTCTCATCATCTTTATCTATGCTATGTGCTTTAGTCTTATAGCTTTTATGAAGTGGTTTAGTTTTGTTTTGATTTTCTTCTTACATTGTAAGGGGAGAGTCTCCCTTATTTATGCTTACTTAGATACTTTTGTACTGAGAGGAGTCCTCCCTTCTAGGTGCTTAGATCTAGGTTTCCTTTCTAGTATCGGGGATGAGTCAATCGTCCTTAGTAGGCTAGTTGACTTTAAACCACCATAAGGCCGGAGGTACGGTTTATGTCCCCCTCCTTGCATTTTCTTTTACTTTTATTTATCATAAGCTTTGGGGGTGTGAGGCTAAACCCTTGGAGAACTCTAGCTCCATCTATTTTTAAAAAAAAATTTTAAAAAAAAAAACATGTCCAAGTCAACAAATCGTGACTCTAACCATATCTAAGTCAACAAACCATGCCTCTAACCATATCCAAGTCAACAAACCATGACTCTAACAATAAGAATCCCAAAATATATGATAAGTAACAGGACCACAGAAGAATCCCAAATATACCAAGCAACATCATAATCCGGTTCACTCAAGGAACCCACAACAACAACCACAATATAACTTGGTCCACTCATGGAACCAATATAAATAGCAATAATAACAATAATCATATACCCGATCCACTCAAGGAACCATCACACTCATACATACCTTGTACATACATGCTAAGTGTTTTATGGTTTTCTACTAGTCATGACCTGCAAGGGACAATCTCTTATCCATGTACTGTACCGGCGTGGTACCCAATCCAACCAATGAATCATATCAACCAATTCGGTGAAGATTTCCAAATACCGCTACATCTCACCATAATAACCGATATCACAACAATCACAACAACAATGAGAATAGACAATCATACTTGTACAGTCAACAAGACTTTAATGTAACGTCATTATATGTGATTAACACTTAGGATATGATTTAACAATTAACCATTCCTTAAGTATTCATTTCAACAATAGACAGCCATCTAAATTCTTGGTCAACTTGAGTTAATCAATTCATGTAAACAACAATCATACTTTAACACACTAAATCACAAGTAGATATGAATCATTGGTTTCATAAATTATAGCATGTCCAAAGACCAATCCATGGTCTATTCAAGCAAGCATTATCAAGCCATATTCATTAAATCCAATTACTTATTTTAGGAGAGCACATTCAACCCAAAGGAGTCTAAACTCTAGTTCAATATTCATAAGTTCATTCACTAATCCAATCCTCCTTTATTTATACCGAGACTGGGTATTTCCGCTATTATCTATCAATCTCTACATTCAAGTCATTACTAGGTTCAATACCTACCACATTAGCCAATCATTCAACTCTATTCAATTTACAGTCTAGTTTTAGTCATGCACCTTTATACCTTTTACTTCCTCTGCCTTAGCCTAACTTAACCTTAGGCTCTCAAGTTAAGTCACCGCCTCCTTATACCATAATCAGTCCTGATCACTAACCTTAAGTAAGATTATCCCATATTCCAACCACTCATAATACCAAGTTCACCCTTTTATGGTAATTAGGCTAAATAACTAGATTATAAGGTCACACAATCTCATTGTCATCTATATTCACATAATTCACATTTCAATCCACCATAGAGTCATACAAATACAAAACATCCATTAAGGATTCATACATTAACATATCAACACACAATTAGGTCCTTATTACATTAAATTCATGTTTTATCCACCCAAACTCCATGCCCGCAGGCCTAAGCATGATTTCTCCCATCAATATACATTATGAATACGATTACTAACCACAGTCTACTACTTATAAACCATAACCTACCTGGGCGCCAAGCTGCTGCAACAAGTAAGCTATGCCATGGATGATCTTCTCTCTTCTTCACATTTCCAAAGGCTAAATCATCTAATAATAACAATTACAAGAGTAATTAATAAACTACTCTTCAAACAAATAGCTTGGGAATTCAAACCCACTAATTCTACCCTTATTTACGGTCTACAACATTACCCAAGGGTCAATTAGTCATCAAAATAGTTTCTTTAAGCTCAACCCAACTCCATTAATGGAGTTTTTAGGCTAAAGGTTCCACCTTTATTGAATTCAAGGTCCCCAACTATCAATTTTCATGTTTTAGAATCACTAATTCATGCTAGAGAATGTTAATTAACAATTTAGAAGTGATTCTAGGTGATATTAACCCAACCCATAGGTTTTCCCCAAAATATCATGAACTTAGGGTTCAAATCCCCAAGAATTTCACCATTAAAGGTTGTTCTAATAATTCTAGGATGTTAAAAGATTGAAAAATGAATAATATGATGGAAGAATCTTACCTTAACGAAGAATTTCCACCCATACCAAGAGAAAATTGCCCCTTTAGGGATTATGAATGAAATTTTGGGGTTTGGGGTTTAAAACCCGTCAAAATAGGTTATAATCTTCTGTTGCGTCGCTATAGCGACATGCCGCCGCTATAGCACCCTTAGCTTTTCAGCATGGACAGTCTTCAGTAAAACGGTCATAACATTTTACTCAGGAAGCGGATTGAAAAATGATAGGTTTCTTTGGAAAGAAGACTCAGAGATCTTTAATTTGGTGATTAATAGGACCTCTAACTCCTTATATTCTAGGAGGAGTGCTCATATGAATTTGACCCTAATTTAAACTTAGCCTGAAACTAAATCGATAAGGATGCTTTCAATTTAACTTTGTGCTAGGAGTATTGTATGACCTTAGTACATATAAATTGCACTCCCATACTAAAGAATTGATCCAAACACATGTGACTAATGATATTCGTATGACTTTGCCACAAATATTTTTAGTGATGATGGAATCGGTCGTTACACGCAGCATATGTATTTCATTCATTACTTATATTCATTGTACTTGGACTGGTATTTGATGCAAAGAATACTTGACTGAGTTGCTACACTTATACTATTTTGAGGTGTTTGAGTACTATTTGATTGTGTTATATCTCTACTATTGTTGTTTAGATTTCAGCCAGATGTGACCTTCCTGATTGTAGGTTCGTGTGAGTTGTATTGAGTAGTTGAAAGTTTTGGTGGTTTCTCGCCAACACTTTAATACAGGGTCGTCCGATGAAGCTTGGCATGATCCACTGAACAAGGATTGTGATGGAACCTACCCCAACCCAACCATGGTAGGTAATCTAAACTCAACAAATACAATCAATCTTCAGATAAAGTGAATTAGTAAGACATCCATACCAATACTAATAATAATCCCAACATCCTCAAAATATGAAATAAAACAGTACATAAAAAATCCCAAGACTCAACTGTCACAATTATTAGAGCGGCATCTAAAACCAAATGTCAAGAACGAAAGTACAAAGCTATTTTAAAGTAAATAAGACAAAAATAAAAGATAGAAAAAAATAGGACAATCTATGCACATAGTAGCTCAACCTATCTTCAAAACAACAACTCAGCATGATCAAGACATGTGTTGACAGCTCGTACTAGGCTCTACATCAGAAGGATGCAGAAAAGTAGGTGTGAGTAAAACCACTAGTACTCAATAAGCATTATAGGCCACCTAAGATTATACTGAATACTATATCAAATAAAAATGCTAAAATAACCATGCTCATGGAAAAGTCCCAACAGTTCAATATCAATAGACACAATAGATTATCTCAAAATACAGTAATAGTCTAACAATGAAGTAATGCAATGATATCTTATGATATGTAATGGTCAATGCCTACCGGTATGCACCCCTTCCACAGTCTTTGCTGGAAGGTGGGATCCAATAGGGACTCGTGAGGTATATATACCTACCTAGAATCTTACCTCGGATGAATCCGAAATCCTACATTGGACTAAATTAATAGAAGTATCATATATCTCCATCTAGAATCTTACATCAGATCCAATCAATAGAAGGTGGTTCATTTTATTTCAAAAATTGGTGTTTCCAATAGTACAATTAAGAAATCCATAAGATGAACAAATATGCATAATTAAAATGATAAGATGAATTCCAATACAACTGCTAATCTCAAGATAGCAATCAACTCATGAACACCTGATTCTTTTTTCTATAATTATTAGATAGTGATAAAGATCTACTGGTCCAATCGAAACTCAATTTTATACTCGTTTATCAAGTCAGATATTATTTTTGCTTGTTAAAGAATTATTTCATGTTCTGCAATAAAAATTCAATCTCAACTTATAAAATTACATTAAATTTTTTAGATCAGTCCTATAATTCATGCTCAAAATGTCAGAAGTCTCAGAATAATTTTTGGATCTTTAAAACTAAAAATAGACCTTTTAGTCAACTGTCATTTTTTCTTTTTGCAAAAAAAAGACAAAACCCTAAAAATGTTTAAAAACTTACCTGAAACTCATCCAAAACCTTCCAACACAAATCAATTATGCTACTAGCTTGGAAATGACATTTTGAACTGAATGGAATCATCAAAATACTCAAACGAGGTCATCTTAACCATATGTTGACGAAGTCAATACTTAACTTAGAAATCTCCAAATTTTCAAATGAAAGCTCAAAACTCATTCAAAAACCTCGAGAACTGAACCAAACATTCAACTAGATCAAAAATTACCCTTCGAACCTAGTGGAATAATCAAAACTCTGAAACGACCTTTCTAACCTTGAATGTTGACTTTGGTCAATTCTTTTTAGTTTTCAACTTCCAAAACTCACATAATACTCAACCAACCACCTCACAAACCGGTCCACCCACTCTCACAAACCATAAATACCATAATATAACTACAAGGAACGGTAAAATTGTCAAAATACACCCAAAGTTAAAAATCACAATGATGGTTGTTGCATCATCTACCACTTAAAATTTGTTTGTCCTCAAACGGGCAAGAATAGTACCAAGACTGTCGAGCAACTACAAATACCCATAGTAGGCCTCATACAAGAACTTCCAAGCAATGTTACATTTGTAGTACCACTTGTTCACCCTAACTGTCAAAATCCTTGTTTATTATAACTCTTAAGACCATTCTCTAGTATCCAAAACCAAAACTTCTCTAAACATCTTATTTCCATATATTTGAACTCTCTTTGTACACAATAACTGAGTTGATCATAATTATAGTTCTAAAAATGCCTAATTCACCAAAACTCAACATGCTCACCACAATTAGATAATGTATCCAAAATCTAGTGCCAAGTTTGTACCAATAAAATACCACGACCTTACAAATTCTCTATTAACACTTTCAAAACTGTCATTCGTATCAAAACATTTAGAAAATACATTGCCACTCTCCAGAACTCTGAATTTATGACTTTCCTTATTTCCAAAAGAACATCTTCTTATTCCAAGCGTACTTTAAGCATTTTTTGAATTGGCCATATGTAAGGTTGATAAAGCTAATTCCAAGTCTAATAGTACTATTTCTACGAGCTGAAGCTACTGAGTTAGAAGCCAATATCAATTTCATACAAATCTTCATAGAATATCAATGTCATACAAATCTTCAAATGCCATGCTTCAACCATTATTCAAACAATCATATTTTCATGCCAAATCTCAGAGAAAATCAGTGATCACACTAAAAACTTCTTATACCATAAGCATATACCCTTTATACATCACCACATGTCTATGTAACTCATTATAATAGCATGTGCAATTTTCATCAATAATGTAGTATCAATTTAGCCCAAAAATCCTCACTAAACCTGTAGAATTATAAGTCTTTCTAGTAATGCACTTATAAGCCGCTTGGCATAACATGAACAGTCCAACCCAATGTAGAAGTGCAAAATTACCCACATATCACTAATTGTCACCCAAAATAAAACCAACTCTTCAGAAAAGTCACTACTAAGACCTTAATAAGTTTGTGCCAAACCATTCCACTTTTCACTAACGAAAGCTCCCACTTGTGTTGTCGTTTCTGAACTCAAAGGCTGAAATCCACTCAAATCCTTAACTTCTACCAAAGATCTACACATGATGTCTTCTTTCTTCACATTTCTCAACTTATATTGATCATGAAATGCTTTTAGGACTTCAAATTCTCAACTCGTACTAGCGACACAATTCTAAATACTTCAAACTTTTCAATATACAAGCATATTATCCCTTCCCTTAACTCGTTCACCATTTTGTATTCTTCGACACAAGGCCCATGGCATATTACCTCATACTTTAAGCCAAAACCTTGGAGTGAAATATTTTATTATGCCCTTTAATATCAAAAAGTAATAAATTCTAAAACTCATGTGGATGCATGAGTCGTTCCAAGTCCTCTACAATTGACATTCTTAATTTTTTTATCTCACCAATCCATACCCTAACATAATCCACAGCCACAAATGTAGTCTTACTGCGGAAACCTGAATTCTAATCCAAACCATGTAGACAACTTCCTTTACTGACCAATATCAACACATTCACTTATGGATGCTATGAACTCACACACTTTAGTATGCCACCAATCCTTTTCTCATCGATCTGATCATGCTAGTTATTTGAAACCTAAACCTTACCAATTAAAAATTTCAAAACCTCCATGAAACTCATCACAAAACTTGAACCTGAAAATTTATAAACTTTCCTCTCTGAGCAAACTTAACCAATTTACACTCCATCTAGTCAACATATGAAAATATCATTATAACCTGAACAATACCCAAGGGACCATGTCATTTTGAACCCAAGTCTTACTTTCTGAAGATGATTCCTTCACCTTACAAATCGAAATAGATACTCTCGTTCTTATTTTCCAAATGTCATAGTCCATTTCCAATCACTTTTACTATTTTAAGCTGAAAACCATTCAAATCTACTCGAGAGTTATTTCAAAATACCATAAGTCTTGGACACCTGAAAGTCTTTCCTACCTCACTCGAATTTTTTAGTAGAAAACCTTCAAAATTAGCCATATCACAAGTACATTCTATCACAAACTCTTCTTATCAAATTTACCTAGTAGCCCTGGTCATCCCACAAAGTTGATATTATCGTCGATAAGATACCTAAACCACAGATGCACTGGTTCAATTCTGTAAAATAATTGATTACTATAAACACATACTTATTAACATCCTCAGTCACTTTCACATAAGCATATCAGCTGAAAACTTCCTTTTATCCACAAGCTCATCATCCCAATATCAGTTCACTTCTTTTGGTCTTAACTGATATCACTAGCCTCAATTATTTCTCTGAAATGTACTTTCACAACTTGAACATGTTAATACCTACCATTGATCCACCACTTTAATTTTCCTCATAGACTGATGCCTCACTCAAGTGTCTGTATTAAAAACTAGTTGATCCTTTAAATTTGAATGAAGTGTCTAACTCTATTATCTGAATACATGAAACAACTAATGTCTCCTTAAGTAATTAACCTTAATACTCGTTAATTATTATATTTGTTTCCATTTATCACTTGCTCTACCTTAGCAGTACCACATCAGTAAACCCCACTAAATTCACCACTTTTACATAACATAACCATCAAGGTCATAGTTAGATTACATGATACATCTCTACCCATCAAGTAATAATAATGCATTACACAAACTACTTTGTCTCAAGCCCAAAATAACATGTACCCTCGTCTTTATCTCACATAAACATGTCTCTTGCTAAATAATCATAATTGTACAATCCTATAGAACCTGATCATAAAAGACACTCTCCCCCTCTTGGCCTAAAATTGACAATCATCTCCCTTTAAGAACTCTTAACCCTTGGTCTTCATTCATCATTCATGTCAACCCATACATAATCAATTTGTCCTTTCATAAACCCCAGTCGATAGCAAAGTTAGCACACCTTGTGACTTTAGTCAAGTAAACACATGTCTCACTATGGCAATCATATCATAGAACTGAAACCATTCAAATTCTTTTTGTTGTACATCCACTTTATATGAACCCCCAAAAGTTATCTTACCACCACAAACCTTGTTATATGAAATCCTTTCTAATGCTTAGAACAATGTCCTCTTACCCGATACACTAATTCTTCACAACTTTAATCATTCCTTAATATAATGGTAGATATACCTATCTCAACACGGAACTGCTAAATCACTGTCGATGCATTCACACACACTTTCAAGAAATCACAAACCACAAGAACTGACCCAATAGGTGGAACCTCTGCATTAGTGTCCCGAAGATGTGATAAAAACACCAGACACCCCTTATATATGACATCTTAGCACAAATAAAGGATATAATCTTTTTATGAATAAGACTTCAATCAGCCTTCCAGTCAAGCCTAAATATTCCCGACATCACTACACTCACTATCTTAGCATGATAGTATAATAATACATGATAAGGAGACAACCAACTCATCCCTAAAATGACATCAAAGTCAACCATGTCAAGAATCACTAAGCCTACCCGATTTTCATACCCTATGAATATAACAAGACAAAAATGGTAGATTTTATCTACAATCACAAAATCACCAACAGGAGTGGAAACATGCACAGGCACTTCAAGAAAATCACACACCATATCCAATACCATAGTAAAATAGGTAGATATATAAGAAAAAGTATAATCGGGATCGAATAAGGTTGTAGTCATTCGATAACAGACTAGAATAATACTTGTGATCACCTTATCAGATGCCTCTACTTCTGGTCTTCCTTGGAAAGCAAAAAAATAAGCTCATCCACCTACTTATGTATGGCCTTTACTAGGCTGAGCACCACCCCTACCAGCATGTCCATCACGGTTAGGATGGGTGCGACCTATACCTTCCGCATGGCCACCACTCCAACCCTAAGGATGATCTCTACTATGTGTACCACCACCAATACCTGCTGGAGCTGGAGCTTGGGGAGCCTGTTGCTGAGTTGACTGACCATTCTTTCTAAACTTGGGTCACCATCTCCATATGTGCCCAACCTTACTGCACTTATAACACGCCCTATTCAAAGTGGGCCCCTAAGACAAAGACAAAGAAGTGACATATACTGTGATATGAAGAAGGTTGGCTAGCCCCTGACCTACCGCCAACTGCCACCTGCATAGTTGAATGAATGGGACACCTAGAATACCCCTAAGAACTTGGACCCTTAGAGAGAGCCACAATAGCTACCACCCTTTCGAGACTTCTTATCTGCATACTTGGCATAATCATCCTGATTACCTCTTCCACCTTCCTAAAATACTTCACCACTTCCTGAAAAGTCTTTCCAGAACACTCCATCTAAAGAGTTGATAGTTGAAGTCTCGTATTCAGCCCCTTAATGAACTAATGGATCCTCTCCTTCTCAATGTGTAATAATTGCAAAGAATATCTGGAGAGTGAGTGGAATCCAGCCTCATATGCTGCAACAAAAGAATTGATATGTTTGATACTAGTGAACTCGTCGCGTCTCTTATCCTGTAAGGTATGAGGAAGATACTTCTCTAAGAAGATGGAATAAAATAGTGTCCAAGTCAATGGAGGCGACCCAGCTGGCCTACACTCCACAAAATCTCTCTACCATAATTTCACATCCCCAAGTAACAGAAAAGTAATAAACTCCATCCCATACCTCTCCATTGCCCCATCTTATGGAGTCTCTTATAATAGTCAATAATTAACTCATACACATTATCTACCTTAGTTCCATAGAAAATTAGAGGCTTTATTTATGAGAACTTCCAAAAGAAATCATGTTCCTCTCCAGTCATCACTAGCCTTGTCACTTATCTCGGAAAGATCCCTGTCTCAAAAGCCTTATCCATTCATGGAGCCATAAGAATAACATGTTGAACTCTCAGATGCTGACCTGTGGGAGTTGCGGGAGCTTCCACAGCCCCTGCAAAACCACTTAACAAAGGCATACCCTGATGTATCACGTCTGAGGTAGCCAGAGCAGGTGCAACATCTGCGTGGTCTGGGGCCACTACTTTCTCTACTACTATATCGGTGATATCCTCTAATAGAGGAGGGGAATCTGACCTATCATAAGCCTGCCTAGCAGCCCAAACCCTACCCTAAAAGGGCGCTACTCCTTATTTCTAGCCCTTAACCTCTACTCTCACACGTTTTCTACCACAAGCTACGACCCCAACAACTAGCTCGAGTGCCTTTACTCTTGCCTCTATTGCACATGTTCTTACTATCTATGAGAGAAAAGAATAAAAGAGGTTAGATACCAATTGGATTCAAGTAATAACATGAAAGAAAAAAAGAATGAAGTTTCCTTGTGTCATGTAGCATCTCGAAGAAAAGTACAAACTTTTTTGTACCATTCTGTAAGACTCTACTAAACATTTCCTTGTACGGTGAGATCGATGAACCTAAATCTCTGATACCAAGTTTGTCATGACCCAAATAATCGTGACTGGTACCCACACTAATCCTCCGATGGGAAAACCATCTAAGCCAAACCTTAACCAATTAATTTAATACAATACATCAATAAAGTAATAAGTCTTAACTTAAATAAATAAAAATGTCGAAGTCTAACTATTACATCTCCAAAATCTAAAAGTCATTATACAGAGGACACTAAATAAAACAATGTCTTAAATCATCCAAAAATCACTAATCAATACATCGTTCGAAGAAGGAATAATAGTACTATGAAGATTTATGGCAGCCTGAATAGGAGTAGCTCACTCTCAAATCGATCAACTAGAAATGCTAGATATGAGGTCGTATCAAAGTTTCTATAACACAGTCTGTACTCAAGAAAAAGAGTACAGGAGTAGTATTAGCACAAACACTATGTACTAGTAGGCATCATAGAATGACTCAAAATAGTAGCATGTATATCTCCTAAATTATGTAGACAGGTACATCAACATATAATCAATAATTGCATTAACTAGGTAAGTCATCAATCTCCTGACTCATCAATACCAACACCACACAGTACGTTTACTTATTAACAGGCACATCAATGTCAATAATAAAAGACAGATAAATCATCACATAAGACATATCAAGTCATTCCAATCCTTCAAGTATAAGCAGTCACATCAGAAACATGGATTATGTCCGCATTGATTTCACAGCTATACAGCTTCTATATCTTATCAATCTCACTTTGAATCAAAGTTAGAACTCACAAGAATTATAAATATATACACACATGCTAAAGGGTCTTATTTCTGCCTGAGTAGCCATAACCTATAGTGGACAACCTAGGTTCTATGTACTATGCCTGCATGTTACCTGCAACATATCATAATAGCTCATTCGTAAGCTCATTTCAGACTTATGCAACTCAATAATTTAAATAGTATGTATATTCTCAAACCTTTTAACATAGCTCAGTATCTTCTCAAATCAGCTATCTCGCAAGATAGTATAACAAGTACACAAATATAACATGTGCACATGCTTCAACAATTATAAGTTTATTCATACAAACAATGTCAACCCAAATAAATAATCAATCACAAATTATTTTTGAAGACCAATCAACGTGCTCATCAATTCAGAACACATACAAGGGACTATTTCAAGTCTAACTACATGTAAGTCGTAACCTACCTCAATCAAAGAATCTGGAACAAGAAAGCTAAACTACTGAAGCTTTTCCTTTCCTCAATACCTCAAAATGCTCATGGTCTAAAACAATAATTATAAGAGTAATTAATCACTTACTCTTCAAATAAAAGCTTTGGGAATTTAAATCCACTAATTCTATCCTTAATCATGGTCCATAACATTATCCAAGGGTAAATTAACCATCTACTAGTTTCACAATACTCACATTATCACAATTTATGGAGCTTTCTACTCTAATTATCCCCTTTTACGCAGTTTTTAGGCCAAAGATCTCATCTTTATTGAACTCAAAGTTCCCAATTACCAAATTCATGTTTATAAACTACAAATTCATGCTAGAAAGAGTTAATTTACACCCTAGAAGCAATTCTAGATGATATTACATCTACTCATAGGCTTTTCCATAATTTTCATGAACCTAGGGTTCTAACCCATAATTGTACTATTACAAGTTTTCTAATGATTCTAAAGTGTTAGCGGATTACTAGACGAAGTAGTTGATAGAAAAACTTACCTCAAAGGAAGAATTTCACCCTAACCTAGGGGAAAATCATCTTTGGAGCTCTGGAATGAGGTTTTTGAGTTTATTAGGTGAAACTCAGAATTAAGTCACTTAATTAGGTATTCTGCCTTGTGTAATCTGCTGCAACAACATTTTTTACACTGTAGCAATCCTGCTGTGGCAAAATTGGGCTTACTACGGTGTCCTTGATGCATTTCCCTAATCCTACTATGGCATAACTCCGACCGCTATGGTGGTCTTGCTGCAGTGGGAATTCCCACCGCTGCAGCGACTCTTAACTAATAGCTTGGAAGAATTGCATTCTACCCCAATTTCACAACACAAATTATAGACTTAGGATATCACAAAGCTATCCCAATGCGGCATCCACTAAAACCACATGCTACGACATTATTTTTAGTCACTAAATTCTCCTATGAAGGTCTAGATCACTAGGTCACCCCTTAATGAAATATAACACCATAAAACACAAAACCATGAATCATGAATCCATACAAATATACACAATGCTAGTTTTTAGTTTTAAACCACCCACCTTAAGATTTTATTAACTCAACTCACTAAGGGAACTCTAATAGGGTACTTAGGCCCTAACCACTCTATAATGACTAGGAGGGTCATTACATAATAACTCAACAAGTTGTTGCTGAACATTATTTCAAGATAGAACTTCTCAAATGAGAGTTGCTACTGAGCATTATTTCAAGAGAGAACTTCTCAAATGAAACCACCTTACTTCAATGGTAAGCATTTATCTCATTGGAAAATCAGAATAGAAACATTCATCAAATCATATGATGTGAAGGTCTAGAGAGTAATCAAGTTAGGTGATATTCCAATTCCTTCAAACAAGAAAAATGACAAGAAAGATGACAATGGTGAAACCTCAACTGAGATTATTCCAACTATGGATAACTAAACTGAAGAACAGATGGAGATAATTCAAACCAACTCAAAAGCAAAGAATGTTTTGTACAATGCAATCAATGGTGAAGAGTATGAGAAAATTTTAAGTTGTGAGACTACCAAAGAAATATAGGATAAACTGGAAGTTACATATGATGGGACTGACAAAGTCAAGTAGATAATTATGAGTTTATTGGTTTATGAGTATGAATTATTCCAGATGAAGGAAGGAGAATCCATTGAGAGTAAGTTTGCTCACTTCAGTTAAAATTTTAGTGAACTCAATGCCTCAAGAAAAAGCTATCTTGTATCTGATCAAATAACCAAAACTCTCAGAAGCCTTCCTCAATAATGGCATACAAAAGTGGTTGCAATTGAAGCGTGGACATCAACAAACTCACTTATGATGAATTAAGAGGTGATCTTATTGCGTTTAAAAAAGTTCATCTCAACAAACATAGTCAAGAGATAATAAAAAAAAAGTAGTTGCCTTTAAGGTAACTAAAGAAGTACAAGAAGAAGAAGGTGAGTTTGGAGAAAAATAAGTAGTCCTACTTACCAAACCAGTCATAGATACACTCAGGAGGACAAGATTCAATAAAAAATGTAAGCAAAATTATTCCAAAGGTAAACATATTATAGATCAAAACAGAAATGATGGGAAATGCTATAGATGTGGAAAGTATGGACACATTGCAAATGACTGTCCTAAAACAAGAAAGAATCAATCCAAAGGATTTCAAAAAAATAAGGCATTCAACAGTTGGAGTGATGAAGACTAACTCTGACACTTAACTAGATGACTCAACAAATGTCTATTTCATGGCCATTGGACAATCTAGTTAGGTAAGAACTAAAACTTAAATCAATTATGAACATTTAAAAAATCTTTTGGATTGAGCCATAAGTGATATAAATCATGTGTTTAATGATTCCAAAAATATTCAAAGGGAAAAAAAGGATTGGGATATAAAACTGGTAGCTGCTGAGATTGAATAAGATCTTCTCGAGGAAGAAGTTCTTGAACTCAAAGCTCAGATAGATGGTTTAAAAAATTCTTTCAGTCATAGCTCTATAAGGTCTAATGAGTCAACTTATTCAAACAAGTCAACTGTGTTAGTGAAAAACTTGAGTCTAGCAGATCTCATATTGACTATGATATAAAAAGTTCAATCAAATGGCCTATGTGAAAAAGTCAACGAAAACGAGCTCACTAAGTGACAAGTCATCAAAAAGGACTCAAGATTTCACTACTCATGAGCCTCCCTCTCATTCATGTTTTAACTGTAGAAAAAGTGGTCATAAATATTTTAAATGCAAGTTTCATTTTTCTCACTCTCAAAATTAGGTTTGGAAACCTAAGAATAAGTCAAATGACTCTAACTCGAAAGGACCCAGGTATAATTGGGTACCTAAAATGGAGTAATTACATTGTTTTACAAGAATACCACAAGAAGAAATCAATAGAAAAATGGTATCTTGATAGAGTGTGTTTAAATTACATGACAGGAAACAAAAACTTATTCAAATCTATTTCTGATTATGACAGATGAGGTATTTGTTTTAGGGATAATCAAAAGAAATAGTCATTGGTATTGAAACAATTACTTTTAATGAATCTTGTGATATTACTAATTTTTATCTTGTGAAGGGACTCAAATTCAACTTATTGAGCATAAGTCAACTATGTAATTCAAATTTTGAAGTCCACTTTAGAAGAATAGGTTGTGTCATAGAAGATGCATCTGGTAAAGTCCTACTGCCTGAAAGCAGAGATAAAAATATATATGTTCTAGATTCTATAAAGAACACAGAATAACACATTTGTTTGGTATCAATCTCTGAAAATCCTTGGATTTTGCATACGAAACTTGGTCATGCTAGTATGCGTCTCATAGAGAAACTTGCGAAACATGAACTAGTTCTTGGACTACCTAAGCTAGACTATACAAAGGATCAGATTTGAGACACCTGCCAAATGGATAAGCAAACTCGAAGTTCTTTTAAATCTAAAGAAATTGTTTCTACTTCTAAACCTCTAAAGCTTCTATATATGGAATTATTTGGTCCTACTAGAACTACAAGCATTGGTGGAAAAAGGTACAGTTTTGTAATTGTTGATGACTACTCTCACTTTATATGGATTATGTTTTTAGCTAATAAGAATGATACATTTAAAAAAATTGAGTTTTTCATTTAAAAAGTTCAGAGGGACAGTGTAACACCCTAAAAGTTTTCCATGCTTAAACTCAGACTTAGATCAAAAAACAAGTAGAAGAGTCCAAATCTCATACCAGTATGACTCAACCTACGAGTTGTACAATTGGACCACGAGTTGTGAAATAACTCGTGGAATGTCTAAAATTTCCCAAAACTCCAATCACTACGACTTGAGACCATGAGTTATGGAATGAAAGTACGAATTGTATAGTGACTCATACAGATGAAGACAAAAGAGATGAAAATTTCTCTTACGGATCATAAGTCCAAACCACGACTCATGGACTGATATCACGAGTCGTGGAATGAGATCATGGCCTAAAGGCAGAACTTGACTCCAGTAATCACGAGTCAAATTATGACTCATGGAATTAGAGTACGAGTCATACTATATACCCATGGCTCCAATCTAAAAATAGTTCAAAATAGTCCCAGGAATCACGAGTCAAATCATGACTCGAAGACCCAGAGTACGAGTCTTAGGTTGACTCATGGGACGTAGTTTTTAAAAAATTAATCGCATTTTAAAAAGGGAAAATTGGTCTTTTCCCACTCTTTAAAGCCCTATACTACATCATTTTACACTCTTTCAAGGAAGGTTAAATGTTAAACAACCGATTAAACTCTCATTCCTATGCTCTAACACTTCGAATTCAGAAAGATATCTCTTAAGTTTCTTTCTAGTAGTAAAAGCCTAGGGTTCTTCTCCAAACTCTATTACTCAAAGTTTTTAGTCAATAATCTTCAGTAATCAGGTATGTGGGTATTTAATAAGGGTTTGCTCTCACCCTTATGCCCAAATCCTCAGTTTTTAAGTTATAGTGTCTATGATTTTATGATCTAAGATCCATACCCAATTATGCAAACTTCATGATTTTCAGTTGTAACTTGTTCCCTCATGATTTTCATTGGTCTTAGATAGTGTCAAAGCCTTATTTGAAATCTTACAAGCGATTTAGCATGTTTTCTATGGAATTGTGCATGATTCAGAATAGGCTAGCATGAATTGATCCTATGATCATAGATTAGCATAAATTTAGCCTGACTAGTTTTAGTATTCAAAAATATCAATAAAATAGAAATCAAACTAGTTCATGCTTTATTTTTAGACATCAATTTATATTAAGCACCTAGTATATATTTTTCGGAGAACTATTTAGCACTGAGTGGACACAGGTTCTAGATAACCTATGTCTCAAAACTACTTTGCTACCATAGGATAAGGGGTCCTCACCAGTTAAGAGTGTCTTCCTTAGCCCGAACGGACACAATTTAGCAGATCCACACTAGTTAGGTTCTATACCTTTGGTTGCGTATAGGGCACCCTCCTAACTGGGTTATACATTGGACTCTATGTTGTTCACATGGTTTACGTCGACTATAAAAACCTCCAACATAAATAGCTTTAGCATGATTTTGTATATGACCCACAGTTGTAGATAGATTGGATTTCTTCATGATTCACAAATATGCTTTTACCATTTAATGCATAATTTTACTTTTGGGTCATTGTGCATCAGATTACACATTTTTCAGATAAATTATTTATTAAGCATTATTCCAGTTTTCAGCACGAATACATATCTTACTAATGGCTTGCATAGCTCACATGCTCAGTATATTCAAAGTACTAACTGTATACTTTTCTTTATGTTATATCTTATAATGATATAGGTTCCGGTTCTCATACTCAGCCGCACAGTTAAGTACGCTCCAGTTCCAGTTCAGCTACACTTGTGGTGAGTCCTTATCATTCGAGGATGATTTATCTAGTTATGGTTATCATACATTATTTCAATTTTATTTATTTAGAGTTAGCAGGTGACTTGTTCTAGCAACTTGTTAGCTTACTTAGAAGCTTTCAGACACAATTAGATAGTTCAATTTATTGTTCAGTTTAGACTTGAATTTGGATTAAATGTTTATTTTAGATATTCTAGATATTTTTAGTCATCAAAATGTTTGTTTTAGCTTTCACATAGTTCTTTCAGTATATGCTTTAGTGTCATACCAGTACCATGGATAGCTTGGGACCACTTGTAGTTCTAAGTACTGTGTCGCTTCTAGGGTGTAAAATCAGGTCATGAAAAACTCGATATCAAAGCATCAGGTTTAAAGTATCCTAAGGTGTCCAAAAGTTGCATTAAGTATAGTCATTTTCATGGATGTAAAGCGGGCCACACTTATGAGAAAGAGGTTGCAATATGTTTTTAGGAAACTTCCCTTCTTTCATGATCTTTATCATGCTATAGAGTCTAACTCTATGTTCCCTTTTAACTCCTACTTTACACGTGACAAAATATGCTTCACAGAAGAAACAACGGTCATAGGAATGGGAACCAGCCAGCACCACTAGCACCTATAGATACCCTACATGAGTAGGTAACCTATGTAGAGTTTTTGGTTACCTTTCAGGTGTTGGCAAAAGATATGACAACTCAGGTTAACCTGCAGGCAGTTGCCCAAGCCAATCAGAATAGGAATTCAAGCGCAGTTAGGGTTTGAGGTTTCATAAGGATAAACCCACCTGAGTTCTTCAGTTCAAAGGTGGATAAGGATCCACAGGTCTTCATTGATGAGATGTTGAAGATCACCCAAGTCATGCAGATTACTAGTGCTGAGAGTGTGAAGCTGGCATCCTATCAGTTAAAGGATGTGGTTCACTTATGGTATAAACAGTGGAAGGACGGTCATTGTAGTGGTGCAGCTCTAGTTAGTTAGGATAAGTTTGTAGTGGCCTTCTTTGATAGATTCTTTCCTCGGGAGTGAAGGGACGCAAAGTTGAGGAGTTCATTAACCTGAAGCAGGATTCGATGTCTGTTAAGGAGTATACTCTCAAGTTTACTTAGTTGTCCCGATATACTCCAGAGATGGTTGTTAAGCCGAGGGCTCAAATGAGTAAGTTTTTTTGGGGTATTTCTAATTTGGTGGTCAAAGATTACATGAGTGTTATGCTTATTGGAAATATGGATATCTCTTGATAGATGACTTATGTGTAGCATATTAAGGAAGAAAATTTGAAGGAAAGAGAGAAAGAGAGAACAAGAGAAAAAGGACTAGAAATTTTGAGTTTTCTCAGTAGAGGTCTAGCAGTAGGATCCACTCATAGTTTCAGCAAAGGTCATAAGCTCCAGTACTTTCATCAGCTAGTGCTCTATCTACTAGACTTAGGCAGGAATATAAGGGTAGGGCATCAGGATCTCGTTCTTAGAACAACATTGTAAAAGGGAATTCCTACCCTACTTACAACAACTATGGTAAATACAACCTGGGGAGTGCCATTACGACAAAGAGGTATATGGTCAACTTGGTCATCGATTACATGACTACCCCTCTACCAAGTAGGACAATGGAGGTAATCGAGCTTAATCTACTTCTTCAAAAGCTCTAGTGGTTGCCCAACTCAATAAGGTACCTCTTCTAGTACTGGCGGTGGTCAGCATTAGAACTGCCTCTATGCAATACCTTCTTCCCAGGATCAAAAGAGCTCTATAGATATGGTCACTGGTATATTACAGGTCTTTTCTCATGATGTGTATACTTTGTTGGACCTAGGGTCTACTTTATCATTTGTAACTCTATATGTTGCCTTTAAATTTGGGTTCAATTTTGAACAAATCTTAGAACTCTTTTCTATTTCTAGAGTCACCACAATTGATTTAGTTAAGTTAGACATGACAGACTTTGATGTTATTCTTGGTATGAATTGTCTACATTCCTCTATGCCTTAGTAGATTGTAGAACCAAAGTTGTTAAATTCCAGTTTCTAGATGAGCCTATCTTAGAGTGGAAGGGTAGTTCTATAGTGCATATAGGTAGTTTCATCCTATACCTTAAGGCCAGAAAAATGATCTCTAAGGGTTGCATTTATCACTTAGTTTGGGTTAAAGACTCTAAGTCTTAGACCTCATCTCCTCAGTCAGTCTTGGTCATCTGGGAATTTCTAGAAGTATTTCTTAAGGACCTATCGAGAGTCCCTCCCTAGAGGGAGATCAACTTTGGGATAGACCTCCTTCCAGATACACAACCCATATCTATTACTCCTTACAAAATGGCTCCAACTAAGCTTAAGGAATTGAAATAATAGTTGAAAGACCTCTTAGATAAAGGTTTTATTCATCCCAGCATTTCCCCTTAAGGTTTTTGAGTTCTTTTTGTGCCTAAGAAAGATGGTTCTTTCATAATATGTATCGATTATCGCAGTTGAACAAAGTCAGAATCAAGAATAAGTATCCCATTACCTAAATTGATGACTTGTTCGACCAGCTTCAGAGTGCCTATTGTTTCTCTAAGATTGACCTTAGATTTGGTTATCATCAACTCAAAGTTAGAGAGTGTGACATTTTGAAGACAAACTTCAAAACTCGGTATGATCACTACGAATTAATAGTTATTTTATTTAGACTAACGAATGCTCCTATAGACTTTATGGACTTGATAAATAGGATATTCAATGTCATTATTTTCATATATAACATCCTTGTCTATTCACAAGGTGAGAAAGAGCATGTAGATCATTTGAGAGTTGTGTTGCGGACTCTCAAGGACCATCAGTTATTTACTAAATTCAGCAAGTATAAATTTTTTCAAAATTCAATTGCATTTCTTGGGCATGTCGTGTCTAGTGAGGGTGTTCATGTAGACTCTTAAAATATAGAAGCATTAAATAACTGACCTAGACCCATTTCTTCATCCGACATTAGGAGTTTTTGGGCTTAGCTGGTTACTATAGGAGGTTCGTTGAAGGGTTCTCGTCTATTGATTTTCCATTGACCAAATTGACTTAGAAAAAGGTTAAGCTTCAGTGGTCTGAAGCTGGTGAGAAGAGCTTTCAGGAGTTAAAGTCTCAACTCACTTATGCTCTAGTTTTGACTTTGCCATAGGGTTCAGACGGCTTCATAGTCTACTATGGTTCTACTAGAGTTGTCCTTGGGTGTATGTTGATGTAGTACAATAAGCTCATTTCTTATGCTTCCAGACAGATTAAGGTTCATAAGAATAACTACCCAACTTATGACCTCGAGTTGGCAGCTATGGTATTTGCCTTAAAGATTAGGAGACACTATTTGTATGATGTTCATGTATATGTGTTCACAGATCATAAGAGCCTTCAGTACTTGTTCAGTCAGAAAGATTTGAATCTTCAATGGAGGAGATAGTTAGAGCTTTTTAAAGATTATGACATGAGTGTGCTTTATCATCTGGGTCATAGAGGTTGATGCTCTTAACAGGTTGTCCATGGGTAGTGTAGCTCATGTTGAGAAAGAAAGGAAAGAATTAGCTAAGGATGTTTACATGCTTGCTCGATTAGGGGTTCATTTTGCAGACTCAGCAGATGATGGTATTATTATTCAGAATGGTTCATAGTCTTATCTTGTGATGGAAATTAAGGCAAAGCAGGATAATGACCCTAATTTACTTAAGTTGAAGGATGTTGTCCACAATTAGAAAGTGGAGGTTTTCTCCCAAGGATGAGATGGTGTTCTTCATTACAAGGGTTGTTTGTGTGTTCCATATGTGGACGATTTGAGATAGTGGATGTTTTCAAAGGCTCACATCTCTCGGTATTTTATTTATCTAGGTGCCACCAAGATGTACAGTGATATGTGGGAAGTCTATTAGTGGAATGGCATGAAAAGAGATATTGCAGATTTTGTGGCTAAGTGTCCTAATTGCTAACAGATGAAGGTAGAACATCAGAGATCGGAATGTATGACCCAGGACACCAATATTCCTATTTGTAAGTGGGAAATGATTAATATGGACTTCATCACAGGTTTACCTCGCACACTATGATAGCATGATTTTACTTGGGGTGGTGGTAGACAGGATGACAAAATCAGCTCACCTCTTGCCAGTTAAGACTATCGATTTAGCAAAGGATAATTACAGGCTTTACATCCGTGAGTTAGTCAGATTGTATGAAGTTCCTTTGTCTATCATCTCAGATAGGGGAAATCAGTTTACTTCTTAGTACTGGAAGTCCTTTTAGGTGGATCTTGATACCCAATTACACTTCAGTACAACATTTTACCCACAAACAGATGGTCGGAATGGACCATTCAAACTTTAGAAGATATGTTGAGAGCTTGTGTGATCGACTTCAATGGTAATTGGGATGATCACTTACCTTTTAGAGTTTTCTTATAATAACAGTTTCCATTCTAGCATCCAAATGGCCCCTTTTAAGGCATTTTATGGTCAGAGGTGTAGATCTCATATTGTTAGTTCGAGGTGGGTGAATCTACATTGATAGAGCTAGATTCAGTTCATAAGACTATGGAAAAAGTTCAGCTGATTAGAGAAAGGTTCAAAACCACTCAAAGTGAGAGCTTGAGTTTGCTATAGATGATTGGGTATTTCTAAAAGTTTCACCCATGAAAGGGGTGATAAGGTTTGGCAAGAGGGGGAAGCTTAGCCCCCGATAGATTGGTCCCTGCAAGATTTTGAGGCTTATTAGCAATGTGGCTTATGAGTTAGAGTTTCCTGTGGAGTTGGCATCAGTGCATCCATTTTTTCATGTTTCTTTATTGAAGAAGTGTATTGGTGATCCATCACTGGTTGTTTCTTTGGAGAGTGTTGCTGTGAAGGATAGTCTCTCTTATAAATAAGTCCCAGTTGAGACGGTTGATCGTTAAGTTTGTAAGTTGAGAAATAAAGAAGCGCTTCAATGAAGGTCCCATGGAGAAATCAGTTGGTTGAGAGATCTATTTGGGAAGCAGAAGCAGAAATGATGGCCAAGTACCCTCATTTTTTCACTCTTAGTGCCGAGACAGCTTGAGGTAATAGTTTTTCTCCCATAGTTGCTTTTCAGTTTCATGTCCCTATCAGTAATTCTCAAATTCTTAGTACGCATGCATTTTCCATGAGTATCAGTTGAGTTTTTACTCTTAGTTAGGTCAATTATCATGCTAGTATTTCAAGTCTAGAAGTTTAACTTTTATGTTAGTAGTTCTTTACTTATCAGTCCAGCTCAATTCCAGTCTTTGTTCGAGAATGAATGATCCCAAGAGGGAGATATTGTAACACCCCAAAAGTTTCCCATCTTAAACCCAGACTTAGATCAGAATACCAGCAGAAGAGTCCAAATCTCATACCAGTATGACTCAACCTATGAGTCATACAATTAGATCATGAGTGGTGAAGTGACTCGTGGAAAGTTGTATAAAATTTCCCTAAACTCTAATCACCACAACTTGAGACCACAAGTCATGGAATGAAAGTACGAGTTGTATAGTGACTTGTACTGATGAGGACCAAAAAGATGAGAATTTCTCTCAGGGATCACGAGTCCAAACCATGACTCATGGCTAACATCACGAGTTGTGGAACGAGACCATGGCCCCAAGGCAGAACATGGCTCCAGTAACCATGAGTCAAAGTATGACTCATGGAATCAGAGTATTGGTCATACTGTAAACCCGTGGTTCCAATCTAGAAATAGTTCAAAATAGTCCCAGGAGTAACGAGTCAAACCACGACTCGTGGACCCAGAGTACGAGTAGTAGGTTGACTCATGGGATGTAGTTTTTCAAAAATCAATTGCATTTTAAAATGGGAAAATTGGTCTTTTCCCACTCTTTAAAGCCTTATACTATGTCGTTTTACACTCATTTAAAGGAGGTTAAAGGTTAAATAACCAATTAAACTATCATTCCTACACTCTAACACTTAGAATTCAGAAAGAAAAATGTCAAGTCTCTCTTTTGCAGTAAAGGCCTAAGGTTCTTCTCCAAACTCTATTATTCCAAGTTTTTGGTCAAGAATCTTCAGTAATCAGGTATGTGGATATTCAAAAAGGGTTTTCTCTCACCCTTATGCCCAAAACCTCAGTTTTTAAGTTATAGTTTCTATCATTTCATGATCTATGGTCCATACCCAATTATGAAAACTTTATGATTTTCAGTTGTAACTATTTTCAGTTGTAACTTGTTCCCTCAATATTTTCACTTGCATTAGAACCATTATGCATGATTTATATTTTCAAAGCCTTATTTGAAATCTTACAAGTAATTTAGCATATTTATCATAGAATTGGGCATGATTCATAACAAGCTAGCATGAATTGATCCTATGATCACAGATTAGTAACATTCAATATTCAAAAATATCAGAAAAATAGAAATCAAACCAGTTCAAGCTTTGTATTTCAGACATTAATTTATATTAGTGCAGCTAGAATATATTTTTTGGGAGAACTATTTAGTACCGAGCGGACACGAGTTCCAGATAACCTAAGTCCTAGAACTATGTTGTCACCATAGGATAAGGAGTCCTCGCTAGTTAACAGTGTCATACTTAGCCCGAAAGGGTACAATTTAGTGGATCCACGCCAACTAGGTTCTATACCTTTGGGTGGGTATAGGGTACCCTTCCAACTAGGGTTGTATGTGGGACTCCATGTTGCTCACATGGTTTATGTCGTCTATAAAAACCTCCCACTGAAATAGCTTTAGCATAAATTTGTACATGATCCACAGTTGTAGATAGATTGGATTTCTTCATGATTCACAGATATGTGTTTACCATTTAATGCATGATTTTACTTTTGGTTCATTGTTCATCAGATTATATTATTTTTAAATAAATTATTTATTCAGCATGATTCCATTTTTTAGCATGATTACATATATTATTTATGGCTTGCATATCTCACATGCTTAGTACTTTCAAAGTGTTGACTGCATACCTTTCTTTGCGCTATATCATGTTATGATATAGGTTTTGATGCTCATATTTATTCGAGCAGTTAAGTACGCTCCAGTGCTAATTCAACTACAGTTGTGGTGAGTCCTCATCATTCGAGGACGGTTTATCTAGTTATGGTTATCAGTCATAATTTTAGTTTCATTCATTTATAGTTAGCTGGGGACTTGTCTTAGCAGCAACTCATCAGCTTACTTAGAGACTTTCAGACAGAGTTAGATAGTTCAGCTTATTGTTCAGTTTGGACTTGAATTTAGATCAAATGTTATTTCAGTTATTCTGGATTTGTTCAATCATCAAAATATTTGTTTTAGCTTCTGTATAGTTATTTCAGTATATACTTTAGTGTCATGCCAGTACCATAGGTTAGCTTGGGACCACTTGTTTTCTAAGTATCGTGTTGCTTCTAGGGTGTAGACGTGGGTTGTGACAGAAAGGGGATACTATATTACTTCTATTAGAAGTGATCATGGAGGAGAATTTGAAAACAAAGCTGTTGAAAAGTTCTGTGATAAATAAGGATACACTCACAACGTCTCATCTCCAGATCTCCCCAATAAAATTTATAGTAGAGCATAAAAATAGGACACTTCAGGACATGACATGAGCAATAATTATTGAACACTCTTTTCCTCATCATTTTTGGGTAGAAGTTATAAGTACTACCTGTCATTTGTTGAACAGGTGTCTTATAAGACCTATTCTTAATAAAATTCCCTATTATCTATGGAATAGTAATAAGCCAAATATAAAATATTTTTAGCCTTTTGGATGTAAGTGTTTTGTGTATGATAATAGGAAGGACAATTCTAGCAAGTTTGATCCACTAAGAAACAAAGGTATTTTTTTGGGTTCTTCCAAATCATATAGAGTTTTTAATAAATGAACTTTAAGCATTGAAGAATCTATTCACGTTTTCTTTGATGATTCTAATCGCTTGGTCAAGAAAGGTACAGGTTCAGATGATGAGGAATATCAAAATTACCAAGCTATTACAACTACTACAACTAAACCAATTCCATACAAAAAGTCAACTTAGAAGTCTAAGGAGTCAAATTGTCAAGAGGAAATAATCCCAAATGGATGAAAAAGTGAGCCTGACTATCCTAAGAAGTTTTTCATCGGAGATCCAAAGGAAGAAACAAAAGATAGAGCATCAAACAAGAATAGAGGAAATCTAGCTCTTATATCCCAACGCGAACTAAAGAAGGTAGATGAAGCACTCAAGGATGATAGTTGGGTTAAAGCAATGAAAGAAGAATTAGACCAATTTGAGAAAAATCAAGTTTGAACCTTTGTTCCAAGGTCTGATAAAGTGTCTATTATAGGCACTAAATGGGTGTTCAAAAATAAGCTAAATGAAGTTAGAGAGGTGATAAAAAACAAAGCTCGTTTGGTTGCTCAAGGCTATTCACAATAAGAAGGAGTCGACTATGATGAAACTTTTACACCTGTAGCCTGGTTAGAATCTATATGCATCTTACTTGTATATGCATCACTTAAAGGTTTCAAATTATTTTTAATGGATGTAAAAAGTGCCTTTTAAAATGGATTTATTAAAGAAGGAGTTTTTGTAAAATAACCTCTCTGCTTTGAACAATCAAAATTTCCACATGTTTTTAAATTATCAAAAGCACTTTATGGTCTTAAGCAAGCTCTAAGAGCTTGGTATGAATGGCTAGTACTTTTCTAATTAATCATGATTTTTCAAAAGAAAAAAATCATAATACTCTTTTTATTAAAAGAACATCTTCCGAAAACTTTATTATTCAAATTTACATGGATAACATTATTTTTGGTAGTACTAATTCTCTTTTGTGCAAGGAGTTCTCTAAACTTATGCAAAGTGAGTCTGAAATGAGTATGATGGGGGAGTTGACTTTCTTCTTGGCATTGCAAATTATGCAATCAAATGAAGAAATTTTCATTTGTCAAAGTAAGTATACAAAGGAACTCATCCAAAAATTTGGAATGAATAAGGCTAAAGCTCTTGGAATACCAATGAGTTCCACTTGTTTACTAAAATTTGATGAAGAAGGTAAATCAGTTGATAAAATAAAGTATTGAGGTATGACTGGGTCACTACTTTACTTAGCTGCTAGTCGACCAGACATATTTTTTATTGTGTGTAAATATGCACGATTTCAATCTGTTCCTAAGGAGTCCCACCTTACTGTTGTAAAAAGAATCATTAGAGATCTTGTGTATACTATTAACTATGGTCATTGGTATGAAAGAAAAAAAGATTTTACTCTTGAAAGATTTTTAGATGTAGATTATGCAGGTGATAAGGACGATAGGAAAAGCACTAGTAGAACTTGTCAACTCTTAAGAAAATCCCTAATTTCATGGAATAGCAAAAAGCAAGGATCTGTTTCTCTTACCACCACCGAAGCAAAATATATTACCATTAGATAATGTGGTGTTCAAATCTTATGGATAGTACATCAATTAGGCGACTATGATATGTCTTTTAAACTTGCAAGGAAACTATGATAATTCTAGTGCAATTTGTCTGATAAAATATTATGTGCATTATTCTAGAGCTAAGCATATTTATATTAAGTACCACTTCATTCGTGATAATATTTTAGATGGTGACATTGAATTAGCATTCATTGGTACTGATTTTCAATTAGCTGAACTCTTCACAAAACCTCTTCTTGAAGAGAGATTCTATTTCCTTTGAAATGCCCTTGAAATTATTCAAAATCCCTTCTTAAATAGTTTTTGATTTCTTTTTATTATTTGCTTAGTTTATTTTCCTTAAGTACTGAATGCGTTTAATGTATTTATTATTGTTGTGTTATTTTTTGCCGCCTCTTTCTAGAGGTCATCATTCCATCGCCTCATTTCCCTTGCATATGTTCCTTCTCTGTCAGTAATCTAGTCGATCTTCATTTCTTTTGCCTTTTCACTTCTATTTTCTTTCTTTTTATTCTCCTCTTCTCTCTTCTTTGTTCATATCTTCAATGGCTAAAATCCAGAAAACCTCTCCTCTTCCATCTCGTAAAAGCTCTAGAACCAAAGAAAAAGGAAAAGCATCCTCTCCTATGCATGTTGCTCTGGCATCTCAAATCAATATATGTCTTCTCACTCGTCCTCTCCTAAATCCCTCTTCAAACGTTCTTGTGACCAAGATGAATTTGTGGATTCTAAGAAGAAATGGAAATTCAATTTTGAAAGTTCTCTTTTTAGTAACATTGATTTTTAGGGTCCTCTAATGAAACCTTCTTTCAATCCCTGAAGGATAATACTCTTGTTCATGGGAGGATTGTCTATCTGGATCTGCTTTCATCTATTCATCGTGATATGAAGGAGTTCTTTGAATTTCAAGGTTGAGAAAATTTCTTCTCCTCCACTCCTACTGATATCTATGAACCTCTAATTCGTTTGTTTTACTCTAATCTTCAATCTTCTAAATCCAATTAACTTGAAACCCTTGTTCTAGGCAAACACATTTTTATTGATTGTGCCATTTTTGATCAAATCTTTGGTATCCACAACTTTGGTATTTCTATCCCTTCTAAGAGTGTTTTACCACCTAATTATGATGCCTCCATTAATCAGGCCAAAAAGTACATTTCTCTGGATAGTCCTAATCCTCTTTTATCTCAGTTAAGTCCTAAAGACCTTTCTTTTAAAACAAGGGCTATTTCTCATTTTGTTGCCACTACTCTAATTCCTCATGTTGGTTTTCACTCTACTCTCACCTTGATAGATACTCTTCTCACCTATTATTTTTGTTGCCACTACTCTAATTCCACGTGTTGATTCTCACTCTACTCTCACCTTGAGAGATACTCTGCTTGCCTATTATCTTGTTTCCATATGCTATTTTAAGCTTTCCTCTCTTATCATTAATAACATGATTGAAGTTTCTTCTAACCTCTTAAATCTTCCTTATGGCATGGTTGTTACTCGTATTTTGGAAGCCATCAACATCAATTTGTTGGATGTTCCTCCTCTTACGGTTCAGCAGTGTTACAATTTTAGGGCTTTTGGTAGTATGGGTTACACTCTTGTTGGTGATTCCTGGATCCTCAAAAATGAATTTGATGTTCCTGCTCTTGTTATCCCTTCTTTATTTCCCTCCACTTCATCTCCTACTTCTGCCTATGGTATTGATATGACTGAGGTACTCGGTAAGTTAGCAGCTCTTGATGACAAATTCAATTCCTTCAAGGACATCTTGTTTTCTACTCAGTTTCAGATGAAATGCGTTACAAATGTTACCAAAGAGATTAGTAATGATGTTGCAAAGATTTGTTTCAAAATTGACATGAGTAATTCAGGAAGTTATCAAATGGCTACCAAGATTCAGACAAATAGTGATTGTGTTATCGCGTCTCTAAATATAAATTTTGAGACTTTAAAGGAGGACACTGTCAACACTATTTGCTATTTTTTCAGGATCAAGAAATTATTAGCCTGGTTGTTTGATTTGGACACCTTTTGTTTGATTTTGTTTTGTTGGACTGTACTTTTGTTGAACTCTTATCTCTCTGAACAAGTGTTCAGATAACTACTACGTTTATGCCTGTGATATAATTATGCTATGGTTATGCATGTTGCTTTGTATGTTTTGATTTCTTTCTATTTTCTTTTTTGATTGATGTAAAAGGATGAGAAAGTTATAAGACATGTATATGAGTCAACTTGACGGGGGCGCAAAAGTTATAAGTCAACTAGATAGGGGAAGCAACTACAAAGTCGCCTACATATAACAAGGAAGTTGCCTATAACACACTTTAAGTTTTCATCAACAAAAGGGGGGGGGGGGGCGGGGGGAATTGTTAGTATTTGATTTTAATTATTGACAACTATTGTGCAGGAAAGTAAGAAAAGCAAGCTAAAGGGCCAAGCCAGCAGTAGTCATCACGCAAGCTTAACTATGGAAGGACATTACAAATTAAATCTCTTTATATGGAAAGCTATAAATCAAGCATTGTTATGGAAGGAAGTTACAAATCAAATCTTCTTGAATAGAAAGTTATAAATCAAAGACAATACAAGATCTCTCTTTATATGGAAGGAATAATACTCCAACAGGAAGAAAGATCTCATCAAGGCATCAAGGAGCGGCTGGTTCAATGAGTCATTTATGACTCACCCTTATTCTTGGAAAAAAGATATTCCATTTTCTTTTTCAAGGATCAATTCTCTTGGTTTGCACATCACCTTCAACAGTCATCTCATTCCACTACTTTAGGAACCTTGAATAAAGAAAGAAAACATACATCAAGTCTATATCATCTCTTGTTCTTTACTCTACAATCAAGTCTATATCATCTCTTGTTCTTTACACTACTTTTATCAAGCATTGTAACTCTTACTGATTTACTGTGCATAACAAAAAAGGAGAGAAGAATTATAGTTTGTGAGGCTGTTGTATCAAAAGAATTAAGAGAAAATGAATCGAGTGCGAAAGAGTGCAGACATAGGAGTTACACTAAAAACACCATTGTACCAATTTTAAGTGAGCAGGAACTAGTAGAACACCCTTGCAATCCAAAAGGGACTGAAATAAGGTCCATAAGGGATTCCAATCAGTATAAAATTCAACATGTCAAGTTAACTTTTGATATTTTCCATTTCTACACTTTCATTACTGTTTTATTCTTATTACAGTAAACTACCTAATTAGATAATTAACTGAATAAAATCAAAAAAGGAGCAATTCACCCCGTCTTACACTTTCACCCCTCTCTCTCACGCACAGTGTCACCAATGAAGTAGTGTTTTTAACTCTTCCTTCTCAATATAAATAAAACAAGAGGAAAAAGAAACAGTTGTTGCACTAACAAAGACACTTGAAGAAGTGTCAAACGTTCAAACAAGGCGGCTTAATGCTGAAAGACTCATTTTCTGGTAAATTAATCATTAAATCAATAATAAACTATTATTGCTTTATTGTAATGTAAGAATAGATCACAGAACACACTGAGCAAACCAAAAGATGGGCTTGACTTTTTAGTAAGGGTGGAAACGGAAACGGGCTCCCCGGTTCCGGTCCGGTTTCGATTCCGGTTCCGGTAGGCCCGGTCCGGTAGACCCGATCGGTGACCGGTACCGGTACCTACCGGTACACGGACCGGTGCAGAAGGGGTCTTTTGGTCCGGTTGACCGGTCCGGTTCCGGACCGGTTAACGGTAATATTTTTAAAAAAAAAAAAAAATTAAAAAACATTTTTTTAACCGTTGGGAGCCGTTGGTGGGGCCCCCAACGTCTAGTTCCAGCCCCCCCCCCAGCTTCCCCCAGCCCCCCCACCTCATATTTTCTAGAATTATAGAATTTGAAAAAACTTGTGCTTTATTTGAAATGCCGTTTAGAAAAATTCCAAAAGAAGTGACTACTAGATGAAATTCTTTATTTGAAATGCTTATTGTTGCTATTGATTATCGCCAGCCTTTACAAATGCTTTATAATAAACATCAATCGCATCGGAGTTTTAAAATCACCGACGAGGATTGGAAAGAATGCGAAGAACTTATTAACTTTCTGAGAACTTTTTATAGTGCTACAAATATTATATCTGGTCAATATTATCCTACTATTTCTTCAGCTTTAGTAAATGTTTGTGTTATTTCATATGAATTTGTTAAATATAAAGATCGTGAACATTTTAAACTTGCGGTTTCATATATGATTGAAAAATTTTAAAAATATTTTTTTCCTATTCCTCAAATATTTTTGACTTCTACTTTGTTCAACCCAACGTACAAAGAACATGGTGTTAAAAAAATGATTGAAAAAATTTATAAAAATTTAGAAATTACAAGTAAAGAAGTTCCATCTGTTGAATCGTGTAAATATAGTGTATTAACTAAAGCTAGACATTTGTATAACATTTATAGAGAGAAGCTACTAAATGATGAACCGTCTGAACCTCCATGTCGTAGGGCTAGATTTAATGATTTTGATGAAATTATGGATGAAGAACTTGGTCTTGATTCTTCTAACAATAATGATTTTGATCAATATATTAATCAGGCACGGGAAAATATTAGGGATGAAAATGGAGATCCTCAACTTTTAACTTAGTGGAAAACCGGACAGAACAATTTCCATATCTTTCAAGGGTGGTTCGGGATGTGCTAGCTATGCAAGCATCTTCAGTAGCTTCGGAGCAAGCTTTCAGCACAGGGAGATTTTTCATTGGAGACCATAGATATTCGTTAGCAAAAGATAGTTTGGAAATATCAGTGTTGTTCAGAGATTGGATCAACGCCGAACGAAGGAATGCTAGACTACCAAATTTATCGCATCAAGCCGAAGTAGAAATAGATGAAGCACTTGGGGATAATAGTGATGATGGCATGGAAGCAATGGATGAAGAAAACCAAATATCAATTCCGGATCATGTTTCCAAGGAATTGATAGATAAATTACGAAAAGCATACTTTCGAAATTATAGATATTAGTATAATAATCGAGACTTAGTTAAAACAGAACCCTTCCTAGAAGGTGGCTGCGTAGATTAGGTGCTCTTCTAATATTTGTAATACATGTATACTTCTTTATTGATTTGAATAAAATTATAGGCTATTCGCCTTCATTTTCTTTTTAAAGTTGTCTTTTATTTAAACTTTAAGAATTAAAAAAAAAATAATTAAACTTTAACTTATAAATTTAAATTTAAACTTTCAAGTTTAAATTTAAATTAAAATTGAAAATTGAAAATTGAAAATTTAAATTTAAACTTGAAAGTTGAAAATTTACATTTTAGCTTTAAAAAAAATCAAAATTTTCAAATGTGAAAATTTAAACGTAAACTTTAAATTTGAAAATTAAAGTTTTCAAAAAAATGTTTTAAAACTTAATAAAATTTGAAAACTAATTTAAATTCAAACAAAAAAACAATTATTAAATTTTAATTTTTTTTTTGATTTTGAATTTAAATTAAAAGTTTAAAAAAAAAAAAAAAAACCGGGTGGAACTGGAATCCGGACCGGTCCGGACAAAGGGGCCTTAACCGGGCAACCCGGTCCGGTAGGCCCGGTTCCGGACCATATCCGGTCACCGTCCACCGGTGATGGTCCGGAAAACACGGACCGACCGGTCTGGTTGACCCGGTCCGGTCCGTTACCACTCTTACTTTTTAGTAAGCAGAAAAGAATTTAAAGTTAGAACTATTTCCACTAGAATTGGTCAAGGATTAGGTCCATGACTATCAACCTAAAACTGTAATTAAGATTTATGAATTCACATAATATGTAAGTTCTGGTTCGATTTATGGATGACATAGCTAGTGCTTATATTTTTTTCAGTCATTCCTAAAAATCTTATATAAAGTTAATCTCATTTGGTCATAGATTTTGGAAGAAAATTTTTTTTTATGAAATTTGGTTAGTTTTTAAAATCAGTCTCCAAAAATCTTCAAGTTCCAAAATTTGGTTTTTGGGTGAATTTTTACTTCCACTCATAAAACATCAAATTTTTCCAAGTAAAAAGCATGTTTAAACAAAATTTCAAATACTAAAATTTATTTTTCAACAAATCTCAAGAACTTATCTTTTTTAAGTTTCAACTAAATCTATGGCTAAAGACTAATTTAAACTTATGTTGTAAGGATGACTTAAAGAAGACACCATCCAACAAGAGAGAAAAAAAAAAGAAAAAAGAGAGAGAAATGTTATATGTATATACTATATATGGTTGCAGTATGATATTCAGGAAGCCTGACTATATTGCAATTCAACTTAAAATAGCTAGTAAGGTTAATAAACTGTTTATACAAAACCTTATATTTAGTCTCGATAATTTTATTTAAGTGTTCATGAGAAATAATCTATCTCTCTCTCTCTCACCAATATTTATTTATTTTTGCAAAAAAAAATTAAAAAATATTCTTACCCCCCCACCTACCCCACCCCCTCACATTCTACCCCCCCCCCCCCAAAAAAAAAATTTTAAATTTTCAAAAATTTGTTTTTTAAAATATTTCAAACTTTTTTCTTACCCCACCCCCCTTAGCCCATTCTTTCTCATTGTTTTGTGTTAAATATAAATATTTTTAGAAAATATTTTTCTACTTGCGTAACACACATAAGAAAACAAGTAAGAGACAACTTGTTTTCCTAGAAAATATTTTCTTGGATTCCATACCGAACAGACCCTAAGTAATTCTTTTAATAAGAGTGTACAAAAACAAATAAAAAAAAGATATGTTCTCCAACAACCCAATCAAGAATAAAGTTGCCAATTTGCCAAAAGGCATAAACCATCATTATTACAATTGAAATTTAAAGAGCAAGAGCCCCTTTGGATTGAGGAAGGTAAATAAGTGATAAACTTTAAGTGCTAAAAATTATTCTAAGTACGTATTGAAATTGCTTTTATAAATTATTATATATGTTTTGGATAGAAGTGTTGAAAGTGTTAATAAGCAGTTGATGTGTTTGATAAAAAAATTATTGATAAAATGTTTTTGTTAGAATGACTAAATACCGTTAAAAATATAGCAAAAATTATAAATTTTAAAATACTTGTATAAAGAAAAGGAGGAATGACCCATACAGACCGAAGAGAAAGTTAGAAATATTTATAAACTTATCAACTTATGATTTTTGGCTAATTTTGTCTTATAAACACTTTATTTTTTACCAAATACATAAATAAATTGAAAAACACTTTTGACCGGCTAATAAGCTTAGGCAAACACTACTAATTCCCATTGCTAATAAACTTTAGAAAGTTTAATTAGGACTCTCTATTTGGAATTCCACTTGAAGAAACTACATACGCCATTCAAAGACTGCAGTGTGCTTAATTAGGCCTATATGCAATAATTTACAGTTCACTTTTGACTTTAATATTTCATGTACGTAGTTGACTAAATCTTCCCACAAATTAAAGCTATAAATTGAGTAACTCAATTACTATTATTTCAGTCCTCAGGTCAAGCTTTCACAGTTCAAATATATCATCTCCTTTTCTTCCCATACATCAAAGTTTTTCTTTCATTATTTTTCCTTAATATATATAACTTGTAACAATGATTGCACACTTGTCAAAAATTCTTTCAAACTCCGAAAGAGTGTTTGATTTTGTTGTTAATGAAGGGCATGGAGCTAAAGGCCTTTGTGATATGGGAATTGAAGCACTTCCTAAGCAATATATTCAACCAATTGAAGAACGGATCACTGCGAGCACTATAATAACCGATGATTCAATTCCAATAATCGACGCATCCAATTGGGATGACCCAAAGGTGGCTGATCAGATTTGCAAAGCAGCACAAAACTGGGGTTTCTTTCAAGTTATCAATCATGGAGTTCCTATTGAAATTCTTGAAAATATAAAGGAAACGAGCCATCGCTTCTTCAGTTTACCAGCTGAGGAAAAGAAGAAGTATACGAAAGAGAATTCGGTTTCAAGTAATGTGAGGTATGGAACAAGTTTTACTCCTGAAGCTGAGAAGACATTAGGCTGGAGAGATTACCTTTCTCTTGTCTATACTTCTGACGGTGAAGCTACTTCATATTGGCCTACTTCTTGCAGGTTTACCTTCCTTTGCATTTATTCTCTTTTAAACACGAGTTCAAATATATAGTCACTTCATAAAAATAAAACTGGTGTATAAGTCATGAGATTAGTATTTTGAAAAATAAAATTCGTTACGTGCTATACATTGTGATATAAATATGATCTCTATATTATAGGTATATAAGTTTAATATTTATGAAATAGTTACTATGAATGTTCTTTCAGGGAAGAAGCACTTGACTACTTGAAGAGGTGTGATACTGTTATAAGGAAGATTTTGGAGTTGCTAATGGGGGGATTGAATGTAAAAGCAATTGATAAAGAGAAAGAGGAACTTTTAATGGGTTTAAAGAGAATAAACTTTAATTACTATCCTAAATGCCCCAACCCTGAGCTTTCAGTTGGAGTAGCACGTCATTCTGATATCTCAACAATTACTGTTCTTCTTCAAGATGATATCGGTGGGCTCTATGTGAAAAAACTCAACACTAATGTTTGGATTCATATCCCTCCAGTCAACGGGGCACTGGTAATCAACATTGGCGATGCACTTCAAATAATGAGCAATGACAAGTATAAGAGTGTTGAACATCGTGTGATTACTAATGGGAGCAAGAATAGGGTTTCTGTGCCCATTTTCTTACATCCCAAGCCTACAAGTGTTATTGGTCCTTTGAAAGAAGTGCTAGAGAATGGAGAGAAACCAATTTATAAGCAAATTCTTTATGCCGATTACACCAACATCTTCTTCAGCAAAGGTCATGATGGGAAGGACACAATAGAATGTGCAAAGATATAGACACATTTTTCACAATATTCTCTAATCTATATCTCCTAATAGAGTTCATCCACTTCTCCATAAGAATGTTATAACATTCTTATTATCAGATTATTATGTACTAAAACTCAATTTATAATATATGAATTATGTACTCAATTGGTCTTGAATTATTCATGGATTTGTATTGTTCTATTTGAATGAGTAATTAAATCTTATTGTTTTGGAGTTATGGATAGTGTTTATCGTCGATTTTGGGACAACTAAATTTGTAGGTGGGTCAAGAACATGCGTTACAGTTTTAGCTTTGAGTTAGTAGCGAGAGTTTGTAAGATAGTAAATAGACACAGTAAATGAATCAAACAATAAGCAAAATAAAGATCGAAAACAAATCTGAACGACCATAACACTTCAGCTACAAGCAAGCAGTAACCGTGAATGCCCGATCAGCGAGCTTAATGGCAAGAAAATAGTACTCCCTCCATTTCAAAAAGAATGACCTACTTTCCTCTTTAATCCATTTCAAAAAGAATGACCCTTTTTTTTTTGGCAATACTTTAATTTTAACTTTCCACGTGGCATATTGAGACCACAAGATTAAAGGTCATTTTGGTACATTTGACATAACTTTAATTTAGGACCACAAGATCCAAAAGTCTTCTGTATTTTCTTTAACTCTGTGCAAAGTCAAACTAGGTCATTCTTTTTAAAATAGAGGGAGTAATAAACAGCCGAGACAACAAGGCAATAGAGAAAGCTTAAGAGCGAAGCTAAAGGATTTTATTGCTTCAGGATAGAGAAGAGCGAAATCAGATCCCTTTACAATGGGGGAGGGGTGTCTATTTATAGGGTACAAGGCCTATTTTTGGCCAATAAAAGAGTGCCATTTCAAACCTATAGTAGAACAGCCAATGGACGATGGTCATTTTCCATTGAGCTGGTTGAGGGAGCCAACACACTATTGCGTGTATGATGCGGTTCAGACTGGGGTTGTCTGTGCACCTAAAATCCCTGACACACTGTCCTCCTGTCTGCCTTTCATGTATGATCGCCATTGTTGCTAGCCTTAGGCCATTTCGTTCTTATCTGAGACGATGTTCCCTCACCCTGATTATTTTCTCGAGATGACACCATCTTGGGACGGTTCCATTTCTGACCCGAGTCGGCCCAATCTTGGTTGAAACTATTTTACCCTGTACAGATAATCCCTCTTCCTTTCAGATATAGCTCCGTTGTAGGCGGGAGATGGAAAAATTAACCAAGAGAACTCTTCATCCGACCAACAGAGTACCAGCGCGACCTTTCATCCTATTGTGGCGTTCCTTTGAGGAAGTTGGCTTCCGTGCTTCCCATGTAGTCTTAGCTCCGGCCGTCGATCGATAACTCTGAGGTCATGCTTTCAATACCACAACCTTGTCCTATTGTTTCTACTTTGATGTGGCAATCCAAAGGCGCCCTTCTTCTTAAAAGGTTTCCACTTCTTTGCTTATTCATTGGCTGTGGGGAATAGCCAAAAAGTCTCGCTCGTTATCCGAAACGCCGCCTTTGGAAATGACAAAAAGACTTTTGACGTTTTGAATACCGTGTCTTGTCACATCTTGCAGCACAGATAGTCGGCCACGTGTCGATTATCTAGAGTCCTTCTTTCCTTTTTGCTCAATGGTTCCTGGCTTATAAATTCCAAGCTTTCTTGACTCCTTCTATATTTATTCTCACTACAAACCATCCACTACAAGAAAAGTGTTAATTACTTGGGAATATATATGGGGATTATACATGAAAATTGGTAGGAAACTAAGTTACCTGTCGATTTTGCTACCAAAAAAATCCGATGGAAAAACCTCTGTGGGTAATTATTACTTGTGAATTTTAAAATCCCCAAGTACGTTACCTGGGGACTTTGATTCTGTAGGTAAGTTACCTGCGAACTTTTTCACAAGAAATAGTATAAGTTCGCAAGAAATTTTTCGTAAGAATTCGTGAAAAAAGGAATTTTCTTAGGACTTTTTCCGTAAGTAATTCCCCATAAGAGATATAGGTAAATTAGTGCAAAAAAATGACCATTTTAATTTTTCTATGTTGTCTTTATTTTATTTTCTTGACTACACTTATACTACTTATTATTTATTGTGCATTTTAGCTGGACTCATACACCAGATTTGTTAATTATTTTAATTGCGGTTTATATCAATCATCTTTAATCATCTTATTATTTTCAGTGCACAACTCCTACACAAATTAACATAATTACATAAAGCTAGTAGCCGAATTTTAATCTGAATGACCCACTTACCGTCGGTAGCAGTAAAAGAAAGCTGCTCATATAAAGGCTTAAATTCTTATTATGTTGTCCGATGTGGGACAAACCAAATGATATCCCGTTAACAGCAAATCAAGATTTAACAATATTATTCTTTCTTTGTTGTTTTCTGTTTGAAGATAAAATGTAATGACTACGAATTTCGAATTTGTGATTGAAATTTTCTCAATTATATGTTTTCTTTAAGTCGAGAGTCTACCGAAATAACTTTTTTACCTCTCAAGATAGGGATAAAGTCTGTGTACATTATATTCTCCCCAGAACCCACGTATATGATTGCACTGGGTATATTGATATTTGTTTGTTGTTTAGTTGATTTTTTTCCTCAAATATAACCTAATGTAAAGTTAATTCTATTTCTTCAATGGTTGATGGATTTTTCATTCAATGTGCTTATTTTTTTCAAGAACAAAAATAAGAATATAATTCTGGATATTAAAATGTTTAAATAAAAAAATTGATAATGAAACATTTGTAACTATACTTTGAATGACACATTAATTTTTTTTATATTGTAATTTCTCTAAACAAGAATTAATAGTATTAATTAAAACATAAGATACAATTACTTCAATAATATTAATCACGAGAAAGTTTCAACATAGATTAGAAGATCACTCAATACTTAAGTATCACATATAATAATTAAAAATAAACATACTTTATGCAACCTACTTTAATTAAATTACATCATTGATTTTAATACATGTAAAATAAAAACATATAATTAGGATTACATTTTAAAAAAAATAAAAAAATCACCTAATACAAGTTTATTTATGAAGACAATTAAACTTCACGTTAATGAAAAATATAAATGATATTTTATTTACTTAAAAGTTTCTTAATAATTTAGTATTAAACAATTTAGTATATTCTTAATTATATTATTTCAAGATTAATTAGATTAATAATTATTATTTTGTCATTGAATTAGTAACTAACAATGCCATACTTTATGATTTGTAATATTCAACCCAAAAAATATCACATCCATTACTACTATATGGGATTAAATTTTAACTACATTTAAATTTAAATAAATTAATAAATGTGTAGGATGTTTCCATCAATAAATAAATTAACTAAATATAATGATTATATTAATAATTTTTCAAGTAAATACAAGAAAATTCCCCTAAAATAGTATTGCCTAAAAAATTCAAGTAATTTGTAAAAAAGAAAATCATCATTTGATGGAAAATCCCCAAGTAAATCTTTAGAAAAAAATCCACAGTTAATTCCGTGCCTATAAAATCCACAAAAGCCTCAACTAATTTCCTAAGTACAATAATCCTCAGGTAAATTTCCACGAAATAAATTCCCAACTAAATTTGCAAAACAAAAGTCCTAGGTAATTTTCAATCTAAATATTTCCCAGGTAAATATCCCAGATAAGTTCGCATGTAGCTTTACCTAGGGATTTTGTTGCAAAATAATAAAGGAATTTGTTTACTTGTCGATTTACCTATGAAAACGTTACTTGCAGATTAATTTTTCCAAGTAATTTCCTATAAAATACTTTTGCGCAAAATGACGCTAAATTTACTTGCAGATTTTTCTGGAAAATCAATTTTCGCAGGCAAAATAATTTAGAACTTGGGAATTTTAGATTTCTGCATGAAAATCCGTAGGAAAATTCTGCCAAAATAATCCCCAGGTAAAATTCCCATGTAATTCACAATTTTCTAGTAGTGATCACATATCAGAAAAGAAATATTAAGTTCTCCTGATGTTAATGAACTTGCCTTTAGTTTTCCCTATAGTCCTTGCCTCATTTTTATCTTTCGACCTTGGTGAACTATTAATAATTCCTGTATTTGGGCTTGTGACGAGAGTGAGGAAACGACTATGGGAAAAATCCAGGGTAAAGGTGGTAGGTAACAATCCAGCGACCATCCTTCTCTGAAGTGGTCCTGGATTTTTCCTTTGATGCTGAGATCTCCACCACTGGCATTGTCAGGCATGCTGAAATCTTGTCCTCGGAGGCTTGCATAGTCTATTTTGATGGGCTCTCCTATTCAGGGTACAAGTTGCATTTAAGGTACCTGACCATTTTATGGGCCCCCATGTTCCGAGGGACTCCTACTAGACTTCAATGAGAGAACCTAAGGTGAGGGGAACACCAACCTCCCCCCATGTTGATGACGATACATTGTTGTGGAGGGGACCTGCCCTGGGTAACCTCTCCCTTCAGCGGCTCCGACCCCTAATGAGGTTGTGACGATATAGGTCACTGCCATTATTAAGAGTGAATAAAACTTGTTCCTTGAGGTCCCTTGGCCGGGACGCATGCTTCTTTTAAGGGGTACAGAGGCTGCTTGGACACTGTGATATGAGGCACTCCCATTTTCTTCCAAGCAAAGGAAATAAGGTGGAACGACTTATCAATCCGTGCTTATTCCACTCACTTGGTGCGAGCATTTACCTCCGGACCTTCTTTGGTTCTGCCTTTCATGCCTTGTTGTATTGTAGATTCTGAAACTTTTGTAATGTGTAATATTTTGCCCTATTTTAGGGGCTACATTATATTAATAAAACTTTTATTTCCCTGATTCTTCATTCAACCCTTTTGAGTTTGCTATTGCCTTTGTGAATTATTATTCGAGCTAGTAATGTTATTTTAAGAGAAATGACCACACCAATGCTATAGCTTTGGGCCAATGATTTTAATTTTTGCAGCGCAGTTGCTCCATTCTCTTTTCCTTATAGTATTTTCTTCAAAACGTTCGCTCTTAAAGAAGGGAATCTCTTGCCAAAGTGATTCCATCCTACAAACCTCGGTTGCCTTATAAGATCGATCGGCCTTCGTATAGACTTTGCCATATCGAGAGTCCAGGAATTTAGACACTACTTTGTTGTCTTAATTTCCAGAGGGGTTTTGGTTGAAACTTTTTCCAGGACTATCGTCATCTCGAAGTCCCTGTTTTAGGTGGACCTTGTTCATGCCACTGTCCAGGGCTGAAAAGCCCCTGTTCTTTTCAAAGTGAAGGGATGTCTTCCATCGAGGTATTTCTTTCCCGAGAATTTTGGCTGCAATATGAGACTCCCTGGTCCTTACGCAGGTTTTATCAGCAAACCTTTGTATGCAAGAGGCCTTCCTCACTCGCCTCAACGTCCAAAGGGGGGTTTTCTAAAGCCGCCAGCTTGATTTAATCGAGACCTCGGAGTTCCAGCCCTAATCCAATCTTGTTGGTTGACTGGCTTCCTATGATGCAGACGTGTCTTTTCCTATCAAAGGCACGGTGCTATCTTTTGACCTACTAAAGGCTCTCAAGGATCGGGGTGATCACGGTGATAGGGTTATTTTTACCAATTCGACCCAACTTGATGTTTACATTCTTCTAGGCCCCGTAACTGAAATCTCGGGAGTGACCACTTGTACAGAGTATTAAGTCCATTGATTAGACTAGTGGCTTCCTGTCTCATCTATTTTTGAATAAAGACAGGGAGTTTGAAAGGACTCTTTCTTTCTCAGGATCTGAGTTTTTAGGTTTCAAGGAGATGGGACGATTATGATGCCTCAATTCCTGAGTACTATCACTTCAGATCTTGTCTTAATCCATTGAGTCAGCCATGTGAAGCCATTAGCAACCCTTTGCCTTATATGCATTCAATAGGGTTTTGGCTATAAATTGCTGCCTTTTGAGCCTAGTACCACATCCTTTTCCATATCTTCTACCTTTATTAGAGAGAAGATACATAGTTAAGAGAGATCTGATCCATTTTTTCATGGCGCCCTTCTCCGTCTTGAATATATGTCTAGATTTTGATCTAGGTTTCTCCCACAGTTTTTGCCTTATCCTTATTTTTGACCCCAGAATTCATCCTTGGACTACTCCACTTGGGTTCTCGATGAAGGTAAGGTAAAAATTGTGGGCAAGAGAGGTCTATAGTAGGGGGCCCTACTTTCTTTCTCCTTAAATTCCTTAAGGTAGTGGCCCGACCCCTCGAGATTTCTATATTCCTTTTTTAGCCCTGGCGGTTCTAGATACAACAGGCTCAGTGGTTCGCATAGATCCACTTTACGTTTGTCTCTCTGTGAGTTGAGGTCTACCTCCGTACTTGTGAGACTACCTCAATGGGGGATTATTAGACGAGGTTCCTGAGATCTAATCAGGTTTGGGTTGTCCAGCACAGATGAGTCTTTCCCCTGACTCTGGTGACGAAAGATAACTATTTAAAGCCAGAGTTACTTAGCCGTTACCGGGAGAACCAGCGGTCTGACTCAAGCTTGCTTGCTTTGAAGTGGATCATAGTTTGATTATGGGCCCGTTAGTATAATTGCTCAATCTAATCTCATTAATGAGGCAAACTCAGACAAACCTTTGTATCAGAGAAAGAAATTGCACATTATTCTCAATGTAGGGCCTTGGTGCCTTATTAGTTTTGGGCATATTTGCCATTTATTTGTATGGAAGTTATGAACTGATTTCATTTCTGTAATAAACTCAGCACTTGTTAACTCTGAAGCATTTTCTGCATATTCATATTCTTTTATTAACGCCATTTTCGCGGGATGATGATAGCCTTTTTTGTGGGTGCCTCTTAGAGATTCACCCTCTTACCACGACGCATTTGCTCAATGTAGAGTCAGAAAGTGTTGAGTTGTTTGAATTGATGATGCGAAGACATTCACTAACCGATTTTATTTTGTGTGTCTCTTGCATCGTTTAAGGTTGTTCAATTCGACTTTAGGCATTTTTGGCCATTTTGTACCTCAATATATCAAGGAGGGACCCCTTTAATTTTTATTGTGTTGTGCGTCTAAACCTGGACGTCTCCTAGGAGTTTTAGCGCGTAGCATAAAAGCGATTATTTCTCTTTGTTCAGTCAAAATCAAATTAAATGGAATAATCTTAGGATTTTAAGATAATTTTGCACAGATAAGTATTTGTCGCGCTTTTGCTCGGGCTTTCTTAGTCTACTCACGTGATGGTTTTAAGTTTTTTTACTATCGGATGATCAGTCTGTGTGATTTCCATGACTTAATCCTTCAGAGAGAGGCTGCCAGTCGGGCGCTTACGTCTGTGAAAGTGAGTCTCGAGTCCTCTTATGGGGTTTTTCAGACTTCTCCTCTAGTCCTTCTCATGGAATCTAAAGTCGTAGACTCCTTCCCCTTTCACGGAATAGGGAGGTAGCCCTTAGGCTCTATTCCCCTTCATCTCTAGAGAGCGGAGATCCTTGGCATGGGAGGCTTTGCTTTTTTTTTTTTTGCAGTTAATCCGCAATTTGACTAAGGGACTCGCTTTAGTAACCAAGATGAAATTCAAGTCGGTATACATATACACAGTCAAATTTTACAAGCTTTTCTATTCATTTCTTCAATCGTTATCGGTCATTGTTTTTTACAATGAAAGAGCAAACAAAGATTTTCATTTCCCCTAATTTTTTATCGGAAGTCCCTACTGTTACCTAGTTATAAGCCTTGCCACAAAACCCCTTTTTGAAATTATCCTTTTGATTCTTTGGTTCTTGCGTTCAAACTCTACCTAAAGCATACATACAAAAGAACTTAAAATTAGATTCGTTAGCTAAAAAACAAAGAAAAATAAGTTATATGCTAGGTCAGGGTTGTTTTTTAGTTTATCGTTTTTCGAGAAGCTCCCTGATCAGCTAAGGCTCGATTGCCTTCGGTGTTTTTCCCGTAATTTCCCTTTGCTCGCTACACTTAGGAACTCCTTAAGGTGCCCACCCTTCAATAGTTTAGCGACATCTTCTCGGAGTTGATGGTAGTCTCTAGTGTCGTGTCCATGTGTTCCGTGGAACTCACACCAGGAGCTCTTGCCCCTTGCGTCCGAGTTCGACCTGAGGGGTTTTTCGAACTTCGCTCCCTTTATGTCTCAAATTTCTGAGACTAGCCGCTCAGGGCTGACATTGAAGCAATATTCTAAGATTATGGGAGCATCCTTAATGGCATACACCACGGGCTTTACCAACTCCCGAGTCTGTAACTCCTTTTGCGAGGGTTCCTTCTCTACCCTTCTGTCATATTGAGGCTAGCTTGAAGCTTGAAACCCATTACTCCTACTACCATTGGCCTATTCTTCCATCGAGTAAGGGGAATAGCATCCTTGGGTTGATCCTCTAGAATCCTTCTAGTGCGAGGAGTTCCGAGATGACCTGTCCCCTGATCCACGTGCTCTATGGGGGCCTCGATTCACTCTATGTTTCTAGGGTTTCTTGGTGACTCACCTACAATTGTCCTTAATCCAAATCTTTGACTCATACTGGTTTTGTACATCGGCCTAAGTCATCGCCTCTAACTCGATCAAACTTTGTTTGAGTTTGAAGAACGCGACCAAACTTTCTGGGTTTAGCCTTTTGGTAAAGCCTCTGCCGCTCAGTCATTTGGTACCATCGGGAGTTGCATCCTTTCTTTTTGGAACCTGAAAACAAACTCCTAAAGTAGCTCCGTATCTTCTTGCTCTATCTTGAAAATATCCCCTCGAAGGGGTTGCACCTTCTTGGCCCTGGCATAGGCCCTTATGAAGCTTTCATCTAACATGTTACGAGAATCGATAGAATTTTCAGGGAGAAGAGAATACCTTACTAGCCCCTCACCCACCCACCTACCCCCCCGAGAGTGTTTCTCTAAACTTTTTCACTATGACCGACTCAGCCTCTTCCTTGGTCAGGTTGTTGCCATTGACCGCCATGGTAAAAAATACTAAATAATCTTGGGGGTCTGAGTTCCCATCATACTTTGGGATGTACGGTATTTTGAACTCCTTGGGATGGGCCTTGTTGCCTCGACAGCCATGTAGGGTACCTTGGCGTAGCTCTTGGAGTCAATTCCCTTCCACCGATGGGGTTTCGGGGATGAGGTTCATCCAAGGCTGAAGCTCAGAATACTATGCCTTCATCTCTTTCCTCAACAACTCTAGTACAGCTGTCGATGGGGCCGCATTTTTGGGCCTAGCCTCGTCGTCCTCTGTCGTCATTTTCTCCATCCTATCCTTCTGGTCTTGATCATCTAAATCTTTTCGTTCGTTTCTCTTTGAAGTGTCCGGGGTCACATAAGTTGCGTTACCCTATAGCTTGTCCATCCTCTTATCCTATGCCTCCATTTGGGCCATCAGCTCTTTGTGGGATGCAGCAAAGTCCTTCAAGAGTCCATGTAGGTCGCATGTCTCCAGCTCTTCTCCAATGGGGGCTTTTTGCCTTTTCTACATGTTCATGTTCATCGTGTTCAAATTGAAAGACGTTTCTTCGTCATCAGGGTTCATTCTCCCTCAGAGCCTAAGGGGTTCGTCAGCTCAGTCCCTGGAGTCTGCTGGGGAGCGATATCTTCTGTAAGGTCATTATTGTCGTTCGTGATGACCTATTCTGCCGCAAAGCAGCACACAGAAAGAAAACTAACAAGCAGAAACTAAAAACCACACAGTTGCTCTAGCCCCACAGTGGGCGCCAAACTGTTTACCATCAATTTTGGGACAGTTAGATTTATAGATGGATCAAGAACACGCGTTACGATTTTAGCTTTGAGTTAGTAGCGAGAGTTTGCAAGATAGTAAATAGACACAGTAAATGAATCAAAGAGGTTCAAAATAGTAACACTTAAGCTACAAGCAAGAAGTAACAGTGAATGCTCCATCAGCGAGCGTAATAGCAAGAAAATAGTAACAAACAGTCCAGACAACAAAGCAATAGAGGAAGATTAAAAATGAAGCTAAAGGATTTTATTGCTTGAGGATAGAAAGGAACGAAATCAGATTCCTTTACAATGGGGGAGGGGGTGTCTATTTATAAGGTACAAGGCTTGTTTTTGGTCAATAAGAGAGTATCATTTCAAATCTATAGTACATCAGCCAATGGAGGATGGTCATTTGTTGTTGAGCCGTTGGAGGGTGCTAACCGCTATTGCGTGTCTGACACGGTTCAAACGGGGATTGTCTGTGCACTTGAAATCTCGGACACATTGTCCTCAATATGTCTGACCTTTCATGAGCAGTCATCATCGTTGCTAGTCTCGGGTCGTTTTGTTCTTGCTATAGAGGATGTTCTCTCACCTTGATTGTGCTTCTAAGACAACGCCATCGTGGGATAGTTCCATTTCTGAATCGTCCCAATCTTGATTAAACTATTTTACCCCATACATATAGTTCATTAATGTTGTTCTTAGACGGCTAAAGTAATTATCTTAATTTTATCATATTAGTATGTTTGCTCAATACCATTCTTAATTATTCTAATACATAGGTAAAAGTGAAATATTATTTTCATGCATCTATAATTGAGCACGAAAGTGGATATTAAAGATTGAGCATAGGGTTGTAGAAAGTGAGTTCTTAACCCAAATAGGGGGGGAATAAAATTCATAATTAGGCTAGACATAGCTAACTACCTAGCTTGGTTGCTATACAAGAGAAATAAATGCATTTTCGTTAATTCTATCTTAATCGATACAGAGAATTAGGTTAACCGGAACAAATGTGCAATAGTTCGACAGAAAATTGTGAGTAAAATTAACCCTATCAACCAACAAACCAGATATATCAAGTAATTAGTTTAACCGACAAGACCCAACATGAATGATGTAAGTTTCATAATCTTTGAATATTCTCTTCTCATTGTTTCAACTTCTCAATTGTTTGCTTTCTCTAATTGAGTTCACAATTTACGTGTTTATTTATTTATATGTCGCAATTAGTTAAACAAAGTATTCACAATTTTAGAAAATCGCTTGAATCGTAAATTCATTTTATTTTGAACTTGTTAGTAGCTAAACTTAAGTACATGTGGGTATGACACTCTAAATGGTATCGTTCTATTACTATTAGGATTTATGCTATTAATTATGTGATTGAGATAGTATTCGAATAACTATCAAAGTTAAAAATTTAAGTGGGAGATTGTTAGGTCATATACTATAAATCATGCATTTAGACATAGTATACTCTAGCAGTTGTGATGATTAAAGATCTAAGTGGAAAATTATTCGTATATATACTACTCCTATTAATTAACCATGAGATATATATTATTAATCATGTGCTTAGATTATTGTAGAATAATTGTTTATTCAATTTTAATAAAGATTTAATAAATCATATATTTGTTTGTGTCTGTTTACTTATATAGTAAATGATTTAGTGTATAAAGTTTTAGCTTATAGACAGAGAATTACAAAACACCATTTTGTGATCGAAAAACCAATTTACAAGCAACTTATTTATGCCGATTACACCAACATCTTCTCAGCAAATGTCATGATGGTTATTGGGAAGGACACAATAGAATTTACAAAGTTATAAAATATTCTTTTCACGGTATATATTCTCTAATCTATGTCTCCTAATAGAGTAATCTATTTATCCATAAGAATATTATACCATTCTTATTACCAGATTATATACTTGAAACCAAGTAATTCTTCAGAATAATTGACCCCTTTCTATATAATTAATTAGTTCCAGGAACTCCTATTATATTTGTTGGATTGATTATAAGCAACTTTATTGAAAAAGTAATCACGGGAGGAAAGTTCTCTTTTTTTTTAGAAACATATTTCACTCTTTTAAATAACTATGAAACTTGATTTATACCTATAAATTTTAAATTCATTAAAAATACCCATAAGTTTGACGCAAAATTATAGTTTTTATAATGAACTAGATAATACATTATTCAAAAATCATAACATGATATTTTAATAAAACTACTAAATAATATAATTATCAGCTATTATAATTTGTCGAATTATAATCAGTTACGAAGATCCATCGATGTAAAAAGATAAATAATAACAATGATAGTAACCCGCTATCTTTTAACATAATTCTCTTATATTCTACGAACAATCTCTTTATTAATAATGTGCTTAATGAGGGGTTTGTGTAGATATAATTATAGTTTGAGTCATATTGATGTGTTTCTTTTTCTAAAATATAAAAGATTGAGCCTTGAGGTAAGTTTTAAAATTTTAGAAGAACCCCAAAAATTACTTTTTTTCTAGATTTTGGAAACATTGGGGGTTATTTATCAAAAATTGACAAATTTTATGACCAAACAAATGTTATCAAAAACTACTTGTAATATCTATTGCCAAAGGGATCCTATGAATCATTTATTTTCTTCTTTTTTGCTTTTGTTTTTATTACTCCTAAAAGAAATATGAACTTGACCTCAATGATCATTGAACTTTAGGAAAGATCCCTATTTATTTTTCTTTCTTTTCCTGACTTGTTTTTTCCTTTTACTTACTTTTATAATTGGAACCCGAAGGAGGTGTATATCGTGTAAACACGACTAAAGCTGGACCCAGGGAAGTCCATCCCAATTTCCCCATGTTTCACTTTTGCGAGGACAAGCCCCTCTCATTATATGGACCTCCAATGGCAATCAGTGGTCTGTTATGTTTTTTGCTTGTCCCTCTTTTGGTCTTCGTTGGCAACGGATTGACCATTCATTTACTTCTTATCAGGACTTTAATATATCATATCATATAATATCATGCTTATTCTAAAAGTGGGAAATCTCTTAGTTGAAAGTTGGAATTATTATAATACCCCTATAAAGCCATAATTTTATAGACGAAAATATAAATACTCATCAATTATACTTTCTCCGTCCCATTTTAGTTGGACACATTCTATTTTATACAGTGATTAAGAAATCATAAATAAAATAATAAATTTTACTATTTTATCATTTACCCATATTAATGATATTCATTGGGTATAGGAATGAACATTAGAATTGTAATTAATTGTAGGGGTAAAATGAAAAAAAATTAATTAATTCTATCTTGATTCAGTAAGTGATCAACTAATATGGGACATTTATTTTTAGTAAAATGACCAACTAAAATGGGACAGAGGGAGTAATAAACTACTTCCTCTGTTCACTTTTACTTGAGACTGTTTCACTTCTCGAGGTCAACCTGCTTGAACTTTGACCTACATTTTAAGATGTATTTTTTCACCATATTAATATGAGAAGGATTGCAACTTATAACATTTTTCGTATAGTTTTCGATCATCTAAATTTAAAATATTAAATTATACATCTTAAAATGCTGGTCAAAATTCATGTAAATTAACCTCAAGAAGCGAAATAGTGACAAGTAAAAGTAAACGGAGGGAGTACATTCTACAAAATTCTTTTTATTATTATTGTACACATAGATAAATATACACTATAGATTTAATATTGTATCACTATAGATTTAATATTGTATTAATTTTCAATCCTAAGTTACAATTCACAAGATAGTAAAAAGCTCGCCATTTATGTGAACTTAATTACTTAGAATTATTTGAGAATTGAAATTACAATTAATAAGATAATAAAAGCTCATCTTTATTCATGTACAATGAATCAGCATGTTGAAGTTACTCCATCCGTTCCAAAATACTTTGCCTTCTTTCTAAATTTGTTTATTTCAAATTACTTGTCCATTTTCACAAATCAAGAATGTTTTATTACTTCTTTCTCATATTACCCTCAATATTAAATAACTACAGAAAATAGTAATAGTTAGATTTAGTGTTTCAAAGCATCATTAGTGGAGCTAATTTTGTAAAATATACTTCTAATTAATATTTTCTTAATGGGTGTGCCAACTCAAAAGAGGCCAAGTAAAATGAAACGAAGGGAGTAATTACTATAGTTATTGGACAATTGAATGTTCTAATGTACCATATATTTTTGCATGTTACGGAATATGAACAAAAATCATACTCCCTCCGTCCCACTTTATATGAGTTACTTTGACTTGGCACGGAGTTTAAGAAAAAAAAGAAGACTTTTAAAACCTGTGGTCTAAAATAAGTGATAGATGTTTGTGTATTTTAAAGTTAAATTGTTACTAAAGATAGAAATGTGTCATTCTTTTTGGGACTGGCTAAAAAGGAAAGTAAGTCATATAAATTGGTACAGAAGGAGTAATTGAATATGATATTTAAAGACTTTTCCCTAATGTGACTATTGAGATTTCTACCTAATTTTTAATTATATTTCTTGGCTTATAAATACAATTGACATGAATGAATTATTATTTTCATTGCTAAAGTATGCGGACAATGACAATTTAAAAGGCCTTATTACTGTTGTATTTCAACATGCATGTTAGCACTAAAGTATTTACCTAGAGTTAGCTATAACTTATGTCATTGTTTCCTTCATTTGTGTTCCATTTTTTCTTGCATTTCAAATCTCTATTACTTGATTTGAGTTATTAAGTTCTACTATTTGTAATTGCAGGGATGGATGAGGAACTAAAGTGGATGAGACCATGTGTTTTTGTGTTTGTTTTCCCAAATTTGGGGTTCCATCATTCATGTCAAGGTCAAGCAACTCTCGTTATGTATCTTCTTTTATTATTTTTATTGATCTACTTTTGTAGTTGCTTTTTATCTTATTGTTGGAGTTAAAAAAATATAAAATTTATTTGTCTTTGTATACATGATTCTTGTGTTGTATCATAATTATTCATTTGTTTATCTATTTTAATTATTGAATTTAGAAGTGTTGTTAGTTTAACGAATGTTATGTATCTTTTATTTTTATATTGCGATGTTCAAATACTTTACTGGAGAGATCGCACCATAATATCATTAAGAAAAATATCAAAAGGGCACGTGATTATCTTCAATTTCATTCTACGATCTTTATATTTTCTTATGATTCTCTTCTTTGTATTGGGTGTGATTATTCCTATTGTTTCTTGTCTCTTTACTATTTCTTTTCTAGACTATTGTATTTTGAGCCGGGGATCTATCGGAAACAGCCTCTGTATCTCACATCTGAGGTAGTAGTATGGACTGCGTACACTTATCCTCCCTAGACCCCACTTGGTGGGAATTTACTGGGTATGTTGTTGTTGTATTCTCTTCTTTAAATTTTAGAGACTATCGAATTAAAAACTCAGAAGTGGGGGAATCTTAATAGCTCAGTTGGTTGGCTACCTGAACACCCACCTTGTTGGTGAGGGTTCGACTCCCCACATTATAATTCCCTCCCCATTTTCCCTTCCCCTACCCCCAATTTTTTATTTTTTATTTTTAAAAAAAACAAAAACTCAGAAGTGTTAGCTTAAACACTTGCAAATTGTGAGAAGTGTTAGCTTTAAACACTTGCAAATTGTGAGGGCTTTGCTGAGTTAAGAGAAAATTGTGAGGGCTTTGCTGAGTTGAGAGAAATAGTCAAATACTAAATTCAAACTAGATTGTTTTAATTTTGTTTTTTAATTTCTTCTTTTTGGGATGCATCTCCAATTACAAACAAACCATTCTACTATATTTGAACGCGTGAGACCAGAAGAAATGCATACTCCCTCCGTTCCATTTTAGTTAGACATATTCTATTTTACATGGTAATTAAAAAATTATAAATAAAATGATAAATTTTACTATTTTACCCTTTACCCATATTAATGATATTCATTGGGCATACGAATGAACATTGGAATTGTAATTAATTATAGGGTAAAATGAAAAAAATTAATTAATTTTATCTTGATTCTGTAAGTGATCAACTAATATGAGACATTTATTTTTAGTAAGATGACCAATTAAAAAGGGATGGAGGGAGTATTATTCTCCCCTCTTTGTAGGTTTTGTGAAGATATATATATTTCAGTCCTTAATTTGCTAATTTCATAGAGATATATACCTGCATCTATTAGATTTATGGCAAAACTGATCGTCATATCACATATTACATGCCCTTGAAGGCTATATATATAATTTCAATTAGCTTCAAATATTTCTTGCTCGATAATTAATACACTATCCACATACAACTACGTAGATATGTAGAATCTTATTAGTTAGTACTTCGTAAATATGTAAAAATCTAATAACAATAATATGAGACAAACATGCAACTAGAATTGTCAATACGGGTCGGCTTAGCCCATCTGGATTAGTCCACACAGACTTTGAAATTTGACAGGTCAGGCCGGACTGGCCCATCAAAATGACGGTCTAGAAAACAACAGGCCCAACCCATCACTCTGTGGGCTGCGGGCCAGCCCACTTTTTAAAAAAATATTTTTTTTATAATTTTTAAATTTAAATTTAAATTTAAAATGTTAATAATATAAATATTATAAGACAATATTACATGTTGTTACTGTTTGTTAATCAAGTCTTAGATTCACAAAAAAAAATCCTAATAATATGCAAAACTGAATAACTCTTGTCATGATACCATTCAAACTAAATAGAGATATTAATAAGCAACTAAACAGTTAATTAACAATTAACTAGCTAAATATAAATATTAACCTAATTTTGTTTCAATAGTGGCTGCTTAAACCTTGAATACTGGAGAATGAGATTGCAATGAATAAAAAAATAGTGATTACTTAGTAAATACGGTTGCCACTGTCGAGAGTGAAAACAACTAAATCCTAAATAGTAAATAGTGGTTACTTAAAAATTTAAGGATTTATAGTATTTTAATTATATACCTATTTTATAAGCACAATTAATATTTACATATTTATGATGGTTTAAGTAAACTTTGAGTTTGGACTCCTCTTGTTATTTTTAATACTTTATTTTATTTAATTTTTATTTTTTTTTGGCCCATGAATCAGCCCAACCCACATTGGTCAAGCCCACGGGCCAACGGACTTACCCGGGCCGAGCTAAAAAAACTCTGTTCTTAAATGGATTGCAAATATCTTAGCCAACACTATCAAATTACAGGTCAGGCCTGACCTATATTGACGGCTCTATGTGCAACACACGTTTCTCAAAACTAATATATATATATATATATAGATACTGAGGTTTTTTTTAATTATTATTAAGTTATTTTATTAATAATATAATAGATGACCTGCATACAATGTAATTTTTTTATGAAAGGTTATCTGAAGATATTTTCTAAATGACTTGATATTATAAAAAAAATTATATAAAATTTTACTTAGAAGATTCGAAAAATAAAAGTATAATATCTAGAATTCGAATTTGAAACCTCAAAATATATTTTGAACCCCTAAATTATTTAGTCATCTTCTTGTTTTATGTTCAGAAAAATTATATACACTATATAATATTTTATCTAGGGGGTTCGGGTGAACACCCTCCTGACCCCCTAGATTCGCTAGTGGTTATAACTCTCTAAACAAACTCATGTGGCAGCTGTATGTATGTTTATAAAGTTCTGTATGACTCTAAACTCCAAGCCTCACCCACCTTCTCTATATGGATTAAGCCTCACCCAGATTAGACCTGTTATGTAGGATAAGTAAAATCTTCTAAAGATAGGAATAGAGCCACTACAAGGATCTTCTTTGAAATGATTAAAATACGCAAAAAATGCATAACACCGTTCTATGTTAGGGGAAAATATCTCAGAGTACAAAAGAAACTACTCAATATAAATTTTATATTATATAGTTGTTAATATTTTTTCCGTTTCAAAAAGAATGATTTACGTTCCTTTTTAATCCGTTTAAAAAAGAATGATCTCTGTTTTTGGTAATAATTGAATTCTAACTTTCCACGTGACATATTTGAGACCACAAGATTAAAGGACATTTTGGTACATTTGACATAACTTTAATTTAATACCACAAGATTCAAAAGTCTTTTTTATTTTCTTAAACTTCATGCTAAGTCAAAACAGATCATTCTTTTTTAAACGGAGGAAGTATTTAAATTTGGTACTTTGTGAGATGACTAAGGGCCCGTTTGGCCATGAATTTTTTTTACTTTTTTCCGAAAAGTTATTTCACTTTAGTGAATAAAGTAAAAATCTGTGGTGTTTGACCATAATTTTTTTTTTTACTTTAGTGAATTTTTTTTTTGGGAAAGTGAAAACAAGTTTTCACTTGTTTTCACTTTTTTCACTTATATTTCTCTCACAAAAAGTAAAAAAGAACTCTAATTTATTTTTATAGCCAAATACAACTCCAACTCCAACTCCAAAATATTTTAATTTTCATGGACAACCGCCTACTTAGTTTAGTAAAGGGATTTTCCTTTACTAGTCAAGGGGTAATTAGGTAGGTGATATTCAATAAAAAGAAAACAGACTTCAGGAAAGTGATTCAGATAGCTCAGCTGATTAGAGCAAAGGACTGAAAATTCTTGTGTCAGTGGTTTGAATCCACTTCTAAGCAGGAGAAAGGTTCAAGCCGTCGGAAACGAGGCGGATTTCGAAAAACTAAACTATCAAAATATAAAAATATTCTTTAAATAAGCATTGGGTAACAATTTCTATATTATTGATAGAAAAAAAAATTACATACTTTTCTTTTTAAGTCTGTTTAAAAATGAATGATCCTTTTCTTTTTTGGCAATATTTTAATTCCAACTTTCCACGTGACATGTTTATGACCACAAGATTAAAGAACATTTTGGTACATTTGACATAATTTTAATTTAAGACCACAAGATTCAAAAGTCTTCTTTATTTTCTTAAACTCCGTGTCAAGTCAAAATAGTTCATTCTTTTTTAAACAAAGGGAGTAATTCCATTATTATTATAAGTGATAGCATAATAGTCTTTTCATTGTTATTCACCACACAGAAGAAATTTTCATATTATAATCTTTACATAACTAGTATGTGAATCAAATGGCCTGAAGATAGATACTCACACACACACAAACATACCCCAAAACTATGTAGGTAGAAATTCATAATCTTTTGCTTAACAACATGATCAACAACACATAAAAAATAGAAATGAGTCATTTTTCCTCCTCTTATGGTCCATTTCTTGGGGTTGATGCTCCATCAGCAGGATTGCTGAAACTACCCCATCACCAATATTTCTATGTGAAATAATGGCACGAGTCTGTCTCAAATCTATCAAAGAAAATAAAGAATAATTATATGGTGTCTTTCAATATTTCGGTAAATTCATAAACTTGGTTTTCATAACATATATACAAATAATTTCTAGCATTAAATATTTTTCATATGATCAAGTAATTAAGCTTCTTTATTTGGACCATTTCTCGATTTGTGTGTGTCACCTCCGTAGGGTCCATGCTAATTAGCTTTGTACGTATCATTTCAATTTTATCGGATGTCCCTGAAGGGACTAGTAATAATTACTCCCTCCGTCTTAATATTAGTGTCTTACTTTCATTTTTGGATTATCACGAAAGTGTGTCTCTTTCTATTTTAGTAAGTTTTCCAGTTTCAATATTTTACGTGACAAGTTTAAAACGACAAGATTTAAAGGATTACACACATCTTTAATTTAAGAATACAAGTTTCAAAAGCCTAATTTAAATTTTTAAACTCCGTGTCAAATCAAACTAATAGCCTGTTTGGTCAAGCTTCTAAAATCAGCTTATTTTGAGAAGTATTTTTTTAAAAAAACACTTTTTATAAGAAGCAGTTTGTGTTTGACCAATAAATCAAATAAGCACTTTTAAACAGCAATTAGCGTTTGACCAAACTCTTAGAAGTGTTTTTAAGTGTGTGTTTTCAAAAGTGTTTTTCAAATAAGTGCTTTTAGGAAGATACTACTTTCTTTAGCTTATGAAAAATAGTTTCTGCTACTCTTTAGAAGCACTTATTTTTCTCTGAAACGCTTGGCCAAACAACTCACTTTTTAGAAATAAGCACTTTCAAAAAAAATATAAGCACTTTAAGAAAAACAAGCTTGGTCAAACAAGCTATAAGATACTTATAAAATTGAGAAGAAGAGAGCATATAATAAGATATTCATAAGCTGATCTACATGGTATATGTATATTTAAAAAGGAAAAAAAAACTTACTGGTTTTATCCATTCTTGTAAGTGCTATAGGGGAAGAGAAATCCAACTGAAAATAATACGAAGAAAATGAAGATGTCCTTGTACAACATTTTCCTCTTAAGGCACAAAAAGAAATGATTTAGTTTGTTAGTTAATGAGATTGACGAGTGTATGCCTATTTAATTTATAGAAAGAACAAAAAGAAGAAGGAAGAATTAGTCTCAATTGCATTTAAATCTTAATTTTGAAGGTCCATGGTGAGTCTCTATTGGTTAAAAAAGTCATGGTAAGTTATAAATGTAGTATTAAAATGGTTAATCGATGTGAAAGGGATATAGATCTGTACGAGTGAGAGACGATGCATAGGCAGATTTCTTACTTATTTTCTTGCATTTGATAGTAGCTGCAAGAAACTAAGTAAGAAATCTGCTACTTATGCGTCTCTAACTCGTAAGATCTATATCCCTTTCACATCCATTAACCATTTTAATACTACATTTATAACTTACCATGACTTTTTTAACCAAAGGAGACTCATCATAAAACTTTTCAAAATTAAGATTTAAATGCAATATTCTGCTAAAAATATTTGTATACATAATTTAGACAAATGCTATGGAAGGTGGAGATGGGGAGGTAGGGGTGTGGCTTGATGGGATGAGGGCTATAGGGGTGGGGGTGAAGATGAGGTATGTTAGAGGGTGGAGATAACACGATCAATGTGTAATGTCACTAGCGAAACTTCTTGTTTTCCCTACTTCATAAAGGAAGTTATTTTTCTCCATTACAATTACATTACAACAACAACAACAACATACCCAGTGTATTCCCACAGAGTGGGGTCTGGGGAGGGTAAAGTGTACGCAGTCCATACCACTACCTCAGATGAAGTAGAGAGGTCGTTTCCGATAGACCCCCGGCTCAGGACAAATAACAGTATAACAAGCAGAAAACATAAAAACAAACAACAAAATGGGGTAATACACACCTAGATAAAAGAAACAAAACACCCACGGAAGTATGCTATGAACTATCTATCCGAAATCCCATACATCACCAAAACACCACAAATAAGAAACTATAAGACACAGGCATACCACTATGACTGCAGGTACATCGACAAACAAAGCACTCCTCCCTACTAGTAAGGACGCACTCCTACCCACTAACCCTCTACCCTAATCCGCGTCCTCCACACCTTCCTATCAAGGGTCATGTCCTCTGTAAGCTGTAACTGCTCCATGTCATGCCTAATCACTTCCCTCCAATATTTCTTCGGCCTACCTCTACCCGGTCTGAAACCATCCATAGCGACCCTCTCACACCTCCGTACTGGGGCATTCGTGCACCGCCTCATCACATGACCAAACCATCTCAACCTCACTTCCCACATCTTATCTTCCACCGAAGCTACTCTCACCTTCTCTTGAATAATCTTATTTTTAACCCTATCCCTCCTAGTAAGTCCGCACATCCATCTCAACATCCTCATCTCTGCCACCTTCAACTTTTGGATATGGGAGTTCTTAACTGGCCAACACTCAGCTCCATACAACATAGTTGGGCGGACTACCACTCTGTAGAACTTACCTTTAAGCTTATGAGGCACCTTCTTATCACACAAGACTCCCGAAGTGAGCCTCCATTTCAACCACCCTGCACCAATATGGTGCATGACATCCTCGTCAATCTCTCCATTCCCCTGAATCATAGACCCAAGATACTTGAAACTATCCCTCTTCCGAATGGCCTGAGAATCCAGATCCACTACCACGTCAGCCTCATGCGTCAAATCACTGAACTTACACTCCAAGTACTCCGTCTTGGTCCTGCTCAGCCTAAACCCTTTAGACTCTAAGGTCTGTCTCCAAATCTCCAACTTATCATTAACTCCTCCCCGGGACTCATCAATAAGCACTACATCATCAGCAAATAACATACACCAACGTACGTCTCCTTGAATATGCCGTGTCAATACATCCATCACCAAGGCGAATAAAAACGGACTAAGAGTCGATCCCTGGTGCAACCCAGTCAAAACAGGAAAGTGCTCTGAATCTCCTCCTACCGACCTCACACAAGTCTTCGCTCCGTCGTACATGTCCTGAATCAACCTAGTGTACGCCACAGGCACACCTCTAACCTCCAAGCACCTCCACAGAACCTCTCTTAAGACTTTGTCGTATGCCTTCTCAAGATCGATGAACACCATATGCAAGTCCTTCTTCCTCTCCCTATACTGCTCCACTAATCTTCTCACAAGATGAATGGCTTCGGTAGTCGAGCGACCCGGCATGAAACCAAACTGATTCTCGAAAATAGTCACGATCCTCCTCAGTCTCAACTCTACCACTCTTTCCCACACCTTCATAGTATGACTCAACAACTTGATACCCCTATAGTTGTTACAACTCTGAATGTCCCCCTTGTTCTAATATAAAGGAATCATCGTACTCCATCTCCAAGCTTCCGGCATCTTCGCAATACAATCACAAGAAATTATCAATCATAGGTACTCTACTTTAGGAAATGTTATAGGTTTTCTTTTGAAAAAAAATATAAATACATAACAATATCTAGAGTAGTCATTATAAAAAAAACAAAAAACTTCTAGTTTCTTAATTTGTAGATATATAAGTTGGATCACTAGTAGGGGTGGACATGGTATGATATGGTACGGTATTTGAAACTTTGATACGATAATTTCGGTATTCGGTTTTTAAAAATACTATACCATTACCATACCAAATTAATTCGGTATGTTTCGATATTTTGAAGTTCGGTTTTGGTATTTTGCAGTATGGTAATTCGGTAACAATAATTTGTTCAACTTCGACAATATATACACGAATAATAGACTATTATGACTTTGACATTTCAAAAAAAAAAAAAAAAATGTTTCAGTTATATCATACTAACACATTATACATAGAAATATATATTAAAAAGAAAGTACAAACAACTTCCCTTGTTCATCAATTACATAAAAAAGACATTTCATCAAGGTTGAGTGATCAAAGTTTCAACGTCTAAACATTTAGTTTAATACTAATACTAGGTTGTATATTTGTTAGTATTTTAATAGTATATACAAATTATTTATGTAACTATATACTTCGGTATGGTATTCGGTATTTCGATATGGTCTTTATAAATACCAAATACCATACCGAATAATAATTTTTTAAAAATATATATCATATACCATACCAAATACCATAATACTAAAATCTTGGTATAATTTTTTTTGGTTCGGTTTGGTAATTCAGTATACACCATACCATGCCCACCCCTAATCACTAGTATTGATATGAACTGAGGTATTTTCATTTAATACGATCCATACTCCCTCCGTCCTATTTTAGTTAGACATTTTACTATAAATACATATTTCAAATGGAAGCAGCTCCCCTCCACTACACATTTGGTCCAGTTTGTCCAGTGCCTACTTAATCTAATTACACCTATCAACTTTTATATTTAATGGTCTTGATCAAAAGAACTCATAAACCATGATTAAACTAATTAAGAGTACGAATCTGATCTGGATCAAATCAATATGGCAAGATAGATGCATGCGGAAATATTGTTGTGGGGAATTATTTTCGGTTGGAAAAAGATTGAAAAATATTGCTGGGAATTTTCTTTAGGCTGGAAAACGCACAATGAATTGTTGGAAAATGATGTCGAAAAAAATAATTATTCGGACGAGTTTGCTACAACAGTCTACGAAAACAATGTCGTACCTCAAAATATTTGTCATGTTTCGTTTTTCAAAAGTCAATTTGATTAATTATCGGAGCTAAATATTTTCTAATTAAAATTTATATATTAGAAACTATACAAAAAGTACTATAAATTGTAATTTTTCTTATATTCAATAAAAAAAATATATCTTAAAATACTAATTAAAGTTCATGTAGTTTAACACACCAAAAATAAAGCTTGACATGTATTTTGAGACAGAGAGGGTATTTAATTTGAATGAACTTGGGATTTGGGGTGGGAGTTTACCAATTTCTGGACACTTGACTTGAAAAATTAATTTTAATTAAATAAAAAAGCCATGGAAATAATAAAATTATAAAAAAAGGAAGTAGCGAACTGATCCAGCAAAATTTTCGCCTACATATGCTGCAAATAAGGAAAATAAAATACAAAACTAAATTGGTATTGATCCGTATACTCTTATTAGTTTAACCATGGTTTATGAGTTCTTTTGATCAAGACCATTAAATATAAAAGTTGACATGTGTAATTAGATTAAGCAGGCACTGGACAAACTGGACCAAATGTATACTGGAGGGGAGCTGCTTCCGTTTCAAATTACTTGTTCACTTAGTAAATCAAAATAAAATTAATTTTTTATTTTATTTTACTCCTACAATTAATATTCTTTGAAAGCCTAAACAAACTTATAAGTTTCAAATTTATTATATGCCCTATGCTATTTCATTAATATGAGCATATTTTTCATAAATGATCTTGATATCCATCAATATGGATAAAGGATAAACTAGTAAAATTAACCATCTTACTTATGATTTCTTAACTACCGTGTAAAATAAAAAGTGACAAACTAAAAGGGGATGGAGAGAGTATAAGTTTTAGTGACGTTTGAATCTTTTAGAGAAGATAAATGTTTTCATTTTCTGATCATTTTTTTTTAAAATGTATATTTTCTCCGTTACTAAATAGTAGTTGTCATGTTTTATTTTGTATATCCCTTAAGAAAAATATTAACTAAAAGGTAATTTGATTAAATTATCCTTATTTATTACTTCTTTCAATTTAAAGTACTTCTCTCTTTCATACCACATTAATATCTCTCTATATTTATGACTAAGGGTAAGGTGGAAACAAACAACTAATTATATCTTGATATTTTTAAGTAATAAATATTATGAATCATTTATTTTTAGTAAGGATGACAAGTATTTAAAGGTAAGTTTTATAGAGTGGTGGTTAGACCGATGTTGCTATATGGGACGGAGTGTTGGCCAGTCAAAAACTCCCATTTTTAGAAAATGCATGTTGCAGAGATGAGGATGTTGAGATGGATGTGTGGACATACTAGGTCTGATAGAATCAGGAATGAGGTAATTCGTGATAAGGTTGGAATGGCCTCCGTGGTGGACAAGATGAGGGAAACGAGATTGAGATAGTTTGAACATATGATGAGGCGAGGTTCAGACGCCCCAGTGAGGAGGTGCGAGAGGTTGAATATTATAGGTACGAAGAGGGGTAGAGGTAGGCCGAAGAAGTTTTAGGGTGAGGCGATTAGACAGGATATGACGCATATTCAGGTTACCGAGGACAGGACCTTAGATAGGGGGATGTGGAGGAAGCGTACTAGAGTAGAAGGCTAGTGGGGTAGGAGGGTTGTCGTGCACCGTAGAATAGTAGCTTAGGGCTTAGTCGTAGATATCTATCATTGTTGTTGTCTATTGTGTTTCAATTATTGTACTATTTTGTGACTGATTATTGTTCTTCTGTGGCGGATTAATTGGCATATTTTCTTCACTATTTTTCTCTTCTTTGTACCTGGATTTGCTACAATTGAGCCGAGGGTCTTTCGGAAACAGCCTCTCTACCTCCCCGAGGTAGTGATAAGGTCTGCGTACACTTTACTCTCTCCAGACCTCACTTGTGGAATTTTATTGGGTATGTTGTTGTTGTAAGAATGACAAGTATTTAAGAACAGATGAAGTAATTACTATATGTATATATATACTCCACAACAGATGAAACATTTTATTCATAATATAGCTCTTATGAGAAATTACAATTCATAGATATCGATACTGGTTCACATGGTTCTATCAAGATACTCATACACACTAAAATTAAAGTACCTAAAACTTAAAACATTTTTAGAATGAGACCTTATTGAAAGGGAAATGGACTCGTTAATTAACAACAATAACAATAATAATAGTGAAATAGTTAGTTATGACTGACGATCGCGAAATTTCTTTGTCTTTTTCATCTTCTATTTCAAGGACCTCGAGGGCTCTCAGACTCCGGAACACCAATTGGCGAACTCATATCTCTCGCTATCACTAAAAATCAGAACAAAAAAATGTTATCTATCAGAAACATTCTTTCAGTTATATGATCTTTTTCATAAAAGTTTGACAAACAAAATGTAAACAAGAATATTATAAGATCATTTTTTTCGTTATCGCTCCCAAATAAAAAATCGAAAAATAATATATACCTGTTGTAGCCATTCTTATGGGTGCTACAGGGAAAAGCAATCCAGCCAAAAATATAAAGAAAATGAACAAGGTGAGTGTAGCTTTGTACAACATTTTTCTCAAGCACTTAAAAAAAATATTAGCTTTTGTTTAATGAGATTGACTAGTATCAATTTATTTATAGAAAAAAAAAAAGACTTCCTTTGGGCATAAAGTTGTCTTCTCCTAAATTCCACAACTTGTTTTATACTCACTTTGTTCACTTTCACGTTTCACTTCTCGAGATTCGATCTAACTAATTTTTGGAGCTAAATTGAATTAGATAAAATCAATATTTCAAATTAAAATTTAGATATTCAAAATTTTATGAAAAATACTATGAGTTGCATCTCTCTTATATTAATAAAATGAAAAAATACAACTTAAAATATTGATCAAAATCTATATAGTTTGACATTCGAGAAGTGGAACTTGACAAGTAAACATAAACAGAGAGAGTAATTTTCTAAATTAAACAACAAAATGTTATGTCATTTCAAGTCTTAAATTCTACTCAGTTTTTTCCCAAGAATTCTCAAACTTTTCGAAAGTGACTTTGGTTCTTTCTTCATAGTTTCTGTTAAGTATTTGTTTTCAACAAAAATGCAATAATTATTTTCATGGAAATTAGAATATATTAATGAAAAAAATATTAATGGTAAATCATAGCATAGAAAATTAATTGAAAAGTGTGAAAGAAATTATTTTATTGATTTACTCTTTTAAAAAAAAATACTTCATTCTTTTGATGCAATTTATGATTAAAGGTATTATATAATATTTGCATTAAGTCAAGCAATATATTATTGTATACGAGATAGAATATAAATGAAAATACACGCATATAGCATTACAATATGAACAAACTATCATGTCTTTGCAGCTTACCAAGCCAACTTTCCCGTGGATGCTCATGTCTACTCGAACCTTGAGGACAAGGTTCTTATTGAAGTGGGGGTACTGTTATGAATAGGTCGAGACTAGTATTAGCAAAGCAGCTGAATACCACATTAAGTGGTTATGTGTAGGATTCGGGTTAATAAATAGGGCGTCTTTCGGGAGCAATAGGTTTATGCAAATTATGATTATGATTAGGCAAAGACTGTGCTTCTCATTCCCAATTCTCTCTAGTCCTCTCATCTTCTCCTTCTTCTACTATCCATGTTCTTCATATTGCAATTGCTCCTTGCCATATTAATCAAAGTAATTAGTTTCATTCCCTCTGTTTATTGATTGTTGAGTTGAGAATTCGGGTTCGTTACATGAACCAAATGGCTCTAAAGATATTACACTCCATTTCACATGGTTTATCCAAAAAATTTCTGCCTATTATGATTAATATACCACGCGATGATGTATGGAAATTTACCCAATTGCCCTCTCATAATTGTACGTGAAAGACTAATTCAACGAAATATGTCTATACATCTAAAGATAATCGATGATAGCCTCGATGATCATTAGACCTCACCAAAAGGGAGATGGACTCGTCAATTACCAAAAAAACAAGGCGAAATTTCAAAAATAACTAACATTTAGGCAATAAAAAAGTTACATAGCTAATGTTTAGCTAATTACAGATCATAACTACATTTTAGGCAACAAATGTAGTTGGCTCCAAAAGTTCACTTAGGAATACGAATACAAATACGGATGATACAAATACAAACCCTCTTGTGAATACATATACAAAGACACATGACCTCAAATAATACATATGCATATGACCGTTGAATAGAACTATGAAAACAGTTCAACTATATAACTGAATACATATAAAATACATCTCAAATACATATAAAATATACGATACATATTATGGTGGATGACTGGGACAACTTGGGGTGTTTATTGACGATTTATCCTTCGGACTACAACTTCCCTGAGCAACAATTCTTTTGTGTGAAGAAATAATGGTACGAGTCTGTCTCAAATCTCTCGATATCCCTGTGAAGTGAGAACAAATAACAAAAAAGTTATGTAATTATCATACTGTGTAAAAAAGATTTAATTGTTCGCAGTGGCGGACCCAGGAATTAGACATTATAGGTGTCCGAGAGGTTCAAACACACATATTGACGCCTAAAGCTTTAAAGTTCCGTATGGTAATCAAAACACCTAGTTATCTTCTTAGATTTCAAGGTGCTTTTTAAAATCCTAGACCAATTTTTATGCATTTCTTATATAATTATATCTAGTTTGCATTGGGTTTAGTGGGTGTTGGAGCACCACAAAATTCAACATAGGTCCGCCCCAGGTTTAGGGGCGGACCTATGTGCACTTTTGTGGTGCTCCGGCATTTGTTAAACTCGAGGCAAACTAGGTAAAATTATATAAAATCTATATAAAAATTGATATAGGAGTCAATAAAGCACCCAGGAAACCAAGAAAATAGTTGAGTGCTTTGATTTTCAGGCGGAACCTTAAAGTTTTGGGCATCAATATGCATGTGTTCGAACCTGTCTGAGACACCCCCAACCCCTAAATTCTGGATCTGTCACTACCTAAATTGTTCGTTATAACGTAAACTCAGTGTAATTTCTAGCACGTAGGAATGTAAGATATTTAATATACTTACTAGATCTGAAAATAAGTTTCCATTAACACAGCAGATCTAAAGGGAAAATAAACAGGTATATGTGTATTTAAAAGGGAAAAAAAACTTACTGCTTCTAGACATTGTGGTGCCAAGTGCTATAGGGAAAAGAAATCCAACTGAAAATAATAAAAAGAAAATGAAGATGGAACGTGTAGATTTTTGTTCGACTTCGAGGTAAGCTATGGCTTAATTTTCTTCAGATTTTACTTAGGTAGGAACTTATCATGTAAAGCATGCTATGGGTTGAATGAATCAGGGATGCATAGTAGTATATGAGATGGATTATTGCTATGATGACTATGTGGGGGCTTGTGGTGATCATTTGTTCTTAATTGGAAAAGATTGATTCATATTTTGCATTGTTGGATTGTTACATACACTACTGGTACAAGTATGGACCTTTATTTTATCGTGATCATGCATACTCGTTCATTCCATTCTATGAAGTGGTGAACTATGGTATTTACTTGAAAGTGACATTCTTTGTTTCCTATTTTACTACTTTATATATCATCGTGAGCAAAGTTCCTGATATGTAATACTATTGGCAAACTTCCAGTTTGCTATACTATTTATATATATCATCATGGGCAAATAACCAATTTAAAAGTTCATAGGCAAAGATTTGGATGGATATATGGACCTCGTGAGTCCCCTATGGATACCATCTCCCAGCAAAGATTGAGGAGGGCGTGTGTACCGGTAGGTATTAGACATTGCATACCATCCCATATCATTACACTGTATTTGCTGTACTTATTGATATTGAACTACTGGATCTTTTCTGTGTGTAGGGTTATTTTAGTATTTTTTATTCGATATAGTAATCATTTAAGCTTAGTCGACTGATAATGTCTATTAAGTACTAGTGGTTGCACTGACCCCTACGTTTTTGCATTCTTCTGATGCAGATCCCGTCATGAGTGGACAACATTAACCTTGATTCGTGCGGTGTTTCCTGATCTGAAATTGTAGTGAGCTCCTACCTTCGGAGATTGTCCTACCTTCCTCTATCCTTTATTTATGGCTTCCTTACCTTTTTAGACTGTGTTGTATATCAGTTATGACTATCTACATTAGAGTTGCTCTTGTACTTATGACAGTTGAGTCTTGGAATTTCGAGTAGTACTATTCTATTTTCATGTGAGGTTGACTTTCAGTTATTATTGTTGATTGTTTGTGATGGTATTATATTATTTATCTTATTTTAAGTTGCTTGCATTTTTTAAGTTAAGCTTACCTATCATGGTTGGGTTGGGGAAGGTTTTATCATAACCCTTGGGATTTTGGGTCACGATAAGTTGGTATCAGAGAGTTAGGTTCACCAGTCTCACGAGTACAAGAGCAAGTGTCTAGTAGAGTCTCATGGATCGGTGCAGATACATCTGTTATCTATCTTCAAGAGGCCATAAAACTTTAGGAAGTTCCATTTCTTAATTCCTTATCGTGTGTTCTTGGTCTGGTATAACCCTTAAAATCTTCTCATTCCATCCTCTTACTTGTAGGAAGGACACATTCTTGTAGTTGTGTACTATCAGTTGGGGGTGATATCGTGTGGTTTGATGCAAGACCCAGTACTAAGGATGAAGTAGAGGACTAATGGAAAGGATGTGTAGTCAGATTTAGGTTGTATCTATAGATTTAGTAAGGTTGTGGTCTAGATCATACATTTTAGGAATAGTCATACGAAAATGTGAATAATAGTTTGAAGAACTTCATACTCGCTTTATCTTCTATGATTAGTTGTTCAGCTATGGAAATATTACATATATGGCATAGATGATATCAAAAATAGTGTTGACGATTGAGAATGGTCCGATTAAAGGGACAACCAGGTGATAAACATGGTAACTTTGAAGACTATAGTTAATGAAATTTGTCATAACAGGAATGGATTACTCAGCGTATGATGAGAATGACAAGCTTCAACAGAGACAAAATTTCTACTACATTCATATGGCAAGAGTGTATCGTCAAGGGTTTAATAGTTCAGTGATGGGATATGTACATATACCATTATATTAAGGAATGATTGAAGTTATGAAGAATCAACAAATTGGATAAGAAAACCGTGATTATGATAAGTATGAAGAAGAGTTTCTTATAATGAGGCTCGAGGTGGTATGACTACTTTTGAGGTTTTATAAAGAGTGTACTTTCTATCATATCAAGTGTAGGTACAACAAACAAAATTTGAATGGTTTGAGTTTTATGATATGACTGCCATTATGGGACATGTGTTTACCCTACTAAAGTCATGAGGTGTGCTAACTTTTCTATCGACTGGATTTATGAAAGGATAAATTGATTATGTATGGGGTGACATGAAGGATGAATGAAGACAAAGGGTTAAGATTCCTTAAATAGAGATGACTGTCGGTTTTAGTCTAAGAGGAGGAAGGTTTCTTTCATGATTGGGTTTTATGGAATTGTACAATGTTAATTATTTAACAAGGGACATGTTTACATATTTGTGTGAGATAAAGAGAAGGATACTCTTATTTTGGGCTAGATACTGAGTAGTTTGTGTAATGTATAATTGTAACTTGATGGGTAGAAATATATGGTGTAGTCTGGGTATGACCTTCTTGATGGTTACATTGTAGAAAAGTGGTGGATCTAGTGGGCGTCTATGAAGGGGTACTATGAATGTAGAGTACGTGATGATTGAAAACAAATATATCAATTAACGAGTGTAGGTGCTAATTACTTAAGGAGATATCAGTTGTTTCACCTAGCTAGTCAATAGAGTTCGACATTGCATTTAGATTCGAAGCACCAACTAGTTCTTACTACGGACACTCGAGTGAGGCATCAGTTTATAAGGGAAATTAAAGTGGGTTTATAAGTGAAATTAAAGTGGTGGATCAATGGTAGGTATTGATATATTCAGGTTGTGAGTTGTATTTCAGGGGTTTAATTGAGGGCTAATGATACCCATTGAGACCAAGAAAAGTGAATCAATATTCGGATGATGAACTTGTGAAGGGGTTTTGAGCAGGCATGCTTGTGTGAATGTAACAGAGAATATTGGTAAGAATGTGCATGTAGTAATTGATTGTTTCACAATATTGAACTAGTACATCTGTGGTTTGACGTATCATATCAACGACAAGATCAATTTTGTGGGATGACCAGGACTACTAAGTAAATTTGATGAGAAGACTTTGTGATGAATTATACTTGTTATGTGACTAATTTGCAAGGGTTTTCAATTAAAATTTTCTAGTAAGGTAGGGAAAACTTTTAAGAGTTTAGGATTTGTGGTTTACTTGAGTGATTGTCTTAGTTTGTATGGAAATACTTATGGTATTTTGAAACACTCCTAGAGTAGACTTGAAGGATTTCAAACTTGCAACAGTAAAAGTGATTGGGAATAGAATATGACATTTGGAAAATAAGACGAGGGTATATATTTTAATTTGAAAGGCTAAGGATTCATATTCAGGAAGTGAGACTTGGGTCCATGATGTCGCCCAAAATATACCTCCGGAAAAGTACAATGCGGTCGCTGAATCAAATATAGAACCCAACTAGCTTGGGGTCGATCCCACAGGGAATAGGGCAAAGATGTTTAGAATACTAGACGAAATAATTGGAAAGTAAGTAAAACTGGGGGGTTTTGCAAATAACTAGTAACAATAACGATTGTTGGTTGTATCGAGTTTTTAGACAATAAGAGAAATACACTAGGACTGTGATCCCCAATGATTCCTTAACTCCACCGGTTACTTGTGCTAACAAAACCGTCCCGCTATATGGCATGCAAAATATGACAAGATATGTTCATCTAAACGTCTCTCGACCTTGGTTAGATGAATTTCACTTTTCTCCTCTCGGTCTCCGAGTGTCGCACTACTAACCCTTGTCCTGGATCTCAGATAACTATTCCCGCTAAGGCTCAAGTTATTAGATGAAGGTTGATAGCTTCAAATCTCTGTTGTTATTTCCTTTTCCCAATCTCTACCTCTCTCTCGAGCAAGTCTAGAATACAGGTGAGTTTCTAACATTTGCAACCGTTAGAAAGCAATCAAAATGAAGGAAACAACAATACATGCATTCACAGCAGTTCAGAGTTGCTTTGCACTTAACTGATTTCGTTAACTCCTCATGGTTCACACAACCCTAGTTGATGAGTTTAGCTATTCATAATTGTAAGAACACAAGAAGAATTCAAAGATGAAAACATAGTTGCACACTCACAATAATGAAGAAGAACTGAAATCTCAATTATCAATAAAACTCGAATTAGGGTTTTTAACTACAAAACCAAGAATATGTTTATAAGCTCAAAAATAATATGAAACAACTCTCAAAATAATGTAATGAATAATTCTTGCACATAGTACTATACAGGGGTATTTATAGATACAAAGCTAATTCTATCCAAATCAAAATAGGAGAACAGAGTCGGCAACTTCCACGGTATCGTGAATTGGTGTCGTGGAACCAAGTCACGCCACGTAGGTTGGTGTCGTGGAAATCAGGCTCAATTGGACGTCTTCGAAAGTTGAGTCACGAGTGACAGTCACTCCACGTGAGTGACAGTCACGCCACATGAGTGACAGTCACGCCACGTGACTGGCTGGCGTGGAAATCAGAATCTTTCTTGATCTCTGAAGTGGAGTCACGCCAGCCACTCACGTCACGTGAGTGGTTTTCACGGCATATGAGTGGTGTCGTGGCTCCCTCTCTGGTGTAGATTCTTGTTCTTTCATCTTCCGACACTTCGTTCTTGGGCTTGATTCTTCCTTTTTGATCATTTTGCCTTTAAAACCTGTTTTCCTGCAAAGTAGGACAGAAACCACATCATACCAACCAAATACTCACAAGTTATTGCATATTTTCCTTGTTTAAGCATCGAAAGTGCCATGTAACCATGGCGTATCAACACCCTCAACTTAGAACGTTTGCATGTCCTCATGCGAACAAACCAAAAACAAACATACATGATGCTTAACTAAGAGAAACCTAAGGGTCCTATGGCAGTCCACTCATTTCTTTCAGCACAAAAACTTTTTCGACCCCTCCTATTTGCAAATCGAAACCAAAGTGTGTATACAGGCAGCATATTATCATGACACAGAAGGGATCAAGTGATGGCACTAGATTACGAACAATCAACTAAGCATATATGTAAATGACATTATTCGAACAAATAGTAGCTAATAATGTAACCCATGTACTCTCACAATCAAAGAAGTCCCATCCACTCACAGTATACTAATGAATATCAAAGTAGGGACTAGATCAAAACACTCACTCTCACAAAGAAGTTCAAACAGTGTGCATGAAATACCATAGGCTTGCCCTTATTTTCTATGCCTTAGTTTTCGGACAGTTGGACTAGGATCACTATAGGACTTTACTTGGCTTGTAATGTAGGCTTGGGGACGGGTATGGTACATATGGATATGGTGACTCAACCCTCCTTGACACTACACTATTTTTGGCTCCAACTTCCAACTTTTCTCAATTTTACCCTCCCTTATTCTCCTTTCTTTTTATTTTCAGATTTGGGGTGTGATTCTCTTCACTTTCAAAACATAATTTTCTCTTCTCTTTTTTTTTTCTTTTCTTTTGCAATTTCTCTTCTTTTCACTTTATTTTTTTTTTCTTTTTCTTCACACCCAAACCTATTTTCTCTTTTTCTTTATTAACCTCTTCTTCATACCCAACTCAATCTACGCACCCCTATAAGCCACCCTCAACTTAGGCGATTTCCCTGAGTTGAGGTACACAGTGTCCAAGGAGGGACCAGGGCCAATACAGGTTCATTGTAATTAAAATGGGTAGGTGAATAGGCTAATGAAAGAAATAGGTCAATTAAGGCTCAAAATCGGGATCAAGGGATACTTATTCATTTGGTCTAGCATTTAGGCTAAAAGTGGATTTATTCAAAAACGACCTATGATCCTTTCCTAACCACTATCCTCTAACCTAGGCAAGACTAATCGGGCAAGTTCTGGATCGCACACACAAAGCTAACTAAGTAATTACCTCATACATACATAGCACAGGGTTGTATTATCAACTACTACCTATCCGGTTCATGCAATGCTAGCTACAGTTATTTGTCTATAATTCTAGTGCCATAACAAGATCCAACAGCTGTCACACATAAACATGCTACACACACATACTTCAAAAAATAAAAAAAATTCAGGAGGGGTATCCTTAACATTCAAAAAGCATAACAATTTTTTTTTCTAAACTGGACTGCACTACAGTTCCCTTATTTTTCTCCTAATTCAACACATAAACACATAATAATATAAATAACACCCTAAACATGCCGGTTCTACTATGATAGCACACTCGGATGGAAAGAAACACGGCAACAAAAACCCCCAAGTGGTGGTACACCCCCACCCCCACCCCCAACTAAAAATGGTGCACTGCCCTCAATGCACAACTATCAATAAAAGGACAAGGGAGTGAAGACATACCTGTGGCACCCTAAGCGCCAAAAGTGGGCCCGCCCACAGTGGGATCATCAGTCGGCTCAGTGGGCTCTCTGCTCTGTGCATCCGGTGGAGGTGGTGCCTGACTGGAGGATGCACCACGTGCCCTCTGATCCGCCGCTATCTGGCTGGCATAATACTCCATCCTAGAGTCCTTAGTCGCCCTCAGGAGATCACCCTCATATTCGTCAGCACTGTCAACCTGGTTCTTCGGACTGCGTGGCCTCTTGCCTCTATCCATTAGAGGTTCCTCGTCGGCAAATAGATCCACCTCAAAGGCCGGCCTCAGCGGGGCTGGAACAGGCATAGGTGGTATAATAGGGGCACTGCTCACCGCCAACACTGTAACCTCCTCCCTCAATGCTACCACCTCCTATGTCAAACACTTCATATCAGGACTCTGGGCCGAACTCATCCGAGAGGCCATCTGAGCCTCAAAGCTGTCAATCCTCCCATGCAACCCCTTCATAAACTGATCCATTGTCGTAGTCATTCGAGCCTCCATCCTAGCCTCCGCAGCCTCTATAGTGGTCCTAACCCAAGGCTTAAGCTGGGATACCAACTTAGCTATTTGGGTCTCAGTGTGAGCCTGTCGCTCAAACATCTCCGTCTGCCGATCAACTAACTGCTGCAGGAAATCCCTAGAAACTAAAACCATACCAGAGAGAGTCGGGGGAGCTGTAGTAGTAGGAACTGCATCATCAATAGGGCCAGTTCCCTCAGTCGGTACATGAATAGTCTCAGGTACCCTAACCAGTACTGGAATAGGCATAGGAGTACTAATCAGCTCATCTAGGGCTGCTCCTGACGACTTTGATAGCTGTGACCCGTGTGGAATAATGGGGTGAGAACCCCAGTGCTGCATCAGACCAATATCCGCTATACGGGTCACCTCTATATAATGATCGAGGGTAGGTATCCTAGCCACACCCGCCCTGTCACATAGACTCTGGATCAAGCATGAGAAATGTATACTTGTATGATCTCAAAAAGCCCGCTCATGAATCTCCCGGATGATGTATCTAGCAATATGAAGCTCATAACCAGCCAAGATGCTGGCTACCACCACAACCCGGTCCAATGTAAGTGAATTGTCAGCATTAGTTGGACCCAATCGATGCCGAACAACTGACCTTCAGAATCTGCCTGCAAAATATAGCGTGGACTTCTTGATGTCCAGCTTACCCGTCACCCAACTAGCCGCCACACCATCCTCTGCTACATACCCCACAATCCATTTCAGCCGCTTCAACTTCTGATCTGCATCCCGTATCTTAACCCTATCTCTGACAGTGTCCATCCGATGATCAAACTCAGCAGTCGAAGTCGAAAGTGGACTGTCTGTCCCAAACAAAAAGCGGTGAATGGTCTGCTCCGATATATCCACGCAGGTACCTCAAACCACAATGTGTGTCAATAAGGGTTGGTCCCTGTACCGCTTCCCCATAGGAGTACTCAAGTCAACTGATGCAGCATAAGAGGCATAAAATTCTCGGACTAACTCCGAGCTATAACGACCAGAAGGCTGCTCCATCCAACCCAATCCATACCGCTCAAAAATAGCCCAAATATTAGGCAAGGCCTTCAACTCCTCAAGCCTATACCGGGGATCCTCCATAATGCTCCTCCAACAGACACCCCGATCCGTCAGCTAGGCATCTCTGTCATAAAAAGTACGCATGCCCAGCACACACCACCGCTGAACCTCCCTACTCTGTGCAGGAGTCTGAGCACTCTGGGCACCAGTACCTGAAATAGAGGCTATAGCCTCCGCTGCAGAGGTACCCTGACCCGTAGCATCATCTGCAGAGCCTGATTCCGAAGCATCCTCCCCCTCTTCAGACTGGGGGGCGGACTCAGAAGACTCATCTGGAATAATCGGCACGACAGGCAGTGGGACGGGCTGAAGTGCCGCTCGAGCAGTAGCTCGGGCTCGAGTCTGTAACCTCATGGTCTGAGGTACTAAAGCCGTATCATTATGCCCAATCTCAAACTCCTCCACGAACCCACTTTGTATGGATTCAGTCGGTTCATCACGCAGACGGGTTGGTAAGTACAGATTTTTGGTGTGAATTCTGGACGAGGAATCAAGATGGTCTTTTTTGGGGTTCGATTTGGGAGGCATGGTAACGGGTTTAGGATCGAAATTTGGGTATTTAGGTCGGGTTTGGGTCGGATTTGGGGGTTTGGGTCAGATTTTTGAAATTGAGGGTCGGGTTTGTGGGTATATGGGTCGGGTTTGGGTTAATTTGAAATGTAGGGGGTGTCGAATTTGGTGAATTTTGGGGTGGGACGGTCGAATTTCTTGGTATTTGTGGTGGGGATGTTGGATTTTAGAGTGAAAGGGTAGAGAAAGTTGAGAATGTAGGGTTTAGTTGGATGAAAGTAAAGTAGAGAATGAATGGGGTGGGTCGGAATTTGTATCGGGTAAGGGAGAAGGGACCCGAATTTGAATTAAAAAAAATAGGATTGGATCGGGTCGGGTCAGATTATCTGCAGATTTCATATTCCACGAAACCACCCACGTGACGTGGGTTGGACTCACGTCATGTGGGTCACTGGCGTAGCTGAGCTTCTATTGCTTCTGATTTTCATGAGACAACCCACGTGACGTGGGTCCTCCTCCGTAGGTAAGCTTCTGAAACCTAAATTTTGCCTCTGATTCTCATGGCACCATCCACGTGTCATGAGTATACTCATGTCACGTGGGTTGTGGCGTGAGTTGTACTGAACCTATTCAGGTAAATTTTGTGACTTTCAATTAACTGCTCCTCCAATGCTCAGATCACAACATAATAAAATCTTGGGTTGCCTCCCAATCAGTGCTTGATTTAATATCGCGGCACGACACGGCTAACTTGGATACTCAGACTTCACCAACTAGCCCATGGGTTGCCTTCCATGAAGCGCCTGATTTAACGTCACATCACGACATGAGTACCTTGATTACTCAGACTTTATCAAGCTCAAGTTCCTCACATATCTTTATTTCTTTCGAGATACCCACATAATGCTTAACACGCTGTCCATTGACCTTGAATAGAACATTATCCGCTCCTTTTAGCTCAATTTCTCCATGTGGGAATACCCTAACCACCGTGAATGGTCCGGACCATTTGGACTTTAATTTTCCAGCAAACAAGCGAAGCTTGAAATTATAAAGTAGCACCAAATCTCCCGGGTGAAACTCTCGATTCTCAATTCGACGATCATGATACAATTTCATCTTCTCTTTATATAATACTGAACTTTCATAAGCCCAGAGATGAAATTCATCTGCTCAAGTCTCAATTTAGCCGCTTCACTCCAGTCTAAATTCAACCTTTTCAACGCCCACAAAGCCTTATGTTCAAGTTCGACAGGTAAATGGCAAGATTTTCCAAAAACCAACTGATATGGTGATTCACCAATTGGCGTTTTGAAAGCAGTTCGATATGCCCATAACGCATCATCCAGTCTTCGAGCCCAATCAGTCCTATTGGCATTCATTGTTTTTGCCAAAATAGACTTGATCTCACCATTTGACACCTCAACCTGCCCGCTTGTCTGAGGATGGTAAGGTGTTGCCACCTTATGTTTAACACCATATTTTTCAAGCAGGGACTTGAACAGACGATTGCAGAAGTGGGATCCTCCATCACTAATAATAACTCGGGGTGTATCGAATCGCGAGAATATGTTCTTTTTCAAGAATGTTGTGACACTTCTTCCTTCGTTATTAGGAAGCGCAATTGCCTCCACCCACTTAGAAACATAGTCAACAGCTACCAAAATGTATTTCATTCCATGAGAGCTCACAAAAGGACCTATAAAGTCAATTCTCCACACATCGAACAATTCCAGCTCAAGTATAGTTGTCATAAGAAGTTCGTGTCTGCGGGAGATATTCCCTTGCCTTTGACATTGATCACAAGCGCGAGCATAATCATGAGCATCTTTGTAAATACTAGGCCAGTAGTACCCATATTGCAAGATTTTATGGGCAGTCCGTGCACCTCCATGATGACCCCCAACTGGAGATGAATGACATACTTTCAAGATACTCATCATCTCGAACTCTGGAACACATCTTCGAATTATGCCATCAGCACACACCCTAAATAAATACTGCTCATCCCAGAAGAATTTTCTTACCTCATGCATGAACTTCTTTATCTGCTGATATGACATATCTTTCGGAACTAGATCACTTGCCAAAAAGTTGGCAAAATCAGCAAACCAAGGGATTAAGTCTTGAGATGCTGCTAGTACTTGCTCATCTGGAAAAGTATCATCAATCTCAAGATCATCCCTTAATTTAAGCATGGCCTCCTCCTCAAGGCGTGATAGATGGTCAGCAACTTGATTTTTGATTCCCTTACGATCCTTGACTTCAAAGTCAAATTCTTGCAATAGCAATACCCACCGGATCAGTCTTGGCTTAGCATCCTTTTTTGACATAAGATATCGAAGAGCTGCATGGTCTGTATGCACAATCACTTTCGTACCTATCAAGTAAGATCTGAATTTCTCAAAAGCAAAGACCACTGCCAACAACTCCTGCTCAGTCACAGTATAATTCTTTTGAGCTGGATTAAGCACTTTGCTAGCATAGTAAATCGGATGTAACATCTTCTCACGTCTTTGGCCAAGGACTGCACCCAAAGCCACTCCGCTAGCATCGCACATAACCTCAAAAGGCATAGTCCAATCTGGTGACACAATAATAGGGGCTGAAACCAACTTCTCCTTAAGACACTCAAATGCTTTTAGACAGGCTTCATCGAACACGAACTTCACTTCTTTCTCCAAAAGTTTGCATAAAGGATATGCAATCTTGGAGAAATCCTTGATGAATCTTCTATAAAAACCAGCATGACCTAAGAAGCTTTGAATACCTTTCACGGAGATAGGTGGAGGGAGCTTCTCAATTACCTCAATCTTTGCCTTATCCACCTCAATGCCATTCTTTGAAATTTGATGCCCTAATACGATACCCTCGTTGACCATAAAGTGACATTTTTCCCAATTCAGCATTAAGTTGCACTCCTCGCATCTTTCCAGCACATTAGCAAGGTGTGCCAAACAACCATCAAACGAGTCTCCCACAACAGAAAAATCATCCATAAAAACCTCAATAGTGTCTTCCACCATGTCAGAGAAAATGGACGTCATGTAGCATTGAAAAGTTGCCGGTGCATTACACAAATCGAAGGGCATCCTCTTGAATGCGAATGTCCCGTATGGACAAGTGAAAGTGGTCTTCTCTTTGTCTTCGGGGGCAATAAAAATCTGATTATACCCCGAATAGCCATCAAGAAAAGAATACCATCCTCTACCAGCAAGACGGTCTAACATCTGATCCATGAAGGGCATAGGAAAATGATCTTTCTCAGTCCAAGAATTCAGCTTTTGATAATCCATGCAAACTCTCCACCCAGTAACTGGCCTCATTGGAATTAACTCATTTTTGTCGTTTGGAACCACAGTGATTCTTTCCTTTTTCGGCACATACTAAACTGGGCTCACCCACTTGCTGTCCGCAATAGGGTAAACCACTCCTGCATCTAACCACTTAATGATCTCTTTCTTCACAACCTCTTGCATTGGTGGGTTCAGACGACGCTGATGCTCGATGCTCGATATGCACTCAGGAGTAAGTTGAATCTTATGAGTGCAAATGTCGGGTGAAAATCCTATAATATCAGTAATGGACCAACCAATGGCCCTCTTAAATCTTCTCAATACTGAAACCAGAGCCTCTACTTGCCACTCCACTAATTTAGCAGAAATAATCACAGGCAAGTTATTGTTTGCTCCCAAAAATGTGTAGCGAATGTGAGCCAGAAGAGCCTTAAGCTCTAAAACTGGAGGTTCCTCTATAGACGGACGAGCTGGTGGGGTCACCCTATTCTTCAAATTGAGATCAATTTTCTTTAGAGCATAAGTGTATGCTCCCTTACCAGTGAGTACACCAACCATCTCATCATATTCCTCAATACCATTGTTATCAAAATTCATAATCACGACCGCAAGAGGTTCTACCCCCAACCTTTCTTTAAGAGACATAACAACATCACTATCATCAACCGCATCTATTACCAAAATCACCCGCTTATCTCTTAACTGCTTCATTGAACGACAAACATTGAAAGTGACCTGTTTATCATTTAACCTGAATTTCATCTGCCATATTTCTATGTCGACCAACGCACGCCCAATGGTAAGGAATGGTCTTCCCAATATGATGGGAACCTCGAAGTCAACTTCACAATCAAGAATCACAAAGTCAGCCAGAAAGATGAAAGATGCCACCTTTATCAAAACATCATACAAAATTCCAATCGGCTTTTTCACAGTCCTGTCCGCCATGAGAAGTCTCATAGAAGTTGGTTTTGGTGCTCCCAACCCCAAATGCTTGAAAACGGCTAACGACATTAAGTTAATGCTAGCACCCAAATCACAAAGTGCTTTAGCAAAGTTGTAAGACCCGATAGTACAAGGAATTATGAAAGCTCCTAGATCATCCTTCTTTTCAACTAGGGAGCGCGAAGCAACCACACTACAATGATGTAAGTTATCTGCTGGCTCAAAACTGACAGTTCTCTTCTTTGTCACTAAGTCTTTCATGAACTTCGCATAACTTGGCATCTGCTCCAATGCCTTAACAAGAGGGATGTTTACTGACAGTTCCTTCAACATTGTAATAAAATTCTGATGTTTACCTTCCTCAGCCTTCTTTTTCAACCTTTGAGGAAAGGGAGGAGTAGGTCGTGGGATAGTTTTCAGCACTTGTGGTACCTCCTTTTCTTGCCTCTTTTCAGCCTTCGCCTTTTCGCTAGTATCATGATGATCGAGAACCATTTTGCCCTTTGAATTATTCGGATCTAATTCAGTATCTACATCAATAACCATTGGCTCATTAGTCTTACCACTGTCGGCAGGTATAGGTGGATTTGTCATGCATTTCCCGCTTCTAGTAGTAATGGCTAGACAATGGCTTCATTCTTCGGATTTTGAACGGTGTTGCTTGGAAGGGTGCCTGGCTGACGTTGATTCAGTGCCAATGATATCTGCCCAAACTTTTGCTCCAACTGTTTAATGGCAGTCGAATGGGAATCTACCTTCTGACTTATTTCCAAAATATTTGTCTTGATCTCTTTTAATCAATTTTCTTGGCTTTCTGACCTCGTAACCAGTTTATTCAGAAGGTCTTCAATCTTTGAATTTCCAGACTCGGCATCGCGGCTACCTGGTGGTACCTAAAGACCATTCTTCTCTCTATAATCATCCTTTCGCCTCCAATCATTGTCACGGTCTCGTTCTCGATCTCTATTTCTTGATTTATTATAATTGTCTTCATAATAGTTTCGACCTTGATTCCCTTACTTTGAGTTCCAAGAGTATTGATTAGACCCTTGGCCCTTAGCTCAAAAACCCGCCACTTCTCGATATAGGTACTTAGCCTCTTCATCAGACTCACTATCATCGTGTCTAGATGATTTACCTTGTGGACCTAAAGCATACACCTTTTCAGTATCTCTGGCCACAATTTATTTAGTGAGAAGACCAATTTCTGTCCTTAGCTGAGCGACTTCTTGAGCTACAGATTAGTCCAAAGCCCTTTGAGCTGCTGAAGCTCCAATAGCATATGTGCTAGCAGGCATTTCTGCTTCCCGAGTATGCCATCCTCGGTTGGTCTTAGTGACACGATCTAATATCTCTGAAGCTCGTTCCCATCTCAAATTCATGAATGCTCCACCAGTGATAGTATCTGCTACCGCCTTTGTGTTGATATTCAAAGCCCTGTAGAAGATTTCAAGTAAATTCCTACCACTCATCCTGTGATTTGGTACATTCTGTAGCTTCTTTTTGAACCTCAGCCATGTCTCATAGAGTGCTTCAGAATGAAGCTGTCTGAAATTATAAATCTCGTCCTTCAATTGCAGTATCTTGGAAGGTGGGAAAATCTTTCCAAAAATTAATTTCTCAATTCTTTCCAAGTAGTGGTGGAACCTCGTGGCAACTCAGCCAACCACAAAGTCGCTTCTCCTGTTAGGGAGAATGGGAATAATCTTAACCGAATCGCCTCCTGGTTAACTCCAGGTAGATTATAGGAAGTGCAGTCCCCCATAAAATTCATCACGTGAATATTTGGATCATCAGTAGGAAGACCGTCAAACACACCCTTCAAGTTTAGCAAATGAATCATGGCACTGGTAATGTCAAACTTAGTTCCCGGAGGTAACTCTGGTGGAATGATGGCACCAGTCTCTATTGGCTCAAAGTAGGCCACATCGTCTTCTTCAGGATCATCATAAACAGACACATATGGTCTCGGTTGTTCTCTCAGTCTTCTTTGTCGCTCTTCAGCATCATCCAGACGCTGTGCTGCTTCTTGCATAGCTCGATTATCTCTCTCTGCTTGTCTAAGAGCAGCTTTCCTAGCTTGCTCTTCCCGTGTCAATCGAGCGGTAGTTTGATCTGCTGTTTCATGACCAACTGGCTAAATTGGTTGGTGATGAATGTCTCCCGCAACTGCGGGATCCTTAACTCCGTCAGTATTCACCATTCTTCGATTAGCTCTCAGAGTTCTTTCAATCTCAAGATCAAGTGGAATTAGGGGATTGCCTTGACTCCTAGTATTGGGAATACACCGGCGTATACCCTCAAAAGTATGTAAAAGCAAAACCAATCAACTCTAACCAGTACTAATCAACTCCGTAACCGTATTCCCCGACAACGATGCCAAAATTTGATATCGCCCAAAATATATCTCTGAAAAAGTACAATACGATCGCTGAATCAAATATAGAACCTAACTAGGTTGGGGTCGATCCCACAGGGAATAGGGCAAAGCTATTTAGAATACTAGACGGAATAATTGGAAAGTAAATAAAACTGGGGGGGGTTGCAAATAACTAGTAACAATAACGATTGCTGGTTGTATCAAGTTTGTAGACAATAAGAGAAATACTCTAAGACTGTGATCCCCAATGATTCCTTAACTCCACCGGTTACTTGTGCTACCAAAACCATCCCGATATGTGGCATGCAAAATATGACGAGATATGATCATCTAAACGTCTCTCGACCTTGGTTAGATGAATTTCACTCTTCTTCTCTCGGTCTCCGAGTGTCGCACTACTAACCCTTGTCCTGGATCTCAGATAACTATTCCCGCTAAGGCTCAAGTTATTAGATAAAGGTTGATAGCTTCAAATCTCTGTTGTTATCTCCTTTTCCCAATCTCTACCTCTCTCTCGAGCAAGTCTAGAATACAGGTGAGTTTCTAACATTTGCAACCGTTAGAAAGAAATCAAAACAAAGGAAACAACAATACATGCATTCACAGCGGTTCAGAGTTGTTTTTCACTTAACCGGTTTTGTTAACTCCTCATGGTTCACACAACCCTAGTTGATGAGTTTAGCTACTCATAATTGTAAGAACACAAGAAGAATTCAAAGATGAAAACATAGTTGCACACTTACAATAATGAAGAAGAATCGAAATCTCAATTATCAATAAAACTCGAATTAGGGTTTTTAACTACAAAACCAAGAATATGTTTATAAGCTCAAAAACAATGTGAAACAGCTCTCAAAATAATGTAATGAATAATTCTCGCACATAGGACTATACAGGGGTATTTATAGATACAAAGCTAATTCTATCCAAATTAAAATAGGAGAACAGAGTCGGCAACTTCCACGGTATCGTAAATTGGTGTCGTGGAACCAAATCACGCCACGTAGGTTGGTGTCGTGGAAATCAGGCTCAATTGGACGTCTTCAAAAGTTGAGTCACGCCAGCTAGTCATGCCACGTGAGTGACAGTCACGCCACGTGACTGGCTGGCGTGGAAATCAGAACCTTTCTTGATTTTTGAAGTGGAGTCACGCCAGCCACTCACGTCACATGAGTGGTCTTCACGGCACGTGAGTGGTGTCGTGTATCCCTCTCTGGTGTAGATTCTTGTTCTTTCATCTTACGACACTTCGTTCTTGGGCTTGATTCTTCCTTTTTGATCATTTTGCCTTTAAAACCTATTTTCCTGCAAAGTAGGACAGAAACCGCATCATACCAACCAAATACACCTAAGTTATTGCATATTTTCCTTGTTTTAAGCATTGAAAGTGCCATGTAACCATGGCGTATCAGTCTAGAATAACGTAGTTACTGTACGGGTCTTGTTCATATTATGATGATATTATCATGTGTTTTCAAATGGATTGTAAATTGTTGAGTATGCTTAGAGAAGGAAATCTATAGCCTTTCGGGTCAAGTGTTATGATAAATTTCATGGTGATTTTGAATTTGGTAACTGGAAGGTTTCGTAGTTCAAATGATGGACATGAGATGGCCGATGGAATATGATTGGTGATGTACTAGAGGTTTTATTTTATGGCATCCATAAGTGAATGGGTTGATGTTGGTCGGTAAAGGAAGTTGTCTACATGGTTTGGATCAGAATTCAGGTTCTTTGGGCACACAATTTGTAATCCACTCAAAACCATTTCCCATGGGGTCACAAATCAAAAATTTGCCCGGAATACTTTCCCATCGGGCATGCAAATCGACATCAGTAAAAATCCACCCAAAACTCTTTCCCATCGGGTATGCAATTTATTTTTCAAATCACTTTTCTCAAAATATCTCTTTAAAAATACTATGATATGAATACGAGTGAGTATGCATGATTCAAAATAATATTAGGACCACAAACATCTCAATTCGGGCACAAAAGGTCAAGCACAACTCAGAAACACCAGCTACAAGCCCAAATATCATCAATCTCTTCCAATATAATCCAATAACGTTTAACAAGGGAGGTACAACCTATATCAATCACTCTTAAGTATGACAACATCACTATTTTACTTTTCATATAACAAGTCATATGCCAATAACAGGGAGAAACAGTCCAATCAAATCAATTATTTATTTAACCCTTCATAGAAACACCTGTACTCACATAAATACTTGTCATATCACCTATACGAGACTCCCATATCGTAATTACTCTTCAAAGACGTAATTATCACATAAATACTTCAAAAAAGAGTCTATAAAAGTCTCAACTTTCTTTAAAGAAATCCCAAAAGGTCCTGTAACACCCTATAGTTTTTCCATGCTAGGATTCAAACTTAGTGCAGAAAACTAGAAGAAAAATGGCATTCCTCATTGAACAACGAGTCAGTGTATGACTCGTGGTATCATTTCATGAGTCATGAGATGACTTGTAAAATGCATGTCCCAAACTAGTGAACTCCCAGGTTACCACGACTCAATGTACAACTCGTGGTATGGACTATGAGTCATACTGTCGAGTTGTGGAACCTAGTCTGCAAGTTGACAATTTTTCTTTCAGACTATGGATCAACAGTATGAATCATGAAACAAGTTCACGACCCATATTTTGACTAATGGAATCGAGTTTAAAAAATAATCCAAAAATGGTTCTAGGGACCACGAGTCAAACCAGGACTCGTGGTACCAAAATACAAGTCATACTATGACTCTAGGATGCAGTATCATAAAGTCGGTTATGTTTTAAAAAGGGAAATTTAGTTTTTTTATATCATTTAAGTCCTTTACTATGTCATTTTAATTCCCAAAAAGGGTTTTTTATCAAATTTGTCAACCCTTCCCCTTTTATTCTCACGCTTAACTCTAAAAAACTTAGAAAGGTTCCTTACAAGAAGCAAAAACCTAGGGTTCATCTCTTAAAGTCTCAATCCTAAGTTCTAGATCAAATTTATTAGGCATTTAGGTATGTGGGGATTCAGTAAGGGTTTCCTTTCGTCCTTATTCCCAAAATATCAGATTTCCAACATGATTTTCATGACATTATGATTTAAGGTTCATACCCAACTATCCAAATTATTATATTCTCAGTTTTTCAAGTTATTAAATGGTTAAGATTCTTATTCTAAATGAATACGAGTGATTTCAGTAGTCTCAATTCAGTCATTATACTTGAGCAACAATTTAGCATGAGTTGACAGATTTCATCTTGATTTAGCATAACTTGGCATGTTTTGAATATATGATCTTCGAATTCAGTAAAGTTAGCATGACTAGTTTCAGTATCTCAGAACTTTAGTAAAACAATAATTTTGAACTAGTATCATGGTTTATTTTCTCAGAACTTTAGTAAAACAATAATTTTGAAATAGTATCATGCTTTATTTTTAGACCATAGTTTATCTATTACGAGCAAATAGTAATATAGTTTTGGGAGGACTAATTAGCACTGAGCGGACACGAATTTTAGATAACTCAAGTCCCAGAACTATGTTGCCACTATATGATAAGGGTCTTCCGCCAGTTGATGTTGACACCTTTATCCCAATAAGCTTAGTTAGTGGATCCACATCAAACAAGTGCTATATCCTTGGCAAGGTATAGGGCACCCTCCCAGCTTGGGTTGTACACTGAACTCCATGTTGCTCACATGGTTTATGTTGGTTGTAAGAAACTCCCTCATAAATGATTTAAAACATGATATATGTACACGACTCAATAGTTTTTAGTTCATGCATGATAATTTATGACTTACAGATATTATCCACGTTTCCAGCTTATGATTACACTTTTGAGCCATTGTACCACAAATTTTGGTATGGTTTGTACAACGTTATCTATTGCATCCCAATTGCAGTTTTCAATATATTTTTAAGAGTTATTTATGGCATTTACATATCTCATATGCTCAGTACATTCAGTAGTACTGACCACATACTTTTCTTTTATGTTATATGCTATCATGATATAGATTCAGGTGCCCGTTCCCATGCTCTTGGCTAGATCAGACTTGCAGATATTCCAGTCCATCTTTGGTGAGTCCTCATCATTTGAGGACCATTTTTAGTAGTTCAGATTGTTCAGCTATCTCAGACTTTTGTTGTAGTTGCTTAGAATTAGCTGGGGATCTTGTCCCAATAACTCATCCTTTTCAGTAGTTGAGGCTTTATTCAAACATAAACAATTCAACATGTTGATTATTTTTAGATTTTGATTTATTTAAAACAGTCAGTTTGTTTACTAGATTTCCCATTACATGGATTATTCTCCCACTTAGTATATAAGTATATCTTTTAGAATTATGCCAGTACCAAAGGTTTGCTTGAGATCACTTTTTGTTTTAAGTACCGTGTCACTTCCATGGGGTAGACTCGGGTCGTGATAGGTCACACCAAAGTTTTATCCTTCCAAAGATCCTTCGAACAAGCTTAATCTGATCAAATACAAATTCTACGTAAGAAAATGAAACCATAGACACCATATTGCTATACTTAAATTCCAAGTCTAGAAAGTCAACCCCGAGCCCTAAAGGGAAAAACTTAAATTTTATTGAAAAATCACGTTACCAATAACTTAAGGAGTTCAAATCTGAAATTTTATGAAAACAGAGTTAAAATCAACTTTGAAATCATAAAAACACATTTCATAAGTTTACCTCAACCCCCCCCCCCCTAAATTTTCAATTTAAAAAACCAAGATTTAAAGATAAAATCATAATTAAATTATTGGGGAAAGTGTTAAAATAGTATAAGAATCATTGAAAATCACCTTTTGAATCTCCCAAAATCGAGTTCCCAAGCTTTAAAAATAGAGATATGGAAAATATAATGAAAATGGGAAAGCCCATTATTCCCAAAATCGACAGTGGGAAAATGGGAACACTTTTGAATCACCCAAAATCGACACCGCACCTATAGAACTCTGGTCGCAGATGCGATAAAGACTCAGCAAGCATGGAAGTTACTTTCCATGCTGACCTCCGCAAGAGAAGACTTGCTTGTGCAGGCACAACCCCACATGTGCAAGGGAGTCCCACAACTGCAGCTTTATTGGTGCGGGCTAGGCAGCCAAGTCCCACCTAGCCAAAATCCATAGGAATGGCCACCTGGTCATCGATGTGGCTCTGCAGGTGTGACCCATGCACCGCAAGAGCGATTGCACTAGCACCAACAACACAGAGCAACAACAACCAATTTAACAAACTCATATTAGACCCTCGAAACTCACCCATAACCCTGAAAATACAAACCAACTATGCTACTAGACCAAAATTGATATTCCTGACTCAATGGAATCATCAAACCACCGAACCAAGGTCATTATCAATGGATATTGACAGAAGTTAACTCTATGCCAAAAACTTCCAACTTCAAAACTGACTACTCAAAATCCGTTTGAATGCCTACAAACCCAAAAATGTCATTCCAGATCTAACAAAACTGATGTAATTCTCATACGATCTCAAAATCTCTAAATGTTGATCAAAGTTAACCATGCCAATTTCAAAACCTCCCAAAATAAAGAAAACCCATATAATACCCAACCAACTACCTTAGGAACCATTCTATCCACACTCGCATACCACAAATACCATAATACAACTATGGGGAGGGGTAAAATGGTTAAAATACATCAAAAGTCAAAAATCACTATAAGAGTTGTTACATCATCCACCATTAAAACACACGTTCATCCTCAAACATAAGAGTAAGAAAGGTACCTGAACTGTAAAAAAGATGAGAATATCTACTCTTCATATCCGACTCTGTCTCCTATGTAGCCTCCTCAATCGGATGATGCTTCCACTGAACCTTCATAGAAGCTATATCTTTAGATCTCAACTTCTGAGTCTACCTATCCAAAATGGCCACGACTTCTCCTCAAAAGTCAAATTCTGATCCAAATATACCGAATCCTATCAAATCATATGAGAACTATTAGAATAATACTTCTTCAACATCAAAATATGGAAAAATGGATGCACAACTTAAAGACTCGAAGGTAAAGCAAACTCGTAGGCCACCTCTTCAATATGCCAAAGAATCTTAAAAAGGCCAATAAACCTCGAGCTAAGCTTGCCTTTCTTATAAAACCTCATCACATCCTTCATGAGTGATACCTTCAATAGAACCCACTTACAAACTTCATGAAATCTTCGATCCATATAACTTTATTATTTACTCTCGACTGTCAAAAGCCAGTTCTTTAACAATTTTACCCTATCCATAGAATCTCTTAACAAATCTGCACCCCAAAAGGTCTAACTTTAAAGGAATCAAACCAACTAATCAAAGATCTACACTTCCTCCCATACAGAGCCCTAAATAGCGTCATTTAAATAATAGAATAGTAATTGTTATTATGGGTAAACTTCACTAAAGGCAAGAACTGGTCCTATTGACCACCGAAATCAATCACACAAGCTCAAAGCATATCCTCCAATACCTAAAGAGTCATTTTGACTGACCATCCGTCTGTTGGTGAAAAGTCATTCTCATCTCTAACTGTCCAACTCTCATTGCATAGAACTCCAAAAGTGTGATGTTAACTAAGTAACTCTATCTGAAATGATGGAAATAAGCATACCATGCAATCGAACTATCTCCCGAATGTAGATCTTAGCCAACCTCTTTGTATTATAGTTAGTCTCCATCAATATAAAATGAGTTGGCTTGGTCAATCTATCCATAATCACCCAAATAAAGTCAAACTTCTCTAAGGTATGGGGAAAACCAACCATAAAGCCCATAGTAATGCACTCGTACATTTGCTTAGGTATATACATACTCTTAGTCATACCACTTGGCCTCTGGTGCTCACACTTCACTTGCTGACAATTCAAACACTTAGCCATAAACTCTACAATATCCCTCTTCATCCTATACCACCAGTAATATTGTTTCAAATCATGATACATCTTGGTTGTACTCGAATGAATAAAATACTTTAAAATATGAGCCTCCTCCAAGATTGATCTAGTCAAATCACCAACTCTAGGAACACAATTCTGACCCCTTGATCCTCAAAACATCCTGCCAATCAAGAATTACCTCTTTAGATTCACCTTTCAACACCTTGCTCTGAATGATAAACAACTTCCCATCCTCAAACTGTCTGTCCTTAATCTGCTCCACCAAAAAAGATCGTGCCTCAACACAAGTAAGAACTCTACCAGACTCAGAAATATCAAGTCTCACAAAGTAGATAGCCAAACTCTAAATATCTAAAGCCAAATTTCACTCCTTCACCATCAATAAGGAAAGACTACCCATACTCACCACCTTCCAACTCAAAGCATCCGCCACTACATTGGCCTTTCTTGCGTGATAGAGAATATTCATGTCATAGTACTTTAATTACTCCAACCTCCTGTATTGTCTCAATTATAAATTCTTCTCGTTGAATATGTACTGAAGGCTGCGATGATGTGAACACCTCACAATGAAATCCATACAATTAATGCCACCAGAACTTCACAAAATTACCGACACTAATTGCAAGTCATGAGTGGGGTAGTTCTTCTCATGAGACTTCAACTGCCTCAAAGCATAGACTAAAACCTTTCATATCTACATTAAAACTCCACCAAGACCGACTCCCAAGGCATCTCAATACACAGTAAAACCTTCACCTTTCATAGGTAAGGTCAAGATAGGTGTTAAAGTAAACAAAGCTTTGAGCTTTTGAAAGATTGTCTCATACTCATCTGATCATTAAAAAAACATTATTCTGAGTCAATCTGGTCAAAGGAGCTGCAATAGTAGAGAAGCCCTGCATAAACCATCTATTGTAACCAGCCAGACCCAACATAACTCTAGATCTTGATAGGCAAAATAGGCTTGGACTAATATTGAACCGCCTCAACTGTGGCCTGATCGACCATAATACCCTTCTTGAATACTACATGTCCCAAGAATACCACATAACTAATCTAAAATTCACACTTTGAGAACATAATATAAAACTTCTCATCCTTAAATCTCTAAAGCACAATCTTAAAATATCAAACATGCTCCTCCTTATTCTGGGAATAAACCATGATATAATCAATGATCAAAATAATAAAAAAATTAAGATAAGGCCAAAACACTTCATTCATCAAATCTATAAATGTTTTTGAGGGTACCTAAGATGGATTTCAATTTAGGTTAGACTTTGCATGGTTCTTCCTAGAGGTTCTCAAGATATGGTGGCCATTTTGTTTATTCAGAGTTTTCCCAGTAGATGATATTTATTAGATCTTGTTATAAGTATGGTAGCACAGAGTATCTTAAGAGAGCTCATCCCAAACTTGGAGGTAGAGTCCATAATAGGGTTCTTAAGCTCTATTTAGGGTAGCAGCACCTCTAGATAGAGGTTGTAGTAGATCTTAAGTAGGTAGGGATACACCACCGGCTGGATAAAGAGGTGGTAGAAGGGTTGCTAAGGTAGGTGGTAACAAGGCTTAGTGTAATGCTTTTTTGGGTAGACTTGAGATGGATACCTTTGATGGAGTTATCATAGTTATTAGCTCAATAAGCCATCAACATGCCTCAATCTTTTTTAATCATTTTTATACTTTCTCCTATATTTGTATATTTTACATTAGGTCTTGATATGATGTATGAATCTCTTTATATGCATTTTCATATTGCTATCACAGTAGGTTATTTTTTAGTGGTATATTAGGTGTATTGATCTTGTGTTGTAACTCTTTTGGGCTATGATACTTTGGTAGATGTGATTAATTTGGATATTGTTGATTTTGATGTGATTTTGGGCATGGCTTGGCTTTTTTATACTATGTTGTCTTGTATTTTCCTACCAAGACAGTTACTTTAGTTATGCCAGGTGTACCAAGGTTGGAGTAGAAGGGTACACAGGCTTTGTATCCTAAAAGGGTGATCTCTTTTCTTAAGGCTCAATGGTTGGCTTAGAAGGGGTGTCTTTTTTATTTAGCTTATATTTGTGATACTAGTACTGACACACCTCCCTTGGAGTTGGCAAGGGTGGTTAGTGAGTTTTAGGGTGTGTTTTCTACAGACCTTCCAAGTGTTCCACTAGATAAAGATATTGATTTTGTCATTAATTTGGAGCCTGGCACTAAGCGCATTTTTGTTTCTCCTTACAGGATGGCTCTGGTGGAGTTGAAGGAGTTAAAAAGATTAGTTGTAGGACTTATTGAGTAAAGTATTCATTAGACCTAGTATGTTACCTTGTGGTGCTCTAGTGTTGTTTGTGAAGAAGAAGGATGAGTCTATGTGGATGTGTCTCGATTACTGATAGTTGAATAACGTGACCATCATGAACACGTATCCTAATGATATTTTTGATCAACTTCAGTATGCTTCAGTGTTTTCAAAGATTGAATTAAGGTTGAGGTACCATCAGTTGAAGATTAGGGTTTTGGATATCCTTAATATGAAATTTAGGACTCAATATGGTCATTATGAGTTTTTGATTTTGTCATTTTGGCTGACTTAATCCCCAACAACATTTATGGAGTTAATGAATGGAGTGTTTTGGCACTATTTTGAGTCTTTTAACATTGTGTTCATTGATTATATCTTGGTGTATTCCAAGAGTGAGGAGGAACATGTACGACATTTAAATATTGTGCTTTAAAGATTTAGGGAGAGCAGTTATATTCCAATTTTTTGAAATGTGAGTTTTGGCTTAGTTTTGTGGCATTCTTGAGGCAAGTAGTGTCCAAGGAGGGCATTATGGTTGATCCGGCCAAGGTTGAGGTGGTTCGAGATTGGGCCAAGCCTACTTTACCCATTAAAATTTGAAATTTTCTTGGTTTGGCTGGCTATTATATACGATTCGCTAAGGGTTTCTCAACTATTATAGCTCCTTTGACTAATTAACTCATAAAAATATTGCTTTTCAGTGGTCTAAATAGTGTAAGGTGAGCTTTCAAAATCTCAAGACTTTATTGACTTCAGCACTTATCTTAAACTTACTTGTGGAAGGTGAGGGTTGCCGTGTATTATGATACTTCAAGAGTTGGCCTTGGTGGAGTTTTGATGTAGAAAAAGAAGGTTATAGCCTATGCTTCGAGACAATTTAAGACTCATGAGAAGTACTACCCCACTCATGACTTAGAGTTAGGGATGGTGGTGTTTGCTTTGAAGTTATGGAGGTATTACTTATATGAGATTCATTGTGAGGTGTGATAATCATCACAATCTGTAGTACTTATTCAACCAGAAGGATATGAATATTAGACAGTGCAGGTGGCTAGATATGTTGAAGGACTATAACATGACTATTCTTTATCACTCAAGCAAGAAAAATATAGTGGCGGATGCCTTGAGTAGAAAGATGGTGAGTATGGGTAGCCTTGCCTAGTTGTTAGTGGAATAGGCTTATAGTTTGAGGTATTCAATTTATCTAGGTGCAACCAAGATACATCATAGGTTGAAGCAGCATCATAAGTGGTGTAGTATATAAAGAGACATTATAGTGTTTGTGGCTTAGTGCTTGCATTATCAGCAAGTGAAGTATAAGCACTAGAGACTAGGTGGTAGGACTTAGAGGATGCCTATACCTAGGTAGAAGTGGAAGCATATTATTGTGGACTTTATGGTTGGTTTACCTCAGACTTTAGGGAAGTTTGACTCTATTTGGATGATTATGGACAAGTTGACCAAATCAACTCATTTTATACCTATGGAGACTAACTACAACATGGAGAGGTTGGCTAAGATCCACATTCAAGAGATAGTTCAGTTGCATGGTGTGCCTATTTCCATCATTTCAGATCTAATTACCCAATTCACATCGCATTTCTAGAGTTTATGTAGTGAGAGTTAGGTAATCAGTTAGAGATGAGTACAACATTTTATCCTCATACAGATGGTTGGTCAGAGTGGACTATTCAGGTGTTAGAGAATATGTTTTGAGCTTGTGTGATTGACTTTAGTGGTCAGTGGGACTAGTTGCCTTTGGTAGAGTTTGCATACAACAACAACTACCATTCCACATCCAGATGGGTCCATTTGAGGTTTTGTGTAGAAGGAAGTGTAGGTCTTTAGTTGATTGGTTTAATTCTTTTGAGGTTAGGCCATATGGTATATACTTGTTGAGAGATTCTATGGATAGGGTGGAGTTGATATAGGACCGACTTTTGACAGCTTAGAGTAGACAGAAGAGTTATGCAAACTAGAGTGTTTGTGACTTGGATTTTATGATTGGTAAGCATGTTCTATTGAAGTTATCATCCACGAAGGTTATGATGAGGTTTGGGAAGAAGGGTGAGCTTAGAGTGAGGTTTATTTGTCCTTTTAAGATTTTTTGGTGTGTTGAGGACGTGGCCTAGGAGTTGGCTTTACCTTGGGTCTTTCAGATGTATTTCCAGTTTTACATGTCTCGATGTTGAAGAAGTATCATTCTGATAGTTCTCATATGATTTGATAAGATTCGGTGGATTAGGATCAGAAATTGACATTTGAGGAGGATCCTGTGGCCATTTTGGACTGGTAGATTCAGAAGATGAGATCTATAAAATAGCTTCAGTCAAGGTTCAATGGAAGCATCAACTAATTAAGGATACCACTTGGGAGACAGAGTTGCACCTATAGAGTAAATATCCCCAACTTTTTGACTGTTTGGGTACCTTCCTATCCTTACATTTGAGGACAAATATGTGTTTTAGTGGTGGATGAAATAACAATCCTTATAGTGAATTTTTGATTTCTGAGTATTTTGACCATTCTACTCCTTTCCTTGGTTGCTTTATGGTATTTGTGGCCTATGGGTGTGAGTTGCACAGTTCTTGAAGTGATCGATTGAGAATTAAGTAGTTTTTTCATTTTAGAAGGTTTTGGAGTTGGTATAGTTGACTTTGGTCAACATTTGGAGATTTTGAAGTTGTATGAGAATTCTGTCAGTTTCATTAGCTTTGGAATGTTACTTTTGGGTTTGTAAGACCTTTGGTTTGGGTCCCGAGACGTTTGGATAGATTTTGAATAGTTAGTTGGAGAATTGAAGTTTAAGGCATAGAGTTGACTTCGGTAAACATTCATTGAAAACGACCTCAAATCAATGGTCAGACAATTTCATTATTTTTAGAATGTCATTTTTAGTCTAGTAACATAGTTGGTTTGTGTTCATGGGGTTTCGAATGAGTTTTGGGGGTTGGTTCAGGGATTTTTTAGCCATCCCTTAGCTGTTTTTTTTTTGTTGGAGCTTGTGGAAACCTTTTTTGCTTTTTCGACGTTGCCTTCACGATCACGAACAAGGAAGTCATATGGTCATCACGATCGCACTGTGGGCATCGCGATCACGAAGGAGGTCCAGGTCCAAATAGGTCAGGTTGTGCATTGCATTCATGATGGCTTTTGTCGCGATTGTATCTCTCCTTGTCAGGTCAACCTCGCGATCATACGGTTCTGGCCGCGATCACTAATAGTATTTCACCTGGACATTTTAACCCAATTTTCGATCTAAAACCCTATAATTCAATTTTTGAAGCTTGGAAACTCAATTTTGGGAGATTCAAAAGGTGATTTTTGAGGCTTCTTCCTTCGGTATGATTCTTATAGTCTTTTTACACATTCCCCAATAATTTATTTAAGATTTCATCTTTAAATCTTGGTTTTTCAAATGGGAAATTGAGGATTTTGGGGTAAAGATAAGAAATCATATTTTGATGATTTGGAGATCGATTTTAACTCCACTTTTTATGATATTTTATATTTGTACTCCCTAAGTTATGTGTAAAATGATTTTTGAATAAAATTCTAGTTTTTCTCTTCTAGGCTTGGGGTTGACTTTTGGACTCGAAATATAAGTATTCATGGGTGTCTATGGATTTATTTTCTTATATAGAATATGTATTTGATCAGATTGGATTTGTTTGGTGACTATTCAGATGGGTAAAGCTTTGGTGTGACTATTTGAGCTTTCGTTAGGGCAAGTTGAGACTTTTTTTTGAAGTGTTTATGTGTTAGTTGCTTGTATTGGGAGTAGTGAGGAAATGGGGGTACCGTGTAGATGATATGATGAGCATCCATGTGATTATCGATGTTTATGTAAAGGGTTTAAATGAATAATTGACTTGATTGGGTTGTGTTCCCCTATTATTTATACATGACTTATAGCGTGAAAAGTGAAGTAGAGATTCTGTCGGTCTTGATAGTGGTCGATATTAATTATACATCCCCTAATAAATGTGACTTGATTAATTTAAGAGAGATTGATAATATTTGAGCTTGTAGTCTGTGTTTTTGAGTTAAGTATGGCTTTATGTGGCTGGGTTGTGATATTTCTGTATAAATTGTGAAACATGCATAATCACCCATATTCATATCATGACATTGTTAAAGTGATATTTTAAGAAAAGCAATTTGAAAATGATTTGCATGCTTGATAGAAAAGTGCTCCGGGTGGATTTTATTGATTTTGATTTGTATGCCCGAGGGGAAAGTATTATAAGTGACGCGATGGAAAATGGTTCTGGGTGGATTATTGATTAGTGTGCCTGATGGGAAATGACTTTGGTTGGATATATGGACCTTGTGAGTCCCTCATGAGTACCAGCTAGCTATACAAAGTAGGTAGTAGTAGGTTATACTGTAGCATGCTTTGCATCATTACATTCATCTCATCACTTACATTTGATTGGTAGTAATATTATTATGTGTCGTGAATCTTGTGGTTTTGTTATTCTTGTTTTGTATTGAGGAGTTGTGGATTTGTACAATGTTGATTCCATATTATTGTTGAATAATTGTTAGACTAGGAGTGGTCTTCCTGCTTGAAGGTTTATGTGGGTTGTGGCGGGTGAGAGTAAGTTAGGTGGTTCTCACTATCACTTTGAATCAGGATTGGTCAACGATGATATTAAGTACATATGAATTAGTACTCATGCTTTTTTATTTCTGGCACTTTATGTACATTCATTGAGCCACCTGTTCCCGAGCATTGATTCGAAGTCTATGCTTGGGATTTCTTCTTTGATATTTAGAGGTAGCAACTGATTAATCAAGTGCCTACCGAATCTCCTCTATTTTTCTTAGTTTTGTCATACTTTCGTTGTATTTGAGATATTTCAAACTCCTTTATTGTATTTTTATTACTCTTAGAGGCATGTACCTTTTTTTTTTATATTAAACGGACCTAACCCAGGGATCTCACCCCCCGTGACGGTCAGGGGTTGAGCCACACCCCCAAGCCTTAACATAAATAAAACAAAAGAAAATACAAGGAGGGGGCATAAACCTTACCTCCAGTCTTATGGTGGTTCAAGAGTCACCTAGCTTACTAAGGCTGGTCAACTCACCCCTAATACTACGAAAAGAAAACCTAGTTCTAAGCGCCTAGGAGAGAGGACTCCTCTCAATACAAAGAAATTAGGAAAGCATATAAGAGTGAGACTCTCCCCTTACATGGTAAGAAGAGAACCTAACAAAACTAGACATCTTCATGAAAGATATACTAAAACACATATATCCTAAATAAAGATGATAAGAAAGAAATAACACTGTTGAGGAACAAGTGGTGACATGTTCAGGGCTTGAAAAACTAAAATTAGCTATGGAGGCTTCTTTATTCTCTTCAACGTTCTTCTTCTAAAACTGACCATCCCCATGTTGTCAAGAGTGTAGTAACCTCTAGTGTCATGAGGAAGCTGATGGTAAGTGTAGTACTGCTGAGTAAAATCTGACAAGTGACTATGCTTGGAAAGAGTGTGTAACATCTCGAAAATCCAAGATAAGATTAGAACCATTATTCAAGTATATTTAGAATCAAACATAGTGATTTGGTAGTATATGAAGTGATTTAGACATGAATTAAGGCCACAAATAGTTCCTAGCTCATGGCCAAGTTGAAAGCTTCCTTACCGATTGAGTTCTTGTGTAAGATCTCCCTATAGTCAACTTCAAACGTGTGTAACTCCTAGCATATAAGAATTTTTGCATCTCAAGACCCACCAAATGAAATGTATTCGAGTCTTGTTTCCAACGCCGCTGACTGTTTGTCAATCCGATTCTTGAGTAAAACATTAAGTTCATTTTACCTAAGGGTGTCTGTCTGCCAGATATTGACGACCTGAGTTGACGAGCTGTCAACTGGTTGACGACCCGTCAACTGAAGTCATCAACCTTAACCAGTAAGATCAAAAAAATGGCTAGATATTGACGACCTGAGTTGACAGGCCGTCAACCAAGTCATTAGATGGAAATTTTCTGCAATGTTAAAATGTTTTCTAAGGGGTTATTTGATCTTTCCTACTTTTTTAACACCTACACTACGACGTTTAAGCTATCCTAAGGATGAATAACAAGCCTTAAATGCCCCAAATGCCCCATTAACTCAAAATTTATTCGACACTTAGTCAGAAACAAGAGAAAGAGGCGATTTTCCTCCTCTTCGAGGCAAACTAGGGTTCTTTAATATCAGGCTACAATTTCAAAGGTTTCTTCAAGGTTTTCATCTCCAGGTATGTAGGATTATATGAATGGGTTCCTTTCACCCATTGAGTCCTTAAGTGAACTCAATGTCCTCAATTAAATTCATTCTTCAGAGCTAGGGTTTCATGAACAATATGGGTTTTGTTGTATTTTGTTTTTTCATCAAGAATAATCCATGAATACGCGTCCCACTCAAAAATTTAACGTCATTATGGAGTTATCATTGTGAACCCTCATTATATTTATCAAATTGTTGATTTTAGGAGTTACTTTTTATGAAATTTCATGTCCTATTCATATTATAGAAGTTGTCATGAGTAGTTGCATTCTTTAGAGATGGCGGGTTATGAACACTCGATGACTTAGGAATTCATGCATTGATAATTAAATATTTAGTCCTTAAGTTTCATATGTTTTAGGTTGCTTTCAGATAAAGTGTATCTCACTCAATCTCAGACATCAGAAGCAGTGAACTCCAGTATTATCAATTGTGCAGACCCTCATAGTGATTTTCGATAAAGTATATTCTAAACAGTATTTTCACATAATACATACTATTAAACTATTAACATCTTTATGAGTCAAGAATTAGGATTTAGGTCCAAACTTCTAGAGTCATTCTAAAGCTTAGTCCTTATATGTTATCTTATACATTTTAATCCAGCCATCACAGGTCTCCCATAAATTTACAAGTCACAGTGTTCAGAAATACATGACGCATAAATATACATATACGTTTTCATATCATGATTAGGAGCTTCGGCTCATAATAATAAGATACATGACATGCGTGACATCCAGAGATATGCCATCAATGCTCTTGAACACTCTTTCCTAAAAGTAAGTCCCAATTAGTATGGTATCCAAAACGCCATAAATGATCGTGGATCAGTTTTCTTACAAAAGCAAAGTTCACTAGTAGTATGGCAATCAGGTATGGCATCCATGATTATGAATAGGTTGACATCTAGATATGTCATCTCATGGAGCTATCAATTAGGTTCAGTTGGGAGTAATACTTAGCACCGAGTAGACGAGGGTTCAACACAACCCAAGTCCCAGAACTATGTGCCACCATAGGTATGATATTATGTTTTTCCCCAAGTAGGCCTATGAGTGATCACGCCAAATCATGGTTCTTTACCCCTGGCAAGGTATTGAACACCCTACAAACTTGGGTTATAGGTTGGATTCCATGTTGCTCCCATGGTCTTTGTCGGTTAATAGTATCTCCCACGTTTTAGACTCATATCTTGCATTGACCTTGTATTCAGTTTATTCAGTACAATATTGATCAGTTACATGTTTATTTACTTGGCCATTGCGTCAGTTTACATTCCTCAGCCTCATGTTTAGTTCAGTCTTGTATGTCCAACATGTTCAGTTCCATTATAGAATAGTGCATATCTCACATGCTTAGTACATTTAAAATATTGACCGCATACTTTCTTTTATGCTATATTGTATCATAATATAGGTTCAGACGCTCAACATCCAACTTACTGCTAGGACGATCCCTATCACCTCAGCAACAGAGTTTGGTGAGTCCTCATCTTTCGAGGATAAGATTTATGTTTACTTTCTTTATTTTAGTCATTCAGTTTTTAGACAGTCAGAGTTAGCTGGGGGTTTGTCCCAGTAACTCGTCTTAGTAGAGGCTTTCAGACAGACAAACTATCGTGTTCAGCTTTATGGTTTATTAGATGATTTCCAATTTGACTTCAGTATTGAAATTTGTTTTAAACATTATTATATTATTAAGATTTTAGTTTTCGCTCAGTAATCTCATTTTATATAGTATTATTAGTGTCATGCCAGACCATGGGTTAGCTTGGGGTCACTCGTGACTCTAAGCACGTGACGACTAGGGGGTAGTCTTGAGTCGTTACAGAGTGTCTCCTAGAAAGTTTGCTTCTCTATAGATATGTTTGCAATGAAAACAATCAAGTAGTTTGATCAACTCTTATAGCTTAGTGATATGAATGTGAAGGCTACATGGAGGGGTAATGGTTTGCTTGAGACCTTTAGCAAGTAACTCCAAATCAACTTTTAAAATGACCCTATTATGACCATGTTGGATGCACCAGGTAATTCCATAAGTTGCAGCTTGAATCTCTACCTGGTTATTAGATCCCATTCCAAGAGGTGTAGTAAGAGCATAAATTAAGTGACCCCTGTAATCTCTAATAATACCTCCAGCTCCTATTTTCCCTTGAGGCATGTACCTTATGACTACCAGTTCTTGGGTGTGTGGTGATTCAGTTGAGATATTATATTTTTATCTTTCTGGTGTAATTACTTTGCATATTGTTAGTGTTTGAATATTGGGTTTGCTTACCTATCCCAGGGGTTGAGATAGGTGCCATTGCGACTTGAGTTTTGGGTCGTGACAGAGATTCGAGGTAGTTGCTGGCTGATCAGTGGCTTCTCTTATTTATGTCATTTTTCCCTTGTATTTGAGATATTCTAGACTCTCGGTTGTATATTTATTTCTCTTAGAGGCTTGTAGTTTATGACTATCAGATTTTGTGATGGTTTTCTTGGATTTTGGTATTGAGACTTGATTTCCTTTCCTATTTCTGCGTATTTTTTTTTGTATCTTATTGGATATTGATGGTTTGGCTTACCTACCACAGGGGTGACATAGATTCCATCACGACTTGAGTTTTGGATCATGACAGTTTATAAGTTATCCCTTAGGCTCATATTCATAAGTTAGCCCTTAGGCTCATGTTCATAAGTTATAATTCAGTATATTCTTGAGATTACGGAGACCATGTCACTTTGACATAGTTCATAACTAAGAGGTTCATATCATCATGTCATAATTCATAGTTAAGAGATTTCATGCCATAAGATCATAAAGTTACATTCTTGAAGTAGTTTTATGGTTTTAGAAGTCATAAAGATCATATCATATCATAGAGTCATGAAAGCTACGTTCTTGAGGCAATTTCATTAGGGAAAAGTCATATGAATCATGTCTTTTCAAAGTCATTAGAGAAAATCTTAAAGATTGAGTATTTAACATAAGGATCATTCCATTTATGGATAGTCATAAATTCATGTAGTGAACCCATAAGAATCATATAAACATAGAATTATTATAAGAATGGAATAGTTGCATATAGGGTTCTTGGAATTTCATATGGAATAACAAAGGATTCAATTCAAAGCTTGAGGGTTTTACTCTGACCCTTGTTCATTCATGGAGAAAAACTTGAGAACATGGATATGGAATTTATGGGGAAGAATAGAGTGGAGGATAGCCTTATATACCTTACTTGCTCCTAATCAAATGAGGGTGACTAGAACTTGAAGAAGAATTCTTAGGAATTGCTCTTTCTTGAGTCTTGAGCGTAGTTTTCTTGAAACACTTGGGATTTTGGTTGGGACGAGGAGAGGAATAAGAGGATGTAAGTTTCTAAGTGTTTAGGTATGTCAAGAACAGTTTTATAACATTTATAATGAATACCCAAATGTTGGAGGACAAAATACCCTTAATTGGACGAAGTGCACAACATTACTGCCCAAGGAGTCGCCTTTCCTAGGACAGGCTGCCTGTCGCGTCCAAATGCACATGCAAGTGTACTCAGTCATACAAGAAATATAGGATTTAGAGCCCAGATATCATAACCACATGGACTTGTCGATTAACTATTTACTAAATTAAACTAATGTTGATCATTTATGCAAACGGTAGATTCCAAAGTTATATTTATGAATTAACTAAACTAAAAAGAAAAAGAAAATAACTAATGAACAATTAACCAGATGAAGAGCAAATTTTTACCTAATCAATGTGATGAAATCAATTTAGGGTTATGAATTTGCTAACAATCATGTTGAATAATCAATTATTCAATTTCATCGACTTGCTTGATTTATCTAGTTATTGATTTGTGGAGTTAATAACATGATTATGGCCTTCTGAGCCTCTAATCGTCTACTCACTTGCACTTCTATATCTATATTTCCTACGATTAAGAATGAACATTCAAATGCAATTGTATCTCCCATTTTGTTACCAAGTAAGGAGATCTAGGTATATTCCTATCCTAGCTACAAATCAATTCTTTATTTTACTAACGAAAAGGTCTTAATCCCTATATTCTTTGTTCTAACTAAAGATTCCTCTCCCGAGTCCATAATGAGAATATGAATTTATTCTAATGGTCACAAAACATTAAAATAGTAAGATCAAGAATATAAGAACAACTAATATAATAATCTTCACAAATCAAATCAAAAGTCTACTACAACAATCACGAAGCTACCATAATCCTAGAATGAGAAATTTAACTCCATAGACATGGAAAAACTACAACAAATCATCCAAAGAAAAATATAAAAATAACTAAGTATGGATAAGAAAATATTAAATTAATTTTCTCCATCCTCCATGGCGGCTCCTAGCTCTCTCCCTAGGTCAAAAGTTGTGTAAAAATCGTGCTTAGGATGGAACTTGGAAATAACCCTTAATCACTATTGAATTTGGACTTGGAATTGGAAAAATTCTGATGCCAAAACATGAAGTCCGCAAGGCACCCTTCAAAGCATCAATCTATCCACGAGAAGTGCCCTCCAAGGCGTAAATATATCTGTGCGACGTGCCCTTCAAGACGAATGTCGGTGTTTTGTCATGCCTCTGAAGTTTTGTCTCAGATGCGACGAAGGCTTCATTTTAGAGTTGTTTCCCCGCATCACAAACCTTATTTATTCACTACCACATGTTCCTTTTTAGTCTGTAATACTTCGTTTTTGCTTCCTTTGCCATTTGGGGTCAACTCCTAGCGCATTTTGGTCTGGAATATGTCTAATCACATATATTAGCTTGCCCATATCAATTTGTATAAAATACATGGATATACACAAATTTATTCTAGAAACTTAAGCTTAAAAATGGGTAAAATGTTGTACTTGGGTGTATAAATATGCCCAAGATGACCACCCCACACTTAAAAATTTATTCGTCCTCGAATAAACATTAAAGTTCATCTCAATAAATCAAGTTTTAGGAACACCACCACTTTGATTGATACAAGAAATTAGACCATACAACAATTCACAACATATTGTACACTTCCCAATTATTATGCAATATATACAAACAAACAACAAACCTCTAACCTCCTAACCTCAAAGACAGACTCTAACTCATCACATTTAAGCTTGCTCACCTAATCTTGTTAAAGAAAACTAATAACATCACTTATCCATTATGAAACAAGTTCCCTCACAAGAAGAATTAGTCCATACACTCTATTCTAAAGATCGAATATAATTTAAGGAATTAGATTCAAAGCGCGAGTCTCGTACTCACAAATGAATTCACACGTATGCACAAAGAACCATAGGGTTTCCCGCTATATACATCTCCACTAATTAAGTATGCTCGAATAGAATCAAATAGGACTTTAAACTGGTTGTAAATTTGGCCAGGGGACGGGCAGAAAAACTATTTAATAGTTACTTACTCTTCCCTAAGCAGTTTGCATTTTTTGGACTTCATCACCCATTATTTCTTATCTCTATTTTCAAATCTCTCTTCAACAATTATTGCACTGGTATTCTTATCTTATCAAGAATGTTTCGATCATTTTTTCTCAAATATTTTTTTTTCTTTTCTTTTCATGTCACATTCTTTCAAAGAGGGTCTTTTCATCACTTTGTAGCTATCATTAGTCACTTATTGCACTTGACCATCCCTTTTCTTCAGATTTAACAATTATAATACAGTCTACGCTATAGTGCTCAAGCAAAGTAGGGTGCAAACACTAGGAATTCAAAAAATGAATCAAGTTAAAAATACAGCTACCAAACAAAAGCTACAGGCTCACAGGGGCTAACTAGTGATGACAATATCTAAGAAGGCTAAAATTCACAAGACATATCAAAGAAAGCCTATTATCATCTTCTAAACAGAGCAATAGTTTTTATTTTACTTAAATAACATTCTAGGAAAGTTCTAGTCTAAGGTAAAAAATATGGAATCTATAAGAAATCCCCACCTCTCATGGCATAAGTCTCAATCAAGATGGATCAATTCTACTTCTAAGACAGATAGGGTCATAGTAAACTATAAAATAATAATAAACTATATCTAGAGTCACAACTTGTCATGACCCAAATGGTCATGACTGAGACCCACCTTAACTCTATACTGGGAGAACCAATCAACCCAACCCTTAGCCAACAACTTAATCCTTACACTTAAAATAATTACTAAACCAAAACACCATTTATTAACTTAAATGCTATGCATAACAAGCGTAATATCAATCTAATATCTCCAACATATCTAAATAATAACAAAATTATGGAAGTATCTCTAAACTATTACACCCTCGGGGGACCCGAAATTCACCTACATAAACTACTAATCCAAAACAAAATCTGAAAACATAATCCAAAATATTAAGTCAATAGATAAAGAAGTCATTGTCCAAAATAAAGGACATGAGCAAGATCAAGATGCAATGGTTGTCCAGACATGATGCTCACCCTTGAATCAAAGCTACTGATCACAAGCTAAAGTCGAGGTTTAGTCTCAAACACGAGAATACGCTCTGCACTCAATAAAAAGAAGAGCACATGTAGTATTAGTACAAAAACTATGTACTAGTAGGCATCATCGTCCATCTCAACTTAACACCATACAAATAGATAAGTTAAACAAAAGCAAGAAGTGATCAAGACACAACTTATAATCAAGTAACAATTCAATTCATATTCATAATCACATCAAAATACAACACCACTAACTATCCTCTTCATATCAATCCTTTTTGAGATATTCATGTCAAGCACTTAACTTAGGCAATTCAGTCAACAATAATCAATTAGCCAACCACATGTACAATGGAACCAATGAATGTATGAAAAAAAGGGTACATAGGGTCGACAAGGACCCTTAGTCATGACCTGCAGAGGATGAACTTAGTTCATGTACCATCTTTCAGTTAAAACGACGAATGACTCGAAGGACATAAGACTTCTTGGTCAAGCCAAAAAGCTACTGGAGTGGTACTCAATCCCAATATTATTTTGTACCAGCGTGACGCCCTATCCCAATATCAACAAAACAGGCAAAACCTCAACAAAATGCTCAAAGCATAATAATATCAATATTCAAGTTCATATTTCATACATCAACACTTAAGCCTTTAAATTAATCATTTTAGCTAACCTTTTAAATCATCTCAAACCACAATTACAGGCATGTCCAAAGGCTAATCACAATCATCTAACTCAAATATAAGCATAGAGTCAAATCAAGTCCATAACTACATTCAAACCATAACCTACTTCGTATCCTCGTTCAAATGCACTAATTACCCAAAGTCTTACCCTTTATCACAAGTTCTACTTTTTCTTGGTCTATAAAAAACAAATGTGAATGATTTGATATGTAATTCCCCACTTCTAGATATTATAAACCTAAACCTATTGAGTTTAACATATGAACTTAACATAGTTCATCATTCTAGGATTTTCTACCCTTTAGTATTTTCGAGTTCATAATATTTCATGATTACAAGGAAGAATTATATACTAGGAAGTGAATTCTAAAAACCTAGAGTTAAATACAAGCGAAATTAAGTCATTACCAACCAATTTTGTAACGATCGGTTTCATCGTTACTGAAAATATCTATGGACAAGGCATACGAATCTCATTATTCACATGTGTTAAGATTGATTCTTTAGTAAGGGATTTTATTTGATATGTACTAAGGTTATACAATACTCCTAGCATAAAGTTAAGTTGAAAGTATCCTTATCGATTTAGTTTCGGGCTAAGTTCAAACTAGGGTCAACTTCAAATGATCATTCCTCCTAGAATATAAGGATTTAGGGGGCATAATACCTACTAAATTAAATATATTTGAGTCTTCTTTCCAACACAACCAACCGTTCATTAATTTGCTTCCTGAGTAAAAAGTTATGACTATTTTACTGAAGACTGTCCAAACTAAAAACCTGAGGGCGTTGTAGAGAGTCAGGTCGCTATAGGAACGGCATGTCTCTATAGCAATACAACAGTAGTTTATAACCTATTTTTGATGGGTTTCATCCCCCTAACCCCAAACTTTTATTCCTAAGCCTTAGAGAGGCGATTTTCTCTTAGTATGGGTGGAAATTCTTCGTTGAGGTAAGTTTCTCTCGTCATCTTCTTTATTTTTCAATCCTAACATGCTAGAATCATTAGAACAACCTTTAATAGTGAAATTCTTGGGGATTTGAACCCTAATTTCATGATATTTTGAGAAAAACCTATGGGTTGGGTTAATATCACCTAGAATCACTTCTAAATTGTTAATTAACAATCCCTGGCATGATTAGTGATTCTAAAACATGAAAATTGATAGTTGGGTACCTTTAATTCAATAAAGGTGGAACCTTTAGCCTAAAAACTCCATTAATAGAGTTGGGTTGTACTTGAAGAAACTATTTTGATGACTAATTGATCCTTGGGTAATGTTATAGACCGTAAATGAGGGTAGAATTAGTGTGTTTGAATTTCCAAGGAATTTGTTTGAAGAGTAGTTTATTAATTACTCTTTTAGTTATTATTATTAAATGATTTAGCCTTCGGAAATGTGAAGAAGAAGGAAGATCATCCATGGCATAGCTTATTTGTTACATCAGCTTAGTGCCCAGGTAGGTTATGGTTTATAAGTAGTAGACTGTGGTTAGTAATCATATCCATAATATAGATTTAATGGGAGAAATCATGCTTAGGCCTACGGGCATAGAGTGTGGGTGGATAAAATATGGATTTAATGTATAAACGCTTAATTGTGTATTAATATGTTAATGTATGAATCCTTGATGGGTGTTTTGTGTTTGCATGACCTCATGATGGATTATAATGTGAATTATGTAAATATAGATGATAATGAGACTGTGTGAGTATAATCTAGTGATTCGGCCTAAATACCATAAAAAGGGTGAACTTGGTAATATGTATGTTGAAATACGAGATAATCTTGCTTAAAGTTAGTGATGAAAATTGATTATGGTATGAGAAGGTGGTGATATAACTTAAGAGCCTAAAGTCAAGTTAGGCTAAGGGTTAGAAAGTAGAGGGTATAAAAGTGCATGACTAAAACTAGATTGTAAGTTGAATAGAGTTGAATGATTGGCTAATGGAGTAGATCTTGAACCGAGTAATGACTTGAATGTAGGGGTTGCTAGATAATAGTAGAATACCCAGTCTCGGTATAAATAAAGGAGGATTGAAATAGTGAATGAATTTTCAAATGTTGAACTAGAGTTTAGACTCCTTTGGGTTGAATGTGCACTCCTAAAAGAGAATACTTGAATTTGATAAAGATGGCTTGATAATACCTACTTGAATAAGTTGTGGATTTGTCTTCGGACATGCTGTAATTTATGAAACCAATAAATCATATCTATTTGTGACTTGATGTGTTAAAGAATGATTGTTGTTTACATGGAATGATTAGCTTGATGTGACCATGTGTTTGGGATTCTTATGTGGTCCGATTATGGGATTATGATGTTGCTTGATATATATGGGATTCTTGTGTGGTCCGATTACTTGGCATATATTTTGGGATTCTTATTGTTAGAGTCAAGGTTGTTGACTTGACTTGTTGTCTCTTGACTTGTACTTGACTAAAGTTGTAGAGTTACTTGAAAAGGCTAAGTGTCATAAACTTAAGGTATTTATCATAATGATTATTGGGTTTCATTTATCATTGAGGCTAATTGAGGCGTAAGTGAAATAGATTGACTTAATAACTGTCGGGGTTAAACAAGTTAGAGTTAGGATGGATGACACTTGATGCGAAAGTGATGCATGATCAACAGGAATAAGAATGGAAGTACTCTTAGTTAAAACAAGGGATGAAGATTGCATAAGTGGATGAAAGTGTTATGAAATAAAATGTATATAATTTTTCATGTTTTATTTTTGTGATTTCTATATTGTGTTTATGTAATCTAACCCTGGTCGCCCGATGATACCTACCAGTACGTGTTGTTTGTACTGATACTACTCTTGCTATACCCTTTTTGAGGTATAGTCTAGTTGCAGGATCAGTTGATGTTTCACAGGTGGCGTGGATAGTGATCTCCAACAGCTTCTACTCCTCTCATTCATGGTGAAAGTTGTGTCCAGTCTTATCGTTCTTAATTTAGAAGCTCTTATACTTGTTTAGACTAGGTCCTTGGGTAGTTTTCATTTTTCGCATCTATATAGTTGTAAAATCTTTTGTAATAAGGATTTGGTATTATGTTACTTAATTTAAGACTTTCATATTTATTTTTCAAAGGGTGGTAAGGGGTTCTCCTATAGTTGAATTAGAGTAGTTGCCCTCACGATTCGATAATTTGGGTCGTGACAATTTGGTATCAGAGCCTAGGTTATCGATCTCCCAGTACAAGAGCAAATGTCATGTAGAGTCCTGCAGATTGTTGTGTTGACGTCCACATCTAATCTTCGGGAATCTATGAGGCATTTTAGGAAAATTGTCTCACTTCTAAACCACCAGAAATCACCAGATTTCCTTGGACCACACAACACCCAAAATTCGCCCAAAACTAGGCTAGTCCTGAATTTCACAAATTTAGTCTATGGAAAGGCTAACCTGAAATTTTAATCACTAATTCACCATAATAATATTTTGGATCTTTACAAAACCACGAGCCTAGGTGCCAGAAAATCTGTTATTTTATTAACTCTCACGCACTCAATCTCAAGCCTAAATATGCTAGTATCAAATAGGTCAAAAGGTTTTTTTTCTTCTCTGTCCTAAAAAAATTACTCCTAAAAATATAAACGAAATAAAATCTAACGACTATAATTCCCTCAAATGGTCATCATCCATTCATCGTAGGAAAAAGTATCTATCTATGACTAAAAGAAAATTTACTCGGTCAAAGGGAGTCCCCTCAAAAAAAGATTCGAGGCTATAAGAAAAATCAAGGGTTGGATGAGACATGCCACTTAAGACAAAAAAAAAAGATCTTTTTGTATATATATATATATATATATATATATATATATATTACTCAAATAAAATAAAATCATATGGCATACGCACCCTTAAAGCCACAATTATCAGAAGATATTCCACCCCATGCTTAAAATCATGCTTTGTACCCAAAGTAATATATAATATTTAAAACAAGGGTTAGAGACACTCTCTGAGCCTTCTAGGGCCTAGCTAGCAGCATGTTTCTTCAATTTCCATCAAGAGTCTCGCAATTCTACACTTAAGCTCAACCACGCTCCTTATACGCTTCAAATTTGGATACTCGAACTTTCTTTGAATCTGTAAAAAAAAAACAAAAAAAAAAAACATAATACTACAAAAATCACTAATCACTATCACTAATATATTAAAAGTGTAAAGGGCCTTAGAAATGTTGTTTGAACTTTTTGTCCTTTATTAAAAGACTACGCAATAGATAAAATCGTCTTTTCACTTATTTCACTATTTTCTTTAAATTATTATTTAATTAGTATTGTACTATTAATTCCTAAAATATATGGTAAAAATCATAATAAAACAAGGACTTTTGAACAATAAAAGACTCCTAAAGTATATGGTAAAAATAACGACTTTTAAACTATAAAAAGACTCCTAATATATATGGTAAATTAAGGAGAGAATTGTTGTCGGTAGTTTTTTTTTAAAATACATGGAAGAACCATGTTAAAATGTTAGGAAAATAATGCCAATTATTTATTTTTATTAAATCATTAACTATCGATTTTAAATCAACCATGTTCACAAGTTGCACTATGTTGATGGTTTCTTCATTGCTGGAGACGATTTGGACAAGAGAATTATGGAGTTCTTTACTAAAATTCGTTAAGAAGAATAATTTTAGTGAGACATCATGGATGTACAACACTACCTGTGGAGATATAATACAAAATAAAAATAAGCAAGTAGTATTGATTTTGCTTCTTATTTTTAGTGTGATGGTGATTTATCATTTGCAAAGCAGCTACACTTGAATGATTTTTGCTATTAATATTGATCTACTAAAATATTCCTCAAATATTGGTCGGCATTTGTATTCTTAATTATTAAAAAAAAAAATTATACGAAGTGATAAGAAAAGGGCTCAACTGGAAATTTCACACATTAAGATAGAGTTTAATTAGAATTTTGGAGAAGGCTACATATATACTTATGATGTATGTAAGATAAAAGTGGTGAACAATAAGGAATCAAATTAACAATGTTTCTTGATTTTTGCTTTATGTTATTCGTTAATTTTTTTTAAAAAAAATCGTGGCATATTTCATTGGAATAATGGTCTTTTGTTAACAATACTAATTTTTATTTTATATAATAATTGATTCTAGATAATTAATATATTGTTTGGGAAATCAAAATTTTGTAAGGTTTACCGATCTCTAATCTATACAGGTGATCACTGTTAATTTATTATTACTACTTTGTTTCAAATTCTTTGCATAACTACTCCCTCCGTTCGCTTTTACTTGTCATAAATAGACTTGACACATCCATTAAGAAAACATTACGGGGGAATTGAAAATTATCTTGAGATTGAAGGGATAACTATTCAATCATAATTTTGTAAGTTTGTTGAGGGTCGACCGAAAATAGTCTCTCTACGCAATAAAGGTAGTGATAAGGTATTTATTCTATCTTCCACAAACTACATATATATGAGATTATATTGAAAATTATCTTGAGATTGAAGGCATAACTATTGAATCATAATTTTTGTAAGTTTGTCACATAATTTTATTTTTATTCAGTGATATCAGATGTTGAAAGATCGCAGTGTTACCAAGCTTTGAGCCGAGGGTTATTGAAAACAATATCTCTATCTTACAAAGATAGTGATAATGTATGTATTCTATCCTCCACAGACTCCACATATGAGATTATATTGAAAATTATCTTAAGATTGAAGGCATAACTATTGAATCATAATTTTTGTAAGTTAGCCGAGGGTCTACCAAAAATAGTCTCTCTACCCTATAAAGGTAGTGATAAGGTGTGTATTCTATCCTCCATAGACTCCAGATATGAGATTATATTGAAAATTATCTTGAGATTGAAGACATAATTATTGAATCATAATTTGTAAGTTTGCTGAGGGTCTACCAAAAATAATCTCTCTACCCTACAAAGGTAGTGATAGTGTATGTATTTTATACTCCACAGACTGCACATATGAGATTATAGTGAAAATTATCGTGAGATTAAAGACATAAGTATTGAATCATAATTTTTGTAAGTTTGCCACATATTTTTATTTTTCTTCAGTGACATCAGATGTTGAAAGATCGCAGCATTACCAAGCTTTGAGTCGAGGGTCTATTGAACACAATCTATCTACCCTGCAAAGATAGTGATAAGGTGTGTATTTTATCAACCACAGACTCCACTATGAGATTATATTGAAAATTATCTTGAGATTGAAGTCATAACTATTGAATCATAATTTTTGTAAGTTCGCCGAGGGTCTACCGAAAACAGTCTCTCTACCCTACAAAGGTAGTGATAAGGTATGTATTCTATCCTCCACAGACTCCATATATGAGATTATATTGAAAATTAACTTGAGATTGAAGGCATAACTATTGAATCATAAGATTTGTAATTTTGTCACATATTTTTATTTTTCTTCAGTGATATTAGATGTTAAAAGATCACAGTGTTACCAAGCTTTGAGCCGAGGGTTATTAAAAATAATCTCTCTATTTTACAAAGATAGTGATAATGTATGTATTCTATTCTCCACAGACTCCACATATGAGATTATATTAAAAATTATCTTAAGATTGAAGGCGTAACTATTGAATCATAATTTTTGTAAGTTAGCCGAGGGTCTACTGAAAATAATCTCTCTACCCTATAAAGGTAGTGATAAGGTGTGTATTCTATCCTCCATAGACTCCACATATGAGATTATATTGAAAATTATCTTGACATTGAAGGCATAATTATTGAATCATAATTTGTACGTTCACCGAGGGTATACCGAAAACAGTCTCTCTACCCTACAAAGGTAGTGATAAGGTATGTATTCTATCCTCCACAAACTACATATATGAGATTATAGTGAAAATTATCTTGAGATTCAACACATACGTATTGAATCATAATTTTTGTAAGTTTGTCACATATTTTTATTTTTCTTCAGTGACATCAGATGTTGAAAGATAGCAGTGTTACCAAGCTTTGAGTCGAGGGTCTATCGAAAATAATCTCTCTATTCTACAAAGATAGTGGTAAGGTATGTATTCTATCCTCCACAGACTCCACATATGAGATTATATTGAAAATTATCTTGAGATTGAAGGCATAACTACTGAATCATAATTTTTGTAAGTTTGCCGAGGATCTACCGAAAACAATCTCTCCACCCTACAAAGGTAGTGATAAGGTATGTATTCTATCCTCCACAGACTCCACATATGAGATTATATTGAAACTTATCTTGACATTGAAGGCATAACTATTGAATCATAATTTTTGTTAGTTAGTCAAGGGTCTATCGAAAACAATCTTTCTACCCTACAAAGGTAGTGATAAGGTATGTATTCTATCCTCTACAGACTCCACATATAAAATTATATTGAAAATTATCTTGAGATTGAAGGCATAACTATTGAATCATAAGATTTGTAAGTTTGTCATATATTTTTGTTTTTCTTGAGTGATTTTTCAAACAGTAATTGTAGTACCATGTTCAATATCCATATCAACAACAAGAGTTTTGATTATCATAGAGCAACCAAAGCTACTAAAGGGATGTTTTGGTCATAATAAAGCAATCAAAGTGACAAAAGGTACATACACCAAGAATTTCGTTTATAAAGAGATATGTTGTAACATTTATCGCATTATGTAGTAACATTTATTTTTATCATTTAAATGAATCTTGCATTTGTTTTAATGTCAATTGTTATTTAATTTCATATAATTTATTGTCTATGTATAATGTTTATTCATATCATTTGAATAGATATAACATTTACGTTAACTTCAATTTATATCTTTTAATATATAATTTTATTGATTGACGGGAGACATAAGTGCAAAGCACGTACCCTAAACTAGTAAAAATAAAAACTAGAAGATACACTACTAGAAATTGGGTTGCCTCCCAATAAATGCTTGATTTAACATCGCGTCACAATGTCATCAAGTTCACCACTTTTTCTTTCACTTTGAACTTATGAATTACACCCCTAAATTATTTTCTAATTTTCTACTACGCTAAAGGGGCAGTGGTATAATAATAAAGAAACCAAGTAATAGATGTCACATCTTACCCTTCTTAGCCCTTACGTGAGGAATGCCGTTTTATCTTCTTGACTTGGCAAATTTTAAAATATAAAGGCCTTGCTCCTTATCCACACACTTCTCAATGCTTTAGAAGTCTCAATTTCTATGTCGCCAACCAAACACAATGTTGAAAAGTGCTTAGAATGAGGTCCAATAGCCCTTAACTCTAGAATGAAATTCTCACTTTTGTACTCCTCCTCGACATTGGGATCAATCAAAAAAGAATAGTTGAATAGTTTGAATTTCTCTTTCTGCTACAAAGCTAGCTAGTATCCATAAAAACTGGTCGTTGGGCATCAGACGCCACAACCTTTTCATATAACTAAGCCTGTAAGTCACGGATATTTGAGTCAGATTGGTCTATCTCTTATCTAAGCTCAACTTTTCTTTCTCTCAGTTGTGTCGCCATGTTTGTAAGACTATCATAGAGAAACTCATTAGATTTTATTGGTTGAGCTTGTTCCCTTAACCAAAATTCGTTCACTGTCTCTTCTTCTTCATAACTTTCTGTTTGAATGGATTCACACTCTTCTTCTAATTGAGTATTAGCTAAGCCGATAACTTGCAGCCTATCACGACCCGATTTTTCGAGTCATGATAGTGCCTATCGTAACCCATCAATAGGAAAGCCAAGCCATAGCTCGGAGCAGCAAGCAATGGGCTAATAGGCAGAAACCGAAAGAAAGGAGATGAAGAAGACACAATAACAAAAATAAATAAAGACATAAAGCAAAAGAACTAAAGTATAACATACATACTGAGACAGAAGAGGAAGAGGACAGTGTATACAGATGAACCCCTCCCAAGACATGGTAAGGTCAGTACTAGAGCCACATCTAACACAACCAGAGTACTAGACAGAAACTAAATATACACAACATATACAACAGTCTCGAGTACAAAAGACTATACAGGAGTAGATGAAGTAGGATTAGCCTCGGATGGCAACAAGCTCACCCTGCTCTGGATCAGTGCTGAGGAAGGACGATCACGTCACTGTCGTCAACTGGTGCTCGAATCTGCATCAGGAAAAAGATGCAGAAGTCCAGTATGAGTACCGGGCAACGGGTACTCAGTAGGCATCATCGACCAACTGAGCTCAATATAGCATAAACATAACTGAAATGCGAGGGTGCATACTAAGTCCGGGGTAAGAAAAATAAAGGGATAAATAACTACCAAACAATACACATGTGATAAGGATATAAGCAAAGGCGATACAGAATAATAAGTAAATGCGGAAATAAACAGACAAGTCAAACATAACCTAAATGGGCCTACATAAGCCCAGAAGGCACACTGAAGAAAACAATAACCCAACCGTGCCCCCATAAGCCGGTGGGAAACACAAGAAAAGTAAATACAAAACCATCAGTAACCTGTGGCTGAACCAGTATCCAGTAACTATCCAGTGGTGTACCGGGCTAAAACCGGCACCAATGGGTAATAACAAGAGGCCAGATGTCGGGATCGAATCGGACATAGTGGGTAATAACGAGAGGCCACATATATAATATATCTCAAAACTTATAGCCAGATGCTGAACTTGAACTGGAACTCAGTGAACCACGGTACCAAGTACCAGAACACTCGAATAGTATCGCAATCACTAGCCGGACTCAAATCAAAACTCATAATAAGCAGTAACCATCATCTCTGGATCAGTGGCCGAACTCGAACCAGAACACATAATAGTTAGTCTCCCGGAGTCATCATAACCAAGTGTAAGAATAGTGCCAGAATCCACACAAACACAAGTAAACGGGGACATACCGGCCCCAGACTGAACCCAAAACATAAATAAAGGAGCTAACCCACAATGTGCTACAAGGCCAATCCCTGGGTCCTCTAAGGTAAAATTCCTACTACGAGGCAATATATATGCCAAATCGGGTATCTCAAGTGTACCATAACAAGGCGGGTCCCACTACTAGGTCAGAGCTAACAATTTCGATCAAGTGTTATGCTATCTGTGGTTGATAGGGCCAAATGGGTTAAGGGATAATAACCAGGGTAAACCAACCCAAAGGTTATCCTACAAGAGTATCTCAAGGCTTTACTAAGTCCAATAATGTCTAAGGTTAACTATGCCGACTGTGAAGAGCAGCGGGGCCCACTATGGGGACTCAGAACCAAGTTTGGGCTAAACCTACCCGAGTCTGGAATAAGGTTCCCCAACACCCTACTAATAGTAGTACAATATTAACCAACCCTATAAAGGTCATCTTTAGCACACCACGAGGATAATGGGCCCAGAACATGGTCGAACAAGGCCCTAACCGACCCAAAAGGCCTAATCATAGCAAGCTAATGCCAATCTACAGCTACCACCCCGAACACTAGCACAATAGCACACAAATACTATAAATAAACTTAGTCTAGATATAAGGTAAGCCTAGCCAACCTGGAAGCCGTCGAATGCCTGCGAAGCCTGCTAAATAGGAGTTTTCCTTTTTCGAGAGGCCTTCGACTGCTGCCACGCTACCAAAATAATAAAGTACATGTCAAAATAAGACTATTAATACCCATATTGCTCAGGTCAGAAAATGACCAAAAATCCCACGTAGGGTCCGCTTGCTGAGTCGCAAAACCAAAGCCGTCACAGCATCCCAAATCTCCCCTTAACCAATAATCACAACAACCACCGCTCAATTCGAGCCCAAACATGGATCTAAAATAGTATCAACAATACGAAAACCACCAACTATACGAAATATACCGTAAAAATGATGAAACTTACCGAAATAACGACGATTACACATCCACAAATACTTCCCCACTAGAACCCGAGCTTGAATAATATGAGGGTAAGAGTAATATATGTAGAGTATGACATAATGCTATGAAGCTAGATATTGAATATAATTCAAAAAAATGGCAAGTGCTTAGATAATCATTACCTTAAGATACAAAGTCACAGCATAAGTTTATATTTGCTAAATTGTGGTCTTTTATGCCATCTGTACTAGCATTGATTGCTGGCACTATCCCTCCTCTTCCACGTGGAAGTGGAGGTGTCATTACAATGTTTACTTATCCCATTATCTAAGTATTAGGGTATTGCATAGATTCGTGGTAAAATAAATACAATATTTTGAATACACCATAATTAATAGAAAATTATTTCGAATAAAACCTCTATAAAATAATAATATTATTTTAACATATCTAGATTCACTATCTACGCTTAAAATATTAGTAGGTTATAAATAATATAAATGTATCGTAACTAAAAGTTTATCATACACATCTAAAATATTTTAGAAAGGTAATAAAAATATATTTCTACCAAATCCTAATTTAATTTAAATATTTCACAGCACGCTCGGTATTAATAAAATTCTCAAATGAACTGCCCCAAAACCGAACTGTCAGTCCCAGCAAGTCATAAATAACTTGGGGCAGTTATAGGAAAGTTCTAAGCGCCGAGAACACAAAAAAATGAGGGAAATGACCAGGAGGGTCATTACAGCATCCACTACTAAAAGGACTTTCGTCCGCAAAATTAAAGGATAAGGAAGTACTTGAAGGCCCGAACAGATAAAGATACTTGACCTGTATATCACTCTCGGTCTGATAAAACCCTTACCCAGAAGATACTGAAGCTGGCTATTTAGCTCCTTCAGCTCGACAGGAGCCATGTGATAAGGAGCCATAAAAATAGGTCGAGTGCCCGACTCGGGGTCAATAACAAATTCTATATCATACTCAGGAGGAAGGCCAGGTAGGTCGGTAGGAAAAACATTCAAAAAATCACGAACGACAGGAATAGAGTCAAGTAAAGGACTCTCAGCACTAACATCCCAAACATAAGCAAGGAATGACTCATAACCTCTTCATATCAGTCTCTTAGCCCGAATGTAAGAAATAATCCCTATCGGCGCGCGGCTAAAAGAACCCTACCACACAACCTGATGTATGCCAGGCATGGCTAAGGTGACAGTCTTAGCAAAACAATCCAAGATCGCATAGTAAGAGGATAACCAGTCCATGTCCAGAATCACATCAAAATCTACCATATCTAACACAATGAGATCAACTCGAGAATCAAAGTTCCAAATAGTTACCAAACAAGATCTATATACTCGATCCACTACTAAAGAATTACCCACGGGGGTAGCTACATGCAATGGCACAAATAAGGACTCGGAACATAAACCTAACTGTGGTGTATAATAAGCAGAAATATAAGAAAACGTGGATCCGGGATCAAACAAAGCAGAAGTTGGTTGACGACATATAGAAATCATACCTGTGATCATAGCATCTGAAGCCTTAGCCTCCGGCCTAGCCGGCACAACATACAACTGATCCTGCCCACTACCGGACTGGGCATCGACCCGACAAACGGACCACCCCTGGGACCCTAGAGACCACCCCTATGACCCTGTGCACAACCTCTAGCTGGAGGCGGCACTGCCCTGATCGGTTGTACGATCTGAATAGAGGGACCAATCATCCCACACCGGGGACACTTATGGGCGAAGTGACCAACGACCCTACACTCAAAACATGCCCCTGGTACTCTACTCTGTCTGGAAGGTCCAGCTGATCCGGTATGACCACCTCTGCTCTATGAACAGGTTTGACTACCTCTCTGAGGCTGACTACTAGCCTGACCACCAAAACCACTATAAACAGGCTGACCCCCATCTGATATCTGCAATGCTAATTGAACGGGTCTACTGGGCTAACCCTGACATTGATAAAACTACTGTTGCTGCTGGGGGACCCTACCCTGGGATATGCATCCTTCAGACCATGAGCTAATGTGGCTTCCACTGTAACTGCCCTGGACACGAGGTCTCCTATTGCTTCCCCCTTGGGCCTCGCGATCCATCTCTTCAATAGAATATACATGGTTAGCAATCTCGGTAAAAGACATCCCTAATGTTACTAAACTTTGTGTGGCTCTACAAAGTGACAACCGCAATTCTCTGACAAAATATCTGATCCTCTCATACTCATTAGGTAGGATCGTAGTAGCATATTTGGCTAATTCATGGAATCTAACCTCATACTCAGCTACTGACATCGAATCCTGTCTCAGCCCAAAAAACTCATCTCAGAGTCGCTCGTGCATACTGCGAGGCATATACTTCCCCAAGAAAACCTCAGAGAACTGAGCCTAAATCACAGGTGGAGACCCAGCTGGCCTAGAATTAAGGTAACCTCTACACCACCTTCTCACTTCTGTGTCTAGCTGATAAGCAACAAAATCTACTCCACGTGACTCTCAACCAACCTCAAGTTCCTCAACTTCTCCTCACAGCTAGATAGAAACTCATAGGCGTCCTATCCTAGAGTTCCCGCAGATTTGGGTGAAGTCAATCTCAGAAAATGGCCCAACATTTCTGCTCCTCGACAAACATAACTGGCTGGACTGCTACCGACTGTGGAACTATTGATATAGGCAAAACCTCTACTCTGGGTGCCGCAGCCGCAGGCTGCGCCCCAACATCAACTCTCTGCACTACTGGCTGAGCTTCCTCAGCTGGAGGACCTCCAACTAATCCCAGCAACTGTACCAAAATATCTCGGAGTACTGATGTAGCTATAAACCCAGGTGGGGCCTGGGCTGCTCCCTAGCTAACCTGCTGCTGTGGTGGCGGAATACCTTGAGCTCTATTAGGCTCAAGGGCAATAACTGTATCAGGTAATGGACCCTTCGCCTGACCTCGACCCGGGGCTACTGCTCTACCCTTCCCCCAACCTCTATGTCAACCTCAGCCCCTAACTGGAGCTCTCGTTGTGGGCTCAGGGTCCCGCTCCCTGGCTTCCGTGCCATGCGTCCTAGCCATCTGCGTAAAGAGTGAACCAAACAAAAATCAGAAACCCACTTAGACTCAACACACAAAAGTGAATCAATAAAGATTAGGTTTTCTAAACTATTCCATAAACTCACGAAGATAGGATACAGATGTATCCGTACTGACCCACTAGACTCTACTAAACATCGGCTCATGTACCAACAATACTGGCAAACCTAGGTTCTGATAACAAGCTGTCACAACCCAATTTTCTGAGTCATGATGTCTCCTACCATAACCTACCAATAGGCAAGCCAAGCCATAGCTCGGAACGGCAAGCAACGGGCTAACAGGTAGAAACCGAAAGAAAGAAGATGAAGAAGACACAATAACAATAATAAATAAACACAGAAAGCAAAAGAACTAAAGTATAACATAAACACTGATACAGAAGAGGAAGAGGAAAGTGTATATAGATGAACCCCTCCCAAGACCTGGTAAGGTCAGTACTAGAGCCACAGCTAACACAACCAGAGTACTAGACAGAAACCATATATACACAACTAATACAACAATCTCGATACAAAATGCTATACAGGAGTAGATGAAGTAGGATCAGACTCGAATAGCAATAAGCTCACCCTGCTCCGGATCTGTGCTTAGGAAGGAGGATCACATCACTATCGCCGACTGGTGCCCGATCTGCATCGGGGAAAAAGATGCAGAAGTGCAGTATGAGTACCAGGCAATGGGTACTCAGTAGGTATCATCAGCCGACTGAGCTCAATATAGCAAAAACATAACTAAAATACGAGGGTGCATGCTAAGTCCGGGGTAAGAAAAATAAAGGGATAAATAACTACTGAACTTTACAAATATGATAAGGAGATAAGTAAAGGCGATACAGAATAATAAGTAAATGTAGAAATAAACAGACAAGTCAAACATAATCTATCTGGGCCCCCATAAGCCAAGAAGGCACACTAAAGAAAATAATAACCCAACCGTGCCCCCATAAGCTGGTGGGACACATAAGAAAAGTAAATGTAGAACCGTAAGTAACCGATGGATGAACCAGTATCCAGTAACCATCCAGGGGTGTATCGGTCTTGAACCGGCACCAATGGGTAATAACAAGAGGTCAGACGCCTAGAACGAATCGGACATTGTGGGTAATAACGAGAGGCCACATATATAATATGTCTCATAACTCATAGACAGATGTCAGACTTGAACCAAAACTTAGTGAACCACGGTACCTAGTACCAGAATTCTCGAATAGTATTGCGTCATTAGCCAGACTCGAATCGAAACTCATAATAATTAGTAACCATCATATCTGAACAAGTGGTTGAACTCAAACGGGAACTCATAATAGTTAGTCTCCCAGAGTCATCATAACCAAGTGCCATAATAGTGCCAGAATCCACACAAACACAAGTAAACGGGGACATACCGGCCCCAGACCAAACCCAAAATATAAATAAATGAGCTAACCCATAATGTGCTACAAGGCCAATCCCTGGGTCCTCCGAGGTCAACTGCCTACTACTAGGCAATATATATGTCAAATTGGGTATCTCAAGTGTACCATTGCAAGGCTGGTCCCAACACTAGGTCAGGGGTATTAATCCCGGTCAAGTGTTATGCTATTTGGGGTTGATAGGGCCAAACGGGTTAAAAGATCATAACTAGGGTAAACCAACCCAAAGGTTATCGTAAAAGAGTATTGCAGGGATTAACTGGTGTAAGTCCAATAATATCTAAGGTTAACTATGCCGACTGTGAAGAGCAGCGGGCCCCACTATGGGTCCTAAAATCAAGTCTGGGTTAAACCTACCCGAGTTTGGACTAAGGTTCCCCAACCCCCTACTAATAGTAGTACAACATTAACCAACCCTATAAAGGTCATATTTGGCACACCACGAGGATAACGGGCTCGGAACATGCTCGAACAAGACCCTAACCAGCCCAAAAGGCCTAATCATAGCAAGCCAAAGCCAATCTACACCTACCAACCCGAACACTAGCACAATAGCAAGCAAGTACTATAAATAAAATCAGTCTAGGTATAACGTAAGCCTAGCCTACCTGGACGCCACCTAATGCCTGTCGAAGCCTGCTAAATAGGATTCTTCCTTTTTTGAGAGGCCTCCGACTGCTGCCACGCTACCAAAATAATAAATTACATATTAAAACAAGACCATTGATACCCATATTGCTTAGGTCAAAAAACGATCGAAAATCCCACGTGGAGCCCGCTTGTGGAGTGGCGAAACCGAAATCATCACAGCGTCCCAAATCTCCCTGTGACCAATAATCACAACAACCACCACTCAATCTGAGCCCAAACATGGCCTAAAATAGCACCAACAATACCAACACCACCAACTATACGAAATATACCGTAAAAACGCTAAACTTTCTTAAATAACGACGATTACACGTCCACAAATACTTCCCCACTAGAATCTGAGCTTGAATAATATGAGGGTAAGAGTAATATATGTAGAGTATGACATAACGCTATGAAGCTAGATGTTGAATATAGTTCAAAAAAAGGCAAGTGTTTGGATAATCATTACCTTAAGATACAAAGTCACAACATAAGTTTATATTTGCTAAATTGTGGTCTTTTATGCCATTTGTACTAGCATTGATTGTTGGCACTATCCCTCCTCTTCCGCGTGGAAATGGAGGTGTCATTACAATGTTTACTTATCCCATTATCTAAGTATTTGGGTATTGCATAGGTTCGTGGTAAAATAAATACAATATTTTGAATATACCATAATTAATAGAAAATTATTTTGAATAAAACCTCTATAGAATAATAATATTATTTTAACATATCTAGATTCACTATCTCCGCTTAAAATATTAATAGGTTATAAAATAATATAAATGTATCATAACTAAAAGTTTTTCATACACATCTAAAATATTTTAGAAAGGTAATAAAAATATATTTCTACCAAATCCTAATTTAATTTAAATATTTCAGAACACGCTCGGTATTAATAAAATTCTCAAATGAACTACCCGAAAATCAAATTGTCAGTCCCAGCAAGTCATAAATAAATTGGGACAGTTATAAGAAAGCTCTAAATGCCGAGAACGCACAAAAATGAGGAAAATGGATGGGAGGGTCATTACACAGCCATTACAAGTTTTAACCTTAACCTGTATCTCCGTGAGTTTGGAACACATCCTTTCCATGAATTCCCCTAGTTCTGCTTATCGCTTCTATATTTTCTTCATCATATCTATAAGGTGAGACTCATGTTCTGCATCCTTCAACTCATTACTCCTGCCAATATCACGAATAACAGAAAGATCATAACAGGGGCTCAGGGGATGGGAATAAGAGTTAGGACAACCATTACAATGATTATCTTGACCACCACATATGCGATATATATTCAATTCAAAAGATTGGGTAGACATATACAACCCACTCCATGAAAAATTATGACAATTTATATTCAAGTGGCATCCTCCACAGTAGAGACAAGAATTACCGACATATGAATGCATATCATTCCAATAATTTGTATTCCAAAATGTTATGTTAAGAAAGGTAGGAAAAAATTCTAAACAAATTATATATACAAAAATAATAAATAAACTTTAATAGACAATACACAAACACCTAATTTAGAAAAATAGTCAATTTCTACGACCCCGCAATGACACCAAAAATCGCATCCATCCAAGCTCACACGCAAGTGTACGCGGTCATACAAGTAATATAGGATTGAAAATCGAGATATCATACCCACAGGAACTTGTTGATTAACTATTTGCTAAATTTAATCTAATGCTAATTATTTATTCAAATGGTAGATCCCAAAGATATATTTATAAATTAACTAAATTAAAAATAAAAATAAATAACTAATGAACAATTAACTAGATGAAGAGAAAATTTTTATGTAATCAATGTGATGAAATAGATCTAGGATTATGGATTTGCTAACAATCATGTTGAATATTTAATTTCATCGACTTGCTTGATTTATCTAGTTATTGATTTAGGGGGCTAATAACATGATTATTGTCTTTCGAGCCCCTAATATCTATTCATATGAACTTCTATGTCTATATTCCTATGATCAAGAATGAACATGCAAATGCAATTGTTTCTCTCATTTTGTAATCAAGTAAGACGATCTAGGTATATTCCTATCCTAGCCACAAATCAGTTGTTTATTTTACTAAAGAAATGATCTTCCTCCCTATATTCTTCATTCTAACTCAAGATTCTTCTCCTGAGTTCACAATGAGAATATGAATTAATTCTAATGGTCACAGAGTATAAAAATAGTAAGATGAAGAATATAAGAACAACTAATATGATAATCTTCACAAATCGAATCAAAAGTCTACTACAACAATCATGAAGCTTCCATAATCCTAGAATGAGAAGTTTAACTCTCCACATACACATGGAGAAATTACAATAAATTATCCAAAGAAAAATGTGAAAATAACTAAGTATGGAGAAGAAAATATTAAATCAATTTTTTTGGCCTCTATGGAGGCTCCTAGCTCTCCCTAGATCAAAAGTTGTGCAAAAATCGTGCTTAGGATGTATTTGTAAAAGTTGAAAATAACTCTTTTACTGAACTTGGACTGAAACTTGGAAAAATTCTAATGCTAAAATACGAAGTCTGCGAGGCGCCCTTCAAAGCTCTAATTTGTATGCACGAGGCATCCTTCAAAGCGCCAAACTGTCTGCGTGAGGCGCCCTTCAAGGCACCAATCTTCCTGTGAGAGGCTCCCTCCAAGACACCAATATGTCTGTGCAATGCGCCCTCCAAGACACAGGAGGGTGTTTTTTCATGCTCTCTGGAGTTTTATCTTAGATGCGACGCGGGCTTCATTACAAGGTTTCTCCACGTCGCAGACCTTATTTATCTACTGCCATAGGTTCCTTTTAGTTAGGGGTGTGGATCGGTCAGTTCAGTTTTATATATTATTGGTTCGATTTATCAGTTTTCGGTTTTTAAATACGCTAAACCAATAACCAAACTAATAAGATATTTTGTATCGATTTTCAATTTATCATTTTTGTCCTTAACGGTGAGATTTTTAGTTTAACCGATAAGAAAATTCTCATAAAATAAATATCAATTTGGCACAAAGATTTTCAATATTGCGTAACCGTAGCAACTAACATGACATCAATAAGAATGCTCACTAAATAAAAATATTAGCAGCTAACATGACATACGCCTTACAGTGCCAAATTCCACAAAATAAGAAGTCTACCATCTTGTCCACTAACTATCCAATAATTAAAAATTTCATCAATAACAGTCGAGTTTAACTTTAGAGGTTTAACTTTAGAGGTCTAATTTTCTCATCAAATTGAATAATGAATAGGTTTAACTTTATCGGGTTATAAGTTTTTAGGAAATTGAATAGGTACATAGAAATTAAAGAGAAATTAAGTGAAGGCACTAATAACTAATAAGCAAAAGTATTAATTTATTATATTCTTATTGGGTTATCAGTTTACCCAATAACCCCATATGAAAAAACTGAAACCAAACCATTAACCCAATAACATTTTTTTATAAAACCATTAAAAAATAATTAACCCAATCACCCAATAATAATAAACCAATAGTACTTTTATCAGTTTGGTTTATTGGTCGGTTCGATTTTTGTACACCCCTACTTTTAGTCTGTAATACTCCATTTCTGCTTCCTTTGTCATTTTTGGTCAATTGCTTGCGTATTTTAGCATGAAACATGTCTAATCACATATATTAGCTTACCCACATCAATTTTCACAAAACACATAGATATACGTGAATTTATTCTCAAAATTTAAGCTCAAACATAGATAAAATATGGTACTTGATTGTATAGATACACCCAAGATCAGTGCCATCCTCTAAAGTTTAGGGGGTTGGGCGGTGTCCTGGCCCCGTTTTGCCTCCCCGACTTGATTTTTCTCTGTTATTTCTCCCATAGCTTATCCATGTGATCCCGAACTAGTTTCTTAACTTACTTTTGAGTCAAATAATATGATCCCAGAGCTCCAACACGAGTAGGAAATGTTCCCAAATATAACCCATGATGCGAAGTGTTACATGAAGGCTAAAGAATATTGAGGAGAGAGTCAGGCACAACAAAAATAACATCATCCATGAAATTGAAAATCTGAAAAAAAAAACGAAAAGAAGATTGGGAGCATATAAAAAAATTCTTATAATAATGAAACATGACAAGACATGTAATAATTTATATTACTCATTTATGGGGAAAGGGGTTAGGGTTTCTTTCTCATATGAAATAAAGGAGCGAATAAAGAGACTTACTATGGGAGAGCGCGAGAGAGAAAAGAGAGTTATGTGAAAGAATAGAATGGATTCCAAAAACTATGGAATACCAAAGAAAAAGCTTATGCGCTCCTATCATAAATTTGCCCTTACAAAAGCAATAAAATTACTAAAATGCCCTTGATCATTCCATTGTTCATCTTTCTATATAATAGAAATTAGTAAAGTAATGTAAAATTAGATATTTCAGGCAAAAATAGAAAAAAGTATGGTTAAAAAGAGATATACTATTAGGGGTCATTTGATAGAGTGTATAATAATAATTCTGAATAAGGAGTATTGGTAATTCTTGCATTACTAATACAAGTATTAGTAATGCTGATATTAGTTATGCAGACATTATTTCTTACACATTGATTGATTTGATGTATCAAAAATAATATATATTTAAATAATTTTTTATAAAAAGATGTTTGTTTACCAAAATACCCTTCTTTGTACACTCTCTTTTCAAGCATAGAAGGAAATAGCAGCAGCTACTATTGTAGAAAAGAAAACCCCAAATCAATGGAATTTTGGCCGAAATAAAGAGGAAGAAATCAGAAAACAAGAATAATCAAGCGAAGAAGCCATCACAGAACTGAAAAAAATAAAAATAAAAAGCAAGGAAAAAAGCAGTAGGATTCCGAAAGATGAAGTTCTATCATAGCCGCCGCATCGACAGATGAAAAAAATGGCAGATGGATTTACTTTATACACGGAAGAGGAGTTGGGTATTGGGAGGTCTAATGCTGGAGGTACCCCAGTTTCCTTTTAATTGTAATTGTTGTTTTTAGCTAAATTTCACGTACTCTTCACTTTGATGCCACACCCGTATTGAATTCTCCAAAAATACACTATTTTTGGAGAATCCAACACGCACACGTTGACATTTTTACACTACTTTTGGAAACACGCATCCATTGACATTTTTATAGAGTTCGAGCAACATAGGTTTTTAGTAAATTTCGAAAGAATTGTTTGAGATTAAAGAAATTATATCGGTTTTGTAGTGAAGTTGTCATAGTATATGTCCATTTTGAGGATGAAGTTTTGTTCTTTTTATTGACTGGTGTAAGTTTTAGCAGTTTTGTTTGAATGTATGAGAAATTTTTGTTTATAGACGTAAAGTTTTTTGTTGATGAGTTGATGGATAAGAGTTGAATCAGGATGGCAATGGTTGCCATCTTGATATTGCTAATTTTATGTATCTCGGTTTATAAAGATACATTGTCTTGTGCTATAAGTTCGATATTAGGTTTTTAATTAGTTTTAAGGAAGCATCTTTGAAGAATTTTTATTGCTTACACCAACCATTCCTGTATTTTTTGCTTAACTCATTGGTTTCATCAAGTCATTGACTAATGGTTGTCCAATTCCCAAGAATTAATAGTTCTCTCAAATTTTCTTTAATTTGTGTCTATAAGTGAAGTATAATTAGGGTCCCATGCTAAAAGTAGAGTGCGTGGAGCATTCAGAGCATATGATATATGCTGATGGGGTGGAGACAATAACAAAGAGGTCGAAGAAATCAAAGGTTGTTGTTGCTAAGATTGCTGCAAAGATCATCAACTCTGATATCGTTGTTTTAAGTTGTCAATTTGAAAATATTGATATGTTGTTTCATTGTGAATTTTGTGTTGAATACTAATTGGGTAAATATGGAGCTTTTTTGTGAATTTTGCAGGCATCATATGATACACAAGATATTTTGCATTTAGATTTCAGGTTCTTAGAAAATAAAAGCCTCCATGTATTTTCTTTGTCGTTATTCATCTAGTTCAGGTTTAAAAAGCACCTTAATTTAGGTGACGTGAATCTATGATGGAACTATAGAGACATATCTAACTCCAGAGTTGAGCCTATCAAATTTGAGCTTTTCTAGAATATATCGGAGACCTTTGAGCAGTAACTGTAGTTATTAATTAACTACAATTAACTGGTTGTTCCTCTCTCTTTACATTATCAGGCTTATAAAGCTTATGGTAAGTTATCAACATTAGAGATGGTTGTCAATGCATCTACAGATCACTACCATAATTTCATATGTTTTATGCAGAGCTCAAGCACGTATATATAATTTCTCTGAATGCTATTTAGTTCTTTGATGTTGCCCAAAAGGGAAGTCTTGCAATATTCATAAACTATTCATGGTAAGTGCTGAAACGCAGATATAGATCGTTGTCAGTTTATGGCATATTATTTTGATTAATTGATGTTGAATGATGAAAAGCAAGATATATTTGTTGAAATGAAGCTGCCGTGTTACGGGAAATAATGGTAGGTTTTTTTTGAGATCTGTTATTATCGGAGTAATTTTTAATTAATAAAATTTAGGTGGTTTGTTACCAAAAAATTGTGAAGTTTTGAGCTTTATACTCCATTTTGAAAAGAATAATGATTAGTAATTGCTATCGTTTTTAATTGATGAAGAGTAGAAGGATGATTTACATTCATCTTTTCATTTTCTGGTCAATTTTTATACATTTTTTCAAGAGTTCAGCATATATTATTAACGTGGTGTTTATGTTCTTTGTTTCAAGAATATTGTCAGAAATGTGCCAAACCTGAAGATGTTGGAGCTGTCCCTGAGGAGAAGTCAAGTGACGAGAAGATAAGCAATGTTGAATATGATTCAGCTGACGATGCAGTTGCGGATCCTCTTGTTCCATGATCGACTCCCTACTGATTATTTTCATTGGCTTTTTGTATTTGTAAGTGATATTCTTAGTCCTATTTAAAATCAAGCTGAACTAAAAAGTTCAAGACTATTCATTGGGGAATGATGTATGCTCATTTGAGTCTTTCAGGCAAGCAAAGTCACAATTTTCAGTATCATGAGTATACTTTGGAACAAAAGTTGGCCAATAATCAAATTCGGCATCCACCTCTGGCCAATAATCATTAAACTACTAGAGATATTATCAATGAAAAGCAAAGACTAGATCTAGAGAAATACAAGAAAAATTGAACAATTGTCATAGCGACTCATAATTGCATCCTAGAATCTCAAAATTAAACAACTACAAAGAGAATTTGAAGAACTGTCATAGCAGCTATATAATTACATATGCACTTAACATTTGTCTAGAGTTGAGGTATTTAATAAACATTAGTTACACAAAAAATTTTAGCATCTTTAGGCCCATACCAATAACTAGAGTTGTCAAAAAATGACACTATTGTCAAACTTTAAAGTTGTTAGTCAAGCAAAAACGATCAAACTACTGCCGCCACTTATATCCACAAGTTTGTCGTACTTCAAAGTTCATCATGAACAACCATCCACACCATTGTGTCGTGCTCATCTTCACCCATACGTAAAAATAACTCCATCTTTTTATCATCTTTATAGAGAACCTTTACAACTTTGATACATTATCCTACAGTGTGCAACTTAAAAAATACAGGGGATTTAAGAATAGAATAAATTTGACCACAAACATCGAATCGGTCAATTTTCATAACTTCCATCATACCCTCAAGAAATGTTTTAGTATCATCCTCCACTATTTTTTTCCTTATTTTTCTCTTTTTCATTAACATTAGAAAAGGACCTTTTAGCATACTCACCTTGTTTATGAGTTTGTTGGGATCCGATATTTTCATATATTTTAGCACTAGCTTCAGCGACATTCTCTCCTCCAGTAAACACACTAGATCCAGTGGCATTTTCAGATCCAGTAAATGAACTAAGTTTAGTGGCATCTTCACCTGTAGTAAATGCACTATGTCCAGTGACATTTTCAGCTTTTTTCAATATCTATTTTAGAGCTATAGTAAGCACCATCTTCTTCTTCATCATCAACATCAATAAGAAATCCCAAACTCATGTCATTACAAAGTTTTGAAGCTCGACTCATTTGAATTTCCTCAATACATTTAGCGGTCCTTCTGCGAACTCTCATGTTGCTCTATTCTTGTCAAAGATTTCCTTAAACATTGGCCATTTCTTAGTATTCATACTCTTGGCTTGTGGTTCAACCTACAAAAAAGTAATTAAAATATAGAGTAATATTATATTAATCAATTATGAAAGGATTTAAAAGCATTTAACACCCACTAATCAGATCTACTAAAACCATTAAAATGACTATATAGTATGCTAGCACACAAAAGAATGAGAAGATCTTTCATATAACTTAATTTTGGTCCATTCTTCATTTTTTTAATATCAACTTAAACAGAATCCCTTCTTTGAATAGCCTAATCAATCTCTACAACTAACAACTAATAACTTAATAAAAATAAAGCATGCAATCAACTAATAGAGATTAATGATATTTATAAATACCGGGAGATATTAATTCTAGCTCTTATGCCTTCAGACAATAGCAAACTTCAGTAAATCAAGATGTCTACTTCCATTCACATTTATTTTGATAGGATGAAAATTGACTTGCATAAAGACTCCTAAGATAAACTAAGCAGCATATAGAAAACTCAAAATTCTCACCTCAAATGAACTTTCAATTTGAGTTAATATCAACAAAAAAATACAATCAATAATAGATAACACATTTCAAGATAACACCAATAGATCAACAATCAACAAAAAGATGATCTGAATAGATAAACTATCAGTTATTATCACTGTTTTAAAAGATAGTCTGACACTAATTTTTCAAAGCGGTGAAGTTATGCCATGTTCAAATTCAAGTTATTTTTTTTTGGAATTATTGGAGACCATAAAAACTAAGATCTAGAGTACGTACATTGGTGACAGCAAAATTATTTACTTCGGTACAGTTTGAAATTCTTTTAGGTCCATTCCCTCAAGTAAACTATTAGCAGGAAGATCTCTACTGCAGGTGGTAATTAGAAGGTGCAAGTGGTAATTAGAAAGGTTAAAGAAGAGATGACATATACTTAATACGGGAAGTGAAAAAAATCGCAGAGACTATCAGAATAGTAAGTGGAATCATATTAATTACCTTCATAAAGTTATCCCAAAATATTGGATCATCAACTAATATAGCTTCATCACTATATTGAAATTCCAAACCATTTTGAGTCTTTAGGAGAGCTATAATTTCATAACATTTTTTCAATATCTCATTTTATTTTTGATATGTGGTTCACCTTTCAATCCACTTTTAGGATGATGTTTGTGTATATAACGCTCTAACTTCATCAAGTGGTCTCCGGTCTAAAAATTTCATTATCATCTCTCCAATCATTAGCACACAACTCTTTTAATCCATCTAAAGGAGTCTGTTCTATTTCTGAAATCCACATCCTTCATGTTGAAGGTATTGAGTTGCTTGGCTTTTTTGATGCCTTGATTGATGATGTTTGACTATTCATTTCACCTGTAAAATTTTGTGTAATAGATTACCAAAAAATTTTAAAATAGAGCATCATAATAACGTCAGAAAGTGTGTTGAAATACCAAAGATGCATTTTTAAGTTAATACACTTTACAATAAGAGAATGAAATGCAATTAAGCTCACAAAGATCAACTGATTCAACTAAACTGCACTATATATTAAATCATACAACAATCAAAGTTGTAAAGAGTACATAAGGATATTCAATTAATCTCACTAAAATTAAAAGAGCCTGGCAGCTATACAGCTCATACCAGACCATTTCTAAAGCGCTAATAAAGTCCAAAAAGTGTCCCATAGCTAACAGGTAGTAATATAGTCCAAAAAGTGGCAACAGATTAATTGTTAGATCTTGCATTCCATATTAATTGAGCCTACTCATCCCTCCAACTGGTCCACTCCTCAGACGATTCAACAATATCAATATTTTCGTATTGATACTCTGCTTATTCTTCCATATCAATGTCTAAGGAATCCATTTCCATCTCTATAAGAATAAAGTTATGAATCAAGAAACAAGCACTAATTATCCTGTTATGAACCTTAACCGAGTACCACGAAGAGCTTTTAAGAATTCCTCAACGTCCTTTCAGCAGACCAAATGCCCTTTCAATAACATTACGGGCCCTAAAATGACTCATGTTGAAAAGCTCTTCTTTATATCGAGGTGATGGATTGTCACCTCGCCAATCCTTTAACCAGTATCTATATCCTCGACAAGGTGACAAAAAACCTTTTTCATTTATATATCTTCCATCGTACAAATAATAATTACCTATAATATAAACATATAATTTAGTTACTTTTATATAATATTCTGTCTGTGATGTAACTTGAAAGCATATACATGACCTACCTTCAAGAATTTTTAAACCATTCCTTCTTACTATAGCATCTCGTAAAACACGGCCATGGACAACTGCTCCTTCCCAACCAAGTAACATATAAGTAAAATTGAGGTTTCTGTCACAAACTCCCAAAACATTAATTGGTATCTCTTCCTTTCTTGTCCTGTATTTTGGTTTGTATTGAGTTGGAACTCTAATAGAAATATAAGTACTGTCTTGTGCACCTAAACAACCCTATAAGATAAATTATAGTGTTATCTCAAAGTATAATTATATTTTTTGTAAAATCATAAAAGCTGCATTTATTTAGTTTTGTACTTACATTAGAAGTGCTAAACAATAATTTCACCTACCTCAAATCATTTCCATCAATCTTCAGTCTTATCCCCAAGCACCGATTTAGAATTAACAAGTAACAATGGAGTTAGTTTGAGAATAGCACACAAGCATTCATTGAAAGCCTAGCTTATACTCCATCCCGATCTAATATAATCAACCTTGATAGATCTATTCTTCTCGTGATAAGCCAAGATATTTAAAAATATCGCTAACTTTTCACTGCTTGACATACTTTTATTGTCGGCCAAACCTCCAATATCCTTAGTTAAGAGAACTAAAATGTCAAAGGCATTTCTATCCATTCTTAGCTTATTGATACATACATTATCGTTGTCATTTATGATATAATGCAAGTGAGAAATAATTTTCGGAACTCAAACACTAATACGATACCTAACCTCACGCCTGTTTTGACATCGTCTTCTTAGAGAATGACCATGACTAGCCATGAAAAGGCAAATAAGGACAACAAGAAATTGTTGGAACATAATCTCTTCAAGAATAACATATTCAATACCTAATAGTGGTTGAAGATCCATAATAACACCTAAATGTCCCATCAAAATAAAAAAAAATGAATACATCTAAAATTTTACAATAAGTATCTATGAGCAATCATATAGAGAGTGAAACAGACAAGCCCAAAGAAAAAGAAGGTAAACCTAAATTTCATCATCAAACCTATTGAGTTTGAAAAACAGGGTTTCACAATTATTTGCTAAATTGAACCTAGCAAAACACTTTTATAGCATTCCAAAATGGTTGGCATACTCCAAATCACTGATTTTGGTATAAAAAAAAAATACCTAAATTGTGAAATAGGGGTAGAAAAAACAAACGATGACTAAAAAATAGGTTTGATAGAATTACTAACCTTGTGGAGAAAAGCAAACAATGTTTGATTAAGCAGAAAGAAGAAGATGGGGAGAAATCACCCTCTTTTCCATGACAAACTCAAAGAAAAGAGAGAGAGAGAGCAACTTTTTTAATATGGTGGAAAAAAAAAACTGGAAAATGTGATATGGTGGGAAAAGGAACCGGGAAAATATTTTGAGGGGTAATAACGTTATTGAACAAGTTAATGCATGTGTTGAAAGTCTTGTATTACTAATACATGAAAAATGATGGTATTATTAATATACACCTCAGTGCACAATAGAGTGTATAATTAATGCAAGTATTAGTTATACATAGTCTAAAAAAATGTATCAAACAAGGTACTAGTAGTATACAAGTCTAATACATATATTTATTTTATTTAATACACTCAACCAAACAAACCCTTTAGGCTCGTTTGGTATAAGGGGTAAGGCATAACAAAACCCAAGATTAATTTTAGAATGAATTTATCCCATATTTGGTTGAGATAAAATCGAGCCATAACTTATCCTAAAATTAGTTATCCCATAATTATAGTGTTATTTTTATCCCATATTGAGGGTGAAATAACAATCTCGGGATAACTAATTCGGGATCCAAACCAGCCCTAAGAATTTAGGACCAAATTTGTCTAATTTTATACTGATCAAGGTATCTATATTGTATGACCTACAATTTTAGAGAGGCATGTGTAATTAACTGGAAAAAAAGAGGGTATACACCCCCAAGGAACATTACCGTATAAAGATTCAAAGGAAACCCGAGTGGGAATTGGTGGGACAAAGGATTGAGGAGTATGCCGGTGTCAAGACCTGAGTTATCGGATTCTAGAGTTATTGCTCATGTCGACATGGATTGCTTCTACGTTCAAGGTTCTACTTTCCCTTAAATATTTCGGATTTATATCACCTCTTGATCAGTTTGTGTTCGTATTAGGGCATAAGCAAACTAGACACTATTATGTAGAATCCCTTCATTTCCCTTCTGAAAAAAATCACAATTATTTCCATTCCTATGGTCTTCTAATGAAAAGCTACTAAACAGAAAGTTAAATTTTCACTTATGAACACGTTGCCCTTTAGGATTTCTTGTTTCTTGTAATAATAATACCTAAAGACGCCGTGATGTGCATTGCAATCATAAACCCATCAGAGACGGAGAAGATTATTTAATACATATCAAATGAGTGTTTTAACACAAATAGAGTTTGAGCCAAAGCTACCGGATTACTATGCCTTTGCCCCTAAAGCTAGTACTTCCTTGAGGATGTTCCTATAAAGTTCTGTTATTTCTTAGACTTATTCCGTAGCTCTTCTATAGTTAGTACGAAATACCTGATAGTTTTTGGTTTAAGGAATCTGATGTTCTTGCACCCAAGGGTGTGGCTTGATTGTCAATGAAGTGGAAGAATAATAATGAGGTCTCATGTTTAATTTCACACTAGGTAACTGGGGCGTTTGACCATGGAAATTTTTCACTTTTTTCCGGAGTTGAACTCCAAAAGATATGTTTAGCCATAAAATTCCGGAAAGTTCCAAAATTCAACTTAAAGTTGAATTCTAGAATTTTCAAGAATTCGAAAAGCAAGAAAAAAGTGTTTTCACTTTCACTCCAAATTACTCACAAAAATTCAAAAACAAGTCCAACTTGTATTCATACCCAAACACAACTCCAATTTCAAAGATTTTTTTGATATTGGTAACGAGCTCCAATTTCAAAGATTTATTTTTCACTTTGAAAACAAAACTACTTTTTTCAAATTTCACAATGAAACATGGACAAACGCCCACTTAGGCAGACGAGAAAGATTTTTTTTTTTTGAAATCCTTTTGTTGAAAAAGAAAAAATTCTTCTCATCTACCTATTCTCCATGGGTAGATTTACACATTATTGTGCAGGTACTCGGTGGAATAGTCGAGTTGTGCACAAGTTGGTCTAGACACCGCTACCATAAAAAAAAGGACTTTGGATGTTCTTACAGATAATGTTTCATAAGTAAATATATAAGATGTTAAATATTGGTGTACCCTAAGCGATAGCACATAAGCCTTTATTGTCAATGCTCTACAACAACTATACATCAGTCCCAAACATATTGGGCTGGCTATATGAATCCTAACTGACCTCCAATTAAGATTCATCTTAATCAAGCATTATATCATTTTAAAAGTGCTAAAAGTTCTCTATATTTTCTGCTAGGGTTAAAAGAATCCTAAAGAGCAAAAGGCTTAAAGCAAACGTACTAACATGACTAAAACATATTCCCAACTAATTGGTGTGGCCTATATAGGTCTTTTCCTTTCATTATGCTCTATCTTTCACGAAGTCTACATGAATTCTAATTTAAGTTCATTAGCCATGATAACATTTCACACACTTGTGTTTTGAGTAAATTAGTGTTTGTGACTGGACAGCTATTGAAATCACCTGTTAATGAAAATTCCACTATTGTGATGAAAGTATCCCCTTTTACGATATCACTGATTTGTTGCTCATCTGGGTCATAAGATGACCCAGTTCTGCAATGAAAAGGCTATTCTCCTAAATTTTATATTAGCATTCTCTTGTTTAAAACCTATCACTCTGAGGAGGTTTGTCTATTCGTATTATGGAGTGCATCCTTTTACTCCCTAACCCTTATTTCATTGTCCTATTTAAGAAAGTATATTTTTGGTTAGTAAAAAAAAGTTGGTTACATGGAATTATTTTTCTTTCTTCTCTCTCCTCTCGACGCACACTAGTGTGCTATTACTGTGCACCTTGCCGGTATGGCCAAGGGACAGCTGAAGATGGAGGACAACAAGGCCACTAAGAACAAGGATGTTGACGCTGGGAAGCAAAAACAAGCTGATGTGGGTGCGAATTCATGAGATAGTGATGTTATCATATTTTATCAATAATAGTGATGTTACCATGTTTTTCTTGTGTATTTATCTTTTTGCTGTGCAATTTCGTTATGCCATGATCTATCTTTATAGTCTGGCTAACTGGTCACACTGTGTATCTGTAGTGGAGCAGCGAAAGCAACAGAGTCTAAGAGGTCAACCCACTGCTGTTGTACAGTGCAATTCTTGGCAAGGCGGGGGACTGATCGCTGTTAGTTATGAGGCTCGTAAGTTTGGGGTGAAGCGGTGAGTCTGTGTAACTTTGGTTGTATGAGTAATTAACTGGTTATTCTTGGATAACTTGATACTCATCAAACGTCCGAGAGCTGAAATTTACATGTTTAAGCTCAATGCGAGTTGATGAAGCAAAGCAAGTTTGTCCGGAGATACATCTCGTTCAAGTCCCAGTTGCCCGTGGTAAAGCTGATCTTAATTCTTACAGGAATGCAGGCTCAGAGGTCCATTGTTACTGAAAGCTACCATTGTTCTCTATGAACGAATAATGTGTCTGATAATCATACCATAATATAATTGCAGGTTGTCGCCATACTTTCTAGAAGAGGTCGATGTGAGCGTGCTTCAATTGATGAAGTGTACTTAGATCTCACTATAGCTGCAGAAGCAATGTTGGTAGATAATCTTCCTGAGTGCCTGGAAACTATCAGTGAAGAAGTAGTGAAATCACATGTTTTGGGTCTTGAGGAAGTAGGTGTCACTTAAAGCAAGTTATCTTTATTATTTTTTTTTTTTTATTTGGTTTTCCCTCCCTTGGTGCTTGAGGTCAGAAACCTTACTGCGGTCTGATAATAGCATTCAACAGCAGCATTAGTTTAGGGTATTGAAGTAATGAAATGCTAGAACAGAAAATAATCTTTATTGTATTTTGTGATGGTTGTACTGGAGATAAGAAGATATATATGGCAGGCCTACATATATGCATCATATGATGGACTTCTGCACAGTAATTTTACAACTTTTTTCGTATTGGCTTTTTAAAAATTCATTATGTTTATATTTTTTATACTTATCCATATCCCTCATTGCTGATATATGCTGACTTAGTTTCCTGCACAGGATGGTAGCGATGCCAGAGAGAAGGTCAGACATTGGCTCACTAGAAGTGACGCTAGTCGCCGTGATAAGTTGTTAGCCTGTGGAGCTTTTATTGTTGCAGAACTTCGGCTGCAAGTATTAGAAGAGACTGAGTTCACTTGTTCTGCAGGAATTGCTCATAATAAGGTGGACAAAATTCTCCGTTTAAATGAAAACTGCAAATATATGTTTGATGATTCATTTTGGAAGAAGGTTTTTAGTAACTTGAGTATGAAATTGTGAGCAGATGCTGGCCAAACTTGCAGGTGGAATGAATAAACCTGCTCAGCAAACTGTGATGCCTTTCTCATCCATCAGCAAATTACTTGGTAATTTGCCTATAAAGAAAATGTAGGGGTTTGCACAGATCCCCTGTTGACACCTTATTACCATCTTTCGAGGAGTTAATAGTATGCTGGATGTTTAGTTATGTCTTAATTTTATTGAGGTTGAATACTTTTCTTTTATATTCTTATTGTTAGTCTTTTCCATTGACTTTGCTACAATGATGTGGTACATGGTTTCTATAGTGTGAAAGGTTTTTTTTGGCTTGTTTATTCTTCTAAATACTTTTTTTCGCTTAACATGGCTTGGGCCACAATTTGTTCACAGGAAACAGCTTGGAGGAAAACTTGGAACTTCTTTGCAAATTGACTTGGGTGTGAACACTGTTGGGGATCTGCTCCAGTTTTCAGAAGAGAAGCTACAGGAATATTATGGAGTAAATACTGGGTGATAATCTATTCTCAGTCACTGTCCATGTTGGGGCTGACTCCTTGTCTTAGGGAAGCAGTCCACTAGTTGAATAACTAAAACTGTGAATTAAAAAAAGAAAGAAAATAAGGAACTTGATGACCAATCCGTCTCAAGATAGCTGAACTCACTGCACTTTAGTAATTATTGCCATACTTCTAATTTTAGGTGGAATTATTCATATCTATAGTCTTATTAGGTGTTTGGATTGAACAACTTTTAAGTCAAAAGTAATAAAAGCTAGTTTGAGTTGTCCAGTTTTTGAGCTAACCAAAACACCCTTTTAGATTATTTTTTTCTCTTCTAATGAAACAAAGATAAACAGGTCTTTTGAAACATGACTATACTGATAACCTTGCTTTTGTTTTTCTCCAATTAAATCCATCATTTTTGCTGTTACTTCTTCTTGTGTTCTGTTCCTGAGCTGAAGTGTGGCCTAGTGGTTCAATGAAGTTGGGTTGAGCACCATGAGGTCCCAGGTTCAATTCCCAACAGAGACAAACAATAGGTGATTTCTTTCCATCTCTTCTAGCCTTGGTAGACAGAGTTATCTGGTACCTGTTGCTGGTGGCAGGTGGTAGGTATCCCGTGGAATTAGTCGAGGTGCCTGCAAGCTGGCCCGGGTACCACGGTTATCAAAAAATAAAATAAAATATGCCATTTAAAATCCTATGACAAGTCAAAAAATTGATTCTATTACTAACACGTTGAACAGGCTTGATATCAAATATTAATAACATGCACACCAATAAAAAAGAAAAAGGAAAAAAATGCACTGCATACATGAACAACTTGACATTAACTATTATTTCATATTTAATCAGCTAAGAATTAAACTGAACTTCATTATCGTGTTTTGCCTGTTGTATGAGAGGTTAGTTTTCCTGTAAACATTTGGCTTTAGTTGAAACTGTATATTACTCCCTCCATCCCAATGAGAATGCCACTATTATTATTTGTAGAGTATATTTGGCAAAACATCTTAAAAGCATTTTAACTATAAAAATCATGATTCATAGTTTCCTATCATGACCCTTGATAGGAAGGTGTGGAGGACGCGAATCAGGGTAGAGGGTTAGTGGGTAGGAGTGCGTCCTTACTAGTAGGAAGGAGTGCTTTGTTTGTAGCGGTGCCTGTAGTTGTAGTGTTATGCGTGTGTGTAGTTTCTTGTTCGTGGTGTTTTGGGGATGTTTGTGATTGCGGATAGATAGTTTATAGTAGTACTCTGGGGGTGTTTTGTTTCTTTTATTATCTAGTGGTGTGTTATCCCATTTTGTTGTTTGTTTTTATGTTTGTATGTTTTTTATGTTTTTATGTTTGCTATAGTGCTATTTGTCCTGAGCTGGGGGTCTATCGGAAGCGGCCTATCTACTTCATCTGAGGTAGTGATATGGACTGCGTACACTTTACCCTCCCCAGACCCCACTTTGTGGGAATACACTGGGTATGCTGTTGTTGGGTTTATGTAGTTCTTTGACATGTTATTTTTTACAAAAATATAGCTAAATGAATGGTCTAATTTGGTAGATAAGGCGATTGACACTTGTCTTCGAGCCCTGCCATTCTTTTTGGTTGGAGGGGTACTAAGTCCCGTGTAACCTAAAATAACTATAAATCAATTTTGCATTCAATTATAAGATTCCAACAATGTGAACTGAAATATTAGGGGTACTAAGTCCCGTGTAACCTAAAATAATTATAAATCAATTTTGCATTCAATTATAAGATACCAACAATGTGAACTGAAATATTAGTTTATGATTGTTCAACTTAAATTTCCCCTTACAATTGGTGAACTAAAATTTGAAGTGTCCAATGACAACAGGTTTGGTCTTCAGATTTAATTCTTTATTTTTTAGTCTTGTCAGATAGCCCCTCTGTAACCTACTGACTTTGTTGTGCTTAACTTGCACAGTTCCTGGTTATGGAATACAGCAAGGGGCATTAGCGGGGAAGAGGTCAAGGAACGCCTTCTTCCGAACAGCCATGGATGAGGAAAGACTTTTCCTGGACCTCGAGCTCTTAAAACTGTTGCTTCTGTAAGTTTTATTCAAACTGAACACACATCTTCTGCATGATCACTGAGCTATGTTACTCTTATAAGTTAAGACATAACTGAGCTAGGGAAAATAGCAGTAATGATGTTCTGATTTTTACATACTTTATTTGTTTATATTTACGTCGGAGTTTTGGTTTGAGCTACTAAATGTTTCATCTACCAGTTAAAATGGACCCCTTTTACTTTATTGCTTTGTTTCAGGTTGAAAAGTGGCTTAGTGAACTCTGCGAAGAACTTAGTGAACGTCTTCAGTCTGATTTAGAACAGAATAAGCGCATTGCACATACTCTTACTCTACATGCTCACGCATACAAGGTTGGCTTTTCTTGTCCTATCTCCAGCATGATGACATGACTATTTTCAAGTCCCTTATGTAAGCAATTTAGAGTTTCCGGAACTTGCACACTTAAATCTCTGCTATTGTGTAGTCAAATGATGTAGATTCGTTCAAGAAATTTCCATCAAAATCATGTCCACTAAGGTATGGGACTTCCAAGATTAAGGAAGATGCCCTAAGCCTGTTTCAAGCAGGATTGCGTGAATATCTTTGCCTGTACAATGTGAAGATTTCTGGAAATCAAAAGAGTGGCTGGGGAATAACTGGTCTTTCTGTTTCAGCCAGTAAAATAGTAGCTATACCATCAGTAAGTTCTAAGTTGCTTGTAACTATAATCTATTACATTCCTATCCTATTTACATTCCAATGTTTACATCTCCATAGACTTTTTTCCTGTCTGCAGTATAAGCCTCTGAGATGTGTAAACCCGACAAACAAATGGAAGCTAATTGGTGTGGTTTTTGTTTAAGAAGATATATGAGAAAGGGATTGCACAACTACTTAATACTTGATATGATAAATCCCCTTTCTTGATTGTTTCTTTCAGGTTGCAATTTTGATATAATCACTAAATGGCTTAACTTCTTATTACAGTTTATTTTGTGATGCTTTGCTTTTTCTAATTGATTGTCCTGAACTCCATGACCCCATCCAAATTGAATTCGCTTGTTGTTGATCGCATTTTTGCCACTTGTGTTATAGTTTCTTATCAGGTCTACTTCCAAAGGCAATTATGTTTTAGTTAATGAGTTTCCAGCATAATGCAGTGTTGTCATTGCTGAAAATTCCTGTTGCGGTGTATACGCCTTATAGAGTGTTTTTTTTTTTTTTTTCCAAATCTGGACTATGTTTGTATCTGCTGATAATATTACAGTGGTTACTTTGTTGCAAGTGAATATGAAATTCTATTCTAACTTGAAGCAGCCTCTTTATATGTACAGTATATTCTATTTTCATTGGTTATTTCCCAGTTTGAATATGTTCAGATTTTTGAAGCAGCTATGGTGTGAAATGTACTTTTATTAAAACATAATCTTGAACAAATGAATATTTATGCAATATGTAATATCCTATGTGCTAGAAGTTCCTTTAAGTACCTATAAATTTAGTTGTGTGGAAGCAAAGATAAACAAACAGATAATTTTGGATTAAAGTCTATAAGGATCAAATAAACAAGAGGAAGTGCCATGAGATCTGTTTATTGTGAATTAGAATCCAAAATAAACATCCAAATCACCTGAGGAGTTTACTTAGTTCAAGTAATTTTACGAGGAAAGGATGAAAAACTTGTTTTCTCTGTAGCTAAATAAAGTAGTTTAAGTGGGTCAAGTCAGTGCAGCTGAGTGGTACTACTAATTTAGAGCTCCAACTTTACTCTTTCGCTACTTGTTTCTGCCTGGTTATTTGATAGTTCAGTTAAGAAAGATTTGACATGAAAGTGAATCGTATAAAGAACTTCTTGTAATGTCTTACGACATCCAGAATCTTGCTTGAGTATAAAGTTTTCTGTTGTTTAGTTTTAGCTGAGACTTCTTTTTCATTACATTCATGGTTGGTGTTCTGCCTCTTGCATATGCTTAGTGTCATGGTATTAAGTTCTACTAGTTAAATCTTTTTGCAGGGTACACGTTCTATTATGAATTATTTTCATAACCAAGAGGAAACTTGCCCTCAGGTTAAACTATCCAGCAAAAAACTTATCCAAGATGCTCCACTTTTGTCACCTTCAGGTTGTATGGCCTGATGCTAGTTATTACCTTTATTTGTCTTTTTGCCTTCTTTTCTTAATTGATTGTCTTACCTTTTGAAATTGAAATTTGAAAGAGAACTGTCTAGAAAGTGGAGGTCATCTGACATTGCAGTCAATAGATCCATGGATAGCATGTTCTGAGGAAGATGAAGAGACTAAACATTCCTTGCCTCTGGACAGACAGGAGGACAAAGAGATGTGTAAAGAAAAGGTTTGATGTCATTCTTGTTTATTTCAGTCAGTGTTGGTTTAATACAAGAACATCATACATATAACATAATGTTACCAAATCCCGATTCAGACAAAATCCATATTGTTTCGAATATTAGTTATGCTATATTTTGAAGAGCTAGTGGCGGATGGGGGACATAGGAATGCTTGATCAATTTAGTGATTCGCCGATTGGATGTTGAAATATTTTCTTTACACCTTAACCTTTTCTCCTAACTATTTTACTTATCATTTGTTTTAAATGCAATTATCTGTAGCACATGTGCCTGTATTTTCTCTATGCTTGTAGTTGAATCCAATACTTAAAAAATTTGTTGACCTTGTCGGAAGTGCTTAGAAGATATCATAACCTACCCAAAATTTTAAGAGACAGTGTTCATTAGGATGTCCGTAACACTGTTAAGCATGTTCCATGGGCGTTGCTTTTGCTTGGTGGAAAGTGAATCATGAAGAGAACAACCTCAGCCAAGGTTGCTTTTCTGTCCACTTCTCTCCTTGGGTTGAAATCACATGCACTTATGAAGAATATATATAGATGCAAAATGGAGACTTTTTAGTTGTGAGTGAATTTAGCAGAAAATTCAATATACAACTACTACGCCTTGGTCCCAAGCAAGTCTGGGTTGGTTATATGTATCCTCATTGACTGCAGAAATTTCAATATTATTAAATTTAAAAAGATGTTTGTTAATTGAGTAAAGGGGTACATAAAAGCATTACAACAGCATTAGGGAAGGCACCAAAGCACAAACCACTCGCTGGCTTGAAAACTTAAAAGGTCACTTAATCCTCCTGTATATTTGTAAAAGACTTTCCAGGTGATGGAAGTGGATATCTTTACTTGCACATATCATACTAGGCTTTGCTATATACCCGTAAAAATATTTAGAATCCCTTTTCACTAAATCATAAGCTAAGGCAAATTCTAATATAATCTTCCCCTTCGTTATTCCTAGTACCATAACCAAAAACCACCATGTACTTGTTCAAAATTGCCGCCATCTTTACCTACATGGCCATTTATAATCCCCCCCCCCCCCCCCCCCCCGCCGCCCCAAATAAATATTTATTGGTCTCCTAGAATTAGGTCTGTGCACGAATCGGTTTGGTTCGATTTTTCTATCGTCGGTTTGAAATTTCAAATTTCGCTTTTCTAAAGTTATCATCCAAACTCGATCCATTCTAGGTCCAATTTGATTCATTTTTTTATTATTTCTGTTACACAAATCGGTTTGTACGGTTTTGAAATTTAAGCAAACAATTATTTTCATTTCAATTTTCGAGCAAACATAACCAAAAGTAACGAAATCTTAAAATTGTAGCCTTAAATAACCAAGACCTTAACCAAAAAAGAATCATAAACTTGCATGCATAATAGCATATAAATGGCGAAACAATAGCTTGACAACTTGTGCAAGTATACAAATCCAGCAGCTAACAGCCTACAAGAGGGTTAGAGATGCAATAGGTCTAGTCGTCTAGGAAATATCGAAGGAGAGGGAATATCGGGACTAGGATTTGGCTTGGGCTATAGACTCTTAGACGTAGATTATTAGTATTTTTAGCAGTGTATACACAATGCGGTTTCTCGGTTGGTTCGATTTGTAAATATACCCAATCATATCCGAACTGAAAAACCATAATATTTTATAATTGAATTTGTAAACCAAATTCGAATTGCATAATCCAAATTGTATTATCTGAATTGCTTCGAAACGGTTCAGAAATTTGGGTTGAACCGACTTGTGCGCAGGCCTACCTAGAATTCCCTGAATCAAGTTATCCATATCCTCCAAAAAATTAGCTTTAGCTACTGCATCTATTCCTATTTGCAGAGCATAGGCACTGATAACATTGATTCTCTCCTTATCCCAAACAAGTTTTATTGCAATGATTCTGTCCCCAACTCATATTAACTCCACAACCTTATCTCTATGTCCTGGTTCTACAATAATTCCCACTCCATTCCTATTATGTTTCCCACAATACCATAATTTATAACCCCTGTTACCTATTTTTCTATCCTTTTACCCTGTCCATTTGGTTTCCTGAAGGCATGCAATATCCACTCTGCCCCTTTCTAGAGTATCCACTCATTGCATCGACTTCCCTGTCAAAGTGCCTATGTTCCAGCTACTTACCCGAATCCGGCTCTCTTGGACTAGTTTTTGTAACCTCATTCGTCCATGATGTGAGAACTTTTTCTTATTTTATCTTAAACCCTCTAGCCTTTTCTTCTAATGGTGGAAGACAAAAGGTGAGACATAAGTGTCACTGGTAAATAAAGAAAGAGAAGCTAACCATATACTCAGAAGCCTGCTTTACTGAGTTGCGATGTCATTTATAACAATTTCAGTACTATGACCTACTTTTGTGCTAAAATTATTTAATAGACCTGATCTTTCAACATTCAGTAATTGCATGCTTTCTGTATTTTCCATTTTGATGATCCTCTATGGTGTAAAACAGTTATAATCTAGGACCACCTTGACCAGGGCTGTTTGTTTATTTATTTATTTGCCATCTGAGCAGCTGCAAGACAAAGAGACTTCAATATGTTCTTCACCAGGTACTTCTTCCTATTGGTTCTAATAGCTAGAACTTCGGTCAATATTTTCTTAATCTTTTGCTTCTTCCCTGTTTTCGTTTTACTTTCACTTTTCAATGCTACTTTAGATGCTGAAGTGTACCGGGGATGGGAGAAAGATCAAACTGTATCAAACGGGGACTACCTTACTGAAAAGATTAGAGATAGTTTAGAGTTGGAGGAAGGGAAGAGGAAATCGAATAAAGAAAAGGTTTAAAACTTCACTCTATTATTTCATTGCTATAAGTACTTATCTCATGGATCGTAACTGTGTATTGACTGCATTCTCCAGTTTCTCCTTACCCATTTAGCTTTCTTTAGTTGTTGCTCTCTTACTTTCCTTATGAACTGTCCATTTTGCTATCCCTCAACTTTAAGATGACAGATCGTTTTAGTCAGATTTAGGTTTCTTTTCTGCACTTTCCTTGGTTAAATATTTTTACATTGCCTAGTATATATGTCGTGGAAAAGCTTATTACTTGGCACCCAAGGGTGCGGCCTAGTGGTTTCAATGAAGTTGGGTTGAGCATCATGAGGTCTCATGTTCAATTTCCAGCAGAGACAAGCACTAGGTGACTAGCCTTGGTGGACAGAGTTACCTGGTACCTGTTGCTGGTGGGAGGTGTACCTCGTGGAATTAGTCGAGGTGCGCGCAAGCTGGCCCAGACACCACGGTTATCAAAAAAAAAAAAAAAAAGCCTTATTACTTGAGTAATAAGATTTAGACTTCTATTATTTATACCTTCAACCATATGTTTATTAAGGACAAAAATCAATATATAACTGCCTAAAAACATCTAAAAGATTTATTTTTATGAGTCTGATAGATCGCTGTTGGTTGATTAGAGATCATACATCTATGATCTAAACATTAGGTCAAATTAGAAAAGACAAGCATCAGAACATTTATCAAGGAGATCTTACTTTTTCAAAAAAGATTATCAAAGACATCTTTCCTCTCCTTCTATGCCTTGCTATGCAAATGCTTCACATATAAAAAGAAGTCATATAAAGTATGCACACATTCAAAGCAGTCATCAATGATCTCAGCCACGGAATTAGTGGATCAGTTTCACCTATGCCCCTTTCAGATTGTGATGCACCATGTTTGGAGTTGATGCCGTAAAATTCTCTAGGAGTAAATGTCCAGTATACAAATATTGAAAGTATTCTTTGTTTTGATTGCTTCAGAAAATTGTGTTTTAGCTTCTTTTTGCTTTTGTTATATCAGGGAATGTCAACAATCTTGCGATATTTTCAAAGTCAAAACTCTGGCTCTCTCTTAAAGGTAGAACATGCTAGTGCTAGTAAGCTAAGCGAGTCCTCCTCCTTGTCAGGTAACAGATTCACCAGCCAGTGTGCTCTTTTTCCATTCGCTTTCCATATTTACTCTGCCCTGTCGTTTTACATGATCATGTTTTCGTGTGTAGACTACAAATGGTGTTTAAGATGTTAATTTGACTTGGTGGTAGTGGAAGAATATATTGAAGTAAGTGTTGAATAATTAGATTATAATGAGCATATCACATCAAATATTAAATTTGAATAGTTAAATGAATTTGATGCTTTAAAAGTTGTTGGCACCTCTCATTTTTGGACGTACAAAATCTCACATTGTTCCATTTTTGTATAACTATCACATCTTCTCAAGAATTCAAATATTTAAATTATTTAACTTTTGAACTTTGGTGTGATGCTTCTCTATCAAACTTTTCAACCATTACTTTAGTATTTTTCTTTCACTATCATTGATATAATGAATAATTCAACCTAATATCTTTAAATTCTTGTCCAATCAAATACCATCATATAAGATGAAATGGAGCCAATATAAGATAAATTATTTGTGGTCAAGCATTTTGGGATGTCCTAAAATGGAAAAGGATGTCATATAAATTTAAAGCAGGGAGTGTTAAGTTTCTTGTATTTATATTGCGCAGACCATCAGAGTGAACCACCGCAAGAAAATTCACCTACAAGAGGTGAGTCTAGTGTTGATGCTCGTCTTTGTAGCCAGATTAAACTGAAAAGGCCTGCCTGGAGTTACGACATTGATGAGATTGACCAAGATGTCTTGAATGAGTTACCAAAACAAATTCAAGAAGAGGTACAGGCATGGTTCAGGCCACAGAAGCGACCTAATACAGTGAAAAGGGATTCGGGTATTACTCGTTATTTCTTACCTGCAAAGATAAATAGATGCCAACAAACCTTTCTTGTAAAGAGGTGGATGTCAGAGGCCTATCTGGAGTTTCGTGCCTAGATTAAATTGAATCCTATTGAATCAGGATGCCATCTTCACAAGTTGGTTAGTCTTCATATTCAGTCTTCACATATAATATCCTGTTGGTGTTGAATATTCCCCGTTAGTTCCTGGGATTGCCTAGCACATAAGTCACTACTACTACGAGATCAGCATGAAGAAGTAGACGGTCAATATGACACAGTTATTTAGAAGGCAATATTTGTGTATGTATTCGGTTAGTATTGCCCGAAGATATGTATGTATATTCTTGAAAATGAAGAGTAAATGTAAATATTATTATGTCAAATTGTCAATTACCTCGTATGGACAATCTCGCTGTCTATTATTATCTTCTATTCTGGGAAATGCGGTATGTTCTCTGTAAAGATCAGCATCTAAGTTTTAGCTCGTTTGCCTAATTATAATTATTAGTTGTAACAATTAAAAGAAAACCAAGGATCAATGCAGGAAAAATAAAGAAAAGTAACTAGATGTAAGAATTTATACTTTATCCACTGATTATCCCTACCCTCGACTACATTTGTTGAAGGTTCCTTTTATTTATTTATTTATTCAAAAAATTGGTGGTGGGGGAAGTGGATATGAGATTTCAAGTTGGAAATCGAACTCTCACCAATAAGATGAAAGTTTAGATAGTTAATCAATTGAGCTACTAAAGTTTTTTCGGTCGACTACTTTGAATATAATAATGTATACTTTTGTAGAAGTGGCCCAAACTTCTTTTCTCCTTTGTCATTTTTTGAGTAATGAGCCTCTCTGTATTGGATGCTTTTTATTACACAGTTTTTTGAAGGTAGGGGTGATAAATGGGCGTATTGGATTGAATATGGATTGATCTTAAATGGATTGGATTGTAATCTATCCATATATTAAATGGGTAAATATGAATTTGGTTAAATATGAATTGAGTAAAAATGATTGGAATCCACTTTAATTTCTAAAGCTTAAAAACTTTAGAACTTCTATATGCATATGAACTTGATTTTTTTACCCTCAATTCCACGCTCCTAATTTTTTATTTTTTTTTTAAATTTCTAACTCCCCCCCCTAACAGCCCCCCCAAACCCTGTACTCCCCCCCCCCCCCCACCCTTCCCGTGCAAAAAAAAAAAAAAAAATTAAAAATCTTTTAAATTTGTTTTTTAAAAAATTTCAATATTTTTTTCTTACCCCACCAGAACCCCTACCCCGACCCCCACCCCCTACCAGCCACCCTCCCACCCACCCACCCACCCCAATTTTTTATTTTTTTAAAAAAAATTTCAAAATTTTTATCTTACACCACCCTCCGCCCCTACCCACCACCTAAAAAAAATTTTAATCAACCCCATCCTCCTACCCCCCTCCCGCACCCCGCAAACCCTCGCACCCCAAAAAATTTTTTAAAAGAAAACTAAAAAAAATTTAAAATTTTTTCCGTCCCCCACCCCCACCCCATTCCCCACCCATCCCAGAAAAATTTCTTAAAAGAAAATTAAATAATTTTTTTTGCTCCCCCTCTCCCTACCCATCCCACCCTAACCCTCACCCCCAGTCTACCCCAGCCCAACCCACTCCCCTAATTTTCTTTTTACCCAAAAAAAATAAATTAGTGCAATTAGAGATTTTGAGCATTAGTGGGTGATCTATGAGCTTATGGATATCCATTTATTACCTACTTTGTCCATATTTGTATGAGCTTTAAAAGGAAAAATTATCTTATATGTACTTTTTAGATTGTTTATTACAAGTTGTAACACTATTTTTTTTTATAATTATTGAATTGTGTTTTTAACTGCAAGTTGTAACAGTTTTCAAAAAAAAAATTTAAATATTTTTTTAAATTTTTTCTATTAGATATATATCAATTAAAATCTCTCCTAAATATTTGCATTTATCTTTTCCCCTCTCCTTAATTACATAACAATAGATTTTTAAGATAACAAATTCTGTATTTTCTGCCTCTCATAGTTCCTTAAATAAAAGATTGCTAACAAATCTTTAATTTTCTACCTAATGTTTCTTAATTTTTATTTTTACCATGTAATCCTTCCAAATTCTCCACCTAACAAAGTACAAAAATAGAAAATACGGTAAAAGAATTATAAGAAATCCTAAATTTCTCTTTCTTTCATTTCCTTAAATAATTTTTTTTATGTTAGTTAATCCTTTTAAATTTTTAATAGTGTTGTCTTTTCATAAATTTCTCTTATAAACTTTCCTTAATTCTTTCATATTTTTCTTTCTTTGATATTAATCTCTCTAATTATTTTAGATTGCTTCTACCGCATAAACTTCTATCAGATTGTTGAAATCCACATTTTCTCCTTAATATTTTCATACACTAATATATATTTTTTCCTTGTTTCTTTGCAATATAAATTTTATTCGTGAATCAAATTTTATACATTGGTCAACGTGAATTTCATGTTTTCAGTCATGATTTTTAATTTTTTTTTTTTTTTTTGTAGAAAATAGCAAATTTAATGAATAACTTTTCATACACAGTTGATACCAAATCATTGTTTGAAGTTTTATTGAAAAAAATCATGTTTTATACCTTTTTTATGTGTATTTATTAACGAACAATACAACTTGATAAGGAACTAACAATATCGAAAGATACACTAATTTTTATACAAATTCAGAACCCAAAAAATAAAAGTACACCTAAACTAGTTAAATTTAGCATATATTAGACACAATCCATACATAAAACATGTTTGTATATATTCATGATTTTTTAAAAATGAAATAGCAAATTCAGTGAACAACTTCGCATTCATGATTCATATCAATTTGTATACGAATTTCTTACATACAAACATGTGTAAACGAAACTAAATAAATAAATAAATAAAGATACACCAATTTATATATAAATTTTAGACACGCAACAAATAAAAGCAAACCTTAGCTAAGTAAATGTATCATATTTTATACACAATTCATACACTAAAATATGTACAAGTAAGCCTTGAGCGGAATATTGATATTTTCATATTGATTTTATACAGATTTCATATACGAAAATTCTGAGAAAAATTCTAAGTAATATGTATATGAATTATATATAAGTTATTCTTAAAATATTAAAAATTATATATATATAGGGGTGATTGATATCTTTTGGTAACCGATGTCTTATTTAAAGGTTTTTTTTTTTTTTTTTTTTTTTTTTTACAAAAATAGAAAATTTATTTTTTCTTTATTTTTTTTGTTTTAAAAGTTGCTATGACTTGCAATCTAAGAAGTATTGCTATGACTTGCAATAAACAATCTAAGATTGTTTATTTTGATTTTTTTCCCTTTTAAAATAGGTTGAAGCCCATATATACCCATTTAAAATAGGAAAAAAATTTGAAATATACATCCTTAGATTGTATATTGCAAGTCATAGCAATATTTCTTAGATTGCAATTAATAGCAACTTTTAAAACAAAAAAAAAAAAGAAAAAATGTTTTTTTTATTACAAGAAAAAAAGATCACTTAAAAAAAAACAGTTTGTTAATAGTAGGATATCAATCACACCCTAATATCTCTCTCCTCTTAATTCTTCTTTCCTTTATTTTCTCCCTAATTTGTTATACAATTTTACAATTCTCTCTCACAAAATACACAATTCTCTCTCCCTCTTTTCACTCCATTTTATTTTATACTTTTTCCACATATATTTCCTCAAAATAAATCAAAATCCTCCATAGATAATCACAAATTTCATCTTTTCACCACAATATTCTTTTTTACTTCTTCCATTATTGAAGAACTAGATGTATCGCCATTTTCTCATAAATTTTATTTTATTTTTTCTTTTTTCCGTATGAAAGATGATAGTGTTCATTCAATCTTAATTTAATATGAAAGTAGATGAGATAAAATCTTGATTCAAAGAGATAAACACATAGTGTATGGAATGTGTATATAAACTGGTATCATCTAAATTGAATATCACAATCCATAGATACCAGTTTATATATCTATACCATACACATATCATACAAATGTGACATATAAGAAATCAATTTATAAACTGGTTTCATTCAATTTATAATCTAAAGTATATCTTCTTAATTGAATATCACAATCCATAGAGTTTGTAGATAACTTGATATTAAAAAAAGATTAAGTAAAACAATTATATATGGTAGTAGTATAAAAGTTGTATGTATGTGATTTCAAAAAATAATTTTATACAACTATATATAAAAAAGTTGTATGAAACACTGCAACGTGTCCTTTTTTAGCATGTAGTTCTCCATTTTTGTTTCCTTTGTCATTTGGGGCAATTCCTTGCACATTTTAGCCTAGAATATATCTAATCACATATATTAGCTTATCCACATTTTTGACAAAACACATTGATATACTCAAATTTATTATCAAAATTTAAGCTTAAACTTGGGTAAAATGTGACACTTGGGGGTATAAATATGGCCAAGATCACTACCCCATACTAAAAACTTTATTCGTCCTGTAATAACTTCCTATATATCGTACACAATTTCACATCTTAAGGACACCAATTGAATAGGTCTACTCTCACCCATGTTCGCTAGAAATTTTAATCATGATCTATAATTCATTCAATCATGCATAAATGTTCAAAACTAAAGACCATTAGTGTGAAACTACATAACCTCTAAAACTGAATCTTCATAAAAAAGAGGGCCAAAATGATCATGTGTAAGTAATACAATCATTAGTCCACCCAATTTTAACCATTAGATGCACTCACTATTTTTGAGAAATGTCCCTTGCTCACGTCATGCAAATGTGTAATCCAATCAAGGGCACAATTACATAAAACTGGCTCACTCTCCCAAAGAAAATTTCAAACATACAAAACATACCATAGGCTTGCCCTTAGTGTAATACTCAATCAATCAAATCATAAGATTGTAGGATGCAAAGTACTTTTTCTTGTTGTAATATCGGCTAAGGGACAGGTAGAAAATATTTGGCAAATAGTGACTACTATCCCTATGCACTTTAAGATATTAACATTCCATAATTTTGCTCTCTTCCTTATATCACCTCAACTTTCAACTTATATTCATGCTTCCGTCAAATATCCCTCTTTTCTTTTGGTTTTGCCCTATTTTTAGTTCACTCATTTCTAACAAGGAATTTTGTTCTCAACCCTTTTTTTGTTGGTTTTTCTGAATTTTATTCTTTCTTTTGTTTCTCTTTCTGTATTTTCTTCCTTAATAACAATATGCAAAGCAATGATTCACACGGGCACCACATTTACTTCCTCTTCTTACCACATCACTCAACATCCCTTTGTCTACCCCTACCTCTTTTGTTCCCCTCTTTTTTATGTCTTTCAACTATAAAGTGCATTAGGGACTCTTTGGATCAAATTAACATAGGGTAAATCAAATAAAGGGAAATAGGCTAAATAATACGGATAGTCAAAGAAATAGGCTAACAGGCTCAAAGGGGCTTAACTAACGAAATGTGAAGGGTGGCACAAATAATGGTCAAAAGAACTTAGCTTACAAATAAATGCCTTGATCATATCCCATAATTCGATACTAAGTTCAATGTCTCACACATACGAGGTAAGTTCTGAAGGTCTAATATGCGAGAAAGACAACAAAGACTCACTGCACATGGTGCAATAGTTTCGAATGCGTCTCACTAAGATTCCAATTTTTACCACACAACCAAATTGAATGTAGTACATTATTAAGCCCGTCCTTTTATTTTAGAATCATGTTAAAGAGTCTATGTGTCTCTAACAAAGTTTCCTGCATTTTATGCCCCTTTTTCAATTGAGTTACCCATGAAGTCTAGCATATGCCTAAGTGGACTACCTAGAATTCAACTAGCGGTGGGTTCTACTCCTACAACATCCTATGACTAAACTTTCCTCAAGACGGTCATCATCCATCCATCATAGGTAAAAGTCACTAATTAAGATTAAAACACTAACACAATCATACAACCCTAAAAAAATCAATTCAGTTCAAAGGGACTATTCTCGAGAAAAGCACCAAAAACAAAAGCCGAGAAGACTAAACACAAACTAAGTAACACAATTACTTCTAGCAAATAGTTAACCATAAACCAACTAATAAATTACCCATTAATACCTATTATAAAACCCAAGCGTTATCCAACAAAACCATAAAAACAACCACCAATAAAACCACAATAATCATCCAAAGCTACCAACAAAACCAACAAAGTACAACTCGATAAGGAACGGATACAAGTAAAGGAAAAATCCAAAGAACCATACCAACTTAAGCAAAAAAATACAAGGAAATTATATTTCCCCCACCCCACTTAAACAATAGAATTATCCCAGTGCTAAAAAAGAAACTACAAAACAAAAGCAAGGTTTAAGAAGACATCCCTAGGTCTCTAGTAGTTCTCATCACCATCAGAGGGACAATAAGATGCATCCCCCATCTCATAATCTTCTCCATCCGACTCCACTACCTCTAAGTCTGAGTCATCCCTAACTTTATCCTTATCAGTTGGCTCAACATGACAAAGTATCTTTACACTGTAACTTAGAGGGTAGTCATTATTCAGTTGCTACAACTCTTCATCAGTTGGTAATCATCCATCACACTTCAACATACTGATACCATACATATGGCTATCATAGTTGTCCTTCCAAGAGGGCAGAGAAGAAATGTCCTTCACATAAAGTGTTTTTGCTTTTTGTGTCCTTACTGGGCCATGCAGGGTATTTGGCTACTTAGACTTTGTAACATCAACCCTAAAAAAATCTCTAGATGGCCAATAGTCAATATCCTCCTACTCCACCTCTAAGTCCCTCAAGAACCTAGTCATCAGACTCCTAAAGTTGTACCTCTTACCCTTGTGTATGTCTTCGTCATCAAGGACTTCAGGATAGCACTAACATTGATAAGCTCATCCGTTATCAATGCATATACCAAACAAACACTGTCATAGCTGATACTTATGACATCCTTCCCTGGAATGATGTAATACCAGATAATCTTGAGCCAAACTCTTGGTTATCTATTCAAATAGGTATGGGGGGAAGTCAAGTGAATGTTTGTCTTCTGATGACGGTTCCACCTAACAACTAATCTTATTTCATATAGAGTGTGGTGTATATCTTGGTAGGGCGGTCTGAGATTAATATCATGCATGGGACCATGATCAATATTCAGACTGTACAAGAACTAATTTAAGGTTGTAGCGGTGAAGTTCACAATTTTACCTTAGACTTTCACTTAATTGCTTCGATTATGGGGTCCCAAATTCCATAGAATTCTCTCACTATTTTTGAGTTGAACTCCCCAAGGTCATTGAATATGTTTCTCATCCCGAGGGTATACAACCTATTAAGGATATAAGGGAACTCCGCATCAAGGCTATCTATGTCAACCCTCTCATTAGGGAAGAACTTGGTTTCCTTGTTCTTATCTCCATCCATCTCCTCAACCCATTGAAGCCCAAACCTCGTCACGAGCTTCGGAGGGGTAGATGGGGCATGTAAGGTCTACCCCATATAAGACCTTTTCTATCCTTGGATAGTGGAGTCTGCTTTGACCTTGCCCACTTTAGGTGTCATAGTCCCTGTCAAATAAATAAAGAGAAACTATCAGTCCATATGGAAAATGGCTAGCAAAATCAAGTTTCAAGGAGTTTGGAATGACCCACACTTAATTCTCTAGAACAATATTACTAGTCACTATTTTGGGTACTCAGACATCTCCTACTCATATAGCTCATAGAGTAACTACCAACTTCAAAAATCCAACTATTACACAATGTTTCTCAATGATCCATCAAACAACTATTTTGAACCACTCCCAATTGATATGAATGTCATAGAATGGCATGGTAATTTCAACCCAAAGCAATCACCTATTTTCACAATTTTATCAAACCAATTGTAACAACCCATACCTTCGAACAAATATAAGACTAAGTGAACTCGACAAAAATATTTGAACTCGAGATGGTAAAAGGTTGGTATTTAATGTTAATGTTTAAAGTGGCCAAGTGGATTTTGCTGTTAAGTTAAAGTAAAGGATTTAGAGCTGGAACATGGAATAAAACAAAGTGAGGTACTTGCTTGACTTAATTAAGCTAGAAGGTGACAAGTAGGTGCATCACCTACTTAAGGTATATGGACCAAGTAGGTGCAACACCTACATTGACTAATGGATCAATTTGTGGCCCATATCAAGACAAAGAAAAGGAAAGAGAAAAATGAAAGGAATGGGCAGTCAAGGCCCAATATGTTCAAGCACACAAGAGTTCAATTAGAATGGTCTAGTAGGTGCATCACCTACTTGGACTTTTGACCAGCTTATTTAGCCAAGTATGTGGATCACTTATTTAATCTTTTTGTGGTCTTAATTGAAAGAGAAAGAGAGAGGAAACTAACGGGGTCCTTTTAAGGTTATCCTTACTGATTTTCTCATTTCATGATACACAAAAATTGCAGATTCTCTCAAAGTTTTCTCTCAAGATCTCTTATTCTCTCAAGCTCCAAACAGTCGCCCTAAGTTTCCTTCTAGCGTTCTTGGAGTTTTATTATTTTCTCAATCTTAGGTAAGTAAAGTAATTCAGGTGTTTAACTTAATTCTACCATGGAAAGTAATGGAAATCAAGTTTTTTTTTTGAAGTGTAGGATAGCTCCCTTTTGCCAAGTTTGGCAGTCCACTTCTATTTAACTTCTCAGAGATCTCCAGTAGTATTTGGTTCAACTTGAAGGGAATCTTAAAGTCTTGAGGAAGTATAATTTAAGATAGCAAATTTGAGAAATAAAGGTAAGGTAACTGCCCCAATTTCGTCCCTCTTTATGTATAGATCTGGATAAAGGATTTTATATGTATTATTGTTAAGAACTCAGGGGATGGTGATCGAAAGTTGTGAGTTCAATATTTTCATGTTGTGTTGAAGGATTTTGGAACTGTTTATGGGCTATTTTTATGTAATGTTGTTAGAAGGTAGTGGGTGACCTTATATAATGGTTGAGTGGAGTTATATTGAAGTATAGAAGGAGGGTGTGGTGATACACCAAGTATTTAGGGGGTTGGACGGTCTTACTACCCATCATAGTATTTAGCTACTATTTTGCAAGGCTTACATTGTGATTAGCTGCTAATATTAGCTTCATTATGTACTTATATTTTAGATTAATGCCTTAAAATAAAGAAGGCTAATTTGTTGTAATATTCTAGTTGTGCAGCAAGGTATGTACGACCATTTGATTACATATTCTTTGGTATGAAATCCTATTGTTGTGTTACTACGAATAAAGTAAGCTTTCTAAGTGATCATCATGGTAAAACATACATACTAATGGTGTACAATCTCCAACATGGTTAATAATCTTCTTCCTACGGCCCATGGTTTCACAAATATGTCAAAGTACTACTATATGTGTTCATCATCCTATATCGGTGTGTTTATGCTTCCAAGTACTAGTAGGACAAAGGTACTCTAAACAACAAGTTTCATGAATTATCCTCTTAAGTCAAATTAGGTTCATTGAATCAATAAGATACTATCTTTCACATGTTACGAGTGTTCATATGTCGGATACTCATTTTGTCTATTATACATTTTATATGTCCTTACGTGGAATGTACACTTCTCCCTTCTATTGCATCTGTCCATGTTCCTCCTTAGTTCACATATTTATGCACCCTTTTATTTGACAACATCTACTAAGTGTTTAGCTATCGTATCTTCTTATACAATCCTTACTCTCCATTTGAGGAGTTACACATCTCCATTTAAAATGCACGTATTTCCCCATTTGAAATGTCTAAATGGGTTTTCAATGAGCCATGTGCTAAGTAGAATCACCTGCTTACTTTCTATACAACTTAATGACTCATTTTCTACATGCCCTAATGACGTTACTGGTCACATGCCTTCATGGCTCATTTGTGAATATGCTTTGTGCCCAATGAGGTTCTTTGAGTCATATAAGTTCGTATGTATCACATTGAAGTTATATTTTGCTTCTTATGTCATTGTTGCTTTCTTAAATATTTTATTCACATGTCTTCACTACCGGTCCATAGTACCAAATCTCAAAAGAGTTATGACCACCAAAAGAACAATCTCAAAGATTAAAGGAAAAAGTTAAAGTGAATCTATAATTATGGGTGGCAGCTCAAGGGCAAAAGCCTAGCATGGGCCAATCCCAATTGATGTATTTATAGGTGGAAGCTCAGGGGTTAATACCTAGCATGGGCCGATCTCAATTGATGAATTTATGGGTTGCATCTCAGGGGTTAATACCTAGCATGAGTCGATCCCAATTGATATGTTTATGGGTGGCAACTCAAGGGTTAATACCTAGCATTGGCTGATCCCAATCTATGTATTTATGAGGACCGTATCCCAGGGGTTAAAATGCCTAGCATGGATCATCCTCTTCTACCACTGATCAGCTGGTCATTTATATCACATGCCTTGTAAATTTTATAAAGCAAATAAGAGACAAAGAAAAGAAAGAATGTAACGTACACGATTCCACAAGTATAAGCAAATGAGATCTTCTATCATTATCTATACATTTGAACCTAGTTTCATTTGAGCTCTTGTTTTACATATGATTACTTTATGCCTTACATATTTAGTACATTCTTTAGCACTGACATCATTCATGGGAGACACTATGTTTCATGCCATAGATACAGGTATTCTAGCTAATATATCTCCCCAGTAGAAGCATTGGATACTCAATGACTTTTGGTGAGCTCCAAGTTGATTGGGGGCTTTGCCAAGTCTTTAGCATGTATTTTGATATTGTATTATAGTTAAGGGTATGGTGGGGTCCTGTGCCGACCTAATTTAAGTTGTCTATCTTTTAGAGGCTTTGTAGACTATTGTTAAAGTAAAGCACAGTTGTGTATTATTTTCTAGTAATTAAGGCCCCAACAGACAAGTCATGTATATCCATTATGGGCCTATCTATGTTGGTCTTTTATCAGGGAATCTTACCTATACTTCTCAAAGCCTTATAATTTTCATAGTTACATGCATGATAAGGAAAAGGTATAAATTGGTTCTCTCGGGCCAATAGGGCATTGGGTGTCTATCTGTCTCAATGGGATTTGAGGCATGACACCAATACAGTTTACTCACAATATACTAATGCAAGATTTGACAATTACACATGCTTCGATAATTTACACAACAGTTTCATTGTCCTACTTGGTTTCAATTTATCCCCATATTCTAAACCATGACACTACCTTAAAATTGCTTAATATTTACATGTTCAACTATCACAACACAATCCCACACTTCACATTTTCAATTTTACCCATTAATTTTGTTTTGAAGTATAGCAAGACTTGACATGTTAATTCTCATAAACAATTTCCAACCTAGGTTATGGAAAGAGAATAGGATGAGAAAATCATGATGAAATCAAGGTAAAATAAGTGAATAATCATGAAGACCTTACCTTGAGATACCTTTGGAGTGAAAGGAGAAGAATATTGAGAGAAATAAGAGTGAGATACATTGAGGGAGTGAGAAGAGGGGTGGTGCGATGTGGATTAGGGTGAGAAAAGGGGAAAATCTGATTTGGGGGATTTTATAAAATACCCATTGATGAGCCATGGTTACATGACACTTTCGATGCTTAAAATAAGAAAAATATGCAATAACTTGGGTGTATTTGGTTGGTATGATGTGTTTTCTGTCCTACATTGCAGGGAAATAAGTTTTGAAGCAAAATGATCAAGAAGGAAGAATCACGCCCTAGAACGAAGTATCTAAAGACGAAAGAACAAGGATCTGCACCAGAGAGTGACTCACGACAGGACTCATGTGTCGTGAAGTCCACTCACGTGACATGAGTTTCTGCCATGAAGTCAACTTCAGAGGATGCAATGCTGTCTGATTTCCATGACAGGCAGTCACGTGGTGTGACTACACTCACGTGGCGTGACTGGGTGGCGTGAGTCAACTTTTGAAGATGTCTATTTGAGCCTGATTTCCATGACACTCATCTACGTAGCATGACTTGGTTCCACGACACCAAGTCATGATTCTGTGGAAAATTGCCGACTCTGTTTTCCTATTTTGATTAGGATAGGATTAGTCTTGTATCTATAAATACCCCGGTATCATCCTATGTTCAGGAGTTAGTCAGTACATTGTTTTGAGATAGTTTTTCATTATTTTGAGTTCAGAAACACATTATTACTTTGTAATCTTGGAACACCGATTCTAGGGTTTTATTCATAATTGAGATTTCAGAGTTCTTCATTATTGTGAGTTTACAATTTTGTCTTCATCTTCGAATTCTTATTGTGATCTGACGAATATGAGTAGCTAAACTTATTAACTAGGGTTGTGTGAACCATGAGGAATTAACAAAACGGGTTAAGTACAAAGCAATTCTGAACCACTATGAATGCATGTATTGGTATTTTCTTCGTTGTGACTGATCTTCTAACGGTTGCAAATGTTAGAAACCCGCCTGTATTCTAGACTTGCTCGAGAGAGAGGTAGAGATTGGGAAAAGAAAATACCAATAGATATTTGAAGCTATCAACCTTCATCTAATAACGTGAGCCTTAGCGGGAATAGTTATCTGAGGTCCAGGACAAGGGTTAGTAGTGCGATACTCGAAAATCGAGAGAAGAAGAGTGAAATTCATCTAATCAAGGTCGAGAGATGTTTAGATGAACATAACTTGTCATATTTTGCATGCCACGCAGTGAGACAGTTTTGCCAGCATCAATAACCGGTAGAGTTAAGGAATCATTGGGGGATCACAGTCCTAGTGTATTTCTCATATTGAAAGCAACTTCAAAGAATCAACACTTGTTACTATTACTACTGGTTACAAATATTTCCCCCTTTTTACTTATTTGCCAACTAATCGAACAAGAACTCAACCTACCTTCGTCCTATTCCCTGCTGGATCAACCCCAACCTAGTTAGGTTCTATATTTGATACAACGACCGCTTTATACTTCTTAGGAGGCATATTTTGGGCGACATCAAATTTTGGCGCCGTTGCCGGGGAGTACGATTATGGAGTTGATTAGTTTATTTGTTAGAGTTGATTGGTATTGTTTTTATATACCAAGGGCACACGCCGGTGTATTCCCAATTCTAGGAGTCAAGGCAATCCCCTGATTCCACTTGATCTTGAAATAGAAAGGACTCTGAGAGTTAATCGAAGAATGGTGAATACCGATGAAGTTCAGGATACTGCCGCCATGAGAGACATTCATAATCAACCAATTCAGCCGGTTGGTCATGAAACAACAGATCAAACTACTACTAGATTGACACGAGAAGAGTATGCTAGACAAGCTGCTCTTAGGCAAGCAGAAAGAGATAATCAAGCTATGCAAGAGGCAGCCCAGCGACTGGCTGAGGCTGAAGAGAAACAAAGAAGATTGAGAGTTCAACAACCACTTCAAAGGCCGCATGTGCCAGTTTATGATGATCCTGAGGAAGAAGATGTGGCCTACTTCGAGCCAATAGAGACTGGTGCCATTATTCCACCAGAGTTACCTCCGGGCACTAAGTTTGACATTACCAGTTCCATGATTCACCTGCTAAACCTGAAGGGTGTGTTCGCTGGTCTTTCTACTGATGATCCAAACATGCACATGATAAATTTTGTGGGGGTCTGCACCTCATATAATTTGCCTGGAGTTGACCAAGAGGCTATTCGATTGAGATTGTTTCCATTCTCTCTAACAGGAGAGGCGACTTTGTGGTTGGCAAAATTACCACGAGGATCCATCACTACTTGGCAAGAGTTAAGAAATCAATTTCTGGAAAGATTCTTCCCACCTTCCAAGATGCTACAGTTAAAGGATGAGATCTACAACTTCAGACAACTACATTCTGAAGCACTTTATGAGACATGGATAAGGTTCTAGAAAAAGCTCTAGAATGTGCCAAATCATAGGATGAGTGGTAGAAACTTACTTGAAATCTTCTACAAGGCTTTAAACGTCAATACTAAGGCTGTAGCAGATACTATCACTGGTGGAGCATTTATGAGTCTGAGATGGGAATAAGCTTCAGAAATATTAGATCGTATCACTAAGACAAACCAAGGATGGCATACTCGGGAACCAGATACGCCTATTGGCACATATGCTATTGGAGCCTCAGTAGAACAATGGGCTTTGGACGAATCTGTAGCTCAAGAGGTTGCTCAGCTGAGGACAGAAATTGGTCTTCTGGCTAAACAAATAACAGCCAGAGATGCTGAGAAGGTGCATGCTGTAGGTGCACAAGGTAAAATGCCTAGACATGAAGCTTATGAATCTGATGAAAAGGCTAAGTATCTGGATCGAGAAGTGGCGGGTTTCCGAGCCAAGGGCCAAGGGTCTAACCAAGACTCCTGGAACTCGAGGCAAGGGTATCAAGGTCGAAACTACTATGGTGACAGTTACAACAAGTCGGGATATAGAGATATAGAATGAGATCGTGACGGTGATTGGAGGAAGAAGGATGATTATAGAGAGAAGAGTGGCGTATATGTCCCACCTGGAAACCGCGATGCTGACTCTGGAAATTCAAGAATGGAATCCCTTCTCAATAAACTAGTGAAAGGGTCAGAGAGTTAAGAACAGTGCCTGAAGGAGATTAGGTCAGACATCTTGGGAATAAGTCAGAAAGTAGAATCCCATTCGACTGCTATTAAACAGTTGGAGCAACAGTTCGGGCAAATATCAATGTCATTGAACCAACGTCAGCCTGGCATCCTTCCAAGCAACACTGTCTAGAATTTGAAGAATGATAGCCATTATCTGGCCATTACTACTAGAAGCGGGAAATGCACCACAGATTTATCTATACCTGTGGATAGTGGTAAGACCAACAAGCCGATGGTTGTTGATGTAGAAGCTGAGATGGATCCGAATAATTCAAAGGTTGACATAGTTCCAAATCCTAATGATACTAGCAAAAAACCAAAATCAAAAAAGAGGCAGAAGAAAGAGGTCCCACAAAAGTTGAAAACTATTCCGCGACCTCCTCCTCCCTTTCCTCAATGATTGAAAAAGAAGGCTGAGAAAGGAAAATATTACAAGTTTATTACAATGTTGAAAGAGCTATCGGTAAACATCCCTCTTGTTGAGGCATTAGAGCAGATGACAGGTTATGCGAAGTTCATAAAAGACTTGGTGACAAAGAAGAGGACTATCAATTTTGAGCCGGCAGATAACTTACATCATTGTAGTGCAGTTGCTTCGCGTTCCCTAGTTGAAAAGAAGAAGGATCCAGGAGCTTTCACAATTCCTTTTACTATCGAGTCCTATAACTTTGCTAAAGCACTTTGTGATTTGGGTGCTAGCATTAACTTAATGTCGTTAGCTATTTTCAAGAAGTTGGGGTTGGGAGCACCAAAACCAACCTCTATGAGACTTCTCATGGCAGATAGGACTGTGAAAAAGCTGATGGGCATTTTGTATGATATTTTGGTACAAGTTGCATCTTTCATATTTTCGGCTGACTTTGTGATCCTCGATTGTGAAGTTGATTTCGAGGTTCCCATCATATTGGGAAGACCATTCCTTACCACTGGTCGTGCATTGGTAGACATGGAAACAGGGCAGATGAAATTCAGGTTAAATGATGAACAAGTCACTTTCAATGTGTGTCGTTCCATGAAGCAATCGAAAGATATGCGGGTGATTTCGGTAATAGATATGGTTGAGGATAATGATGTTGTTGTACCTCTTGAAGAAAGGTTGGGGGTAGAATCTCTCGCAGCCGTGATTATGAATTTTGATAGCAACGGTATTGAGGAATACGATGAGATGGTTGGTGCACTCACTGGTAAGGGAGCATACACTTATGCTCCAAAGAAACTTGATCTCGATTTGAAGAATAGGGTGACCCCACCAACTCGTCCATCTATTGAGGAGCCTCCAGTTTTAGAGCTTAAGGCTCTTCCGGCTCACCTTCGCTACATATTTTTGGGAGCCAACAACACCTTGCCTGTGATTATTTTTGCTAAATTGGTGGAGTGGCAAGTAGAGGATCTGGTTTTAGTATTGAGAAGATTTAAGAGGGCCATTGGTTGGTCCATTACTGATATTATAGGAATTCTACCCGGTATTTGCACTTATAAAATTCAACTTACTCTAGAGTACACACCGAGAATTGAGCATCAACGTCGTCTAAACCCACCTATGTAGGAGGTTGTGAAGAAAGAGACCATCAAGTGGTTAGATACAGGAGTGGTTTACCCTATTGCTGATAGCAAGTGAATGAGCCCAGTTCAGTGTGTGCCAAAGAAGGGAGGAATCACTGTGGTTCCAAATGATAAGAATAAGTTAATCCCAATGAGGCCGGTTACTGGATGGAGAGTTTGCATGGATTATCGAAAGCTGAATTCTTGGATAGAAAAAGATCATTTTCCTATGCCCTTCATGGATCAGATGTTAGACCGTCTTGCTGGTAGAGGATGGTATTGTTTTCTCGATGGCTATTCAGGGTATAATCAGATTTTCATTGCTCCTGAAGACCAAGAGAAGACCACTTTCACTTGTCCATACGGGACATTCGCATTTAAAAGGATGCCCTTCGGTCTATGTAAAGCACCGACCACTTTCCAATATTGCGTGATGTCTATTTTCTCTGACATGGTGGAAGACACTATTGAGGTTTTTATGGATGATTTTTCTATTGTAGGAGACTCATTTGATGATTGCTTGGAACACCTTGCTAATGTGCTGCAAAGATGCGAGGAGTGGAACTTAGTTCTAAATTGGGAAAAATGTCACTTTATGGTCAACGAGGGTATTATATTGGGGCATCAGATTTCAAAGAAAGGTATTGAAGTGGATAAGGCAAAGATTGAGGTAATTGAAAAGTTACCTCCACCTATCTCCGTGAAAGGAATTCGAAGTTTCTTAGGTGATGCTGGCTTTTATAGAAGATTCATTAAGGATTTCTCTAAAATTGTACATCCTTTATGCAAGCTTTTGGAGAAAGAGGTGAAGTTCGTGTTCGATGAGGCATGTCTTAAAGCATTTAAGTGTCTGAAAGAAAAGTTGATTTCAGCCTCTATCATTGTCTCACCAGATTGGACAATACCTTTTGACGTCATGTGTGACACTAGAGGGGTGGCTTTGGGTGCAGTCCTTGGCCAAAGACGTGAGAAAATCTTACATCCGATTTACTATGCTAGCAAAGTGCTTAATCCAGCTCAAAAGAATTACACTGTGACTGAACAGGAATTGTTGACAGTGGTCTTTTCTTTTGAGATATTCAGATCTTACTTAATTGGTACGAACGTGATTGTTCATACAGACCATGCAGCTCTTTGGTATCTTATGTCCAAAAAGGATGCTAAGCCAAGATTGATTCGGTGGGTGCTCCTACTGCAAGAATTTGACTTTGTAGTCAAGGATCGTAAGGGAACCGAGAATCAGGTCTCTGACCATCTATCACACCTTGAGGAGGAGGCCATGCTTAAATTAAGGGGTGATCTTTAGATTAATGATACTTTTCTAGATGAGCAAATGTTGGCAGCATCGCAAGACTTAATCCCTTGGTTTGCTGATTTTGCCAACTTTTTGGCAAGTGATTTAGTGCCGGATGATATGTCGTATTAGCAGCGAAAGAAATTCATGCATGAAGTGAGAAAATTCTTCTGGGATAAGCCGTATTTATTTAGGGTATGTGCAGATGACATGATTCGGAGATGTATTCCATAGGTAGAGATGATGAGGATTTTAGAAGCATGTCATTCATCTCCAGTTGGGGGTCATCATAGAGGTGCACGGACTGCCCATAAAATCTTGCAATGTGGGTACTACTGGCCTAATATTTACAAAGATGCTCATGATTATGCTCGCGTTTGTGACCAATGTCAAAGGCAAGGGAATATCTCACGCAGACACGAACTTTCCATGACAACTATACTTGAGCTTGAATTGTTTGACGTGTGGGGAATTGACTTTATGGGCCCTTTTGTGAGCTCACATGGGATGAAATATATTTTGGTAGCTGTTGACTATGTTTCTAAGTGGGTGGAGGCAATTTCGCTTCCTAACAACAAAGGAAATACCAATACATGCATTCATAGTGGTTCAGAATTGCTTTGCACTTAACCCGTTTTGTTAATTCCTCATGGTTCACACAACCCTAGTTAATGAGTTTATCTACTCATGTTCGCAAGAGCACAATCAGAATTCGAAGATATAGACATAATTGTAAATTCACAATAATGAAGAAACTCTGAAATCTCAATTATGAATAAAACCCTAGAATCGGTGTTCCAAGATTACAAAGTAATAAGGTATTTCTGAACTCAAAATAATGAAAAACTATCTCAAAACAATGAACTGACTAACTCCTGAACATAGGACAATACAGGGGTATTTATAGATACAAGACTAATCCTACCCTAATCAAAACAGGAGAACAGAGTCGGTAATTTTCCATGGTATCGTGACTTGGTGTCGTGGAACCAAGTCACGCCACGTAGATGAGTGTCGTGGAAATTGATCTAAGGTGTATTTATATGCCTTATTGCCGACTTTGACCCATGTTTACCTTAGTTTTGAGAGCAATAAGTATGTATTTTGTATTGTTTTGATGGAATATTTGATATTGTGCTAATAAATGTGATAATAAGTAGAAAATTGTGACTATTTGGAGCATTTTTGGCGTGGAAATCAAGGCTTGGAGGAGCTATGAGTGAAGGATATTGAAAATAAGAGGCAAGCCAAGGATTTGAACTTGAAAAATCCAACCAAATTAGCAAAGAAAAGTTGAAGAAAGGAAGAAAAATGGAGTCTAAGTGTCAGGCACGGCCAGGAGCGTGCCGGGCCGCTTTGGACAGAAATTTTGCTCAGATGGTCAGCAGAGGGGTGTGCCCAGGAGCGTCCCGGGCCTCTCATGCACCACCTTTCAGGGGCAAAAATTTGGCTAAGTGTCAGGCGCACCCAGGGGCGTACCGGGCCGCTTTTTGGCAATTTTTTCCCCGAGTTTTTGTCTATAAATAGGGCTTTTGGGTTATTGTATCATTATTTCATCTTTGTTGGACTAACTGTGGGCGATTTGGGCATACAAATTAGGTTTAATACTCCTTCTTTTCAGCTTTGATTTATTTTTATGAATTTTTATCAAAGTATGATGTTAATTCAAGGTATGAGTGGCTAAAATCCCTAATTCTTGGGTTGAGTCTACGAACATGAATCTCGTGAGTTGAATATTATTGGTTTTTGCTGAAGTTTATCAATTTATTGGTTATTCTTATATTCTTGATTTTACTATTTTAATGTTTGATCACCATTGAAATAAATTTATTGTCTTGAGAGGAGCTCGAGAGAGAAATTGAGAGATAGAACTTGGAATATAAGGAGCGTGATCTTTACTCAAGGAAGAGATTCCAAGAGATTGAAATGCTGTTAGGACCGAGAGGTACCTAATGCGCCGCGCTTGTTCAAATACGGGAAGATAGCCTAGAGGCGTTAGAATTGGCTAAACCTATCCCCGCTCAACGATGTAGTTGGGTTTCCAATTTATAATAGAAGGTTATAGTTGGGTTTCCAATTTCTAATAGAAGGTTATAGTTTGGAGATGAATATAATCATATTACTAACCCCGTGATAAATAATCAAGATAAACGACTCAAATTGCCTAAACCAGTAATATTCATACTCTAGAGAGGATGTTTGGAGTGCCTTGACCTTGAGAATTTACTTTTTATTGACTTCTATATTATATTTGCGAAAACTGAAGTGATGGTAGCAAAGATAGTAGTTTATATTCGGCACTCATCTAATTTTTAGTAACAAATCCCTTTTCTTTTTCGCAACACTAGTTTTTAATTATTGTTTGACGTCTAAAATTGATTTTTGTTGACGAAAGTCCCTTGGATTCGATAGACGGCTCTTTTAAAAGAGACATTATATTACTTGAACGATCACGTGCACTTGCGTGTATAGCTGGGCCATAACAAGTTTTTGGCGCCGCGCCGGGGACTTTGGTTTTAATTGTTTATCTAGATTGGACTTTTTCTTTTTATTTGTTTGAGTTGTATATAATTTATTTTTGTACAAAGTTTTGCTTTACTTTTCTACCTCTCTTGTTGATATGTCAGCCTGGGATAGATGGTCATTGAATGATGACAATTCGTGTTGTTTTTGTGAAGGACCACACTTGGATAGTAATTGTCATGATGTTCAAGAGAGAGGGTTATGCGCACCTGCCCAATCTTTTGAATTGAATAGATGTCAGATGTGTGGTGGTCAGGATAGCCATTGGAGTGACTGTCCAAACTATTATTCCCCTCCCCTGAACCCCTATTATGATCAGTCTGTTGTTTATGATGTTGGCAGGGCTAATGGAGCTAATGAGGCAGAACAATGGAGCTGCAGACACAACAAAGGGAAGACATGTAGAGAGTGAGGGAAGCCACAGAGAAAATGCATTCCCAAGTCACAAAGTTATAGGCTAGGGCTGAAACTTGTGTTAATCAGCAAGTTACAGTCTTATCCAACACTCAAGAGGAACCCCGAATTGATGAAGAAAGGGAGGCACTAGTAGAAGAAAGTTGTGATGAAGAAGACATAATGAGTCAGGAATGGCTAATGGATCAAGTACAGTAATTAAAAATTCATAAGTATCTCCGGGATGGTCTCACAACCATGGCAATCCAATTAAAAGGGGGGAAAGATGAGCTTATTTCAGAGATAGCTCAATTTGGCTTAGATATCCGTGACTTGAATGTTCAGTTGATGAAAAAGATTGAGATGTCTGATGTCCAATCACCAATAATTGCGGAGACTAGCCGTTCTGTGAAGAAAGAAGAAGAATGTCAACAATTCGACTATCATTCTTTGATTAAGGCTGACGTTGAGAGGGAGTATAAATGTGAGCATGTTGCAGCTAGTGCAAGTGGGAAAGTGGGATGTATTGGATCTCATTTAGAGCATTTTCTACATTATGTTTAGATGATGACATGTATTTTGAGTCACCTGAACTAGTAGAGGATTGTGTAGATGAGGAACAAGAATCCTACATTCTTAAATTTGCACCAGACAAGCAACAAAACAACATACCTCACCTCAAGGCCAAGAGATTTAACATGCACCATCCATCACTTGGTCCCTTCATTTGTGTACCACCACCCTATGAGCGAAGCAAAAAGATGGATGCGATGTTGGGGATGAAATTTATATCCTCAATGTGGAGGAAAAAGTTGATGGGTCATGCTGTGACATTAAATTAGGCGCTTGTGGGAGGCACCCCAATGTTTAGTAAGTAGTTTTTTTTTTGTTTTTTTTTATTATTAGTGTCACCTTTGTTTTTGTTTTTGTTTGTTTTGTTTTGCAGATTAGGGGAAGTCTGAGTACCCAAAATCTAAGCTAAGGAGCATTGCAAAAACTAAGTGGGGGGTCCTCCGGACCTCCTTGATGGTTAAGATACTACTAGCTAGGCCTAGAGGCCTCAGGGAGTATTTCTCTTTTTTTATTCTTTGAGTTATACTTTAGGGACAAAGTATAATTTTAAGTGTGGGGTGGAAAATCTTCCGATTTGGTTAGGGTGGAGTGTGCTATAGGAGACTTTTGGTTATTTGCTTTTTTCTTATGTTGCTAAAAATTTGAAAAATACAAAAAGATTTTCTTTTAGTAATTTTTAGTTTTATTTAGGAACACACTTCATCCACCCCTCGGTTTTTCTTTTCGGTTCTTTTTCGAGGGAAGCCCTTTGAACCCAGTATCCTTTTTATTTTTAGGAGTAATTTTAAAATTTCAGAGATGCTCAAATCAGATGCTACGCTTGATTGCATGATGTTAGTTGGTTTTGAATGTTGAAGCATGTGTAGTGAATTGAATGCCTATTGTTGAGACACCTATGCTCATTTGTTTGACTCTTTTGTGATGTTGGCTTAATGTTGAATTCTTGCTATTACTTGGTTGAGAGTCTATAGGGATCCGTCTTGATTTAGACATGTGCCATGTGTGAGTGAGGTTTTTGTGATAATCCATGTGCATATTGATGTCTAGAACTTGCCCGGTGTGTTTGCAAAGCGAAATAAAAGGTGTTGAGTTTAGGAGATGATATAGCCATTTCTTTGATAGCGATGTTTTATACCTACTTTATCTACCCTTTTTGCATGATCTTAGTTAGCCCCGTTGAGCCTTTAGCCTATTCTTTGGTAGCCTTATATGTAGCTTAATCCTTTTCTTTCAATTAACCGTAATTTGATCCAAAAATCCTAAGCACTTTAGTTGAGAAATTATGATGTTAAGGAGTATAAAAATTGAAGAAGGAAAAAGTGAAGTTGAAGCCCCAAGTAAATAGCTTTTGGTGTGTGAAAAAGTTTATGTGTTGTTGGTAGGGAGTAATGTAATGAAAAGAAAAAAAATTGACCAAAAGAAGTGAATCAAGTGTTGATAGCAAATACTCCTTGCCTAATATGTGTAAGCAAGCTTAAAGAGATGGGGCAAAATAAAAGAGAGTTGGGAAGATAAAAGTGGTGTAAAATAGGTTGGTTGGAGGTGATCTTAATGTAGATTGTAGTGTATTAAAGCGCTTAGGGAAGATAGTCATTATTCTTGACCAAATAGAACCTACCCATCCCTTAGCCTACATTATAACCCTTAAAGTCCTACTTGATCTTGAGCTTTGACATTCTGATACTAGTGGAGTACTACACTAAGGGCAAGCTTATGGTTCATCTTATGTGACATGTGAATTCTTTATGAGAGTGAGCGGAATTTGATTCTCTTGTGGTGACTCTCTTGTGGTGAGGGCACATGTTTGATGATAGATAGATGACTTATATGATCACTTGTTGAGTAATGTGCATGAGTTGGCAAACTTGTCAGAGTCAATTCTTGAGGCTAGGAAGTTTTGAAGTAGTATTCATGTCTTTCAAGTTGTAATATAACATGCCGATGTAGAGTTTGCTATTCATGTGGTCGTTGTAGTGCTAGCTTGAGTGTGTTAGTTGTAGTAATAATTATAAAGTCTTCCTTGATTATGATTAATGTGAAGATTTTTTCGAGGACGAACAAAGGTTTAAGTGTGGGGTGGTGATCTATGGCGTATTTATATGGCTTATTGCCGACTTTGACCCATGTTTACCTTAGTTTTGAGAGCAATAAGTATGTATTTTGTATTATTTTGATGGAATATTTGATATTGTGCTAATAAATGTGATAATAAGTAGAAAATTGTGACTATTTGGAGCATTTTTGGCGTGGAAAGCAAGGCTTGGAGGAGCTATGAGCGAAGGATATTGAAGATAAGAGGCAAGCCAAGGATTTGAACTTGAAAAATCCAACCAAATCAACAAAGAAAAGTCGAAGAAAGGAAGAAAAATGGAGTCTAAGTGTCAGGCGCGCCCAGGAGCATGTCGGGCCGCTTTGGACAGAAATTTTGCTCAGATGGACAGCAGAGGGGCACGCCCATGAGCGTGCCGGGCCGCTCATGCACCACCTTTTAGGGGCAGAAATTTGGCTAAGTGCCAGGCGAGCCCAGGGGCATACCAGACCGCTTTTTGGCAATTTTTGCCTCGAGTTTTTGTATAAATAGGGATTTTGGGTTATTGTATCATTATTCCATCTTTGTTGGACTAACTTTGGGCGATTTTGGGCATACAAATTAGGTTTAATGCTCCTTCTTTTCAACTTTGATTTATTTTTATGAATTTTTATCAAAGTATGATGTTAATTCAAGGTATGAGTGGCTAAAATCCCTAATTCTTGGGGTTGAGGCTACGAACATGAATCTCGTAAGTTGAATATTATTGGTTTTTGCTGAAGTTTATCAATTTATTGGTTATTCTTATATTCTTGATTTTACTATTTTAATGTTTGATCACCATTGAAATAAATTTATTGTCTTGAGAGGAGCTCGAGAGAGAAATTGAGAGATAGAACTTAGAATATAAGGAGCGTGATCTTTACTCGAGGAAGAGATTCCAAGAGATTGAAATGCTGTTAGGACCAAGAGGTACCTAATGCGCCGCGCTTGTTCAAATACGGGAAGATAGCCTAGAGGTGTTAGAATTGGTTAAACCTATCCCCGCTCAACGATGTAGTTGGGTTTCCAATTTCTAATAGAAGGTTATAGTTTGGAGACGAATATAATCATATTATTAACCCCGTGATCAATAACCAAGATAAACAACTCAAGTTGCTTAAACCAGTAATATTCATACTCTAGAGAGGATGTTTGGAGTGCCTTGACCTTGAGAATTTACTTTTTATTGAATTTTATATTATATTTGAAAAAACTGAAGTTACGGTAGCGAAGATAGTAGTTTATATTCGGCACTCATCTAATTTTTAATAACAAATACCTTTTCCTTTTCGCAACACTAGTTTTTAATTATTGTTTGACGTCTAAAATTGATTTTTGTTGACGAAAGTCCCTTGGGTTCGATATCCGTCTCTTTTAAAGGAGCCATTATATTACTTGAACGATCACTTGCACTTGCGTGTATAGTTGGGTCGCAACAGAAATCAGGCTCAAATAGACATCTTCAGAAGTTAACTCACGCCACGTGACTGCCTATCGTGGAAATCAGGCAGCATTGCATCCTCTGAAGTTGACTTCACGGCAGACACTCACGTCACGTGAGTGGACTTCACGGCGCGTGAGTCCTATCATGAGTCACTCTCTGGTACATATCCTTGTTCTTTCATCTTCAGATACTTCATTCTCGGGCGTGATTCTTCCTTCTTGATCATTTTGCTTCAAAACCTGTTTTCCTGCAATGTAGGACAGAAAACACATCATACCAACCAAATACACCCAAGTTATTGCATATTTTCCTTGTTTTAAGCATCGAAAGTGCCATGTAACCATGGCTCATCAACACCCTCAACTTAGAACGTTTGCATGTCCTCAGGCGAACAAAACAAAACACACATATACGATGCTTAATTAAGAGAAACCTAAGGGACCTACAACAGTCGATTCATTGCTTTTGACCTCAAAACACTTCTGACCCCTCCTACTTGTAAATCAAAACCACGGTGTGTATCCATGCAGCATAGTATCATGACACAGAAGGGATCAAGTGATGGCATCAGATTGTGAACAAACAACTGAGCATATATGTAAATGACATTATCCGAACAAATAGCAGCTAACAGTGCAACCCATGTACTCTCACAGTCAAAGAAGTCCCATGCACTCACAGTACACTAATGAATCTCAAATTAGGGACTCGGTCAAAACACTCTCTCTCACAAAGAAGTTCAAACAGTGTGCATGAAATACCATAGGCTTGCCCTTATTTTCTATGCCTTAGTTTTTCGGACAATTGGACTAGGGTCACTATAGGACTTTCATCGGCTTATAATGTTGGCTTGGGGACGGGTATGGTACATATGGATATGGTGACTTAACCCTCCTTGATACTACACTATTTTTGGCTCCACTTTTCAACCATGCTTATTTATTCTCCCTTATTCTCCTTCATTTATTTTCAGATTTCTGGGTGTGATTTTCTTCACTTTCAAAACACACTTTTCTCTATTTTTTTTCTTTTTCTTTTTTCTTTTTTTTTCTCTTTCAATTTCTATTCATTTCACTTTATTTTATTTTTTTTATTTTTTATTTTTCTTCACACCCAACTCTGTTCTCTCTCTTTTTCTTTTACTAACCCCTTCTTCATACCCAAATCAATCTACGCACCCCTATAATAGCCACCCTCAACTCAGACGATTTACCTGAGTTGAGGTACACAATGTCCAAGGAGGGACCAGGGCCAAGAAAGGTTCACTATGAATCAAAAAGGGAAGGTGAATAGGCTAATGAAAGAAACAGGTCAATCAAGGCTCAAAATCGGGATCAAGGGATACTGAATTCATTTGGTCAGGCATTTAGGCTAATTGTGGACTTATTCAAAAATGGCCTATGATCCTTTCCTATTCACTATCCTCTAACCTAGGCAAGACTAACCGGGCAAGTTCTGGATCGCACACACAAAGTCAACTAATTAATGACCTCACACACACATAGCACAGGGTTGTATTATCAACTACTACCTATCTGGGTTCATGCAATGCTAGCTACAGTTATTATGCCTATAATAGTAATGCCATAACAAGATCCAACAGTTGTCACAAACTAACATACTACACACACAATTCAAAACAAAAATTTTCAGGAGGGGTATCCTTTAGACAATCACAAAGCATCCTTAATATTCAAAATACGTTCAAAATTGGACTGCACTCAGGTTCCCCTATTTTTCTCCTAATTAAACACAAAAACACAGAATAATATAAATAATAACCTAAACGTGCCGGTTCTACTATGATAGCACACTAGGGGGAAAAGAAACAGGGCAACAAAACCCCCAAGTTGTGGTACACCCCCACCCCCAACTAACAATGGTGCACTACCCTCGGTGCACAACTATCAATATAATAAATACAAGGGAGTGAAGACATACCTGTAGCGCCCTAAGCGCCGGAAGTTGGCCCACTCATAGCAGGATCATCAGTATGCCCTATGGGCACTCTGCTAGGCACATCCGGTGGAGGGGGTGCCTGATTAGAGGATGCACCACGCGCCCTCTGCTCCTCTGCGATCTGGCTAGTATGGTACTCCACCCTGGAGGCCTTAACCGCTCTCCAGAGATCACCCTCAAACTCATCACCACTATATACCTGCTCCTTCGGACTGCATAGACGTTTGCCTCTATCAATAGGAGGCTCCTCATCAATAAACAAATCTACCTCAAAAACTGGCCGCATCAGAGCCTGAACAGGCATAGGTGGAATAACAGGGGCACTGCTCGGACCTCCTCTCGCAAAGAATCTACCTCCTGTGTCAATGTTGCTATCCCAAGAGGCTGTGCCGAACCCAACAGGGTAGCCAGCCGCGCCTCAAAGCTATGAATCCGGCCATACAGCTCTCGCATGAATGTATCCATAGACGCAGACATATGGGCCTCCACCCTAGCCTCTGCAGCCTCAACTGTGGTCCTAACCCATGGCTTAAGCTGGGATACCAACTTAGCTATATGTACCGCTGTGTGGACCTACCGCTCAAACATCTGCATCTGCCTATCAACCAGCTGCGGCAGGAAGTCCCTCAAAACTGAAACTATGCCAGAAGGGGGCGATGGTGCAGTAGCGTCGGGTACCTCATCTTCAATTGGGCCTGTGTCCTCAGCAGGTGCATGAACAATATTAGGAACGCTCATCGGTATAGGAATGGGTACAGGGGTGCTCACCGGCTAGTCTCTATCTCTAGGCCCTTCAAAAAGAGCTGCTCCTGATGACCCCAAAGGCTGAGACCTTCGTGGAACACTTGGGATAGATCCCCGCTGCTGCATCAACCCAATATCTATAATGTGGGTCACCTCGATATAGTGATCGATGGTAGGTAGCCTAACCACACCAACCCGATCACACAGGCTCTGAATCAAATAGGGAAAAGGGATACTGGTATGGCCTCAAAAAGCACGCTTATGAATCTCCCTCAGAATGTACCTGGCGATATGAATATCATAACCTGTAAGAATGCTAGCTACCACCACATCCCGATTCAAGGTGAGTGAATTATCAGCATTAGTGGGCCCCAACCGATACCTAACAATCGACCACCAAAACCTACCGGTAAAATAGAGCGTGGACTTCTTTATATCCAGCTTCCCAATCACCCAACTAGCATCAACACCTTCCTCCGCTATATAACCAGCAATCCACCTCAGTAACTCCAACTTCTGATCAACATCCCATATTTTAATCTAATTTTTGGCAGTCTCCATGCGGTGATCAAACTCAGCAGTCGTAGCTGGCAAAGGACGATCTGCACCAAACAAAAATTGGTGGATGGTATGCTCATATATACCAACTCTGGTCTCTCGAACCATAGTGTAAGTCAATAGTGGATGGTCCCGGTACCGCTGCCCAACAGGTGTACTCAAATCAACAGACACAGCATAGGACGCATAAAATTCTCGGACCAATTCTGAGCTATAATGACCAGGGGGCTCTGCCATCCATCCAAACATATACTGCTCAAACACAGGCCAAATATCAGGCAATGCCTTTAACTCCTTTATCCGATAACAAGGCTCCTCCATAATACTTCTTCGACACACTCCCCGCTCAGTTAGCTCGACATCCCTTTCATAAAATACCCGCATGCCCTGAACACACCATCATTGGATATCCCATCTCTGTGAGAGAGTCGGGGCACTCTGCTCACCAGTGCCCAAAATAGAGGTTGTAGCCTCTACCGCAGAGGTACCCTGTCCTGTAGTATCATCTGCAGAGCCTGATACGGACTCATCCCCCCCTCTTCAGACTTGGGGGCGTACTCAAAAGACTGATCAGGAATAACTGGCTGGACACGCTGTGGAATGGGCTGAAGTGCAGCCCGGGCAGCAGCTTGTGCCCAAGTCTGTAATCTCGTGGTATGAGGCACGAGTGCAGTATCATCAGTACCAACAACCAAAACCTCCTCGGACCCACTTTTTTTGGATTCAATCAGTTCATCACGCAAATGGGTCAGAAATTTTGGATTTTTGGTTTGAATTCTTGATGCAGAATTAAGATGGTCACGTTTGGGGTTAGGTTTGGGAGGCATGATGCCGGGTTTGGGTCCGATTCTTGGGTATTTGGCTCGAGTTTTGGGTATTTGGATCTTGTACTTTGGGTGGGTTCAATGTTGGAACTGGGGGGTCGGGTTGGTTGAATTTTGGGTCTGGGGTGGGTTTAGATCGTGTGGGTCGGGTGGAATTCAAAGTTGGTGTGAGTGAATTTGAGAAATTTGGATGTAAACTTTGGGAATTGGAAGATTTTGGGAGTGAAGGTATGAGGATTTAGTTATTTGTGGAGATTAGGGTTTATGTCTAGGGTTTATAGTTGAGAAAATTGAGTTAAGTTGAGTTTGGATTGGTTATGAAGGGAAAACCAAAATATATGTAGAGGTGGATCGGGTCGGGTCGGATATCGGGTCAGTGGATTCTCTGATTTTCACGGCACCACCCACACGACGTGAGTGGTTCTACATCACGTGGGTATACTGTCGTGAGTCAGATTCAGAGGGACAAATATTTTTTTTTTCTGATTTCCATGGCAGACCCCATGTGACGTGAGTGGTCATACGTCACGTGGGTACATATCATGGGTTGGATTCTGAAACCTGAACATTTCCTTTGAGTTTCACGGCACAACCCACGTGACGTGAGTGGTCCTACGTCACATGGGTACATATCGTAGGTTAAGTACTGAACCTCTTCAGCTTGATATTTTAAATTACTGCCAGTGTATCCTCTAATGCTCAGACTTCACCAAATCACACATATCTTGGGTTGCCTCCCAAGTAGCGCCTGATTTAATGTCGCGGCACGACATGGCTAGCTTGACTACTCAGACTTCACCAATCAGCCCATGGGTTGCCTCTCATGAAGCGCCTGATTTAACGTCGCGGCATGACATGGCTAGCTTGAGTACTTAGACTTCACCAAGCTCAAGCTCCTCACATGTCCTTATTCTTCCGTGATTCCCACATAATGTTTTACACGCTGCCCATTGACCTTGAATAGAACATTATCAGCTCCTTTTAGCTCAATTGCTCCATGTGGGAATACCCTGACCACCGTGAATGGTTCGGACCATTTGGACTTTAACTTTTCAGCAAACAAACGAAGCTTGAAGTTATAAAGTAGCACCAAATCTCCCGGGTGAAACTCTCATTTCTCAATGCATCGATCATGATATAATTTCATCTTCTCTTTATATATTGCTGAACTTTCATAACCCCATAGATGAAATTCATCCATCTCATTCATCTGCTCAAGTCTCAATTTAGCCACTTTACTCCAGTCTAAATTCAACCTTTTCAAATCCCATAAAGCCTTATGTTCAAGTTCGACAGGCAAATGGCAAGACTTTCCAAAAACTAAGTGCTATGGTGATGCACTAATTGGAGTCTTGAAAGCAGTTTGATATGCCCATAATGCATCATCCAATCTTCGAGCCCAATCAGTCCTATTGGCATTCACTGTTTTTGCCAAAATAGACTTGATCTCACGATTTGACACCTCAATCTGCCTGCTTGTCTGAGGATGGTAAGGTGTTGCCACCTTATGTTTAACACCATATTTTTCAAGCAGGCTCTTAAACAGACGATTGTAGAAGTGATTAGGAGATGTCCTTTCTTAGCAGCACAATGCAACTTAAAAGTACTATTAAGGGATCCCCCTAGTCAAACAAGGATAAGGGACTAAGCATCCTAAAACAAATAGAGAGGAATCATCCTCGATCTAATAAAACATTGATGGTGAAGGCAATGCTCATAGACAAAAATACTAATTAGGTAGTCACCTTTCCCCGAATTTCTTCAATACTTTTCAACTAGGCTTGCTAACGGCAAAATGCCTCCCAAAGAAGAAAGGGGACTCATGTGCATTTGTCCCATTGGGAATAGAAGAGAGAGGCTCCTTTTCATGTTAAATAAAGGAGTGTCAGGGGAAAGTTTCAATAGTTAGAGCACTAAGGAAAGGTGCTCAATCGATTGATCACATCGAAAATACATAGGAATTAAATCTAAATAAAATACAAAAGTGTAGTAAATGCAAGTTAAAATACACATAGATAGCCAAACTCTTAAAAATAAAAGCTTTCTTCATTAATAAGCCCCCAAAAGGGAAAAATTTATATTCAACACCCTTGTCAAGAAGGTACATTTGTAATAAAAGAATGGCTTTAAAATCATTTGTTAGCTTAGAAGAAAGTGCTTCTGCTTCTACTCTACGAATATCTAGAATAAATCCAGAGAATGATGGCATAGAGGAAGGAAGGAGGTTATCCCAAGGAAACTCTAGAAAAAATAAGCCTGAAGGTAGCTTGAGTACTTGACAGGTCCCTTAATTTTCTTCTTGGATACAACCTTTACCCTCAATGTGAGAATATACAACTCATGACTAGAAATAGAGTTGTCATTAACTCAGAGGCATCTGTGGCATGGCAAAAGGATTAAGCCCAGAAAGATTACTATGCCAACCAAGAGCTTTGTTGATCACCTTAGCCGTAGGGATTCATCATTGGCTATCCTGAAGTGACGAGTTCATAGCACATCACAACAAACCCCCACCTATGAACAAGATTGTAAAGTGGGGAACATCGGGACAAAAGACCGACCATAGGGACATCGAGACTAAAAAGGGTTTGAAAAAAGATGCCTTCACCATTGTCATGCTTAGCTTCTGCCCTAGCTTTTCACCCTTGTTGAAATCTCCATTAACCAAAATAATAGTAGCCTAGAATCAAACACGAGAATGAGGCAAAACTTGGAGAGGAAATGAAGCACAAGCCTTAGGTCACATCTTAAGACAGAAGAGAATAGGACGTCTTTTCCCAAAAACAAGCAAGACATGGTTGGAGAATGGTTTGAAGCCTAAATCATGGTGGAATAAGCTTTTATAGGAGAAAACCAGTTAAAAGGCTCTAATTGTTAAACTTCTAGGGAATGAATAGAGGCCTAACACATAGCCTAAAGCTATGAATATGGGAAGCGTGCCAAGAAACGTTGAAAGGTCCACTGCATCCTGCCAGATCATTGAAAAAGTCTATTCAAACTCAATAGAATCTGTTCATATCTTTTGCCAACTAAGGCATAAATTTGTGTCAGACAAGAAAAAGATCCAAGTAGCTTTATTAGGCTAAGAGAATAAAAAATACAGATAAATTTCTATGATAAAAGGAAACATAGGTAATCAGTGCCCTTAAAATAAAAAATAATACTCTCAAAGGGATGCATGTAATTACACACATTGGAACAATCCTTTTCAACATGACTAGAGAAAAAAGTTAAATCACATAGCTAGCCATAAAAATTGCCACTAAAGCCACAAATCAGGTAGGTTAGATCTGACATCTCCTTCTGTGAGGTGGAAGCATACAACTTGGGCACCTACATGGAAAAGTTAGCCCTTTCATAACAGGCAAGATTTGGTGATACCCTTGGCATTATCTAGGAATCCAATCTTGATATCCTTGATGGTCTTCACCTTCATTCTTTGAATAATATGTGCCTGATCCTGGTGTAACATCTTCTTTTGATGCCTAGCCTTGGCATTGGAAGTATTAAACTTTATCTTCATATAATATATCTCCTCTTTGAATTGGAGAGATTCTTCAAGCTGACAGCTACCACATCTTGCAAGAATGGATTTTACTTCAGCATGTTGACTTTTCTTGACATGATAGACTTTATTATTTTAATCACTCCAATATGTTGTCCCTGCGAGAAGACCTTCTTCTTGTGCATTTGAATGCTTTTAGCTCAGCTAATGACGTCTTGTTGGAAGGTTTATCCCTCTTCAATGGCTTAGTCCAGTTCCTATAGAAGAGCAACAATCTCAAAGTCATGTAGGACCAAAGATTCAATGATCTTCGATTGACTGGATGCAGTAGACAAATGCTAGAAGAGTTTTGCATTTAGCAAATAACGTCTCCTTTTCCACTAGGAGTTTCGACAGACCTTTGACAATCAACACATATAACCTGACAATAATAAAAAGACCAGATAGATAAAAACTTAAGGGTAACATCAAACAAGGTTTAGAAACACACCCACACAATGGCATGTACACCATTATTCAACAAGCATTCTACAGAAGCTTTGTCCATTCTTCACCGGTCCTTCTCCGATACTAGAGGATCAAGGTACCTCACTAACCTCCCGAGGGGTTGGAAAGGAGGCATGTGTCCTCAGGCACTTAGTTGGTAGCTTCTCGAGGACCAACAAGAATTAAGAAAGGCAAAATGGGAAAGTCTAGAATAAGGGAGGGTCTAGCAGGCACATTAAGGTCGCGACCTCCAATCACCCTATGAGGACCCAAGGGGAGTGTATCGGGAATGGGGAGATGATTTTCTTCTGCACTCTTCTTCTCATAGGTGTATTGAACGGTTGGAAAGAAAATCTCTAAGATGGGCATGGATGATGTGGGAATTTACATTCCTGGAAAACTATCACCAAAGATACATAAGGGCTCTGGAGTGCTCAAGAAAGGAACAGAGTTGAGTAAAATTTGGTTGGTCACCACATCAACTCCTTCAGCTGCAGAAGGAAATCTAGAAAGGTCCTTTGATTCTTATGGATGCATTATAGCCAAAGGTTCCTCTTCATCAGAATTGCAATCTAGCAAAATGGCTCTGGCGAGCTAGGAGAACTTAGGCTTATTTTCTTGCTCAGGGACGAAACTAGCAGCCTCGATGAGTTTCCTTTTGGGAGGTTGGGCTATGATTTTACAGGAAGTTTCTTTAGAAGCTTGGATATTTTACTATTAGGATCATGACTTATTGACCTCTTCATAATGGTTAGAGGAGACAAGAGCATCGAAGCATCCCACTAGGCCTAGTGAATAAGAGAAAAAATCAAAAAAATATTAGTGATGAAGAACAAAGTTCAAGATTAAGATAATAAATTATGGTGTTTGGCTTTCAATCCATGATGGGTAGATATATGTTTCCACGATCACTCCTTGATGATGGAATACCCTAGAACTTTTTCAGCGTAGGCACAAATTTCCCTCATCCAAGCCAGTACATACTCTGGTGACCCAAAATGCCATTAAGGGGCTGAGTAATAAACTGACGAATGAAGTATGAGAAGAGGAGCACAAAAGAATGCATGGGAAAATTAACAAAGCATGCACTCATATTGCATATTATACAAGGGTGAGAGTGGCATTTTTGAGAGATTATCTGTGGCAATGGAAACAAAGTGGTTGAACCAACCCTTCTCATTGGGATCTCTTAGATCCTGAAAAAGAGACTTCTTTCTATTAGGGACTAGGTTCACTATTCCTCCAAGAACAACATGGAAAAAATACAAAAACATTAGGAGAGGCAAGTCAAATCCTCATTAATCTGGGAGGAAAGTTTGCAGAGGCATGCGATGATTCTCTATAACTCTGGATTCAACTAACTGAGACAGTTGAAAGGTTGTGCAGAAAGAAACAATCACATCGTCAATAGGATCACCTAGCCTCGTGTTGAAAGAATAAGTGTAGACAAAGGAATATCCTGACTATGGGAAGGTAATGCTGTCATAAATAAAAGGGTCAAAAACCCAAGATTTTTTGATGGTCCAACCACATCAACCAGACAACTGAAATATGCTCTTCTCTGACTAAGAAACTCAAATTATGGATAGAATAATTGGATCCAGAACCGCCGCCTGTTGTAACTATAATGTCTTGTTCAAATTGATTCATTTTAGGGATAATTTCATCAATAGATAACTCCATAACGATGGAGAAAGGATGAACGCGACACAGAAAGAGCCCACAAGGATAAGGTGAAGCAAAGGAATGTAAGGATAAGGCAAGGAACCATCATTAAGCAGATATTAAAGTAGAAATCTGACAGAGCCGAGTAATGCATCAACATCCTGTTCATGGTAAAGCACATTAACTGAGAGGTCTTTTGGATGTCTGAAAAATTTTCTAATGTGATGTAGGTGGTAATCATTCCATTCCTCGAATGGGACTGGCTCACTAATAAAGAAATAAAGGGACTATCTAGATTGGATAAGATGCTCGAGAGTGGTAAGAAACCTCTCAAGAGGATGTCTATGATATAGGAAGGAAAGAGAAAATGCGAGAATAAGAACTTCACTAGAAGGTTTACCAATGTGATCCTCACCGGAAAACTAAGATGACGTAGAAGAAAAAGGATAGGGAACAAGGTCGCCAAAACTATTAGGTCCACAGACGCGTATCATACCTGTCTAGACTAGGACTTAGGTACACGCTAGAGTCCATAACCGAGAAAATACCTAGCATTATTTCATTGGCAATAATAATATTAGGGAACCAGAAAATAGAGCATTTTGATTGAATAACAACCACATTTTGCAGCCTACAAATATGAGTTTCCTTTTATTTTTGCACCAACTTTTAGCCGGACACAACAATATAATTCTTTTACTTGTCCTCTAAGCTTTGCTTTTGTTATTGTTGTTTTCATACTTTTTCTAGCCTCCTGACCGATCAAGAACTCTCATGATCAGAAAGTTAAGACTAGCGGAGCATTCTCTGGAACTTACTATGAGCATTCTTCATTTATCATAATTTAGTTATTCTCTCATTTACGTTCTTATTCCTTTTATTGATTTTGTAGATAATCAATCCACTGGTAACATGTCTTTTCGCTACTAAATCCAACATGCGTTCTCTTGACTTCATCTACAAATGTAACTTTACTATTTTCAGGACAAATATGGTCATTTTTAATGGGTATGATGGATATACAATAAAAGTGTTTATCATTAAGAAGAGGTTTTAATATGACATGATATGTTGATTAGGAAAAAATTAGATTTTTGTGGTATTTTCTATTTTTAGAGGGAAACATAATAGTTGAATTATTTTATTATCCTAAAAAGAGAAAATGGCCAAAATCTCCCCAAACTAGTACTCAATTATAAATTTAAAATTTATTCTTAAGGGTGTCCTATTATCCCCCCCTCCCCCCTCCCCCCCCCCCCTCGAACCTTTTATTTTCATAATTTCGTAACCCTTAAATGCTGACCTATCCAAGAAACTTAGATATATAAAAATATTTGTATATACAAGTGGGACTCCACCTATTTCCTTATTTTTTCTTTTTCTTGAAAAACTCAACAATTACTCCATCATCAAAAGAATCTCAAAATCTCAACTTTTACATTCTTCAACTCTCTGCAATAGTTCAAAAATTTAATGCTTTTCTTTTTATATTATTCTAAAGATTTTCATCCCCCATAATCTTACAAAAAAAAAAGATCTCTACCCAAAATTGTCATCCCTGTCACCTACACAAAAACACCATGAAGTCATTTTAAATTAAGAAAAAAACACCATTGAAGAAGTTGGAGCCGAACTTCAATTCTCAAATCTAAAAACGTACAGTTTATTTTAGTTGGACATTGTTGAAAGCCTTGTGAAATTGTTAGGTTGATTTAGAGATCAAACAAGCAAAATGATTGGAAGAAATTTTGAAGGTGAAATTTTAGATTCACCATTACTGGTTCATTGTGGTTCTAAACTTTTTTTACTGAAACTGTGAGGAGTTGATTTAAGAAAAACTTTGAACTCCATTATTGAGCTTTAAATCTTAAAATTTATTGTGAGTTAGGTGATTGTTATTGCAAAACATGGGTGGTAGATCGTTAATTAAGCACAAATCAGTAGCTATTAACTAATTTGGAACTCGTAGAGATGAACATTAGAGGACCACCATTGAAGGACTTAAAGAAATCATGAAATGAGTGTGGTGACTTTGTAATATCAAAAAAGAGGAAAGAATGAAACAATTGAAAAAAATCTCTTTAAGCCTTGATTTATCATTTAATTTGATTGCATATTTGGATGCTTTATTTTGTTAAAGAAAGAAGTTGAATTAATTATATAATCTCCAATTAAAAATTTACACATGGTCCATCTGATTCAATTTTAGAAATTTAGGTATTTTAGTTTAATTCTCACATGCCTACAAGATATGTAGTCACCTTTTTAAATAGGTCAACATTTAAGAGTTACCAAACTCTGAAATTAAAAAGGTAAGTAGGGTAATAGGACCTCCGTGAAATATGGGTATATAATCAGTAATAGGTAATAAGTTGGGGGAGAGGGGGTAGATTTAGCCATTTTCTCCCTAGAAAAATAAAAGTAATTTTAGTAGATAGTTATCCTAACTTAGATGACCATCCAAGGAATTAATTTGAATGTTAGGTCTAGATTCCATCCAAAGTTATTGTTAATGGAACTTTTCAGCTATAGTGTTAAAAGAAGAGTGTCAAGCTTGAGTTCTTTTTTTCTTTTGCTTATATTGTGATTAAAATACCACTAAAGGATGTGGTGCAGTAAATGACAATGTTTCTTCCTTAATTTAAGGTCTTGATTTCAAGTTCTGAATATAAAATAAATCCTTGGTCAGGAGTACTACCCTTAAATGGGTCGTACCCTATGTGAATATGGATTAATAAAACTTCAATGCGGATATCAGACACTGAATGAAAAACAAAACAAATACTGTAATTGAAGTGACCAATTGTATTTGGTAATGAATTGTCAAATCGTATTTTTTATAATCATAGTGTCTGAGTTAGGTTGTTAGTTGTCAAACCTTAATATCATAGTAAACTAAATATAATTTGAACCAATTTCTTGACATCCGGGTGCAAATTACATCTATATCATAATTCATAAAAGCTCACCTGTAGTAGTTCTGTATCACCTTCTTTGGATGGTCATCTAAGTTAGGATAATTATCTACTAAAATTACTTTTATTATTCTAGGGAGAAAATGGCTAAATCCCCCCTCCACCCCAACTTATTACCCATTACCAACTATATACCTAGGTCAAAAGTAACAGAGCTTTCTTGAGGCCATCCATATCAGATCAACCCTCATTTCCTTGGACATCCACCTCCTTGGGAGTCCTCTTTCTCATGCCTCAGTACACTTTAATTTGGATTAGATATAGGTGATCAACATCGACTTCTGTTTCACCATGGATGATGTTCTACTCCTCTAGAAGACCTGTTTGGCACTCATTCTTATCATTTGCATTCTCATTGTTTTGATATTTATTTTCCCTAAGTGAGCCTATAAAACAAACAAATTCAAGCTAATAGAGAGTAGTGTAGTGAGTTAAACCAACACATAATTATCCTGTCCCCATGATGGGTCCCAAACTGTTTATCAGGAAAATGATACAGTTGATTTTGTAATGGAATCAAGGACACACATTTTGATTTAACTCATTAAGTTTCATTATTAATAGTAAAATATGTTTGTTAAATATCTAAGCAAAAGCAGTAAAGTAAACAAAAAGAGTCGTATGGAGTAGTTGAACATTGAGATTTGAAAGTATGCTTCAGATTTGAGGGTGTTAATGTTCAACCGATCTTACCTAAGGATGTTTTTATGGGAATGCTTTAAAATAAATGCTTAGTATAAATAAAAAACTTGGAGCACAATAATATCATTATATATTACTTTCATATTCCTTGGAATCCAGTGCTTTACAAGTACAGTAAAACTACTATTTATAGGCAACAAAGGTAATACATCCAGTAATAAAAAAGTCTCAATCGAGCCCTAAAGTACTATTTCCAATAGTTTTCATCCACAAAGAAATACCACTATCAATGCCAGCTAATATTTATCAGGGAGTTGTATGGATGCATCTGGCATACTTGTCCTTTTGTTCATTCTCTCTGTCATTGGAACACCAGTCCTTTTTGTCCTCGAGCCATGAGTTCCAGCCTTTTCTCAGTGACAATTACTTCATGAAACTGGTGACAAGTCGAGGTTGAGCTCTATGATCACGTCCGTGAAACAAGAATTCCATCGAGAGGGATTTTATGGGCTCTAATTTTCTTACAATATTTGTCACTTATTTATCAAACATTTTACCATGCATTCAAGTTATTTTCCCCATACAAAAGGTAGCCAATTGTATCTTTTAACTAGAAATTTTAACCCTCTTTGTTATTGATATATGACGAGTTCCAACTCACACACAAGTGTACGTGCACACACAAGTGTACGTGGTAGTAAATGTAATATAGACTGGTATAATCTGGATATTGTACCCAACAAACTTATAATTTAACTAGAGTCTAGTCAAATCTAATAGCATGAAATTAGACAAGTGTTTAAGTAACCAAGAGAGTTGTTTGATTTTGTGTGTTTCATAACCAATAATTAAAACAAGAATGCAAGTAAAGATTGTGACCACAGTTAGAGAGAAATTCTAGGGTTACAATTTTATTTTGCAATCATGTAAAGTATTATATTTCATTGACTAGTTCGTTTATCTAGTTATTGATTTACGGAGTTAATTGTATGATTATAGTCTTTCGAACCTCTAATCATCTGTTCATATACACTTTTATGTCTATATTCCTATAATCAAGAATGAACATGCAAACAAAGTTACTTCTTCTATTTTATAACCAAGTAAGGTGATCTAGGTATCTTCCTATCCTAACCACAAATCAAGTTTTTATTTTACTAAATAAGAGATCTTACTCCCAATATTATTTATTCTATGATTCCTCTTTCGAATTCACAATGAAAATATTATATTTATTCTAAGGGTAGATAGGCATTAAAATAGTAAGCTCAAGAATATAAGAACAACCAATATGATAAACAAACTTAGTCGAATTGATCGTCTACCAAACAATCATGCTTCTAGACATAACCCTACAAAAAGGGTGTTTGGCTAGTCATGATTGAATTAAAATTGCCAGAGTTTATGTTGTTCATCAAAATTAAAGAATAGAAAAGTAGAAAAGTAAGAACACTAGTGATGTGGTCTTCATTCCATTGTGTGGTTAGCCAAAAAGTGATCAACCCTTTTAAAAATACCCAAAGGTTCTACTCTTAGTGGTGGAAAATAACCCTTATTCCTGATTAGACTTGGATTTGACTTTTAAATGAATCTGACATTGAAAATCCTTCTCCATGTTGCGACTTTCAACACAAAGAATTGGTCATGCAATGTGTAGTCCAATGTGCCTTTATAGCCTTACAACACTCTGTCCATCAGGAAGAAGGGCATTTTTTATGCTCTCTAGAGATTTTCAATAGATGATACATGAATCCCATCTCGAAGCTATTTCAATGTGATGAGGACCTCATTTTTTACTGCAACATGTCCCTTTTTAGCTTGTAGTTCACCATTTTTGTTTCCTTTGTCATTTGGGGCAATTCCTTGCACATTTTAGCCTAGAATATATCTAATCACATATATTAGCTTATCCACATTTTTCACAAAACACATTGATATACTCAAATTTATTATCAAAACTTAAGCTTAAACTTGGGTAAAATGTGACACTTGGGGGTATAAATATGCCCAAGATCACTACCCCATACTAAAAACTTTATTCGTCCTGGAATAACTTACTATATATCGTACACAATTTCACATCTTAAGGACACCAATTGAATAGGTCTACTCACACCCATGTTCGCTAGAAATTTTAATCATGATCTATAATTCATTCAATCATGCATAAATGTTCAAAACTAAAGACCATTAGTGTGAAACTACATAACCTCTAAAACTTAATCTTCATAAAAAAGAGGGCAAAATGATCATGTGTAAGTAATACAATCATTAGTCCACCCAATTCTAACCATTAGATGCACTCACTATTTTTGAGAGATGTCCCTTGCTCACGTCATGCAAATGGGTAATCCAATCAAGGGCACAATTACATAAAACTGGCTCACTCTCCCAAAGAAAATTTCAAACATACAAAACATACCATAGGCTTGCCCTTAGTGTAATACTCAATCAATCAAATCATAAGATTGTAGGATGCAAAGTACTTTTTCTTGTTGTAATATCGGCTAAGGGACAGGTAGAAAATATTTGGCAAATAGTGACTACTATCCCTATGCACTTTAAGATATTAACATTCCATAATTTTGCTCTCTTCCTTATATCACCTCAACTTTCAACTTATATTCATGCTTCCGTCAAATATCCCTCTTTTCTTTTGGTTTTGCCCTATTTTTAGTTCACTCATTGCTAACAAGGAATTTTGTTCTCAACCCTTTTTTTGTTGGTTTTTCTGAATTTTATTCTTTCTTTTGTTTCTCTTTCTGTATTTTCTTCCTTAATAACAATATGCAAAGCAATGATTCACACGGGCACCATATTTACTTCCTCTTCTTACCACATCACTCAACATCCCTTTGTCTACCCCTACCTCTTTTGTTCCCCTTTTTTTTTATGTCTTTCAACTATAAAGTACATTAGGGACTCTTTGGATCAAATTAACATAGGGTAAATCAAATAAAGGGAAATAGGCTAAATAATACGGATAGTCAAAGAAATAGGCTAACAGGCTCAAAGGGCTTAACTAACGAAATGTTAAAGGTGGAACAAATAATGGTCAAAAGAACTTAGCTTACAAATAAATGCCTTGATCATATCCCATAATTCGATACTAAGTTCAATACTAAGTTCAACACACACGAGGTAAGTTCTGAAGGTCTAATATGCGAGAAAGACAACAAAGACTCACTGCACATGGAGCAATAGTTTCGAATGCGTCTCACTAAGATTCCAATTTTTACCACACAACCAAATTGAATGTAGTACACTATTAAGCCCGTCTTTTTATTTTAGAATCATGTTAAAGAGTCTATGTGTCTCTAACAAAGTTTCCTGCATTTTATGCCCCTTTTTCAATTGAGTTACCCATGAAGTCTAGCATATGCCTAAGTGGACTACCTAGAATTCAACTAGCGGTGGGTTCTACTCATACAACATCCTATGACTAAATTTTCCTCAAGATGGTCGTCATTCATCCATCATATTTAAAAGTCACTAACTAAGATTAAAACACTAACACAATCACACAACCCTAAAAAAATCAATTCAGTTCAAAGGGACTATTCTCGAGCAAAACACCAAAAACAAAAGCCGAGAAACCTAAACACAAACTAAGTAACACAATTATTTCTAGTAAATACTTAAACATAAACAAACTAACAAAGTACCCATTACTACCTATTATAAAACCCAAGCGTTATCCAACAAAACCATAAAAACAACCACAATAATCATCCAAAGCTACCAACAAAACCAACAAAGTACAACTCGATAAGGAACGGATACAAGTAAAGGAAAAATCCAAAGACCCATAGAAACCTAAGCAAAAAAATACAAGGAAATTATATTTCTCCCACCCCACTTAAACAATAGCATTATCCCAGTGTTAAAAAAGAAACTACAAAACAAAAGCAAGGTTTAAGAAGACATCCCTAGGTCTCTAGTCATTCTTATCACCATCAGAGGGACAATATGATGCATCCCCCATCTCATAATCTTCTTCATCCGACTCGTCTACCTCTAAGTGTGAGTCATCCCTAACTTTATCCTTATCAGTTGGCTCAACATGACAAAGCATCTTTACACTGTCACTTAGAGGGTAGTCATTATTCAGTTGCTACAACTCTTCATCAGTTGGTAATCATCCATCACACTTCAACATACTGATACCATACATATAGCTATCATAGTTGTCCTTCCAAGAGGGTAAAGAAGAAATGTCCTTCACATAAAGTGTTTTTGCTTTCTATGTCCTTACTGGGCCATGCGAGGTGTTTGGCTGCTTAGACTTTATAACATCAACCCTACAAAAATCTCTAGATGGGTAATTGTCAATATCCTCCTACTCCACCTCTAAGTCCCTCAAGAACCTAGTCATCAGACTCCTAAAGTTATACCTCTTACCCTTGTGTAATCGTGTCTTCGTCATCAAGGACTTCAGGATAGCACTAACATTGACAAGCTTATCCGTTATCAATGCATATACCAAACAAACACTGTCATAGCTGATACTTATGACATCCTTCCCTGGAATGATGTAATACCAGACAATCTTGAGCCAAACTCTTGGTTATCTATTCAAATAGGAATGGGGGGAAGTCAAGTGAATGTCTGTCTTCTGATTACGGTTCCACCTAACAACTAATCTTATTCCATATAGAATGTGGTGTATATCTTGGTAGGGTGGTCTGAGATTAATATCATGCATGGTACCATGATCAACATTCAGACCGTACAAGAACTAATTTAAGGTTGTAGCGGTGAAGTTCACAATTTTACCTTAGACTTTCACTTGATTGCTTCGATTATGGGGTCCCAAATTGCATAGAATTCTCTCACTATTTTTGAGTAGCACTCCCCAAGGTCATTGAAGGTGTATCTCATCTCGAGGGTATACAACCTATTAAGCATATAAGGGAACTCCGCATCAAGGCTATCTATGTCAACCCTCTCATTAGGGAAGAACTTGGTTTCCTTGTTCTTATCTCCATCCATCTCCTCAACCCATTGAAGCCCAAACCTCCTCATGAGCTTCGGAGGGGTAGATGGGGCATGTAAGGTCTACCCCATATGAGACCTTTTCTATCTTTGGATAGTGGAGGCTGCTTTGACCTTGCCTACTTTAGGTGTCATAGTCCCTGTCAAATAAATAAAGAGAAACTATCAGTCCCTATGGAAAATGGCTAGCAAAATCAAGTTTCAAGGAGTTTGGAATGACCCACACTTAATTCGCTAGAACAACATTACTAGTCACTATTTTGGGTACTCAGACATCTCCTACTCATATAGCTCATAGAGTAGCTACCAATTTCAAAAATCCAACTATTACACAATGTTTCTCAATGATCCATCAAACAACTATTTTGAACCACTCCCAATTGATATGAATGTCATAGAATGGCATGGTAATTTAAACCCAAAGCAATCACCTATTTTCACAATGTTATCAAACCAATTGTAACAACCCATACCTTAGAACAAATATAAGACTAAGTGAACTCGATAAAAATATTTGAACTCGAGATAGTAAAAGGTTGGTATTTAATGTTAATGTTTAAAGTGGCCAAGTGGATTTTGCTGTTAAGTTAAAGTAAAGGATTTAGAGCTGGAACATGGAATAAAACAAAGTAAGGTACTTGCTTGACTTAATTAAGCTAGTAGGTGACAAGTAGGTGCATCACCTACTTAAGGTATATGGACCAAGTAGGTGCAACACCTACATTGACTAATGGATCAATTTGTGGCCCATATCAAGACAAAGAAAAGGAAAGAGAAAAATGAAAGGAATGGGCAGTCAAGGCCCAATATGTTCAAGCAAACAAGAGTTCAATTAGAATGGTCTAGTAGGTGCATCACCTACTTGGACTTTTGACCAGCTTATTTGGCCAAGTAGGTGGATCACTTATTTAATCTTTTTGTGGTCCTAATTGAAAGAGAAAGAGAGAGGCATCTAACGGTGTCCTTTTAAGGTTATCCTTACTGATTTTCTCATTTCATGATACACAAAAATTGCAGATTCTCTCAAAGTTTTCTCTCAAGATCTCTTATTCTCTCAAGCTCCAAACAGTCTCCCTAAGTTTCCCTCTAGCATTCTTGGAGTTTTATTATTTTCTCAATCTTAGGTAAGTAAAGTAATCCAGGTGTTTAACTTAATTCTACCATGAAAAGTAATGGAAATCAAGTTCTTTTTTTTTTCAAGTGTAGGATAGCTCCCTTTTGCCAAGCTTGGCAGTCCACTTCTATTTAACTTCTCAGAGATCTCCAGTAGTATTTGGTTCAACTTGAAGGGAATTTAAAGTCTTGATGGAGTATAATTTAAGATAGCAAATTTGAGAAATAAAGGTAAGGTTACTGCCCCCCCCCCCCATTTCATCCCTCTTTATGTATAGATCTGGATGAAGGATTTTATATGTATTATTGTTAAGAACTCAGGGGATGGTGATCGAAAGTTGTGAGTTCAATATTTTCATATTGTGTTGAAGGATTTTGGAACTGTTTAGGGGCTATTTATATGTAATGTTGTTAGAAGTTACTGGGTGACCTTATATAATGGTTGAGTGGAGTTATATTGAAGTATAGAAGGAGGGTGTGGTGATACACCAAGTATTTAAGGGGTTGGACGGTCTTACTACCCATCATAGTAGTTAGCTACTGCTTTGCAAGGCTTACATTGTGATTAGCTGCTAATATTAGCTTCATTATGTACTTATATTTTAGATTAATGCCTTAAAATAAAGAAGGCTAATTAGTTGTAATATTCTAGTTTTGCAGCAAGGTATGTAAGACCATTTGATTACATATTTTTTGGGATGAAATCCTATTCTTGTATTACTACGAATAAAGTAAGCTTTCTAAGTGATCATCATGGTAAAACATACATACTAATGGTGTACAATCTCCAACATGGTTAATAATTTTCTTCCTACGGCCCATGGTTTCAGAAATATGTCAAAGTACTACTATATTTGTTCATCAAGTTCATCAATACCCCTCGACCGTTTCCAATCTTCATACCATAAAATAGCCTCACCCTTTAATCTATAGGCCGCAAGCTCCACCGTTTCTACACCCGATACATGCAAAACCTCCAGAGCCCTTTGAATTTGATCTATAAAATCTTGCGGGTCTTTATTTGGATCTGATCCAGTGAATGTGGGAGGATCTAATTTCAAAAAATCCTACGTTCGTCGACTAGCTGCTCTAACTACACTATCATCACTTGTCGTTGGACCATCCTATCCTTGAACTTGTGCAACTATTTGGGTCAACATCTGCACTGCATTCTTTAAGTCCTGGTCAGTAGCATTTACTGGTGGTTCTGCAGGTACTTCTCTTCCTCTTGGCTCCTCTAGAACTGGAAGAGTAGATGAAGCCTGCGATGTGAACTCCTGTTCAGCGCCACCTTGATTAACTGGTTCAAGCGGGGCTCTACTAGTTCCTTCTCCAGCAATTCTATCTATCCTCTTACTTTTACCTCGACCTCTTCTTGTCATCGGCATTTTGCTATAATATACAAGAACAACAATTTTCATGGTCAGAAATAAGTCCACCTATAATTTCGGCTCTAGGCGTGACATGGCACCTGAAGCCGTTGAGGCCCCGAGAAAACCAACCTTCATTCATGTACATTCATATGCACGACACTCAAGGAACATCATCATCACATATAGTTACAAGATGCTAATGGCGGAAGTTATGGAAAACATATGATATATATATGCAACTTGATCGTTAGGGCCATATCGTCCAAAAAGGTAAGACATCCCTTCCTTTAACTGTACAATGTCTACAAAGCCTCTAACAAATACATGACCAAACCTATAGTCGGAATAAGTCCCCACTTTATACATCTATATTACAATACCAAAACCAATATGTACATACGACTCGAAAAGCCCCGAACGAAATGGAGCTCACCAATAATTCGCAGATAACCCGCAGCTTACTGTGGAGGTCTACTAGTACCTGTGCCTGCAGCAAGTAAGGTAAGTCCCCCAAAGGGCGTCAGTACGAAGAATGTACTGAGTATGTAAGGCTATAAGTAACTGTATAAGACATAAGAACTTTAATGGAATCAAGTACAAGTGAATGAACAATATAGATAAGCCACCGTAAGGTATACGTGTGGAACCATGCATATTTCCTTCTTTACTTTACGTTACTTTACTTTCCTTTACATTATCAATCATCAATCATTTAATTCTCGGGCCCAACTGATTAGTGGGAAAATAACATCATCATGCAGGTGTTCTTTTCACCCCATTGATACCACCCATAATATTGGGATCGTCATCATGCAGGTGTTCCTTTCACCCCATTGATACCACCCATAATATTGGGATCGTCATCATGCAGGTGTTCCTTTCACCCCATGGATATCATCATGCAGGTGTTCTTTCACCACATGGATACAACTTATAATATTGGGATCGTCATCATGCAGGTGTTCCTTCCACCGCATGGATACAACTGATTATTCATTACTTCATTCTTTAACTTTAAGAGTGATACATTGGTGGTTGTACATTATTGGAACCTTAGAACAATGTTCAACGAATAAGAGACATGTGAATAAACATTATTGGAACTTTGGAACAATGTTCAATGAATATGAAACATGTAAATCACAGTTGGTCCTGTGAATAATACGATATGACAACCTATAATGAGATACCTTTGGACATTTCGAAATGGAACAAGTACAATGTCAATGTGAACAATATGTGTTGCAGGAGGATCTAGAGAAAAGAAACCTTACATACCTTATCTTCCCAATATGAATACACAGTTCTATATGTGAATATAACAATCCAGCCCCTTCCTTACGTTTCACTCTACACACAAGTACATAACGGAGCTTACGTTAACCACTAACTACATGATAAGTGCATAACATGACAATAAGCTACGTAACTGTCATACAACGTCATTTCACCCTCTTACAATACCATGTACCACATTACTATACCAAGAACACCAAAACATGTCACACATCACTCAAGATATCATAAACCAATAGCACTTCACACCAAAGCTATACTTTATACTTCCCCTTCAATACCATGTCACATTTACGCCACCATGACACGTAAACACCTTTTACAGCAACACGCTAAAGACAACCCATAATTGATATAATTCAAAATACCTTCGGACTACTCCTTTAAAGTCATTCATAAGTTGATAATTGATCCATGAGGGGTATAGGGGCCTTGGGTGTCAAAGGGAGACAAAAACATACAAAACAAAATTCTAGAATGGGCTGAGGGGTCACCTGCCCCCGCAGGTGATGAGGTGCAGCTGCAGGTGACATGTTGGCTCTGTCCAGAGTCACATGCGGTGCCACCTGATCCCGCAGGTGCCTCACCTGCGAGGGTGGGTGCCCGTTTTAGGCCACCGAGGTCAGTTTTGGGTCCCTTTTTTGTAACAAATGGTTCATGGCCATAAATAAACTTCTCTTTACATATTTTTGATCAAATTGATGCCAATTAACAACCATGATTTCAACATGCACAAAAATATCACCAAAACCATACCCTCCTTTCACCACACCATCACATAACAACATTTCTACAAGTCATATACAAAGAGAATACAAGTGAGGCCATAACCACATCTTAACATGTTGAAAATCACCTCCAAATATATTAACATCTCATCCATATCATTCATTTCCATCAACACCTCAAGTATCCTTTCAAGTTCAAGTCACCAAGGTGACAAAACTTGTATCACATAAGCAAAAGTGCACTAATCAACACTTTTAGACATAACCATCATGTTCTATATAATCTCTCATGCATATAATATATTAAACCACAAGGATAAACACTTACCAATACTTACCAAGTGATGATCTTGTCAAAACAAGTGTAGTTGCCTTAGGGTTTAAAATGGTCTCTTTTATCTCTTGGAAATGTCTAGAATTTGCAAGGTGTTTGTATGATTAAAAATCTGATTTTTGGAGCCTTATATAGTCTCTTAAGAGTCCCTCTTAGCCATACACTTGGTCATTAATGACAAGTTTAATAAGTCAAAGATGAATGGGTCATTTTCCCTTTTTGGGTCATGTCTTTCTTATTAATTTTGGGCCTTAATTGAGCCCAATAGCCAAGACGAATTTAGCCCAACACTTTACATGAGTAATATACCATCTATTACAAATTCAAATAATTTCGTCACTTAGTCGCATACGTGCAGAACTTTACGGGGTGTTACAGTTTTGAGTCCCGAACAGTAGCTCTATTTCGGGTGATCTCTCTTGATTTACTTTTATTGGTGTCGCTATTGTTTCTCCGTGTTTAGCCCTTGTTGTGTAGCTATTTGGGAGAATATTTTTAACCCTCTTATTGTTATAGTGTTTTGGGGTTCTCTGTGATCCCGTGGTTGTTACCTTTGATTTGAAAGGTTTTTCCACGTTAAATTTGGTGTTCTTTACTTTCTTTATTTTCATATTTACCCCTTTTCGACATAACATTTGGAACTCCTATAATGTTCCCTGACTTCGCCCACCTAGTATTACTTAGGATAATGATCATGTATCTTCCAAAGCTTGTTTATTGTCTCAGCTTGTTCTCCACACAAGAGTCAAGAAGCACTAGAGCAGATATGAAAGCCTCTTTTGTTTAGAGTCTCGTGTGAATGTCCAATTTATATGTAATTCTAAAATAATATGCCTGGCACATCCCTTTAAACAGATTTTGGGTCTATGAGGTATATATGGAGATAGCAAGTTTTTTTAAGAAAGACTTAAAATTAAATTGACACATCTATGCTAATTAATCATTTTAGAGAGCAAAAAATGACTCAGCCATGGTCTCTAAGAATTTATTGCTATGATATGTGCCCCATCATCTTAGTGCACTCAATCAGGTTAAACTTTGAGCACCCGTGCCGACAATCTCGAAGATAGATGAAATTCATGGTCTCCCAAACCCAAGCTCATTGCCTTCTTAAATGTGCATCGGCACTGAATTCTCATCTCCGAGCGCAAGAGCCAACCTCATGTCCTTCTGTTTGTGTTTTAGAAGAAATGCGGGTGTGTAACTATTTTTTATCATGGCAGGTCCTTTCATTTTAAACATTGGGTTAGAAATGGCTCCAAGGTCCAACACATCACGAAGGGTATGAGGGTTAGTCCAATCCACTTTTGTCAGCCAGTACAATTCCTTCTGAAAACACATTCATCATACTGCCCATTATCATATTAACAATATGTTTCATTTTACCTCCAGCCTATGAAATTTGGTGGGAACCCAAATGCGAACACTCAAGTGTTTGGTATGATAATTGGTCACAATTGGGTGCCCTTCATTATTATCTGCCAATTAATATTGAAAGAGATAGTCAATTAGAATAGGTGAATCAATTGGTTGAAAATGGGTCATGGAATGCTGATTTGTTGTAATTGAAGTTTGGAGAAAAGATTGGCAATCATGTTATTACTCAAGTAGTGTTTAATGAAGTAACTGAACAATGGGATAAGCCATGGTGGATGTTAAATGCCTCTGGAAAATTCACTGTGGGTTTGGGACTATCTAAGATATAAAGAAGAGTGCATGATGATTTTCAAGTCCATATGGATGAAAGGGATAACTTTTAAGGTATCCTTTTTCTTGTGGAGGCTATGGAGAAAAAGACTGCCTATAGGAGAAATCCTAATCAACAATAGAATATATGATGATGTGGTGTGTTGTTGTTGTGAAGAAGGGGTTCAAGAGACTGTATAACACTTGTTCATAAAGTGTAGTTTTTCTAATAATATATGGGCATATTTTGCAGGAATTGCAGGGGTTGATGGCCCCTTTTTGCATGTTAAGGACGCAGTGTTTAAATGGTAGAATGTCAAAACTACTTCAAAGCTCCAGCCTATCTTTAAAGTTGTGCCTATGTTCATTTTGTGGCAAATATGAAAGAGAAGAAATGTGGTTAAACATGGTGGCAGAATGTCTTCTGTGAGCATGAGGATGAAAATTAACAAGAATTTGGAATACTTAGCCAAGGTACTATTTCCTTGGCTTATCAACATTCCTGATAATTAGACTGATTTGGTTAGATTTCTGGAAGGATATACACCAAGGATAAGGTGTACAGTTGTGTGTTGGATGATGCCTAGAAGGGGTTATTATAAATGTAATTCTGATGGGGCCTCAAAGGGCAATCTAGGTCCTAGTTCTTGTGCTTTCTGCATAAGAAGTGATCTTACTTCTATTAAAAGGTTTAGAAAAATGGGTTTAATTCCTGTAGTAAATATTGACGATCTTTCTAAATGTCCCGTGTGTGTAGAAGCAAAGCATGCCAAGAAATTTTTTAAATATGTTACTAGTAGAAGATCGAATTGCTTGAACTAGTACATTCAGACTTAGCAGATTTCAAGAAAACTGTTAGCATAGGTGGAAAGAAGTATTATATTACTTTTGTTGATGACTATTCTAGATACACTAAGGTATATCTCCTTAACTCTAAAGATGAAGCTGAAAGCATGTTTTTAAAATTCAAAGCAGAAGTAGAAAATCAATTAGACAGGAAAATCAAGAGATTTAGATCTGAAAGGGGTGGTGAATATAGTACTAAAAATCTAGAAGATTTTTGTGAGAAAAATGATATTATCCATGATTTTAGTGCTTCCTATACTCCCCAACAAAATGGTGTAGCCGAACGAAAGAATAGAACACTTGAAATGATGAATTCTATGCTTTTAAGCTCAGGTCTACCTGACAATATGTGGGGGGAAGCTGTCTTGTCTGCATGCTATATACTTAATAGAGTACCTCATAAGTAGTTGGACAAGACCTCATATGAGTTATGGAAAGAGTTTGCCCCTAACTTAAATTTTTTAAAGTGTGGGGGCGTTTGGCTAAGGTTGGTCTACCTTATTTTAAACGGATAAATGTAGGCTCTAAGACTTTTGATGTCATTTTTAATGGTTATGCTCAAAATAGTGTTGCATATAGATTTATGTCAATAAATGATTATTATATTTGTGAATATAGAGATGCAGAATTTTTTGAGCATGTTTTTCCTTTGAAAAATGATGTGCCTAGTAATGTGCAAAATAATCTTTTGACACCTATGTCTGTTAACTCTCATTCTATGCCTTCTTCTGATGTTGTTTTTGATGAGCATGAAAATGAACTTAGAAGAAGTAAAAGACGTAGAACTGAGACTAACTTTGGTCCTGATTTTATCACCACCTTCTTGACTGAGAATTTTGACATTGATACTTTAAATGATGAATTAGTGTCTATCTATTTAATAGAAGAGGCCTAAGACTTATGATGAAGCAATGGGATCAATAGATGCAGTGATTTGGAAAGAGGCCATTAAAAGTGAATTAGACTCCATAGTTTCTAATCATACTTGAGATTTGTATGATTTTCCTAAATGTTGTAAACTCATAAGTAGCAAGTGGATATTTAAAAAAAAAATTGAGGCCTGATGGTACAATTGATACATATAAGGCTAGACTTGTGATTAGGGTTTTAAACAAAAAAAAAGTGTTGATTATTTTGATAGCGACCATTAGGACTCTTATTGCTCTAGCCGCTATTCACAGTTTAGTGGTACACCAAATGTCACGACCCAATATTTGAGTCATGATGGCGCCTATCGTAACCCACCAATAGGCAAGCCAAACCCTAGCCCGGAGCGACAAGCGACAGGCTAACGGGCGGAATCTCATATAACAGAGATGAAGTGGAAGTAACCATATTTATAAACATGCTATAACGCTAAAGACAGAATCAGAATATGTACATATGCTAATACTGAGAAGGAAGAGGACAATATATAAAGTCAAGAACCCTTCCCAAGACCTGGTGAGGTCAGTACAAGAGCCACTACTGGATATACCCAAAATATAAAACAGAAACCAAATATATATCAAACCCAATAGTTTCGAGGGCAAAAGACTATACAGTAGAAGATGGAGTAGGATCTGCCTCAGACGTCAGTAAGCCCACCCTGCTCCGAAACCAGTGCTAAGAAGAGAGTCACGTCAAAGCTGTCGGCTAGTGCCTGAATCTGCATCGGGGAAAAAGATGCAGAAGTGCAGTATGAGTACCGGGGCAACAGGTACTCAGTAGGCATCATCGGCCGATTGAGCTCAATGTAATATAAGTAAGCTAAAATGCGAGGGTGCATGCTAAGTCCGGGGTATAAGTAATAAATACATAAATAACTGTCGAGGCGTACAGATATGCTCAGGAGAAAAATAAATGCGAACGAGTAAATAAATGCATAAGTAAACACACAAGTCAAACATAACCTATCTGGGCCCCCATAAACCCGATAGGCACACGGAAGAAAACAATAACCCGGCCTGGCCCCCATAAACTGGCGGGACACACAAGAATAATAAATGCGTAGTCACCAGTGTCTCAAAGTTGTATCCGTATCCAGTAACCACAGTAACCAACAAGGGTGCACCGGGCTTGAACCGGCACCAATGGGTAATAACAAGAGGCCAGACGCCGGAATTGAACCGGACATAGTGGATAATAACAATAGGCCACATATATATCATGTCTGCCGGACTTGAACTGGAACTCAAAGAACAACAGTATCATAATCACGGTACCCCATACCAGAACTCACATCCGCCGGACTCGAACCGGAACTCAGAGAACAATTGTTATCATAATCACGGTACCCAGTACCAGAACTCATAGTATGCCACAATCCGGGGCCGGACTCGAACTGGAACACCCAATAGTTAGTAACTAGAATCATCGTACCTGAATCAGTAGCCGAACTCGAATCGGAACTCATCATAGCCAGTAACTAGAACAGAGCCAAATGTCACATCATAACCAATAAACGGGGAAAACATGCTAGTCCTAGGCCGAAACCGAAGTCTACAAGGTAAATCCCTGGATCCTCCTAGGTCCATAGTCTACTATCATGCAATGTCTAAGTCAGTCTGGGTATTTAGAGTAGCTCATGGCAAGGTAGGTCCTAATTTTAAGCCAAGGCCAGCAAACCCGATCAAGTGCGGTACTATCAGGGACTAAGAGACTAAGTAGGTCAATTGGGTATGACCGGGGTGCCTAAATACTGTCACAAGTCTAACAGGTCACAGAGGGTTTAACTAAGCCCAAAAATGTCAACGTTCTGACAAGTCGACAAAAAGGGTGACGGGGCCCACTACCGAGTCCCAGATACCAAGTCTAGTCATACCTGTCTAAGTCTGGGCTAAGTCTGTCTAAGCCTGGACTAAGGTACAATAATAACATTCTCCAACCAGCAATCAATAACAATAATATTATACGACCCCGAATAGGTCATCTGTGGCGTACCACGAGGATACGGGCCTGGAATGTGTCCAAATAGCCCTATCCGGCCTAGAAGGCCTAAATCACAGCAAACCACCACCTCGAAGTCTATAATTCCAGCCCACAATACCAGCACAATAGCACACATATATCACACATAAGCTCAATCTAAGTGCAAAGGGAGGTAAACCTAGCCTACCTGGACACCGTCGAACGCCTGCTAAAGCCAGCTAAATAGGAGTCTTCCCCTTCCGAGAGGCCTCTGACCGCTGCCAAGCTACCAAAATAATAAACTACATGTCAAAACATGACTATTGATACCTATATTGCATTAGTTCAAAAAATGTCCTAAAATCCCACGTGGGGCCCGCTTGCGGAATCGCAAAACCGAAATCGTCAAAGCGTCCCAAATCACCCTGTGATCAATAGTCACAACTAGCACCGCTCAATTTGAGCTCAAAATGTATCTCAAACATCAATACCAATCCCAAAATATAACATCGCAAACGAAAACTATCGTAAAAATAAGAAAACGTACCGTAGAAACGACGAGAACGAGTCCACGAACTAAATATATATAAACCCCTATGCTCAAACCTTAACAGAATAGCTTAATATTGAGCTTAAATAATCAATAATGGTGAGAGGTAATTGGAAAAAGTGGACAAAATGTAAATAATTTACATTTTGTCCACCGAATGGGTGTGTATATATATATGTGCACCGCATAGTGGATAATAATTAAGGTGACACAATGCCATGTTAATGAATGGGCACCCCTCCACTGTCCACGTGGAGTGAGGTGTCCATAACCAAATTCATCTATCCGTTTTGTATATATTTGGGTATTGCGTAGGTTCGTGGTAAAATAAATACAATATTTTGAATATACCATAATTAATAGAAAATTATTTCTAACAAAACCTCTATAAAATAAAAATATTATTTTAACATATTTAAATTCACTATCTGCGCTTTAATTATTAATAGGTTATAAAACTATTATAAAATAGTATAGATATATCATAACTAAAGAATTTTATAAATTTCAAAAATATTTTCAAAAGGTAATTAACTATGTCATTTTACCAAATTTTAATTTAATTTAATATCTTACAACGTGCTCGGTCTAAATAATATTCTCAAATGAACTGCTCGGGAACCGAACTGTCAGTCCCAGCAAGTCATAAATAACTTGGGGCAGTTATAGAAAAGCTCTAAACGCTGAGAACACACGAAAAAGAGGGAAATGACCGGGAAGGTCATTACACCAAATGAATGTCAAAACAACATTTTTTAAATGGTGATTTAGAGGAAGAGATCTATATGACTCAACCTGAGGGTTTTGTGGTTCCAGGACAAAAGGATAAAGTATGTAAATTGAGGAAGTCCTTATATGGATTAAAACAGGAAGACACCTAAGCAGTGGTATGAGAAATTTAATTTTACATTAATGGATAATGACTATGTTGTTAATTCATCTGATACCTGTGTTTATTCTAAAATGATAGGATCAGATTGTGTGATTATATGTTTATATGTGGATGACATGTTAATCTTTGGTCCTAATGTGAACGTTATAAATGAGACTAAGAATTTTTTGTCTTCTAAATTTGAAATGAAAGACCTTGGAGAAGTTGATGTGATTTTAGGGATCAAAATCAAAAGAATGGTTAATGGTTTCTCTTTGTGTTAGTCTCATTATATTGAAAAGATGTTGAAAAGGTTTTATTGTTTTGATGTAGTTTCAGTTAGAACTCCTTATGATCCTAGCATACACTTGAAAAAGAATAAAGATTCTAGTGTTTCGATCTCAAACTGAATATGCTAAAATAATTGGGAGTGTAATGTTTCTCATGAACTATACTCGGCCTGATATAGCTTATGCAGTTAGCAGATTGAGTAGATATACTCATAATCCCAGTAGTGAACATTGGAATGCTCTTCATCACTTGTTAAGGTATCTGAGAGGTAATATGAATTGGTGTTTGCATTTTAATAAATTTCCTACTGTTTTAGAAGGTTTTTGTGATGCAAATTGGGTAACTGACAATGATGAAGTTAGTGTTGACACCCAATTTTGACCTCCCGATATTCCTCACAGGCTGCTATTTTATCAAAATATTAGTTTTAAATTTCCAATTATTATTTTTTGTATTGAATAAATTTTGACTTTTTTGTATTCATGATTTTAAGGCATGCAATTTATTTTAGCATTTTTTATAATATATATAATTTATTAATTTAAATATAATATTTTACATAATTTCGTAAATATTTACTAAAATTATTTCTGCAAATATGCATACTCATAATTTATAAACACGTAGTTGTTTATTATTATTGTTATTATTATTATTATTATTATTATTATTATTATTTTTAGTTTTTTATTATTATTATAACTATCCCTTAAAATTCGCAAGCATAATTTACAAATACATAATTTATTTCAATTTATTATTTATCGCCAACTTCAAATAAAATACTACGTATCACTAATTTTACTTACGTAATTTACTCATAATAATTTTATTGATATTTATTAACTTTATAATTACATCTATCAATTTATTAAATAGCAGTCTAATTCAATTTCCCTAATCTATTTAAATTCTAGCCATTTTGTACTCAATTTCGTGTCAATTTTAGCCTCAATTGGACTTAATTTGGCCCAATTTTAAATTCAATCCAATATTCAGTTGACCCAATTTAAATAACCTAATTTTTGGTCCTTTTTGTAAATATTTGATCCCAGCCGTTGATCAAAATTGATCCAACGGCTGAGATCAATTCTCATCTTTCTTTCCTTCTTTAACAAATAATACTCCCAAACCCTAATTTTCCTCACACTCACCCCTACCAGCCGCACCCCCCTTCTCTCTCTACCCTCACACTCATCTCTCAAACCTCACGTCAACACACTCCACCACCGCCGGTCATCGCCGACCGGCGGTCCTTCTCCACCGACATATACACCATCGCCCTCTCCCCTCTCGATCTCTCCACCACAGCGCCTCCTCAACCCTCTCTTCTCCCTTCACGAGTCAAAGCATCCGCACCCCCTTTGTCCTCTCTCCCCAATCTCCCTCCTCTCTTCACCTCCCTTCTCCGACCAACACCACCATTGCTCCACCTCCGACTGGTGAGCAAGATCGTCGCCGCCATCATCTCTTAGCCTCATTTTTGTCGATGACCAACTCACCGGAGATGATGGCCGGTGAGACGCCATTAACAAACGGACCCATGCCCCAATCAAAGTTCAAAGAAAATTCAATCACAAATCGCTACCAAAGTAAACCCCGCGGGTTGGACAAGGTTTAGTGTTCGGGTTATTCTATTAAGCCTATGGTTAATTCCTCTCCGGTATGTTCTTTCCCAATTGTGTTTGCTGTTATTTTGGACAGATTCTAAGATGTGGAATTCGTGATGTTTGGAGCATGATCTTGACTTGATTATTTTAATTCTATGTTTACCTTCATCTTTAGACTATCATACGTGAAAACCCCTAATTTTTATGAGTTTTGTTTTAACCCTAATTGTTTAAATTCACATTGAAATGCTGCTATTAAGTTGTAAAATTTCATGCTTGTTCATCTCTCTGCTTAAATAAATCTGTAGGTGTAATGGATGTAACAATCCGAGGGTTCTACTGTATTTCAATAAATATCGCGTGAATCTTTGATACTATGTTACACTGGGAAAGTTTTAGCATGTATATTTTTTCCGAAAATGCTTAACAAGATTTTATTTGTTCGCTTTTGGTACTTGGTCATGATTTCATCCTTAATTCGATTCTACTCTTTTTCTTAAGAAAAGTTTTTATTTTTATTTATTTAGTTATTTTTATTAATGATCCTTGGACTGATTTTCTTTTCCTTATTTACTCCGGACAGATCTTTATTGCTTAAATATGGTAACCTTGGCATGACTTCTACACCCAATTGACTTCACTGATTTGTTTAAAGAAATTTATTTATTTTTATCTTTGATCTCCCTTCCTTTCTAGTATTAGATAGATTTTACTTTGCCATTTTTTATGGTAATTTTGACATAATTACACCCTTTAATTGATCTTGCTGACCAGTAAAAGGAAGAGAATTCTCTTAATTGATTTTGGAGAATATTCTTTTTTCCTTTTGGGGATTGCTTTGCCTCTCTATTGACTATATAAACAAAACCCATCTCACGATTCAAGGACAGACTTTTTCCCTCACTGATAGACTCTTAGGGCTTCAAGTATCTACTCCCTCTAAAAAATATACCTTACGATTATTACTTTTTGCTTTTGCTTCAGAGGAATTAATTTTGGTTTTGCTGTTCTATTTCTCTACTGTGGGTTGCTTAAGGTTTTCTTATTACTCTCTATTAGCGCCAATCGGTTAGTACTTTCGACTACTCATTCAATACCTATGTGTTAGTTCTATGTAACTTTAATATTGCTTTAATTATTTTTCCTAAATACTTAAGTATCAAATGTCCTTGTGTTGTTTGTGTGTTTTTAAGATGGACTGTTATGAGCCTTCCTAGATCCTCGTTCTTGGTATGTATATTTGTGTTTGACAGGTTCACCTTAAGACAGGACTGATTTCGGGAAAAAACTTGAAGAGTTGCCAAGGGGGTTTATTAGGGGTGCCTAATTTAGGCATTTGTACTTTCTTGCTGATTTCATTTTTTGGGTCTGTAATAAACTTTGTATGAACTCTATGTATAATGAAATATTGGGAATGCTATGGGGGCGGGGATTATGTGACTTGAATGTTTTGATAACATAACTATTTTGACACTTAGGCAATACATTCTAGGATTATTAATTTTAATTGTTTTATCCTCTAGAAATCATGCTCTAGGATTGTTTAAACAATTTCAAGTATGTCTTAATAAATAATTTAATTTTTAGCATGTTTAAATTAATTTTTCAGCCTATTTAAATTTATTTTCAGCATATTTAGAGTAATTTCCAGCATAATTTAAATCACTTTCCAGCAGGTAAAAATTAATTTTTTCAGCATATTTTAATGATTTTCAGTATTAAAAGTTGAATTTCAGCATTTTTAATCACCTTCTAGCACTCCTTATTAAATTTCAACATTTGTTGAAAGTTAAAATTAATTTCCAGCATTCTACACTAATTTTTTAGCACTTTTTATATATTTCCAGCATTTTAAATTAATTTTTTTTTCTGCAAAATTAAATTTTTTTCCAGCAATTGTTTGATTAATTTTTCAGCACTTTTAAACAGTTTTTCAGCATTATTAAAACAATTTCAGCATTATTAAAGCAATTTTTCAGCATCAAAAAATAAATTCCAGCAGGTTTAATCAATTGTCTAGCACTGTTTCAATTAATATCCAACATGTTTAAATCATTTTCAGCCCTCTTAAATTGATTTCTTGTAGTTAAATCTGTATTGTTTTTTTTTAAAAAACTTACGTTCCAGCACTGTTTATTTAATTACAACATGTTAGAAAAATAATAATAATAATTTTTGGCACCTCAATTTACTTTTCAGCATTTTTAAATTCAATTTCAGCATGTTTTAAAAATTAAACAAGTTTTTTAGCATTTTGAGATCACTCTCCAGAATTTCTATTTAAAATTCCAGCAGGTTGTCTTAAATAATTTTTATGGCACTAATTGTTCCGCAACTCTAAATTAATTTCCTTCAACTTTAAATTAGTTTACTGCTACTTAAAGCAAATTTCAATGCTTTAAATTCAGCACTTTTAAATTAATTTCAGTATTTTAATTAATTTCCAGTATTCTTTAATAATTTGTCTTTACATATTTAAATCAAATCCTGCACAATTAAACTAAATTCTCGCATATCTAATAATTTCTCGCATATTTAACAACCTTCCCGCATATTTAAATCAATTTCTTGCATATGTAAATAATATTGGCATATTTAAATTTAGTATCTAGTACTTTAGTCTAGTCTTCGGCATTTTGGTTAATGTTCTTCGCCCAGAAATCATGCCTACAGGTTTAATTATGAAAATGAATAATTGTCTTTTAAGCCTTCTAACCGCCTATTTATTTTAATTAAATAAGAGGCATATTTGAAACCTTTACGTGCTAATTGCTAAGTCCTATTTGTTTTGTTTGACGTAAACCTCGAATTTAAGTAGGCAGCTTAAGATTTTCTATGTCTAGATCCTTACCCAAATAGTAAGTCCGGCGCCTCTTGGACATTGAGTTAGGGCGGGTAAGCATTTTAGGAAACGTTAGTTTTATCGTTTTCTTTAGAACGCCTCTAAGACTAATAATCAAACTAGGTGGGTAGGTAGAAAATCGGAAATGATGTAAGTTGCCCCGAGCAGAATTCGACAATGCAACATACGACATTGTCATCCGTTAATAAATCGGGCACTGATCCGAATAGGCTAAAATTAACCCATTGTTTAAAGGCTTTTCTAAATCGGCTTTTCTTTATCTTATTTTGGAATGTCTTAAAATTATTTGGGGTAGTTTAGGTCCGTTATTATTTAAAATAAATCTTTCAGTTATATAATTATATCCTTCTCTCTTCTTGCTTATCTAATATTTTATTTTCATGTATAGTTTTCTTAATGTGTACCATTTAGGTTTATATTAATTAGATAAATAATTATTTTTCCTGTTTAAATGCTTAGTCACTATTAGGCCAATAAATTAATTAATCGACCCTTGCTTATCACATAGAATTCCCCACGTAATATACAAGTTCGGTCGGGACCCACATTTGTGGACCTCGAAAGGTGCCTAACACCTTCCTTTCGAGGTAACTTAAACCCTTACCCAAATTTCTGGTTGACATAGGCTAATAATTAATTAATCTTAATTAGTCTAGAATGGTTCCCTAACGCACCTTAATTCGTTAGGTGGCGACTCTTCACTCTTTAAATCCCAAAAAGAGTTTGTCACGTCGAATCCCGCTTTTCGCGAGAAAAATGGGGTGCGACAGTTAGCTCCACCAGTGGCTATGTGTTTACTTTGGGTGTAGGTGCTATTTTGTGAAAGTCTTCAAAACACACTTGTATAGCACGTTCTACTATGGAATCTGAATTCATTGCTCTCGAGTTGGCAGGGCAACAAGTTGAGTGGTTGAGAAATCTTTTGGCAGATGTACCGTTATTGGGAAGACAAGCTTCACCAGTTTCTTTACATTGTGACTCACAGGTGGCAATTGGGATTGCTAAAAATAGTGTGTATAATGGAAAAAAAAGACATATTCGCATCAGACATGGTGTAGTTTAACAGTTGTTGAAACATGGTGTTATTTCCTTGGAATATGTAAGGTCCGAAAGAAATTTGGCGTATCCTATGACCAAGGGTTTGACAAGGAAAATAGTCCTTGAATCGTCGAGGGGGATAGAGCTAAAGCCCATGGATTGAGGTAGTATGGTGGATACCCATTTGTGGTCAAACGAAGCCATATAAGCCCTCAATATACACTACATTTCCAATCCCTATGGCGTTAGGTAGTGTATTATCAGGATGAGCTTATTTTGCTCTTAATGATCCATAGCCTTAAAGTAGTCTATGAGATAGACTTGATGGATCACCTACGTGAATGTAAAGGTTGGTCACCTTTTATGAAAGACTTGGGTTATCTTTCTAGAGAACTCATGAGACCCAAGGTTTGTGTGCTTGACCATAAAAACACTTTGTAGTATCGCGGAGGTTGCTTAAAATCAAGGATATGGTATGTGTTGTGGCGGTCTCAACTTATGTCCATCTAGTTCAACAGTACTTCACTTTTGGATATTTGTTGTTGCCCCATGTCACTACGTGTCAATTCAAATCGAAAGATATTGACACTTAAGTACATGTTCCTTCCTTTTGCCCAGAATTTATTCTTATTCTTTATCTTTGCATTAGTGGGGGATTGTGGAGTTAATTCTATCTTAAAGCATTTTGAGTAATGCAATGAATAAAGAAAAAATAAAAAGTACTTTTCAAATAAGATGAACCTTCATATACGTTCTAAATGAAAAGTCAAGTATTTGTAACATTTGATTTAATGGTACTTTGAATTAATGGTACTTTAATACCATTAAAATCTCTTCTTGCAACATCTTTTTGCATCCCTATATAAACCATGTCTTTGGTGAAAACAAGACACTCCAGAAGAAGAAATACTACACCAACAAAGTGAAAGAAAAACATCTCCCTTCTTTCTTCCAAAGTACTTTATTTTGGGAAATAGTTTTGAGCAACCTCCAAACTTTCAGCCATGAGTGCACGTGTTTGGAAGCAGCTGTGGAACCTTGGGGGGAGCGATCGGCTAGAAGGATTTGCACCAGAGTCGGGCCGAAATTGCTTTCAAAGTAGTGGCTTGCCACGACACAGTATTTGTGACTTTTATTATTAATTTCAGTTCTAATATCAATATTGTAGTAATATTTTTCCCAACACATGGGTCCGCCCCTGCATGTCAATATACCCCTTTCCACCACATAGCTGCTCAAGAGCACCATCTTGCAATTGTATACTTGCATTTCTTGACTACTGCTGCAGAAGTTTCTCCAACAGAGGGTCCAAGTTGCACTAGCTCATCACACCTGGAGAGAGTGCGATTCAAACAGTAACCTTGAAACCATGGCGCAGCAAGTTGACGGCAAAATGATTAGATATTTTCTGGAGCTGTCAAATTTGAACAATCAAATTAATTTTTGGTAGTTAAAATGTATAATGAGTCATAGATATAAATTATTAGGTGTAACCATGTAATATATTCAAATGTTACCTAATATTTCTTATAGACGATATTCTCAGTGTATATCTCATTTCGACTATTAGTTTGGGTGATTGGCTTGCTTTTCAAGGCTGGACAGCGATAAGTGCCATCAGGACCTCATTTTTGGGTCGTGATATTTTCTCGGGTATAGTTTGGGGTAGGTTCCCCTTGATTTAATCTTTTTCATTTAGTTAAAATTCATCTTTTTAATTTACCGTCAGAAGAAATTTTATCAAAGTAGATCATCAGATACAAAAAGATAACAATATACTCTCTCCTACTCCAAGAAAAATTGATAGAATAATTAAAGGAGAATCATATTAAAATAATTTTTCATATTATCAATGTGTATTTATTAATTAATTCTTAAGTTCTTAGATATAAGTGTGCGATTTTATCCCATGACATTGTAATTCAATGGAATAAAGCTTTACATCAAAGAAGGCTTGTGAAGCAATTCAACCTACATATTCTAAGGTATAGTAGGGTTTCCTAAAATACATTCTGCAATAATGCAATCACAAGATCACCTATGAGTTTAAATTTATCCACAAATTAAATTTAGATTGTCATTTAGTTAATAACACTTTTTAATTTAATCTTTTAGGTTTACTTATTTCTGTAAATATTTCTGAAAATACGACATAATAAGATGACAAGATGGATGAAAAAGGGTCTCTTTGTATCCTGTGTTCCAAACAGTAAATCAGAAATTTAAATGAAACAGAAAAACAAAAAAGTAAAAACTTTAATTAAAATATCTAAGTCCACTGAATTCATTGTGTGTCCTAAAGGATTTTAATCTCCTTACTATATCTAAGGGTTTAGGATTACTTCCTCCCAGGATAAAACAAATATACATATCACTGGAATAGCGGTATCTCAAATGCCAACTACTTCATCGAACGCAAATACAACAATAAATCAGACAAAGATTATATTTTTGTTTGTCAGAAAATATGCACAAGAAGTTAAGAAAATTTGATATAGAAAAATAAGGCTATTCCTCTAAATTTATAGCCAACAAAGAATAGTACGAACATGTGTTATTGTGCCTTTTCAGAAAAGTCACAAACCATCGAAAAAGTCATAATTTATCGAAAAAATCGCAACCATTGAAAAGGTAACAACCCTTTCAATGGGAAAATATATATTAAAGTTGCAATTTCTCTTGGTGTCTTTTTAGGAGAACACTTCATTTCCAATTTATACCTTCTAAAATCCAACAACATCAAAAAATAACTTAAAGTTACAAGACTCAATTTATTTCATCTAAAATATAAAAAATGTAATAAAGTTTCACATAAAATTATTACCACAGTGAACTTGGATGAATTGTGATATAACTTATTAAACTGTTTTGATACGAACTTATTCACTTATTATTTTCCTATAACAAAACTATAGGGGTATAAAGTTGAAAGTACTTAGAGAATCTTTAATTTGATTTAAGATCAATTTATGACTCTATTCGATTTAGTTCATATGGTAAGGAGGGTATCTTTTGACACAACCTTTTCCCAGGTTAGAACGTACAAAATAAACAGGACACTCAAACATAAAAAATTTCATGCTCAAAATAAATAAAAAAGGAAAAACATATGAAACAATTCATATTCAATGAAGAAGGAAGAAGAAAAAAGATGTTCATGCTATTTTCCCTCTAGTGCTCTGGATAATCCGGAGGTCACGACCCAATTTCTCGGGTCATGATGGCACCTATCATAACCCGTCAGTAGGTAGGTCAACCCATAGTCCAAAACAGCTAGTAACGGACTAATAGTAAAAGTGGAAGCAAAACTAAATAAAAGAGAAAGAAGACAAGAAGGAAGTAAATACATCCCCAAAACCTGGTAAAGTCAATACAAGAGCTTCTAATACAGTAGGAGTACAAAAATGAATACAGAGTATATATATACAAGCTGTCTCTGAAATACAAAAATAGAGATCAGTCGAACAATAAGAGGGAGTGCAGAAACAACTCTGAACATCAGGAGCTCACCCCTAATCCTCGATCCATGGCTGTTCCACACGATGCATACATCAACAACGAGAACTAGTACCATGATCTGCAGGCTGCAGAAGTGTAGTATGAGCACTAAACATGTGGTACTCAGTAGGCATCAGCCGATTGAGCTTCAAAGATAATGCAAGTATAAATGACATGTAAAGCAGAAATGTAAATTAGAGGCAACTATCTACAAAACTAAGCATAATAATACTAATAAAGCGATAAGGATAACCAATCATGAACTACAAATAATTCGGGACAAGGCACAGTACCATTAATATCTAGCTAATATATGGAAAAGTGAAGAAAGAGATATACCATATATAATAGTAGAGTGAAGAAATGTATATACTATGTATAATAGTTGAAAGGAAGAAGAAAATGATATATATATATATATACACACACACACACACATATATATATATATATATCAACGCTATACCTACAACCAAACCCGAAGATATTACTTTGAGGGAGCTAGCCTAATATCCCAAGGATCATAAGAGCTATGGGTGTAATCTCTAGCAAAATCAGGGTCTCTAATCGTAATATGCATAAGCATGAGATAGTTTAACCATAATAAATCTTACCATAATAAGGAGTAAAGGAAATCGGAAGTGTACCTACAACCTCGAGTATCAATTCATAACCAGTCTGCCACGAATTATACAACAATAACCAACAATAATGTAACCGGCTAGCCTGGATAACTAATAACTCCAACCGGGCCCCCATAAGCCCGGAGAGGCACACACAAACAATCAACAAACATACAACTATAACTTATATCTATACAGCCCCCTATAAGACCGATAGACTTAAGCGTCAAATAATTATACTGTGATAGGCAATGAATATTAATGATCGAATGCAAGGATAATCCAGTACCATCAACCAATCAATTGTCATAACGTACCAAGTATATACACTTCCTCCAACTCAGTAGCTCGCAAAGGCAGGACCTATGATGACCATCCTTCTTCGGTACTGTGGCTCATCGGATGAAGGGCCCCATAGGGGACTCGAGATATAAGTATACACTGTCCGGTCCCAAACCAGGACTTTCAATAACCATCATAACCAAATCTACTTGGTCAAGTACCAGAGAGAAATAAGTGTGTAATAATTGCTAGACTTGAACCAAGACTTAATAAGTATAAATCTGTAAATCCATTACCCGAGATCGAGTTCGGGGCTAAAATGATATAATAATGTAGAAAGGGTCGGAATCTCCCTCGACCGAAATGAGTAAGTAGTGGTAAAAAGAGAGTGGATCAATAATGGACCGGAATCAACCTCGGTCTAATTTCCAAAGTAATAAGTTTAGTTTAAAGCTCATAAGTCATTAATAAAGGTAGCATGACTTTCATTTAAAAATCAATTTTAAAGTTAAAAAGTGAGAAATAATCCCTTTTTAGAAAATAATAGTAAAACCAAGATTTCAGTTGGAATCGTGCCACTAATAAGCATAAATGTGTCTATATGTATGCATGCCATTCCCAGATCGGGTGCTTGAAATTTGTTTGGAACCCCGTGCACGCAAATGAACTATGCTACCATACCAAATTAGACATTTTGAACTCAACAAAACCATTGAAATTCCCAATGGAGGTGGTTTTGACACAATATGGACCCCACACCCAAAGTTCCATTTTTTACCAAATCTACCTAATAGCCCAAAACTACTCCAGAAGCCTTACCCGGACCAAGGGTCCCTCTGCTCTAAATTCCATGTTCCAAAGCTAACAGCTCTATCAAAATTCTCATTCGAGGCTGTTTACTAGGAGTTTTGGTTAGAGACCAATTTCTCAACTTTAAAATGGGGAAATGGGATTAAAACCCAAACGTACTGTCCGAAAATCAAACCTATAGTTTTGGAAAGTCATAAATGACTTGTAGCCGCTATGAGAAGGCACGAAACACTAAAAACACTTTAAGTTTGAGAAAATGACCTGGAGGGTCATTATAATATCCACTAAAAGAACTTTTATCTGTGAAAGTCGATGGATAGAAAGAACCCAAAGGCTCAAAAAGATGAGGTACCAGGCCCGCATGCCCCAAGCAAGACTTCCCAGATAACCTCTAAGGCACAACAATGCTTTCAAGGGATTTCGCTAACAGTACCCCTTTTTCCTTCACAACCTAACTCCACTTCCCAAACAACCAAAAACTCAACCTCAATAAACAACTGGCCTCCAACTGAACCAAACACGACTGAAGCATGCAAAACCAAGCCACCGTATACTGACATCACATCGATACAAGAACAACCAAGAAAAAATTCAACCGAGCTAAGGACAACCCAAAGCATGACTCATACAACAAACTCAAAATTCCAAATGTAGCATTCTCGTCTTTCCAAACCTGATGTCAACTCTAAGTTACACAAAATCTCTCCAACATCATCCCAGTCCTGTCCGCATAATCATATCACATTAGTCTCAAAAGGCTGAAGCTGACCTACAAAAAATCCATACAAGCTAGCATAGGAATAATGCCCAATAAGGTCTACCTGACTACTCAAATGGTGATGACTAGTGTTTGCAGCCTCTATCAAGCCACTAACTAGTTCGGATGACCATCGAAATCAACAGTCATGGGTTTGAAGCACAATCTGTCAAAACTGAACGATCCTCTCCAGAATGCCCCACCGTGGGTGGAACCATGATAAGCCCAACTAGAAAACACTTCTTCCACTGAGTAGACATATCAAATTTCTAACAAAAATTGTGAACCAAGGAAAAAAATAATAGAAACTAATACCATGTGCCACGGACCATCCTCCGAGCATTAATCTAATAAAATCTACCTGAACTGAGAAAAATTGAATCGATATGTAAAGAGTAGGTCTAGTCAACTTATCGACAAAGGCTCAACTGAATAAAACTTTGTAACAGCATTAAAACCAAGTTACGCAATCCATAGCTATAATCTCAACACCAAAGTCGAACCACTCGATCTCAACTATCCAAACTGATCCTATTGACGAGTAAGGATCCACACTCTGAAATCTATCACAACTTCCAAGACGTTATTCAAATGATTCAAAACTACAATTGGAGTCAACAAGTCTTCATTGAGGTCAAATACCTAAATCAATCTTACCTTTAGAGACTGAGCATACATCCAACTATTCCCTCAAGGGTTAGAACTAAAATATTAATGAAGAACACAATCACAACTGAGGAAAACCATAAGCTAAGGATATGAGGAATCAAATCCATATCTGCTGAAGGCATATCACATCAGGGCATAACTAAGAACTCACCAAGGCTGCAAGGAGTACTAACAATAGCCAAATCTTAAGCAACTTAGACAAAATATGATCTTAGCCTAAATCTAATCAAACCAATACCCAATCTATGGAAACAAATAGTCACTCCCAAAAGAGACCCGCTATGGTCACCGAAAACTGATACACAAACATATACCACCAAGAAGAAGCACCCCATGAAGTTATATTAGGCTGAATAAATACCAAAAATGAGAAATTTTTGAATTCACCCATTTAATCCAACCTTAACTCAACTGAACAATGAACCACATCATAGAAGAACAGAGTACCCAACTCAACTCCAATACTAAGATCAAGAATACCACCGGGTAACAAACCAGACAAATTGGAATAACAAACCTCAACTTACTAACTTAACGAATGGGTTATAGAAAAGGGTTGCCAACTCTAGAATCACAATGAAACCATGGAAGGCCAAACCTTTCTTCACTCCCACAACCTACTCAACAACCAACCTTACCTTGCTGACAAAAGGAAAAACCAACCAACCAAGGTAGTCGTCTAAGCCAAACGGAAAAGAATCGCAAGAAAGGTGTTTCTAACTAGATAACACTAGTCTAACCATCTATCAAGCAAAAATCAATCAAAGTTTAAAAACTACCAAAATTAACAACAGTTACAATAGAATCACCGGTATAACATGCAGATGGCACAAAAATGAAAAACAACCAGTACCACTTTAGGATCACATCAAGGCCAAAATGCCAAAGGAAAGGGACTTTATCAAAATACTACACCACAAAAATTACCACATCGATCCACTTTTTCCACTACTAAAAGAAATCATCTACGGGGGTAGTCATATATGTATAAATCTATACAAGGCCTAACAACAATCAATATAGTAATTTTAAGGCACACGAACACCGATGGGTATGAAAACCCCAACTCATTTCAAATAGAAACCAAAAGATAGAAATTCAAAAACACACCTATAGAGATGGAATTCAAAGCCATAGCCTCTAACCTACCCAAAGAAGTATGAATTTGAATGCGTCTTAACCTGAACTGAGCGTCTGAATGATCAACTGAAATACCAAAGTTCTTTCTCTAATCGAATGCGCCCAACCTTATGAGACTGATCTGACTGCACAGACTGACCAATAATATCTCATTCGAGACACTCTCTGGATGAATAAACAGTCTCTCTGCAATCATAACAAACCCCTGATGCTCTAACTTAGCAAAAAACACGAGTTAACACCAACTGGCTGACCAATTCATGCCCAGGGCATACCCTAGACTAATGATAAATCTCCCCATAATCAAAATATGCCCCTGGAACTCTCTGATGCAATGTACTGTTGACCCAGAATGGCCACCATGACTCAAATACTTAGACAAAGAACTACTACTGGAAATTGGGGCTATGGCAACGATTAAATTACCATTACAATAGACGTCATAATCATCATTGTATGTCTATGGGAATGATTGTTCCACCCACTACAACTAATCGTGTTACATTATCTGTAATGCTACGATTTGTTTTGACGATTCAAAAAACCATCACTATAAGACACTTTATGGGGACGATTTTGGTTACTAGTAATATGCGACAGTTTACAATCTAGTGAGACAGTTATAATTTGTCTCTATAGAGTTTTATATAACAATATTTAACCATTACTTTATATGCTATTATGATGTTTGTTTGTAATCTGTTGTAACAATTATGTTTTTCTAGTGAAACGGTTTTGACCATTACTCCCCAGTCTGTAGCAACGATTTTATGAAGATAATGCAATATTTTGCTTTTCTAATGCAACGGTTGTGACCTTTACTGATGTGAAACAAGAAAATAAACAAGATATGAATTTAAAGATATAAATTAAAGAGATATAGACACAACTAAATTCAAACAATTAAAAGATGTCATGGTGAAACTAACCAAAAAACCACTTAATTGGGAATTAGGAGCACCTAATCGATTAGAATCCTCAAGAAGGTAGCAACCTACTTGCAAATCCTAGGACAAATGTTGAACTTCAACAAAGGGTTCTTCAAGCTCTCTCAAAGGAGACACAAGTCATGAAAATATCAAAAACTAATGGCCCAAACCCTAATAGCTAATTATTTATACTAAGTGCTAAAAAAGTAAAGAAAGACCAAATTGCCCTTTATTTAAATTACAAGCTAATTTAAATGGTAGACACTTAATATATTAAATATCTTCAAGTCTTCCGTGTTGGAACCTTCCAAACATTCCATCTTCATGCATAAAGATTGCAATGCTTAAAGGTCCTTAGCTTGAATCCTTGTGAAAGGCCTTCTTGGAGTAGTGTCACTTTGATGTACATCACTCTCCTTTTCTTCAAAAGAATTCATCCTCAAATTCGCCAAAACCTACATCAAAAAGAGATAAATCACTAACATTGAAAACATTATGAACCAAATACTCCCTTAGTAAGTCCACTTTGTAAGCATTATCTCCAATCTTCTCAAGCACTTGAAAAGGTCCATCTCCTCTTGGCATTAGCTTGTTCTTCCTTTTGCTTGGAAATTGCTCATTCCTAAAGTGAACCCATACCTAATCACTGGGTGCAAAGGCGACACTTTTCCATCCCTTGTTGGATCTTTTGGTTGCATCTTTGTTGGCCTTCTTAATTTGCAATCTTACCTTCTCATGGATGCTCTTCAAAGTTTTTGCCTTAGATTTTGCATATATACTCATAATAATATCTTTGGGTAAAGGATTTAAATCTAATGGAGTCAAGGAATTAAAGCCATAAACACACTCAAAAGAGGTTATACCAAAAGATCTATGAATAGTTCTATTATATGCAAACTCAATTAATGGCAATTGATCCTCCCAAGAAGTTAACTTTTCTTTAAACATATCCTGAAGCATGTTACCTAAAGTTCTATTAACCACCTCGGTTTGACCATCCATTTGAGGATGACAAAAAGTAGAAAATAGCAACTTTGTTCCCAAATTTCCCCACAAACACCTCCAAAAATGGCTAAGAAATTTTGAATCTCTATCACTAATAATTATTTTGGGAACACCATGCAATTTCATCATATTATGAAAAAATAAAGTAGCAACATGAGATGCATCATCACTTTTATGGTAGGCAAATCAAAGGTGGACTACAAAGATGGAGGTAACAAAGCTAAATTTGAAACTCCATCTAAAATAAAGTGTTTTAAATGTCAAGGATATGGTCATAAAGTAAATGAGTGTCCTAATAGAAGAACTATCATTACATTGAATGATGGTGGTTATCAAACGGAAGATGAATTTAAAGATGACCATGGGGATAATGATAGTAGTGATGAGTTTATGGGAGAAGGTTATGGAGAAGAAATTAATGATGATGGAAGACTTGTCTTATTGTTAGGAGAAGTATGAGTGCTCTAGCAAGGGAAGATCTTGATCAAAGAGAGAACTTGCTTCATAATTGGTATAGAGTTCAAGATTAATTATGTTTCTTTATCATTGATAGTGGAAGTTGTGTCAATGTTGCTAGTGTATATATGGTAGAACAATTAAAAATTCCAACAAGAAGGCATCTAAAACCTTATAGATTGCAATGGCTCAATGAATGTGGTGAACTAAAGGTGACCAAGAGAGTGTTGTTAAAATCCAAGATTTGAAGTTATCATGATGAAGTACTTTGTGATATTGTACCAATTCAAGCTTACCATTTATTATTAGGAAGGCCATGGTAATATGTAACGACCTAATCTATCATTATTGGAAATCACCTCGAGGTTAGTGCAGAGTCTAGAAACTATCGGAATGATATTCAAAAATATACACGGGGCCACGACCTTTTAAATATGGGGACTTAAAAACTGTTGGGGGCTGGGCTGACGTCATTATGCTATAGCAGTATTTATTCTGCTAGAGAGGTACTGCTATAGCGGTACCGCTATAGCGGTAGACCAACCGTTATAGCAGTATGACGCGACCAGTACAGGGTAAGAGATGGGTTTTATTTCCTTCTCTTTATTAACTGACATAGAAGCATGAGAGGCTTCCCAAAAACTCAAAACATTACCTACAAAGCCTCAAATCCATATAAAGAGGAGAAAAGGGCTCCTATGTGTGCAAACCCATGGCTTTTCGGGGGTTAACGTATTTGTGGGATCAACTATAGGCTAGAATTTCACTTGGTTCATCCTTTCATTAGCTGGATGACATCCAGGTAAACTAATGTCTAAATTGAGTAGCTTGACTTGAGTTAGAGAGCATGATTATAACATAGATGTATGGGAGATTCCATGTTTAGGCCTTCCGGCACGGCATCAGGATGGTTAAAATTGGCTATGGGACGGGGAAAGCATTGCTTGGGCTAGTTGTGCACCTTATCATATTTATATTACATATGTGTTATAGTTGAATGGTTTATGGTTGTATATTTATTTTTATGGTGACTATTTACACTATTTAGGGTAATAAGAAGAATCCTTGGAGACTCTAAGGTAGAAAATTTGAGAGGGTATTAGGGGCAGCAGTTGGGTATGCTATGACTAAAGTCTTGATCGAGAGAGTGGGGATGGTTTATGGTTTAATACCACTTATATTTATGTATGCATATTACTACTTGAAGTGTGATCGATTGATGCATATTGTTTGGTGGTCAATGAAATTACTTTACTTGTTTATGGTTTACCTATCTTTATTGTTTACATATGAAGTGTTCCGAAATAAGGAACATTTTCATGGGATATTGGTGAAACAAGGTTGGCAGATATTTATGTTTGGGTTTTAAGTACATGGATGATAATTATCCCCTGCAGGTCATGTTTAGAAGGTAGTTGCATCACCCATAGCGTATATGTACTAGGGTCACGTGATCTTAATAGTTCTCTGAGTAGATCGGGGCATACATTTACATGTGGTTAGGTTTGGGATCCTTGGATGGTCCTGTATAGGTCATACATTTGGGAACGTACGTCATAGACTTTTGACATATTGATATCAATCTTGGAACTAAATATGATCCTTCAACTGGTATTTATGAAATGGATTTCTATGTTGTATTAGAATGCCCTGGAATGTCGTGTTGACTTTGTTATGGTTTGATTTAGCCAATTATCTATTGTGATGGTCCCTGTAGCTTGTCTTGGCTTAGTGGTATGTGCTGACTTATTGGTGTTACCTTTTTGATGCCGTTTGCACTTATGTACTGAATGTATAATGTGTAAGCATGGTTAACTTGTCGTGTTGTATCTTACATAGAGGGTATTCAGTGCATAGTATATTTCCCATCGTGGTAAGTGTCTGGACTTATTAGTGCATCGAGTAGTGGAATGACCAAGTAGGTGGGGGTTGGGGTAAGGAGTCTTACTCTAGAAGGATAAAGAAAAGGTCGGGTATGGATTAAAAGAGGAATCTCGACCTAGCCTTTCGGGTTGAATGACAAGTTACATGTCTAGGCGAGTCTTCTAAGGATATGTTATTCTATTTACCATCTTATTAAAGGTTCGGTCTTAGGCTTTGCTATCATAGTTGTCTTCCCAGCCAAGGTAATCTCTAGTGTAGAGGAAGACTTAGTATTTGGTGGTGGCAGGGTGATAAGGATGCAGCGTCATAATTGGGGTTTTGAAATTAAAGCTTGACTAAAAAGGGGGTAGGGGGTAGCTCTAAGTGTTAAGTGAATGCATGTTTCTTTTGAATATTTGTGTTATATTTATGTAATCCAATTTGTATCAAATGATGAGGCTTACCAATAAATGTGGTTTGTACTGATGCTACTTTTGCTATACCCTTTTCGGGGTGTAGTATTTTGCAGGATTCAGTGTTGGTTTCTTGAATGTTGCGGTAGTGATCATCCAGCAGCTCTCACTTACTCATTCATGGTAGAAGCTGGGTCATGGTTATTTCTTCTTTTGTAGTGGCTCTTGTATGTGTTTATACTAGATCGTAGGATAGTTTATTTCCTCATTGTTGATTGAATTATGTAATAAGTTGGTTAATGTAAAATCAAAGACTTTCACATATTGGATTTAAAGGGTTCTCCTATCTAGGTGAGTTAGAGTAGGTTCCCTCATGATTCGTCCATTTGGGTCATGAGAATTCAGTATCAGAGCCTAGGTTACTGGTCTCCCTGTACAAGAGAAAATATCCAATAGAGTCCTGCAGATTGGTGTGTTGACGTCCACATCTAATCTTGGAGAATCTGTGAGGCATTATAGGAAACTATTTTACTTATTTCTTTCCTCTTGTGCGCTCATTCAGTTGTTGTATGGGTTGAGTCCAATTGGTATCTCTTGATCCCAATTGATATCTCAGCTAGGCAAGTAAATTTCACTTAAATCTATTAGAAAGGATGTAATCGACGCGAATTGGAATGGGAAGGTTCCAATTGGTATCTGGCCCTCCGGGCATGTAAGCATATATTAGACAACCCACTTGGGGTCGTCACCTGCATAGTTAGGTGTGGTGTTACTAAGGCATAGAATGCAACATTGACTTTGACTTCCTTTTTTTTCATGTGTGAAAATCATGGTTGTCTGATTTATTTAAATATATATTGTATGGTTGCTTGAATTGGTTTGAATTTATTCCATATACATGTTATAAATTGTTGTGTGCTGCACTACGTCTATAGTATTGTGCTATAGTGTATAAGGTTCTAAGCTGATGCTTAAGAATAGGAGCCCAACTTGTGGTTGATGTTGAACATCGAAAAAACTTATGCTAAGACTAGTTAAAATGCAGGGAAATTATGTGGTTAACTTGTTGTTTACAATATCATAAATGCATTATATGTTGTGATGCAAGGTTGCAGTTTACTGTAAATGGTTAAAAGACTTATTTTGTGTAACTTAGCAAGGTTTTGATGTTTTTTCGGGTGTGCATTAAGGGTATTAAGTATTTGGGGAAGGGACCATACAAAGATGTAAAGTTTCTGGGTAGCCTCTAGTTTGGGCCGCCACAGCGGTGTGAGTGCCGCTATAGTGGAAGTCTCACTACTATAGCGATGAGGGAGGGGCAGTAAGCCTGCCCTTTTTTCCCCTATTTTTTTGGCTTTCGTGCGTGCTTAATTATTTTTGACTTTAAGGGTGAGGGGTATTGCATTAATGTCATTTACTAATGCGGGAATAAAAATAGCATCCATGTATGAAAAATAAAAGTAAAAATGGTAAATAATGTCTAGTACATATCCCAAACAGGGGCAACCCAAATATCATTAAACCAAAGGGTGGAGGGATAAAAGGGAAGAAGGGGACCAAGTTGGATTCCCTATAAGTCACGGGTATCAGTCGCGGGCTACTGGGTAGGGTCATCTCTTTCCGCATCACTCATGAAGGAAACTCCCTCAAATCCTTTGGGTCTAGCTCGGGGAACTCCTGGTTGGGTGCTATGCACCCGAATATGACTTTCATGGTCGGCCACATTCGGGCAAGCAAGCGATCCCGCGAGCGTCTCTTCTGCCTCTCCTCATCAAGATCTCGATAGAGCGCTGTGACATCCTGGGCAGTGGCAGGGGCTATAGAATTGGAGGGGAGCTATTTCATGTAACTCCTAATAGTGGCCAGGTCTATCTCCAACTGGCTACCAGTGATAGGGGGTTGGGACTGAGAGTGAGTGGTATCACCATTATCCTCCTTATCAACACTAGGCACCTCCTCTAAGGCCCTATTACTCTCCACCTCGCTAACCTTTATCTTCTTCTTCTTATGGGATAAGGGCACTCTCACAAAGAGAGGGTGAAACAGGACGTCCATATCCGCCACCATGTCATTAGGCTCCTCTGATACCCCCGCCCGTTTACATAGCTCTGACACCATCCCGAGGAGAAAGGGACCCTTTCTAGGACCCGGTGGAAGTCCTTCCACTCCATCTCTATCTGCTCTCCCCCCCCCTCCCGCATCCAGTTGAATCCCTCTAATAGCACAGGCCACCGCCAAGGCTCGAGGATAGGTCACTTCTATGGTATTGTTGGACGGATGGATTCTCCGAGTCACCTGGTTCAGCCACCTCCTAGAGTTTGCCAAAAAATAGGTGTCAGTGACACCCTCCATAGTAGGCTAGTATACCCTATCCAAAAACTCCTCCGAGATCAGTGTGTTCCTCAGCCATCCCATGTCCATCTCCCGGGCATTGGCCAAGTAGTTAGCATTGGAGACATAGGGGATTCCAAGCACCTCATTAATGGTATGGGAATCTATGGGGACGTCCACTCCCCGAATATGGATGGTGGGGCAGGAGGAATCCCAATGCATGGTGGGAAGGATAGAAATGAACTCCCGCGTCCAGGTCACAACCCCGTCGAAGAGCCTCCACCAATGGGCCCCCACCCAAACTCCTGCAGTTGGTGGTAGAACTCTGGATCTTTCTGCTCCATATCTGTCATATCGAAACCTTTTTCAAAACAAAGACCCAACCATCAGTACTCTTGGAATTGTACCCGACTAGCATTATCGAGAAATCTCTTGTAGATGGGGCATTGGCTTGGTTTTCGGCCATTTTATATGTTAACCTGCATTTAGCTAAGGAAAATCGTTAGAAATATTTACACATCTGTGTGGGTTCAAAAATTTCAAAATCAAGAATTTTCCAGATAAGCAGGGAGGCCACTACCTGCGGGCTCCAGCTACAGTGGTTGCCTTACAGCTATAGCGGTACCACTATGGCGGTGAAGACCGCTATAGTGGTCTTCATCTTCCTCAGCAGACAAGGGGTGCAACAATGGTACCCTTGGTCCAATTCATTCGATTTTCACTTTTTAACTCAGTTCAGTAGTCCAGCAAAGTTCAAAAACTAATCTTTATAAAAATTTGGGCATAATAACTCCTAAATGATGCCCAAATCACCAATTCAACGTGAAGAAGACCCTTCAAATTCTCTACTGTTTTAGGCCCGTTAAGGCCGTAAAGTTCGAGTTCCTTATGCCCAGAATGCAATGTGAACATTGTGAATGTAAGGGAAGAATTCATCCTTCGAAAATTCAACATTACCAAGCCAAATTTTAAAAAATTTGAAAATCTCTATAACCTGCTATTTTCAATGTAACTTCTAGCCTATGGTATGCAATTTTGCGTGTAGTAAAGTATTAAGAAGCGAGAATTTTGAGTGTTACCTATTTTTGGCGACAACAACAAAGTGATTGGGGAGGGGAGAGTATTTTTTCGAGTGAGAGGGGGAAAATAATAATTTAATACCCCCCCCCCTTATATTTTGTTTGGGATTGTTATAGCAAAGTGACGACCGTTATAGCAATACCGTGATAGCGGAGTGGTGACCACTATAGATGGGACCCATTAAATTCCGTGAAATTTAAAGTTCCAATCCTATAACACTCCGTCCAAGATGCGTAGTTCAAACTGTTCCAAGGTCTCCTTGTCCTTCAGGGAGGAAATTTTGTAGTTGCATTGTATCCATTCGGGTGTGAAAATCTTTTTCGGGGAGGTCGGTGCCCGAGTTCGTGACTCGTGCAATTAGTAGAACCAAGGTCTAAGTGGTTGTGGTTTGATAAGTTCGCTGGTTAGTTTAAAAATTTGAACTAAGATCCGGAAGGTAGTAGTAACATCTCACCACCCGGCAAGGGTATGTCTTTATTTCAATAATCCAGACTCAACTCATCCATATTTTATCATTTAGGGATGTAGGATGGGTAAATTGGTATCTGTTGTAACGACCTAATCTGTCATTATTGGAAATTACCTCAGGGTTAGTACGAAGTCTGGAAATTATCAGAATGACATTCAAAAACATACGCGGGTCCATGACCTTTTAAATATGGGGACTTAAAAACTGTTAGGGGCCAAGCTGACATCATTCTGCTATGGTGGTATTTATTTTGCAATAGCGGTAGACCGATCGCGGTATGACGCTATGACGCGACTAGTATAGGTTAAAAGATGGGTTTTATTTCCTTCTCCTCATTAACTAACATAGAAGCATATGAGGCTTCCTAAAAACCCTAAACATTACCTCCTAAGACTCAAATCCATAGAAGGAGGAGAAAATGGTTCGTATGGGTGTAAACCCATACATTTTGGGGGGTTAACGCATTTGTGGGATTGACTACAGTTTAGGATTTCACTTTGTTCATCCTTCCTTCAGTTGGATGACATCTAGGTAAGCTAAGGTTTAAATTGAGTAGCTTGACTCGGGTTAGAGAGAATGATTATAACATAGATAGACAGGAGATTACATATTTAAGCCTTCTAGCGTGACGTCGGGATGGTTAAAATTGACTAAGGGTCGGGGAAAGCATTATTTGGGCTGGTTGTGCACCTTATCATGTTTATATTACATATGTGTTATAGTTGAATGGTTTATGGTTGTATATTTATCCTTAGGGTACTATTTACACCATTAAGGGTGATAGAAAGAATCCTCGGAGACTCTAAGGTAGAAACCTTGCGAGGGTATTAGGGATAGCGGTTGGGTGTGATATGACTAAAGTCTTGTCCAAGAGAGTGGGGGATGGTTTATGGTTTAATCCCACTTATATTTACGTGTGCATGTTACTACTTGAAGTATGATCGGTTGATACATGTTGTTTGGTGGTCAATGCAATTACTTTACTTGTTTATGGTTTACCTATCTTTGTTGTTGACCTGTGAAGTGTTCCGGTATTGGGAACGTTTCCATGGGATATTGGTGAAACAAGGTTGGCAGATATTTATGTCTGGGGTTTTAGTGTATGAACGGTAATTGTCCCCTGCAGGTCATGTTTAGAGTGTGGATACATCACCCATAGCGTGTATGTATGAGGTTCAGGTGAGTTTGATGGTCTCCTAAGTGGATCGGGGCTTACATTTATATGTAGTTATGTTTAGAATCCTTTCATGGTCTGGTATAGGTCACACATTTGGGAATGTGCGTCATAGAGTCTTGACATGTTAACATCGATCTTGGAATAAAATATGATCCTTCAACTGGTATTTATGAATTGGATGTCTATGTTGTATTAGAATTCCCTAGAATGTCGTGTTGACTTGGTTATGGTTTGATTTAGCCAACTCTCTATTGTGATAGTCTATGTAGCTAGTCTTGACTTAGTGGTATGTGCTGACTTATTGGTGTTGTCTCTTTGATACCATTTATTGTTATGTGCTGAATGTATAATGTGTTAGTGGTTAACCTGTTGTGTTGTATCTTATGTAGCGGATATTCAGTGCATAGTATATTTCCTACAGTGGTAAGTGTCTAGACTTGTTAGTACATCGGGTAGCAGAATGACAAAGTAGGTAGGGGTTAGGGTAAAGAGTCTTATGCTAGCAGGATAGGGAGAATGTTGGGTATGGGTTAGAAGAGGAATCTCAACCTAGCCTTTTGGGTCGAAGGACAGGTTACATGTCCGAGCGAGTATTCTCAGGGTCTGCTATGAGATTTACCATCTTATTAAAGGTTCAGGCTTAGGCTTTCCTGTCATAGTTTTCTTCCCAGCCAAAGTAATCTCCGATGTAGTTTAAGACTTAGTATTTTATAGTGGTAGGGTCATAAGGGTGCGGTGTCAGAATTGGGGTTTTAGAATTAGAGCTTGACTAAAAAAGGGGAAGGGGGTAGCCCTAAGTGTTAAGTGAATGCGTGTTTCTTTTGAATATTTGTGTTATATTCATGTAATCCAATTCGGGTCAACCGATGAGGATTAAAAGTACGTGTGGTTTGTATTGATGTTACTCTTGTAATACCCTTTTTGGGGTATAGTCTTTTTCAGGATTTAGTGTTGGTTTCTTGACTGTTGCGGTAGTGATCATCGAGTAGCTCCCACTTACTTATTCATGGTGGAAGCTGGGTCATGGTTATTTCATCTTTTATAGTGGCTCTTGTACCTGTTTAGACTAGATCCTAGGGTAGTTTATTTCCTCATTGTTGATTGAATCATGCAATAAGTTGGTTAATGTAAAATCCAAGACTTCCACATATTGGATTTTAGGGGTTCTTTTATCTAGATGGTTTAGAGTAGGTTCCCTCATGATCCGGCTATTTGGGTTGTGACTGAATATGATGTAGGGGCTAAACATGATGGAAGGTTAAATAAATATGCATTTTTTAAGGATGGCAAAAAGTATATTCTGGTGATTTTGGTAAGTAAAATTAATGATTTTTAGTTCAATTTCTCATGTGGGTATATCTGCTGTTTTTTCCAACAATTTTTTGTAGCGTATCCAACAGTTGTTGGATTGTTTTGTTTCGACTACTATTAAAGTAGTTCCAACAGGTTAGTCATCTGTTGCAACAGATGACCCTTTTGTTACAACAGATGACCCATCTGTTGCAATAGATGACCTGCCTGTTGCAGCAGATGACCTACCTGTTGGATTCATGTTACAACATCTCAATCCAATAAGTTAGTCATCTACTGTAATAGATGGGTCATCTGTTGTAATAGATCACTCATCTATTACAGCAGATGACCTATCTTATTGAAGCATATTCAGAACTAGTAGCTCAATCCAATAGGTAAGTTATCTGCTGCAACAGATGAATTACCTATTGGATTGAGCTACTAGTTTTGAACATGCACCCAATAAATAGGTCATCTGCTGCAACAGATGAGTGATCTATTACAATAAATAACCCATCTGTTACAGTAGATGACTAACCTATTGGATTGAGCTACAGAACCAGTAGCTCAATCCAATAGGTAAGTCATATGTTGTAATAGATTGGTCATCTGTTGCAATAGATCACTCATTTATTGTAGCAGATAACCTATCTGTTGGATTTATCTTACATCAGCTGGTCAAGCTGTCATCTATTGCACTAGATCACTTTTCTATTATAGTAGATAACCTACATGTTGGATTTATCTTACATCAGCTGGTAAAGATGATTTAGAGTCAGAAGCTCAATCCAATAGATAGTGCATCTGCTACAACAGATTGGTCATCTGTTGCAACAGATAACTCATCTGTTGTAAGAGATAACTCATCTGTTGTAGTAGATGACTTACCTGTTGGATTGAGCTACTAGTTCTGAATATATACCCAACAGATAGGTCATCTGCTATAGCAGATGAGCGATCTGTTGCAACAGATGACCCATCTATTGCAGCAGATGACTAACCTATTGGATTGAGCTGTAGAACCAGTAGCTCAATCCAACAGGTAAGTCATCTGTTGTAATAAATTAGTCATCTATTATAACAGATCACTCATCTGTTACAGCAGATGACCTATCTGTTGGATTTATCTTACATCAACTGGTAAAGTTGGTTTAGATTCAGAAGCTCAATCCAACAGATAGAGCATCTACTGCAACAGATAATTCATCTGTTGCAACAGATAACTCATCTGTTGCAGCAGATGACTTACCTATTAGATTGAGCTACTGGTTCTGAATATGCACCCAATAGATAGGTCATATGTTGCAACAGATGAATCATCTATTGCAGTAGATGCCTATCTGTTGGGACAATGATAGTGCATTTAATTTTGTTGTTGTACATAGCCACTCAAATTACTATCATTATTAATTTTTTTAAACAAATTTCTTTAGGTACCATTAATGGAGGATTCAATAATAGTAGGTGTTGATTGTCATGGTGAGTTGATAGAGAAAAACAATCGATTTGTTTGGCATTGGAAGGATGGTGACATGTTAGAGACGATAGTGATAATAGTCCAAAGAGATGTATTGTATGATGATTTTGTGAACTTAATCATCAGCAACTGTGGACTTAATTGCCAACCAAAAGATCTTATCATCAGTTACATGCACAACTCTTTTGAAAATTAAAAGGTCCTACCTTTTAAGATAAGTGATCCGGTTTGTTTGTGTGCTTATCTAAGTGATGCAGCTAGGCCCATTTTAAGGGTATACGTGGTTGAAAAATTGATAAAGAATCAGAATGTAGAACAAGACCAACAAGATATGTTAAATGATGAATTGGATGGTGTGGACATGAATATTCTAGATGATAAGAGTGGAGATGAAGAGAAAGAGGACCAAACACCTACACCCGTTGTTGCGAGCAATACAGTGGGCAATTCTCGATCAACACAGTCGACCAATCTTCAAGATGATGAAATAGGTTTTTACAAGGGAATGACATTCAAGAACAAGGAAGATCTAGTCACTTCATTGTATATTGCTTGCTTGAAAAAAGACTTCAGACTCAAGAAGGTGAGTAATTTGTGTAGTGTGTATTGTTTCAGACGTACACATCCGGAGTGCAAGTGGTGGTTTAGGGCTGTGAAATTCATAAGTTCTGACAAATTTTGTATTAGAACTTATGAAAAGTATCACACATGTGGTTTGGAGCATATTACGGGCCATAATCTGCATGCCACGGTAAAGGACATCAGTAAATACTTCAAAAATAGCTTCCCCAATGGTAAAGACCCTTCTACAAGATATATGGACAATCAACTCCGTACAGAATTGGGTTGTAAGGTGAGTTATTGGAAGATTTATAAGGGCATGGAGATTGTAAAGTCTTTGGTTAGGGGAACACATGAGCACGGGTATGCAGTGCTTGATGTGTACCATTATATGCTTGAGTCTGCAAATCCAGAAAGTAAGACGGCATTGTAGGTTGATGAAAATAGAAGGTTCAAGTAATTTTTTGTAGCCTATGTGGCTTGGTTTCACGGTTTTCAACAAATGAGAAAAGTCATAGCCGTCGATGGGACATTCTTGAAGGGCAAGTATGAAGGAGTATTGTTATCGGAGGTGGCACAAGATGTGGAGAATCATATCTTTCGATGGCTTTTTGTGTAGTGAACAAGGAATATGATGCCTCATACCAATATTTTTTTGAACAAATAAGAAGCTATGTAAATGATACAGATGAGTTGTGCATAATTTCTGATAGGCATCCAAGTATCGAAAAGATGGTTTCGATTGTCTACCCTTTAGATCATTATGGTTGTTGCATGAGGCACCTTGGGGAAAATATTTGAAACAACTTTCACAATTCAAAGGTCATATCTTATTTTTATAAAGCAGCAAAAGCGTACGATAGAGGTGAGTTCTATGTATATTTCAATCAAATAAGGGATATGGTACCCAAGGCAGCCGAACATATCGAACGTGTCGGATTCCACAAATGGAGCAAGGCATTCTGTCTGGGAAATAGGTATAATCTTATAAATTGAGTGTAATTGTCTTGTTTGAGTTTATTGTAATTCTATGTTTTACTAAGTGGTTTTTTTTGTATAGGTATAATATTATGACGTCAAACATTTTTGAGTCGGTGAATGCAATGTTTGAGGTTGAAAGAGAATTTCCCATTGTCGCTCTATTTGATGAAATAAACTTAAGGTTTGCAAAAATTTTCCATGAGAGGAGTATGGAGTTGGCCAACTCACCAGAAAGACTTGTTCCTACAATGGAAAAACAAATATCAAAGTACATCAACTTGGGGAACAAGTTATTGGCTCATCAAATATCTAACTACAAGTTCACTATCACCGGTCATGGTGATGTTGCCACGGTCGATCTTCAAAGGAGAACTTGTACATGTAGAGTTTTTGACTTGGACAACATACCTTGTCCACATGCTATGGCAGCGCTTCGAGTCCAATATGGTGCTGATTTTTGAAATAAGATTTATGAGTACGCATCTCTATATTATTCAATGGAGAAGTACATAATTGCATATTGTGAGGAAATTAATTCGGTGCCTCCTGAAGATTTGTGGATTGTTCCTTTGGAGATTTTACAGAGAGAAATACCTCTTCCATATGTTGACCCAAGAAAACATGGAAGAAGGGATAAGAAGAGAAGGCGTGGAGTCGGAGAATCACTTCCAACGAGAAAAAATATGTGCTCCATATGTAAGACGTGTTGACACCCAATTTTTGACCTCCCGATATCCTTTCAGATTGCTATTTTATCAAAATATTAATTTTTTGAATTTTAAACTACTATTTTTGTATCAAATAAATTATGACATTTCGTATTTATGATTTTTAAAGTATGCAATTTATTTTAGCATTTAATTTTATATTTTTGATATAATATATATATATATATAATTTACTAATTTAAATATAATATTTTACATAATTTTGTAAATATTATTAAATTATTTGCTCAAATATGCATTATCATAATTTACAAATACATAGTCTATTATTATTATTATTATTATTATTATTATTATTACTATTATCATAATAGTATTTTTAAATTTCGTATTCATAGATGCCTATTCTGTTTCAAATCATTATGTCGTTGATTTTAAATGATATATTACGTGTCATAACATTGATTAATTTTGTTAGTATTTTATTGATTAATTAATTAAATAGCAGTCTAATTCAATTCCCCTAATCCATTTAAATTCTAGCCATTTTGTACTCATTTTTGTGTCAATTTTAGCCTCAATTGGGCTTAATTTGGCCCAATTTTAAATTCCAATCCAATATTCAGTTGACCCAATTTAAATAACCTAATTTTTTGGCCCTTTTTGTAAATATTTGATCCCAGCCGTTGATCAAAATTGATCCAACGGCTGAGATCAATTCTCATCTTTCTTTCCTTTTTCAACTACTTCCTACCCCTAAACCCTAATCCATTTTCCCATACCCACCCCACAGCCGCACAACTCTCTCTCACGATGAGATCTCTCTCTCTCGATATCTATCCCCTCGGCGAACCAGTCGCCGGCCACCACCAGCGAACCCAGTCAGCCTCTCTCCCCTACCTCCTCTCCTCCCTCTTCTCTGATCTCTCTCCCTCTCATCGTCACTATCAGTGGTGAGACACCAACGAAACACCCTCACACGCCGCCGCCATTATCGCCGGTCATCACCGACCGGCGAACCCTCACCAACTCCGGTCTACACCAGTCGACCCCTCATCCTTTCTCTCAACCCCTTCTCCCTCAATCTCGGTGCTCTCTCCGACTCCACCATTGCCGACCATCACCGGTCAGCGAACCAGTCGCCACCAGTCATCGGCAAACTCGAAACGCCAACACCAAACAAATACCCAACTCAAATCGGGGTTTGAAGACCCAAAATGGATTCTCCAATAGCACGAAACCCGTGTGGGTGTCAAGGGGGTAATTTCAAGGTTATTCTACTAATCTTATGTGGAACTCCTCTCCGATATGTTTTACGCGACCCATTACGGGTTCAATGATTTTAATTTTATGCATGTTACCTTGGCTGATTCTCAGATTTGAAAATCTATGCGTTTCGGTCATTAATCTTAGTCAATTCCTTCAAGTTCGTGTTTATTTACACCTCTAGATTAACATATGTGAAAAGCCCCAAATTCTCTCAACATCGTGTTAACCCTAATTATCAATCGGGTGCTAATTTTGGGGAAATTTCCGAAAATACATCTCTTTGCTGGTTGTTTGATTAATTTTGGTACTGAAAGTTAAGGATTAGTACTTAGTTGATTACAAAGAATCTGTCATGAGTCTTATTTATTGATAAGTTATTCCAATTGGTTTTGTTGCCTTAAATGACTGCATTACGTGTGTAATTAAAATAAATTTCAGATCCGTTTGACTTGTCCTATGTGATTTTGTATTAAACTCATAAATGATTCATTCTTGGCATTCTTTATTATTTTATTCTGATATATTTCTATTCCTTAATTATATTTACATGCACAGATATTTGATTGCATGACAAGCTGTCAATGTGTCCTCAATATATATATATATACATATTTTGTTACTAAAATAAGGCTAGTAAATTTTGAACCCCTTTTATTTTTAACTGATTCACCCCATTCATTTAAGGAAAACAATTTTTTAAATTGATTACCAAATATTCTTCTTCCCTTTTTAATATTCTGCATAGCAGCAACTCCCTACTATATAAGTAGGCGTCTTCTCTCATATTGAAAAAGAAAGAAAGAAAAAGGAATTCTCTCTTCATCACAGACTCTCTCTATATTTTTTTTTTATATATATAGACATATATATAAACAAATACTGCAAGTTTTCTGTTGGTTTTGGCTTTGGAAAATTCTATTCTTGGTTCATCTTGCTTCACTGCTTAAGGATTTCATATTATTTATTTGTCGCTTGACAGGTTAGTCTCCATCAAAGTAATTCCAATCCTTATACGTAACATTCCATTCATTTTTTTTTTGTGTGTGTGTTGCATAATTCTGCGTGTCACATCTATTGGTTATGCTATAAGAAATTAGTTTATGCTTCATGTGGTGTTTACTGTTATACGAAATTGGTTGCCTCTTAAACTCTTGGGTTGTGCAGTTTAATGTGGGTGGTTCTTCGATCGAGTTCGGGTTTGAACGAGATGAAGAGTCGCTGGGGTTTCAGGGTGTTTTAGGGGCTGTCCAAACAGCTTTTGATTTTATTTATTTATTTTGACTTCCTTTACACTCATTATGGGTCTGTAATAATGCATTGTATAAACTCTCATATGTATGTAATAAAAGATTGCGGGGGACTGCTTCGGGGGCGGGGATTTTACATGTTTGAATACTTTATCATCTAGATGTCATGCTTCTAGGACTATTTAATGAAATTAAACGGTTTTATCGCTTAGGCAAACAATCTAGGGTTATTTAAATTATTTATATCACGTAGAAACCATGTTTTAGGATCATTAACTAACCTCTAGAGGTATTAGGCCAATCTTGAATGTGTTAATTTAATTTAAGTGTGTTTAATTAATTTTTAACACGGTTGACTCGTGTCTAGCAAAAGTTTAATTAAATTTTAGCATTCTTAATCAATTTCCAGCCATAAAAGATTAATTTTCGGCATTTAAAACTGTTTTTCCAGCAACTGAAATCAATTTTCAGCACCTATAAAATCATTTTCCTGTATTTATATTTACCTTTTTTTAGTCTCAAATGCAGTTTCTAGTATTTTAGCATGTTTAAATGAATTTCCGGCATGTTTATCAAATTTCAGCATCTAAGAAATATTTTTTTTAGGTCCAAACTACCTTTTCAACGTGATTAAGCAATTCTCAGCATGTCTAAACTACTTTTAGAATGTTTAATTAATTTTCAACAACTTTAAATCATTTTTAGTATATTTTGTAATTTCCAGATTTCAAAACTAAATGTCCAGCAATTTTCAATTAATTTTCAGAATATCAAAAGCTTAGTTTTCAGCCTACTAAAATAATTTCCACCAAGTTTATTTAATTTTCAGCATACAATAAATATCCTTCAGTATATTTTAAATAATTTTCAACAAGTTAATTTAATTTCCAGCATATAATAAATATTTTATTATTATTATTTTTTATTATCATGTTAAAAAAATAATTTCCAGCAAGTGTATTTGATTTTCAGTATATGAAAAATAGTTTTCAGCATATTTAAAAAATTAATTACCAGCATGATTAATTAATTTCCAGCATCTAAAGACTATTTTCCAGCAATCGAAATTGATTTCCAGCATCTTAGACTATTTTTCAGTAGCTGTTATTCAATTTCCACCATGTGGAATTAATTGTTAGCATGATTAAACTAATTCTTCAGCATGTTAAAATTTATTTTTTAGCATTCCTAGATTAATTTTAGGCATTCTTAACTTAACATCTTGTATTTTTATTTAATTTTCGGACCCATTTTGAATGACGTTCATCATTAGATATCATGCCTATAGGTTTTAATTATGTAAAAGGAATAATTGTTATTAAGCATGTTAATCACCTAATTAACTTTAATTAAATAAGAGGCATATTTGAAACTGTTATGTGCTAATTGCTTGGTCTTGTTTGTTTTGTTTGACGCCAACCCTGAGTTTAAGTAGACAACTTAAGATTTTCTATGTCTAGATCCTTACCCAAAATAGTAAGTCCAACGCCTCGTGGACATTAAGTTGGGACGGGTAGGCATTTTAGGGAACGCTAGTTTTGTCATTTTCTATAGAACGTCTTTAGGCTTAATAACCAATTAGGTGGGGTAGATAGTCGGAAATGATGTAAGTTGCCCCGAGCAAAATTCGACAATGCAATATACGACATTGTCATCCAATAATAAGCCGGGCGCTGATCCGAATAGGTTAAAATTAACCTATTGTCTAAAGGCTTTTCTAAATCGGCTTTTTCTTTATCTTATTTTGAATGTTCAATTATTTGGGGTAGTTTAGGATCATTATTATTTAAACAAATCTATTGATTGTATCATCTTTTCTCTGCTATCTTCTCGCTTATCCGACTAATTGTCTGTTTATATATTTTACTACTTTATCACTTAGATAATTATTGCATGTTTTAGTTTATTTATTTGAACACTGGATTAGTATTAAATTAATAAAAAATAATTGATCTTTTGCTTACCACATAGAATTCCCCACGTAATATACAAGTTCGGTCGGGACCCACATTTGTGAACCTCGAAAGGTGCCTAACACCTTCCTTTCGAGGTAACCTGAACCCTTACCCGAATTTCTGGTTGACGTAGGCTAATAATTAATTAATTTTAATTAGTCTAGAATGGTGCCCTAACGCACCTTAATTCGTTAGGTGGCGACTCTTCACTTTCATCAATCCCAAAAAAAAGAGTTTGTCACGTCGAATCCCGCTTTTCGCGAGAAAAATGGGGCGCGACAGCATGGCGACTCTGCTGGGGATACTTAGGTTCTAACCAATACGAATTGGTATATTATGTGGGATTTTTAATTATTTGGGTCTATTCATTTACTATTGACTCCTTGTTTGTCGTATCATGAATAATTATTTGTAATGAAAAATCATGTTATATCCCGTTCCTCTTTCCCATTATTTTTACTTTAATTTAATTATTTTCTTCTATGTTAATCCCTTTTCCTTGTCCCTTTATTTGTTTATATGTAATTTCTTAGCCCAAAATCATGTATTTATCTTTTCCTGTCTATTTATTTTATATATTGCTCAACATGCTATTATTTGCTACGTGTTACCGCTTTATATTACTGGCATTCCGTTCATACTTTCCCCCACTTGGGAATCTCACACATTCACACACTTTCACTATACTCGGATGTTGTGCCTTCGCACTTCTCCAAATTCTCTTCAAAACCCTGTTATAGAGAGTCGGTTAAGATGCGGTTGAGCGGATAGTTTTACTACCGTAAGACCACGTGCCTTCTAGCATAAGGTTACCCTCAGTTCGAGTCTACCAACTCTTAGAAAATTAAGATAGTGCCTGTCCACCCTTTGTATTTAAGTCATGCATGCATTAGTCATAGGTGATTTGACCCTCGAGGTCAATCCACCAAGTATAACCTACCAATTATCGAAAGGGTCCCACCACCCATCGACCTAAATACATATTATGTGCTAAGTGGTCATGATAATTTAATCCAAGCCAAGTTATAATAAATGGAGTTTAGAAATTTTCTTTGTTGCTATATTTTCAGATTTGCAATGGAGGATGCACCTATTTTTGCTAACACCCAAATGGTCGTTGGTGTGCCTCACAAGTTAAGGAGATGGTGGAATGACATCAAAAGGGAACATGGTAAAGAGGTTCGCCAGTCACTTGGTTTTCTGACATCTTTGATGGATGTTGCTCCTGATCGGTATGTGGTCAAAGCTCTGCTAAAATTCTGGGATCCGGATCGAGTGGTATTCAAATTCAAGGACTTTGAAATAACACCCACCATTGAGGAAATTGGTGGATTCACTAATTTTCTTTATCGAGATCGAAAGATGATCCTGCCTCGCAAACAATCGGGAAAGAAGTTCTTGCATTATCTTGGGCTAAAAAATAACCTCAAATTGGCTTGCTTGGACTTTGGGTGGATCTCCCTGGATTTTCTGTATGAACGTTTTGGTCACAAAGAGGGACACACAGTATTTCGAAAGGAATTCTCTTGCTCAGCCGAAAAATGGAAAAAGAAGAGGTTAAATGCTTTTGCTATAGCCCTACTGGGTGCTCTGGTCTTTCCTAGGGAGCATGGGAAGATTGACATATGTCTTAGTTCTGTGGTTCGAGGAATAACTCGGGGAGTCGGCAATATAGAAGTCACTTTGGTTCCTATGATTGTGGCGGAAATGCTAAGAGCCTTATCCAAATGTGCTAGAGGAGGAAAGTTTTTCGAGGGCTGCAATCTTTTGCTTCAATTATGGGCCGTGGAACATTTTTACAGGCGACCTAATATGGTGGATATTCTTGATGGAATGGGCAATAGGATCGACACACATGCTAAAAGGATGGAGCAATTCATTTCTCCTGTGGGTGTAGAGGATTGGCACATCTATATGAAAGAGCTTTCGGGTTATCAAATTCAATGGAAGTACTCGTGGTTGTCTGCACAAACTGCTGTCATACGAGGTCGTGAACTCTATTACATCGAGCTCATTGGCCTGAAAAGTATTCAACCATATGCCCCAATAAGGGTGTTTCGTCAATTTGGAAGGAATCAAGTCGTACCTCTGCGAGAACATATGGGCAAGTCAGAAGTTGAGTTTGGACCAATCCAAGAAAGCCCTAAGGTTAAGGAAGTGTTGCGACGATGGGATAATTTGTTGACTATCAGTGTGTACGGTGAGCAGGCTTATTGCACTCCGGAGTACTATATATGGCTTATGGAAGATGCCGAGGATGTGGAGCTCAGCAAGCAAAAGCAAGATCATGGGTTTGAGGACGTGGAGAAATCCATCTGGGCTCGAAACCTGTTGAAGTAACACTATGTCACTTCTCCCGAGATGTTGCTGTAAATCATTCCAGGCTCTCTAGATAATCACCACCATTGAGGAGTTCTAATGATAGGATGTTCCCCATTTTGTTACCCATTTCCCCTAGTTTCATTTATGTTTATTTTTCGCAAAAGATTGTCGTAGTTTTAAATTTTTGGATTTAATAAAATAGTTGAGTTTTTTATTATTATTGTTATCTAACTCTAAAACTCCCATTTGCATCTAATGCGGCTTGGATTAATTATCATGAACCATAAATTTGTCGTTTTAGGCCTACCTCTGGCTCAACGAGGCTCCTTGCATTTTAGGGCGATTATTTGCAAACCAATGTGCTTATTCTAACACTATGTCTCCCTTCGCTAACTTTAGTTGTCTTTGATTTGTTTTGTTTTCCCCTTTCCCAAAGGTTGATTTGTGCACTCTGGCCTATCACAAACGATCAAAAGGGGCTCCTCCTCCTCCTCCTCCTCTTACAAGTTCGAAAGGTAAAGAGAAAATGGGAGATAATAATAGCGCTACAGACAAAAACACAGAGGGAGAAAGTGTCATGGGACAGAATGAAATTGTCCTAAGAATGGTACAACAAATTCTCGAATTGCAAGCAGAATTAGCACAAGTGCGCAACTTGGCCAATCTTTCTGTTACCCTCAATACTCCTCTCGAACCACAAGTGGATGGTCATAGCGGTGCAAAATCCCAAACCTCTACCCCAAGCCATCAAATGCCCTTAACTCAAAACACCCAAAATCTTCTCCCTCCTCAAAACATCCAAAACCTCCCTCTTCCTCAAAACACCCAAAACGTTCCTCTCCCTTAAAACATCCAAAATCCTCATCTTCGTCAAAACATCCAAAATCTCCCCCCTCCCAAAAACATTCAAAACCATTCCTTTTCCCAAAATATCCAAAACCTTCCCCTTCCTCAAAATACCCACAATACTCCAAATCCCACGTATCCTACTCAGCATGTCCAAAATACCAAATATCCCACTTACCTACATACGTCCCTCGCTAACGCATCCTACAACCAAGTATCCGGTAGCAACTCTTTGAACCCCATCTATGTCGAAACAACCCCATTCACTTACCCTCAATATGCACCTGACCCTTCAGAAAAGGACCCTATGATGCAATCTGTGATTGAGAGGCTGAAGCAACTTGAGGGAAGCAAAGGGTCAAGGGGGCTCAGTTATGAGGACTTATGTGTACACCCTGATGTGGAGTTACCGGAGGGGTACAAACCTCCAAAGTTTGAATTATATAATGGGACTGGAGATCCCAAGGCGCATCTACGTATGTATTGTGATAAGCTGGCGGGAGTTGGGAGAGACGAGAGAATAAGAATGAAAATGTTCATGAGAAGTCTTACTGGAGAAGCCCTGACATGGTATATTGAGCAGGATGCAAGAAAATGAAAAGGCTGGATCGATATGGCGTCGGATTTTATGGAACGGTTCGGGTTCAACATTGACAATGCTCCTAACTGGTTCTATATGCAGAATTTAAAGAAAAAGCCTAATGAGTCATTCAGGGATTATGCTATAAGATGGAGGTCGGAGGCTGCAAGAGCTAGACCCCCGATTGAAGAATCTCAAATGAAGGAGTACTTTATTCGCGCACAGGAGCCGCAATATCTTGAGAAAATGATAACCGTTATGGATAAGAGTTTCGCTGAAATCATTAGGGTAGGTGAAATGCTCGAGGAAGGGCTTAAGAATGGAAGCATTATCAGTCTGGAAGCTTTACAGGCTGCCAACAAGGCTTTACAGTCTGGGGGGATTACTGAGAACAAGAAGAAAAAAGAGGTAGGTACAGTGATGTTAGCCCAACCTTCAAAAAGTGCGCCCAATTACCAAACACCTATCACAACTCCACCTCCCTATCCACAATCGCCAATGTCGTACCCAATATCTCCATATCAAATGCAAACTCCAATGCCATATCACTCCCCTCTATACCAAGCACCTACCTCATATGCACTACATCCATAATTCCAAAGTCCTGTGTACCCCGTGTATAATGTCCAACCCACTCATGTCCAAACACCCCAGCCTTCTCCCCAACAAAACCAAAGACCCAGAGCCAATTTTCAGAAAAAACAATACACTCCCTTAGCCGAACCTATAGCCCAACTGTACGAAAGACTTAGGGAGGCGGGCTATGTCACTCCCATTGCTGCCGGACGTGAGAATACTCAAGCCAAACATTTTGATCCTACCAAGGTTTGCGCGTATCATTCTGGGATGAGGGGTCACACCATAGAAACATGTTATACTTTGAAGGACAAAATCCAGATGTTGATTGACACTAAGGCCATTCAAGTGAAAGACCCAACGCCGAATGTCACCAATAATCCATTACCAGATCATCAATTAAACATGCTCGATGTTGATGAGTTGGTGGACCTAGAAAACTCTATCTGGTTTATTGAGAAGGACAATGGTACGCCCGTCAGTACACCAAAGCGTGCACCGTTTGAGGTTGAGGCGGCAGTGCCCAAGACTCCTTTCACAGTCATTAGAGCCTCTCCAAGTGCTTATAACTCCCATGCAGTTCCTTGGAATTATGAGCAAAATACTCCGGGTAAAGCAAGAGTTGCTGAAGCAGACGTCGCCCAAGGCGTCACCAGATCTGGGAGAATATATACACCGGAAAATCTAACTCAGGAAAGTTCTAATAAAAGCAAGCAACCCATGATAGAAATGGAAGAGGGTGGTGCTTGGAAGAAGATACAGGCTAAAGAATACTCTGTGATAGATCAGCTAAACAAGACCCCAGCTCAAATATCCATCCTGACACTGTTGCAGACTTTTGAACACCATAAAAGTGCTCTGATGAAGGTGTTAAGCGAAGCCTATGTACCATCTACAATAACATGGGGAGAAATGGCCCATATGGTTGGGCAGGTATTCGAGGCATACAAGATATCCTTTCACGAGGATGAGCTGCCACCTGAAGGAAGGTCGCACAATAAAGCATTGCATATCTCAGTGCAGCACGGAGAAAGGATTGTATCTCGAGTGTTAATTGATCCAGGTTCAGGATTGAACATATGTCCTTTAGATACACTGACAAGGTTGGAGGTCGATTTGGCTAAAGTACAAAATTGGAAGATGAATGTGAAAGCATTTGATGGCTCCCAGCGAGATACTATTGGGGAGATTACATTGGACATGGTAATGGGTCCTGTCACTTTTCCTGTAACATTTCAAGTGATGGAAATCCCCGCTTCCTACAACCTCTTGCTTGGTAGGCCATGGATTCACATGGCTGGTGCAGTCCCCTCCACACTACACTAATGTCTCAAATTCGAGTACGATCACCAAGAGGTGGTAATACATGGTGAAAGAGGATACCCGTATATGATATCGAAGGAAAGGAAGCTCTTGATGGAGAAATGTTTCACACATTAGAGATGGTTGGCAATGTGGAGGAAGAGCTGAGTTGGAAGAGTAAAGGAGAGAGAATGCTCAAATCTGGATATGAGCCAGGTAAGGGTCTTGGGGCCAGATTGCAAGGAATAATTGAACCCATATACCCTTTTGAGAAAAATGACACTTCTGGTTTGGGCTACATGGACGAGGACCGGACACCCGATCCTTCGCTATCATTGTATGAAATTTTCCACTCTACCGGGTTTCTTGATGACGGTGAAGATGAAATACTGGAAAGTTTGAAGAACTTGTTTTTGACTGAAGCAGAAAGAAAAGATTGTAACGTCATCATCAGTGAGGAGAGAGGGGCCCCTAGTCAGAATGTTGAGCAAAAGGCTACACTCAGCAACTGGACTGCCACTCCTTCCAGGCCTCGCCGAGTACTTGGGTAGATTTGAAGATTTTTATTTTTCATATTATTGTTTGAAATAAACAGACTCGATTTCGAGCTAATTTACTTCTTTTAGTTATTTTGTTATGTTTGGAGACATTTAAAGTTATTTGAGTTAATAAAAGCTTTCTTTTCATCTTTTATTAATATTATTTATTTCTGTTTCTTTCAGCAAAATCACTTTTAAGAATGTTGAATCTGAGATTGTGACACATAATGAGACTACGTAACATAATATAAGTGAATTAGAAGAGGTGGAAGAAAGTGAGGTGCCCGAGGAATTTGTTAGTACGGTTGAAGATTTTGAAGATAAACCCAAGGCAAACTTTGTAGAGTCTGAAATAGTGAACATAGGGGATTCTAAGATAATAAAAGAAACCCGTGTTAGTATTTATATGCCAAAAGATAAGAAGGAGGAATATATTCAGTTTCTGAAGAAACACCCGGATGTCTTTGCTTGGTCGTATGCCGATATGACAGGGATAAGCACGTCAATTGTAGCCCACAGGTTGCCCACCGATCCATCTTGTCCTCCCATTAAGCAGAAGTTGAGAAAATATAAACCCGATCTGAGCTTGAAAATCAAAGAAGAGATTTCAAAGCAAATTGAGGCCGGTATTCTCAAAGTAACTGAGTATCCTACCTGGTTGGCCAATGTCGTGCCTGTTCCTAAAAAAGATGGAAAGGTCAGAGTTTGTGTGGATTATAGGGATCTCAACAAAGCTAGCCCGAAAGATGATTTTTCGCTCCCAAATATACATTTGTTAATTGATAATTGCGCTAAGCATGAAACACAGTCATTTGTGGATTGCTTCGCCGGCTATCATCAGATAAAGATGCATGATGACGATGCGGAGAAAACCGCTTTTATTACTCCTTGGGGAACATACTGTTACAAGTTTATGCCTTTTGGCCTGAAGAATGCTGGAGCTACATACATGAGGGCCATGACCGCTCTATTCCATGACATGATCCACAAGGAAATTGAAGTTTACGTGGATGACGTCATTATTAAATCCAAAAAGGGATCAAATCACCTGGACGACTTGGAAAAGTTCTTTAACAGACTAAGGAAGTACAATTTGAAGTTGAATCCTGCTAAGTGTGTATTTGGGGTCTCTGCTGGAAAATTATTGGGATTCATTGTCAATCGACGGGGTATAGAATTAGATCCAGCCAAGATCAAAGCTATTCAGGATCTTCCGCCTCCAAAAAGTAAGAAAGAGGTAATGAGTTTCTTGGGTCGCCTCAACTATATCAGTCGCTTCATAGCTCAATCTACTATTATTTGTGAGCCAATTTTCAAGATACTGAAGAAAGATGCGGCTATAGAATGGACGACAGAGTGTCAGCAGGCATTCGACAAAATCAAGGATTATTTATCAAATCCTCCCGTTCTGGTTCCTCCCGAACCTGGTAGGCCGTTATTACTATATTTGTCCGTGATGGATAATGCTTTTGGTTGTATTCTGGGGCAACATGATGAGACAGGCAGAAAGGAGCAGGCAATTTATTACATGAGTAAGAAATTTACATCGTATGAGGCTCGGTATTCCTTACTGGAACGCACGTGTTGTGCCTTAACTTGGATAGCTCAGAAATTGAGACACTATCTCTCAGCATACACAACCTATTTGATCTCCAGAATGGATCCTCTGAAGTATATATTTCAGAAACCAATGCCTACAGGGAAGCTAGCTAAATGGCAAATATTACTGAGCGAGTTTGACATAGTCTATGTCACGCAGAAAGCTGTGAAAGCGCAAGCCTTGGCAGACCATTTGGCTGAAAATCCCGTGGATGAAGAGTATGAGCCCTTAAAAACTTACTTTCCTGATGAAGAAGTAGCATTCGTAGGTGAGGACATCTCCGAAGAATATGATGGCTGGAGATTATTCTTTGATGGAGCAGTAAATTTCAAAGGAGCGGGTATTGGCGCCGTTTTGGTCTCAGAGACTGGTCAACATTATCCTGTGTCGGCCAAGCTCAGATTCCCCTGCACCAACAATATGGCTGAATATGAAGCTTGTATTTTGGGGCTTCGTTTGGCAATCGATTTGAATATCCAGGAAATATTGGTGATTGGAGATTCGGATTTATTGATTCATCAAGTACGAGGTGAGTGGGCCGCAAAAAATACAAAACTCCTACCATACTTAGATTGTATACAAGAGTTGCGCAAGAGGTTTCGCAAGATAGAATTCAAGCATGTTCCAAGAATCCAGAATGAGTTCGCAGACGCTTTGGCCACTCTGTCTTCCATGATCCAGCATCCAGACAAGAATTATATCGACCCCATCCCCGTTCACATACAAAAGCAGCCTGCATATTGCTTTCATGTAGAGGAAGAAGTGGATGGAAAACCATGGTACACTGATATACAAGGATATCTGAAAAGTGGAGATTACCCAGAGAATGCAACGAGTACTCAAAAGCGCACCATTCAAAGGTTAGCAAATCAATTCTTCTTAAATGGGGAAATCCTGTATAGGAGGACTCCCGATCTGGGTTTACTAAGATGCATCGAAGCTAGGGAAGCATCCAGGTTGGTCGAGGAGATACATGCTGGAACATGCGGACCTCACATGAACGGATTTATGTTGGCAAAGAAGATATTAAGGTCAGGTTACTTTTGGTTGACCATGGAGACCGATTGCATTCGTTATGTGCAAAAGTGTCATCAGTGCCAAACTCATGCCGACATGATTCGAGTTCCTCCCAATGAACTCCACGTCACTAGCTCCCCTTGGCCTTTTGCAGCTTGGGGCATGGATGTCATTGGTCCTATTGAACCATCCGCGTCTAATGGACACAGGTTTATTCTTGTTGCAATTGACTACTTCACTAAGTGGGTCGAAGCCACTTCTCATAAGTCAGTCACAAAGAAGGTTGTAGATGATTTTGTTCGAAATAACATTACTTGTCGATTTGGAGTACCTGAGTCTATCGTCACAGATAATGGGGCTAACCTCAATAGCGATCTGATGAGAACAACATGTGAGATGTTCAAGATCAAACATCGAAACTCCACAGCATACAGGCCACAAATGAATGGGGCAGTGGAAGCTGCCAATAAGAATATCAAGAGGATACTTCGAAAGATGATAGATAATTACAGGCACTGGCATGAAAAGTTACCTTTTGCCCTGCTAGGATACCGTACTATAATCAGAACCTCTACGGGTGCCATACCTTATCTTCTGGTTTATGGTAGTGAAGCAGTGATACCTGCTGAGGTAGAAATACCCTCTCTCAGAATCATCCAGGAAGCAGAACTTAGTGACGCGGAATGGATACAAGGTAGGTTCTAGCAACTGGCACTCATAGACGGAAAGAGGATAAACACAGTCTGTCATGGTCAACTCTATCAAAATAGAATGGCCAAATCTTTCAACAAGAAGGTTAAGCCGAGGCACTTCTCGCCCGGGCAGTTGGTTTTGAAAAAGATCTTTCCGCACAAAGATGAAGCAAAAGGTAAATTCTCACCGAATTGGCAAGGACCTTATGTGGTTCATCGAATTATGACAGGAGGAGCGCTCACACTTGCCGAAATGGATGGCAAAGTTTGGACCAAGCCTATCAATTCAGATGCTGTCAAAAGATATTATGTTTAAGCTTTATTTCATGCCTTTTTCTTTGTAATTGAAACTACGTTTGACCTGATTCCCATTTAAGAGGGATACGTAGGCGCTCCTTTGGAGTTCGGTCCTATCATAATAAAATTTTCTATTTTCCTTTTAAAGCATGTAATTGGGGCAGAATTTTTGAGGGGATCTCAAAAATTCCATGAAATAGCATTTGTGCAACTATGATACTGGGGCAAAATTTTTGAGGAAAACTCAAAAATTCACAGCAAGAAATCTTCACCTATCAAAGCAATCAAATCTACACTGGGGCAGAAATTTTTGAAGATCAAAAATTTCTAAGATATTCACTTATAAAAAGTTGCGTTGTCTCGAAAAGTGTCACAATCAATGATTCAATAATATTTTGATTTCCTTTTGTCATTTCTCATTTTTCAAGAGCAAACATTTTCGAAACGTGATTTTTAAAACTTGCTTTATTTCCACCCAAGTAAAAGCTCGAACGAAGCCTATTATTGGTCCACAATATCAAGAGAGGAGGAGGCGCGCCAGTCATAGCAGAGGCACAAATCAACCTCACCCTTTACAAACTTACATTCTTTCTTTGAGTGCAGAAACAACAGGTACAAATGCAGCGGCTACTTTGCAACACCCGAACAATCATCATCAAAGAAAAACCACTATGCATCCAACATGGGAAAGCAGTTAAGCTACTCTATCCTCTCCTCAACATTGCACGGCTCCTGCAAGGGTCAATATTGCATGGCTCCCGCAAGAGTCCATACCGCAACGCATCCGCAGAAAATGAACATTGCACGGCTCCTGCAAGGGTCAATATTGCATGGCTCCCACAAGAGTCCATACCGCAGCGCATCCGCAGAAAATGAACATTGCATGGCTCCTGCAAGGGTCAATATTGCATGGCTCCTGCAAGAGTCCACACCGCAGTGCATCCAAGAAATAAACATTGCACGGCTCCTACAAGGGTCAACATTTGCATGGCTCCCGCAAGAGTCCACACCGCAGTGCATCCGCAGAAATGAACATCACACGGCTCCTGCAAGGGTCGATATTGCATGGCTCCCGCAAGAGTTCACTCCGCAGCGCATCCACAGAAATCTACATTACATTGCACCTGCAGAATCCGCAATCAAGTAGACAAATTGCATCAAGTAGCTAAACTACATCAAGTTATGCCAGATACGCTTTCTTTAATCATTATTTAATAACCCTAAGGCGTCATAGTTCAAAGGCACTATCTTCATAGCCTGCGAACATCATTTCATTGCCTAAGGATTCACTTTTGCTTATCATGCTCCGAAGGCGTCATGGTCTAAAGGCGTCATTTTCATGGCCTGCGGACATCATTTCATGGCCTAAGGATTTACTTTCTGTTTATCATGCTCCAAAGGCGTCATAGTCTAAGGGCGTCATTTTCATGGCCTGCAGACACCATTTCATGGCCTTAGGATTCACTTTTCGCTATCATGGCCCTAAGACATCATGGCTTAGAGACATCATCCTTGTCGTCTCAAAGCAAATGCTCATGGTCTAACGGGGAAATTGCATCATGTTTAAATAAATATTTACAACAATTACTTATTATTTATTTTATCCACATGATCTAAACATTTTAGTAAGTAATACTAGAAGCATGCAGGAAACGAAGAAAGAACGAGTCAAAATGGGAGTAACTCTCACTCCCATTTTCGAGATATGACTCCATTTTTCTCTCTGTCACACAATTCAACTTGAAACACATTTATCTTTCATTTCCACACTTCTCATTATGTCGTTGCTTCAAATCCTACCAATTCCAATCTCATCGGCTCACACTACCTTTGTTGTTGCCCATATACCGTATCATTGACATTCTTTAGGAATGTTGTTCATTCCTAAATATAGAACTACACACGGCCTGATTCTCGTAAACCCGAGATATGTAGGCGACTTGAAACCAAAGTCTCGTCCACACCATTTTAACAAATCTCTCTCGTTTTTCGATTCCAGCAAACCATCATATCAGTCAGGCAAAATTGGCTACTAAGTCAACGTTCGTTACTTGACAATTCTTTCATCATTCCCAAGCAACGAAGGGGCAGCTGTTGACACCCAATTTTTGACCTCCCGATATCCTTTCAGATTGCTATTTTATCAAAATATTAATTTTTTGAATTTTAAACTACTATTTTTGTATCAAATAAATTATGACATTTCGTATTTATGATTTTTAAAGTATGCAATTTATTTTAGCATTTAATTTTATATTTTTGATATAATATATATATATAATTTACTAATTTAAATATAATATTTTACATAATTTTGTAAATATTATTAAATTATTTTCTCAAATATGCATTATCATAATTTACAAATACATAGTCTATTATTATTATTATTATTATTATTATTATTATTACTATTATTATTATTATTATTATTATTATTATTATTATCATAATAGTATTTTTAAATTTCGTATTCATAGATGCCTATTCTGTTTCAAATCATTATGTCGTTGATTTTAAATGATATATTACGTGTCATAACATTGATTAATTTTGTTAGTATTTTATTGATTAATTAATTAAATAGCAGTCTAATTCAATTTCCCTAATCCATTTAAATTCTAGCCATTTTGTACTCATTTTTGTGTCAATTTTAGCCTCAAATGGGCTTAATTTGGCCCAATTTTAAATTCCAATCCAATATTCAGTTGACCCAATTTAAATAACCTAATTTTTTGGCCCTTTTTGTAAATATTTGATCCCAGCCGTTGATCAAAATTGATCCAACGGCTGAGATCAATTCTCATCTTTCTTTCCTTTTTCAACTACTTCCTAACCCCAAACCCTAATCCATTTTCCCATACCCACCCCACAGCCGCACATCTCTCTCTCACGATGAGATCTCTCTCTCTCGATATCTCTCCCCTCGGCGAACCAGTCGCCGGCCACCACCAGCGAACCCAGTCAGCCTCTCTCCCCGACCTCCTCTCCTCCCTCTTCTCTGATCTCTCTCCCTCTCGTCGTCACTATCAGTGGTGATACACCAATGAAACGCCCTCACACGCCGCCGCCATTATCGCCGGTCATCACCGACCGGCGAACCCTCACCAACTCCGGTCTACACCAGTCGACCCCTCATCCTTTCTCTCAACCCCTTCTCCCTCAATCTCGGTGCTCTCTCCGACTCCACCATTGTCGACCATCACCGGTCAGCGAACCAGTCGCCACCAGTCATCGGCAAACTCGAAACGCCAACACCAAACAAATACCCAACTCAAATCGGGGTTTGAAGACCCAAAATGGATTCTCCAATAGCACGAAACCCGTGTGGGTGTCAAGGGGGTAATTTCAAGGTTATTCTACTAATCTTATGTGGAACTCCTCTCCGGTATGTTTTACGCGACCCATTACGGGTTCAATGATTTCAATTTTATGCATGTTACCTTGGCTGATTCTCAGATTTGAAAATCTATGCGTTTTGGTCGTTAGTCTTAGTTCCTTCAAGTTCGTGTTTATTTACACCTCTAGATTGACATATGTGAAAAGCCCCAAATTCTCTCAACATCGTGTTAACCCTAATTATCAATCGGGTGCTAATTTTGGGGAAATTTCCGAAAATACATCTCTTTGCTGGTTGTTTGATTAATTTTGGTACTGAAAGTTAGGGATTAGTACTTAGTTGATTACAAAGAATCTGTCATGAGTCTTATTTATTGATAAGTTATTCCAATTGGTTTTGTTGCCTTAAATGACTGCATTACGTGTGTAATTAAAATAAATTTCAGATCCGTTTGACTTGTCCTATGTGATTTTGTATTAAACTCATAAATGATTCATTCTTGGCATTCTTTATTATTTTATTCTGATATATTTCTATTCCTTAATTATATTTACATGCACAGATATTTGATTGCATGACAAGCTGTCAATGTGTCCTCAATATATATATATATACATATTTTGTTACTAAAATAAGGCTAGTAAATTTTGAACCCCTTTTATTTTTAACTGATTCACCCCATTCATTTAAGGAAAACAATTTTTTAAATTGATTACCAAATATTCTTCTTCCCTTTTTAATATTCTGCATAGCAGCAACTCCCTACTATATAAGTAGGCGTCTTCTCTCATATTGAAAAAGAAAGAAAGAAAAAGGAATTCTCTCTTCATCACAGACTCTCTCTATATTTTTTTTTTATATATATAGACATATATATAAACAAATACTGCAAGTTTTCTGTTGGTTTTGGCTTTGGAAAATTCTATTCTTGGTTCATCTTGCTTCACTGCTTAAGGATTTCATATTATTTATTTGTCGCTTGACAGGTTAGTCTCCATCAAAGTAATTCCAATCCTTATACGTAACATTCCATTCATTTTTTCTGTGTGTGTGTGTTGCATAATTCTGCGTGTCACATCTATTGGTTATGCTATAAGAAATTAGTTTATGCTTCATGTGGTGTTTACTGTTATACGAAATTGGTTGCCTCTTAAACTCTTGGGTTGTGCAGTTTAATGTGGGTGGTTCTTCGATCGAGTTCGGGTTTGAACGAGATGAAGAGTCGCTGGGGTTTCAGGGTGTTTTAGGGGCTGTCCAAACAGCTTTTGATTTTATTTATTTATTTTGACTTCCTTTACACTCATTATGGGTCTGTAATAATGCATTGTATAAACTCTCATATGTATGTAATAAAATATTGCGGGGGACTGCTTCGGGGGCGGGGATTTTACATGTTTGAATACTTTATCATCTAGATGTCATGCTTCTAGGACTATTTAATGAAATTAAACGGTTTTATCGCTTAGGCAAATAATCTAGGGTTATTTAAATTATTTATATCACGTAGAAACCATGTTTTAGGATCATTAACTAACCTCTAGAGGTATTAGGCCAATCTTGAATGTGTTAATTTAATTTAAGTGTGTTTAATTAATTTTTAACACGGTTGACTCATGTCTAGCAAAAGTTTAATTAATTTTTAGCATTCTTAATCAATTTCCAGACATAAAAGATTAATTTTCGGCATTTAAAACTGTTTTTCCAGCAACTGAAATCAATTTTCAGCACCTATAAAATCATTTTCCTGTATTTATATTTACCTTTTTTTAGTCTCAAATGCAGTTTCTAGTATTTTAGCATGTTTAAATGAATTTCCGACATGTTTATCAAATTTCAGCATCTAAAAAATATTTTTTTTAGGTCCAAACTACCTTTTCAACGTGATTAAGCAATTCTCAGCATGTCTAAACTACTTTTAGAATGTTTAATTAATTTTCAACAACTTTAAATCATTTTTAGTATATTTTGTAATTTCCAGATTTCAAAACTAAATGTCCAGCAATTTTCAATTAATTTTCAGAATATCAAAAGCTTAGTTTTCAGCCTACTAAAATAATTTCCACCAAGTTTATTTAATTTTCAGCATACAATAAATATCCTTCAGTATATTTTAAATAATTTTCAACAAGTTAATTTAATTTCCAGCATATAATAAATATTTTATTATTATTATTTTTTATTATCATGTTAAAAAAATAATTTCCAGCAAGTGTATTTGATTTTCAGTATATGAAAAATAGTTTTCAGCATATTTAAAAAATTAATTGCCAGCATGATTAATTAATTTCCAGCATCTAAAGACTATTTTCCAGCAATCGAAATTGATTTCCAGCATCTTAGACTATTTTTCAGTAGCTGTTATTCAATTTCCACCATGTGGAATTAATTGTTAGCATGATTAAACTAATTCTTTTTAGCATTCCTAGATTAATTTTAGGCATTCTTAACTTAAAATCTTGCATTTTTATTTAATTTTCGGACCCATTTTGAATGACGTTCATCATTAGATATCATGCCTATAGGTTTTAATTATGTAAAAGGAATAATTGTTATTAAGCATGTTAATCACCTAATTAACTTTAATTAAATAAGAGGCATATTTGAAACTGTTATGTGCTAATTGCTTGGTCTTGTTTGTTTTGTTTGACGCCAACCCTGAGTTTAAGTAGACAACTTAAGATTTTCTATGTCTAGATCCTTACCCAAAATAGTAAGTCCAACGCCTCGTGGACATTAAGTTGGGACGGGTAGGCATTTTAGGGAACGCTAGTTTTGTCATTTTCTATAGAACGTCTTTAGGCTTAATAACCAATTAGGTGGGGTAGATAGTCGGAAATGATGTAAGTTGCCCCGAGCAAAATTCGACAATGCAATATACGACATTGTCATCCAATAATAAGCCGGGCGCTGATCCGAATAGGTTAAAATTAACCTATTGTCTAAAGGCTTTTCTAAATCGGCTTTTTCTTTATCTTATTTTGAATGTTCAATTATTTGGGGTAGTTTAGGATCATTATTATTTAAACAAATCTATTGATTGTATCATCTTTTCTCTGCTATCTTCTCGCTTATCCGACTAATTGTCTGTTTATATATTTTACTACTTTATCACTTAGATAATTATTGCATGTTTTAGTTTATTTATTTGAACACTGGATTAGTATTAAATTAATAAAAAATAATTGATCTTTTGCTTACCACATAGAATTCCCCACGTAATATACAAGTTCGGTCGGGACCCACATTTGTGGACCTCGAAAGGTGCCTAACACCTTCCTTTCGAGGTAACCTGAACCCTTACCCGAATTTCTGGTTGACGTAGGCTAATAATTAATTAATTTTAATTAGTCTAGAATGGTGCCCTAACGCACCTTAATTCGTTAGGTGGCGACTCTTCACTTTCATCAATCCCAAAAAAAAGAGTTTGTCACGTCGAATCCCGCTTTTCGCGAGAAAAATGGGGCGCGACAAGACGATTGACCACAAAAGAACTACATGTCTGGATCGAAATGCTCCATAATTATTGTATAGTCTTGTTGTTGGTTTTGTGGACTTGATAATTTTAACTCATATTTTAGTTTAGTTGGTGATGTAATGTATGTTATTTATTGTATAAAATATATTTTTGTTTATGAGCCAACAACTGTTGTATGTGCGGGTTCTTATTTTGTTGCAACAGATGGAAAATTAGTTTAAATAATGAAACATGTTGCAACAGATTAGTCACCTGTTGGAACAGATGACCCATTTATTGGACACAATCAAACAAATATGTCCACCTGTTGTAACAGGTTTAGACATCTGTTGCAACAGATATCTAATATGTTTGATCATCTCCAACAGACTCTACACCTGTTACAATAGATGACCCATATGTTAGAACAGATGACCTATTTGTTGGACATAATCAAATAGATATGTCCATCTATTGCAACAGATGTCTAATATGTTTGATCATCTCCAACAGATTAGTCACCTGTTGCAACAGATGACCCATTTATTGGACACAATCAAATAGATATGTCCATCTGTTGTAACAGGTTTAGACATCTATTGCAACAAATGTCTAATATGTTTGATCATCTCCAATAGATTAGTCACTTGTTGCAACAGATGACCCATCTATTGGACATAATCAAACAGATATGTCCACCTGTTGCAACAGGTTAAGACTTCTATTGTAACATATGTCTAATATGTTTGATCATCTCCAACAGATTAGTCACCTGTTGCAACAGATGATCCATCTGTTGGAACAGATGACCCATTTATTGGACACAATCAAACAGATATATCCATTTGTTGCAACAGGTTTAGACATCTATTGCAACAGATGTCTAATATGTTTGATCATCTCCAACAGACTCTATACCTGTTGCAACAGATGACCCATCTTTTGGACACAATCAAACAGATATACACATTTATTGCAACAGATGAACCATATATATTTGATTATTTCCATTATACTCTACATATGTTTGATCTGAATTGCTTTATTTAACTATAATTAGCTTTCAATTGACAAGTTCAATTACAATCTCAATGATTAACTTTCAATTAACAAGTGCAATTACAATCTTAGTGAATTTTATAGCATTTACATGTTCAACTAACCGTATTCATCCTAAATAGAGTGTTCAATCGACTAAATTGATGTGAATTGCTTCATTGCATCATGATTGGTAATAAAAAAAGGTTATTTAACTATAATTAGCTTTCAATTAACAAGTTCAATTACAATCTCAATGAATTTCATAGCATTTACATGTTCAACTAACTGTATTCGTCCTAAATAGAGTGATCAATCGACTAAATTGATGTGAATTTCTTCATTGCATCATGATTGGTAATAAAAAAGGTTATTTAACTATAATTAGCTTTCAATTAACAAATTAAATTACTTATCTTTTTGATTATTTCCAACAAATAACTTATCTGTTGCAACAAGTTTGTCATCTGTTGCAATAGATATGAAGATTTATTTGATTATTTTCAATAGGTGCCTCATCTGCTGCAACAGATGACAAACATGTTGCAACAGATGAGCACATCTGTTTGATTATTTCCAACAAATGCTTCATTTGTTGCAACAGATGAGTAATTTATTACAACATATGTGATAACTGTAGAAAATAATCAAACATATTAGATATCTGCTGCAACAGATGACAAACCTATTACAACAGATGAGCATATCTATTTGATTATTTCCAATAGATGCATCATTTGTTGCAACAGATGTGATGGTCTGTTTGATTATTTCTAATAGGTGCATCATCTGTTGCAACAGATGACAAATTTGTTGCAACAGATGAGCATATCTGTTTGATTATTTCCAACAGATGACTAATTTGTTACAACAGGTTTGTCATCTATTGTAACAGATGTGAAGATTTGTTTGATTATTTCCAATAGGTGCCTTATCTGTTTCAACAGATAAGCATATCTGTTTGATTATTTTCAACAAATGTTTCATCTGTTGTAATATATGAGTAATCTGTTGCAACATCTGTTGTAACATATGTGATAACTGTAGGAAATAATCAATCATATTAGACATCTGCTACAACAGATGACAAACCTGTTGCAACAGATGAGCATATTTGTTTGATTATTTCCAACAGATGACTAATCTGTTGCAACATCAATTAAAAGTATGGCTCTATATTGTTATATACAAACTAAAGATACCTTTTAAAAGTATGGCTCTAATTTGTTATATTCAAACTAAAGATACCAATTAAAAGCATGGATCTAATCTGTTACAAATATTATCATCACCAATTACATAATATAAATAACTAAAGATACTAAAAATGTCTAGAAATTACAGTGATATGATAGAAATTACAACTCACATCAGGGCTCCAAACTCTTACATGCCACCCCAGCAGCCCAAACCTCTTGCATTCTTGAAACTGTGTTATCGTTCAATAGAGTCTTGGGAGTTGTAATACAAGTACCGATTATCAAAAGCTCAATAAATGCAAGCGAGTAAGACCCGCAAGTGGCACCAGTCTCAGTCTTGGGAATGTTCTGTTTTCGACCATCAAAAGCCCATCGTTCGTTGAGCAACTTTTCTGGCAAGTGATTCATTATGCCATTTTGCTTCAACAATTTTGGGAACAACTCCAACAAAGGCTCCATGCAAATCCAAAATTGCCAATCTTTAATAACTGGTATGTTGCAGTCATAAACATTCATGACTCTCTCATTCACGATGATCTCAACAGTCACAAAATATTTTTTCTCCAAGTTTAGGACTGCGAGAATCCTGTTTGCCTCCGTCCAATCCGTGACACCCGGATATGGCCTCTTTCCTCTACAATAATCAATTATGTCCTCATCCCATTCAAACTCAGCAAGTAATTCCTCAATTTTTCTGCCACCAGGAGTTGTTGCTTCTTCGCTGAGTTTATTGTACTTACTTAAAAAGTAACTATAGAAGTTGAGGTCCATGATCCTATCCCCGAGATCATAGTACCCAGTGAATTTGAGATGCCTCTCCCGCCTGAGGTAAAGAATTTCATCAACATACTGATATAAGAATATAATTTAAATAAGTTAGTAATATATAATAATAATTGAAAAGATACAACAGATGGGTAATCTGTTGCAACAGATGAGTCTTTTGTTGCATTAGTTCTCTGAACCTGTTAACAAATTACCCATCTACTGTAAACTAATACAACAGATGGGCAATCTATTACAACAGATGGGTAATCTGTTGCAAGATGATTCATATATTGCATAATTTATCTGAACCTATTGACAGATTACCTATCTACTACAATCTAATGCAACAGATGGGTAATATGTTGCAACAGATGAGTCATATATTGCATAAGTTCTCTGAACCTGTTGACAGATTACCTATCTACTGCAACCTAATGCAACAGATGGGTAATTTATTGCAACAGATGAATCATCTGTTGCATAAGTTCTCTGAAACAGATGGGTAATGTGTTGCAACAGATGGATCATTTAAATGAACATACTAATGAAATTTAAATAAATAGAAGGGTATAAAAAGTAACTTACCCAGTTGTCGTACCACACCTTCATATTAGTCATGTTTTGGAAGTCTTTTGCACTAAATTGATGCATGGAGTACTCTTCTAGGGCCTTTTTTGATTTCATCAGGGTATTCAGCTTAGCCATTCTTGTGGCTTTCACCAACTTGTAAACATTCACCTTCTTCAGCTCTTCCTATTCTTCTATGGCCCTTGGAAGTTGCTAAACAGTGCAAGGAAGAGGAGTTGCAATTTTTCTTGATTTAATATCTGATAGTACCTTGGAAATTACTCTTTTCCTCCTCTAACTTCCAATGGAGTGAATGGCTCTGTAATCTTTGTTGATGGAATGACACCCCTCTTAGATGTCAATTCCTTAACAGCAGCAGACAGAGCATCAATAGAACTAATCAAGTTGTCATATCTATCCTTGCATTCTTGGCATTTGCATGTAGAACATGAGCTTGAAGAGGGGCCAAAAGAGGTGGTATCCCACTGAAAGGGGTGAATCCACCATATCCACCACCAGTATGACCATCATCACGATCAACTTTTTTTTCAAAAAAAAATTCATTAGCATCATCAACATCATCTCTGACACCAGCATCACTAACACCATCACCATCACCCCTACCACCAACAACATTAACACCAACACCCAAATTTGTTGTAGCATTACCAAAAACCTCAACAACAGGCTCAGCAAGAACAATCTGACCTTCCTTAGGTGATTCCCTTTTGATGTTTGTTGCTCCACCCAATTCTTTTTTTATCAAATCCACCTTAGGGTCTGGTTTTGTTTCAACAATCCCTAGAGTAAGAAAGGCATGCATCTCCAACTCTTGCTCAGTAGGGAAAATTCAAGGATGCACAACCTATAAATAAAAGTAGATATATTAAAATCAACCTATAATTTGTGATAGCTAGGTAACCTATTGCAATAGATAAGGCATCTGCTTCACAGAAATACAACAGATGACCCATCTATTGCAACAGATGAGTTATATATTGGAATAATTTTTATGATGTTTTCAACAGATGACTCATCTGTTGCAACAGATTACACATCTGTTGGAAGAAATTAACCCAGTAGCAAGACTATTTTGATTCCTTCCAACAGATGACCCATTTGTTGCAACATATGAGTCATCTGTTGGAATGCTTGTTAACATGAGTAAAATTATTCTATTTAAAAGAATACTTACTGCATCATCAAGAGGGTTGAAGAGATCAAAGGGATTCATCCTTGAGTTGTTCTTGGCAGACAACCACCTAATGATACTTTGATGAGAAACCTCTTCCAAATAGTCCTTAACTTGTTGTCGAAGATGAGGAATGACTTCAAATGCCCAAGCCTAAAAATGTAAATATGATGCAAATAAAAAATCAGAATAATTATTCAATAATATAACTAAATGAAACACTAAGGAACTAGGAGTGAAGTTTACCATTAAAGCCCAAGGAAAGCCATATAAGTTGACCGTCTTTAAAGATAACTTTGTCAATAAATATTTGACAGTGAAGAAATAGCTTTCATATCCCCATGGATAATTATTGAATGCCTCCAAATCCTGAGCAAGCACCAACAACTCAGGTTCTATGACTTTGTTGGTGTCTCTGGCCTATAAAATTGAATGCACAAACCAAACTAAGCACAATGGCTCCTTGTGCTTCTTAAAACCTTTTTGTTCTGGAGATCAACTTTCAATTACTTGGCTTTATAGCTAGGTCAATGACCAACAACTCATTTATTTTGTCTTTGCCTTTGTTGGTTTTGGTGGGCATCTTAGTGGCTGTCTTTGTGGGTGTCTTGGTGGGTGTCTTTCCTTTCTTTCCTGCCTTAGCTGATTTAGATGGCTTGCTTGTCTTTGGCTTTTTTAAGGGTGTAACTGTGGGAAGAGGTTCAGATGGAGGATGGCATCTCAGTCCAGTCACTATGGCAAATTCTTTCATGCCAAAATAAATTAGCATGCCACAGTAGTTTATGCAAATCTCATCCATTTTCTTTTCCTCATCCTTCAAAGTGTATCATCACCCATATACTTGATCATGTGCTTGAGAAGACCATACCCCATGGTCATTTGAAAGCGTGCATTGTTATCATATGGCAAATCAAGAAAGTGTCCTAAACAGCTGGACTTAAAGTAATCCTCCAATTTTTCATCCTTCAATATCTTCCTAAATTCATCAAAACCTTTACCCATGACAGATTTAACTACAAAATCACCAGTCAAATTTGTAGGGTTATCTATAGGCACCTCAACTTCGAACTTGTCAATACTAAAAGTTTTGACAAGATCATGTTGAGATTTCGATCTAAGTTCACAAGAGATCAACGATAGCTCAGCATCATCATCAACATTATCATCAACTCTTTCCTCGTCATCCTCTCTTTCATTTTCCTCACTTTTCTTTCCATCTTCTTCCTCGTCTCCTTTTGCTCTTTCTTTTTCCTCTTTATCCTCACCTTCTCCATCTTCTTCCTCATTTTTATTTTCATCTTCCTCCTCTATAACTTGTACATCAGCTCTAGAACTTTCAACTGATTCTCCTTTAATATCTTCTTCATTATCTCTTTCCATACTTTCATTCTCTTTCTGTACATCTTCATTTGTTTGTGAAAGGGCCTGTTCAGCAAGTTCTTCTAATGGTGTTTGTAATTTAGTTTTTCTACTTGCTTTGTCAGAAGTTGATCCACTCTCTTTTCTTTTGGGAGCCATTTTAACTACAAACAAGATAAAAACAAAAAGATTACAATTGATTTGTGCATTATTAAAATAACAGGTAACAGAAAATTTAATAAATACAACACAGTACAAAATATTTCCACCAGATGGGTCATTTGTTGGAAGAAATCAAAACAATCTTGCTACCGATTTTATTTCTTCCAACAAATGGGTCATCTGTTGGATGAAATGAAAACAATCTTGCTACTGGTTTTATTTTTTCTAGTCATCTGTTGGAAGAAATCAAAACAATCTTGGCTACTGGTTTATTTCATCCAACAAATGACTCATTTGTTGCAACAGATAGGTCATCTGTTGGAATGAATCAAACCAGTCTTGCTATTGTTTTGCTTTCTTCCAACAGATGGGTCATCTGTTGCAATATATGAGTCATCTGTTGGAAAAAATCAAACCAGTAGCAATATTTTTACCACATAATACATATATCAACAAGAACACCACCAACAACACCAACATTTATCAATACATCAACACCAATAATACCAACATTTACCAATACACCAACACCAACATTTATCAATACACCAACACCAATAATATCAACATCAACATTTACTAACATTTACAAAATACAACAATACAAATAAAACCAACAACACCAACATTTATCAAATCAATACACCAACACCAACAACATGAACATTTACCAGCATTTACAAATACAACACCAACAACAACACCAACACACACCCCAACAATAACAACAAACAAACTCTAAGAAGAAACAGAAACAGAACAAACACCAACAAAATCAACAGTTGTTTAAGTAAGTGTTCACTTAAACCAACAAAATCAACAATTGTTGGATTTGGTTATACCATTTACATCAACCACCACAGTAAGAGAAGAAATACCACAAATTAGGATTTTCTTGTGTTCCCATTTCATTTTTAAGCATCAAATACTAAAATTGTTAACCCATACTAGAACAGAAGTTAACTAAAGTTCTTCTTTTTCTTCATAACTAAAAAGCCCTAATTTGTTTTTGAAAAAAAAAAAAGAGAAGCCTTTACCTATGAATAGAGAGAAATTGAAGGTTGAAAGTCAAAAAGAAACGATAAAGAACTCGAATCTGTCGTTGCCAGAGGTTGAAAGTCGCCGGAGGCTACTGTCGCGTCGATATGTTATCGATGAGTCCCAACAGCTGTTGGATTTGAGAGAGAGAGGGGGGTGAGATGTTTGAGAGGAGAGAGAAGGGAGTTGAGAGATATTAAAATTTGATTTTGTATTTTTGCTTTTTATTTAAAATGGTTGTGGATTGTTTTGTATTTTTTTGAAAGATTAAGAAGTTTTAAAAATATTAATTGGGTCCCCAATTAACTTAATTTGATTTTTAAGTTACTTTGATCCTTACACTTGGTCAAGGGTCCCAAAACTTAAAACAAGACTTTTAGGACTCCTTTTGTTAAATTTTCACTTTCTCCTTTACCCGATAAAACAAAACAACAACACCAACAGCGGACAACATCGACCAACACCAAACAGCAACCATGCAACCATCAATAACGACAACAATGATATCAGCGAGTAACAGTGCCCAAACGACCCATACACACACACCAAAATGACGCTGCCTTCAAACCCAATTCAATGTTTATCCAATTTGTACAATAGTCATGTGCTAGACACGCACTCCGTACAAATCAAAGCTTCCAAGAACGTTGCGAAAATGTCTTGATCCCGAGAATTATGGAATTCCTAATTGGATTCCATCTAAATAGTACCAATCAGAGAGGATTTTGTTTAAAATTCAAAAATCCTAAAAATTTTAAAAGTTTGATGTTTTGATGTTTGAATGTTGTGCGGACTGTTTTGGTTTTCCTTAGTAATGTTTCATAGCTGTAACTCTGTTTTGACACCATCAAGTGGTTAAGTGATGGAATATTTTTTGTGTTTTGAGATTTAGCAGCTTTTGAGCTGGGTGGTAGAGTTGTCGTTGTAATTCGCTTGGTGATTAGGTATATTTGAAGAAATAACTATGTTGGTTAATATTGTGATTCACGTATTTTTCTAAAGTTAAAGATTCCCCGAGGATTTTCTTGACTTATGATACCAAGTGTATCCTGTCAAGAAGGGGATGAAACTACGTTAATCAGTCGATCTTTCCCCTTCTACCTTACACTTCATCTAGAAAACCAACACAATTTCTATCTAAATTAATGTAAAAGTGATCCTTCAAAAAGTTTGCGTTTCAGCCTTGTTTTCTTTTGTTTTGTTTCAAATCTGCCTAAGGCTAAAAAATTGGTTTATGATGAATAGAACAATTCCTTTTACCAGTTTGCTTCTTTCAAAAATAAAGTCAATTTGGCTTTTTGATTCCTTTTACCAACCTTGGTCTTTCCTCTTGAGGTTGACAGAATTCATGTTTTTTCTCAAATATGTAGTGTTATGGATATGGTAGCATAACCTCGTGTCGTGACAAATTGATCTCTTGGCAAAATATTTGATTGAAATTAAGTAACAGTGAAATTCTTGTTGCACTTCCTTGTCACAAGTGTGATTAGGCATTCCATCATGCTGTAGAAATTAAATATGAAGTGTTTATCCTTGTTTATTTATTTTTATCACATTATTAATCATTTATCATTTCTTTCACATGTACTGTACCTGTGAGTCTCTTTGGACTCCAATTCTCCTCCGCATATTCCTGTTGGGCCAAAGCCCACAATTTTATTGAGTCAAGCCTCAAGACCAAGTCCAAACGGGACTGATTCGCAATGGTATACAGCAGATATATGCTATATACAGGTCTTGGAATCCGATATACAGGTTCAAGAAGTGAAAAATGGGAAATGGAAGCAAGTATACAGGTCATATACGCTAGTATACAGGGTGTATACTATGAAAACACAAAGGAAAGATGTTGATATACAACTGGTATACACAGCTGAAGAATGGGCTAAAAAGTCCAAAAAATGTCAAGTCCAAATCTAGAGAAATTTAAGTGGGCCAAAACAGGGGCCCAAATCTCAACTTTCTCCCTTTTTATTTGTAATTAATTTTGATTATTTATTTGTATTAACTCTAACCATGGTTTAATTTAGTTGAATTTCCCTTAGAGTGCCATTATTTTTGTTTCACAAATAAATTATTTGCCTAAAGTAATTAATCAAATTTGGAAGTTTAATCAGTTTTCTTTAAAAATTGTCACTTCATTCATTCGGTTAAATTTTATTTTTTTTATTTTTTTTGTAAATTGTATTTTTACTATGGAATGGCTCCTCAAAAATCATTTATTTTACTTAATCGAATTTCACAAAGTTGGTCAAAATTAAGTTAGTTTCAAACAGATCGGACAACCGCAGGTTAGCGGATACACCGGGTGTCTTAAAAACCTTCTCAGGATATTACTTTGAACCCTTACCCGATTTCTGATAATTTAAAAGATTTTATTTATTTTAGTCTTTTGAATAAGTTTTAAGAGGTTTTCTTAATTTCTCCTAAATAAATTAAGTGGCGACTCTATTTTAATTGAATTTGAAAATTTTCTTAAGTTTTCGAATTCAAAAAAGTCAAAACCGTTTTTTCGCAAAATAATGAACACCCAATGATTTCGGATTTCATCCATTTTTTTGTTGAACACTCAGTCCTTCCGGTGGACATGATTTAGAATGCTTTCAGATAAAGCAGTCTCAGAACTTCAGTATTATTGAGCTATTTAGTATATTAGTTTATATTCAGTTGGGAGTAGTACTTATCACCGAGCGGACGCAGGGATGAAGGCTCACCAGTCAGTTAGGCTGAGACCTTTAGTAGAAGTCCCTGAGTCCCAGAACTAGGGCACTACCGTAGGTTCTAAAGGGTCACCCGTCAGACTAGGCTTGACACCTTAGGGGTCGTTTGGTAGGAGGTATAAGGTGGGATAGGTTTAAGTTATCCCATGGATAAAATTTATACCATGTTTGGTTGATGGTATAAATTAGTCCGGGACTAATTTATACCATCAACCAAACATGGTATTAAGTTAATACCATATTTAGTCTTGGCATAACCCATGAATCATGGGACTATTTTATACCACCTCCTATATGGTATAAAATAGTCCCGGATTATAATCCCGGGATTATGTAGTCTACGTACCAAATGACCCCTTAGTTCTTTTGGACATCAGTTTAGTGGTACCATGTCAGATCAGCCTTTATACCCTGGCAAGATATATTGGGCCTTTTTCGATGGGGTTTATACGTCGAACTTCATGTTTAGCTCACATGGTTATATGTTGGTTAATAGTATCTCATACAGTTCAAACTCAGTTATTGCATGACCTTGTAACTAGTTTATTCAGTACAGTATTGATCAGTTACATGTTTATTTACTTGGCCATTGCATCAGATCACATCCCATAGTTTCAGACTTAGTATTTGTACATGACCCTCAGTTTAGTTTTACTTGCTCTTATACTATGACTTTTTAGACTATCACTGCATATCAGTAGCTATGTATTTTATATAGGGTCATTGTACTATATTCAGCTCCTTGCATTCAGTTTGCACTGAAAATAGTTTTACAACATTCAACATTAGCTTTAGATCAAATAGAATAGTTATACTTCTATAGCTTCCCAGTTTGCTGAAATGTTTTAGCTCATGATTCAGATATTTCATTATGCCTTACAGCTTTTACGTGCATACATGTTTTAAAAGCATATCCCAATAAATGGTTCATGTCCTCGATTTTAAAGCATGTTTTAAGTGTTTTCATGACTAGTGCATAGCCCATATACTCTATACATTCAAAAGTATTGATCGCATACCTCTTCTACCTATATTTTTCATGTGATGTAGATTCAGGTGCTTACTATCAAGATCATAGTCAGGCAGCTCTCAGCTTCTAGCCAGCAGGTTATGAGTTTTCTTTATTCGAGGACTTAAGTCAGTTTGCAGTTCTAGTATTTCATTTTTATTTGTATATGTTAATTAGGGATAGCTATGTCACGCCCCAATTCCCATTGAGACGTGATTGGCACCCGAAGCCGATATGGCCCGAGAGAACCAATCTTTGCTCATGTCTACCCAGATGCATATCCTCGTATGAATCGTGTTACGTATTATTATGCCTTATGCAACTAAGCGGAAGTCATGCACATGGAAACATATATCATATCTATATACGAAACTTGGCCGTTAGGGCCATTACACCAAGACTTCATGAGTCATCTGATATACATATACATGTACCCACATATGTCTACAAAAGCCTCTAACAGATGCATTGACCATGACAAACTAAAAGTCGGGACAAGTCCCCGCTTTATACAAAATTTACAACATCAAAATGACTGTACAACTGCAACTTGGAAAGTCCCGAAGCAACTGGGGATCACCAAAGATCTGCAAATAACTGTCCACTTACTGTGGAGGTCTACTAATGCCTGCACCTGCAACATGTAAGGTAAGTCCCCCGAGGGGGTCAGTACGAAGAATGTACTGAGTATGTAAGGCTCATAATAAATAGCATCATATATGAGAATATCAATAGAATAAAATATCGGAGAATAGTCAATGGGAATAAGCCATCATCTTAATGGAAAACTACCTTTACTCAAGAAACTTGCCTCAAATAACTTCTTCTATATACAAGAGATTCTTTCTTACTTCTAGGCTCATTACCACTAGTGTTCATCTACATAATTCGAAAGAATAATACTCATCACATACATCCACTCTAATGGTGGGGGGTTAACACTATAACATACATCTCTTCTATTGGCGTACGTCCACTGTATTAATGGTTTAACCTACATCCACTCTCATGGTGGGAGAACATGCATCCACTCTATTCACGTACCTCCACTCTATTGGTGGTTTATTCTACATCCACTCTATTCTATTACCTCCACTCTATTGGTGGTTTATCCTACATCCACTCTCATGGTGGGAGAACATACATCTATTCTATTAACGTACATCCACTCTATTGGTGGTTTATCCTACATCCACTCTCATGGTGGGAGATCCATACATCCACTCTCATGGTGGGAGAATCATACATCCACTCTCATGGTGGGAGAATCATACATCCACTCTCATGGTGGGAGAATCATACATTCACTCTCATGGTGGGGGAATCATACATCCACTCTCATGGTGGGGGAATCATACATCCACTCTCATGGTGGGAGAATCATACATCCACTCTCATGGTGGGAGAATTTGATATATTGACTTATGAGAAATTAACAAGGATCATGACACCAATCAAAACACACAAATATACTCAGCTTACTCTTATACGTGATGAGATTAACACCCTAACTTATGAGGGATAGATATATATTAGTTCGCACTTTACCTCTAACACTAACCCCATGAGATCTTACATAGGTAAGTACATGATACCGGACCTCCACCTTGGGTGGGCTATACTAAATGACATGTCCCAATCTTGGGGTTATTCCATATTGAACTTATACTCTCTAGAAGGTTATCCACACTCAATGAAACGTATAGTAACCATGTGCATTACCTCTTCACAATCTTATACCCTCCACTTAGTTATGAGAATGACATGCTAAAGATCATGGCATTAAAGCACACATTTATATACACATCTCACTTCACTCCTTTACTGCATGAGATTGACAACTTCACTTATGGGGAATAATTATACTCACTTGCATATCACCTCTCTTCTTACTCTTATGAAATCTTATGAGATTGGTAATCTTACTTATGAACAATTTGCACAAGGATAACCATCATACTATAGGTCTTTGGAACAAGATATGATTAGAATAATGCTACTCAACTAAACAATCTCTCTTTACCTCATTGCTCTCGTTGAATAGTTCTCTTAGGAATTACCATATTATGGCATCTTAGGAACTTCACTCAATGAATAAGAGATGAGTTAATCATCAATCATCCCAAACTAGGATACATATGAATAATAATATACGTTAACCTGAATTGATATACTTCATGCCTTTCGGAATTGAAACAAGTCCAACGTCAATAGGTACAATATGTTGTAGAAGGATACGTAAAGAGTAACCTTACATACCTTGTCTTCTTAATACGAATACACAAGTTTAGACGCGTGTACAATAGTCCCGCTCCTCCTTTATGTCTTCACTCTACATCACAATTACAATGGAACCAACATCAACCACCAACTACCTTACAATTGCATACAATAACAATAAGTCACATGTTTGGATTTAACATGTTATTTCTTTCTCTACGATACCATTTACGGCATGGTCATATCAATAATACCACAACATGCCCCACATTGACCAAAGTATTATAAACCACTCGTATGTCATACCAAGTTCATACTTTCCACTCTCCACCATCACAACATCATAATTATACCATCAATTACTTTACATAAGATCAATGAGTTACATGTTTGCTTTTAAACATGCCATTTCCCCTTGACAATAACATTTATGAAATTATCTTACCAAAAATCCCACAATATTCACAACATTGACCAATACATGATAATCAATACATTTCACCACAACACTTCTCCTTTACCCTTTCTTAGCCACACCACATCACAAATAATCCATTAACTTACCATAATACATCTCATAGCACATATCGGCCAAAATCCCACAATATACACTTATAGGAAAATAACAAGTTTAGGACCATAATAACACCATACATGTTGTTATTTTATCCATACCATGCTTTTTCATCAAGACCACAAGTCATAATCCAAGTTACAATCCTATGGATTTCACATCTTTTACCAAAACACAAAACACCATATTCAACACTTCAAAGCATAACCAATATGATATACATAATATCTCATGCTCATAATATGTTAAAGTACAAGAATAATCACTTACTCAAGCTTGGAAAATGGTGATCTTGCTCCAAGAAGTGCCTTAGGGTTTTGGGAGCCAAAGAGGCTTTCTTGAGAATTTTCTAGAAAATGATAGAAAAGGCATGTGTATTATTCTTGAATAAAATCAGCCCTTTGCCCCTTTATATAGGACCTTTATTTCCTACTTATCCACTCTTGGCATTTAATGCAATGTGTTGCCTTAGTCAATGGAAGAATGGGTCATTTGACCCATTCTTGGCCCATGCTTTCTTGCACAATTTGGGCCCATTTTGAACCCAATGCACTTAACCCAATAAAATCAATAATTTCTCGTGTTTAAATCATCTCATACGCGTTACGACAACATTCCTACTCATGCAATTCATACTCGTAGCCTCAATTCCAAAAGCAAGCGATTCTAGCCACGTATGACCCATTTTGACCAAAAGGGCAAAATCGTCATTTTGACCCCAAATTCGTTCTCGAGTAATTTTATCATACCAATGTGATAATTTACTAATTTCATGTATATGATTTTGATTGTAGAAGAAACGTGGCAAAAATCGGCTCAGTACGTCCCCGGATACCCTTGGGACTTAAGAAATTTCCAACTTTCGAAAAAGTGAAAAACCCAAGGTGGCATGCCCCTGGGCGCACCAACCTACTGCCTCTGGGCTAAAAATTTTAGCCCAGAGCGGCGTGGCACGGTCCCAAACGCGCCCCTCCTTAAATTTTTCAAAAATTTTATTTTTCGACTTTTTTTCGCGGGTTCGGTTAGATACTTCAAATCCTATTCTTTAACTTACTTCTTAACCTTAATATCCTTTATTTAGAGGTCCTCTTAACGTTGTTTTGAACCTCACAAATGTCCCACGAAAATCACAAAACACTCCTGTGAAGGTTTACTCACATATACGAGGCCAAATTTCAATTTTTTTCATCATTTACTTTACCAAATGCATACTCATGGTGTCTCAACACCTAAGTAACCCTCGTTCAATGTCATCACATAGGGTTGGGAATGTACGGGGTGTTACAAGCTAGGGGTCATGTCTCGGCTACCTATAGTCAGTATTAGTAGAAGCTTCATAGATAGTCAGTCAAAGTCATTGTATGTAGTTTCAGTTTCTCTTTCTTATCAGATTATAGATGTTGTAAATAAACTTCCTAATAATAAATGTATTGAATCAGTCTATTCCATGATTATGCTTTCGTTCAGTCAGTTTAGCCCTTATTTATGTTTTAATCAGTTGCTCATGCATGATGCTAGTACCATGGGTTAGCTTAGGATCACTTGTGGTTCTAAACACCGTGTTACGACTAGGGGTAGTCTCGGGTCGTGACACTATTATTACACCCCTGCGAGTTGGCGTTGAGGTCTACTACGTCCAACTTGGAGAAATGGTTACTGAAAAATGCACGCGGAAGAGCTTTTGTGATAAGATCTACGACTTGATCAGTAGAATGTAAATGGGAAACTTCAAGTTGTTTGCGCTCAACCTGCTCATGGACAGAGTGGAAGTCGATGGCCACATGCTTCATGCGGCTATGGAAAACAGGATTGGTACAAATATAAGTGGTGCTAATAGTGTCATAGAGAACTCTTGGAACAACAGTCAAAGGAAATGAAAGATCCCAAAGAAGATGGGTGAGCCAATTAATTTTGGAAATAGTTGCAGTAACTGCTCGATATTCTGCCTTTGTAGAAGAATAGGAAACTGAATGCTACTTCTTTGAAGACCATGAAATAGAAAAATGACCAAGATAGATAACATAACCAGTGGTAGAGGTGCGATCTTGAGGATCCCCTGCCCAGTCTGAATCAGAGTATGTAAATGATCTACGATCAGTCTCCTTGGTAATGAATACACCAAAAGAGGTAGTAGAATGGAGATAATGGAGAAGTCATTTAAGATCAACCCAATGAGACATAAACGGCTGATGCATATCCTGTGACAACTTGTTGACAACAAAACCTATATCCAAACGTGTGAAAGAAACATAATGAAGCTTACCAATAATGCACCGATATAAGAAACCATCAATGAGATGATCATCAAGCGAGGGATCAAAAACAATAGTAGATGTCATAGGTGTGCAAACACCTTTACAGTTATCCATAGCTACCTCACGTAGTAGTGTACTTATCTTGAGAGAGCAGAAGACCAGCAGAAGAGTGAATCACCTCAACATCAGGAAAGTAATAAAGAAGCCCTTAGTCCTTCAGTGAAAAATGTTAAGAGAGAGCCTCAATGATATAATAAACACCCCGTTGGTGATTACCAGTCACTCAAATATCATCCACATAAACTAAAATATACACAGTGAATCTAGACTTATGCATAATAAAGAGCGAGGAATCAGAATGTGATTTAACAAAACCTAAAGTAAGGCGATAATTTTTCAGTTTGGTGTACGAAACACTAGAAGCCTGTTTGAGACCAAAAATTGCCTTTTGAAGATGACATACATGGGTAAAATCCCTAGAATTTTCATATTCGAGTGGCTGGTACATGTATCATTCTTCATTAAGAAGACCCTGCAAAAAAACATTGTTAACATCCAGTTGATCAACAGGCCAATCAAGTGTAGTGGTGATAGTCAGGATAAAGATGGACAATAGTAGGCTTGACTACTGGACTGAAAGGGGAATGATAATCAAATCTCAGGCTCTGAGTAAATCCCTTGGCAACCAAACGAGTCTTGTACCTATCAACAGAACCGTCAGGTTAATGTTTAATTAGGAATAACTACTTACAATCCACCACATTTTTGGAAGAGTCGCATGGAACCAAATCCCAAGTATCGTTGCGAACAAGAGCATCAAATTTGGCTTGCATTACTGAATTCCATTTCGGAATTAGCTTGGCTTGCTTATAGGTTGTGGGGATTTTTGGAGACAGCGTAGTGGTTGTGAGAAACTGACGAGGTTTAAGTCTATTAGTCTGTGCTCGAATGGTCTTTGGGTGAACTTTGGTGGCTGGCTGGTTTGCCCGGGGTTGGGTTAGTGGGTCAGGTTGAATAGGTAGAGATGCTACTGGTTGAGGTAGGAAGGAAGCCATTTAGGGCTGATTTTGTATGGAAGCAGATGAATTTTGATGAGGACTTGGATTTGGCTAGGAATGGGTGGTATTCCTCGTCTATGATACGTAATAAGTTTTGAGGTGCTTAAAAAGAAGCAGTAGTACTCTATTTTTGTGGAACTTGTGTGGAGGGTGAAGAAGTGAAAGTTGAGATGTGAGGGGAAGGAATATTACCTGATTGTGGAGAGATGTCATCCGGAGTGGAGGAGATAGATTGCGGGCGTTGAAGAACCATGGGAGGAGTTTATAGGAGGAATGTGAAATTGAATTAGTGTCCTCCTTAGATTGTTGTTCAACAGAAATATTATCCCAAGAGTCTTCCAAAAAAAATTACATCCCTGGATAATTATAATTTGGAGTTAACCGGATCAAAATACTGATGGCTATTATATTTATTAGAAAATCCTAAATAAACATATGGTGTGGATCGAGGTTCCAATTTATTACTGAAGTACGGTTTGAGGCATGGGTAGCGTAAGAATCCGAAAACTTTGATGGAATTATAATTAGGCACAGTCTGAAATAGCATTTCAAAAGGAGATTTATTCTGTAGATTGGGTGTAGTCATCCAATTGATCAAATAAACAGCTTGATGACATGCAGAACTCTAAAACGTTGAAGGTAAGGATGCTTGGTGTAATAAGGTATGGGTTGTTTTGATGACATGCCGATGTCGGCATTCTACTAAGGCTACCCTTTGTGGTGTGTATGGGGGGATACTAAGTGTTCAATTCTATGTGCTTTTAGATAGGAATCTAACCTTTTAAATTCACCACCACCATCACTGTAAAAGGATAAAATTTTTGTGTTACAATGTCTTTCAAGCGTGGGATGTAAATTTTGAAAGATTTCCAGAACTTCCATTTTAGCTTTGAGTGTGAAGAACCACATATATCTTGAGAATTGATCAACAAATAAAACATATGTAACACCCCGTACATTTTTGAACTTATTTGACTGCCTTAACATTTACGGAATTATTTAAACTTGAGATAGTTGGTGTATTACCCACTAAATTTGTTGGGCTGAATTAATATTATTTTTATGGACCTAATTGAGGGCCAAAATTAAGTAAAAAGACATGGTCCCAAAAAGGGAGATGATCCATTAAAAATGGACCAAGTCTACACATCATTATACTTGGACTTTTTGACCAAAATTTGGCTAAGGATAGACTTGAGAGAGGTGGTTAAGAGGGATTATTTAAGGCTGAAATTCAGCTCATTTTCAACATATCTCACTTGCAAAAAATTAGATTTTCAAAGAAATATTTTCTCCTCTCTCAAACCCTAGCCACCCTAATTTTCTATAAGGATTTTTGGACAAATCTTCCACTTGAAAGCCTTGGTAAGTGTTTAACCTTATAGATTAATATATTATATGCATAAGAGGTTGTGTATATCATGTTGGTTATGTTTAAAAAGTGTTGAGCAGTCCACTTTATTTGTAGCAGTCCACTTTTGCTAAATCGGTAAAGGATTTGCCTTCTATGTGGTTTAAACTTGAAAGGGGACTTAAGGTCTTGAAGGAATTGAATTAGATGGATTAAATTTCATTATGTTTAAGTGTGGTGTTGTACCTAATTCGTTACTCCTTGTGTATGACTTGTGGAAATGTTTATACGTAATTGTGCATGGAACGTGTGGCGTAGTGAAAGGAGAATACTTTCTTGTTATGTTAAAGTGAATTCTGAAACTGTGTGGACTGTTTTTGGTATATTTTTGTGGAAGGTATTTATGTGACTTGATGGAATAAATATGTGGAGTTGCATTGAGGTAAAAAATGTGAAGTATGCACTTGGTGGGAAATCTTGTCGGTTTGTGACGTCTATGTTGATGTGTGGACTGTTTTGGTATTGTTGGTGGTGTGGGGTAGTAAATTGTATTGTATGAGGGTGGAATGAAGTTATATGGAAGTATAAAGGAAGGTGGAATGATATACCATGTGTTTGGGATGTTGGATAGTTTTTACTTCCCGTCAAGTAGCTAATTATCGCCTTGTGAACTTGTCATGTAATTAGCTTTTAATGTTAGCTTCGTTACGTACTTGTGTTGTAGAGTAACGCTTTAAGGAAGAGCTGAATTGTTGTAGTCACTTGTTGAAAAGATAAGGTATGTAAGGTTACTCTTTTCCATATCCTTTGGCCGCACCTATTGTTCACATCGTTACCAAACTTGTTTCCACTCCGAAATGTTTTAAAGTATCTGATTTCAAGTTTGTTAGCAATTGTTATTTACATGTCTCTTATTTGTTGACTATTGTTCCAAAGCTCCAATAATGTTATGACCACCGATGTAACAATCTCACAAAAATTGAAGAACTGAAGTAATGCATATTTGGTTGAGTACGGGTCGTAGCTCTGGGGGCGAAAGCCTAGCTCGAGCCGATCCTGATTGATTATTGGATACAGGGGGTAGCACTGGGGGTGAAAATCTAGCTCGAACCAAACCTGATTTATTGATTTATGGGTGGTAGCTCTGGGGGCATAAGCCTAGCTCGAGCCGAACCTGATTTATTGATTTATGGGTGGTAGCTCTGGGGACATAAGCCTAGCTCGAGCCGATCCCAATGTTATTTACCACTGATCAGTTGGTCCCAGGCATTGTATGATGTATATTGATACAAAGGTAAAAGGAAAAAAAATGAATGTAATATACATAGTTCCACATATACAGTACGGTGGTATATCAGTATTATCTATTCACTTGTATTTGATTCCATTGAGTTCCTATATTTCATACAGTTACTTATAGCCTTACATACTCAGTACATTCTTTCGTACTGACGTCCCTTGGGGGACCTACCTTACCTGCTGCAGGCACAGGAGCTCGTAGACCTTCACAGTAGGGTTCGGGTCATCTGCAGGCTATTGGTGAGCTCCAGGTTGATTCGGGGCTTTTCGAGTCATTGTATATATTTTTTGGTACTGTGTAGTAGTTGTATAAGGTGGGGACTTGTCCCGAACTTAGTCATGGTTATAAATCTTTTAGAGGCTTTGTATACCTTGTAAAGTCAAACGTAGAAGTGTCTTACCTTTTTAGACGTTGTGGCCCCAACGGCCAAGTCTTGTATCTAATTTTGTATGTCTTTACATGACTTCCGTCGTCGATATATTATATCTGCATGTGGCAGAATTTTTGTTCACTTAATGGCATGCATATGTGTAACACCCCGTACTTTATAACCTCACTTGATACCTTGGGATCATATCTACATAGGTGTTGAGATGCCATGCATATGTGTTTTATAGTGTCATTGGGGAAACATTTGATATCGGACGTAACATGTGCGATTAGATCGTCGTAGGAGGTGTGTTGTGATTTCATGGAGCATAAGAGTCAAACACTTCAATACACTCCTACATACTCCTACATGATCAATCACGAAAGGTGAATAGTGATCCAAAATGTCCAATGAAACCAAGGGCGACTAGAATGCCTATTTTTGCGATCGAAAGGACGAATGAGAATCTTTTAAGGGAATACTGTCGTGACCTTATGGAATTATGTAAACATGAGAGATATGGTTAATAATGCATGAAACTTGTTGGGTTAAATGGATATGTCTTCTTGGGCCAAAATAAGGCCCAAAAGTGGAAGAAATCCATGGCCCAAATGGGTCAAAAGACCCATTCTTCCATTTGACCTTCTAGACATATTATTAAATGCCAAGAATTGGCTAAGGACAACATGATAGGCCTATATAAAGAGGCAAATCAGATTTTTATCATACAAGACCTCTCATGCCTTTAACACATTTTTCTCAACATTTCTCATTTCCAAACCCTAAAGCAAAATAATTCCTTGGGACTTCTTGGACAAGATCAACATATTCCAAGCCTTGGTAAGTATTTATTTTCATGGATTAATATCTTATATGCATAAAAGAATATGTATATCATGTTGGTTGTGCTTGGAAAAGTTGGTCAAAATACTTGGTGATTTTGTATAAGATTTGTGGTATATGGAATTCAAGTGTGAATTAGGCCTTGTGCCTTTGATGAAAAAGCATGGTATGGACAAAATATGAACATGTATGGTGTTATTTTTGGCATTAAATTTGTTCTTGGCTAAAAGTGGAAATTATGGGATTTTTGGCCGATATGTGTTATGAGTTGAATTAAGGTGCTTTGAAGGATTATTTGTGATGTGTTATGGATAAGAAAGTGTAAAGGAGAAGTATTGTGGTGAAATGTATTGATTTTCATGTATTGGTCAATGTTGGGAATTTTCCGGAATTTTTGGAATAATGGTATATCAATAGTTTTGTCGAAGGAAAATGACATGTTTAAAGGCAAACATGTAATTCATTGACATTGTATGCATTTGTAAAGTAATTCGTGGTTAACGTGAATTCGTTATGTATGTATGTTGTAGAGTGAAGGAGAGGGATCATTGTATACGCATCGAAGGTTGTCTATTCGTATTGTGCATCCAAGGTATGCAAGGTTACTTTGTCCGTATCTTTCTACGGCCAATAGTGTTCACATTGACATTTCTCTAGTTATATTCCGAAATATACTAAGGTATTCCATATGCAATTATCTATGGTCATTGTCATATATTTCCTACTCATTGATCAATTGTGAATCTCATTTCGTATATTCATGGTTAATGTTCCGAAAGTTCAAATAAGGTTATATTCCAATATTCCAATAGTGCCTATACTTGTGTCTCTTGTTCATGGATTATTGTCCAATGGTTCCAATGGTATCATGGTGCTAGTTATGTTATATTTCTCATTGATATTTATTCATATGTCCTTCACTTATTGGTCAATGATTCAAAGTTTCCAACAATGTTATGTTCCAAAGTTCCAAAGTGATGTTATGATTATCAAAGTATCAATCTCAAAGTAATGCAAATGTGGTCAATGATCAAGTACGGGTGGCAAGTCTAGGGGCGTAAGCCTAGCTCGACTCGATCCCGAGATATGGATTTATGGGTGGCAAGTCTAGGGGCGTAAGCCTAGCTTGACTCGATCCCAAGGGTGGCAAGTCTAGGGGCATAAGCCTAGCTTGACTCGATCCCTATATGATGATATGAAAGACCCACTGATCAGTCGGGGCCCGGGCACATTGTGATATGTCATGACATGTGAGCATTGAGATAAAGAAAGTAATGAAAATAATGAAAGCAATCCACATGGTTTCCAAAGCGTAACATGGTGACTTATTCACATTGATTATTAATATGTTTTGAGTTCATTGAAATATTCATGTGTTGTACAGTTTCATCTGAGCCTTGCATACTCAGTACTTATTTCGTACTGACCCCTCTCGGGGAATTTACCTTACTTGTTGCAGGCGCAGGTCCCAGTAGGCCTCCCCAGTAGGGTGCCAGTGTTGCAGATCTTTGGTGAGCTCCAGTTCATTTGGGGCTTCTCCGAGTCACAGTTATATATATGTTTTGGTATTTTACATATTGTGTAAAGCGGGGACTTGTCCCGACTTATGGTTCATTTTGGTCAATGCTCTTGTTAGAGGCTTTTGTAGACAGATGTGGGTGTAACATGTAAAAGACATATGTTGTTTTGACTGGATGGCCTCAACGGCCAAGTTTCGTATGTATGTATAAAGTTGTCCTATGTTTTCCTTTATTCATCTTTCGTGTTCTAATGCAATGGTGGTTATGATTATGAGATGCATATGAGTGAACATAGGCAAAGGTTGGTTCTCTCGGGCCTTATCGGCTACGGGTGCCAATCACGTCTCGATGGGATTCGGGGTGTGACAAAAGTGGTATCAGAGCAGTCGGTCTAAGGATGTCTACAAAGCCGTGTCTGAGTAGAGTCTTACTTATCGATATGTTGTGCACCACATTTATAAGTAGGAGGCTACGGGACATTTAGGATGTTGTTTCTTTCCTTCACTCTAGATCGTGCAATAGAGCTAATGTTGTCAGTTGTATTGTATCTGATTTTGGTAATTGTTTTTCTTTGGTATAGTCAAAATGCCGAACACTAGAAGAGGAAGAGTAAAAGGTAAAAGTAAGCTGATCAATAGAATTGTTGGTGAAGGAACAAGTAGACCACCGCCTGAACAAGTTGCTCAAGGTGGGGCTGAAACTGAGTTCGCAACGCGAGCTTCTTCTACTTCTTCAGCTCCAGAAGAGCCGAGAAGAAGGGAAGTGCCCGTGGAACCACCGACAAATGCCACAGATCAGGATCTTAAGAATGCTGTACAGATGTTGACACAGTTAGTGGCGGTACAAAGCCAGGGAAGAGCTGGTGCAATGGCACATGATGATGATGCGGCTAGAATGGCAAGTCGAAGAACGCAGGATTTCTTGAAACTGGACCCTCCTATTTTCACAGGGGCAGATCCAAAAGCAGATCCACAGGACTTCGTGGATCAAATTCAGAGGGCATTGGAAGTGATGCATGTGACAGGGATAGAAACAGTGGAACTTGCTGCATATAGATTGAAAGGAGAAGCAATATTGTGGTACGAGGATTGGAAGAAATCCCGTGATATGGATGCAACCCCACCTACTTGGGAAGTGGCTTTTCTTGATCATTATTTGCCCTATGAGATCCGTGAGGCACGTGCGGATCAGTTCCTAAATCTCCGTCAAGGAACTTTGAGCGTCAGGAAATATAGCTTGCAATTTAATTCCTTGGCTCGATATGCGCCAAATGTTGTGGCTACGATGACAGACAGGGTCCATAGATACGTGGACAGACTAGAGCCATACTTGGTGAGAGATTGCACTATTGCGGCCTTGAATAGGGTCATGGACATTGCTCGAATCCAGGCCTTTGCTTAGAAAATGGAAGACCAGCGACAGAGAAGAAGGGTGCATGAATTTGATAGGGGACAGTCCAAAAGGGCTAGACCTATGGGACCACCTATGATGTCCCAAGGAGGATCTAGGCCCCGCATGTTTCCTAGACCACCTAGACCGTCATTCTCTTATTCCACAGGTGGTGCTTATTCGCAGTCTCGAGGGTTTAGAGGTGGTTCAGCTGGGCAGAGTAGTGGGGGGCATGGATCACAGTCAACAGGTTTTCCTCGTCAGCAGTGTCAGCACTGCGGGCGTATGCACACAGGTCCATGTCGGACAGGGACGAATGTCTGCTTTTGGTGTGGTATGCCGGGACATATAGCGAGAGAATGTCCACAGCGGAGCATGGGTGGTATAGCACAACCAGCTGGGTCGGCTGTTGCGTCTTCAGCATCGGTTCCTTCACAGGGCCGAGGGGTGCAGCCTATTGGTCGTGGTAGAGGTACCAGAGGAGGAGCCAGTACTAGCGGGGTCCAGAATCGCACTTATGCTTTGGTGGACCGCCAGAATTCAGAGGCTTCCCCAGATGTCGTCACAGGTACATTATCCATATTCTCACATAATGTATATGCATTAATTGACCCAGGCTCTACATTTTCCTATGTTACTCCACTGGTTGCTGCGAAATTTGCAACGACACCGAAAATATTAATTAAGTCAATTGAAGTGTCTACACCGGTTGGTGAATATATTGTTGCAAAGAGAGTGTATCGTAACTGTGTGGTAACTGTGTGTGGTCATGATACGTTGGCCGATCTTATTGAATTGAACATGGTGGATTTTGATGTAATTATGGGAATGGATTAGTTGGCCTCTTGTTATGCTACGGTAGATTGCCGGGCCAAGAAGGTGCAATTTTGTTTTCCACAGGAAAATGTTCTAGAATGGCAGGGTAAGGTAGGGGCACCACGAGGAAGATTTATTTTCTATTTGAAAGCCAGAAAAATGATTGCCAAGGGATACATATGTCATTTGGTACGAGTGAAAGATAATGATGCAGAACCATTAACTCCACAGTCTGTACCGGTCGTCAATGAATTTCTTGATGTATTTCCAGAGGATCTTCTAGGTTTACCCCCAGAACGGGAAGTGGAATTCGGCATTGATGTGATTCCAGGCACTCAGCCTATTTCTATTCCTCCATATAGAATGGCTCCAGCGGAACTGCGTGAATTAAAAGAGCAGTTGAAAGATTTGTTGGACAAAGGCTTTATTAGGCCTAGTATGTCCCCGTGGGGTGCACCGGTATTATTTGTTCGGAAGAAAGATGGCACCTTGAGAATGTGCATCGACTACCGGCAGTTGAATAAAGTAACGATCAAGAACAAATATCCCCTCCCTCGAATTGATGATTTGTTTGATCAGTTACAGGGTGCCAGGTGTTTTTCAAAGATTGACTTGAGGTCGGGTTACCATCAAGTCAGAGTTAGAGAGGAGGATGTACCCAAGACAGCTTTTCGAACACGGTATGGCCATTATGAATTTTTAGTTATGTCATTTGGACTAACAAATGCACCGGCTGTGTTTATGGATTTGATGAACAGGGTGTTTAAGCCATTCCTAGACGTGTTCGTGACAGTATTTATAGATGACATCCTTGTTTATTCAAGATCACCAGAAGACCATGCTTATCACTTACGGCAAGTGTTGCAAATTCTCCGTGAGCGTAAGTTGTATGCAAAATTCTCCAAATGTGAGTTTTGGTTGAAATCAGTGGCGTTCTTGGGTCACATTGTATCAGATGAAGGCATACAGGTTGATACCCAAAAGATAGAAGCAGTGAAAAACTGGCCAAGACCTACGACACCCACAGAGATTCGCAGTTTTCTGGGTTTGGCAGGTTATTATCGGAGATTTGTAGAAGGGTTTGCTTCTATTGCGGCACCATTGACAAAGTTAACTCACAAGGCAATTAAATTTCAATGGAATGATGCATGTGAAAGAGGTTTCCAACAATTGAAAGATAAGTTGACGTCCACACCAGTGTTAGTACTTCCCGAAGGCACGGAAGGTTATGCAGTGTATTGTGATGCTTCTGGGATTGGTCTTGGATGTGTGTTGATGCAGCATGGCCGGGTGATAGCATATGCCTCACGACAGTTGCGGCCACATAAGAAAAACTATCCCACACATGATCTTGAATTGGAAGCGGTAGTTTTTGCTTTAAAGATATGGCATCATTATTTATATGGTGTTCATGTTGACATCTATACGGATCACAAAAGCTTGCAATATCTTTTTAAGCAGAAGGAACTCAATTTGAGGCAACGAAGGTGGTTAGAGCTTTTAAAAGACTATGACATTGATATTCTTTATCACCCAGGCAAAGCAAATGTAGTAGCTGATGCATTGAGCCGTAAGGCAGTAGAAAGCACTAGTGGTCAGTTGAATAAAAAGCGTGAGATAGTCAAAGACTTGAATCAATTAGCCAGCTTGGGAGTTCGCCTTATTGAAATCGCAGATGATAGATTTATGGTGCAGAATGCAGCAGAATCCTCCTTGATAGCTGAAGTGAAAGAGAAACAGTATGCAGATTCTATTTTATTGCAGCTAAAGGAGAATGTGCAGCAGAATTTGACCAAGGCATTTGATATTACACCGGAAGGGGTGCTTCAATGTCAAGGGAGAATATGTGTACCGGATATAGATCAGCTGAGGACACGAATACTGACAGAGGCGCACCATTCGCGCTATTCCATTCATCCAGGTGCTACTAAAATGTACCATGAATTAAAAGAGGTGTATTGGTGGGGCAACATGAAAAAGAACATTGCAGAATTTGTCGCGCAGTGCCCAAATTGTCAACAAGTGAAAGTGGAACATCAGAAACCGGGAGGTTACATGCAATGTATCAATCTTCTAGTCTGGAAGTGGGATATGATAAATATGGATTTCATTACGGGCTTGCCTCGTACATTGTGGAAGTTTGATTCGATATGGGTCATAGTGGACCGACTTACTAAATCAGCGCATTTTCTATCGGTCAAGACGACCTATACAGCTGAGGATTATGCGAAGTTGTATGTGAAAGAGATAGTACGTTTGCATGGTATTCCACTTTCCATTATATCAGACAGAGGAGCATAGTTCACAGCGCACTTTTGGAAATCTTTTCAGCGGAGTTTAGGTACTCAGGTGAATTTGAGTACAGCTTTCCATCCTCTGACTGATGGACAAGCAGAACGTACTATTCAGACACTTGAAGATATGCTACGAGCTTGCGCATTAGATTTTTAAGGCAGTTGGGATGACCATTTGCCCCTTATTGAATTTGCGTATAACAATAGCTATCATTCAAGTATCAAAATGGCACCTTATGAAGCCTTGTATGGAAGAAAATGTAGATCACCAATTGGGTGGTTTGAAGCAGGAGAAACTGCTTTACTTGGGCCAGATATTGTTCACCAAGCCATGGAGAAAGTTAAAGTTATCCAACAACGGTTACAAACGGCTCAAAGTCGTCACAAGTCATATGCCGATGTGAGAAGAAGAGGGCTTGAATTTGCCATAGGTGATTGGGTATTTTTAAAGGTGTCACCGATGAAAGGGGTAATGCGGTTCGGAAAGAAAGGAAAATTGAGTCCACGTTACATAGGCCCATATGAAATTATTAGAAGATTTGGGCAAGTTGCGTATGAGTTGGCACTACCCCAGGACCTTTCGTCAGTCCATCCGGTATTTCATGTGTCGATGCTCCGGAAATGCATAGGAGATCCTTCACGTATTGTGCCCGTAGAAGATGTTCAAGTGGCATAGGATCTCACTTATGAAGAGGTGCCCATTGCTATCCTAGATTGACAAGTAAAGAGATTGAGAAATAAAGACATAGCATCCGTAAAAGTCCTGTGGAGAAATCAACAAGTAGAGGAGATCACGTGGGAAGCGGAAGAAATGATGAAATCCAAGTATCCCCACTTATTCCAAATGGACCAAGAAGTTCACAGTGCGGAGGTGGAACAATAACAAGTAAGTATTTAAAAGCATTATGTGAATGTGTATAGGTATGTTAGAGTAAAGATGTATTTGTTGTATATAAGACACTGTTGTTAACATTCGAGGACGAATGTTTCTAAAGGGGGAAGAATGTAACACCCCGTACTTTATAACCTCACTTGATACCTTGGGATCATATCTACATAGGTGTTGAGATGCCATGCATATGTGTTTTATAGTGTCATTGGGGAAACATTTGATATCGGACGTAACATGTGCGATTAGATCGTCGTAGGAGGTGTGTTGTGATTTCATGGAGCATAAGAGTCAAACACTTCAATACACTCCTACATACTCCTACATGATCAAATCACGAAAGGTGAATAGTGATCCAAAATGTCCAATGAAACCAAGGGCGACTAGAATGCCTATTTTTGCGATCGAAAGGACGAATGAGAATCTTTTAAGGGAATACTGTCGTGACCTTATGGAATTATGTAAACATGAGAGATATGGTTAATAATGCATGAAACTTGTTGGGTTAAATGGATATGTCTTCTTGGGCCAAAATAAGGCCCAAAAGTGGAAGAAATCCATGGCCCAAATGGGTCAAAAGACCCATTCTTCCATTTGACCTTCTAGACATATTATTAAATGCCAAGAATTGGCTAAGGACAACATGATAGGCCTATATAAAGAGGCAAATCAGATTTTTATTATACAAGACCTCTCATGCCTTTAACACATTTTTCTCAACATTTCTCATTTCCAAACCCTAAAGCAAAATAATTCCTTGGGACTTCTTGGACAAGATCAACATATTCCAAGCCTTGGTAAGTATTTATTTTCATGGATTAATATCTTATATGCATAAAAGAATATGTATATCATGTTGGTTGTGCTTGGAAAAGTTGGTCATGGTACTTGGTGATTTTGTATAAGATTTGTGGTATATGGAATTCAAGTGTGAATTAGGCCTTGTGCCTTTGATGAAAAAGCATGGTATGGACAAAATATGAACATGTATGGTGTTATTTTTGGCATTAAATTTGTTCTTGGCTAAAAGTGGAAATTATGGGATTTTTGGCCGATATGTGTTATGAGTTGAATTAAGGTGCTTTGAAGGATTATTTGTGATGTGTTATGGATAAAAAAGTGTAAAGGAGAAGTATTGTGGTGAAATGTATTGATTTTCATGTATTGGTCAATGTTGGGAATTTTCCGGAATTTTTGGAATAATGGTATATCAATAGTTTTGTCGAAGGAAAATGACATGTTTAAAGGCAAACATGTAATTCATTGACATTGTATGCATTTGTAAAGTAATTCGTGGTTAACGTGAATTCGTTATGTATGTATGTTGTAGAGTGAAGGAGAGGGATCATTGTATACGCATCGAAGGTTGTCTATTCGTATTGTGCATCCAAGGTATGCAAGGTTACTTTGTCCGTATCTTTCTACGGCCAATAGTGTTCACATTGACATTTCTCTAGTTATATTCCGAAATATACTAAGGTATTCCATATGCAATTATCTATGGTCATTGTCATATATTTCCTACTCATTGATCAATTGTGAATCTCATTTCGTATATTCATGGTTAATGTTCCGAAAGTTCAAATAAGGTTATATTCCAATATTCCAATAGTGCCTATACTTGTGTCTCTTGTTCATGGATTATTGTCCAATGGTTCCAATGGTATCATGGTGCTAGTTATGTTATATTTCTCATTGATATTTATTCATATGTCCTTCACTTATTGGTCAATGATTCAAAGTTTCCAACAATGTTATGTTCCAAAGTTCCAAAGTGATGTTATGATTATCAAAGTATCAATCTCAAAGTAATGCAAATGTGGTCAATGATCAAGTACGGGTGGCAAGTCTAGGGGCGTAAGCCTAGCTCGACTCGATCCCGAGATATGGATTTATGGGTGGCAAGTCTAGGGGCGTAAGCCTAGCTTGACTCGATCCCAAGGGTGGCAAGTCTAGGGGCATAAGCCTAGCTTGACTCGATCCCTATATGATGATATGAAAGACCCACTGATCAGTCGGGGCCCGGGCACATTGTGATATGTCATGACATGTGAGCATTGAGATAAAGAAAGTAATGAAAATAATGAAAGCAATCCACATGGTTTCCAAAGCGTAACATGGTGACTTATTCACATTGATTATTAATATGTTTTGAGTTCATTGAAATATTCATGTGTTGTACAGTTTCATCTGAGCCTTGCATACTCAGTACTTATTTCGTACTGACCCCTCTCGGGGAATTTACCTTACTTGTTGCAGGCGCAGGTCCCAGTAGGCCTCCCCAGTAGGGTGCCAGTGTTACAGATCTTTGGTGAGCTCCAGTTCATTTGGGGCTTCTCCGAGTCACAGTTATATATATGTTTTGGTATTTTACATATTGTGTAAAGCGGGGACTTATCCCGACTTATGGTTCATTTTGGTCAATGCTCTTGTTAGAGGCTTTTGTAGACAGATGTGGGTGTAACAGTGTAAAAGACATATGTTGTTTTGACTGGATGGCCTCAACGGCCAAGTTTCGTATGTATGTATAAAGTTGTCCTATGTTTTCCTTTATTCATCTTTCGTGTTCTAATGCAATGGTGGTTATGATTATGAGATGCATATGAGTGAACATAGGCAAAGGTTGGTTCTCTCGGGCCTTATCGACTACGGGTGCCAATCACGTCTCGATGGGATTCGGGGCGTGACAATATGAATGTACACGGTCATAGGTTGGTTCTCTCGGGCCTTTACGGCTATGGGTGCCTGTCCGCCCCAATAGGCTTTGAGGCGTGACAACATAGTACCATTTTTTGTCAATCGATACAACCAGAGACGGCCCCCATAATTCACTATAAATTAAATTTAATGCATTGGCACTGTCCAAAGAACTTTTTGGAAAAGGCATCCTGTGGCTTTTATTAGAATAACATGAATTACAAATAGTATTAGTTTTGGAACCAACAACTGGAATGGAAAAATCATGTAAAAAATTATTTAGAACTTGACGATTAAGGTGGACTAATCGTTGATACCACAAGTTGTATGAAACAACGACATTGCATTTTGGTGGACCATCAACATCTCCTGGTGGCCACTCATACAGCCCATTTTTACTTCATCCGCAAACCAATGGCACCCCATAGTCAAATCTTTCACAAGATAAGAGAAAGGAAAAAAAAACAATAGAGGAGTTATTATCTTGACAAAATTTAGAGACAGAGATTAGATTATTTTTAATAGATGGAGAGCAAAGGATAAGTTGAAGCTGGAATTGGTGATTTGATGCATCAAAGTTCACATTACCATTATGAGAGATTGGAATGGTATTACCATTACCTATGATGATCTCCTCCGAGCCGCGGTAGTCTTGTGTAGTGGTTAGACTCTGTGTATCTGACATAATACGGTGGGTTGCACCACTGTCAATGATCCACGGAGCTGACTGATTCTAGAGGTGTGCAACATGATTAGCACACGCTTGAAGATGATTGTGAGAGCGTGTCCGGCATATACGAGTAGAATGACCTCTACCATCACAGAGTTAGTAGTAGAGGTTGATGTTGGGAGACTGTTGTTGTTAGTTATTGCGTCGATGTTTCTGATTGTTACTCCAAAGCTGAGTACAATTTTACTAATTTGGCGCATTTGATCATCGATTATTATTCTGGTTATTGGTGAATCCCTACAGTGTAGGAGCGGACGTAGTCCTTTGAGCAATGTTGGTAGTGGTTGAAGCAGAAGGTGACTTTTTAGCTTTCTCATACTGAAGGAAAAGCTCATGATCAAGGAGCTTTTCATATAGTTCTTCATAGGGGATTGTCGAATATCGAGCGCTGATAGCGGGGCAAAAGGTTCTCAAAATTCAGATCCAAGGCCAGTAAGAATCTTGACAATCAATTCTTCATTGGATACAGGGGATCCAGCAGTGGCAAGTTCATCACAAAGAGACCAAACTTGATGGAGATAATCTGCAATAGGATGAGAGTCTTTGGAAAGACTGGCTAGATGGTAAAATACGAGTTTGAGATTTATTTGCATAAGCAGTATGCAAGTGATCCCAAGCGACTTTTGTCGTTGTAGCAGAAGCAATTGTACTTCCATTGGTCGCATCCACAGTTGCCAAGATAGCATTTTGTATAAGCTGATCTTGTTGAAACCAGGAAGCATAATCAAGATTGGGTACTTTTAGGTTGTTTTCATATATAGTTTTGGACTGGGTTGGTATCGATCCATCAAGATGACCAAAGAGGTTGTGTCCATGCATAAGCATGGACACTTGAGCCTTCCATAGGAAAAAGTTATGGCTATCAGAAAGTTTGATGGGGAGTTGAGTAACCGGGTTGAACTGGACAATAGTCTTTGAATTGGAGACGTTGTCGGCATTGAAGATGTTTGTATTAGGGGCTGGATACCATAAAGAGAAAGAAAACAAATGGTAGCAGATGAACCGATGTATATTGATTACTGTATTGGCCCTTATATAGCCAGTGTATTACATACAAAGCTGAGAAAAAAATAATAATTTAGAGAAAATCTAGGTAACAGAGAAACCTACGTAAATATAATCCTAAAGATAAGAAAGCTGATAAGTACAAAATTAATTTCAAAAAGACTGAATAAAAAGAGCCCTAAACTACTAGCCGTTATTAATATTTTAGTATGCTTGTTCTTATTCTTTGTAGTAGTAATTGACTGTTTTTAATTCATTTCTTGTCAATTTATTCTTGCTTCTCTTTTCTTTTTTTTTTTGAATGTCTTGATTCAAGTCCTATTAATTTTATAGTGCTTCTTTATTTAATCATAAACTCACTCCGAGCCGATACTTCAATGTTTACTCTAAGTTGATTGAGTTGTTGGTTCTTGAAGAGATTTGAAGAAATTCTTTTGAGACAAATAAGATAAGAGTTAGTGAGATTAATTGAATGAAGTCTAAAAGCCTTGACCCTTATTGTTTACACGTGAAGGAAAAAAATTGTGAGGTCTTCGCGTGAGTTTATGGGAGGATTCCCTTGTATCTCTTCAATGAACCTCTCTTGGATACTCTAAGTAAGATTCCTGTGTATGAGTTCATTCTCTTCTCCCATGGTTTAATCTAGTACTAAATGTATGTTTAATTATTGGGTTGACCTTTCTTTCTTCTTATTTTTATTTTCCGCAATCTAATTTCTTCTTATATCTTTTCTCCCCAAGATAATTTCTATCTTTACTTGCTAATCCTTTGGCTTCTATTTCTATTTTATTTGTTTTGTTCATCTTTGATGTCTTGAATTACATCTGATCATGACATTGTAAGTACTTGAGATGGGACCATCGCTACTTCCCTCACTTGATTTAGGTGGTATATGCTTCATCATTGTTTAAATTAGGTCCACTATATTGACACTACAATTTCCTTATAGGAAGATAATGTTAAGATAGATAAGCATAAGTTTGATAAAAATTTGGTAACTAAATCTAAGTTCCAACTGCTATTTAGTAAATTATTAATGTTAATTCTTTTTTTTAATTGGTCCACATATAAGTCAAGATATGGAAAGTTGTTACGAAATAAATTCAAGTACAAAGCATTAATTATTTGTATTTTGATTTCTTACCATTTCAATATAGTGACGAGCGGTGTGTTGTCAAAAATTGAATTAAATAAATGATATCAAAATGCAAAAGATATAAAGGCAAGAAAGATTAGAATTACTGGTTTATCTTTGAGCCTTTGAGTTTTTTTTCAAGGTATGTTCAATTCTCAGCTTCTTTATCTTTTTGGACCACCAGTTATATTTTTGAAGTAATCTATGTGTGATATATGAGTTTTTATGTACTTCTACAAGCACATTTTAAAATTGATATGTGTAGATTTTACTGTTATAGCTCGGAGAAATATTTTTAGAGCCCATTACAAATTTCTTCTAGTTTCATGTCATTTTTATAAGAGATCTTTATTTTTACATATAAGAGATCATTATTTCTACGCATAATAGATCTGAAAAGATCATTTCTTCTATTCAAATTATAAGAGGTAAAGAGATGTTATTTTCTTTCTTTTTTTGTCGGCTTGTTTAGAGCATTTTATATCTTGTACTATATGAAATTCATTGATGGATTTATGACATCCTTAATGAGTAGAAATTTTTCTATTTGGCGAACTCTAGAGAATGACATAATAAAAGCGAATATAGGATTTTAAGTGAGTGGCTGTAAATTCTGCAGTCAACATTTGTGAAAAGGTAAATTAAATGATACAAAATTTAGGAAGAAATGATTTTCTTGTCCTATGCAAATTTTTTTGTTCGATCTTTGTTTTTAGATCCAAAAAGGCAATTATTTTCTATTCAAATTGTAAAAAGGCAAGAGATCTGATTTTCTCCAAAGAAAATTCAGTATTTGGAAACTAAGTAAAAGTACTATAAGTTACAATAATTGACAATTCAAAATATTTATAAGGTGTAATAAAAAAATATGGATCGAAACTCATTTGACTCTCAAAATTCGAATGGTACCATAAGGAGAGAGTATTTTTTTTTTTCATTTCCTTTTTGTTTATATGATTTAGAATTCCAGATACGGGGAGAGGTGATTAGATAGGATATAGTGGTGCTTCGTATTACCAATGACATGACTTTAGATTGGAAGATGTGGAGTTTGCGTATTAGGATAAAAGGTTAGTAGAGAGTAGAGTGTTGTCTAGGGTTGTTGGTTTCTGTCGTAGTATTAGTCGCATCCTTGTGGTTTTTGCTTTTGATATCTATCATCATATATTGTTTATTGTGTTTCGATTACCACATTATTTTGCCGTTGTTATTGTTTGTTTCACGTAGGCTCTACACTGCTTTTCTTATTAAAGCTATGCTTTCTTCACTGTTTTCTTCTTTTTGTACATGGATTTTTTGCACATGGGCCGAGGGGTAAGGTTTGAGTATGTTCTACCCTTCCCAGACTCCACTTGTGGAAATTCATTATTGTTGTTGATATGAGATTTTGGAGTCGGCAGTTTGGTATTTGTTTGTTTTTTTTTTTGTTTTTTTTTTGAATATCCTTCTAGAAAAATTGGAAGAGAAATGAAGTGTATGCATGTCTGGTCTGATGGACTTTTCGTAATTTTTCATGTTCTATTTCATGAAGCAATGGCCTCCAAGGGTGAGCATCACGATAATGTGGCAGTCAAAAAACCCACAAAAATTGAGAGAAACAAAAAATCCACCAACAAAGTGGGCAAAAGTGTTGTTGTCTTGCCTCGTATTGTACGTATTTGCATGACGGACAATGATGCCACAGACTCGTCTAGTGACGAGGAGGAAACACTTCTAGGAGAGAAGTCCAAGCGACATAAAAAGATGTGGATAAAGGAAATCATCATTGAAAATGGAAAGACCAGGGTCATTTCAAAGAACACGTCCAAAGAGACGAAGCTACTTCGAGAAAACATGAAGAAGTACAAGGGAGTAAGACAACGAAAATGGGGCAAGTGGGTAGCAGAGATCCGAGACAAAAGAAACAATACTCGACTTTGGTTGGGCACTTTTGGCACTGCTGAAGAAGCTGCTTTGGCTTATGATAAGGCAGCCATCGAAATACATGGTGCTAATGCTTTGACAAACATCATCAAGCCACCACTGAAGAAAATCAACCCCAAAAAGACAGAAGGCGGATCCATAGTTTAGTTAAACTTGATTGGTTCAACCTTCCATAGGCGGTTCAACTTCATTGATTGCTAATGCTTTACTATTTTGCTGTACACTAATGGAAGTGTTAATCTTGGTTGGTTCTCAACTAATTGGGATGTTCTTAAAGCATGTAGAATGGTTTTGGTAATGCTTTACTGCATGTTTTTGATATAGAGGAAACTGTAGCTTGCTGTTGTTTACTAGCTTATACTTCATTTTGGAAGTTCTCCTCTTTACAGTTCATTTCGATAATTGAATATTATTACTATGTCAAGGGAAATAGTAAACCAATAACCATAGTTGTTATATATATATCATATCATATTATACTAAAAGTGGGAAGAATTTTAGGCAAAAGTTAGATTACCATTTTGCCCCTACACTAAATAAAAATAATATTAATCATCTAATTAATTAAATATTAAACACAAAATCATATATATAATAAATAGAAATGAGCCATTCATGTGGTCGTAAATGTAAAACCTCCTCAGATGATTAGCTTTTGATAAAACCTTTAGGTTTCTTGGGAAAAATAACTATAAAGTAAAAGTCTAATTTACTTTTGTTTTTTTAATCAAATAAATGTAATTAATATTGTACTTTAGAATTCATTACTGTATCTTAAAGTCTCTCAGTGCCCTTTCATATCTCCCCATTAATCAATATTGTATTATTAGCCATTCATTATATTTGCATTTTACGGATTCTCCAAGTTTATGGATTATTTTAGTTGGATTTGGGAAGAGTTAAAATTCTTGATGAACATTAATACACTTAAAAATTCATATACAAGACATATTCAGAGAATAAGTTACAATAGTCTAAAGTCATCACTATTACTTAAATCTTTAACCTTCCATTACTTATGATGAAAAGTTCAAAAGTCACTATCATAATTATTCAAACCTTTTATAGTCTTAATAATGCTGAAAAAAGAATTCTAAAAGTCACTAAATTAAACATCTTAGTATAAATATCTCTCATGTTTCTTTTTTCCTTCCATTGGTTCCTGCTTTGTATATCAGTTTTCATTTTTTTTTTATTGAAGATTTTTGTTTGTGCTTTTGGGTTAGTATAATATAATTTTTTTACAATATGATATTCATAACCTCTTCTATCAGTACATCCTCATCATCCTTGGGTTGAACTTTCTTCTACTTCTTTGTTTCCTTATGTACTGATTCAAAGGATTCAGTCCTTACAATGAAACCTCATGTTGCATCTCGGTGATAGTAAATAATAGAAGACTCAATTTGATGATATCAACATCGCTGCTACAACAAATCCTCAAAGCCGTAGTCGTTAGTTATACTAATGTTTTTCATACACGATGTTGTATTTTCCTTTTGATGTTCTCCAATAATTACTATATAGTCATCTCTCCTTTTAGCTTTGTTATTATTCTAATACTCATGTATTTGAGTCAAAGCAAAATTCATATGCAGTTCTGACCACATTTGGGTTAATCATGATGGGATTCAAAATGTATGTATCAATGTAGTTTTTATTTTTCATGCATAATAGTTAATTTTACGAGATAAATATTTTTATTATATGCATGTATTTATATATGTTCGAGTATGTCTTTAAATTCTAACATCAACTTATGTGTCATTTAAAATAATTTTTCATTTGCAATACAAAATCTATACATAAAGTACATTGGGATAAACGTAACGAGTAGCACGTATGTTTTACTGTATATGACATTTGACATGTTTTATCTGTCTTGAAGCACTTGTGTGATCGAATCGAGCAAGGTTGTAAGTTTATGTAATGTAAGTGCTATATATAATTTCTTGCTTTTGCTCTTCTGAGTAAACATGCACTCTTTAAAGAATCATGATTTTTGGTTCTGTAAACAATAGAGCTTAATTAGTTGATCTTCCACTTTTATAGCCTTATCTTACTGGAAAGGAAATTAGTTTAACTTGTTTCTTTCCATATGGTTTTTGAATATTGTCAAGTGGATTTGTATCTGGATTAAAGGAGATCTTTCAGGGTGTGTTCGGTTTCCAAGATAACAAGTTGTTTCTTTCTTATTTTTTTGTGTTCGGTATGCAAGTAAAAAATATTATCATAAAAGCATTTGTATATCTAACACAAAACGAGAATGGGTATGGGTAGAGTGATGGATATTATGGTGGGGAGGGGGAGGGGGAGGGTGGAGCGGGGGTGGGTTTGGTGTTGGGTGGGAAAAAAATAATTTTAAAAGAAATTTTTAAAAAAATGGGGTTGGGGTGCGGTGGGGTGGGGGGTAACGCTAGGTGGGTGATTTTGAGAGTGGTAGGAGACATTGCCACTTGTTTTCCCTACTTTCATTAAGAAAATCATTTTCCTTAGTTTCAACGAGCTTGTTTTCTAAAGAAAATATTTTTTAAAATTTTTAACCAAACGAATATGAGAAAATAAAAAAATATTTCCCTACTTCTTGGATTTGTTGGATCTTGCTGAAGCTATCGATACTGTCATATGATTCTGCTTTGCTAGTCGCATTAGTATGTGCCCTGGAACAAACTCCCCGGTCATTTTACCATCCCAACTGTGTTGCCTTCCATGTGTCTTCTTTTTTACTTTTGTTGCCTCCACTTCTTTGATGCCTAGGTTAGTTAGGGGTGGCAATTGGGCGGGTGGGTCAAATTTGGGCGGGTCAAAACGGGTCAAGACCTAATCCGACCCGAATTTGTTTGGGTCAAATTGGGTTGGGTTAAACGGGCTATAACTCAACCCGCCCAATTCTTATTAAGTTTTAATTGCTTTATTTGTTCTTTTATAAATTTTTAGTACCAAATAAAAAAAAATTCTTTATTATGATTATATATAACATATCAAATCAAGGAAAAGTCTTTTTAAAATATTTTAACAAGATTTCTCAAAAATTAATTCGGGTTACATATAAACCCAAATTTTAACTGGTTGAAACGGGTTGGGTTGACATGAGTTCTGCTAATAAATGGGTGGGTAAATAACCAACCCAAATTTGAACGTATCGGGTTGGTCGAGTTGGGTTTGATTTTGCCACCTCTAGGTGAGATATCGGCGTCGTTAGCAGCATTTGCAAAACAGCTATCCAACATTTCATCCTCATCTCTCTCCTCAAGTATAGCTGCATCTGGTAGATCTCTAGTCACAATATTACTATCGGGAACACTCATTTGAGCCATAAGTTGTCCCGCGGCTAGTGGTGGAACTACCAAGACAGGTGTCACGCCCCGAATCCCATCGAGACATGATTGGCACCCGTAGCCGATAGGGCCCGAGAGAACCAACCTTTGCCTATGCTCAATCATATGCATATAATCTTCATAACCACCATTGCATAATATTACGAAATACGAATAAAGGAGAACATGGGACATATTTAGGCATACATATGAAACTTGGCCGTTGAGGCCATCCAATCAAAACAACATGTGTCTTTTACACTATTACACCCACATCGGTCTACAAAAGCCTCTAACAAGAGCATTGACCAAAATGAACCATAAGTCGGGACAAGTCCCCGCTTTACACATTATGTACAATACCAAAACATATATACATTCTGACTCGGAGAAGCCCCGAATGAGCTGGAGCTCACCAAAGAACCGCTAACACTGGCAATCTACTGAGGAGGCCTACTGGGACCTGCGCCTGCAGCAAGTAAGGTAAATTCCCCGAGAGGGGTCAGTACGAAATAAGTACTGAGTATGCAAGGCTCAGATGAAACTATACAACACGTGAATATTTCAATGAATATGTCAATGAACTCAAAACATATGAATACTCAATGTGAATAAGTCACCATGTTACTCTTTGGAAACCATGTGGATTGCTTTCATTATTTTCATTACTTTCTTTATCTCAATGCTCACATGTCATTACATATCACAATGTACCCGGGCCCCGACTGATCAGTGGGTCTTTCATATCATCATATAGGGATCGAGTCGAGCTAGGCTTATGCCCCTAGACTTGCCACCCTCGGGATCGAGTCGAGCTAGGCTTACGCCCCTAGACTTGCCACCCATAAATCCAAATCTCGGGATCGAGTCGAGCTAGGCTTACGCCCCTAGACTTGCCACCCGTACTTGATCATTGACCACATTTGCATTACTTTGTTCATTACTTTGAGATTGATACTTTCATAATCATAACATCACTTTGGAACTTTGGAACACAACATTGTTGGAAACTTTGAATCATTGACCAATAAAGGACATAAGAATAAATATCAAGGAGAAATATAATATAACTAGCACCATGATACCATTGGAACCATTGGACAATAATCCATGAACAAGAGACACAAGCATAGGCACTATTGGAATATTGGAATATAGCCTTATTTGAACTTTCGGAAAGTTAACCATGAATATGATAAATGAGATTCCCAATTGATCAATGAGTAGGAAATATATGACAATGACCATAGATAAGTGCATATGGGATACCTTAGTACATTTCGGAATAGAACTAGAGAAATGTCAATGTGAACACTATTGGCCATAGAAAGATACGGACAAAGTAACCTTGCATACCTTGGATTCGCAATACGAATATACAACTTTAGATGCGTATACAATAAGCCCGCTCCTTCTTTATGTGTCACTCTACAAATATATAACGAAATTCACATTAACCACCAATTACTTTACAAATGCATACCATGTCAATGAATTACATGTTTGGCTTTAAACATGTCATTTCCCCTTGACAAAACCATTGATCATACTATTATTCCAAAAATTCCATAATATTCCCAACATTGACCAATCCATAAAAATCAACACATTTCACCACAATACTTCTCCTTTACACTTTCTTATCCTTAACACATCCCAAATAAGCCATCAAAACACCTTAAGTCAACTCATAACACATATCGGCCAAAATCCCATAATTTCCACTTTTTGACAAGAACAAATTTAATGCCAAAAATAACACCATACATGTTCATATTTTGTCCATACCATGCTTTTTCATCAAAGGCACAAGGCCTAATTCAAGTTCAATTCACCAAGATAGTATATCTTACACCAAAAGCAAAATACACTATTCATCACTTTGCCAACACCACTAGCATAATATACATAATCTCCCATGCATATAATATGTTAATCCATGAGGAGAAATACTTACCAAGGCTTGTAATATGTTGATCTTGTCCAAGGAGTCCAAAGGGATTATTTGCCTTAGAGTTTGGAAAAGAGAGAAATGTTTTAAGAAAATATCCAAACGTTATGAGAGCTTTTGATAATAAAATCTGATGTTGGGGACTTTATATAGACCCAAGGTCATTCTTAGTTCCATGTGGCATTAAGGGATATGTTCAATTGGTCAATTATTGCAAGAATGGGTCATTTCCTCTTTGGGCCAAGTCTTTTAATCCCATTTGGGCCTAATTTTGGGCCCAATAATACATATCCATGCAACCCAAAGATTTCATGTATTATTCACCATATATCTCATGTTTACATATTTCTATAATGTCACGACAACATCCTCTTAAAAGATTCTCATTCGTCGCCTCGATCGCAAAAATTGGAATTCTAGTCACCCTTGGCTTCATTGAACATTTTGGATCACTATTCACATTTTATGATTTGATCATGTAGGAGTATGTAGGAGTGTATTGAAGTGTTTGAAGCTTTAACAACGCTCAATTAACTCCAAAGAACCAAAAGAAACCATCGAGAAATCGTCGTAGAATTGCATTACGAAACGACGCCGGAAAGGGCATACTTTTGTGCCTTGCGCCACACCCCCTGAAACAGGGTAGTGGCGCAAGTTTTGGGCCTTCTCTGAATTTTCTGCAGGCTGGTGGCTTGCGCCACACCCCTGAAACAGGGTAGTGGCGCAAGTCTCAGCATTTTGCTGAAATTTCCGGCTACTAATCCGACGTTTACGTATCGTCCAATCCTTTATCCAAACACTACAAAATACGTACTTAGTGATCTTAACCATCAAGTAAACATGACTTAAAGTCACCAAAGGAGGTTATAATGTATACGAGTTCTTACCCAAATGCTCCACGAAATCACAACACACCTCCTACGACGATCTAATCGCACATGTTACGTCCGATATCAAATGTTTCACCAATGACACTATAAAACACATATGCATGGCATCTCAATGTCACGCCCCGAATTCCATCGAGGCGTGATTGGCACCCGAAGCCGATATGGCCCGAGAGAACCAATCTTTGCTCATGTACTCTCATAAGTATGTTCGCGTATGCATATCATTTTATTTCATGTAATTAAATATCAATGGAGGAAGTCATGGCAATATGTGCAATATATGAAAGTTGGCCGTTAGGGCTATTATGTCAAAATGAATGTACATCTTTTACTTTCACTTTCCCACATATGTCTACAAAGCCTCTAATAGATACATGACCATAACCATATCTCTACAATATTTACAAATGACAAAACCTAATGAACATGTGCAACTTGGGAAGCCCCGGAGCAACTGGAGCTCACCAACAATCCGTGGATACCTCGTCACCTACTGCAGAGATCGACCAACACCTGGGCCTGCAGCATGTAAGGTAAGTCCCCCAAAAGGGGTCAGTACGAATAAAGTACTGAGTATGTAAGGCCAGATGAAACTATGGTACTACATAAGTACTTCCAAGAAAGTAAGCATAAGGGAATAATCAATGTGAATAGACTTCCAACCTGGATGTGTGGAACCATGTTCATTACTTCTATTAGTTTCAATACTTGCTCAATCAGTCGCGTCACTATCACTTTCTTATAACCATCTTTATGTTTATTTACATCTATACACGTGAGGAAAAATATTCTCATCTCTTTACAACTATTTTCATTGCTCTTCACTCAATTAGGTATTACCGGACCTCCAACTTTGGTGGGCTAGAAGATATCAATATAATACCGGGCATCCACATTTAGTGGGCTATCATATCTGTAAATATAATACCGGACATCCACATTTAGTGGGCTATCATATATGTAAATATAATACCGGACATCCAGCTGATCAGTGGGCTATATATATACCGGACATCCAGCTGATCAGTGGGCTATATAATATACCGGACATCCAGCTGATCAGTGGGCTATATAATATACCGGACATCCAGCTGATCAGTGGGCTATATAATATACCGGACATCCAGCTGATCAGTGGGCTATCATATATAATATAAGTACCGGACATCCAGCTGATCAGTGGGCTATATAATATACCGGACATCCAGCTGATCAGTGGGCTATCATATATAATATAAGTACCGGACATCCACCTTTGGTGGGCTATCATATATAAATATAATACCGGACATCCACCTTTAGTGGGCTATCATATATAAATATAATACCGGACATCCACCTTTAGTGGGCTATCATATATAAATATAATACCGGACATCCACCTTTAGTGGGCTATCATATATAAATATAATATACTATTGGGATTATTCCATCTTGAACTTATACCTTTTTGATTGTAATCCATTCTCAATGAAACATATAGTAACCATACGTACATTACCTCTCTACAAATCTTGTATCCTTTCCATAGTTAGGAGAGTAACACCTTAAAGATCATGACACTAAAGCTCTTACTTATATACACATCTCACCTCACTATCTTACTTCATGGGATTGACATCTTCACTTATGAGGAATAATTATATTAACTTGCACATTACCTCTCTTAGTACTCTTATGAGATTGGTACTAAGATAATCCTCATACTATAGGAATTTGGAACATGACATAGTTGGAAAATGCTTTTTAAGCATAACTAGATTCTCTTACATCTAACTTTCTTTGAGGTAGTTCTTTTAGAAACTTCAACGTTATGGCAACTTTCCTTGAAGCTTTGGATCATTAACCAATGAGTGAGAGACATGAGAATAATTTGGCAACATAACATTATTGGAACCATTGGACAATAAGCAATGAGCAAGAACATAAGTATAACCACTATTAGAACATTGGAACATGACCTCATTTGAGTTTTTGGAACACTAACCATGAATATGAGACATGTGTAGAACTCTACTGGAACTTTGGATCATGACACTAATTGGAACACACCCATATGCTTTACCTTACTCTTGTACTTTATGAGATTAACACCTTAGCCAAACACGTACTTACATGCACATCTCACTTCACCCTTTTATCTCATGAGGTTGACAATTTCACTCTTATTACTCTTGTGAGATGGATACTCTTACAATTGGCACAAGGATGATCATCACACCATAGGACTCATAACATGATTGGAACAATGATATTTAACTAAACAAGCTCTCTTTACCTCATTGCTCTTATTGGGATAATTCTCTTAGGATTTCCAACATGTGACAACTTAAGAACTTCCGCCCATAAATAAGGACTAAGTGATTCATGATTCGTATAGGAGGAAAACACATATGACTATCAATAGATCAACCCTAGTTGGAATACTATAGACCCCCTTGGTATAGTACACTTTTGGAACCTTAACATAATAATCACTAAATACGATACATGTGGATACTAACTATTCACCACCCTGCGGTGCAATACCTTAGACCATTTGGAACTTTTGATATATTAGCCAATGAATGTGAGTCAACCAATGGACATGAGTCAATCAATAAACATAAGTTATACGATTCACCATTGACCAATGAATAAGGAACATATGAGTAACTCTCGCCAACTATCGAATATGAAATACCTTAGAGTATTTCGGAATCAAGTGAGTGCTATGACAGTGTGAACATCATGTGTGGCAGAAGGATATAAAAGTAACCTTACATACCTTGTCTTCCCAATGTAAGTACACAATCAAATATGTGAGAGCAACAATTCCGCTCCTTCTTTACGTTTCACTCTACATTACATAATAGAACCAACATTAACCACCAACTACCTTACAAATGCATACAATAACAACAAGTCACATGTTTGGCTTTAACATGCCATTTCCCCTTGATAATACCATTTTCGGCATGGTCATATCAATAATACCACAACATGCCCAACATTGACCAAAATATCATTTATGAATTTATTCTCTCAATAATCCCACAATATTCCATACATTGACCAATACATGATAACCAAGATCATGTCACACCAACATCATACTTTACACTTCTCCATCACCACAACATCACAATTATGCCATCAATTTACTTCAATACATCTCACAACAACAAATCGGCCAAAATCCCATAATTTACACTTTTATGGAAATAACAAGTTTAATACCAAAAATAACACCATACATGTTCATATTTTGTCCATACCATGCTCTTTCATCAAAACAACAAGTCATAATTCAAGTTACAATCCCATGGATAACACATCTTTTTAACAAAACCAAAAATGCCATGTCCAACACTTCCAAGCATAACCAACATGACCTACATAATTTCTCATGCTCATAATATGTTAAAGTACAAGAATAATCACTTACCCAAGTTTGGAAGATGATGATCTTGCTCCAAAAGTGCCTTAGGGTTTGAAGAGCTAAAAGAGCTCTCTTGAAAATTCTAGAAAATGAGAGAAAGTGATGTGTGTGGCTAATGAATTAAATCTGATTTTTGGCCACCTTTTATAACCCCTTCAAGTCATCCTTAGCTATTAATTTCCATCATTGACAAGTCAAAGCAAGAATGGGTCCTTTTGACCCATTGGGCCTTTCATGTTTTGTTCATTTTTGGTCTCTAATTAGGCCCAATAACCCATATCATATTGACCCACTAACATCAATGTATAATTCACCATATATATCATGTTTGTATAATTCCATAATGTCACAACAATATTCTCTTACGAGATTCCCATTCGTCACCTCGCTCGCAAAAATAGGAAAGTCTAGTCGTCCTTGGCCTCATTAGACATTTTTGGATCACTATTCATGTTTCATAATTTGATCATGTAAGAGTATGTAGGAATGTATTGAAGTGTTTGAAGCTTTAACAATGCTCAAATAACTCCAAAGAACCAAAAGAAACCATCTAGAAATCGTCGTAGAATTGCGTTGAGAAACGAGCCCGGAAAGGTAAAACATTTGTTCCTTGCTCCACTGCTGCAAAACAAGCCAGTGGCGCAAGAAATTCACCCTCTCTGATCTCAGGGGCTTGCGCCACACCCCCTGAAATAGGGCAGTGGCGCAAGTTTCCATGTCTTGCTGAATTTTTCGGCAATTTTTCCAACACTTGCGTATCGTCCAACACCTTATCAAAATACTATCAAATACTTACTTAGTGACCTTAATCATCAAGTAAACATGACTCCAACTCACCAAATGAGGTTAAAATGTGTACGGGGTATGACATAAATGCTTCAAGAAGTCACAAAACACTTCCTATGAAAGGCTCGTCACATGTACACGGCCAAATTTTAATTTTTTTCTCATCTTTACCATTTCCAAATACATACTTATAACTCTCGACACTTAAGTAAACATTATTCACTATCATCAAGTAGGGTTGGGAAGGTACGGGGTGTTACACTCAACACCTATGTAGATATGATCCCAAGGTATCAAGTGAGGTTATAAAGTACGGGGTGTTACAACAGGACTAGGCGTATTTGTAGTCAGGCGTATTTTTTTTCCTTTCTTAATTATGCATTATTATTAGTCTTGTTTTGCATTACTTTTTGATTTCTATTTCTATATGTTGTTTCATTATCCTCGGTTATCTTATTATCTTGTTGGTTCTGCTCATTGCTACTGCATCTTGTTTATCATTCTTTGAGCCGAGCTTCTATCGGAAACAACTTCTCTTCCTTCTCAAGGTAGGAATAAGGTCAACATAAACTCAATCCTCCCCGGACCCTACATGGTGGATTGCACTGGGTCATTTTGTTGTTGTTTCCTTGAACAGTCATGATTTTTGGTTCTATAGAGTTTAGTTGATCTTCCACTTTTATAGCCCAATCTTACTGGAAAGGAAATGTGACAATAAGTAGATACTAATAAATTAAATTAGTTTAATTTTTTTTCTTTCCATTTTGTTTTTGCATATTTTCAAGTGGCTATGTATCAGGATTAAAGGAGATCATGTCTTATTGGATCCCTTTTTAATGAAAACGTAGTAGAATGAATGGTGCTTTTTGCAAGAAGTTGGTGTCTGACCCTCTGAGAAGATGTTCTTACAGCATGTACAGTGCTTTTGGTAAATGCTTTACTGCATGTTTTTGATATAGTTGAAACTGCAGTTTGGTTTTGTTAATTGAGTTTATACTTCTTTTTGGAAGTTTCTCTTTTTTACAGTTCATTTCGATATTTGAATATTATTACTGTATCAAGGAAAATAGTGATCCGGCTAGGAGGTGTGTGAGGTTGGCCGTAGTGGATTTGAGGAGGGCCGGGTAGAGGTTGGCCGAAAGAAGTACGCTATTACCAAGTCCATTGAGGAAAAGCAAAAAAATCTTCCACCAAATTTCAAAAAACTAATGAAAGTTAAGAGCTCCTACAAACTTCCATCAGCTTCTAAATCTGCTGCTGCTACTGTGTAACACCCCGTACCTTCCCAACCCTACTTGATGATGCTGAATAATGTTTGCTTAGGTGTCGAGAGATATAAGTATGTATTTGGCAATGCTAATGACGAGAAAATTTAAATTTGGCCACGCACATGCGAGTAGACCTTCGTAGGAGGTGTTTTGTGCTTTCGTGGAGCATTTGGGTAATACCCCGTACACATACTAACCTCATTTGGTGACTTGAAGTCATTTTTATTTGATGATAAAGCTCACTAAGTAAGTATTTTGTAGTGTTTTGATAGGGTATTGGACGATATGCAAGTGTTGGAAAAAGTGGCCGAAAAATTCAGCAAAGTACCAAGACTTGCGCCACTCCCTGTTTCAGGGTGTGTGGCGCAAGCCACCTGATTCAGAGGGCAGCAGGATCTCGCGCCACTGCTTGCTTTGCAGCAAGTGGCGCAAGGCACAACATATTGTGCCCTTCCGCGCTCATTTTGTAACGCGATTCTACGTCGATTCTTAGATGGTTTCTTTTGGTTCTTTGGAGTTCTTTGAGCATTGTTAAAGCTTCAAATACTTCAATACACTCCTACATACTCCTACATGATCAAAGCATGAAAGATAAATAGTTATTCAAGATGTTCAATAAAGCCATGGGCGACTAGAATTCCTATTTTTGCGAATGAGACTACGAATGAGAAACTCGTAAGAGAATATTGTCGTGAGATTATGGAATTATTGAAACATGCTATATATATGGTTGATTATACATGGAATTTGGTGGGCTAAGTTGAGATAAGTATTGGGCCCAATTTGAGGCCCAAAGTGAGCCAAAATGAGAAGAAAAGCATGGGCCAAAATGGGTCAAAAGACCCATTCTTCCATTGACCTTCTAGACAAAGTATTAAATGCATTATTAGTGGATAAGGATGGCCAAGAGGATCTATATAAAGTCCCCAAAAATCAGATTTTTAATACACACAACACACATGCTTTTCTATCTTTTTTTCTAGAATTCTCAAGAAAGCTTCTTTTGGACTCTCAAACCCTAAGTCCACTTATTGGGCAAGAGCATCATCCTACAAGTATTGGTAAGTGTTTATTCTTGTAATTTAATATATTATGTACATGAGAGGTTATGTATATCATGGTAGTTATGGTGGCAAGGTGTTGAATAGTGCACTTTTGGTTTTTGATAAAAGATGTGCATTCTTGTGAATTAAACTTGAAATATGACTTGTGGGTTTGATGAAAAGGCATGGTATGTATGAAATACCAACATGTATGGTGTGATTACATTAAGAAACTTGTTATTTCCATAAAAGTGTAAATTATGGGATTTTGGCCGATTTGTTGTTGTGAGGTGTATTGAAGTAATTTGATGGCATAATTGTGATGTTGTGGTGATGGAGAAGTGTAAAATATGAACTTGGTGTGACATGATCTTGGCTATCATGTATTGGTCAATGTATGGAATATTGTGGGATTATTGGAATAATAAATTCATAAATGATATTTTGGTCAATGTTGGGCATGTTGTGGTATTATTGATATGACCATGCCGAAAAGGATATTATCAAGGGGAAATGACATGTTAAAGCCAAACATGTGACTTGTTGTTATTGTATGCATTTGTAAGGTAGTTGGTGGTTAATGTTGGTTCCATTATGTATTTGTGATGTAGAGTGAAACGTAAAGAAGGAGCGGAATTGTTGCTCTCACATATTTGATTGTGTACTTACATTGGGAAGACAAGGTATGCAAGGTTATTTTATCCGTATCTTTCTACGGCCAATAGTGTTCACAATTGACATTTCTTTAGTTCTATTCCGAAATGTACCAAGGTATCCCATATGCACTTATTTATGGTCATTGTCATATATTTCCTACTCATTGATCAATTGTGAATCTCATTTCTCATATTCATGATTAATGTTCCGAAAGTTCAAAGAAGGCTATGTTCCAATATTCCAATAGTGCCTATACTTGTGTCTCTTGTTCATGGCTTCTTGTCCAATGGTTCCAATAGTATCATGGTGCTAGTGATGTTATATTTCTCATTGATATTTGTTCACATGTCCTTCACTTATTGGTCAATGATTCAAAGTTTCCAACAATGTTGTGTTCCAAAGTTCCAAAGTGATGTTATGATTATCAAAGTATCAATCTCAAAGTAATGATCAAAGTAATGCAAATGTGGTCAATGATCAAGTACGGGTGGCAAGTCTAGGGGCGTAAGCCTAGCTCGACTCGATCCCGAGATTTGGATTTATGGGTGGCAAGTCTAGGGGCGTAAGCCTAGCTCGACTCGATCCCGAGGGTGGCAAGTCTAGGGGCATAAGCCTAGCTCGACTCGATCCCTATATGATGATATGAAAGACCCACTGATCAGTCGGGGCCCGGGTACATTGTGATGTAATGACATGTGAGCATTGAGATAAAGGAAGTAATGAAAATAATGAAAGCAATCCACATGGTTTCCAAAGAGTAACATGGTGACTTATTCACATTGAGTATTCATATGTTTTGAGTTCATTGACATATTCATTGAACTATTCATGTGTTGTATAGTTTCATCTGAGCCTTGCATACTCAGTACTTATTTCGTACTGACCCCTATCGGGGAATTTACCTTACTTGCTGCAGGCGCAGGTCCCAGTAGGCCTCCTCAATAAACTACCAGTGTTAGCGGTTCTTTGGTGAGCTCCCGCTCATTCGGGGCTTCTCCGAGTCAAATTGTATATATGTTTTGCTATTGTACATGTTGTGCGGGGACTTGTCCCGACTTATGGTTCATTTTGGTAAATGCTCTTGTTAGAGGCTTTTGTAGACCGATGTGGGTGTAATAGTGTAAAAGACACATGTTGTTTTGACTGGATGGCCTCAACGGCCAAGTTTCATATGTATGCCTAAATATGTCCCTTGTTCTCCTTTATTCGTATGTCATAATATTATGCAATGGTGGTTATGAATATTATATGCATATGATTGAGCATAGGCAAAGGTTGGTTCTCTCGGGCCTTATCGGCTACGGGTGCCAATCATGTCTCGATGGGATTCGGGGCGTGACAAAAGTGGTATCAGAGCAGTCGGTCTAAGGATGTCTACAAAGCCGTGTCTGAGTAGAGTCTTGCTTATGGATGTGTTGCGCGCCACATTTATAAGTAGGAGGCTACGGGACATTTAGGAGTTGTTTCTTTTCTTCACTTCTAGATCGTGCAATAGAGCCAAAGTTGTAGGTGGACACATATGTACGTATTGACATTGGTTTTCTTTTATATAGTCAAATGTTGAGTATCAGACAAGATAAGGGCAAAGGTGAGTAGGATGATATGCCTGCCGAAGTAGAAATGAGTAAATCACCACTTAACCAAGTTAGTCAAGGTGAAGATGATATGGAAATCGTTATACGGGTCTCTCGTAGCCAAAAGATAGAGGAGTACCTGCAGAGCCATCTATAAATGTCACGGAACAGGATTTACGAAATGTAGTGCATATGTTGCCTCAGATAGTTGTTGTACAATGTCACGGGCGAGATGGCCTGATGACGAGTAATGATGGTGCGGCTAGGGTAGCTAGTCGTCAAACACAATATTTTTAGAAATCATACCCTCCCACGTTCACCGGGTCGGATTTGAATGAAGACCCATAGGACATTATGAACTAAGTTAAAAAGGGTTCTAGATGTTATGCATATGACTGATCTACTGATGTATTTTCAGATAGTTGGGAGGAATGTAAAATGGCATTCTGTGACTAGTACCTCCCATGTGAGGTCAGAAAAGCTTATGTGGACCAATTGTTAAGAAAAAAATTTTTTTTGTCAAAGGGCTATAAGTGTCAGGAAGTACAGTTTTTAGTGTCATAATTTGACTAGATATGCTCCAAACGTGATAACTGTTATGACCGATAGAGTGCATCAGTATAGAGACAGATGGATTGTACAATGGATATAGGCATTTTGCACATAATAATAAAAGAACAGAGGCAACAGAAAAGGACACAACTATTTGAAGAAGGGTCGCCAAAGAGAGAGGGCTAGACCTATGGGACAGTTTACGGCGTCCCAGGGAGAAGTTAGGTCTCGAGTGTTTAGCAGACCGCCTAGATCACCATTCCCTTAGTCAATAGTAAATGTTTTACCTCGATTCTAAGGGTTTAGAGACAATCGAATTGGTACAGAAGTGAGATTCAGGATTCATTAAGGACAAGCACGTAGAAAGTATGAACCAACGAAAGTCTCTTTGTCAGCCGTGTTAGTGCTGCGGACGTTATCATCTAGGTGAAATATTGGTTGAGGTCAAATGTTGGTATTGGTGTGATATGTCGGGCCATAAAAATTAGGCTTATCCTGATGAAGCTGCAGGTACCGTATATGTATTGATTAACCCATATTTGACAATTGCATATGTTATTTCATTAAGGGTTGAAAATTCAAACGAGCACCAGAATTACTAGATATGTCATATGAGGTCTATACATTAGTCGGAGAACCTATTGTAAATAAAAGAGTATATCATAAGTGCATAGTCATTAATTGTGGTCATGAGATACTGGTTGATCTTATTGAGTTATAAAGGGGTTATGGCATAGTAGATGGCCGAACTAAGAAGTTCTATTGTCATTATCCCCAAAGAAATATTTTGAATGGACAGGAAAATGTATTCCCCATCTCACGACAAAGAAAAGGATACTCTAAGGGATACATATGCCACTTAGTAAGAGTGAACGATATTAATGCGAAGCCCCCACCTCTTTAATCAGTCCGGGTGGTAAATGAATTCCCAGATGTATGATTTGGTATGAATGTGACATCAGGTACTCGAACTATTTTTATTTTCATCATATAGCATGGCCTCTTCATATAGCATGGCCTGGTCGAGTTACGAGAATGACAGGAGAAAGTAAAAGACGTGTTGAATAAGGGATTCATAAGGCCTAGTACTGCCCCTTGGGGTGCATCAGTGTCACTAGTAGAAAAAAAAAGATAAATGGCCTATTGAGAATGTGTGTTTACTATTGGCAACTGGATAAGAATAGTTTTCCCCCAGAGTTGACGATTTGTTTGATCAGTTACGGGATAAATGGTAATGAATGTTGATGAAATAAAAAGGAAAATATATATGAACGATGATGATATACCCAAGGCAGCATTACAAACATGGTATGCTTATAAGTCTTAGTATGTCAATTGGGCTAGAGAATGCACCTGTATTTTTATAGATTAATGAACAGGGCGTTCAGGACACTTGGAAATGTGTGTGTGACCATATTCGGTGATGGTATTCAAAAAAAAACATCACAGGAGGACTATGCATTGTATAGGATGAAGAGATGAAAGTTGTCACACAAAAGATAGAAATGGTGAACAATTGGCTAAGGCCTACGATGCTTACAGAGATCCATCGATTTCTTGGGTTGATTGATCATTATATGAGAATTGTGGAAGGATCTCCTTCTATACCTACACCCTTAACGAAGCCTATACACAAGGCAATCAAGTTCCAGTATGATGCATGTGAGAAAAGCTTTCAAGAGTTGAAAGATAAAGTAACTTCCACATCCGTTGTAAGTGTCTTATGAAGGCATAAGAATGTTATGCAATGTATGGTAATGCTTCCGGGGTTGGCCTCGAATGTATATTGATGTAGCATGATAAGGTAATAGCATATGCGTCACGACAGTTACGGCCACATGAGAATATAAATTATTACGAAACACATGACCCTGAAGTAGCAGCAGTGATATTTGCTTTAACGTTATGGTGTAACTATTTGTAAAGGATTCATGCTGATATATATATGCTGGATGTGAGACAATGTAATAGATTGTTAAGCCAAAAGACTTACTCTGAGGTAGCGAAGGTGGCTTGAAATCTTAAAAGGTGAGGACATTGGTATCCTATATCATTTGGGAAAAGCAAATGGGGTCGTTGATACATTAAGATGCAAGGTAGTAGGAAGTATGAATGGACAGCTCACAGAAAAGAAAGATATAGTCAGAAAATCTATATTAATGAGGAAATATGGGGTTTTGTTTCTTGAAACTCCAGATGAAAGAATTATAGTGTCAAATGTGGTAGGATTTTCATTGATATTGGAGATAAAGGAAAAAGCAATAGGTAAATGCCATTTTTAGTTCACTTGGAAAAAAAAATATGTGTACAGCAAAGTCGACGAGAGTATTTGAACAAATACAAGGGGGGAGTACTTTAACACCAATGCAGATTGTGTGTACTGGGTATAAACGAGTTAAGAAAATGAATTACGACAGAGGAACATCGTTCACAGTATTTCATTTACTCGGAAGCAACCACAATGTACCATGGTGTAGCAGAGAGGTCTGGGGAAGGATACTTGAGAAGCACATTGTAGAACTTGTAGCTCAAGGTCCACGCGGTCACTAATTGACAATATAGCATCAGAAGTCTGTATGGTTTATGCTATATTATCCTTCCAGTTTGGAAGTGGAACATGAATAATATGGATTTCATCACAGGGTTGTCTCATACACTGCGAAGGTTGATTCCATATCAGTGATAGTTAATAGACTTACCGAGTCAGTGTATTTCCTACCAGTTAAGACCACCGATACAGCTGAACATTATGTAACGTTGTATGTTACGGAGATAGTACGATTACATGGGATTCTACTCACTACTATATCAAAGGGGAGAGCTTACTTTATTGCATAGTGTTGAAAGTCCTTTCAGTAAAGCATGGGTACACAGGTAGATGTCAGTGCGGCTTGTCATCCTCAGATGGATGGACAAACAGAACACATTATACTAACATTTGCAGATATGTCACGAGTTTGTACATTGGACTTTACAGGTAGTTGGGATGAACATCTATGGTTTATTGAAATTGCTTACAATAAAAGTATCAAAAGGCATCTACGAAGCTTTATGTGAAAGAGAATATAGATCATCAATTGGATGGGTTACAGTTGACGGAATTTTCTTCGCTTGGGTATCGAGAAAGTGAAGGTGATATAACAACAGCTACAATGGCCCAAAGTCAATACAAATTAGATGCCGATATTAAAGATGAAAAGGAAAGAAATAATGAGAATCGGAAAGAAAGGGAAATTGTCCAAAGATTTGGGCAAATTGAGTGTCTATTAGCACTAGTCCAGGAACTTTTCACAGTTCATTCAGTATCTAATATGCGATGCTTTGAAAGTGTATAGGCGATTATCTTATATCGTTGCCAGTGGAAATGTACAAATTACAGGGGATTTCACATGTGAAAGAGGTACTTATTGTTACTAATTGTTATGATACATCGATAAGTGAAAGAATTAAGAGATGCCGGAGTAACAAGGGAGACCTATGAAATAATGACCTTTTAAAGTATTTATCATTGTTATGCACGGAAGAAAAAGATCAAAATACGGAAGTGGAGTCATAATAAGTAAGTCTTTACAAGTGATACATGTGTACATGATGATATGAAGAATTCACTTTGACTTATGTTGTTACATTGAGACAATGTTACTAACATTCGAGGACGAATGTTTCTAAGGGGGGAAGAATGTAACACCCCGTACCTTCCCAACCCTACTTGATGATGCTGAATAATGTTTGCTTAGGTGTCGAGAGATATAAGTATGTATTTGGCAATGCTAATGACGAGAAAATTTAAATTTGGCCACGCACATGCGAGTAGACCTTCGTAGGAGGTGTTTTGTGCTTTCGTGGAGCATTTGGGTAATACCCCGTACACATACTAACCTCATTTGGTGACTTGAAGTCATTTTTATTTGATGATAAAGCTCACTAAGTAAGTATTTTGTAGTGTTTTGATAGGGTATTGGACGATATGCAAGTGTTGGAAAAAGTGGCCGAAAAATTCAGCAAAGTACCAAGACTTGCGCCACTCCCTGTTTCAGGGTGTGTGGCGCAAGCCACCTGATTCAGAGGGCAGCAGGATCTCGCGCCACTGCTTGCTTTGCAGCAAGTGGCGCAAGGCACAACATATTGTGCCCTTCCGCGCTCATTTTGTAACGCGATTCTACGTCGATTCTTAGATGGTTTCTTTTGGTTCTTTGGAGTTCTTTGAGCATTGTTAAAGCTTCAAATACTTCAATACACTCCTACATACTCCTACATGATCAAAGCATGAAAGATAAATAGTTATTCAAGATGTTCAATAAAGCCATGGGCGACTAGAATTCCTATTTTTGCGAATGAGACTACGAATGAGAAACTCGTAAGAGAATATTGTCGTGAGATTATGGAATTATTGAAACATGCTATATATATGGTTGATTATACATGGAATTTGGTGGGCTAAGTTGAGATAAGTATTGGGCCCAATTTGAGGCCCAAAGTGAGCCAAAATGAGAAGAAAAGCATGGGCCAAAATGGGTCAAAAGACCCATTCTTCCATTGACCTTCTAGACAAAGTATTAAATGCATTATTAGTGGCTAAGGATGGCCAAGAGGATCTATATAAAGTCCCCAAAAATCAGATTTTTAATACACACAACACACATGCTTTTCTATCTTTTTTTCTAGAATTCTCAAGAAAGCTTCTTTTGGACTCTCAAACCCTAAGTCCACTTATTGGGCAAGAGCATCATCCTACAAGTATTGGTAAGTGTTTATTCTTGTAATTTAATATATTATGTACATGAGAGGTTATGTATATCATGGTAGTTATGGTGGCAAGGTGTTGAATAGTGCACTTTTGGTTTTTGATAAAAGATGTGCATTCTTGTGAATTAAACTTGAAATATGACTTGTGGGTTTGATGAAAAGGCATGGTATGTATGAAATACCAACATGTATGGTGTGATTACATTAAGAAACTTGTTATTTCCATAAAAGTGTAAATTATGGGATTTTGGCCGATTTGTTGTTGTGAGGTGTATTGAAGTAATTTGATGGCATAATTGTGATGTTGTGGTGATGGAGAAGTGTAAAATATGAACTTGGTGTGACATGATCTTGGCTATCATGTATTGGTCAATGTATGGAATATTGTGGGATTATTGGAATAATAAATTCATAAATGATATTTTGGTCAATGTTGGGCATGTTGTGGTATTATTGATATGACCATGCCGAAAAGGATATTATCAAGGGGAAATGACATGTTAAAGCCAAACATGTGACTTGTTGTTATTGTATGCATTTGTAAGGTAGTTGGTGGTTAATGTTGGTTCCATTATGTATTTGTGATGTAGAGTGAAACGTAAAGAAGGAGCGGAATTGTTGCTCTCACATATTTGATTGTGTACTTACATTGGGAAGACAAGGTATGCAAGGTTATTTTATCCGTATCTTTCTACGGCCAATAGTGTTCACAATTGACATTTCTTTAGTTCTATTCCGAAATGTACCAAGGTATCCCATATGCACTTATTTATGGTCATTGTCATATATTTCCTACTCATTGATCAATTGTGAATCTCATTTCTCATATTCATGATTAATGTTCCGAAAGTTCAAAGAAGGCTATGTTCCAATATTCCAATAGTGCCTATACTTGTGTCTCTTGTTCATGGCTTCTTGTCCAATGGTTCCAATAGTATCATGGTGCTAGTGATGTTATATTTCTCATTGATATTTGTTCACATGTCCTTCACTTATTGGTCAATGATTCAAAGTTTCCAACAATGTTGTGTTCCAAAGTTCCAAAGTGATGTTATGATTATCAAAGTATCAATCTCAAAGTAATGATCAAAGTAATGCAAATGTGGTCAATGATCAAGTACGGGTGGCAAGTCTAGGGGCGTAAGCCTAGCTCGACTCGATCCCGAGATTTGGATTTATGGGTGGCAAGTCTAGGGGCGTAAGCCTAGCTCGACTCGATCCCGAGGGTGGCAAGTCTAGGGGCATAAGCCTAGCTCGACTCGATCCCTATATGATGATATGAAAGACCCACTGATCAGTCGGGGCCCGGGTACATTGTGATGTAATGACATGTGAGCATTGAGATAAAGGAAGTAATGAAAATAATGAAAGCAATCCACATGGTTTCCAAAGAGTAACATGGTGACTTATTCACATTGAGTATTCATATGTTTTGAGTTCATTGACATATTCATTGAACTATTCATGTGTTGTATAGTTTCATCTGAGCCTTGCATACTCAGTACTTATTTCGTACTGACCCCTATCGGGGAATTTACCTTACTTGCTGCAGGCGCAGGTCCCAGTAGGCCTCCTCAATAAACTACCAGTGTTAGCGGTTCTTTGGTGAGCTCCCGCTCATTCGGGGCTTCTCCGAGTCAAATTGTATATATGTTTTGCTATTGTACATGTTGTGCGGGGACTTGTCCCGACTTATGGTTCATTTTGGTAAATGCTCTTGTTAGAGGCTTTTGTAGACCGATGTGGGTGTAATAGTGTAAAAGACACATGTTGTTTTGACTGGATGGCCTCAACGGCCAAGTTTCATATGTATGCCTAAATATGTCCCTTGTTCTCCTTTATTCGTATGTCATAATATTATGCAATGGTGGTTATGAATATTATATGCATATGATTGAGCATAGGCAAAGGTTGGTTCTCTCGGGCCTTATCGGCTACGGGTGCCAATCATGTCTCGATGGGATTCGGGGCGTGACATACTGCCCCGGCAAAGAAGAAGCCTGATGCTGAGGCTAAGCCTAGAACCACCGTCAAGCCGAAGGCAAAGCCATCTGCTATGGAGAATTCTGCCTGCCAAGGCTAAGCCTAAGGCTGCTCCTATGACCTAGGTGATTTCTTTCGATCTACTTGAGTTTTGATGTGCAAAATTACAAGAAAGTAATATATATTGCTTTCAGCTAAAGACATAATTGAAAGCAAGGATACCTAGACACTGTATAGCCAGAAAAACTAAGACCAAAACAAACATTGTTATGGACTTTCACATCTGTACAAAAGAAGAAAAAATATTCCACTAAGCTGGGAGTAATTAGCTAGATTTAATTAACATAACTGAGAGAAGTTACAATAAAATAGCAAATCATTTCTTAAATCCTAGCATCATCTGTGGATGAAGACGGTGGATTCATGAAGTTGATTTCTGTTGATGGTGGGTCTCTTGGTGGTGGCATGAGGATGTTTGTCACAGCATCAGCACCTTTCATTTTAATGACCGTCTTGTCATAAGCCAAAGCAGCTTCTTCAGCAGTGTTGAATGTTCCTATCCAAATTCGATCTTTCGTTCTTGGGACTCGAACCTCTGCTACCCACTTGCCACACTTTCTTTGTCTAACCCCTTTATACTTTTTCACCTTTTCTTGCTGCAGCTTAAGATCTCTTTCCATGGAATTTTCAATTGAAATTGCCTCAGTATTTTCATTCTTAATGATGGTTTCCTCTTCACATGCCTTTTCATGTCTCTCTGACTTCTTTCCTTTGGTCCTCCCTTCCTCCTCATTAGACAGCTTCATTGGATCGCAGCCCGAAAACTGAATTCCTACCTGGCTAGGCAGGACAGAGGAACTTCCTCCAATTTCATCGGTCAATTTTACAGTAGCAACAATTTTTGAGCGCTTTCTGACCTCCTTTTCCTGATGCTCTTCGTTGAATGCCATGGCTTTACGAAAAGAGAAAACAACAAAGAACATTACAAGTATGTTAACTTTATTTATGATAAGAAATTCTTTCTTTATTTCTACATATAAAAATATTCATCGAAAATTTTATCAATATGAGGTAATCGTACCCTAGTTCTTCATAAATTTCTAGAGGGAATCTAAACGGTAATCGGAACAAACAAGCAAATTAAAAGCATAACTCCCGACTTCAAAAATCACGTAATATCATATTTATCCGTACGTATAACAACACACCCGTATGTATCTATCATCATTCAACTTTGAAAAATTAATATATACATGCTTAAGTTTCTTAAGGACGTATATTTATGCTAAGTTTTGCAACATCTGTCACAAAACACAAGCACAAACTCACATAAAATATTTGTGTATAGAAACTCACATGTCACAAAGAGGTCACACAAAAAAATGTGATTGGAAACCAAAATAATGAGAAAAGAAATTAGAACAGAAGTGAACACAAAAATCAAGATATTGAATAAGTTACCTAGGAATTTTTTCTGATTCTTTTTTGGTTTATGTTGCAGCTTTGATACGTACGAAGTCGTGTGAGTATATATCGTGTTTCATTGGCACTTGCATGAGGTGCATGTGCCGGCAGACATGATTTCTTTTGCGAAGTAACAGTTGAAACAGTAAGGTTTTGTCTATTACTCATCTTTGGGAAAAGAATCATTTATTATGATTTTCTTCAAAAAAAAAATAAATATTTACACATATGTGGTGATAATTTCATGTGTCTCCGTCTAAAATTAGTTGACAAATTATCACGACAAAAATCTAATACACTTTTAATGGTGCCTACTTCCAAAAAAAGGTATGAGAACGACAAATATAAGTCACAAAACTAATGAAAATGTATAATTTGTTTTTCCTAGAACCAATCATCATGTGTAAAACTTTATCCAACTCCAAATTAATTGATTGGTTGAATACCACAAATAATTAAAACAGGTTTCGCAAATGCAATAAAATCAAAATGTACAAGATATGCTGTAAAATAAACTTTAATTACTTGCAAATACCACAAATAATTAAAACTTATCCTTTTGATCATTATAATTATGATATGATACGTAACAAACATCAAAACAAGCTGTAAAGAGAAAAAATCAAAAACAAAATAAGAAAATTGACCTAAATAATACCTTCATTTCTTGATCTTTTACCACTACAATTTTCAGCTGATTAAAACCGCACCACATGAAAATCATCTTTTTGTCTCATAGCTTCAAGTCTACCAATCAACTCATTGAATTTCTTCTCATAATAAATCTCTTTTTCAATTTTCTCATTCCTTAACTCATCAATCCTCTCATACAACAAATTGGTTATCTCCTTATAGTCCTTATATATCTCTCTTCAATCCTCCTTTTTTCTTCCTCATGTTTTTTCTTCACATTTTCTAACTCATTCTTGAAATTTCTATCACAATCCATTAAAAGCCTTTGCACAAAAGAGAAGTCGTTTTCATAAACTGTGTGTTTTTCCTTCAGGAATGAAAGTACTTCTGGGATTGATGGATTCTTCAATGAATACATCATCAAAGATGTGATAATGGGCTTTGCTTGAAACACCTAAAAATGGGGTGCAGCTAAAACTGTGAAAAAAGATTGATCTTTTTAATTGAAAATATTGGTGTTAAGCAATTTTTTTTATGGGAGAGGGTTTTGTTAAGCAGAAAAAGACAAAAAAAATACAGAGACGATTGCAACTGGAGGAAAAAATTCTGTATAGAAACTTAGGGAGCGTAAGAAGAAGAAAAGCGTATTGGTATAGGCATCTTTATTTGTTTCTATATATAATTATCCATCGAATATTATCAATACATACAAGGTAATTGTACCCTGGCTATTTGTGAATTTCGAGAAGGAAATGTAAACTATAAAAGGCACTAAACAAACAAATTACAAACAAAACGGACTCCAAAATCACGTATCGTATCTATTCGTACATATAACAACATGTATATATCTACCGTACGTATCTATTGCATGTCATTCGACTCTAAAATTATACATTTATGTTACATTCAATATCAAATATCACAAAACACAAACTCGCATAAACTTCTAGATCCACTTTTATCCGGATCTCCTCTAGTGTTTTTAAATAGAAAAATTGCATATATACATGGAAGAACTTATACATCTATCAAAGAATTTTAAATAGTTCAAAACAACAAAAAAAGGTCAAAACCACAAAAACCTAAAGACATATTTGTGTCTAAAAACTGGCTGTCAGACAGAGATCACATAAAACTGAAAATTTCTGGCTCTTCTTTTTTCTCTATTGCAGCTTTGTTGAGAAAAATACCATATATGCATGAGAGAAGTCATAAATTCATCAAAAAAATTTAAATAGTTCAAAGACATAACCCAAAACCTCGAATACCGAAAACAGCAGAATCTAGTGTAGATATATAAAATTTGCCTCTAGAAACTGGCTGTCAGAGAAAGACATCACACACAAATGAACAAAGAAGTTAGAACTGAACTGAACACAAAAACTGACCTAGAATTCTGAAAATTTTCTGACTCTTTTTTGTTCTCTGTTGCTGGTTTGTTGAGTTTGTGTGTGAGTATATATTGAGGGGAGTATGTAACAAGTGTTTCACTGGAATTTGCATGAGATGCAGGTGGCAACCCAACAAATGAAAAGGTTGAAACTACTTTCGTCTCTTGCTTGGTACAAATGAAATTTTGTGTATTATCGTCAATTATTTATCAAAGCATGTCTCAGTTAGTGTTTGATGGTGCGTGGTATACACTTTTTTTTTTGTTTAAAAATTGTGTCAAATGGTATTCCACGTGGATAAGCAAAGAAAATAATTGGAAAATTTTAAAAAGAAACTAAGAGAAAATGGTAAAAAAAACACTCACTTTTTTCTGAGCTTCCTACCCAGACTATCAAATGTTTGCATTTCCTACGTGAACTTTCACCAACTACTTACCAAAATACGGCTAAAAAATTAATGAGTCAGCTACCATGTGGACAAAATCTTATGAGCAAATTAAGTTTTCACATGACTTTTGACATTTGTATTCAAACACCTGGTGTAGGTTTATTTGATAAACAGTTGGTAATAGTTCAGGCGGAAAACCAAAACACCTGAATAGTTCAAATAGAAATCTCATAAAAAAAAAATACTTCATGTGTGTTTTTTACCATTATTTCTAAAAATTATCTATGGCATGTCATATTTATCTGATAGACAATCTAGTGTAAAAAGCATCCTGATTCCTTTGTTCATGCAAGATCCGAAAAAGATCCCGACTTCTTTTTTAAACCCTCCCCAGGAGCTCCTCCTTTTTTCCCAACTGATAAGGACCCTCTAACCCCTTCACAAACTTCCGAATCTTCTCAGACTCTGTGGAGATACTGTAGGCTGAATATCTGGATAGGGCATGGAAACGTGCCTCATACTCGGCAATAGTCATGGAACACTGTCTCAAGTGATCAAACTCATCCCGCATCTGATATCTCATGTTGTAAGGTACAAATCTCTCCAAGAAGGCCTAAAAAAATTGAGTCCAAGTCATAGCAGGTAAATCCAATGACCTACAACTAGAAAGCAATCTCCACTAATCCCTAGCCACATCCATCAACTGATAGGTAGTATAAGCAACTCCATAAGACTCAAGAGATCCAAGATTATGTAGCTTCTCTTGGCAATCAATCAAAAACTCATAGGCAACCTCACCAATCGCTCCACTAAACTTGGGAGGAGCCAAGCGGATAAACCTTTCAAACCTCTTCTGATCATCAGAAGATATCACAGTACCCGAAGCAATTGGAGGGATAGTAAGTCTGATAGGCAATGAATCCATATGTGGGGGTACTATAGATGATGGTTGTACCCCAGAAGCATGAATGCCATAAGCAGATGGCAGAACATAACTCGAAGCAAGGTACACTCAAAGAAACACCCTCCAAATGACTCAAAAGGCGGATCAACAAATCCTGAAGCACTGGGGTGTCAACTAAACTCTGTGGGACCTGAGCTGGCGCTGCTGTCATGCCTCAAATCCTATTGGGGCGGACAGGCACCCATAAGGCTCGAGAGAACCAACCTATGATCATGTACATTCATATGCATGCCATTAAGTGAACAAAAATTTTGTCACGTGCAGATATAATATATCGATGACGGAAGTCATGTAAAGACGTTCAAAATAGATAGGAGACTTGGCCGTTGGGGCCATAACATTTAAAAGGTAAGACACTTCTACGTTTGACTTTACAATGTCTACAAAGCCTCTAAAAGATATATAACCATGACTAAGGTCGGGACAAGTCCCCGCCTTATACAACTACTACACAGTACCAAAAATATATACAAATGACTCGGAAAGCCCCGAATCAACCTGGAGCTCACCAATAGCCTGCAGATGACCCGAACCCTACTGTGAAGGTCTGCTAGCTTCTGTGCCTGCAGTAGGTAAGGTAGGTCCCCCAAGGGACGTCAGTACGAAAGAATGTACTGAGTATGTAAGGCTATAAGTAACTGTATGAAATATAGAAACTCAAATGGAATCAAATACAAGTGAATAGATAATACTGATATACCACCGTACTGTATGTGTGGAACCATGTACATTACATTCATTTCTTTCCTTTTACCTTTATATCAATATACATCATACAATGCCCGGGACCAACTGATCAGTGGTAAATAGCATTGGGATCGGCTCGAGCTAGGCTTATGCCCCCAGAGCTACCACCCATACATCAATAAATTAGGTTTGGCTCGAGCTAGATTTTCACCCCCAAAGCTACCCCCTGCATCCAATAATCAATCGGGATCAGCTCGAGCTAGGCTTTCGCCCCCAGAGCTACCGCCCGTACTCAATCAAATATGCATTACTTCATTTCTTTAATTTTTGTGAGATTGTTACATCGGTGGTCATAACATTATTGGAGCTTTGGAACAATAGTCAACAAATAATAGATACATAAATAACAATTGCTAACAAACTTGAAATGAGATGCTTTAAAGTATTTCGGAGTGGAAACAAGTTTGGTAACGATGTGAACAATAGGTGCGGCCAAAGGATACGAAAAAGAGTAACCTTACATACCTCATCTTTCCAACACGTGGCTACAACAATTCAGCTCCTCCTTAAAGCGTTACTCTACAACACAAGTACGTAATGAAGCTAACATTAAAAGCTAATTACATTACAAGTTCACAAGACGATAATTAACTACTTGACGGGAAGTAAAAACTATCCAACATCCCAAACACATGGTATATCATTCCACCTTCCTTTCTACTGCCATATAACTTCATTCCACCCTCCTACAATACAATTTACTGCCTCACAACACTAATAATACCAAAACAGTCCACACATCAACATAGACGTCACAAACCGACAAGATTTCCCACCAAGTGCATGCTTCACATTTTTACCTCAATGCAACTCCACATTTTTATTCCGTCAAGTCACATAAATACCTTCCACAAAAATATACCAAAAAAATTCCACACAGTTTCAGAATTCACTTTAACATAACAAGAAAGTATTCTCCTTTCACTACGCCAAACGTTCCATGCACAATTACGTATAAACATTTCCACAAGTCATACACAAGGAGTAACGAATTAGGTACAGCACCACACTTAAATATACTGAAATTTCATCCATCTAATTCAATTCCTTCAAGACCTTATGTCACGCCCCGAATCCCATCGGGACGTGATTGGCACCCGAAGCCGATAAGGCCCGAGAGAACCAATCTTTGCTCATGCTCATGTACTCTCATATGTATGTTCGCGTATGAATATCATCTTATTTCCTGTAATTAAATATCAATAGCGGAAGGCATGACAACCTATGTAATATATATGCAACTTAGCCGTTAGGGCCATTTCGTCAAAATGAACGTACATCTTTTACCTTTATGACACCCCACATATGTCTACAAAGCCTCTAATAGATACATGACCATAACCATAGCTATACAATATTTACAAATGACAAAACCTAATGAACATATGCAACTTAGGAAGCCCCGAAGCAACTGGAGCTCACCAACAATCCGTGGATACCTCGTCACCTACTGCGGAGATCTACCAATACCTGGGCCTGCAGCATGTAAGGTAAATCCCCCAAAAGGGGTCAGTACGAATAAAGTACTGAGTATGTAAGGCCAGATGAAACTATGGTACTACATAAGTACTTCCAAGAAAGTAAGCATAAGGGAATAATCAATGTGAATAGACCTCCAACCTGGATGTGTGAAACCATGTTCATTACTTCTATTAGTCTCAATACTTGCTCAATCAGTCGCGTCACTATCACTTTCTTATAACCGTCTTTATGTTTATTTACATCTATACACGTGAGGAAAATATTCTCATCTTTTTACAACTATTTTCATTACTCTTCACTCAATTAGTTAGTACCGGACCTCCACCTTTGGTGGGCTAGAAGATATAAATATAATACCGGGCATCCATATTTAGTGGGATATCATATACGTAAATATAATACCGGACATCCACATTTAGTGGGCTATCCTATGTAAATATAATACCGGACATCCAGCTGATCAGTGGGCTATATAATATACCGGACATCCAGCTAATCAGTGGGCTATAATATATATAACATAAGTACCGGACATCCAGCTGATCAGTGGGCTATATAATATACCGGACATCCAGCTGATCAGTGGGCTATAATATATATAACATAAGTACCGGACATCCAGCTGATCAGTGGGCTATATAATATACCGGACATCCAGCTGATCAGTGGGCTATAATATATATAATATATATAATATCAGTATCAAAGACTATTGGGATTATTCCACCTTGGACTTATACCTCTTTGTGATCCAATGAAACATAACATGTAGTAACCATTTGCATGACTTAGTTCCTTAACCTTATGAGAGTGATACCTTAAAAATCATGACACTAAAGCTCACACATAGGTATACACATCTTCACTTACGAGGGATCACCTCCCTTCTTACTCGTATAAGATTGGTACTTCTACATGTGAATGATTGGTACAAGGATCGTCATACTATTCTTAGACTCCAGAACATGACTTACATTACTTTACGTCTTTACCCGTGTAAGATTGACATCTCTAATGCAAAGGATACATCTTTGGAACCATTGGACCAATATTCAATGAACAAGATACATGAGTATAACCACTAGTGACACCCTTGAACATAACCTCATTGGACTTTTGGAACATTACTAATGAATATGAGACATATGTATAACTCTATTGGAACTTTGGATCATGACATGATTGGAATAATGCTATTCAAACTAAACAATCCCTCTTCACCTCATCACCCTTGTTGGGATAGTTCTCTTAGACTTAACAACCTAGGACAACTTAAGAATTTCCATTCATAAATAAGAACCTCGTGGGTCATGATTCATCTAGGAGTAAAACACATATGAATAACCATATATATCAACCTTAGGTAGAATACTATAGAACCCCTTTGGAATAGAACACTTTTGGAACCTTAGCATAATGAACAATGATTAAGACACATGTTAATGTCAACTTCTCACCAACTAGGAAGGCGATGCCTTAGAATATTTGGAACTCTTGACTTGTTAGCCAATGAACGTAAGTCAATCAATGGACATAAGCCAATCAATGAGTATAAATCAACCAATGGACATGAGTCAATCAATGAATATAAATCAACCAATGGACATGAGTCGATCAATGAATATAACTCAACCAATGGACATGAGTCGTATGATTCACCATTTACCAATGAGTAAAGAACATATGAGCTACACTAGTCAACTACCGAAGACGGAATACCTTAGGGCATTTCGGAGTCTATTGAGTACTATGACAATATGAATCATACATGCTGCAGAAGAATACGGAGAGAGTAACCTTACATACCTTTGTGTCTAACTATGAATACACAGGCTTATCTGGGGATACAATTGTCACGCCCCAAATCCCATCGAGACATGATTGGCACCCGTAGCCGATAAGGCCCGAGAGAACCAACCTTTGCCTATGTTCAATCATATGCATCTCATAATCATAACCACCATTTCATAATAATATGAAAGACGAATAAAGGAGAACATGGGACATATTTATACATACATATGAAACTTGGCCGTTGAGGCCATCCAGTCAAAACAACATGTGTCTTTTACACTGTTACACCCACATCGGTCTACAAAATCCTCTAACAAGAGCATTGACCAAAACAAACCAAAAGTCGGGACAAGTCCCCGCTTTACACAGCATGTACAATACCAAAACATATATATATACACTCTGACTCGGAGAAGCCCCGAAGTAGCTGGAGCTCACCAAAGAACTGCTAACACTGGCAATCTACTGAGGAAGCCTACTGGGACCTGCGCCTGCAACAAGTAAGGTAAATTCCCCGAGAGGGGTTAGTACGAAATAAGTACTGAGTATGCAAGGCTCAGATGAAACTGTACAACACATGAATATTTCAATGACTATGTCAATGAACTCAAAACATATGAATACTCAATGTGAATAAGTCACCATGTTGCATTTTGGAAGCCATGTGGATTGCTTTCATTGCTTTCATTACTTTCTTTATCACAATACTCACTTGGTTATCACATATGTCACAATGTACCCGGGCCCCGACTGATCAGTGGGTCTTTCATATTATATCATTGTGTTAGGATCGAGTCGAGCTAGGCTTATGCCCCTAGACTTGCCACCCATACATCAATGCATCGGGATCGAGTCGAGCTAGGCTTACGCCCCTAGACTTGCCACCCATAATTCCAAACCTCGGGATCGAGTCGAGCTAGGCTTACGCCCCTAGACTTGCCACCCGTACTTGATCATTGACCACATTTGCATTACTTTGTTCATTACTTTGAGATTGATACTTTGATAATCATCACATCACTTTGGAACTTTGGAACACAACATTGTTGGAAACTTTGAATCATTGACCAATAAGTGAAGGACATGTGAATAAATATCAATGAGAAATATAACACAACTAGCACCATGATACCATCGGAACCATTGGACAATAATCCATGAACAAGAGACACAAGTAGAGGCGCTATTGGAATATTGGAACATAGCCTTCTTTGAACGTTCGGAACATTAACCATGAATATGAGAAATGAGATTCACAATTGATCAATGAGTAGGAAATATATGACAATGATCATAGATAAGTGCATATGGGATACCTTAGTACATTTCGGAATAGAACTAGAGAAATGTCAATGTGAACACTATTGGCCGTAGAAAGATACAGACAAAGTAACCTTGCATACCTTGGATTCGCACTACGAATATACAACCTTAGATGCGTATACAATAATCCCGCTCCTTCTTTATGTGTCACTCTACAACATAAATACATAACGAAATTCACATTAACCACCAATTCCTTTACAAATGCATACCATGTCAATGAGTTACATGTTTGCCTTTAAACATGTCATTTCCCCTTGACAAAACCATTGATTATACTATTATTCCAAAAATTCCATAATATTCCCAACATTGACCAATACATGAAAATCAATACATTTCACCACAATACTTCTCCTTTACACTTTCTTATTCATCACACATCACAAATAATCCATCAAAGTACCTAAATCCAACGCATAACACATATCGGCCAAAATCCCATAATTTTCACTTTTAGACAAGAACAAGTTAAATACCAAAAATAACACCATACATGTTCATATTTTTTCCATACCATTCTTTTTCATCAAAGGCACAAGGCCTAATTCAAATTCAAATCACCAAGATGACACATCTTTCACCAAAGGCAAAAATATACTATTCATCATCTTGCCAACCCAACTAGCATAATATACATAAGATCCCATGCATATAATATGTTAATCCATGAAAATAAACACTTACCAAAGCTTGGAATATGTTGATCTTGTCCAAAGAGTCCAAAGGATTTATTTGCTTTAGGGTTTGAAGTTTAAAGAAATGTGTGAGAAAATATCACAAAGGCATGAGAGTTTTTGGATAATAAAATCTGATCTTGGGGCCTTTATATAGACCCCAAGTCATCCTTAGCCACACTTGGCATTATATGATATGTTTAATTGGTCACTTAGTGGAAGAATGGGTCATTTCTTCTTGGGCCAAGTCTTTTAATCCCATTTTGGGCCTATCTTTGGGCCCAATAACTCATATCCATGTAACCCATACAATTTCATGTATTAATCACCATATCTCTCATGTTTACATAATTCCGTAATGTCACGACAATATCCTTTTAAACATTTCTCATTCGTCCTTTCGATCGCAAAAGTTGGAATTCTAGTCGCCCTTGGCTTCATTGAACATTTTGGATCACTATTCACATTTCATGATTTGATCATGTAGGAGTATGTAGGAGTATATTGAAGTGTTTGAAGCTTTAACAATGCTCAAATAACTCCAAAGAACCAAAAGAAACCATCGAGAAATCGTCGTAGAATTGCGTTACGAAACGACGCCGGAAAGGGCATAAGTGTTGTGCCTTGCGCCACACCCCCTGAAACAGGGTAGTGGCGCAAGAATCCAGCCTTCTCTGAAGTTTCTGCAGGCTGGTGGCTTGCGCCACACCCCTGAAACAGGGTAGTGGCGCAAGTTTCAGCACTTTGCTGAAATTTCCGGCCACTTATCCAACGTTTACGTATCGTCCAATCCCTTATCAAAACACTACAAAATACTTACTTAGTGATCTTAACAATCAAGTAAACATGAATTAAAGTCACCAAATGAGGTTATAATGTGTACGATTTCTTACCCAAATGCTCCACGAAATCACAACACACCTCCTACGAAGATCCAACCGCACATGTTAAGTCCGATATCAAATGTTTCACCAATAACACTATAAAACACATATGCATGGCATATCAACACCTATGTAGATATGATCCCAAGGTATCAAGTGAGGTTATAAAAGTACGGGGTGTTACAACAATGGTCCAGCTTCCTTCCTTACGTCTCACTCTACATCACAAGTACATAACGAGGCTTATATTAGCAACCAACGCACATGATGACCATGAATCACATAGTTACTTTAGAACGTCATTTCACCTTCTTACAATGTCATTTATCGCATCAACATGCCAACACTACCATAACATTCCACTCATTGACCAAGATTTCATACAACAATAGCATTTCACATCATACTTACCCTTTACGCTTTTTCCTTTATCATTCCGTCGTAATGATGCCTTTATAACAACATATAAACAACCATACATACTTAAAATAGTCCAAAACACCTCCATACGACACTTCCAAGTCATTACAATGACATTACAAGTTGATTATTACATCCCAAAAGGGTATCGGGGCTTTCGGGGATCAAAGGGACACGAAAGCAACCAAAACTCAATTCTGGGCTGACCTGCGCAGCCACCTGCGCACGCAGGTCAGCCACCTGTGCACGCAGATGGCCATTGGCATCAGCCAGTGCCATCTGCGTTGGCATCTGCGCCCGCAGATGCCCTCGTCTGCGGGGGCGGATGCCCGTTTGGTCCGAAATGGCTCCGTTTTGGGTCTTTTAATGACATGAATGATCCATGATCATAACCAACTTCATTTTAACATATTTTTGATCATTTAACATGCCAACCACCAGCCATGATTTCACAACACACCTAACATCACCAAAACGACACTTTACGGCCAACATGCCACCAAAACCATAACCAAGTTCTCAATAGAAATTTCCAAACACTATGCACAAGTATAAAACAAGTCAAGACTATAATCACATCTCATATATCAATAGTGAATCCATCAAGTTCATTTTCATCAAGATCACAAACCCATGTTCAAGTTTTCAAGCCATAAATCATCCTCCGATTTAGCAAATACAAATTGTTTTGCACATAGGGAACTTCTCCCACTTCACCAACATAACCAACATGATATAAACTATCTTCCATGCATAATATATATTAAACCATGATATTATATACTTACCAAGTCTTGGTCCAAGGTGATCTTGACCAAAAGATGAAAGCTTAGAGTTTTTGGTTGAAGAAATAATGTTGTAGAAAATTCTAGAATGGGACATGTGTGGAAACATGAATAAAATCTGATTTTTCCATGCTTATATAGTCCCTAAAGTCCCTTCTTATCCAACTCTCAATATTAAATATATGTTGAATGGGTCAAATATGGAAGAATGGATCTTTTTCCTTCTTGTTGGGCCATGTATTCATGCTAATTTTTGGGCCTCAATTGGGCCCAATGGAACAAAATTAATTTTGCCCAACTAATTACATGTATAATACCCCCCACAATCTCATGTTTAAATAATTCCATAAATGTTATGTACGAAAATAGGTTCGGGAATGGACGGGGTGTTACACCTTAAGTCCCCTTAGGAACATTCGTCCTCGAATGTTAACAATGTTGTCTCATGTGTAACAAATGCATCTCTATACATATACTCATCTAGATACTTACGCGGTTTTCTCCCTTTTGCTTTCTTGTTCCTCTTATATGAATATGAAACGGAAAAGCCCCATGCTTACATTCCCTTGGGTTCCCAATTCTTCTGAAAAGATTCCCACAAATGTGTTAGCTTGGTAAGTCAATCCACTCAACTATTACCCACATGGAAACATATCTCGAAAAGAATCTCGACATAGCCTATAACCGTCAGATCCCAACACTTTCCTGTACTCGTTATCACGTTGATTACTGAAGTATAAATGTCGCAACATTTTTTTAATCTTGTCAGTAAGTCGCTTCCAAATCATGGTACATATTTATTACTCCCTACTAAATAGCATAACATGCATGAGGTGCTTTATCATAATGCATTTCTTTAACATATATATATATATGGTACATAAAATCTTCCTGACACTTCAATTCGAATTGATGCACATTATCGACGTGTCATTCCTCGTCGATGTACACTCAACGGGGTAGTTTTGTACTTTGGTATCTTTCACTGTGGCTAACGACATATGTATCCTTCCATTCAAGAAAGTTCTTGGTGGAAAGTGAAAATGAATTTTCTTTACTCGGCAATCTATTGTGGCCTAACTCAAATCCAACCAAGACATACCCATGGTAACATTAAAATCTATCATTTCCATCTCAATAATATTCGTCAATGTAACGTGATCACTACAGCTACGATACAGTTGCGACATACTCTTTTAGCTATAATAAATTCACTAACTGGTGTGGACACCTCAAATGACTTGACTATTTCCACAGTCAATGGATTAACATATGATAGGGTATAGCCTGGATCAATTGATGCATATTCATTAGGGAAACCTATAGATAACATACCTGTCACCATATCAAGGAGGGCCTCTGAATTCTTCTGACCCCGTAGGTCGTGTCATACTACCCGTGGACCTCTGTGGACATTCTCTCTTCATGTGTCCTGGCTTTTTACACCAAAAAAAAACGTCTGTCTCAAACTGGCATTCTCCTGAATGAAACTTTCCGCAGCATTGGCACTGCTGACGAAAAGATCCTGCTGTCTGCGAACCCCATATTCCACTACTCTGCCCCATCGGAGTGCCTCTAGACCCTTGAAATGGAGGTGGAGTACCCGCTGTAGGGTAAGACAATGATGGTCTAGGTGGTCTTGGGAAAACCTGAGGCCTAAATCCTCCTTGAGATGCTGTGAACTGTCCCATGGGTCTAGCCCGCTTTGACGGCCCTGCATCAGATTCTTGTATCCTTCCCCTTTGCCTTTGATCCTCCATCTTTTGCGCGAAGGCTTGTATTCTGGCTATGTCCATGTCTTTATTCAATGCAGCAATAGTACAGTCTCTGACCAAGTAGGGCTCCAATCTGTCTACATACCGAAGAACTCTATCGGACATAGTTGCTACCATATGAGGAGCGTATCTGGCCAATGAATTAAACCGAAGACTATACTCCCTGACGCTCATATTCCCTTGACGAAGATTTAAAAACTGATCCGCTCGAGCCTCGCGGACCTCATATGGAAGATAATGATCAAGGAATGCCTCCTTGAATTCCTCCCAACTAGCTAGATTTGCATCGATACCTCTGGACCGTTTCCAATCTTCGTACCATAATATAGACTCTCCTTTCAGTCTATATGCCGCAAGCTCCACTGTTTCTACACCCGTCACATGCATAACATCTAGAGCTCTTTGAATTTGATCTATAAAATCTTGTGGATCTTCATTAAGATCGGATCCGGTAAATGTAGGAGGATCCAATTTCAGAAAATCATGTGTCCGCCGACTAGCTGCCCTATATGTCTCCTCATTCCTTACTGTTGGACCAAATTATCCTTGACTCTGTGCAACAACTATCTGAGTCAACATTTGTACCGCATTTCTCAAATCCCGTAACTCTTGCTTCGTAACATTAACAGGTGATTCTGGGGATTCAATTTCAGCCCCGCATTGCCTAACTGGATCATGTGGGGATTTACTTGTTCTTTCCCCGGTAGGCATGTCTACCTCCTTTCCTTTATCCACACCTCATCTTGTAACCGGCATTTTACTATATCAAGGAAAACCAATTACAATGGTCAGATATAATCCCACCTATGACAATGGCTCTTATTGCACCATCTAGAATGAATAATTGCAACAACTCCTAAGTGTCTCGTAGCCTCCTACTTGTAAATGTGGCGCGCAACACATCCATAAGCAAGACTCTACTCAGACACGGCTTTGTAGACACCCCTGAGAATGAACTGCTCTGATACCACTTTTGTCACGCCCCGAATCCCATCGGGACGTGATTGGCACCCGAAGCCGATAAGGCCCGAGAGAACCAATCTTTGCTCATGCTCATGTACTCTCATATGTATGTTCGCGTATGAATATTATCTTATTTCCTGTAATTAAATATCAATAGCGGAAGGCATGACAACCTATGTAATATATATGCAACTTAGCCGTTAGGGCCATTTCGTCAAAATGAACGTACATCTTTTACCTTTATGACACCCCACATATGTCTACAAAGCCTCTAATAGATACATGACTATAACCATAGCTATACAATATTTACAAATGACAAAACCTAATGAACATATGCAACTTGGGAAGCCCCAAAGCAACTGGAGCTCACCAATAATCCGTGGATACCTCGTCACCTACTGCGGAGATCTACCAACACCTGGGCCTGCAGCATGTAAGGTAAATCCCCCAAAAGGGGTCAGTACGAATAAAGTACTGAGTGTGTAAGGCCAGATGAAACTATGGTACTACATAAGTACTTCCAAGAAAGTAAGCATAAGGGAATAATCAATGTGAATAGACCTCCAACCTGGATGTGTGGAACCATGTTCATTACTTCTATTAGTCTCAATACTTGCTCAATCAGTCGCGTCACTATCACTTTCTTATAACCATGTTTATGTTTATTTACATCTATACACGTGAGGAAAATATTCTCATCTTTTTACAACTATTTTCATTACTCTTCACTCAATTAGTTAGTACCGGACCTCCACCTTTGGTGGGCTAGAAGATATAAATATAATACCGGGCATCCACATTTAGTGGGATATCATATATGTAAATATAATACCGGACATCCACATTTAGTGGGCTATCCTATGTAAATATAATACCGGACATCCAGCTGATCAGTGGGCTATATAATATACCGTACATCCAGCTGATCAGTGGGCTATAATATATATAACATAAGTACCGGACATCCAGCTGATCAGTGGGCTATATAATATACCGGACATCCAGCTAATCAGTGGGCTATAATATATATAACATAAGTACCGGACATCCAGCTGATCAGTGGGCTATATAATATACTGGACATCCAGCTGATCAGTGGCTATAATATATATAATATCAGTATCAAAGATTATTGGGATTATTCCACCTTGGACTTATACCTCTTTGTGATCCAATGAAACATAACATGTAGTAACCATTTGCATGACTTAGTTCCTTAACCTTATGAGAGTGATACCTTAAAAATCATGACACTAAAGCTCACACATAGGTATACACATCTTCACTTACGAGGGATCACCTCCCTTCTTACTCGTATAAGATTGGTACTTCTACATGTGAACGATTGGTACAAGGATCGTCATACTATTCTTAGACTCCAGAACATGACTTACATTACTTTACGTCTTTACCCGTGTAAGATTGACATCTCTAATGCAAAGGATACATCTTTGGAACCATTGGACCAATATTCAATGAACAAGATACATGAGTATAACCACTAGTGACACCCTTGAACATAACCTCATTGGACTTTTGGAACATTACTAATGAATATGAGACATATGTATAACTCTATTGGAACTTTGGATCATGACATGATTGGAATAATGCTATTCAAACTAAACAATCCCTCTTCACCTCATCACCCTTGTTGGGATAGTTCTCTTAGACTTAACAACCTAGGACAACTTAAGAATTTCCGTTCATAAATAAGAACCTCGTGGGTCATGATTCGTCTAGGAGTAAAACACATATGAATAACCATATATATCAACCTTAGGTAGAATACTATAGAACCCCTTTGGAATAGAACACTTTTGGAACCTTAGCATAATGAACAATGATTAAGACGCATGTTAATGTCAACTTCTCACCAACTAGGAAGGAGATGCCTTAGAATATTTGGAACTCTTGACTTGTTAGCCAATGAACGTAGGTCAATCAATGGACATGAGCCAATCAATGAGTATAAATCAACCAATGGACATGAGTCAATCAATGAATATAAATCAACCAATGGACATGAGTCGATCAATGAATATAACTCAACCAATGGACATGAGTCGTATGATTCACCATTTACCAATGAGTAAAGAACATATGAGCTACACTAGTCAACTACCGAAGACGGAATACCTTAGGGCATTTCGGAGTCTATTGAGTACTATGACAATATGAATCATACATGCTGCAGAAGAATACGGAGAGAGTAACCTTACATACCTTTGTGTCTCACTATGAATACACAGGCTTATCTGGGGATACAATGGTCCAGCTTCCTTCCTTACGTCTCACTCTACATCACAAGTACATAACGAGGCTTATATTAGCAACCAACGCACAAGATGACCATGAATCACATAGTTACTTTAGAACGTCATTTCACCTTCTTACAATGTCATTTATCGCATCAACATGCCAACACTACCATAACATTCCACTCATTGACCAAGATTTCATACAACAATAGCATTTCACATCATACTTACCCTTTACGCTTTTTCCTTTATCATTCCGTCGTAATGATGCCTTTATAACAACATATAAACAACCATACATACTTAAAATAGTCCAAAACACCTCCATACGACACTTCCAAGTCATTACAATGACATTACAAGTTGATTATTACATCCCAAAAGGGTATCGGGGCTTTCGGGGATCAAAGGGACACGAAAGCAACCAAAACTCAATTTTGGGCTGACCTGCGCAGCCACTTGTGCACGCAGATGGCCATTGGCATCAGCCAGTGCCATCTGCGTTGGCATCTGCGCCCGCAGATGCCCTCGTCTGCGGGGGCGGATGCCCGTTTGGTCCGAAATGGCTCCATTTTGGGTCTTTTAATGACATGAATGATCCATGATCATAACCAACTTCATTTTAACATATTTTTGATCATTTAACATGCCAACCACCAGCCATGATTTCACAACACACCTAACATCACCAAAACGACACTTTACGGCCAACATGCCACCAAAACCATAACCAAGTTCTCAATAGAAATTTCCAAACACTATGCACAAGTATAAAACAAGTCAAGACTATAATCACATCTCATATATCAATAGTGAATCCATCAAGTTCATTTTCATCAAGATCACAAACCCATGTTCAAGTTTTCAAGCCATAAATCATCCTCCGATTTAGCAAATACAAATTGTTTTGCACATAGGGAACTTCTCCCACTTCACCAACATAACCAACATGATATAAACTATCTTCCATGCATAATATATATTAAACCATGATATTATATACTTACCAAGTCTTGGTCCAAGGTGATCTTGACCAAAAGATGAAAGCTTAGAGTTTTTGGTTGAAGAAATAATGTTGTAGAAAATTCTAGAATGGGACATGTGTGGAAACATGAATAAAATCTGATTTTTCCATGCTTATATAGGCCCTAAAGTCCCTTCTTATCCAACTCTCAATATTAAATATATGTTGAATGGGTCAAATATGGAAGAATGGATCTTTTTCCTTCTTGTTGGGCCATGTATTCATGCTAATTTTTGGGCCTCAATTGGGCCCAATGGCACAAAATTAATTTTGCCCAACTAATTACATGTATAATACCCCCCACAATCTCATGTTTAAATAATTCCATAAATGTTATGTACGAAAATAGGTTCGGGAATGGACGGGGTGTTACACCTTAAGTCCCCTTTCAAGTTTAAACCACATAGAGGGCAAATCCTTTACCGATTTAGCAAAAGTGGACTGCTCAACACTTTTTAAACATACCCAACATGATATACACAACCTCTTATGCATATAATATATTAATCTATAAGGGTAAACACTTACCAAGGCTTGCAAGTGGAAGATTTGTCCAAAAATCCTTAGAGAAAATTAGGGTGGCTAGGGTTTGAGAGAGGAGAAAATATTTGATTGAAAATCTGATTTTTATGAGTGTATTGTGTAGAAAAATGAGCTGAATTTCAGCCTTAAATAGGCCCTCCAAACCGCCTCTCTCATGGTCCAATCTTAGCCAATTATTTGGTCAAAAAGTCTAAGTATACTTGGTCCATTTTTAATGGATCATCTCCCTTTTGGGGCCCATGTCTTTTTACTTAATTTTGGGCCTCAATTAAGTCCATAAACATCATATTAATTCAGCCTAATAAATTTAATGGGTAATACACCAACTATCTCAAGTTTAAATAATTCCATAAATGTTAAGGTAGTCAAATAAGTTCAAAAATATACGGGGTGTTACAGTTGCACCCCCTGTCTGATAGTCATCTCTGGCATACTCAACCTCAGGCTCAGGAGAGGCCTCCTAGTACGTCCTCTGACTGGGGAAGCTCCTCATGCTCGTCTTTTACCTCTGGGTCAACTATGACCCCTGCCTCATCCTCGGACCGAGGCTCCCATATCGGCTGCCTGCTCAGCATCCCTAGCATCTCTGGACTTAGTCCTCACCATCTGCACAGAAAAGAATGGCATACAAGTTTAGAACATTGGGTATGAACAACCCGCACGGTAAGAAATCAAATTAGGGAAGTTTTTCCTAAAGACATCTTATAGACTCTCAAAGATAGACATGAACATTTACGTACCGATCCGCGAGACTCTACTAGATATCCTGCTCTTACACTTATGAGACCGGTGAACCTGACGCTCTGATACCAATTTGTCATGACCCAAAAATTAAGGTCATGATGGCACCTACCTTGATCGAGCCTTGGTAGGTAAGTCGAAAACCCCAAAACCCAAGGAAAGACCGAAATACATAATTTAAATAGTAAAATATGAGATTTCTAGAACGAAGTCAGGTAATATCACATAGATAATAAAAAATCCAAAGAAAGAACATCAGGTGTCAAAAGTGCGAAGAGCATCTAAATACAATTCTAAACATCTGAAAATACTACATAAGTCTATCTTTGATAGTAAATAAAGACATAAGATAGAATAGGAGGAAGTCCAAAATCGGCCCCAAACTCTGGAGTGTACTAGTAGCTCGAATTTCTGATATCACATCAACAATCAGCCACCGTGGATCATACTCAAACTGAGATATGCGCCAAAAGGGCACAGAAGTAGGAGTGAGTACGGTCCACTTATACTCAGTAGGAATCATACACCGACTGAGCAAAGTAGAAAATAATATAAGTAAAAAAATACTATGAGCACGTCACCTGCAAACAGAAAAGTTCTCAAATGGTAGCTCACACTGTCTCTACTAACAGTTCTGATATAAATATGAAAAGAAAAAAAGTCACGAAAATAAGCATAAACAGAGTGGACACTAAGAAAACAATGTAGATAACACCAAAAATGTAAATGCATATATGATGCAATGATAATGATGTAATGTTTTGAAAGTTATCGCATAACTTTCTGTATACACCTACCGAGCCTCTATGCTCCCAAGATAGGACCCATGGGGGGTTCACAATGCGTATGCTATATCTCAGAATTTCCATCAATCTCAATCTCATGTCTCAATCTACCCGATCGGCACATCCCTCGATCAAGGCATTTTAAAAGTGTCACATTTTCTTTCAAAAATCAGTATTTCTCAATGATATCAATATCTCATGAATATGTATGTATGAAAGGGGGATGATATGCTCACAATCACATCAGTATGAAGATAACCAATCCATTTAATACGTGTATAAGTGAGCTCAGAAATAAACTTAATATGCCAATAATTCATGATATCAGTTTTAATTTGGTACCATTGGAATAAATATGCATATAAGACATTATTAATATTATATCAACCCATAACTCGGGTGTTTTATCATGACAAAGGCAAACAATGCTCAATAAGGCCTATAATATCCATTCAAGGTACCGTACGGGCATCACATGAAGATTTACAGCATATAGATGCACATATAAGGCCAATGATGTCGAATAAAGCCCCCACCCGAGCCACACGCAATAAATGATATTACAAGTCAATGATAATAAGAATATAAGCCCCCACATGGGCACACAACAATAACAATAATCTCAAAATACCATTTTCATAGTTATTTCCCATACCCATAGCATGCTTTACTTATTTATTAACTACCTAGCCAAGTTTGAAGAAAGTTAAGTCATAACCTACCTCAAAGTGACGAAATTCAAGCCTAAAGTCCTTCAACACAGAGATTTACCCTTTTGAATGGTCTCGAAATCAACTAAAACACATAAATATAGCATCTACACGTTAAAAGAAAGCTATCAATATCCATATTGGCCATATTTAAGAAGGTCCAAAATGGACTCGAAAAAAGAGTTCAAAATTGAGAGGGGTAAAATTAGAATTTTATTTTTTAAACACGGTTCCCAAGGTTATAGGAGTCTACAGTTGAAAACCCATGTGATAAAGAGTTAAAAACAAGGTCCAAATTGGAGAAAATCAATTTTAAACTTTACCGACAAAAACCTCAAAATCCCATTTTGAAATCAGGATTAAAGAGTGTTTTTGATGATATAATCAATGTAAAGTAATGTGAACAAAGTTTTGGAGATTACCTAAGATCAAATGGTGAAGAAACCCTCAAAAATCACCCAACCAAAAGCTCAAGGTCCAAAAATAGTGAAAAATTATAAAAATGGGGTATTTATACTATTCTGTGAACAGTGCCTCGCGATCGCAGACCCCACCTCGCGATAGAGAGGGTCAATGTAGACTAGGCCAAAAGTTTGGCCTTCGTATTTGCGAAGGCTGATGAGTCGGGCTTTCCTTTTCATGACAGCCTTGTTGAGCTTGCAAAGAAGGAACGGACCCGGCCGTAACCCGGTTATCCTATGCGATCGCGGCCACCACCTTGGATCGCGATGAAGGGAAAATTCCTTCTATGCATTCATGGTCAGTGTCTTTTTTTCTTAAAGAAGGATCTGGCATGCACCGGATATCAGCAAAGTGTTGAGTTTTGCATGCCTTCAAAATCTCTAAACGAATCCTCGAGATTCATTCGGGACCACAGAAATGTAACACCCCGTACCTTTTCGACCTATGTGATGATGTTGAACAATGGTTACTTAAGTTTCGAGACGCTATGAGTATGTATTTTGTAAGGTTGGTGATGAAAAAAAAAATTTACTTCGAGCCTCGTACATGTGATTAGATTTTAGTCGGAGATGTCTTGTGTAATACCCCATACATTTCCAACCTCATTTGGTACCTTGGAGTCATGTTTACTTGATGATTAAGGTCACTACGTAAGTATTTTGTAGTGTTTTGATAGGGTATTGGATGATATGCAAGTGTTAGAAAAAAATGGCTGAAAAATCCAGCAGGCCACTGATTCAGAGAACCTTCAATTCCTGCGCCACTGCTGCAAAGCAAGGCAGTGGCGCAAGGCACAACATAATTGGCCTTTCCGAGCTCGTTTTGCGACGAAATGCAACGACGATTCTTCCATGGTTTCTTTTGATTCCTTGCAGTTCCTTTAGCGTTGTTAAGGCTTCAAATACCTCGATACACTACTACATACTCCTACATGATCAAACCATGGAATACAAGAATTTACCAAAATGTTCAAAGAAGCCACAGGTGACTAGAATTCCTATTTTTGCGATTGAGGCTACGAATGAAAATCTCATAAGTGAATATTGTCGTGGCATTATGGAATTAATTAAACATGAGATATATGATGTATTATACATGAGAATTGGTGGGCTAAGTTGAGACATGTTATTGGGCCCAATTTGAGGCCCAAAATGGAATAAAAGACAAGGCCCAAAGAGGAAATGACCCAATCTTCCAATGTTGACCAAGTAAACATTGTATTAAATACCAAATGTGGCTAAGGATGCATTGAGTACTATATAAAGGCTCCAACATCAGATTTTCTTTTATTCACACAAAACTCTCATATCTTTTTGGACATTTTTCACAAACATTTCTCATTTCCAAACCCTAAAGCAAAATAATTTCCTTGAGACTTCTTGGACAAGATCAACATATTCCAAGCCTTGGTAAGTATTTATTTTCATGGATTAATATCTTATATGCATAAAAGAATATGTATATCATGTTGGTTGTGCTTGGAAAAGTTGGTCATGGAACTTGGTGAGTTTGTATGAGATTTGTGGTATATGGAATTCAAGTGTGAATTAGGCCTTGTGCCTTTGATGAAAAAGCATGGTATGGAAAAAATAAGAACATGTATGGTGTTATTTTTGGTATAAAACTTGTTCTTTTCTAAAAGTGGGAATTTTGGGATTTTGGCCGATATGTGTTATGAGTTGAATTAAGGTGCTTTGATGGATTATTTGTGAGGTGTTATGGATAAGAAAGTGTAAAGGAGAAGTATTGTGGTGAAATGTATTGATTTTCATGTATTGGTCAATGTTGGGAATATTATGGAATTTTTGGAATAATAGTATGATCAATGGTTTTGTCAAAGGGAAATGACATGTTGAAAGCCAAACATGTAATTTATTGACATGGTATGCATTTGTAAAGTAATTGGTGGTTAATGTGAATTTCGTTATGTATTTGTAGACACATAAAGAAGGAGTGGAATTATTGTCTACGCATCTAAGGTTGTAGATTCGTATTGCGAATCCAAGGTATGCAAGGTTATTTTGTCCGTATCTTTCTACGGCCAATAGTGTTCACAATTGACATTTCTTTAGTTCTATTCCGAAATGTACCAAGGTATCCCATATGCACTTATTTATGGTCATTGTCATATATTTCCTACTCATTGATCAATTGTGAATCTCATTTCTCATATTCATGATTAATGTTCCGAAAGTTCAAAGAAGGCTATGTTCCAATATTCCAATAGTGCCTATACTTTTGTCTCTTGTTCATGGCTTCTTGTCCAATGGTTCCAATAGTATCATGGTGCTAGTGATGTTATATTTCTCATTGATATTTGTTCACATGTTCTTCACTTATTGGTCAATGATTCAAAGTTTCCAACAATGTTGTGTTCCAAAGTTCCAAAGTGATGTTATGATTATCAAAGTATCAATCTCAAAGTAATGATCAAAGTAATGCAAATGTGGTCAATGATCAAGTACGGGTGGCAAGTCTAGGGGCGTAAGCCTAGCTCGACTCGATCCCGAGATTTGGATTTATGGGTGGCAAGTCTAGGGGCGTAAGCCTAGCTCGACTCGATCCCAAGGGTGGCAAGTCTAGGGGCATAAGCCTAGCTCGACTCGATCCCTATATGATGATATGAAAGACCCACTGATCAGTCGGGGCCCGGGTACATTGTGTTATGTAATGACATGTGAGCATTGAGATAAAGAAAGTAATGAAAATAATGAAAGCAATCCACATGGTTTCCAAAGAATAACATGGTGACTTATTCACATTGAGTATTCATATGTTTTGAGTTCATTGACATATTCATTGAACTATTCATGTGTTGTATAGTTTCATCTGAGCCTTGCATACTCAGTACTTATTTCGTACTGACCCCTCTCGGGGAATTTACCTTACTTGCTGCAGGCGCAGGTCCCAGTAGGCCTCCTCAGTAGATTGCCAGTGTTAGCGGCTCTTTGGTGAGCTCCAGCTCATTCGGGGCTTCTCCGAGTCAAAGTATATATGTTTTGGTATTGTACATGTTGTATAAAGCGGGGACTTGTCCCGACTTATGGTTCATTTTGGTCAATGCTCTTGTTAGAGGCTTTTGTAGACCGACGTGGGTGTACTAGTGTAAATGACACATGTTATTTTGACTGGATGGCCTCAACGGCCAAGTTTCATATGTATGCCTAAATATGTCCCATGTTCTCCTTTATTCGTATTTCGTAATATTATGCAATGGTGGTTATGAATATTATATGCATATGATTGAGCATAGGCAAAGGTTGGTTCTCTCGGGCCTTATCGGCTACGGGTGCCAATCATGTCTCGATGGGATTCGGGGCGTGACAAAAGTGGTATCAGAGCAGTCGGTCTAAGGATGTCTACAAAGCCGTGTCTGAGTAGAGTCTTACGTATCGATGTGTTGTGCACCACATTTATACGTAGGAGGCTACGAGACATTTAGGATGTTGTTTCTTTCCTTCACTCTAGATCGTGCAATAGAGCCAATGTTGTCAGTTGCATTGTATCTGATCTTGGTAATTGTTTTTCTTTGGTATAGTCAAAATGCCGAACACTAGAAGAGGAAGAGGAAAAGGTAAAAGTAAGCTGATAGATAGAATTACTGGTGAAGGAGCAAGTAGACCACCACCTGAACAAGTTGAGCAAGGTGGGGCTGAAACTGAGTTCGCAACGCGAGCTTCTTCTACTTCTTCAGCTCCAGAAGAGCCGAGAAGAAGGGAAGTGCCCGTGGAACCACCGACGAATGCCACAGATCAGGATCTTAGGAATGCTGTACAGATGTTGACACAGTTAGTGGCGGCACAAAGCCAGGGAAGAGCTGGTGCAATGGCACATGATGATGATGAGGCTAGAATGGCAAGTCGCAGAACACAGGATTTCTTGAAACTGGACCCTCCTATTTTCACAGGGGCAGATCCAAAAGCTGATCCACAGGACTTCGTGGATCAAATTCAGAGGGCATTGGAAGTTATGCATGTAACAGGGATAGAAACAGTGGAACTTGCCGCGTACAGGTTGAAAGGAGAAGCAATATTGTGGTACGAGGATTGGAAGAAATCCCGTGATATTGATGCAACCCCACCTACTTGGGAAGAGTTCAAAGTGGCTTTTCTTGATCATTACTTGCCCTATGAGATTCGTGAGGCACGTGCAGATCAGTTCCTAAATCTCCGTCAAGGGAATTTGAGCGTCAGAGAATATAGCTTGCAATTTAATTCCTTGGCTCGATATGCGCCAAATGTTGTGGCTACGATGACAGACAGGGTCCATAGATATGTGGACAGACTAGAGCCATACTTGGTAAGAGATTGCACTATTCCGGCCTTGAATAGTGACATGGACATTGCTCGCATACAAGCCTTCGCCCAGAAAATGGAAGATCAACGACAGAGACGAAGGGTACATGAATTTGATAGGGGACAGTCCAAAAGGGCTAGACCTATGGGACCACCTATGATGTCCCAAGGAGTATCTAGGCCCCGCATGTTTTCGAGACCACCTAGACCGTCATTCTCTTATTCCACAGGGAGTGCTTATTCTCAGTCTCGAGGGTTTCGAGGTGGTTCAGCTGGACAGAGTAGTGGGGGTCATGGATCACAGTCAGCAGGGTTTCCTCGTCAGCAGTGTCCGCACTGCGGGCGTATGCACACAGGTCCATATCGTACAGGGATGAATGTCTGCTTTTGGTGTGGTATGCCGGGACATATAGCGAGAGAATGTCCACAGCGGAGCATGGGTGGTATAGCACGACCAGCTGGGTCGGCTGTTGCGTCTTCAGCATCGGTTCCTTCACAGGGCCGAGGGGTGCAGCCTATTGGTCGAGGTAGAGGTGCCAGAGGAGGAGCCAGTACTAGCGGGGTCCAGAATCGCACTTATGCTTTGGTGGACCGCCAGAATTCAGAGGCTTCCCCTGATGTTGTCACAGGTACATTATCCATATTCTCACATATTGTATATGCACTAATTGACCCAGGTTCTACATTTTCCTATGTTACTCCATTGGTTGCGGCAAAATTTGCAAAGGCACCGGAATTATTAATTAAATCAGTTGAAGTGTCTACACCGGTTGGTGAATATATTGTTGCAAAGAGAGTGTATCGTAACTGTGTGGTAACTGTGTGTGGTCATGATACGTTGGCCGATCTTATTGAATTGAACATGGTGGATTTTGATGTAATTATGGGAATGGATTGGTTGGCCTCTTGTTATGCTACGGTAGATTGCCGGGCCAAGAAAGTGCAATTTTGTTTTCCGCAGGAGAATGTTCTTGAATGGCAGGGTAATGTAGGGGCACCACGAGGGAGATTTATTTCCTACTTGAAAGCCAGAAAAATGATTGCCAAGGGATACGTATGTCATTTGGTACGAGTGAAAGATAATGATGTGGAACCATTAACTCCACAGTCAGTACCGGTGGTCAATGAATTTCTTGATGTATTTCCAGAGGATCTTCCAGGTTTACCCCCAAAACGAGAAGTGGAATTCGGTATTGATGTGATTCCAGGCACTCAGCCCATTTTTATTCCTCCATATAGAATGGCTCCAGCGGAACTGCGTGAATTGAAGGAGCAGTTGAGAGATTTGCTGGATAAAGGCTTCATTAGGCCTAGTATGTCCCCGTGGGGTGCACCGGTATTATTTGTGCGAAAGAAAGATGTCACCTTGAGAATGTGCATCGACTATCGTCAACTGAATAAAGTAACGATCAAGAACAAATATCCCCTCCCTCGCATTGATGATTTGTTTGATCAGTTACAGGGTGCCAGGTGTTTTTCAAAAATTGACTTGAGGTCGGGTTACCATCAAGTCAGAGTTAGAGAAGAAGATGTACCCAAGACAGCTTTCCGAACACGGTATGGCCATTATGAATTTTTAGTTATGTCATTTGGACTAACAAATGCACCGGCTGTGTTTATGGATTTGATGAACAGGGTGTTCAAGCCATTCCTAGACGTGTTCGTGACAGTATTTATAGATGACATCCTTGTTTATTCAAGATCACCAGAAGACCATGCTTATCACTTACGACAAGTGTTGCAAATTCTCCGTGAGCGTAAGTTGTATGCAAAATTCTCCAAATGTGAGTTTTGGTTGAAATCAGTCGCGTTCTTGGGTCACATTGTATCAGATGAAGGCATACAGGTTGATACCCAAAAGATTGAAGCAGTGAAGAATTGGCCAAGACCTACGACACCCACAGAGATTCGCAGTTTTCTGGGTTTGGCAGGTTATTACCAAAGATTTGTAGAAGGTTTTGCTTCTATTGCGGCACCATTGACAAAGTTAACTCACAAGGCAATTAAATTTCAATGGAATGATGCATGTGAAAGAGGGTTTCAAAACTTGAAAGATAAGTTGACTTCCACACCAGTGTTAGTACTTCCTGAGGGCACAGAGGGCTATGTAGTGTATTGTGATGCTTCCGGGATTGGTCTCGGATGTGTGTTGATGCAGCATGGTAGGGTGATAGCATATGCCTCACGACAGTTGCGGCCACATGAGAAAAACTATCCCACACATGATCTTGAATTGGCAGCGGTAGTTTTTGCTTTAAAGATATGGCGTCATTATTTATATGGGGTTCATGTTGACATCTATACGGATCACAAAAGCCTGCAATATCTTTTTAAGCAGAAGGAACTCAATTTGAGGCAACGAAGGTGGTTAGAGCTTTTAAAAGACTATGACATTGATATTCTTTATCACCCAGGCAAAGCAAATGTCGTAGCTGATGCATTGAGCCGTAAGGCAGTCGAAAGCACTAGTGGTCAGTTGAATGAAAAGCGTGAGATAATCAAAGATTTGAATCAATTAGCCAGCTTGGGAGTTCGCCTTATTGAATCCTCCGATGATAGAGTTATGGTGCAGAATGCAGCAGAATCCTCCTTGATAGCTGAAGTGAAAGAGAAACAGTATGCGGATTCTATTTTATTACAGCTAAAGGAGAATGTGCAGCAGAATCTGACCAAGGCATTTGATATTACATCGGAAGGGGTGCTTCAATGTCAAGGGAGACTATGTGTACCGGACATAGATGAGCTGAGGACACGAATAATGACAGAGGCGCACCATTCGCGCTATTCCATTCATCCGGGTTCTACTAAAATGTACCATGAATTGAAAGAAGTGTATTGGTGGGGCAACATGAAGAAGAACATTGCAGAATTTGTCGCGCAATGCCCAAATTGTCAACAGGTGAAAGTGGAACATCAGAAACCGGGAGGTTACATGCAATGTATCAATCTTCCAGTCTGGAAGTGGGATATGATTAATATGGATTTTATTACGGGCTTGCCTCGTACATTGCGGAAGTTTGATTCCATATGGGTCATAGTGGACCGACTTACCAAGTCGGCGCATTTTCTACCTGTCAAGACGACCTATACAGCTGAGGATTATGCGAAATTATATGTAAAAGAGATAGTACGATTGCATGGTATTCCACTTTCTATTATATCAGACAGAGGAGCACAGTTCACAGCACACTTTTGGAAATCTTTTCAGCGGAGTTTGGGTACTCAGGTGAATTTGAGTACGACTTTCCATCCTCAGACTGATGGACAAGCAGAACGTACTATCCAGACACTTGAAGATATGCTACGAGCATGTACGTTGGATTTTCAAGGTAGTTGGGATGACCATTTGCCTCTTATTGAATTTGCGTATAACAATAGCTATCATTCAAGTATTAAAATGGCACCTTATGAAGCCTTGTATGGAAGGAAGTGTAGATCACCAATCGGATGGTTTGAAGCAGGTGAAACTGCTTTACTTGGGCCAGATATTGTTCACCAAGCCATGGAGAAAGTTAAAGTTATCCAACAACGGTTACAAATGGCTCAAAGTCGTCACAAGTCATATGCCGATGTTAGAAGAAGAGGGCTTGAATTTGCCATAGGTGATTGGGTGTTTTTAAAGGTGTCACCGATGAAAGGGGTAATGCAGTTCGGAAAGAAAGGGAAATTAAGTCCACGTTACATAGGCCCCTATGAAGTTATTAGAAGATTTGGGCAAGTCGCATATGAATTAGCCTTACCGCAAGAATTTTCCTCCGTCCATCCGGTCTTTCATGTGTCGATGCTTCGGAAATGCATAGGAGATCCGTCTCGTATTGTTCCCGTAGAGGATGTTCAAGTTACAGAGGATCTCACTTATGAAGAGGTGCCAATTGCTATCCTAGATCGACAAGTAAAGAGATTGAGAAATAAAGACATAGCATCCGTAAAAGTCCTTTGGAGAAACCAACAAGTAGAGGAGATCACATGGGAAGCGGAAGAAATGATGAAATCCAAGTATCCCCACTTATTCCAAATGGACCAAGAAGTTCACAGTGCGGAGGTGGAACAATAACAAGTAAGTATTTAAAAGCATTATGTGAATGTTTATCGGTATGTTAGAGTAAAGATACATTGTTGTGTATAAGACATGTTGTTAACATTCGAGGACGAATGTTTCTAAGGGGGGAAGAATGTAACACCCCGTACCTTTTCGACCTATGTGATGATGTTGAACAATGGTTACTTAAGTTTCGAGACGCTATGAGTATGTATTTTGTAAGGTTGGTGATGAAAAAAAAAATTTACTTCGAGCCTCGTACATGTGATTAGATTTTAGTCGGAGATGTCTTGTGTAATACCCCATACATTTCCAACCTCATTTGGTACCTTGGAGTCATGTTTACTTGATGATTAAGGTCACTACGTAAGTATTTTGTAGTGTTTTGATAGGGTATTGGATGATATGCAAGTGTTAGAAAAAAATGGCTGAAAAATCCAGCAGGCCACTGATTCAGAGAACCCTCAATTCCTGCGCCACTGCTGCAAAGCAAGGCAGTGGCGCAAGGCACAACATAATTGGCCTTTCCGAGCTCGTTTTGCGACGAAATGCAACGACGATTCTTCCATGGTTTCTTTTGATTCCTTGGAGTTCCTTTAGCGTTGTTAAGGCTTCAAATACCTCGATACACTACTACATACTCCTACATGATCAAACCATGGAATACAAGAATTTACCAAAATGTTCAAAGAAGCCATAGGTGACTAGAATTCCTATTTTTGCGATTGAGGCTACGAATGAAAATCTCATAAGTGAATATTGTCGTGGCATTATGGAATTAATTAAACATGAGATATATGATGTATTATACATGAGAATTGGTGGGCTAAGTTGAGACATGTTATTGGGCCCAATTTGAGGCCCAAAATGGAATAAAAGACAAGGCCCAAAGAGGAAATGACCCAATCTTCCAATGTTGACCAAGTAAACATTGTATTAAATACCAAATGTGGCTAAGGATGCATTGAGTACTATATAAAGGCTCCAACATCAGATTTTCTTTTATTCACACAAAACTCTCATATCTTTTTGGACATTTTTCACAAACATTTCTCATTTCCAAACCCTAAAGCAAAATAATTTCCTTGAGACTTCTTGGACAAGATCAACATATTCCAAGCCTTGGTAAGTATTTATTTTCATGGATTAATATCTTATATGCATAAAAGAATATGTATATCATGTTGGTTGTGCTTGGAAAAGTTGGTCATGGAACTTGGTGAGTTTGTATGAGATTTGTGGTATATGGAATTCAAGTGTGAATTAGGCCTTGTGCCTTTGATGAAAAAGCATGGTATGGAAAAAATAAGAACATGTATGGTGTTATTTTTGGTATAAAACTTGTTCTTTTCTAAAAGTGGGAATTTTGGGATTTTGGCCGATATGTGTTATGAGTTGAATTAAGGTGCTTTGATGGATTATTTGTGAGGTGTTATGGATAAGAAAGTGTAAAGGAGAAGTATTGTGGTGAAATGTATTGATTTTCATGTATTGGTCAATGTTGGGAATATTATGGAATTTTTGGAATAATAGTATGATCAATGGTTTTGTCAAAGGGAAATGACATGTTGAAAGCCAAACATGTAATTCATTGACATGGTATGCATTTGTAAAGTAATTGGTGGTTAATGTGAATTTCGTTATGTATTTGTAGACACATAAAGAAGGAGTGGAATTATTGTCTACGCATCTAAGGTTGTAGATTCGTATTGCGAATCCAAGGTATGCAAGGTTATTTTGTCCGTATCTTTCTACGGCCAATAGTGTTCACAATTGACATTTCTTTAGTTCTATTCCGAAATGTACCAAGGTATCCCATATGCACTTATTTATGGTCATTGTCATATATTTCCTACTCATTGATCAATTGTGAATCTCATTTCTCATATTCATGATTAATGTTCCGAAAGTTCAAAGAAGGCTATGTTCCAATATTCCAATAGTGCCTATACTTTTGTCTCTTGTTCATGGCTTCTTGTCCAATGGTTCCAATAGTATCATGGTGCTAGTGATGTTATATTTCTCATTGATATTTGTTCACATGTTCTTCACTTATTGGTCAATGATTCAAAGTTTCCAACAATGTTGTGTTCCAAAGTTCCAAAGTGATGTTATGATTATCAAAGTATCAATCTCAAAGTAATGATCAAAGTAATGCAAATGTGGTCAATGATCAAGTACGGGTGGCAAGTCTAGGGGCGTAAGCCTAGCTCGACTCGATCCCGAGATATGGATTTATGGGTGGCAAGTCTAGGGGCGTAAGCCTAGCTCGACTCGATCCCAAGGGTGGCAAGTCTAGGGGCATAAGCCTAGCTCGACTCGATCCCTATATGATGATATGAAAGACCCACTGATCAGTCGGGGCCCGGGTACATTGTGTTATGTAATGACATGTGAGCATTGAGATAAAGAAAGTAATGAAAATAATGAAAGCAATCCACATGGTTTCCAAAGAATAACATGGTGACTTATTCACATTGAGTATTCATATGTTTTGAGTTCATTGACATATTCATTGAAATATTCATGTGTTGTATAGTTTCATCTGAGCCTTGCATACTCAGTACTTATTTCGTACTGACCCCTCTCGGGGAATTTACCTTACTTGCTGCAGGCGCAGGTCCCAGTAGGCCTCCTCAGTAGATTGCCAGTGTTAGCGGCTCTTTGGTGAGCTCCAGCTCATTCGGGGCTTCTCCGAGTCAAAGTATATATGTTTTGGTATTGTACATGTTGTATAAAGCGGGGACTTGTCCCGACTTATGGTTCATTTTGGTCAATGCTCTTGTTAGAGGCTTTTGTAGACCGACGTGGGTGTACTAGTGTAAATGACACATGTTGTTTTGACTGGATGGCCTCAACGGCCAAGTTTCATATGTATGCCTAAATATGTCCCATGTTCTCCTTTATTCGTATTTCGTGATATTATGCAATGGTGGTTATGAATATTATATGCATATGATTGAGCATAGGCAAAGGTTGGTTCTCTCGGGCCTTATCGGCTACGGGTGCCAATCATGTCTCGATGGGATTCGGGGCGTGACAAGAAATAACTCATATATGCTACTAGACTATTTTCTATGTTCTAGACTCAACGACAACATTGGATTTTCGAAAAAGATGGTTCTGAACTGGAACCAACCTTGCTACTAAGACAAATTCGACATTCCAATTCTAATGGAACTGTCTAAATTGCTATCCGGGACTCAAACTAACAAGTGTTGACCGAAGTTAACTATGACACTTTTAAAGCCTCTAAAAACCACAAACTCTGTCAAATCATTTTCGATCGTATTGGAGACCGTTCCAACCATCACCACACTCCAAAATCAACATGTAGCAACTACGGAGAAGGTCAAAATGGTCAAATCACATATAAATTAAAATTTCACAAATTAGGTTATTACAGCCAATACCCAAGTTAAACCCCTAGTAGAAGAAAAGAGTGAGTCCCTACTAGGAGAAGGCTATGAGAAACTAGATATAGTGAGCCAATTTTGGCTAACAGAACAAGTAAAACATATAAAATTTCATGAGTTTCTTCGTGATAGTCTTATAAACATGGCAACAGAACTAAGAGAAGAGAGACTTGAGCTCATGAAAGAGATGGACCAATTTGGCTCAAATATTCATAACCTTGAAGCTCACTTGAATAAAAAGGTTGAGAATCACTAATTGTTGTGGATACTAACCAACTAGTGGATTAGAAAGAGGAATTCCAACCATTCAATTATGCTTTATTCCTTAGTATCGATGTTGGGGAGAAGCACAAAAGTGAGAATGTCGTAAACAATGTTGTTTTAGAGTTGAGGCGTGTTGGACCCTATTCGAATCATTTTTCTACATTATGTATGGATGATGATATGAGAATTGAGTCATCTGAACTGAGGAGTGTGTAGATGAGAAATAAGGCCCCTACATTCTAAAATTTACTATTCCACAAAGGCAAAATGGCATTCCTCACATAAGGGCCAAGACATGTAAAACACACATCTTTTTCTTGGTCCCTTCATCTTTATACCACCGCCCCTTGAGCGAAGAAGAAAAATTGATGCAAAGTTAGGGGTACAATTCATATACTCAAAATAGAATGAAAAGTGGTGAAGTTGATTGCGTTGTGTCGTGACGTTAAATTAGGCGCTTTGGGTTGTAGGTTCTTAATTTTATTTTATTTTTTTGATAGTGTCACCTTTATTTTTATTTTTGTTTGTTTGTTTTACAGATTTGGAGAAGTCTGAGTATCCGAAATCTAAGCTAAGGAGCAAGGTGAAAGCATAAGTGTGGGGTCTTCCGGCCCCTTTAATGGAAATTTTAGAGATTGGCATGCTGCTAGCTAGGCCTTGGGGAGTATTTCTAACTCTTGTTCTTAATTTTAATTTATGCTTTGGGGACATAGCATCATTTTAATTTATGCTTTGGGGACATAGCATCATTTATTGCAGTTGGTTTTTCTTTCATTCTTGAGCTTACTATTTTAAAGATTCGCGACCTTTATAATAAATCTATATATCTCTTGTGATTTCGGAAGGAGTAACATTAGATTAGAACGGTGAATGTAAGGAATGGGTTCTCATCTTTCAGAAGTAAAGATTAGATTCGTGGTTAGGATAGGAATATACCTCATTTGCCCCATTTGGTTCAAATAAGGGAAGAAATATAAATGCGTTTGAATTAGTTCCCACATCCCTGCTCAACGATGTAGTTGTGAAGCTAGTTTAAATAGACGATTATAGGCTCGGAAGACCATAATCATGCTATTAACCCCGTGAATCAACAACCAAGATAAATAACTTAACCAACGAGATTGTATAGCTTTGCATGATTGTTCAAGATGCCTTGATGCTGGAACCCTCCTTAACATTGTATTGTCCATTAGTTGTTTTATTTTTATTCTTTAGTTTATTTAATTTTTATATATATCTTGAATCCGTTGCTTGAAAAAATAATTAGAATTAGTCTAATTTAGTAAACAGTTAAGTCATAAGTCCCTGTGGATTCGACATTCGGCTCGCAAGATCCACTTTATTACTTGCACCATCACGTACACTTGCGTGTGAGTTTGCACAAAAACAAAAACAAAAATAAAAAAGTAAGTAATAAACTAATAAAAAGACGGAAACATAAGCTAAATGCAAGAAAAGATAAGAAGAGATGTGTCCGCCCCCTCTCTATATATATATTTGATACCTTCTCCTATAATGAAACTAATAACCCCAAATCACACGTAGATATATTGATAATACACATGAGCACTAATGGTATTTTATAACTAATTGATTGGGCAGTAGCCTGTAAACTAAAATAAATCCTACTCTTCTTTTGCTATCCAAAAGGTTGTATTTCGAGGTCAGGCCAAACCCCCCACTGTAACGTTTTGCAGGAATATATGTAACACATAAGAAGGAACATAAAAATAGGTACAATCCGAATCAAATAACACATAAGTCTACCGATGACAAACTGAAATAGTATTCTGAGAGCTTAGATGATCTGCCAAACTTATATCATGCATCATTGATTGGAATAAACCTCTTAATGAATAATTGAACAAACTTTGTCAAGTGGAGGTAAATTTGTATGTCTTCTTCTCATAAAAGAGTTCCATCTGTCTGCCCCTCGCATTAGCTGCTACCTTTAGTTTAGCTGAAATGGATGAACATGTAAAAATTGGAAATTTGAAGAGTTAAATTTTTGTTGGAGTAATATCGCACGATAAAGGTGCGACTTCCCTCATTTGATTTGGGTGGTATATGCTTCCTCGTTGTTTAAATTAGGCCCATTATACTGACACTAGAGTTGCCTTATAAGAAGATAATGTTAAAATCGTAGATAAGCATTAAGTTTGATAAAATTTAGTTACAAAATTTGTTGGATTCTATGCAGTTTTGATGATTGACAACATGAATGAAATATGCCAGTTAAGCTGGTTCACATATACACAGTCGTAAGCAGCTAAACGCATAGCAAGATCACTGATGCTTAAGAACAAAGGTGCAAGAATCAAGGAAAGGATAATGCCTGCTTCTGATAAACTCAAAGTAATAAACCATGTGCTGAATAGAAGAGTTGAAGTTTGACTGCAACACTTAAGAGGCACAGTTTGAATTCAAGAATGAGCCGCACTTGACGTAGAACTCTAAGCAATGAGAGTTCGGATGTAAGGAGGAGTTTGGTTTGAAGGATAACTCTTTGGAGAGTTGTGCTTAAATAGAAGAAGTACTATTCATAATTATTTATGCACTTACAAAGCAAAAAGGGCAAATTGACTTGGTAGTGTGCTACTTGAATACTAAAGGAACACATCGTAGAACCAGGTCCTAGTATTGAGCTACTAAAGAGTCTTAGTCTTCATGTATTAGGAGTTGGTTATCGAGTTGTAATGTTGATATAATCTTAGTTCAGTAAGTTATAAACTGATTTAGGATTGTTGTCTTCAAGTGGGGAAACTCGAAGACTTGGCATCACATACCTTGGGAGGTTTGTGAGTTGTTTAGGAATTAGAGTTTGTAATTCCTTAGGTTACATCGGCTTGAAATCTTTTGTTGAAAGGCTCATTGTGATTTAGTGAAGTTGGGGTTAAATCCTGTAGAGGTACAGGTCATGGTTTTTTACACCTTTTGTGAGCGGAATATTTTTCACGTAAAATATTGTGTTTTTACCTTCTGCTTTTACTGCTTGTTGAAACACGTTAGGCAGCTTGTTTCATACATAGGAAATGATTAAGTAAAAGTAGCTAAACTAGGTTAAGTAGACTATCAAAATCTAAGTTGCAACTTCTATTTAGTAAATTATTAATGTTGATGCCTTTTTTTATAGGTCCACATATAAGATAAGAATGAGATGTGAAAATGAAAAGTTGTTGTGAAATAAATTCAAGTACTATGCATTAATTATTTGTATTTTAATTTCTTACCATTTCTATGTAGTGATGATTGTTGTGTTACTAAAGTTTGAATAAAATAAATGAATATCAAAATTTAAAAGATCTAAAGGCAAGATGAAAATAGAGTTACTAGTTTGTGTGAAAAATATCTAAAGTGAATTTTTTGAAAGAATAAATATTATAGACATATAGAAGAATTTAGAAATTTATAGTGTAGTATCTTTGATATTTGTAGTTAGGAAAAGTTTGGATATTCTAGAGTATTAGATACTTGAGGGAGATATTTGTAGAAGATGATAGAATAGTCTAGATTTTTAGTATCTAAAATCATCCCTACATGACTATAAATAGGATGACATTAGTCATTTGTAACAAACTCAAATAAAACACAATTCAAGTAATCTTCTTCCATAATCAAGTTCTCCTATCTAAATTTATTCTTTTATTATAGCTTCCTTCTTTAGTTGAATCTTCTGATCCAAGTTAACGATCTTGGGCTAGTAGAAGGTCTCCTCAACTTTACCTTTGTTCTGTTATTCTCTTCATGGTATCAGAGCCATAGTCATATGTATGCTTCTCGATTGTATTTCAAGATTGGGTTAGGGGTAGATTCAACTGGTCTCTCTACATGGATTTCAAGGTGTCACACTCCCTTTTTTCACCAGAAAGATAGATATTATATCTTATAAGTTCTAAAGGGTTTTAAAAATTTGAATATGAAAAAAAAGTGTTTCAAAGGGAATTCATATAACAATCGGATCGCAACTTGACATTGTTTTTTGGTGTACCAAATCACCTTAGATAAATATTCTTTTTCAAAATGATTAGCTCTAAAACTGATCAGTGACAGAGATTTCGGTTACTGAATTCTGTTGATCGAAGGAAAGGTTTGAGGTACCCCCTCGATTCCGTGGTTCTAGCACGGTCGCTTCATTGACTTTTATTTGCTCAAATATAAATTTCAATTTGACAAACTCAAGGATATGAAAGCAATCGCATGAAAGTGTTTAAAATAGTATCTAAATTATTACAATCCAAAATAAAAGAAAGTAAGAGAAAGTTATCTAAACTATCCTATGCTACCCTATACTGACGCCCCGGGTCTTGTCCACGAATAGCCTCCATGTATAGAATACTTCGAGGTAGTCCTCGGATAATGGATACATTTGATGAAAGCAAATGAAAAGAATACACAAGCAATTAACGAGCCTAAATTTTCCTACCATATGCACCCCACTAACAAGCCTAGGATGATAACAGATTGAAAATAGACACGAATAAAAACAATAGATTGGTTTTAAACTCAACTCGCATGCACACCATTAATCAAAATCCAAATCACATGCACTGATGCACATCATCCAAATCCAATTCCAAACTAAGAACAAATCAATAGGTATAAAACAAAACACATTAACAGTGAAGATTCAATTTCTATTTTTTTTAAAAAAAAAAAAAGATAGAACAAGAAGAACTGGATAGAAAAAAAAAAGAACTGGAAAAAATTAACACTACTCTGATAACATGTTAAAATAAATAAGGCAATATAGAAATTTTCTTCTTGTATTTCAATATAGAAATTTTCTTCTTGTATTTCTGAATTATGTCCTTTGTATACAATACCCCTATTTATACAAAAGAGCTAACCGACCTAATACATAATAAACACACCACAAACTAATTACATAATAAAATAAAGGAATGAAAATATTATGTACATCTAATAGGAAAAAAGAATCTCTAGTATACACTTAAAATATATTCTGTAATCGTCAAAATATACAATGGAAAATACACCCACAGCAGAACTGGCTTCGTCCAATTGTGAATCAATTGGGCCTCTTCACATATCCACTTGTGGAGGCCCAAACCCGGTAAGCTCGAGACACATAAGGGTCTCAAATGTCCCAAATCAGTTCCTAATTCTTCTTTACTGTGAGGTCGATTTTGGAAACCCTGCATATCAGAAAATGGAACACCTGCAAATCAAAAATGAAGCTCCTAATCCCAACAGAGCTCAATAAATTAACACTAAGCATATGAGGAATAAGTTTTTGAATATAAAGAAAAGGAATGGACCTCAATGTCTCTGAAACTGAATTACAACGCTAATGTATTGACTGAGCCTAGATCGGAGCTCGACCAGAAACCTCGAATGGTGACTTCACCTTTAACTAAAAAACTCGATATCAACAGAGGACTGAATTGGGGTCTACTGGAGCTACGATGGTAACAGAAGACAACAAATCTTGTAGTGAATTGAGGTTGATTCGAGAATGACTAAACACTGGTTCTCGGTATACCAACGAATCAATGTGTGATACTTCTCTTCTTGCTTTTCTCTGAGTGTTTTTGCTCTCCCCCGTGAGTGAATTGTGTACTTTGTATGATATTCTGCATGTCCTAATAACTCACGTGAGTTATGCCCGATTTTTGCCCAAGTGATGGCGCAAGTTGCCTTACTTGTTTCTTCAACTGATTTTCCTAGTTAATGAAACCGTAAAAGAAGTACCATAGTGTTTTTATGTGGAAAACACCAGGCTCACAAAGTTGAAAAAACCACCACCTAACCTCTATAGAATTTAACTCAATTTCACTAAATACTATGAGCCTCAACAAAACTTAGATTACAAGACTTGCAACCTAGGAATTAACTCTAATCCCTAACACACAAACATACCAAGGTTTATGTTCCCCAATCTTCAAGTCAATCCCCAACTTGAAGATAATAACCTAAACCAGTTTATAACTCACTGGTTCTAAAAAAAGCAGGAAAGTTACAACTCAATAAACAATCCTAATATACAATTGCTAGACCCTATCAAATCTAAGACTTCTCAGCTAGAAACAGGTTCTTCAATCTAGTTCACTGTATCAGGATGCACTCAATCACCAAGTCAAGACCTCATCAAACAAGCTGACACTTTGATGCTGATTTTTGCCTTATGCTGTGGTGTAAGTGCGTAAATCACTTCTGTTGAAGGAGTCGTTCATTTATACACTCTACACGCAGAGGTATATTTGATCACTAACTCCTCTCTTCTACACGAACATTCTCATCACGCCATGTTGTAGTTGAGGACTACCTCTTCATTCCTACACGTGTGAGTCTTCAAGTCTATCTGAGGTTGAGCCTTGCTAGGCTCCTTCATCTTTTCATCTTCTAAGCTATTTGAACTCTTCTTCCAACAGTGCTATTGCATTTGGACTTCTTTTGGAAGAATTGTTGATGCACCTGCTGCCTCTATATGTTCTATGACTTGGTTGTCAATCATCAAAACTTCACGAGACCCATATTGTATACCAACGAATCAGAGTGTTTTTGTTTTTTCCCCTCGTATATTCCCCTGTGAATAATAGTGTAATTGAGAATATGGGTATTATGAGGTGAACTAGTAAGAATGAGAAAATGTGTGCAATCTGAGTGTGTGTGTTGTGCTTGTGAGGTGTAAGTGTTTGTATGTGTGGAGTTAAAAAAAACGAGAGTGCTTATGTGTGTGTGGTGAGTTTGGAATCAATTGGAGAAGTAAAAAAAACATGAGTGTGTGCAGGTGTGTAGGTGAAGTCATGTGAGAGTTGGTTGTAAGAAAAGATAGGATGGAACCTTGTGAGGTGGAAAATTGCGATTGGTTCTCTTTTTGATTTTTTTTGAAAAAATAAATATCATGGACATTAAGAAAAATCTAGAAAGTTACAGTGTAATATCTTTGATATTTGTACTTAGGAAAGTCTAGCTATTCTAGAGTACTAGATACTTCAAAGAGATATTTATAAAAGAGGATAGAATATTCTAATTTTTTGTAGTTAGAATCATCCCTACGTGACTATAAATAGGGGTCATATTAGACATTTGTAACAACAAGTAAAACCCAAAATAACCTAATTCAAGTAATCTTCTTCTGTAATCAAGTTCTCTTATCGGAATTCTTCCTTCTCTTTTCATAGCTTCCGCTTCTTTTATTTGAATCTTCAGATCCTAGTAAACAATTTTGGGATAGCAGAAGGTTTCCCTAATTTTACCTTTCTTCTACTATTTCCTACAGTTTGTCTGAGAGCTTTAGAGTTTTTGTTGAAGCTATGTACAATTCACAACTTCTTTATCTTTTTTGGGCCACTAGTTATACATTTTTGAAGTAACCTATGTGTGATATGTGAGTTTCTGTGTGCTTTTACAAGCACATCTTTAAACTTATATGTATAGATTCAAGAGTAATGATTTTCTATCCCTCACAAAAAAAAAAAAAGTTTTATGTTCTTTTTATAAGAGATCTTTATTTTAAACATAAGACATCTAAAAAGGTCATTGCTTCTGTTCAATTTATAAAAAAGTAAGAGATCTTATTTTCTCGCTTTTTTTAGGCCGACTTCTTTTTGAGAATTTTATCTTTTGAACTATGCGAAATTCATTGATGGATTTATGACATCCTTAATGTGTGAAAAGTTTTCTAGTTGCAACTCTAGAGAATGACAAAACAAAAGTGAAACTAGGATTTTAAGTGCGTGGGTGTAAATTTTGCAGTCATCATTTGTGATATGGTAAATAATACAAAATTTAAGGAGAAATGATTTTCTAGTCCTATACAAATTTCTTTTTGTTTTATGGTTCTTTTATAAGAGATCTTCATTTTTAGATATGAAAAAATTATTTTCTTTTGTTCAAATTATAAAAGGCAAGAGTTCTCATTTCATCCAAAGAAAATTTAGTATGTGGAAAGTATGTAAAAGCACTATAAGTCACAGTTATTGGCAATTTAAAATATTAAAAATGTATCAAATAATCTATCAAAACTCGTCATCCTCGAAATTCGAAATGTTCCCCAAGGAGAGTATTTTTTTTCATTTCGTTTTTGTCCATGTGATATGGAATTTTGGAGTTGGTATTTTGGTTTTTATTTATTTATTTTCTTTTTATTTGAATTTCCTTCTAAGATAATCGGAAGAGATATGCTACAACTAAACAATTTATAGAAATAAAGAATTTCTAATCATAAATGAAGTGTATGCATGCCCGGTATAATGGACTTCACATAATTTTTCTTGTTCTCTCTCATGAAGCAATGACCTCCAAGGATGAGTTTCACAAAAATGTGGCAGTCGAAAAGTTCTCAAAAAATTGATAGAGTCAAAAAATCCACCAAGAAAGTGGGCAAAAGTTCTGTTATCTTGCCGCGTGTTGTACGTATTTGCATGCAGGATAATGATGCCACAGACTCGTCTAGTGATGAGGAGGAAACGCTTCAAAGAGAGAAGTCCAAGTGACATGAAAAGATATGTATGAAGGAAATAATCATTGAAAATGGAAAGACTAGGGTCATTTCAAAGAAGAAGTCCAAAGAGAAGAAGTCGCTCCAAGAAACTGTGAAGAAGTACAAGGGAGTTAGACACCAATCATCGGGCAAATAGGAAGCAGAGATCCGAGAAGGAAAAAGAACTCGACATTGGTTGGGCACTATTGACACTGCTGAAGAAGCTGTTTTGGCTTATGATAAGCCAGCCATTAAAATAAGAGGTGTTAATGCTTTGACAAACATCCTCAAGCCACCGACGAAGAAAATCAACCCCATCAAGTATGGTAAGGCAAGGTTGGGTCAAGCCAGGGATCATTAAAGGAGCTCTAGATAGTTGGAACAGTGATGATAAGGCAACAATAAAGGAGGGGGGGGGGGGGATGATTATTCCAATGTATTTGGTGAGCACTGTAGAAAAAAATTAGAGATTTTTTGAAGACAAGCAAAATGATTTACAGAAGTTTAAGATGAATTGCTTGGCTTTTTGCTATTTTTGGTGTAAACGGAATATACTAGTCCAAACATAAGATATTTTTGATGGTTTAGACTATTTGTAAGAAAAACAACTAATAGGTTTCAAAGTTGTAAGCTGCATTACTTTTGAAGGGGACTACAGATTTTGATGTAATACACTAGTGGATATATGGATTAACTATTACCATTTTAAAAAACTATCAGTTTGAAAAAAAAATTGATAAATGATCGTACTGAGATAGACAAGAGAGCATGCCTATAATTTGGATTTGAGAGTGAAGTTAGAACTTTTTTTTAGTTAAAGTTGGAGTCAAAATATGTTTTACACATGTTAAAATTGGGTCGACACTACGATTGCCTTCCAGGATGATAACAATGGGATAATTTCCCACAAGTTTGATAGAATTTGGCAGTCACATCCAAGTTGTAGTGCTAGTTACTAAGTATAATATTAATGTTTGATTCTTTTATTTTTGGATCAAAGTTTGATCTCGTCAAAAAAAATCTCTGATCCAAATGGCATAAATAAACTATTAGAGGGGTTACCACACGTTAAACTGTCAAAATAATTAGGGTAAAATAATGTGATCATGACCTTCTAAGTACTTGAGATGACACCAACGCGACATCCCTCACTTGATTTGGGTAGTATATGCTTCATCATTGTTTAAATTAGGCCCACTGTATCAACACTACAATTGCATTATAGGAAGATAATGTTAAGATAAATAAGCATAAGTTTGATAAAATTTGGCAACCAAATCTAAGTTGCAACTGCTATTTAGTAAATTATTAATGTGGATTCCTTTTTTTTATTGGTCCGCATATAAGATAAGGATGACATGTGAAAATGGAAAGTTGTTACAAAACATTATTTATTTGTATTTAATTTCTTGTCATTTCTATATAGCGATGATTGTTGTGTTGCTCATGTTTGAATTAGATATTATAGGAAGATAATGTTAAGATAAATAAGCATAAGTTTGATAAAATTTGGCAACCAAATCTAAGTTGCAACTGCTATTTAGTAAATTATTAATGTTGATTCCTTTTTTTTATTGGTCCGCATATAAGATAAGGATGACATGTGAAAATGGAAAGTTGTTACAAAACATTATTTATTTTTATTTAATTTCTTGTCATTTCTATATAGTGATGATTGTTGTGTTGCTCATGTTTGAATTAGATAAATGAATATCAAAATACAAAAGATATAAAAGCAAGACGAAAGAAGCATTACTGGTCTGTATGAGAGCTTTTGAGTTTTTTTTCAAGATATGTTCGATCTCAGCTTCTTTATCTTTGTTGGGCCACCAGTTTATTTTTGAAGTAATCTATGTGTGACATGTGAGTTTCACTATGCTTCTATAAGCACATTTTATTAACTTATATGTGTAAATTCTACTGCTTTAGAAGGAGAGAAATAGTTTTCTAATTCTTTACAAACTTCTTTTAGTTTTATATCTCTATTATAAAAGATCTTCAATTTTACACTTAATAGATCTAAAAAGACCATTTCTTCTATTCAAAATGTAAGAGGGCAAGAGATTTTATTTTCTTGTTTTTTTCTAGGTCGGATTGTTTTTTGGCATTTTATCCTTTGAAATATATGAAATTCATTGATGGATTTATGACAACATTAATGTGTGGAAATTTTTCTATTTGGAACTAAAGAGAATGATATAACAAAAATGTAAGGATTTTAAGTGAGTGGGTGTAAAGTCTATGGTCATTATTTGTGATAAGGTAAATCACACAAAATTTAGGGAGAAACGATTTTTTATTCCTTTACAAACTTCTTTTTTCTAGGTATTTTTATAAGAGATCTTCATCAAAAAATCATTTCTTCTATTCAAAATGTAAAAAAGGCAAGAGAAGTACTATAAGCTACAATAATTGACAATTCAAAATATTTAAAAGATTTATTAAAAAAATATTGGTCGAAACATATTTGACTCTCGAAATTCAAAAGGTGCCACAAGGAGAAAGTAATTTTTTTTTCATTTCCTTTTTGTTCATCAGTTAGGTTTTTGTTTGTTATCTTCTTTTTTCTTTGAATTTCCTTCTAGAATAATCGGAAGAGATATGATACAATCACCTTATATTGATAAAATTCCATTAAACAATTTTATATAATAAACAAAAAAATTCTAATCATAAACAAAGTGTATGTATGTCGGGTCTGATGGACTTCTCTTTTATGAAGCAATGCCCTCCACGGATAAGCCTCCCAAAAATGTGGCAATTGAAAAACCCTCAAAAATTGAGAGCGTCAAAAAATCCATCAAAAAAATGGGCAAAAGTTCTGTTGTCATGCCGCGTGTTGTACGTAGTTACATGACGGACAATGACGCCACAGACTCGTCTAGTGACAAGGAGGAAACATTTCAAGGAGAGAGGTCCAAGAGACATGAAAAGAAGTGTATAAAGGAAATTACCATTAAAATGGAAGGACTAGGGTCATTTCAAAGAAGAATTCCAAAGAGAAGAAGCCGCTTCAAGAAAATGTGAAGAAGTACAGGTAAGTCAGACAACAAAAATGGGGCAGGTGGGCAGTAGAGATCCGAGACAAAAGAAACAATACTCAATCTTGGTTGGGAACTTTTGACACTACTAAAGAAGTTGCTTTAGCTTACGATATGGCAGCCATTGAAATAAATGGTGCTAATGCTTCGACAAACATCCTGGAGCCACCACCGAAGAAAATCAACCCCAAAAAGACAGAAGGTTGATCCATAGTTTAGTTAAACTTGATTAAGTTCAAGCTTCCATAGGCGGTTCAGCTTCATTGATTGCTAATGCTTTACTATTTGTTGTACATTATCTGATGCGTTAAACTTGGTATGTTCTTACAGCATGTTCGGTGGTTCTGGTAATGCTTTACTGCATGTTTTTGAGATAGGGCAAACTGCAGCTTGCTTTTGTTAACTGGGCTTATACTTCATTTTGGAAGCTTCTCTTCTGTCACGACCCAAGACTAGGCCCTGGACGTAACGGGCATCCCATACCAAAGAAGGTCCCAGACTAATGAAGGCTCAAAAGGACCCCTTAGCATATCATCATAAGCATATTCAATAATAATTGTGGAAGCACACCCAATAAAAGGAAATCCAATTTAAATAGAATGATAAGTCCCAACTCTGAACCAAGAACTTGTTAACATCAACTACATCAGCTTATGAAACCTTTAACTTTAAGGAAAACTGTCTACGATGGGACAAGGCCCCGGCAATACCATGGGATGAATACTGAAATATCTTAAATCAGGAATGCCTTCTGAAGGATGGAGGCTCACCAAAGCTAAATTCATTTGAGAAGAAACTAGCACTTCACAGGGCCACAAAAAAGTGTCTCCGAACATAAATCATGAGACGAGGTAGCACCCGGAGATGGTCAATACATGGAATGTATTGGTATATAGAGCAATAAAATGATAAGATATATTTCACATGAAAAATAGTCATTAAAATAGAAATCGAACATCAAGGATTATATGTATATCAGCAGTGAATTAAAATAAATATTTTCTATTCTTTAGTTCTGAACTAGATGGTATTACCACTTCTGTTAAACCCCACAGGCCATATAGGTCCGATGAACGCTAGACCGACTAATCCTCAATCTATGTTTGCCGCATGGATAGAGATTAAATTTGTCTGGCTAGCACAATCATCCTTGTAGAGAAAATCATAAGGTCGCCATTAGGACTCCCACCTTCTCGATTAACTATCTAATTCTCTTTAAGCCCATATTTTATCATTTTAAAACCATCAAACACCATTAAAGTATTTCATTTCTATTAAGGGCATAGATCATAGTTGGTATCGCCATACCAACACTTGCAAGTCATCTATTTTATCGTTCATAGAACCACAAGGTTTAACATTAATTCTATATGCCCATTATATCAAAATCAAGTATAAGATGATCCTTGAATATCAATCTAAACCATTTATGAAATCCTTTAACTATTTAGGAACCAAAATTTCTTAAAATCATGTGTAAAACAGTTTAGCATAGGTCAACCCATTCATATTTCATCATAACATTAACATAACATAATTCTTGTTCAAGTAATAAGGATGTGTCGACCCAAAACATTTCATTGAACATGTAAGGAGGTAAAGAAAATAATTAAAGTGACCTCCCTTAATTCAATTTACCAAATAGTCAAAGTATACATTAAGAAAAGAGTTTCATCACAAGTTCATGCTCATCCATAAATTTAAAATATAATTTGCAACTTTATCATCAATATTTGAGATATGTAATCATACAAACGGGTTAAGAGATTATATATCCAAAAAGATACTTTAAAAATAGTTGCTCTACATACCTTTTTTACAAGAACTTAGCAAGAGATCTTATGGAGGAACCTTAAGCTTGAACCCTAGGTGTTCTTGAAATCTTGGAGCCTTTGGGGAGAAGAGTAATGTATTTAGGTTGTTAAAATCGTGCCTTAGGTATTCGGGAAGGTTTTATATAGGTGGGGGATGGTTTTGGATAAGAAAAAGACCAAAAGACCCTTAAAAATGCATAAGAAAATAAGAGAAGGCACCGCAAAACAGCACCTCCGTACCACCCCAATATCGCGGAAGCTGGCCTCCATGACACCTTGAAATCACGGAGGTCCAGTTCCGTGACAAGGTGAAATCATGGACCTCCACTATTAAGCTCATAACTTTTCACTTCAAACTCAGATTTACAAACTGTTGGTATCCTTGGAAAGAAGACTCAAAGAACTTTTATTTAGTAGGTAATGGGCCACGTAACTTTTCATATTCTAGGAGAAATGCTCATTTGAAGTTGACCCATGTAAAATCATATACTAAAACTCAATTGATCAAAAAAGCTCTCAATTCAACTTTACGCTAGATTTCTTATGACCATGATTCACATCAAAAGAAATCACCACTAATATTTATATTCAATTGTAGATTATCGAGTTTGGGGGCCTATATGAGTACAAAGAATTGTTCGAATCCTAGTCGAAAGTTTGGGGTGTTACATATTCTTTTCAGTTCATTTTGATATTTGAATAATATTACTGTGTGAAGGGAAATATTAACTCGGCTAGGAGATGTGTGAGGTTGGACGTACTGGGTTTCATAAGGGGTAGAGGTCGAATGAAAGAAGTACGCCATTACTAAATCCATTGAGGAAAAGCAGAAAAATCTTCCTCTAAATTTCAAAAAACTGATGAATATATTTAAGAGCTCCTACAAACTTCCATCGGCTTCTAAACCCGATCCTGCTACTGCCCTGGCAAAGTGTCACGATCCGAAATCCCATTCGGGCCGGACTGGCACCCGAAGCCAATATGGCTCGAGAGAACCAATCTTTACTCATGAACCTTCGTATACGTATCCTCGTATGAATCTTATTATACCTCATGCAACTATGCATAAGACATGAATCATGGAAACATATGCTATCTATATATATATATATATTTAGGAAACTTGGCCTTTGGGGCCATCAAGTCAAGACGGACATTCGTCTTTTACATATTCGTCGCTTATATTCATATACCCACATATGTCTACAAAAGCCTCTAACAGATGCATCAACAAGACCAACTTACTGTCGGGACAAGTCCCCGCTTTATATAATATTTACAGTATCAAAAAAAATAAACAACTATGACCCAGAAAGCTCCGAACCAAGTGGAGCTCACCAAAACGCTGCAAATGATCCCCAGTCTACAGAGGAGGTGTACTAATGCCTGCACCTGCAACATGTAAGGTAAGTCCCCCGAGGGGGTCAGTATGAAGAATGTACTAAGTATGTAAGGCTCATAATAATTCATCATACATGCTAACAACAACAATGGAGTCAATATAAGAGAAATGGTAAGTGTGAATAAAATCTCTTTTTGTATGTGAGGAAATCATGAATCTTTCTACTGTTATTGTAATTTACCATCCTCTATATACCCCCTTATTTAAGAGAGAGTTACTTTTACTCAAGAGACTTGCCTTCAAGAGATTCTTTATATGCAATAGCTTTTTTCTTACTTTTACGCTCATCATCATTATTATTCATCTTCTTGGTTAACTACATCCACTCTTTGGTGGGTTAATAACTACATCCACTCTTTGGTGGGTGAATTACTACATCCACTCTTTGGTGGGTGAATTACTACATCCACTCTTTGGTGGGTTAATATATTTATTTTTCACACTTTTCTTCTTTTCTTACTTGGGGAAGATTGATTCATTCACTTATGAGAGATTGATATATTGAGGATCATGATAGTATATATTATCGGGCCTCCACCTTTGGTGGGTTAGAAATGACATGGCATAATATCGGGATTATTCCATATCGAACTTATACCCTTTACATAGTTATGAGAGTGACACATTAAAGATCATGACCTTAAAGCACACACTTATATACACATCTCACTTCACTCCTTCACTTCACGAGATTGACATCTTCACTTATGAGGAATAATTATACTAACTTGCACATCACCTCTCTTATTACTCTTATGAGATTGGTACTTTTATTTGTGAAAGATCGGTATAAAGATAATCATCATATTATTGGACTTTGGAACATGACATGATTGGAAAATTCATTTCAAGAATAAATAGATTCTCCTACATTATTACTTTCTTGAGATAGTGCTTTTAGAAATTATAACGTTATGACATCTTTGGAACTTTAATCAATGAATAAGAGATAAATGAATCATAAGTCATCTAAGAATAGGACACATATGAATAACAATATACGTCAACCTAAATTGATATACTTCAAAACCTCTCGGAATAGAACAAGCCCAATGTCAATATGAACAATATGTTGCAGAAGGATACGGAAAAAGGAACCTTACATACCTTGTATTCTCAATACGATTCTGCAATCTTAAGTGTGCATACAATAGTCCCGCTCCGTCCTTATGTTTCACTCTACAACACAAGTACATAAAGGAACCAACATTAACCACCAACTACCTTACAATGGCATACAATAACAATGAGTTACATGTTTGGCTTTAACATGTCATTTCCCCCTTGACAATACCATTCATGAAATTATTATACCAATAATCCCACAATATTCCATACATTGACCAATACATGATAGCCAATAGCATGTCACACCAAGTTCATACTTTACACTTCTCCATCACCACCACATCACAATTCTTCCATCAAATTACTTTAATACACCTCACAACAACAAATCGACCAAAATCCCATAAGTTACACTTATAGAAAAATAACAATTTTAGGACCATAATAACACCATAAATGTTGTTATTTCATCCATACCATGCTCTTTCATCAAACCCACAAGTCATATTTCAAGTTACAATTCCATGGATAACACATCTTTTAGCAAAAACACAAAGTACCATATTCAACACTTCCAAGCATAACCAACATGATTTACATACTCTCCCATACATATAATATATTCATCCATAAGAATAATCACTTACCCAAGCTTGAAAAATGATGATCTTGCTCCAAATATGGCTTAGGGTTTGAAGAGCCCAAAGGGATGTTCTTGAAAAGTCTAGAAAAAGAGATAGAAAAGCATGTGTGTTTATGATAATAAAAATCAGATTTTTGGACCATTTTATAGACCTTTAATTCCATCCTTATCCACTCTTGTGTCATTTAATGTTTGGTCTAGAAGGTCAAGGCAAGAATGGGTCATTTGACCCATTTTTTGGCCCATGTCTTCTTCTCATTTTGGGCCCTTTTTGAGTCCAATTCACTTAACCCAATAAAATCAATAATTCCTCATGGTTAATTCATTTAATACACATTACGACAATATTCCCACTCACGCAATTCATACTCGTAGCCTCAATTCCAAAAATGAGCAATTCTAGCCACGTATGGCTTATTTTGACCATAAGGGTAAAATCGTCATTTTGATGCCAAATTCGTTCTCGAGTAATTTTATAATACCAATATAATACTTCACTTATTTCATGTATATTCTCATGGCTGTAGAAGAAACGTGGCAAAAATCGGCCCTGTACGTCCCCGGGCACCCTTGGGACTTAGAAAATTTCCAACTTTTGAAAAGTGGCAAAAACCAGCCTGGAACGCCCTTGGGCGCGCCAGCTTGCTGCCTCTGGGCTAAAAGTTTTAGCCCAGAGTAGCCTGGCACACCCTCTGGCGCGCCCCACCTTATTGTTTTTCAAAATTTTGCTTCTTCGACTTTTCTTCGCGGATTTGGTTAGATACTTCAAGTCCTATTCTTTAACTTACTTATTACCAATAATATCCTTTGTTTAGAGGTCCTATTAGCCTCATTTTGAACCCCACAAATGCTCCACAAAAATCACAAAACACCTCCTACGAAGGGCTAATCACATATACAAGGCCAAATTTCAATTTTCTCATCACTAACATTACAAAATACATACTCATGGCATCTCGACACCTAAGTAACCATTATTCAACGTCGTCACATAGGGTTGGGAAGGTACGGGGTGTTACACAAAGAAGCAGGGCACTAGTTAAACTCAACATGGATTAGGTATAATTATATAAGAAATGTATAAAAATTGGTATAGGATGGAAAAAAGCACACTTTAAACCAAGAAGATAGCTGGGTGTTTTGATTTTTAAGCGGCACCTTAAAGTTTTACGTGTCAATATGTGTGTTCGAACCTATACAAGCATCCACGACCCCTAAATCTTGGGTCTGCCACTGCGAAGAAGAAGCCTACTGCTGAGGCTAAGTTTAAAACCACCGTCAAGCCAAATGAAAAGCCAGAGAAGAAGCCAGCTAAGGTCACAAAGGTGGCAACAGAATGACTCAAAGTCGAAAAGCTTCACAGAAGGCTGTAGCAGCCAAAAAAGAGTTGGCTAAAAGATACCTGCTAAGAGCGTGAAGTTGCCAGCGAAAAAGGCTGCCACAAGGAGGGGAAGGAAGTAGAAGCTCAAGAATAGAAGATTTGTGTATAGGGATAGTCCAATAAATTTTCTGAATCTTGGCGGTTGGTAGATAATGATAGAAAAATAGTCGCACCAAAAAAAAGATGAATGGGGAGCCTGTGGAAAGGGATTTGGGTTTTTTCCCATGAGAATTAAATTAAAACAAAACCACGGACTCCGAGAATCATGTATCGTGTCTATCCGCATGTATAACAATGCGTACATAACTATCTACCCATATGTATCTATCCTCATTTGACTCTAAATTAAACTATAGATACATATTTATATTTTATTAAAGACATATTTATGTTACTTTCAACATCATATGTCACAAAACACAAACTCACGTATAATTCTCATGGGCAAAAACCCAAATCACTTGCCACAGGCTCCCCATTCATCTTTTTTTTGGTGTGACTACTTTTTTATCAATATCTACCAACCACCAAGATTCAGGAAATTTACAGGACTACCCCTACATACAAATTTTTTATTATTGTGCTTCTACTTCTTTCCCCTCCTTGTGGCAGACTTCTTCGTCGGTGACTTCACACTCTTAGCAGTTGTCTTCTTAGCCTTCCCCTTTTTGGCTGCTACAGCCTTTGGTAAAGCTTTTCGACTTGGAGTCATTTTGTAGCCGCCTTTGTAACCTTAGCTGGCTTCTTATCCTTTGACTTTGGCTGATTAGCAACTTTTGCTTTCTTAAGAGCAACCTTAGGCTTAGCCTCAGCAGCAAGCTTAGAATCCAATGGAAGTTTATAGGAGCTCTTAACTTTCACCAGCTTCTCAAAAGCGTGCAACAAGCTTCTTCAATTGGTTAAGCAACAGTTTTTGAAATTTGGTGGAAGATTTTTCTGCTTTTCCTCAATGAACTTGGTAATAACTTATTGGCTCAATTTTGTTGTCTCTCCTTCAAGGTCACAATCGTACCATTAATTATTAAAGTATGGAGCATGAGCAAGAGGAGATCTTTTCTTCCTCAGTGCAGCAGGTTTCTTAGTCTTGGAATCTTTTATTGATTCTCCAGACTTGATCAGGAAATTTTCCTCCTCCCTGACCCATTCAGGAGTCGTCGGTTCATAATCAGCAACCTCATTGGCAATAATTGGTTCTTCAGTAGCCATTTCAAATACAAAAATCAAATTCCCAAATAGGGAGAGAACTAGGGTTAGGAATTATTGAAGAAATAAGGCGATAATTGGGAAGAAAATTCAATTGGTGGGTGTAGATTCTATAAAGATTTCTCCCTTCGATGTAAAGGAAATTTAGATAAATAAACTAAAATGAAACTGCTGACTCCAAGAAAGTATTAGCACCTCTTATTTCAATGGCTACCCTATCATAAGCTAAAGCAGCTTCTTTAGCAGTGTCAAAAGTGTCCAAACAAAGTTCGAGGTTTGTTTCTTTTGTCTTGGATCTTTGCTCCCTATTTTCCCCATATTCTCTGTCTAACTCGATCGTACTTCTTCATATTTTCTTAGAGCGGCTTTATATCTTTCTTCTCATTGAACGTATTCTTTGAAATGGACCTAGTCTTTCCATTCTCAATGATGATTTCCTTTCATGTTGCCTTGAAGCTTTTCCTCCTTGTCTTTAGACAAGTCTGTGGCGTCATTATCCAGCATGTAAGTATGTACAACAAGCAGCAAGACAATAGAACTTTCGCCCACTTGGTTGGTGGATTTCTAGACTCAATTTTTGAGGGTTTATCGACTACCTCATTTTCCTTAAGCTCATCTTTGGAGCCATTGCTTCATGAAAGAAAAAAAAAAGAATGAAAAGTCCAATAGACCAGACATGCAAACTGACAGAGGATATATTAGAACCCCTCTTGTATAAGGAAATTAAATGTGTAGGAAATTTTTTTGTATAAGGAAACCCAATGTGTATTAGTTGTACCATTCCATATTATAAATATATGATACGCAGGGCTTCCAGTTGTTCAAGCCAACCAATTATTTTCTTATTTGCTCAAATGGTATCAGGATCCACGTAAAAAATATCAAAAATTAGCTAGCCTTCTCATCCTTCTTCATCGGCTCCTATGGCAACTCTAACTCGTCTTGTTTTGGTCTTGAAACCTCAGCGTCTCCACCGACATCATGGATCCTTCAATGACAATCACTACTCGAACCCTAGCTAGCCAGACAAACTCCTCCAAGTCCTAACCCGTTTGATGAAGCAACCCAAGTTTTCTCTACTGCTCCTCCAAACTTTTATACTATGCCCACTACATCTTTATCCTCGACCATCAACATGTTGCCTGATTTTCTCTCCAGTGCTCAACCTTCACCCTCTTTCCCACCTAATTTTGGATGGTCAGGCATTCCACCCACTAGCCAGCATGATTATTTTTTCCATATACTTGGTGCACTTAACTTGGGTGGATATGCTGCTCTTTTACCTACATTTAATCCTCCAACCAATATCACCGGTATTGTCACCCATGCCCTTGGTAGCATTGAGCATTATTTGAATTGGAGAACTCAATTTTCTGTATTTCTTATCTCTCATGATCTATTGGAAGTTGTAGATGGATCCCTACCACCTCCATCTCAATTTATCACTAACAATTCTGGCCATTTTATTTCAAACCCGATATATAAGCAATGGCTTTGTGCTGATTAAAATGTTTGCTCTTGGCTTTTTGCCATAATTTTAGGTGATTATTTAGTGGAGGTACGTGATCTCACACATTCCTATCAAATTTGGGATCGTTTACATAAACGACTCTTAACTTCAAGCATGGAGAAAACTGTGGAGTTAAAAAGAAAGCTTTCTAATCTCTCGAGAAACTTTCAACCCAATATATGGAGGATCATGTCACGCCTCAAATCCCATTGGGGCGGACGGGCACCCGTAGTCGTAAAGGCCCGAGAGAACCAACCTATGATCGTGTACATTCATATGCATTCCATTAAATGCACAAAAATCTGCTACGTGTCGATATAATATATTGATGACGGAAGTCATGTAAAGACGTACAAAATAGATACGAGACTTGGACGTTGGGGCCACAACATCTAAAAGGTAAGACACTTCTACGTTTGACTTTACAAGGTCTACAAAGCCTCTAAAAGATATATAACCATGACTAAGGTCGGGACAAGTCCCCGCCTTATACAACTACTACACAGTACCAAAAATATATACAAATGACTCGGAAAGCCCCGAATCAACCTGGAGCTCACCAATAGCCTGCAGATAGCCCGAACCCTACTGTGAAGGTCTACTAGCTCATGTGGCTGCAGCAGGTAAGGTAGGTCCCCCAAGGGACGTCAATACGAAAGAATGTACTGAGTATGTAAGGCTATAAGTAATTGTATGAAATATAGGAACTTACATGGAATCAAATACATGTGAATAGATAATACTGATATACCACCGTACTGTATATGTGGAGCCATGTACATTACATTTATTTCTTTCCTTTTACCTTTACATCAATATACATCATGTAATGCCCGGGACCAACTGATCAGTGGTAAATAACATTGGGATCGGCTCGAGCTAGGCTTATGCCCCTAGAGTTACCACCCATAAATCAATAAATCAGATTTGGCTTGAGCTAGGTTTTAAACCCCAGAGCTACCCCCTGCATCCAATAATCAATCGGGATCTGCTCGAGCTAGGCTTTTGCCCCCAGAGCTGCCACCCGTACTCAACCAAATATGCATTACTTCACTTCTTTAATTTTATTGAGATTGTTACATCGGTGATCATAAAATTATTGGAGATTTGGAAAAATAGTCAACAAATAAGAGACACGTAAATAACAATTGCTAACAAACCTAAAATGAGATACTTTAAAACATTTCGGAGTGGAAACAAGTTTGGTAACGATGTGAACAATAGGTGCGGCCAAAGGATACGGAAAAGAGTAACCTTACATACCTTATCTTTCCAACATGTAACTACAATAATTTAGCTCTTCCTTAAAGCGTTACTCTACAATATGAATACATAATGGAGCTAACATTAAAAGCTAATTACATTACAAGTTCACAAGACGATAATTAACTACTTGACGGGAAGTAAAAACTATCCAACATCCCAAACACATGGTATATCATTCCACCTTCCTTTCTACTGCCATATAACTTCATTCCACCCTCCTACAATACAATTTACTGCCTCACAACACTAATAATACCAAAACAGTCTACACATCAACATAGACGTCACAAATCGACAAGATTTCCCACCAAGTGCATACTTCACATTTTTACCTCAATGAAACTCCACATATTTATTTCATCAAGTCACATAAATACCTTCCACAACAATATACCAAAAATATTCCACACAATTTCAGAATTCACTTTAACATAACAAGAAAGTATTTTCCTTTCACTACACCAAACGTTCCATGCACAATTACGTATAAACATTTTCACAAGTCATACACAAGGAGTAACGAATTAGGTACAGAACCACACTTAAATATACTGAAATTTCATCCATCTAATTCAATTCCTTCAATACCTTAAGTCCCCTTTCAAGTTTAAACCACATAGAAGGCAAATCCTTTACCTATTTAGCAAAAGTGGACTGTTTTACAATAAGTGGACTGCTCAACACTTTTTAAAAATAAAAAATATGATATACACAATCTATTATGCATATAATATATTAATATATAAGGGTAAACACTTACCAAGGCTTGCAAGTGGAAGATCTGTCCAAAATTCCTTAGAGAAAATTAGGGTGGCTAGGGTTTTTGAGAGGAGAAAGTGTTTGATTAAAAATCTGATTTTTGCTAGTGTATTGTGTAGAAAAATGAGCTGAATTTAAGCCTTATATAGTCCCTCCAAACCTCCTCTCCTTTGTTCATCCTTAGCCAATTATTTGGTCAAAAATTCTAAGTATACTTGGTCCATTTTTAATGGATCATCTCCCTTTTTGGGCCCATGTATTTTTACTTAATTTTGGGCCTCAATTAAGTCCATTAGCATAATATTAATTCAGCCCAACAAATTTAGTGGGTAATATACAACCTTTCTCAAGTTCAAATAATTCCAGAAATGTTAAGGTAGTCAAATAAGTTTGGAAATGTACAGGGTGTTACAGCTTCTCTTCGTGAAGTTAAGAATATTGGGGACTCTTTGGCGGCTATTAATTCTCCACTAACTGAACAACAATTGATTGAATATGTCTTTGAAGGCCTGGATGAGAAATATAACAACATTGTTACTGTTGCTACATATTTTGGAGGTTCTATTAACTTTGATAATTTAAGGACAAAGTTAATCATGTATGTCCAACACCTTGCTCATACTTATTCAGTTGCCTCCATTACATATCAAGCACTGGCTATGACAACAAATTCCAGTACCTCCGCAAAGCCTAATCCCAGGGTCTCCAACAACGAAAATATAAATATAGTGCCACCTATAATTCTGGAAATTGGCATGGTAATCGTGGAAATTGGAGAGGTGGCAGGGGTGTGGATGTGGTAACTACTATGGACGAGGGCATGGATACAATGTTGTCCATGGAAATTACAATCATCAACAAGGTCAAAATTCAACGACTCATCGTAAGTACAACATCAAGGACAAGTATCAAGTATATCTCCTAGTTATATTTCTTGTATTGCTTTTTCTACTCATACTGCCACTAATGCTGATATTTCTCCAAAATTTAATGGTAACTTGTCCTCTCCATGAGTAGTTGTTTGCCAATTATGCTATAATCCAGGGCATACTTCTTCTTTCTGTCGTTGTTATTTTCCTGCCCTGGCCAACTCAACTTTGTAGTCTTCAACTCCCACTGCACTTCCTTCAATTCAATCTGGTGAGGCTATTGATGTTATATGGTATCCCAATTCTGCATCATCTTCCCACATGGCCCCATCTGAAGGTATGTTAGTCGATAAGCTTCCTTACAAAGGTACAACTAGTGTGATTGTTGATGATGGAAGTAAATTATCCATTTCTTGTGTTGGACAAGTGCACTTAAAAACCTCTGTTAATCCTTTGGTTCTTAAAAATTCCTTACATGTTCCAAAATTGCAATATAATTTATAGTCGGTCAAACAATTATGTGCTGATAATAATTGCACTATTAATTTTGATGATTCTTCTGGAAATATAAAGGACAAGGACACGGGAAAGACACTACTTCAAGATCCAATGAGAGGGCCGTTTATATTATTTCTCCACAAAAAAATCATGTTATCTGTTGGGTTCGAAATCGAGAGGGCGTCATGCGGAAGCTTATAGTTGCGAACCATAGACGATAAATCAGATCACAAAGAAAAACATACTAAACAATATATTATTAATATGATTTGGTCAAACGACATACATATTAAAAATTAATATTGAAAAGACATAAAATCTATTGGGAGAAATCTCCCCCTAAACAAGACTCTTTAGAGACTACATTGTGGATGTTATTGTGTTGTGATATGAGAAGAGGGGTCTTCTATTTATAGACTTTCAAAACCTTTCCTACAATAAAGAGGTTAGCCAAATATGGAAGAGTTTTATATTTTTCTTTTAGGAAAAGTAAAAGTAATTATGGTATTACTTCTATTTTCCTTTCAAGAAAAATAAAACTCAAATTTGGTAAGAAAATCAGGGCAAAAATCCTAACATTATCCTTGCCTCCTTCCAAGCCTCGGGTGATACTTGGCATTCTAGATTAGGACATTGCGAGTCTACAGTTTTAGATTCTTTGCGTCAAGTTCGATTAATTAGTATTGCATCAAAATTTTTGAATAAATGTGCTTCTTGTAAGTTGGGTAAAACTCATCGACTTCCTTTTAGTGATGTGGAGCATTGCTTAAGTACACCGTTATATTTAATACACTCGGATGTTCGGCAATCTCCTATTGTTTCAAATTTGGGCTATCATTATTATGTTTGTTTTATGGATGATTGCACTAGATATACATGGATTTATCCTATGAAGTACAAATCTGATGTGTTAAATATTTTTTTTGCTTTTCAAAAATTGGTTGGAAATTTTTTTGAGAAGAAAATTATTATTTTTCAAAGTGATGGTGGAAAAGAATTTGATAACGCATCTTTAAAGGGTCATTTTCTTAAATGTGGGACTTATTTTCGAAAGTCATGCCCCTATACTCCGGAACAAAATGGGGTTTTTAAATGAAAACATCATCATATAATTAAAATGGCGCATTTTTCTTTTGGAATTGAATATGCTAGGACAATTTTGGGTAGATGTCAATTATGCTGCTACTTACACAATAAATTGTCTACCCACTCCCCTGTTGAATAATAAATCCCCTTTTGAGAAATTATTTCAAAAATCTCCTGATTATTCATTTTTAAAAGTTTTTGGGTGTAAATGCTTTCCAACTATTTTAACTCAATCCCATAAACTTGAACCTCGTTCAAAATGGTGTATTTTCATTAGCTATACTTCAGATTATAAAGGGTATTGGCGTCTTGAACCTATTAGTGGACGTGTCTATGTTAGTGGGCAGGCCCTTTTTCATGAGGATGTTTCTTTGTATTCCTCCTTGGTTTCATACTTCCCGTCTTCATCACAACATTCTCCCTTGCAATTAGTGGCCACTTTCTCCATCTCTTTAGATCCTCCCACACCTTCATCCTGTTCCATACGAACACTAGTATCCTCTTGTACCAACCCGTCATACATTCCTGAGCCTTAATCTAGCACTTCTTTTGTGACTGCAAATAAGGCATCTGCTCTACCTTTTCTTGTTGAGTCATCTGATCCTTCGACTCTAAATTAGTCCACACTGTTAGGGGTTTTGCCCTGATTTTCTTACCAAATTTAAGTTTTACTTTTTCTTGGAAGGAAAATAAAAGTAATAACACTTTTTCTAAAAAGAAAATATAAAACTATTCCATATTTGGCTAACCTCTTTCTTGGAGAAAGGAATTTGTACCTCTATAAATAGAAGACCCCTAAGCAAGACGGGAAGTATACATAGTTGTAACACCCCGTACTTTTCTAACCTTACGTGACACCTTGGGATCATATCTACATAAGTGTTGAGATGCCATGCATATGTGTTTTATAGTGTCATTGGTGAAACATTTGATATCGGACTTAACATGTGCCATTAGACCTTCGTAGGAGGTGTTTTGTGATTTCGTGGAACCTTTGGGTAAGAACTCGTACACATTTTAACCTCATTTGGTGACTTTAATTCATGTTTACTTGATGGTTAAGATCACTAAGTAAGTATTTGGTAGTGTTGTGATAAGGGATTGGACGATACGTAAACATTGGATAAGTGGCCGAAAATTTCAGCACTTTGCTGAAACTTGCGCCACTACCCTGTTTCAGGGGTGTGGCGCAAGCCACATGCAGCCCAAAACTTCAGAGAAGGCTGCATTCTTGTGCCACTACCCTGTTTCAGGGGTGTGGCGCAAGGCACAACATTATGCCCTTCCCGGACTCGTTTCGTAACGCAATTCTACGACGATTTCTAGATGGTTTCTTTTGGTTCTTTGGAGTTATTTGAGCATTGTTAAAGATTCAAACACTTCAATATACTCCTACATACTCCTACATGATCAAATCATGAAATGTGACTAGTGATCCAAAATGTCCAATGAAACCAAGGGCGACTAGAATTCCAATTTTTGCGATCGAAAGGACGAATGAAAATTGTTTAAAAGAATATTGTCGTGACATTAGGGAATTATGTAAACATGAGAGATATAGTGATTAATACATGAAATTGGATGGGTTGCATGGATATGAGTTCTTGGGCCCAAAGTTAGGCCCAAAATGGAAATGAAAGAATTGGCCCAAAGGGCAAAAAGATCCATTCTTCCACTTTGACCATATTAAATGCCAAATAAAAGGCTAAGCTTGACTTGGGGTCTATATAATGGCCCCAAGATCAGATTTTTTATCATCAAAGCCTCTTATGCCTTTTGGATATTTTTCACAAACATTTCTTTACTCTTCCAAACCCTAAAGCAAATAAACCCTAAGGCATATTTGGACAAGATCAACATATTCCAAGCTTTGGTAAGTGTTTACTCTCATGGATTAACATATTATATGCATGGGAGATTATGTATATTATGCTAGTTGGGTTGACAAGGTGATGAATAGTGTATTTTTGCCTTTGGTGAAAGATGTGTCATCTTGGTAATTTGAACTTGAATTAGGCCTTGTGCCTTTGATGAAAAAGCATGGTATGGACAAAATATGAACATGTATGGTGTTACTTTTGGTATTAAACTTGTTCTTGTTTAAAAGTGGAAATTATGGGATTTTGGCCGATATGTGTTATGAGTTGTATTAAGTTACTTTGATGGATTATTTGTGATGTGTTATGGATAAGAAAGTGTAAAGGAGAAGTATTGTGGTGAAATGTATTGATTTTCATGTATTGGTCAATGTTGGGAATATTATGGAATTTTTGAAATAATAGTATGCTCAATGGTTTGGTCAAGGGGAATTGACATGTTTAAAGGCAAACATGTAACTCATTGACATTGTATGCATTTGTAAAGTACTTGGTGGTTAATGTGAAGTTCGTTATGTATTTATGTTGTAGAGTGACACATAAAGAAGGAGCGGGATTATTGTCTACGCATCTAAGGTTATAGATTCGTATTGCGAATCCAAGGTATGCAAGGTTACTTTGTCCGTATCTTTCTACGGCCAATAGTGTTCACATTGACATTTCTCTAGTTCTATTCCGAAATATACTAAGGTATCCCATATGCAATTATCTATGATCATTGTCATATATTTCCTACTCATTGATCAATTGTGAATCTCTTTTCTCATATTCATGGTTAATGTTCCGAAAGTGCAAATAAGGCTATGTTCCAATATTCCAATAGTGCCTATACTTGTGACTCTTGTTCATGGCTTATTGTCCAATGGTTCCAATAGTATCATGGTGCTAGTGATGTTATATTTCTCATTGATATTTGTTCACATGTTCTTCACTTATTGGTCAATGATTCAAAGTTTCCAACAATGTTGTGTTCCAAAGTTCCAAAGTGATGGTATGATTATCAAAGTATCAATCTCAAAGAAATGAACAAAGTAATGCAAATGTGGTCAATGATCAAGTACGGGTGGCAAGTCTAGGGGCGTAAGCCTAGCTCGACTCGATCCCGAGGTTTGGATTTATGGGTGGCAAGTCTAGGGGCGTAAGCCTAGCTCGACTCGATCCCGAGGGTGGCAAGTCTAGGGGCATAAGCCTAGCTCGACTCGATCCCTATATGATGATATGAAAGACCCACTGATCAGTCGGGGCCCGGGTACATTGTGATATGTCATGACATGTGAGCATTGAGATAAAGAAAGTAATGAAAATAATGAAAGCAATCCACATGGTTTCCAAAGCGTAACATGGTGACTTATTCACATTGAGTATTCATATGTTTTGAGTTCATTGACATATTCATTGACATATTCAATGTGTTGTACAGTTTCATCTGAGCCTTGCATACTCAGTACTTATTTCGTACTGACCCCTCTCGGGGGATTTACCTTACTTGCTGCAGGCGCAGGTCCCAGTAGGCCTCCTCAGTAGATTTCCAGTGTTAGCGGCTCTTTGGTGAGCTCCAGCTCATTCGGGGCTTCTCCGAGTCAGAGTGTATATATGTTTTGGTATTGTACATGTTGTATAAAGCGGGGACTTGTCCCGACTTATGGTTCATTTTGGTCAATGCTCTTGTTAGAGGCTTTTGTAGACCGATGTGGGTGTAATAGTGTAAAAGACACATGTTGTTTTGATTGGATGGCCTCAATGGCCAAGTTTCATATGTATGCCTAAATATGTCCCATGTTCTCCTTTATTCGTATTTCGTAATATTATGCAATGGTGGTTATGAATATTATATGCATATGATTGAGCATAGGCAAAGGTTGGTTCTCTCGGGCCTTATCGGCTACGGGTGCCAATCATGTCTCGATGGGATTCGGGGCGTGACAATAGTCCTTAAAGAATCTTGCTTAGGGGTAGATTTCTCTCAGTAGGTTTTACACTTTTTCAATATTAATTTTAATATATAGGTCGTTTGACCAAACCATATTAATAATATATTTTTTAGTATGTTTTTATTTGTTGTCTGAATTATCACCTCTATAGTTTACAACTAATAGCTTCCGCATGACGCCCTCTCGATTTCGAACCCAACATACACCGCCATCAGCTTCTTCTCCAATACTTAATCCCGGTCCTTCTATACCGAGTTTGCCAAATATTCCTGATTCACCTCTATCATTGTCCACGTTTCATGTCTAGTTAGTAGTCATACCATGCAGACTAGGTCAAAATCTGGAGTATTTATTCCTCGTATTGTTTTGTCCTTGCATACTACTACAGATTATTCATTTATGAACCAGCAACATATGCACAAGCTTCTAAACTTAAATGTTGGCAGATTGCCATGGCAGAGGAATTTAATGCACTTGTTCAAAACAAAACTTGGCATTTAGTACCTTATCAAGCTCACATGAATTTTCTCTCTTGTAAGTGGGTTTATAGAATAAAATACTATTCTAATGGTTCAATTGAGTGTCATAAAGCTCGGTTGGTTGTACGGGGTTTTGGACAGCTGACAGGACTGGATTATCATGATACCTTTAGCCTTGTAGTAAAGCCCGCTACTATTCGTGTCATTTGTCTCTTGTAATTACAATTAATTGAGTCATTAGACAATTAGATTCTTAAAATGCCTTTTTACATGGTGATCTCACTAAAGATGTTTATAAGGCCCAACCTCCATGTTTTATTCATCCTGACTATGCAAATCATGTGTGTAAACTAGATAAATCTTTATATTGGTTGAAACAAGCCTCTCGAGCCTGATTTCACAAATTTAGTAGTTTTTTTTTTTTTGGTTTTACTTGTAGTCGGACTGATTCTTCGATGTTCATTTATCGTTCTTCCACTGATATTGTTATTTTACTTCTTTATGTGGATGATATTATTCTCACTGGGAGCTCTTCTTCTTTACTTCACCATATTATTTCTCTCCTTTCCCATCAATTTCTACTGAAGGATCTTGGTGACCTTCATTATTTTCTAGGGGTACAGGTTGTGTGATCTTCAGAGTCTATGTTTCATTCTCAAACTAAATATGTTCAATATTTGTTTACAAAATTTAATATCCTTAAGCTTAAGTCTGTCTGCACACCTTTATCATCTAGGACCTCGTTGTCATTAATGGATGTAGAACTATTGCCTGATCCTCCTGAATATCGCAGTATGGTCGGAGCATTATAGTACTTGACTATGACAAGGCCCGATATATATTATGCTATGAATCTTGTTTCTCAGTTCATGCATACCCCTCGTACTGCTCACCTTCTTGTTGTGCAACATTATTTTTAGGTATCTACAGGGAATCGCAGATCATGGTCTTGTGTTGAAGTGAATGAAGGATCTTTCAGTGGTGGTGGATTATTCAGATTTTGATTGGGCCGGGTGTCCTGACACTTCTCGTACTACTGGTTTTGCAGTCTTTCTAGGTCCAAATCTAGTTTCCTAGCGTTCTAAGAAACAACCAGCAGTCTCAAAATCCTCTACTGAAGTTGCATATAGTGTTGTTGCTTACACAGTCACTGAGAAATTATGGATTAGGTATCTTCTAAATGAATTAGGTGTGATTATTCATCAACCTGTTAAGGTCTTGTGCGACAATATCTCTGCCACTTATATTTTTGTCAATCCGGTTCTCCATGATCGCAGTAAGCACATCAAGGTTGATTATCACTTTGTCAGACAGGGGTAGATCTATGTATATGGGTGGGGGTGTCACGGCACCCGCAAGTCTTGGTTGAAACTTTGTATATATATGTATACTAGTTCTGGAAACGAGCGTTGCACGTTTATCCCATTGTACTTAATGTATAGATTTTGTATTGCAAATGATAAATTATTTTAAATGACACATAAGTTGATGTTAGAATTTAAATACATACTCGAACATATATAAATACATGCATATAATAAAAATATTTATCTCATAAAATTAACTATTATGCATGAAAATAAAAATTACATTGATACATACATTTTGAATCCCATCATGACTAACCCAAATGCGGTCAGAATTGCATATGAATTTTGCTTTGACTTAAATACATGAGTATTAGAATAATAACAAAGCTAAAAGGAGAGATGACTATATAGTAATTATTGCAGAACATCAAAAGGAAAATACAACATCGTGATGAAAAATATTAGTATAACTAATAACTACGGCTTTGAGGATTTGTTGTAGTATCAAATTGAGTCTTCCATTGTTTATTATCACCGAGATGCAACATGAGGTTCCATTGTAAGGATTGAATCATTTGAATCAGTACTTAAGGAAACAAATAAGTAGCAGAAAGTTCAACCCAAGGATGATGAGGACGTACTGATAGAAGAGGTTATGAATATCATATTGTAAAAAAATTATATTGTACTAACCCAAAAGCACAAACAAAAATCTTCAATAAAAAAAAATGAAAATTGATATACAAAGCAGGAACCAATGGAAGGAAAAAAGAAACATGAGAGATATTTATACTAAGATGTTTAATTTAGTGACTTTTAGAATTCTTTTTTCAGCATTATTAAGACTATAAAAGGTTTGAATAATTATGATAGTGACTTTTGAACTTTTCATCATAAGTAATGGAAGGTTAAAGATTTAAGTAATAGTGATGACTTTTAGACTATTGTAACTTATTCTCTAAATATGTCTTGTATATGAATTTTTAAGTGTATTAATGTTCATCAACAATTTTAACTCTTCCCAAACCCAACTAAAATAATCCATAAACTTGGAGAATCCGTAAAATGCAAATATAATGAATGGCTAATAATACAATATTGATTAATGGGGAGATATGAAAGGGTACTGAGAGACTTTAAGACACAGTAATGAATTCTAAAGTCCAATATTAATTACATTTATTTGATAAAGAAAACAAAAGTAAATTAGACTTTTACTTTATAATTATTTTTTCCAAGAAACCTAAAGGTTTTATCAAAAGCTAATCATCTGAGGAGGTTTTACATTTACGACCACATGAATGGCTCATTTCTCTTTATTGTATATATGATTAGTGTTTAATATTTAATTAATTAGATGATTAATATTATTTTTATTTAGTGTAGGGGAAAAATAGTAATCTAACTTTTGCTTAAAATTCTTCCCAGTTTTAGTATAATATGATATGTATGAGAAAATGTATAAAGTTTAGTCTTGGCACCCAGAGAGGCAATGGGGCACGTAGTGCCACTGGTTGAAAGCCAAGCTTTTATGCTTATTGTTGTGGGTTCGAACCCAGCCTTATGCACTTTTTAAACTAATTTTTGTGATTCATAGTTAAAACAAAATGGTTAGCAACCAGGATTTGAACCCTTGACCTCCAATAAAACTCAAAGACATAAACCAAAGAGCTAGGCTCTTCCTGGCATGCATAATGGATAGTAAATTATAGTTATTCTTTTTAAACATTGATATAGATTATGCAAAACGCAGTGTAGCTATTCTTCAAAGCATTGTGGCACCCGGAACTTTCAAATCCTGGATCTGTCTCTGTTGTCAAAGAACGTGTCTCCCATGGTTATTTAGTTGTTTGTTATATACCTACTCAGCTTCAACTCGCAGATATCTTTACAAAGTCATTATCAGCAACTCAATTCCTATTTCTTAATAGCAATCTGTTTGTGCATCCGCCCCTCCAAATTGAGGGGCGTGATAAAGGATATATTAGAATCCCTCTTGAATAAGGAAAATAAATATGTAGGAAATATTTTTGTATAAGTAAACCCATGTATATTAGTTGTACCATCCCCTATTATAAATATATGATACGCAGGGATTCCAGTTGGCCAAGCCAACCAATTATTTTCTGATTTGCTCACACAAACACTTCACTTATGGCTAGAAATTCTTTGTTTTTATATAAAATTGTTCGATGAACTTTTATCAATATGAGGTGATTGTATCCTATCTCCTCCGATGTTTTGTATCCTATCTCCTCCGATGTTTTTAGAAGGAAATTTAAACAACCAAACTGTTGACTCCAAAATCCCATATGATAAAGCCAAAAAGGATATGAAAAAGAAATACTCTCTCTGTTCTAATTTACTTGGCACCTTTTGTATTTCGAGAGTCAAACGAATTTTGGTTACGACTTTTTTATACATCTTTTAAATGTCTTTGAATTGTCAATTATTGTGACTTCTAGTATTTTTTGTTGGGTTTGGTTGATAAGAAGTGAATGGAAAATGGAGGTAAAAACATGGAAGGAAAATGAAGAGCAAGTTTTCACTTTAAGAAACTGAAGTTCTCCCACATTGGTGGGAGAAAGAGACTTTCTTATGTATATATTGGAATACACACCTTCATGTGGATAGTGAGGCAAGAACAAGACAAGCCTCGCGCCGTCTTCATTGTCGCTCGCTCGGCTCGGCTTCGGCTTCGGATTTGGATTTGAATTTGGCAAATGATTGATCGAGAGACTATCTTTTTGGACAAAGTTTATTTGAAACTTGAGAATTATTATTGATAGTTTAATCCAAAAATCTGATAGGAAATCATTTCTCCATATGCGGACGCACATGAACGGATGCGGACGCATGTCACAACGCACTTCAAAGGGACGCGACCCTTCAAGGCATTGGTTGACACCGGATTGGAACCAGCGCAAGCCAAACCAGTAGCTACTGGTTTTGTGCCATACACTGACTTGCGGCCGCATGTGGCCACCTACGGGCGCAGGTCATGCGTCGGTTCGAAACAGTGTGTCTTTTCTTCAACCATTGCTTCTCTTCTGAAGCACCACCTCTTAGGCTATAAATATGTATGTTTTCCTCAGATGAATGAGATACGAAATTATTATTTTTCACAAGTTAAAAGCTTTCTTATTTACAAAAGAATGAAAGTAAGTGTGATTTACTCCATTAGTTGAGTTCGACGAAGTTCAGTAAATTCCATTGTCGATTTTGCTGAATAGTGTTTTATTCTATCCTGGGAGGAATTAATCCAAACCTTGGGCAATTGTGAGGGGATTATATTCTTTAAGGAAACACAGTCTAACTATGGGCTTAGAACTTTCATTTTAGTCAATTTTTTGGTTTTTACGGGTGAAGGAAGTAACAAAAGATCAACAAGCTTAAAGAATATAATTGCATTTTGTTTACATTTTTCTGCTTCATCTCTATTTCTGTTTAAGGTTGGAGATTAAAGTTAAAGACTTTCTACTCCATTTTTTAACTCGGTTCGAAGAACATAAAAACTTCATCTAGTTAATAAAGTTATTTCTATCGATTTAAAGAACATAAAAACTTCATCGACTGAATAAAACCACATTGATTGTTAACCAGTTATTGAATTTTGTTTGTGTGTGATCAAACAGAAATGGAAGAATCAACTAATGGTATGATGGCTTCTACATTAGTGGCAACGAATGCTAGTTCGTCAATTCGTGTTACTCCCGCTATGTCTGCAGCGGAAAAGCCCAAAAAGTTTTCCAAAAGTGATTTCAAAAGGTGGCAACAGAAGATGATGTTCTATCTGACCACCTTAAGATTGCAGAAGTTTATTGCGGAGAGCATTCCAACTCTACCGGATGAGACTCCAGAGAAAGAACGATTTATGGTGACCGATGCATGGAATCACTTTGATTTTCTATGCAAGAACTATATCCTAAATGGATTGGAAGACAGTCTATATAGTGTTTATTGTGTTTTCAAAACTTCAAAGGAACTTTGGGACGCTTTAGACAAAAAGTATAAGACAGAAGATGCCGTACTGAAGAAGTTTGTAATAGCCAAGTTTCTTGAGTTCAAGATGGTTGACAACAAATCCGTCATGAATCAAGTTCAAGAATTGCAAGTGATCATACATGATTTACTTGCGGAAGGAATGGTCATCAACGAAGCTTTCCAAGTAGCAGCTTTCATTGAAAAGTTGCCTCCTTTGTGGAGGGACTTCAAGAACTATTTGAAACATAAGAGAAAGGAAATGACTTTAGAGGATTTGATTGTTCGTTTGCGAATTGAAGAAGACAAAAAAAATGTAGAAAAGAGAGCAAATGCAAAGTCTTCAATTGCAGGAGCAAACAATGTTGAAACTCCTCAAAAGAAGAAAAAGAGGAAGAAGTCGGATGATGACAGGGAAGCACCTAAGAAGAAAAAGTTCAAAGGAAATTGCTACAATTATGGTAAATTTGGTCATATGGCTTTTGTTTGTAGAGTATCAAAGAAAGATAAAAAGAAAGAGCAAGCAAACTTGAATGAAGAAGTAGACAACCTTTATGCAATGCTTTCTAAATCCAACTTGGTGGGAAATCCAAATGAATGGTGGTTTGACTCAGGTGCAACCAGCCATGTGTGTTCCAACAAGGAATTTTTTTCATCTTATACTTCTTCTGAAAAAGGTGGGACCATTTGTATGGAAAATTCAGCAACCGCAAAGATAGAAGGAACGGGCAAGGTTTGCTTGAAGATGATTTCGGGCAAGATAGTGACCCTTAATAATGTCCTTTATGTTCCAGAAATGCGGAAGAATTTGGTCTCAACATCACTTCTAGTCAAGAATAGGTTTAAGTGTGTGTTTGTATCCGATAAGGTTGTAATAAGTAAGAATGACATGTATGTAGGAAAAGGTTACCTCACCGAGGGCCTCTTCAAACTAAATGTAATCTCTATTGATATGAATAAGATTTCAGCTTCTTCTTACTTACTTGAGTCAAATCATTTATGGCATGCACGTTTAGGACATGAAAAATTATAAAACCATGCGGAAAATGATTAATTTAGAATTATTACCTAAGTTTGAAAGTAACAATGTAAAATGTCAAGTATGTGTGGAATCAAAGTATGCAAAGCATCCTTATAAGTCTATTAAAAGGAATTCAAATCCTTTAGACTTAATCCATACAGACATTTGTGATATGAAGTCTATACCTCGTGGTGGAAAAAGATACTTCATAACTTTCGTTGATGATAGCACTCGATATTGCTATGTGTATCTGCTTAATAGCAAAGATGAGGCAATTGATGCTTTCAAGCAATACAAGAGTGAAGTTGAAACACAACTTAACAAGAAAATTAAAATGATTAGAAGTGATAGGGGTGGTGAATATGAATCTCCTTTTGTTGAAATATGTTTGGAATATGGAATTATTCATCAAACAACTGCCCCATACACTCCACAATCCAATGGGGTTGCGGAAAGAAAGAATAGAACATTAAAGGAGATGATGAATGCTTTGTTGATAAGTTCTGGTTTACCACAAAACTTGTGGGGGGAAGCTGTTCTAACAGCTAGTCGGATACTCAATCGTATACCCCATAGCAAAACAAAGTTCATTCCATATGAACAATGGAAAGGAAGGAAACCCAGCTTGAAATATTTCAAAGTGTGGGGGTGCTTGGCTAAAGTACAAGTTCCTAAACCCAAAAGGGTTAAGGTAGGACCAAAAACAATTGATTGTGTTTTCATTGGTTATGCAACCAATAGCAAAGCATATCGGTTTCTGGTTCATAAATCAAAAAATTTCGACATTCATATGAATACGATAATTGAATCAGATATGTCACGCCCCGAATCCCATCGAGACATGATTGGCACCCGTAGCCGATAAGGCCCGAGATAACCAACCTTTGTCTATGCTCAATCATATTCATAACCACCATTGCATAATATTATGACATACGAATAAAGGAGAACAAGGGACATATTTAGGCATACATATGAAACTTGGCCGTTGAGGCCATCCAGTCAAAACAACATGTGTCTTTTACACTATTACACCCACATCGGTCTACAAAAGCCTCTAACAAGAGCATTGACCAAAATGAACCATAAGTCGGGACAAGTCCCCGCTTTACACATTATGTACAATACCAAAACATATATACACTCTGAATCGGAGAAGCCCCGAATGATCTGGAGCTCACCAAAGAGCCGCTAACACTGGCAATCTACTGAGGAGGCCTACTGGGACCTGCGCCTGCAGCAAGTAAGGTAAATTCCCCGAGAGGGGTCAGTACGAAATAAGTACTGAGTATGCAAGGCTCAGATGAAACTGTACAACACATGAATATTTCAATGAACTCAAAACATATAAATAATCAATGTGAATAAGTCACCATGTTACGCTTTGGAAACCATGTGGATTGCTTTCATTATTTTCATTACTTTCTTTATCTCAATGCTCACATGTCATGACATATCACAATGTGCCCGGGCCCCGACTGATCAGTGGGTCTTTCATATCATCATATAGGGATCGAGTCGAGCTAGGCTTATGCCCCTAGACTTGCCACCCTTGGGATCGAGTCGAGCTAGGCTTACGCCCCTAGACTTGCCACCCATAAATCCATATCTCGGGATCGAGTCGAGCTAGGCTTACGCCCCTAGACTTGCCACCCGTACTTGATCATTGACCACATTTGCATTACTTTGTTCATTACTTTGAGATTGATACTTTGATAGTCATAACATCACTTTGGAACTTTGGAACACAACATTGTTGGAAACTTTGAATCATTGACCAATGAGTGAAGGACATATAAATAAATATCAATGAGAAATATAACATTACTAGCACCATGATACCATTGGAACCATTGGACAATAATCCATGAACAAGAGACACAAGTATAGGCACTATTGGAATATTGGAACATAGCCTTCTTTGAACTTTTGGAACATTAACCATGAATATGAGAAATGAGATTCACAATTGATCAATGAGTAGGAAATATATGACAATGACCATAAATAAGTGCATATGGGATACCTTGGTACATTTCGGAATAGAACTAAAGAAATGTCAATTGTGAACACTATTGGCCGTAGAAAGATACGGACAAAATAACCTTGCATACCTTGGATTCGCAATACGAATCTACAACCTTAGATGCGTAGACAATAATCCCACTCCTTCTTTATGTGTCTACAAATATATAACTAAATTCACATTAACCACCAATTACTTTACAAATGCATACCATGTCAATGAATTACATGTTTGGCTTTCAACATGTCATTTCCCTTTGACAAAACCATTGATCATACTATTATTCCAAAAATTCCATAATATTCCCAACATTGACCAATACATGAAAATCAATACATTTCACCACAATACTTCTCCTTTACACTTTCTTATCCATAACACATCACAAATAATCCATCAAAGCACCTTAATTCAACTCATAACACATATCGGCCAAAATCCCAAAATTTCCATTTTTAGCCAAGAACAAATTTAATGCCAAAAATAACACCATACATGTTCATATTTTGTCCATACCATGCTTTTTCATCAAAGGCACAAGGCCTAATTCACACTTAAATTCCATATACCACAAATCTCATACAAAATCACCAAGTACCATGACCAACTTTTCCAAGCACAACCAACATGATATACATATTCTTTTATGCATATAATATGTTAATCCATGAAAATAAACACTTACCAAAGCTTGGAATAGGATGATCTTGTCCAAATATGCCTTAGGGTTTATTTGCTTTAGGGTTTGGAAATAAAGGAAATATTTGTGATATTCTCCAAAAGTGATAAGAGACTTTGGGAAATAAAAATCTGATTTTGGGGGACTTTATATAGACCTCAAGGAAGCCTTATCCACATTTGGCATTACATGATATGTTCACTTGGTCAATTTTTGAAAGAATGGGTCATTTTTGCCTTTGGGCCTTATCTTTTGTTCCATTTTGGGCCCTAATTTTGGGCCCAATAACACATATCCATGTAACCCACCAATTTTCATGTATTATTCACCTTATATCTCATGTTTACATAATTCCATAATGTCACGACAATATTCTTTTAAACATTTCTCATTCGTCCTTTCGATCGCAAAAATTGGAATTCTAGTCGCCCATGGCTTCATTGAACATTTTGGATCACTATTCACATTTTATGATTTGATCATGTAGGAGTATGTAGGAGTGTATTGAAGTGTTTGACTCTTATGCTCCATGAAATCACAACACACCTCCTACGACGATCTAATCGCACATGTTACGTCCGATATCAAATGTTTCCCCAATGACACTATAAAACACATATGCATGGCATCTCAACACCTATGTAGATATGATCCCAAGGTATCAAGTGAGGTTATAAAGTACGGGGTGTTACAAGATAATGCTGAATTTTTTGAAAATATTTATCCGTATAAAAATGAATGTGAGTCATCTAGTGAAAAATCTAAATGACATCGGGAAGTGTCAAAAGGAAGTACACCTAATGAGGAAAGTCCAAGACGTAGCAAACGTCAAAAGACTTCAACTTCCTTTGGTCCTGAATTCTTGACATTCTTAGTCGAGAATGAGCCTCAAACATTCAAAGAAGCAATGTCTTCTTCAGAAGCACAATATTGGAAAGAGGCAATCAATAGTGAAATAGAATCCATATTGAATAATTATACATGGGAATTGGTTGATCTTCCTCCAAGAAACAAACCATTGGGTTCTAAATGGATTTTCAAAAAGAAAATGAAAGATGATGGCACTATTGATAAATATAAGGCAAGACTAGTTGTCAAAGGGTTTAGACAACGAGAAGGTCTTGATTATTTCAACACATACTCGCCGGTAACAAGAATCACATCTATTCGAATGTTGATAGTGTTAGCCACCGTGTATGGTCTTCAAATTCATCAAATAGATATGAAGACAGCCTTCTTAAATGGAGAATTGGAGGAAGAAATATACATGGAACAACCTGAAGGGTTTGTAAGTCCAGGAAAAGAAAATAAGGTGTGTCGACTTGTTAAGTCGCTTTATGGACTAAAACAAGCGCCCAAGCAATAGATCAAACCATGTTGTCAAATGGATTTAAGATCAATGAATGTGATAAATGTGTTTACATCAAGAACATTCCCAATCACATTGTCATTATTTGTTTGTATGTGGATGATATGTTGATAATGAGTAAGGACATTTCCGACATAAATGCTACTAAGCGTATGTTTGCTAGCAAGTTTGTTATGAAAGACTTAGGAGTTCCAGATTTGATCTTAGGAATTAAAATTCTAAGGACTCCTCAAGGTCTAGCTTTGTCTCAAACTCATTACATCAACATGGTACTTGAAAAATACAAGTATTTGGACTTCAAAGTTGCCAAAACTCCAATTGATGTGAATCTTGCTCTCACAAAGAACCAAGGTCAAAGCAAGTCACAATTGGACTATGCAAGAGTGTTGGGAAGTTTGATGTATATCATGAATTTTACGCGACCATATATAGCATGTGCTATTAGCAAATCAAGTCGGTACACAAGTAATCCCGATCAAACTCATTGGATGGCAATGAAGAGAGTTTTGGGGTATCTAAAACATACTCAAAACTATTCTTTGCATTACCACAAATATCCAGTGGTAATTGAAGGATATAGTGATGCAAATTGGATCACCAGGTCAAATGAAGTGAAATCCACAAGTGGATATGTGTTTACTCTTGGTGGAGGAGCAGTCTCTTGGAAATCATCCAAACAGACATATATTGCTCGCTCTACAATGGAATCTGAGTTTATTGGCTTAGACAAGGCCAGTGAAGAAGCAGAATGGCTACAGAACTTTTTAAAAGATATTCCTTTGTGGCCAAAACCAGTGGCTCCTATATGCATACATTGTGATAGTCAAGTGGCAATAAGAAGAGCTGGAAATGTTATGTATAACGGAAAGTCTCATCACATACGACGAAGGCATAATACCGTTAGGCAAATACTCTCTAGTGACTTATCACAGTTGACTATGTGAAGTTAATGGATAATGTGTCAGATCCACTTACAAAAGGCCTAACTAGAGAGGCGGTTGATAAATCATCAAAGTGAATGGGTTTATGGCCTAGAAAAAGTCATTGTAATGGTAACTCTACCTAGTTAAATGGAGATCCCAAGGTCTAGGTTCAAGGAGATCAAACAAAGTTACGAATGACGATTCAACATTGTCACTAAAAGTATATCCATTTCCATGATATGACAATGTTCAAGAAACAAGGATAAAGCTTAAGGTTTGAAGTTTTTTAATGGTTTCTAAGTTTGGCAGGAATGACCAAATAGTTTGTCTATAGGATAAAATGGTTAGGAATCACCTATGTGAGTGCGAAGTGGAAGCCACGTCAAGGAGAATAAGAGCAAGGTCAGTTCTCTACGCACTCATGAAACCAGGACGTGTTCATGGCTGAAACGAATAAAACACTGAGAACCAAGAATGGTTAAGGATTGATTGTGTGACATATGTTGTCTAGGTATACGTAAAAGCTCGACAGTTCAAAGATATCAAATCTACGGATTGACCAAGGATACCGACGTATGTTCACTATGGAAAGTTCAAAGGAAAACCTACTTACCCAGATGCGATTAATCCTTATTTGTAGATCACAGAAGTTTTTATATAACATAGCCATTCCCCATTTATATGGGGGATTATTGAGTTTGGTTGATAAGAAGTGAATGAAAAATGGAGGTAAAAACATGGAAGGAAAATGAAGAGCAAGTCTTCACTTTAAGAAAGTGAAGTTCTCCCACATTAGTGGGAGAAAGAGAATTTCTTGTGTATATATTGGAATACACACCTTCATGTGGATAGTGAGGCAAGAACAAGACAAGCCTCACATCGTCATCGTCATCGTCGTCGCTCCGCTCGGCTTCGACTTCGGCTTCGGATTTGGATATGGATTTGGATTTGGCAAATGATCGATCGAGAGACTATCTTTTTGGACAAAGTTTATTTGAAACTTGAGAATTATTGATAGTTTAATCCAAAAATCTGATAGGAAATCATTTCTCCATATGCGGACGCACATGAACGGATGCGGAAGCATGTCACTACGCACCTCGAAGGGACGCGACCCTTTGAGGCACTGGTTTACACAGGATTGGCGACCTGCGCGCGCATGTGGCACCTGCGGACGCAGGTGACTAGCGCAGGCCAAACCATTAGCTACTGGTTTTGTGCCATACGTTGACCTGCGGGCGCAGGTCGCGGCGCAGGTCATGCGTCGGTTCGAAACAGTGTGTCTTTTCTTCAACCATTGCTTCTCTTCTGAAACACCACCTCTTAGGCTATAAATATGTATGTTTTCCTCAGATAAATGAGATACGAAATTATTATTTTTCACAAGTTAAAAGCTTTCTTCTTTACAAAAGAATCAAAGTAAGTGTGATTTACTGCATTAGTTGAGTTCGACGAAGTTCAGCAAATCTCATTGCCGGTTTTGCTGAATAGTGTTCTATTCTATCCTGGGAGGAATTAATCCAAACCTTGGGAAATTGTGAGGGGATTATATTCTTTAAGGAAACACAGTCTAACTGTGAGCTTAGAACTTTCATTTTAATCAATTTTTTGGTTTATACGGGTGAAGGAAGTAACAAGAGATCAACATTTTTTACATAGTTTTCAAATATGTAAATTTTATTTCAAAAAAATTAAAGATTTCATGTCCGAGTTTACGGTCACAATTTAAACGTAATGAGACAAGATGGGAGTGACTTCGGTGGAGGACAAGATGCGGTATGCGAGGCTGAAATGATTCGGGTATGTGCAGAGGAGATGTATCAATGCCCAAGAGAGGAGATGTGAACCAACAACTTTTTTTGCAATCCCTTTCTCTTATAATGAATAAACTTCTTAGAGGGTCAGACACCAAATTCTTGCAAAACGCACAATTCGTTCTACTACCTTTTCATTAAAAGATCTCCTTTAGTCCAGATACATAGCCTCTTGAAGACATGCAAAAACAATATGGATTCACATTTCCTTTCCTGTAAGATAGGACTATTGATTTACAGAAAAAAAATCATGATTGTTTAAAGAGTACATGTTTATTCAGAAGAGACTGAAGGATCTTAATTCACACAAGTGTTTCTAGACAGATAAAATATGGCAAATGTCATATATAGTAAACCATTCATGCTACTCATCACACGCTTCATGCATGGCTTTTGTTATGTAACAGGACAATAGTGGGATTGTGTTTCTTTTATTTTGGGCGTGCGATTAATAAAATGATTTTGTGTTGTCATATAATCTCTCGCAATCCATAATAAGAAATACATGTCGTGTATAATAATCGACAATACATCGACTTGTAGTCCATAATAAACTATGACCTACACTTAGCATGCAGAACACATTTCATATTCGTAAAGCAACACCACACTTTTAATCTGTATAATCTTTTCTTCATATTCTATACCATTGATTATCAACTAACAAGTCGATAATCAACACTCGGTGTAGTAGATAATACATGACATTGACTTCCATAATAATAAACATCAATTGTTTGTCTTCTATAAAATAAAAAAAATTCAAAGGGATAGAAGTAGAACAAAGATAAACTATTAAAAACTAATTTTAAGTCTAACATCTTAAAAGATTTAAAATTTTCAAGGCTAAACAATGAAATTGTCTGTGAAAAACATCATAACCAAATTCAAAAATTTAAAAACATTATAAAATGAAATGTCTCACATCTCATACCAATCATTGAAAATTAGTTGTCTATTTCATTGTTGATCTTGTTGATCTTTTCAACAATGTTCATCACTCCATCAGTAACATCAGTTGTTTTCTTAACAGTACACTTTATTTTCTCAATAACATCAGTTTCAGCGGGGACCTCATCAGTGGCAACATCTTCAGCGGGGACCTCATCAATGGCATCTTTAGTGGGAACCTCATCTGCCGTGGCCTCAATCAGCTCCTCATTTTCACCGGCAATTTGATGAACGACCACATCAATGACATCTGCATTTTGAGCGGCTTATTCAACTGAGACCTCATCTACCTTAGGCCATTTCACCAGCAACTCCGTCAAGTACCACATCGGTGAAATCTTTATTGTGAGTAGCATCTTCAACTGGGACATCATCTACCTTTGCCTCAGTCAGCTTCTCTTCTTCATCGGCACCGGTAACTTGATCAGGGACCACATCGGCGACATTCGCTGCTCTTCTCTGCTGAATCCTTATTTTGAGCAACTTCTTCACCGGATACCTGCTGAGTTGTCCTTCCAAGGCATGCAGCTACTACTTCAAAGACTCCGGCAATATCTATGAGGGTCCGGGTAGCGGTTTGGGAAGTTCTTGGTTCTGGACTAGATGATGAGGGGAACTATCCACGTGTTTTTCCTGTATTTTTAGACATTATTAATAAAATTACACCATTGTGGAATCAATTAACAATGATAGAAACTAGATTTATTCACCTTTCTCTTCTTGCTTCCTCACATAATTCACCACAATCTTCAAATCACTCTCTATCTTCGACAGACGCTGAAGTACTTCCACATTCCCAAAACTTAAATTATGTGATTGATCTGATGTGTTCTTACTTGGTCCCACATGACTATCAGAATTTATTGCGTTGCTTTCCCACCAATGTCTACATCCACATCATCATATCTATCCCTTCCGGGACTCATTGGTGGAGACTCAATGACAGTGACATATCTAAATTCAAGCTTTAAGGCATCAACAATGACAGTGACATATCTCAATTCAAGCTTTAAGGCATCAATGAACTTATCTTTTACCTTATCCTTGTAAGGCACGAGTGTTTTCATTTAATCCTGCTCCATCTCGCGCATGGTAGGGGCAAGTTAAGGGTGCACAATCTACAAATAATATTAACTATTAGTTACTAGTACTTTCTCCATCCCATTTTATATGACCTACTTTGATCGGGCACGGAGTTTAAGAAATAAGAGAAGACTTGGTTATGTTTACCAAATTGTCCTTTATTAAATATTTACTACTACTATCTTTAATTAAGCAGGACCAATAAGGGTAAAACAGTAATTGTACTTTTAAAAAGTTATCAAATAAGAAAATGTGACATTCTTTTTAGGACGGACCAAAAAGAAAAGTAGGCCACATAAAATGGGACGGAGGGAGTATTAATTTTGCAAAGCAATTGACAAAAAAGAAATAAAATTTTTTACCTTTGAAGATCCCACTTGAGGCCTAAATGGATCACCTTCTAAAAGTACACCAATTTTTTTGGTGTGCCATCTAAGCATTCTAGGGATGGGCAAAGGAGAATCATCTTATTTTGCAGTATGTCTCCCAACATTCGAAAAAACTTCATATATCTAAATTTGCAAATATAAAAACAATCAAATTGTCAAAAATGGTTGTCAAACAAATTCTATAATTGATTATTGATATGAGGCTAAAAACAACCTAATTTTACCATCTTTTGCCTCACATTAGATCTCTTTTTGGTGTCATCTTGCGCTTAAATGATGTGATTTACACTTGTGTTTCATGATTTGATTATGTAGGAGTGTATTGAAGTATTTGGAGCTTTAACAAGAAGAAAAGGAGCACCAAGGAACCAAAAGAAACCAAGGAAGGATCAACGTCGCAATGCATTGCAAAACAAGTGCGGAAAGGCCAAAATAGTTGTTCTTTGCGCCACTGCTGCAAAGCAAGCAGTGGCACGAATTTTACTTGTTGAATGGAAACTTGAAGGCTTGCGCCACATCCCCTAAAGAAAGGTGTGGCACAAGTTTAGGCACTGTTCTAAAAATTCGGTTGTTCCTTGCGCCACAGCTCCGCTTTTGGGTTGTGGCGCGACTCGGGGTCAATCCTAACCCGAATGGGATTGGTTTTAAACATTCTAAGGGTTCCTAAACCCTATATAAACCCCCCTCCCACTTTTTTAAACATATACAACTGATTTGGGGAAGCCAAAAGCTAGGAAAAAGCTCAAGAACAAGGTCAAGTTTATTTCTTTTATTTTATTTTTGGTTTTTGCCTTGTAAACTCATGAAATCTCTTCTTTCAAAGAGATTCATGAGTAGCTAAACCTCTTAATTTCTAGGGTCGTGGTTGAACATGAAAGTTGTGTCTTGAACATCATATTGTCTATTTTGATTTCCATTTATTGAGTTATTTATTTCTTCTTGCTTTCAATTATTCGTTTGATTGATCACCTTGCGAATATTATCTATGGCTTATTTTTTGGACTTGAAAAGGGGAACGAAAAGTGAAAAAATAGGAAATAGGGCTAGTTTGTGAACCTTATAGGGAAAGGGAATCGATTCGTCACTGAGGATAGAAATATACCCTGTGACCTAGCTTAGTTGAAACAGACGATATCTTTATGCACTTCACTATTAACCGACGACCATAGAAACATAGGCGTTAGGGATAGTCGAGTAGGCTTAGAGCTGTTGGGAAAACGCTCAATATAGCTACAATTAACCTGCAACCAGTAACTCAGGAAAGCAAATTAGACGAGTGATTGGATAGAGCAACTGCATTGTCAAAACACTGCAACCCTAGATCTCTTCTCAAATCTGAATTACAACACAATTAATCCACGACTTGTCTCCAATTGTTTTTATTTACATTCAAAACATACAAATCACTCTTAATTATTGGTTACCGACTGAATAACTCATATAAGAATTCAAACTAGGATTTTAATTCATCAAATCCCTGTGGGTACGATATCTGGACTTACATCCTTTATTACTTGTACGACCACATACACTTGCATGTGCGAAAGGACGCAACAATTATCTAGGTGGTCGATAAAATACCATAAATGGTCAGGGAAAGCCACAGAGAGCATATGATGCAATCTCCTTATCAAGATGTGCCTTTTTCAACTTCTTCTTGTCACTTTTGTTCTTCAAGTAGTACAAAGTCAATGCATAGGACTCCTTTCCACATGGATATGCTTCAAAAAAATCTAGAGAATCCACCACTTTTATGAAATTTGGGTCCACATCCTTCGAAACATCTCTTGTAAGTAACATAACATGCAAGAACCTCACCAGAAAACATTTAAGCTTTTCCAACTTCTTTAGCCTATTGCCTCTAACAAGGGCCAATAGGCTTATTCCTGTCACCTTCTTATTGCGGATAACCTTATCGTAAAAGTTTTCACTATCCTTATATGTCATTAACAATTTTGATTCACACGGATATGATGAACACCTTAAGTCCGTGATCAGAGCAAACTCATTCAAGCCAAAATAAGTTGGCTTGTCGTTAACACAAAACCACAACTTATGAATCTTCTCGTTTTCTTTAACATGATGGAGAAGCATAGAAAGGACCATCTGTCTATTGAACTTGAGATATTGTGGCATCTTTCTAAACTGACCAAGGCAAGAGCACTTGAACCTATGTTTGAGTTTTTGATCTCTTAAAAGCTGTAAAAACTCAACAAACAACTTCATCCTACACCTAATCACTATTTTGCCAGAAACCAACGAACTTCATCCAGCTAAGTAGCTAGATCATACTTCTCTACATGAATGACCCTTGAACACTCTGGAATGGAAAGAGGATTATTATCATCATTACTGCCCTGCTCACTAGCCCCATCTCTACTGCACTGGCCCCACCACCATTGCAACGATCACTACTGCCCTTATCTAATTCAGCATTCGATTCATCAATGTACTCATCGATAATAGCCATTGTCTTAGAATTTGGCTAATGTTCAGCCTCTGCAACTTTTTTCTTTTTAGAATCTCTTCTAACTTCTTCACCACTTCTTTTCTTACTAGTAGAACTATTCTTTGAACTCCCTCCTCTACCATTAGCCATTTTTAATGATCTACATCGAATAGAATACAGTCGTTGGTCAATAATGATATAAAAGTAACATTAACATACTATAGGTCTATTAATCAACTACAAGTTGTCCTCATAAAAAATGAAACAATAAGGCTATGAACAAAAAATCCCTAGAAGACACAACCAAAATAAAATCACATTATCCATAAAAATCAATATTCTGATATGCTACAAGACCACTTATAAGACTACAAGTCTTTCTCATAAAAAATGAAACAGGAAGGCTATGAACAAAAATTTATAGAATACACAACCAAAATAGATTACATTCTCCATAGAAATCGATATTCTGATATTCTACAGGACCACTTACAAGAACACAAATTCAAAAAAATTGCTACACTTCTATTAACATTAATCGCTAAATTTTTAAAGTCGTTTAACTTCTAACATAACACAGAATCAAGAAATTAGATGCAAATAACACATATTTTCCATAAACAAATGCAGAGTAACAAATTAAGCTCCAAAAATTTTTTAAAAAAAATCAATTTTATGAACAATAGGATTGCCAAAAAAACACTACAAAATGCACCTAAAAATGAGCAGAAGAAGAAGATAACTTACCGGAGGATGATAATTTTGAAGCTCGGACGTTGGGGGAGAAGAGAAATCAAAAATGGAGAGCTTGGGGTTTGTAGAGTTTCAAGAGAGAGAAGCGGGAGAGTGGGGGAGAGTGTAGAAGAAGTTACTATACTTGAGGACTTGTGTTTATTTTGGGAAGTTAAAAGGGACCTAGGTAAATTTTAAAAAAAATACTTTTAGGGGAATTATGTCACGACCCGAATCCCATTCGGACCGGACTGGCACCCAGAGCCGATAAGGCCCGAGAGAACCAATCTTCACTCATGTACTCTCATATGTATACTCGCGTATGAATATCATTTTATCTCATGTAATTATGCGGAAGACATGAATATGGAAACATATGCCATAAATATATACCAACTTGGCCGTTGGAGCCATTACGTCAAAATGAACGTACATCTTTTACTTTCATGATACCCCACATATGTCTACAAAGCCTCTAATATATACATGACCATGTCTATACAATATTTACAAAATACCAAAACCTAATGAACACATGTGACTAGGGAAGCCCCGAAGCAACTGGAGCTCACTAACAATCTGCGAATATCTCGTCACCTACTGCGGAGATCTACTAACACCTGGGCCTGCAGCATGTAAGGTAAGTCCCCCGAGAGGGGTCAGTACGAAGAAAGTACTGAGTATGTAAGGCCATATGAAACTGTAGTAATACATAAGTACTTTCAAGAAATTAAGCGTAAAAGAATAAGAATAATCAATGTGAATAGACCTCCAACCTGGATATGTGGAACCATGTTCATTACCTCTATATTGATATACTCATGCAAGGGATATACTCTCATCTCTTTTACTACAATCTTTATTATTATTCACTCAATTAGTTAGTGATTCATAATACCTTATGGATCATCTCCTTATAAGTAAGTATATAATACCGGGCCTCCACCTTTAGTGGGATATAATGTATATGTATATAGTACCGGGCCTCCATCTTGGTGGGATATATATAGTACCGGGCCTCCACCTTTGATGGGATATAATAAATGAGTATATAGTACCGGGCCTCCACCTTTGATGGGATATAATAAATATATAACATAGCATAGTATTGAGATTGTTCTATCTTGAACTTACACCCTTTAGATTGTGATCCATACTCAATGAAACATATAGTAACCATACGTACATCACTTATCTACAAATATTATACCCTTTAGATAGTTATGAGAGTAACACATTAAAGATCATGACACTAATTGAGCACACTCTTACATACACATCTTATTTCACTCCTTTACCTCATAAGATTGACATCTTCACTTATGATTATACTAACTTGCACATCCCCCCTCTTATTATTCTTATGAGATTGGTACAAAGATATTCATAAAAATATTGGACTTTGGAACATGACGTGATTGGAGAATGCTTTTCAAGAATAACTAGCTTCTTTTTACTTCTTACCCTCCTTTAGATAATTATTCTAGAATCACAACGTTAAGACTCCGCTGGAACATACTATTATGAGGACTTTGGACCCATGTCCATAGTTAGGTAACTCATGAACAACAACGACTAAAGAATGAGGGATACGTGACTTAGGAATGAATAGGTTCTCCTTACGTGGTCACTTTCCTCTTAATAACTTCTTTTAGTTGTTACAACAACATTATGAGAGCTTAAGCATTTCAGTCCATGGATTAGGAGACGTATGAATACCAATCGGTCAATGAATAAGAAACGTATGGATAGCAATATACATCAACCTGAATGAGATACCTTAGCATATTTTGGAATAGGACAAGTGGAATATCAATATGAACATTATGTGCTGCAGAAAGATACGGACAGAGTAACCTTACATACCTTATCTTCCCAATGTAAGTACACAATCCAATATGTGAGCACAACAATTCCGCTCCGTCTTTACGTTTCACTCTACATCACAAGTACATAATGGAACCAACATTAACCACCAACTACCCTACAAAAGCATATGACAACAATGAGTTACATGTTTATCTTTAAAATGGTATTTCCTTCTCTACAATACCATTTACGGCATTAACATACCAACAATGTCCCATTCATTCCATACATTGACCACAAGCTACATTTCAAGTGTATAAGACAACCATAAGTTACATGAGTTCCCTATTCACCCTTTACAATACCATTCATGGACCTTTTCATGCCAACAATACCATAACATTTTATACATTGACCACAACATCACATACCAATAGTATTTCACCACAAGTTTTCTCCTCTACACTTCCTCATAAGCACCATATCACAATTATTCCATTAACTTGCTTCAATACACCTCACAACAACAAATCGGCCAAAATCCCATAATTTACACTTATAGAGAAATAACAAGTTTAGGACCATAATAACACCATACATGTTGATATTTTATCCATACCATGCTTTTTCATCAAAACTACAAGTCATAATTCAAGTCACAATCCCATGGATATCACATCTTTCACCAAAAACACAAAACACCATGTTCAACACTTCCAAGCATAACCAACATGAGTTACATACTCTTCCATGCATATAATATATTAATCCATAATAATAATCACTTACCTAGGCTTGGAAGATGATGATCTTGCTCCAAAGATGGCTTAGGGTTTGAAGAGCCACAAAGAGTTCTCTAGAATTCTCAAGAAAAAGATAGAAAAGCATGTGTGTTGTTGTGTATTAAAAATCTGATTTTTGGCCCCCTTTTATAGACCTTTAATTCCATCCTTAGCCACTCTTCTCAATCATTGACAAGTCAAGGCAAGAATGGGTCATTTTGACCCATTGGGCCTTTCATGTTTTGTTTATGTTGGCCTCAAATTAGGCCCAAAAGCCCATATCATCTTAACCCACTAACATCAATGTGTAATCCATAATATACGCGTTACAACGATGTTCCCACTCAAGAAATTCATACTCGTAGCCTCAATTCCAAAAACAAGCAATTCTAGCCACGTATGGCTTATTTTGACTACAAGGGTAAAATCGTCATTTTGATGCCAAATTCGTCCTCGAGTAATTTTATCATACCAATATAATATTTCACTCATTTCATGTATATTCTCATGGTTGTAGAAGAAACATGGCAAAAATCGGCTCGATACGTCCTCGGGCACCCTTGGGACTTAAGAAAAATTCCAACTTTGAAAAGTGGCCAAAACCAGCGTGGCACGCTCTTGGGCGCGCCAGCTTGCTGCCTCTGGACTAAAAATTTTAGCCCAGAGCAGCGTGGCACCCCCCTGGGCGCGCCCCACCCTTAAATTTTTATTTATTTTTTTTTATTTTTTTTTTTTTAACTTATTGCTCTCAAAACTAAGGTAAACATGTACGGGGGTGTTACAAATTAATAGCCTTAACCCTTTTTTTTTCCTTTTTCAACCAAACCCTAAAAATTAAATCAAAAATAATTGAGTGGGTATTTGGAATATTATTGTGTCAAATTCTCTCTAGTTTCCAAATGCTAAGTTCCCTGTTAAGGAAATGTAATATCTTGTCCTCTTATAATTTGAAAAAAAAGAAAATGATACTTTCATATCTCTTTTTCTTACATGTAAAAATAAAGATATCTTATAAAAAGGTCATAAAACTATTCAAAAAAATAAAACAAAAGGTAGTAAAGGAATAGAAAATCAATTCTCCCTAAATGTTGTATCCCTTATCACAAACGAGGACCGCAGAATTTACATCCACTAACTTAAAATCCTAGACTCACCTTTGTTATGTTATTTCTGATTTCTCTAGAGTTTTAGATAGAAAATTTCCATACATTAAGGATGTCATAAACTCATCAGTGACTTTCATGTTTCAAATGATAAGAAAAGGGAATCTCTTACCCTCTTATAATTTAAATAGAAGAAAATAACCTTTTTTCAGATCTCTTACGTGTAAAAGTGAAGATTTCTTGTAAAAAAAGATATAAAACTAAAAAATTTGTAAAAAGAAAAATAAAAAATCATTTTTTGCAAATAAAATGTGCAAAAACAAGCAGATCTAAAGCAGTAGAATGTACACATACATAAGTTTAAAAAATTACTTGTAGAAGCACATAGAAATTCAAATGTCACACATAGATTACGCTGGTGGCCCAAAAAAGATGTAAAAAAGAAAAAGCTGAGAATTGAACAAACCTTGAAAAGAAACTTAAAAGCTCCCAAACAAAGCAGTGACTTCGATCTTTTGTCTTGCCTTTAAATCTTTTGAATTTTGATAGTCATTTATTTAATTCAAACTTTAGCAACACATCATCACTATATAGAAATGGTAATAAGTCAAAATACAAATAACTACTTTGTATTTGAATTTGTTTCATAACAACCTTCCATTTTCACCTGTTATTCTTATCTTATGTGTGCGGACCAATAAAAAAAGAATCAACATAAATAATTTACTAAATAGCAATTGCAACTTAGATTTTGTTACCAAATTTGATCAAAGTTATGCTAATCTAACTTAACAATGATGAAGCATATACCATCCAAATTAACCAAGTGAGGGAAGTCACGTTAGTCTCAAATACTTACGTCATAATCACATTAGTTTAGCCTAATTTTTTGGTAGTTTAATACATGGTAACTCCTATAATAAGAAAAGATATAAATATGATCCTTCTCTATGGATCCTGCTCCTCTTTATTTCCATTGTCTCCATTTTCCCAAGTTCTTACCTGGATGGGAGACACATGGCATGGGATAAAATTAGTGGGTAAGATTTAATTAACTAAAGTGAGCTTCTAACCATGATTTAACTAATTAATGCTTATTACTTTTAAAACTTTATTAATACTCCTTTTGTCAAATTTATTCTCTTTTTTCTCCTCTTTCGTGTAAAACAATAGTTGTTGTAAAAAAAATTGGCTTCACCAAATATTATGACGGAATTTTTTTTTTCTTTTCGTGAATCTGAATATGAATCAAGCAAAGTATTATAATAACGCAATTGAGCATCATCGATATTATATATAAATAAACAATTAGCATAATTAAAAGGAACTTGATTATTAAAATATGAAAGTGTCTTCATTCCTACTAGCTAATACCTAATTTTAAAGAAAAGGTGTCTAATGATTAAAATTAGAGCAATCAATATGGGTCAGGCCCGTTGGGCTGCCCCGGCCCAGCCTGTAATTTGATAGGGTTGGGCTTCAGTTTTTGCAGGGCTTTTTAGCCCAGCCCGAATAAGCTCGTGGCCCGTGGGGCTTGAGCAATGTGGGTTGGGCCGGACTGTAGGCCGGCCCGTGAGTCAAATAAAAAATAATTTAAAAATAAAATAGAGTACTAAAAATAATAAAAGAGTCCAAAGTCCACACTCAAAATCTATTTAAATTGTTATAAATATTTAAATTTAATTATATTTATAAAATATGTAAATAACCACAATATAAAATTAAGTAGTACTAGGTTTAAACAATTAAACATTAAAATATCAGTTATATTGATACTCATTAACTATTTAGATTGCTTACTAATATTTTTATTTGGTTCGAAGGGTATCATATCAAAAGTTGTTTAGTTTCGGTATTAGGATTTGTTTTTTTGGTGTATTGGAGGCTTAATTAGCAAGTAGTAACACTATGTAATATTGTTTTGTAAATATTTATGTTTATTAACATTCTAAAATTAAATTATAGAAATAATATTTTTTTAAAAGTGGGTTAGCCCGTGAGGCCCGCAGCCCACAGAGTGATGGTGTGAGCTTGGTGCTTTATGGCCCATCATCTTGATGGGCGAGTCCGGCCTGGCCCGTCAAACTCCAAAGCCTGTGTGGGCTAGCCCGAATGGGCTAGACCGGCCCGTATTGACAACTCTAATTAAAATGAAATCCAAAGATTAATTCAAAAAGAAGTTGAAAGATAGACACAGAAAAAAATGGAGAACGTAGAAAAAAAAAAAGAGAAAAGGTAGGAAGAAAGAGAATTTTTAAAAATATATTTATGGATAAAATAATTTTTTAGCTATAATTATGGGTTTACTAAAAAATTTGAAAGAAAATATATAAAATATTTATTATTAAAATCATGATTAGAATCTTACTTTAGTTAATTAAATCTTAACCATTAATTTCAACTCATGTCATGCGTCTCTCATCCAAGTAAAACCGTGAAAAAAATGGAGACAATGAAAATGGAGAGGAGCCGGATCCCTTTTCTGTCATTTGAATCAGAGAATTTTTTAAGGAAATCAGGCTTTAAGCCAAAAATAAAGGAATCAAACATTAATATTATATTATTCTTAGTAACTAGAAGCTACAACTTGAGTGCGGATATCAAATTGCATTTTGATAGACCCTCGACTAATAACAGGACCTCAGAGGGTAAGACATAAACTTCTTGCAAAAATCACCATTCATCCTACTACCTTTTCATTAAAAAGGAACCCAATAAGACACAGCTAAAAGATCTTTTTTAATCCAGAACCACAAATTATGACTATTTAAAGAAATAATAATAAACTCAGTGTAATCTCATAGGTAGGTCTAGAGAGGAAAGAGTGTCATAGACCTTTCTTCTACCTTTAGAAAGTAGAGAGGTTTCCAATAGATAATCGGCTTAAAAAAAACAATCAAAAAGAGATAGTAGCAACAAGCAGAAACAATAAGATAATTAGATAGCCAAGGCTAATATAACATGTAGAAAAAAAAATGAGAAACAAGAATAATACTCATGCATAGAGAAAGGAAATGGAATACGTCTGACTACCTATTAACCTTCTACCCTAATTCTCAACCTCCACCTCATGAGCCTGAAGTTGCGTCATATCTAGCCTAACTACGTTTTCAATAAAAAATCTCCTTTAATCCAGATACATAGCCACTTGAAAAAATGCAAAAACTTCCTTTCCAGTAAGATTGGGCTATAAAAGTGGAAGATCAACTAAACTTTATTGTTTAATGAGTGTGCATGTTTTTTCAGAAGAGCCTGAAGGATCTTGATTCACACAAGTGTGTCAAGATAGATAAAAGCATGGAAAATATCATATACAGTAAAACACACATGCTACTCGTTACGCTTTTCATGCATGACTTTTGTTATCGATACATATAACTAAGGTAATTAATTTATTATTTCCCTTGACATAGCAATATCTGGGATCCCAATATCAGAATGGACTGTAACAAAGAGAAAATTCCAAAATGAAGTATAAACACAGTATACAAAAGCAAGCTGCAGTTTCCTCTATATCAAAAACATGCAGTAAAGCATTACCAATACATGCTTTAAGAACATCTCAATTAGTTGGGAACTAACCAAGTTTAACATTACAGATAATGTACAACAAAATACTAAAGCATTTTCAATCCCTGGTATCATCAATGGTAAAGATGGTGGCATCAAAATTAAGAGGATGCAACTTTTGTCTAATGGGTTCAAATGAACCTAGTGTTCTTCACATGGTACATAGATATCCCCTTCAGAAGCGGATCTTTGAGTTGATTTTCTTCGGCGGTGGCTTGAGGATGTTTGTCAAAGCATTAGCACCTCTTATTTTAATGGCTGTCTTATCATAAGCCAAAGCAGCTTCTTCAGCAGTGTCAAAAGTGCCCAACCAATGTCGGGCTTTTTTTCCTTCTCGGATCTCTGCTCCCCATTTTCCCAATGGTCGATGTCTAACTCCCTTGTACTTCTTCACATTTTCTTTGAGCAACTTTATAGCTTTCTTCTCTTTGGATGTCTTATTTGAAATGATCCTGGTCCTTCCATTTTCAATGATGATTTCCTCTATATACATGTCCTTTCATGTCGCTTGGACTTATCTCCTTGAAGCTTTTCGTCCTCATCACTAGACGAGTCCGTGGCGTCATTGTCTTGCACGTAAATACGTACAACACGCGGCAAGACAACAGAACTTCTGCCCACTTGGTTGGTGGATTTTTTGACACACTCAATTTTTTATGATTTTTCGACTTCCTCATTTTCCTTGAGCTTGTCCTTGGAGGCCATTGCTTCATGAAAGAGTACAAAAAAAAGAAGCAGAAGTAGTCCATCAGACTAGACATGCATACACACCAACACCCCATATCATATGGACAAAAAGGGAATAAAAAAATATACTCCATCTGTCTCAATTTATGTGTGGCACCTTTTGAATTTGGAGAGTCAAACGAGTTTTGATCACAATTTTTTCATGTCTTTTAATTATTTTGAATTGTCAATTATTTTGACTTATAGTATTTTTACATAGTTTCCACATGTTAAATTTCCTTTGCAATTTGAATAAAAGAAAATGATTACTAGATCTCTTTTTCTTACATGTAAAAATAAAGATATCTTATAAAAAGGTCATAAAGCATATATATATATATATATATATATATATATATATATATAAAGAAATAGAAAATCAATTCTCCCTAAATTTCGTATCCATCATCACAAATGAGGACCGCGGAATTTACACCTCACTCACTTAATTTTAGATTCGCTTTTGTTATATGTTATTTCTGATTTCTCTAGAGTTACATATAGAAAATTTTCATACATTAAGGATGGCATAAATCCATCTACAACTTTCATGTAGTTCAAAAAATAAGAAAATGAGATATGTTGCCCTCGTACAATTTGAATTTAAAAAAAATAACTTTCAGATCTCTTACGTATAAAAAAAAAAAACCTTTAAAAAAGACATAAAACTAAATAAAATTGTAAAGGGATAAAAAAAAAAACATTTCTTGCAAATAAAAAGCACAAAAACAAGCAGATTTAAAACAGTGGAATCTACACATACATAAGTTCCAAAATTTGCTTGTAGAAACACACAGAAATTCACATGTCACACATAGATTACTTCAAAAATGCAATTGATGGTGCACGCGGCCCAATAATGATAAAGAAGCTAAGAATTGAACTACCTTGCAAAGAAACTCAAAAGCTCCAAGGCAAACTAGTAACTCTAGATAATTAACTAAAGCAGAGGATGAGATTGTACCAGAGTCGTTCAAAGAGCCTTCTTTTTATTCTATTTTAGACCTTTTGTCTTGCCATTAAATCTTTTAAATTTTGATAGTCAATTATTTAATTCGAAATTTAGCAACATGTCATTACTACATAGAAATGGTAAGAAATTAAAATACAAATAATTAATACTTTGTATTTGAATTTGTTTCATAATAACCTTCCATTTTCACCTGTCATTCTTATCTTATGTGTGGACCAATAAAAAAAAGGAATCAACATTAACAATTTACTAAATAGCACTTGCAATTTAGATTTTCTTACCAAATCATTAAAAAAGGAATCAACATTAAGAATTTACTAAATAGCAATTGAAACTTAGATGTTGTTACCAAATTTTATCAAACTTACGCTTATCTAACTTAACATTATCTTCTCATAAGGCAATTGTAGCGTAAATTCAATGGGCCTAATTTTAACAATGATGAAGCAAATACCACCCAAACCAAGTGAGGGAAGTCGTGTTAGTTCCATCTCAAATACTTACAACGTCATAATCACATCAGTTTACCCTAAATCTTTTAATAGTTAAATATGTGGTAACTCCTATAATAAGAAAAGATATAAATATGATTCTTTTCTGTCGTGGATCGGAGGATTTTTTAAGAAAATCACGCTTTAAGCCAAAAATAAAGGAATCAAACATTAATATTATTCTTAGTAACTAGAACTGACAAGTTAGATGTGGTTATCAAATTGTATTTTCGATAGATCCTCGGCTAATAACAGGACCTCAGAGGGTCAGACACCAACTTCTTGCAAAAAGTACAACTCATCCTACTACCTTTACATTAAAAAGGAATCCACTAAGACAACTAAAAGATCTCCTTTAATCCAGAACCAAAAATGAAGTATAAGCCCAGTTAACAAAAGGAACCTGCGGTTTCCTCTATATCAAAAACATGCAGTAAGCATGACCAAAGCACTGTACATCCCAATTATTTGGGAACTAACCAAGTTTAACACTTCAGATAATGTACAGCAAAATAGCAAGGCATTTTCACTCCATGGCATCATCTGTGGGTAAAGATGGTGGCCTAAAGAAGTTGATCTCCCCCTCCAGAAGCGGATGCAGCTTTCGTTTAATGTGTTCAAATGAACCTAGTATTCTTCACATGGTACATATATGTAAATGTGAAAAACTACCAAAGTTCAATAAATATCAACTTTTGAACTCATAATTTCAAAGGTGCAGTGGCTCCGCCTATGGAAGGTTGAACCAATCAAGTTTAACTAAACTATGGATCCGCCTTCTGTCTTTTTAGAGGAGGCACGATGAAGTTGATCTTGATGGGGTTGAAATTCTTCGGAGGTGGCTTGAGGATGTTTGTCAAAGCATTAGCACCTCTTATTTCAATGGCTGCCTTGTCATAAGCCAAAGCAGCTTCTAAAGCAGTGTCAAAAGTTCCCAACCAAAGTCGAGTTTTCTTTCTTGTATCTCGGATCTCTGCTGCCCACTTGCCCCATTTTCTCCGTCTAACTCCTCTGTACTTATTCACATTTTCTTGCATCAAATTTAAATCTTTCTCTTCTTTAGACGTCTTCTTTGAAATGACCTTGGTCTTTCCATTCTCAATGATGATTTTCTTTACACACGTCCTTTCATGTCCTTTGGACTTCTCTTTTTCAACCTTCTCCTCCTCGTCACTAGACGAGTCCGTTGTGTCATGGTCCGGCATGTCAACACGTACAAGACGCGGCAAGACTTTGGAAATTTTACCCACTTGATTGCTGGATTTTTTGACTCCTTTCTCCTGAAGCTCTTCCTTGGAGGCCATTGCTTCATGAACGAGAAGATAAAAAGAATAAAAAGCCCATCAGACCAGACATGCATACAGTTCATATATGATTAGAAATTCTTTCTTTAAGTTTTATGTTATATTGTTTAATGAACTTTTATCAATAGGAGGTGATCGTTCCCTATCTCTTCCGAATTTTTTAGAAGGAAATTCAAATAAAAAAAAATTAAAAAAAAAAAAAAAAAACTGGTAACTCTAAGAAAGTTTTAGTACCTCTTATTTCAATGGCTGCCTTATCATAAGCCAAAGCAGCTTCTTCAGCAGTGTCAAAAGTGCCCAACCAAAGTCGAGTTTTGTTTCTTGTGTCTCGGATCTCTGCTGCCCATTTGCCCCATCTTCGTTTTCTAACTCCCTTGTGCTTCTTCACATTTTCTTGGAGCAGCTTTATATCTTTCTTCTCTTTGGACGTTTTCTTTGAAATGACCCTGGTTTTTCCATTCTCAATGATGATTTCCTTTATACACGTCTTTTCATGTCTCTTGGACTTCTCTCCTTGAGGTTTTTCCTCCTCGTCACTAGACGAGTCCGTGGCGTCACTGTCCGGCATGTAAATACGTACAACACGTGGCAAGACAACAGAACTTTCACCGACTTGGTTGGTGAATTTTTCGACCTTGTCAATTTCTGAGGGTTTTTCGACTGCCTCATTTTCTTTAAGCTCGTCCTTGGAGGCCATTGCTTCATGAAAGAGAGAAAAAACCAGCACAAAAAGTCCATCAGACCAGACATGCATACACTTCATTTATGATCAGAAATTTTTTTAATTTGCATTTAAAATTGTTTAATGAACTTTTATCAATATGAGGTGATTGTATCCTGTCTATCTCAAAAAAAAAAAAAAAAAAAAAAAAAAGAAGAGGTGATTGTATCCCGTCTGTTCCGATGTTTTTAGAAGGAAATTCAACTAAAAAGGAAATAAACAAACAAAAATCAAACTGCCGACTCCAAAATCCCATATCATATGGACAAAAAGGAAATGAAAAAAATAATACTCTCTCCTTTGGCACCTTTCCAATTTTGAGAGTCAAACGAGTTTTGACCGAGATTTTTTCTTGCCCCTTTCATATATTTTGAAATTGTCAATTATTGTGACTCATATAACTTTTTACAGAGGTTCCAACTATGTAAATTTTATTTCAAAAAACTTAAAAACTCCATGTCCAAATTTACGATCACAACTTAAAAATTCGATCTCAAAGTTCGAACTGTGCCACATAAATTGGAACATGCTTCCCTGATAAACATGCTTTGTTATCAGCGGCTAATCATACCTTTGTGAATGGTACTAAATTTTGTATGCCTTCTCACAAATGAAGACTTGGTGCAGTAGAATTTACACCCACTCTCCTAAAATCCTAGATTCACTTTTGTTATGTCATTTCTTTAGAGTTTCAAATAGAAAATTTCCATACATTAAATATGTCCTAAATCCATCAATGAATTTCATATAGTCGAAGATAAATGCTCAAAAACAAGCAGACCTAAAGCAGTAGAATCTGCACATATAAGTTCTAAAATGTGCTTGTTTGTGTGTGTAGAAGCACACAGAAACTCGCATGTCACACACAGATTACTTCAAAATTGTAGCTGGTGGCCAAAAAAAAAAAAAAAAAAAAAAAAAGAGATAAAAGATGACAATGAACATACCTTGAAAAGAAACTCAAAAGCTCTCAGACAAACCAGTAACTCTGATTTTCTGAATCTTCTCTCTGTGGCTTCATAGATATAAAGTATCCGAGTATATAGAGGGTTTGGGGAGCTCACCAAGTACGTAAGACTGGAACTTTGTACACTATCAAGTCAACTAAAAGATATTTGCAGGTAACCATCCATAATATGTTTAGTAACCTGAAGAAACAAAGGCATGTAACCTGTAACATGTTAAAATATACTAAAAAGTTGAAAAAAGAAAAAAAAAAAGAGAGACACAATCTTGTATATAACTTAAACTTGTTCGAATTTGCATGATCTACAAGTGGCGGCTGCAATGACTGAAAAGGTTCTTGAAAATATTGTGAGTTGAGACTCGTCAGTTATTGTTTTCTGAAGGAAAGAGTCATTTATTGCCATTTAGCTTACATATAAATAGATACAAAAGAAGAAAAGAATAAACAAAGCAAAAATAAGTAAGGAAAAAGGCTTGCCTTCAATAGTTAACCTCTCTTCTTTCTTTTTTTTTTTTTTTTTTTTGGCTTTTCTTTTTTTTACTTTTACACTTCCCTTCGTACTGTAATGAAAACTCTTATGAAGGGAGAAAGAAATGATTTGTGAAATACACTGCCATCTGTTGGGGCTACTCTTGTGATTTATGGTCCAATTTTCTCTGTACAAAAGGACTATATTAGAAAAAAGGACAAATTAAAGGATACACACTCTTTTAAAAACAATTCTTGACACACAAAACAAAACCTCCATGGAATACGCAATATATGATATACATGGGAAATTTAAAATATTTCTTTAACATTTTAAATGCATTATCTCATTCATTATTATTATAAATAAAGACAGTACAAGTATATAAATAACCTAAAATTGATCATACTAATGTAATATTACATGTTGTGAATTTCAGTAGTTTTTTTTTGTCACCGCCTGCCTAATTGGACTTTCCCAACTCTCATTTTAACTCAGGGGGAAAATATAACATTGAGAGACTTTTATAATTAAGGAAATTCAAATCATAGGACATAAATACAATGCACAAATAATACTGCAATGACATGTTCTTTCCTCTTGCCTTTAAATCTTTTGCATTTTGATAGTCATTTATTTAATTCAAACTTAAGCAACACAGCAATCATAACTATATAGAAATGGTAAGCAATTAAATACAAATAATTAATGCTTACTACTTGAATTTGTTTCATAAAAACTTCCCGTTTTCATCCGTCATTCTTTTCATATCTATGAACCAATAAAAAAGGAACCGACATTAAATAATTTACTAAATAGCAGTTGCAACTTAGATTCAGTTACCAAATTTTATCAAACCTATGCTTAACTATCTTAACATCATCTTCCTATAAGGCAATTGTAGCGTCAATACGATAAGCCTAATTTAAACAACGATGAAGCATATGCCACCCAAACCGAATGAGGGAAGTCGGCTGGTCCCATCTCAAGTACTTACCTTACAATGTCATGATCACATTAGTTTACCCTAATTTTTTTGATAGTTTAACGTGTGGTAACCCCTCTAACAAGAAAAAGTATAAATTTGGTTCTTTTCTGTCATTTGGATTAGAGAACTTTTGGAGGAGATCAGGCTTTAAGCCAAAAATAAAAGAATCAAACATTGATATTATAATTAGTAAGTAGCAATTTAGCACCTAAAACTTAGATGTTGTTACCAAATTCTATCAAACTTATGGTTAATTATCCCATTGTTATCATCCTGCAAGGCAATTGTAGTGTCAATTACAGACCTAATGTAGACATGCGTGAAGCATATGCGGCTCCAACTTTAACTAAAAAAGTTCTAACTTCACTCTCAAATCTAGATTATAGGCATTCTCTCTCGTCTATCTCAATATGACCATTGATCGATTATTGGGAAATGGTTCCACAAGAGCAAGTATATTTTCGGCTATAATTAACAATCTCTTCCTTTCTGTTCTTTAGTATCTTAATTCATTGATTTCTTCTATTAATTAGTACGTTTGCATGTCCTAATTTTTTTTTCCTCTACTTCATTCGAGGCAGTGGTATGGACTGCGTACACTCTACCATCCCCAGAACCCAATTTGTGGGAATACACTGGGTATGTTGTTGTTGTTGCATGTCCTAATATTTTTTAGGAGGATGTGGGAGTGACCTCCGCGATGGACAAAATGAGGGAGGTGAGACTCAGATGGTTCAGGTATGTGAAGAGGAAATGCACAAATGTTCCAGTGAGAAGGCGAGAGAGGTTGATTATGGTGGCTATGACGAGAGGTAAGGGTAAGACAAAGAAGTATCGGGAAGAAGTGACTAAACAGAACATGAGACACCTGCAGCTTACCGAGGACGTGACCCTATATAGGAGATAATGAAGGTCGAGTATTGGAAAAAATTGACAAATTGGAAGATGGAGAAAAAATTGACAAATTGGAAGAAACAAGATCTCCCTTTAGGCGGTAGAATCACTCCAATCAACCGGGTTCTTGTTGTGGTTCCTACTTATACAATGTCTCTTTTTTAGGGGCCATTCTCCGTATGAAGCGCATGGACAAATTGAGGAGAGACTTTCACCGTGAAGGCAACAAACAAGCTCACTTCTACTCGCTTATTAATTGGAAGACAATATTAAGGATAAAAGAGGGGGATTTGGGAATCAAGAGCTTGAGGAGCCATAATGAAAGCTTATTATTGAAATGGCACTTTAGAGGAGAACCTTGGTACAAAAATTCTCTCTTGAGAATCAATGGTGCACCAAAGTATCCACAGCACCTCATGGCACTGGAATCTGGAAGCATATTAAAGGGTGTTAGAACAAATTTGAGGAAAATATGGGCTTCACTCTTGGAAATGGAGGAAAATAAGGTTCTGGGAAGATGCATGGATGGGTCACACTCCTCTTAAAGATCAATTCCCTGATATCTATAGTTTCTTCTTCACAGCACAATTGAATAATTGCTGAATTTTATAAAACGTAAGGATCTAATCTCTTTCTTAGAAGGAACTTAAATGACTGGAAAGTGGAAACATTATGTCTTTAGTTTCTACTTAGCAACATAGCTTTGGATTATAATACAACAAATTCTATTAGAAGGAAGGAACATCCCAATGGTCTCTTTACAATCAGAAGTTGAGACAGCTCGTTGGAATCAAGCAATGACGGAGTTTCTTCATTATTGGCCTTGGAAAAGACCTGGTAGCAAGGCTTTTTTGAAGGTCTCTTGCTTCACTTGGATTGTGGTTAGGGAAGCTTGCCTCACTTATTCCCACCTTAAAAAGAGGAGATTTCAGCTTCGCAGTAGGTGCCTAATGGGTGAAGAACACTCTAAAGATGTTGACCACCTCTTCTGGCATCGTAAAGTTACTAGTCAGTTGTGGTGCATGTTTTTGGCAATCTCAGCATGTCTTGGACAAAGCCAAAATCCATCTTTAGGCCACTATAATGTTGGAACAAAGAGGGATTGTGAGTAAAATCACAGAAGACTTAGAATACCATTCCTCAAGCTATTTGGTGGATTGCATGGCTTGAAAGCATAGCAGAATTTTTGAAGGCAACAGAAGAAACATACATAATCTTAAACAAAGATGTATATTATTACTAGATTCAGTCTTATCAACAGCGAAAAATGCAAAAAAGCTCTAAGAACTAAATTTGGACTTCTCTTATTCTTGTTTTATCCACTAGTTTGATGTTTATTGTTTCCAGGAAACCAAATTGGAAAAAGATGTGCAATCATATGCTAAACAATTATGGGCTTGCAGATGGATGAGATGTGGATTTCTTGAGGCTGAAGAGAGCAGTTGAGGTATCCTGATAATTTAGGATAGTTGAATTGGGCTAGGGAACAAATGGATATTATAGGAAATTACTCTGTTTCCTATAGATTTGACTCTGTACAACATTCTTTAAGCTGGTACCTTACAGGAGTGTATGCTCCTCACAGTAAATACAAGAAAAATGATTGTTGGGAGGAAATTGCAGCAATGAGAGGGATATGTGGAGGTCCTTGGGTCACATGTGAAGACTTTAACACTAAAAGACGAATGGTGGAGAGAAGGGGTTGCAATAGAATCACACCTAGAATGACTGGTTTTTCTAGGTGGATTGAAGAGATGGACTACATGATCACCATTTAAATCAGTATAGTGTTGCCAGATTAGATAGATTTCTATACTCCATGAAATGAGAAGAATCTTTAAGAAGAAAAACGCAGAAGATCCTTCCGAGGGTCATATCTGATCATACGCCAATAATTCTGGAATGTGAGCAATTGGGAGAGGAAGAGCTAACTCTGAGAATTGATGGCGTGAAGAAGATGGCTTTACTGATCTGATACACAAGTGATGGAGTGAATTTGATTACAAACTTAGCATCAAACTTAGGTCACCGAAAACAAGCTTAAAGTTTGGAACAAAGCAAAATTTGGAGAGTGAGCTAACAACAAAAGCAGCCGCTCAACGAACCGGCAAATCTGGATTTAGTGCAAGATGTCAGGGTCCTGACTGAGGAAGAACTGATGATTAAGGCCACCATTTTAGTGGAATTAGAGGAGCTAGCGGGAAAAAAAAGGAATTCAGTTGGAGGCAAAAATCAAGAATACTTTGGTTACAACAAGGAGATAGAAATAGAAGATTTTCCCAAAGAATGGCAACTGCTCACAAAAGATATAACACCATTGACATGTTAGTGGTTAGAGGAGAAGAAATAGAGGAACCTGAAGAGATTAAAGTTGCCATGGTTGAATTTTATGAGAAGTCATACTCAGAATCTGAAGAATGAGAAGCCAAGTTTTGAATATAAGGTGGCCATGGTTGAATTTTATGAGAAGTCATACTCAGAATCTGAAGAATGAGAAGCCAAGGTTTGAATATAAGGTGGCCACGGTTCAATCTTATGAGAAGTCATACTCAGAATATGAAGAATGAGAAGCCAACTTTTTAATATAGCGACTGTCCAAAGATATCAAAGGAATAACAAGATTGGATTCAAAGATCCTTTATATAAACCGTAGGTTTACAAGTCGTCATTCCGTGTGCAGTGGACAAGGCACTAGGTCCTGATGGCAAAACTTTACCAGGGGCTTTTATAAAAGCTGCTGGGAGATTTTGAAAGGAGACATTATGCAAACAATTTCCACCGGAATGAGATTTTAGCGAAGTCTTTCAATGCTACGTTCATAGCTCTAATACCAAAGAAATTTGGAGCTCAAGAACCAAGTCACTAACAGATTTCAGACCTATAAAATTAATAGGGGGAATTTACAAGTTCACCTCCAAGCTACTCACAGAAAGACTAAAGACTGTCATGGAGAAACTAGTGGATGTGAATCAGATGGCCTTTCTGCAGAGCAGATAGATAATGGATGCAGCTTTTCTTGCTAATAAGTTGGTGGACTCCAAAGGGAAATAGGAAAGGCCAGAAATTCTGTGCAAACTTGATATTGAAAAGGTCTACGACAATGTCAATTGGGATTTCCTTATTAACATACTAAGGAACATGGGTTTTTGATAAGTGGATCAACTGAATTGCACATCCCGTGTGAAATTCTATGTCCTGATAAATGGAAGTCCTAAAGATTACTTTCAATCCAATAGGGGTTTGAGACAGAGATCCTTTGTCACCCTTTCTTTTTCTACTGGCTATGAAGGGGCTTAGAAAAGACAACTTCAATGGATGGATTAAGGGGTTTGGGTCTCAAACTAACAGAGGTGAATGCATGGAGATCACACATCTGCTTTATGCATATGACTATTTGGTGTGTTTTTTTTTATAATCATGGTTCTGGACCAGCCTACGCACACCTAGACTAATTCCACGAGATACCTGCCACCTCCCATTAGCAGCAAGTACTAGTTTACTCTGTCCACCAAGGTTTAGAACAGTGGGAAGAAATCACCTGCCTCTGCTAGGATTTGACTTGAGACATCATGGTTCTCAACCCACTTCATTGAGCAGTACATCACACCCTTAGGTGCAACTCTTTGGTGTTTTATGAGGCTGAAGTTGAATAAATCAGACATTTAAGGGTTATTTTCACCATTTTGAGGCCACTTCAGGCCTTCATTTTATAACTAGAATAAGACCATCTGATATCCCGTGAATCAGCTGAATGACTTACATTTTCCTATAGATGAGAAAATCAACAAATGGAGAGTGTCTTTTTGTGGCAAGGTATATCATGTGTAGAGGAGCAACAGCATACCCAGTATATTCCCACAAAGTGGAGTCTGGGGAGGGTAGAGTGTACACAATCCACACCACTACCTCAGAGATGAGGTAGAGAGGTAGTTTCCGATAGACAAATTGAAAAGGACTTGTTGTGGCAAGGTAACAATAACAAGAAAGGCTATAATCTAGTCAAGCGGGAGAACATGGTGTTATGGGGATTAAGAACCTCATATTCCATATCTAGACAAGTCTCTTCTCCCAATATGGATAAGGAGGTCCAGTAGCTAGGACAGGTCCCTTTGGAAGAAGTACATAGCACAAAAATATGGTTTTATGAACCACTAGACAACACAAGAAGTGAAGATTATATATGGATGCAGTGAATGGAAAACTATTTGAAGGATGTAGAGTCAATTCCATGTATGGAAAACCATTAAAGGGAAGCCCGGTGCACTAAAGATCCCGCTATGCCCGGAAGCCAAGGAAGGGCCCGACCACAAGGCAGAGGTGGTTTCCACGGCTTGAACCCGTGATCTCCTGCTCACATGGCAGCAACTTTAACAGTTACTCCAAGGCTCCCCTTCATGTATGGATAACCATTACTCCAAAATAAGTTTAAATGAGAAGATAACATTTCCATTAACTTCCATACTAAAATGAATACCATATAGGAAAGTAAGTTTCGCCCCTTTTTGGTTGAAAATTTAATTTAAAAAACAGTCAAATATACCATTACACTATCAAAAATAGTTTAAATATAAACCTAATTATACTTTTGGTCCAAATATGCCCCTTCCGTTATATGTGTCAAGCTCAGAATCAAATGACCTAATTAACTCATAGCCAATTCTATACCACATGGAAAGAAAAAATAAATTAGTCCCGCCCTTTTTTTTTGGGTTGAAAAAATTAATCTCTTCCATTAAATAATCATTTAAAAATGAGCAGGTTAAAACCGCATGGTTTCAGAAACCGAGTAGGAAAAAAAATCTCAGTTTACTAAGAACTTCTTCAAATACAACTATCATTAACAGAATTTTAGTGTTCGAACCTTTACAAGGATTGCTAAACTATTGCAGCATTATTTTTTTTTTCACAAAATTGATGTTAAATTCAGTGAAGAAAAAGAAGAAAGGATAGAGGAAGTACTATTTACCTTTTGTTGCCGTGAAAAGCTACCGGCTGAGAACAGAAGCGGAGGCAGTGGCGGTGGGGTTAGGGCGGTGGAACCTAAGAGCCAAACAAGAGGCACATGTTTTTGAAATTTTATATTTGGCCAAAAAATAAAATGAAGTTAAGAAAAATAAAATAAAACTTGAGAAAAAAAAAAAAGAAAACAACTCACGACGTCGTCGTTTTAGTGCTTAATCCATTTTCTTTAGTTATCCACTATTGACGTGGCACATATTTTAAAAAATAATAAATAAAATAAATTTTTTCTTTATCAATTATCACTCTTTAAATATAATCAATTTTATATTTTAAAAAATATATTAAATAATAAATAATATTTATTAACAAGATAAAATAAATATAAAATAATAAATTATTTATTAATTTTTTAAAATTAGACAAATATCGTTAGATATTTATTTTAGAAAACAAAAAGATAGCACAAACTAAAAAGACAATGACCATGCATAGAAATTGAACCGACCTCTTATGAAACATATTGAATTTATGCCCAATATTTATATTTACTGAATTAATAAACTTATGATATGTGTTTATATATAAAAAAAATTAACTTAATGATAATTAGCTAAAATTTTATTTTTATCTTATTATAACAATAACATAAATCTCACAAATAGAATCTAGGAGGGTACAATGTGCCAAAAAAATGAGATGTTCATCTACTAGTTAGATTAATAAACACATAGGCAATTAAATAGAAAATCTTATTAAGAAATATTGGCTTTGTAAGTTGAAAGTCGTAGTCAGTTAAATTTGAAATTACTTTCCTACTTCTAAATTTTTTCTAATTCACTTTAATTTTAATCAATCATGTTTCTAGCATTGGCTTTTTAAGATTGTCTTCAATTTCTTGAATGTATTGTTAACACTCAATTTTGACCCTCCACAATTTTTGTTAATTAATTAAGGTTCTTCAATTTCAAATAGAATAGAATAATTATTTTACCAATGTCAAAACTATTTTCAAGGAAATTTTGACATCTGATTTGGAAAAAATACCATAATATATATGATATACCCATTTTACATAATACAAAAATCATTTTTTTAAAAAAATCAAAATGTGGGTCCAATTAAGATTGTGTTTTATTAGTTCATTTTTTAAGTAATTATTTTACTTTGTTGAGTTAGGAAGCCCAATTGACTAATGAATTAATTAGTTCGTCTAGATTTTTGTTTCAAATCTGCTTAATTGATTGGAATTTGAATTTGATTTGGCTACTTCTTCAATGAGTAGTCTTTTGGGTTATTAGCTTACTTGTTAATTTCTTGGTCCCAATCTATGCAACACAGATGAAATTTAGACGGTCAATTAATTTTTTATATGATTTTTAAATATTTTAAGTTGTTAATTAGTATTATGATTTTAAGAATAAGGGGGACATTCAGAGTTGCAACAACTATAGGGGTATCAAGTTGTTGAGTCATACTATGAAGGTTTGGGAAAGAGTGGTAGAGTTGAGGCTGAGGAGGATCATGATTATTTCTGAGAATCAGTTCGGTTTCAAGCCAGGTCGCTCGACTAATGAGGTCATTCACCTTGTGAGGAGATTGGTGGAGCAGTTTAGGGAGAGGAAGAAGGACTTTCACATGGTGTTCATCGATCTTGAGAAGGCGTACGACAAAGTCACCAGGGAGATTCTGTGGAGGTGCTTGGAGGCTAAAGGTGTGCCCGTGGCTTACACTAGGTCGATTCACGACATGTACGACGGTGCAAAGACGCATGTGAGAATGGTAAGAGGGGATTCAGAGCATTTTTCTATTTTGACAGGGTTGCACTAGGGATCGACTCTTAGTCTATTTTATTTATCTTGGTGATGGATGTTTTGACGCGGCGTATTCAAGTGGAAGTGCCTTGGTGTATGTGGTACTGATTGAAGAGACCAGGGGAGGAGTTAATGATAAGCTGGAGGTTTGGAGACAGACCCTTGAGTCTAAAGGATTTAGGTTGAGCAGGACTAAGACGGAGTACTTGGAATGTAAGTTCAGTGACTTGACGTATGAGGTTGATGTGGTAGTAAAGCTGGATTCTCAGGCCATCTAGAAGAGAGGTAGTTTCAAGTATCTGGGGTCTATGATTCAGGGGAATGACGAGATTGACGAGGATGTCACACACCGTATTGGTGCAGGGTGGTTGAAATAGAGGCTCGCTTCGGAAGTTTTGTGTGATAAGAAGATGCCTCTGAAGTTTAAAGGTAAGTTCTACAGAAAGGTCATCCGTCCGGCTATGTTATATAGAGCGGAGCGTTGGCCAGTTAAAAACTCCCACATCCAAAAGTTAAAGGTAGCGGAGATAAGGATGTTGCGATGGATGTGTGGACTTATCAGGAGTGATAGGGTTAGAAATGAGATTATTCGAGAGAAGTTGGGAGTGGCTTCGGTGGAATACAAGATGCGGGAAGTGAGGTTGTGATGGTTCGGACATGTGATGAGGAGATGCACGAATGCTCCAGTACAGAGGTGTAAAAGGCTGGCTTTGGATGATTTTAGGAGGGGTAGAGGTAGGCCGAAGAAATATTAAAGGGATGTGATTAGGCATGACATAGAGCAGTTACAGCTTACGGGGGACATGACCCTTAATAGGAAGGTATGGACGACGCGGATTAAGATAGAGGGTTAGTGGGTAAGAAGGCGCCCGTATTAGTAGGAAGGAGTGTTTGTTTGTATCTGTGCCTGTTGTTCTTTGGCAAATTCTTGTTCGTGGTGTTTTGGTGATGTTTGTGATTTCGAATAAATAGTCTATAGTGTTACTCTGTGGGTGTCTTGCTTCTTTTATTATCTAGCGATGTTTTATCTCTTTATTGTTGTTTGTTTTTATGATTTTTACTTGTTATTGTTATCTGTTCTGAGCCGGGGGTCTATTGGAAACAGTCTCTCTACTTCATCTGAGGTAGTGGTATGGACTGCGTACACTTTACCTCCCCAGACCCCACTTGGTGAAAATACATTGGGTATGTTGTTGTTGTAATTAGTATTATGATTTATTGTATATCTTACATAATTTCTATTATGTCCCAATTTATGTTACATAGATAGAATTTTAAGAGTCGATCAAAATTTTTTGTATAATTTTTAAGTATTTTAAGTTGTTAATTATTGTGATTTATAGTATTTTTTTTTACATAATTTTCAGATAATATATGATATTCTCTCTGTCTCAGTTTATATGACACTGATAGAATTTGGAAAGACAATTAAATTTTAATATAGTATTTAGATATTTAAGTTGCTAATTATTATGACTTATAGTAATTTCTAGATAATTTTCAGATAATATATGTTACTTCCTCTACTCCAATTTATCTGGCATTGATAGGATTTGGAGAATCAATCAAATTTTTAATATCCTTTAAAAAAACCCAAAATTTTAATATGTCTTTTAAATCTTTAAGTTGTTAATTATTGTGATTTATAGTACTTTTACGTGTGGCACTAATAGAATTTCAAGAGTCAATCAATTTTTTTATGCCTTTTAAATATTTTTGATTTGTTTAATATTGTAATTTATATTACTTTTTATGTAATTATTTTCTTTATTTAATAGAAGTATTTAATTTTTGTGGAAAAAATTGAATTAAAAAACTGAGTTTTTTTTGTTTGTTTGTTTTTTGATGTGTAAAAGAGAAACATCATATTGAATGAAAATAATGTAATTCTCTCTTTACATCTTTGAAAGGCACAAATCTCAAAAAATAGGCGCAATTAATAATGAAGAGAAAAACTATCGGTTTCTTTGGTCAAATTACATGAATTGGATTTCAGTAATATTTACTACTTTATGTATAGCCACAAAATAAAAATAGAAGGGCAAATCAGTCAATTTGCTTTTCGACCCTAAGCTACTTTATGTTCTCGCATATTAAATATTTTATGTTGTTAATTATTGTAATTTATAGTACTTTTTACGTAATTTTCAAGTAATATATGTTACTTCTCATGTACCAATTTTTGTAATTATGATAGAATTTCGAGAGCCAACTGAATATTTTATGTCTTTTAAATATTTTAAATTGTTAATTATTATAATTTATAGCACTTTTTATATCACTTTTAAATAATTATCCCAATTTATGCGGCATTATTATGTCTTTTAAATATTTTAAAATTAATTATTGTGATTCATAGTTTTTTCTATGCAAATTTCAAATAAATATAAGTAATTCTGGAGAAGTAGAAGGGTGAAATGGTCATTTCGCAAATTGACCCTGAGCACCTCTCATTTTCATTTTTTATATGTCTTTTAAATATTTTAAGTTGTTAATTATTATGATTTATAATACTTTTTCTATCATTTTTAAATAATTATCCCAGTTTATGCAGCACCGATAGAATTTCGAGGATCAATTATTTTTTTTATTATGCCCTTTAAATATTTTAAAATTAATTATTGTAATTTATAGTATTTTTTACGTAAATTTTCAATAAATATAAGTAATTCTAAAAAAGTCCTCAAATAGTATTAAGTGGGACTTTGAGGAGCTTAGTTGTCATTTTTGAAACTCCTCAAATAGTAATAAGTGGGACTTTGAGGAGCTTAGCTATCATTTTTGAAACTCCTTAAATAATAATAAGTGGGACTTTGAGAAGCTTAGTTGTCATTTTTGAAACTCCTCAAGTAGTAATAAGTGGGACTTAGAGGAGCTTAGCTATCATTCTTAAATAATAATAAGTGGGACTTTGAGAAGCTTAGTTATCATTTTTGAAACTCCTCAAGTAGTAATAAGTGGAACTTTGAGGAGCTTAGTTGTCATTTTTGAAACTCCTCAAATAGTAATAAGTAAGATTTTGTTGTCATTTTTGAAACTCCTCAAATAGTAATAAGTAAGACTTTAAGAAGTTTAATTGTCATTTTTGAAACTTGACCCTAAGCTCCTCTCATTCCCTTCTCTATTATATAGTAAAATTTGTCTGATTTCCAGTTTATATTTACAATTTAAGAATAATGTTGGCTAGGGGTGTACCTGATCGGGTTGGTTCGGATTTTTTAAATACCAAACCATACCATTTATGTCGGGTTCCTAAATCTATATACCAAACCAAACCAATAAAATTTGAGTTTTTCAACCTCGGATTCTTTTCGATTTTCTCGGTTTTGTTGGGTTTTTTTCCTTTAAAGTCTTCATACAAATATATAATTAACTTGTGCTTCAAATATTTCTTTAGTCCTAGCAAGATACAACTATCTTATGTGTTCCTTAAAAAAATAACACAAAATATGAAATGAGTTATGACTATAAAATATTTAACAAAAAAATAATTATAAAATCGTATAAAATAAATATTGCATATTAATAAGTTATAATAAAAATAATCATGAGTTAAAAACATTAAGTCATGCTAAAATAAGTCTAGTAAGTATTAATTACATAACTAAATATTAAATAGAAAAATAAATTTAGGTTATGTATTTATGCAAAATTAAAGAAAAGATATCGAACATTATTATCATTCCTAGTATTTTATTTGTATATTTTTGTTAGCATTAATATTGATTTGGGCTTTATTTGAGTTACTAATATCTATGGGCTATAAAACTTATTGGACCATTCAAAATTCTAAGTTTAAACTTTTAATAATATGTTGAAAGATAAAAACAATGAAAAAACTTAAGAAATATTTATAAATTACATCACAGTAAATATTTTTATGTATTAAATATTTTAAAAAATTGTATAAATGTAATATCGGGTTGGTTTGACTTTTTTTAGTTAAAATCAAACCAAACCAATTATAGTCGAATTTTTTTTTTCAAAACCAAACCAAGCCAAACCAAATCATTAGTCGACTTTTTTTTTTTGGGTTTGATTCGGTTCGGTTTTGTTCACACCTATTGTTTGCTTATGTTCCCTTTTGGAGTTTATTTCGATACAGAGATTAGTACTCCAGTGTTGATGTAAATCTGTTTTTGGTTTTAGCTAAATTAACTGTAATATCTTAAATTTGAAGCTTTCTCACTTGTGATAATTTTGATTAGAAGGTATATATGTGTTAGCTTCTTGCTTTAGTTATTTAATGCCTTGTACAAACAAGGATTTTATTAGCTTCAACTGAACATTTAAATGATATTAAGTCATATCATATTTTTTCTAGCCACTAAGTAATCTGCCAAAGTACAAACTGTCTTACCAAAATGATTGCTCTTTTATATCTTTAAATTAATCTGTGTTTTAAAACTAAGTTAAAAGAGACAATATGAAAGAAGAAAGTAGACAAGAAATGAGAGCTCAAGAGAAGAGAGTTTTCTATTCTTCCAATTGTTCAAGTGTATCCAATACAAATCCTTATGCCTCTATTTATATTATTACATAGAGACATATAAAATGTTGTCATAAACATGACATTAACCATGAAGATTATGGGGGAGGTTAAAGGGTGTAAGAGTTACATCCATAATGGTGAGGGTAGTGGATGATTAACTATATATTATGGAGAAGAGTAGTGGACATCCATATTAACTAATATAATATTTTATAACACTCCCCCTTGGATGTCCATAGATAATGTGCCTTGTTAAAACCTTACTAGGAAAAACCCTGTGGGAAAAAATTCTAGTGAAGGAAAAAGAGTACACATATCTTTTAATACGCATTATTTGTTGCCTCATTAAAAACCTTGCCAGAAAAACCCGTGGGGACAAAACATCGGCCAAGGAAAAAAGAGTACAACACGTATTATACTCCCCCTGATTAAAACATCACTTAATCCTTGTAATGATGTCTTCCAATCTTGTATGTCAGCTTTTCGAATGTTGATATTGACAGTGTCTTTGTGGTCAAATCACATTCATGAAGTTGTTGCATTCTTGAACTCATTCAACTTGTTTGTAGCAACAACCAAATTGCGGATACTTTCATTTGCAAGATTATAGAATGGACCGTCTTGTCGAATAACATGATATGACAATGTTCCCATGTGCAAACAGATTACTTTCTTGAGATCAAACTTCATATAAATCAAATAATTTTTCTGCACTTTCATAATCAACAATCCCTTGACAATATTGGGTAGAAATAATAAATTCAATCAATATTTGATTTCATTCAAATCCACATAAAAGTGAAGTCTTTCCTGCATATTAACAAAAAAATATTTTCTCATGTATAGAAATAACAGGATACATAAGTGCATCAATTGCACTAACCATTTTCATGAGATCAAAATTGATCTTTCTTTATGTTGAGTGATCTCGCAACCATTAGGGTATTCAATGGATCAAATCACTTTAAAACCTTTTAAATTCTTCAAGGATTTTCATATAGCATTTTCTGTCTAGCTAGACATGACAATCATTCATTATACACATTCAAGTTTTTCATACATTGCCAGATTTAAAGAAACCTTATTGCATCCACCACAAGAGAGCACATCTCCAAATAATAATGCCAGGACTTTTGCGAATAATCTTTGTGTTTCAAGGCACAATACGTACTTTATATCTTAAGATTTTACATTTCGCAAAATAATCCATTTGTACCCCACTGACATTATACCTTAGTCTATAGACTAAGTCCATACCATCACTTTTCAAGTGAAATAAAATATACTTGAATTGCGTATTTTTCCTCGCCAATCATTTATCTGTCCGTACTATTTGACAGATTCGAATTCAAGATCCTCGTCACCTTTTATAATGTTGAGCTTTACATTATACCAAAAATATCGTCGACGGTTATTTGATATCAGTTCCGTTATGACATAACTTATCGAGATCTCTTCATTTTTCATCATTTTCAGGTACCTGAACCTTTGTCAAGTTTTATGAAGAGTTATGTCATGGTGCTCTTTTAAAGCACTTGCCTCATTATCAAGACCATCTTGATCATTTGCTCCTCTCCTTCTTTAAGGAGTTTTACATTTGGAACCAATTGGTCTATCACGTTTCAAATGTGCCATAGACTCTGCCCTTCAAGGACTTTTTATTAGAGCATTTACAGCTGAATTATAACATAGGATCAGTCTGGCAATGAACTTGCAACATTTTGCAAATCATGAATTATCTCTTGAACTTTAGGTTCACTTTTTTTTTTTTTTACGAGGATCTAGATAATTCATTCCATGCATTTCAGCTTTTAATCATATCTCCCCCTAATGTTAGAAAATCTAACATTCACCCCAACCTTATTTTGGGGATCCATCTTTGTGCATGGTGGATGTTACACATTCAAATTTTTTAGATGGATTTATTTGGTTCCTGATCCTGAACCAACAATATAGGGGAACCTTGTTGGCTTGATGCATACAAATGTTGCTACATTTAAATAAACTCGTCTCACACCAAACTTTCTTTTTGGCAGATTTGTTCTCATAACCAATGGTTCAACTATAATTGGAGGCACACACTTTCTGCTAAACCAATCAACATTATCAACTTTTATAGTTTGGAACCATGCTCTTAATTTAACAATTTGAGCAAACAACCTTGCAAAAATCAAACAACCTTCCAAAAATCAAAGTGCAAGTTGATAACAAAGAGCATGTGACCAACCATAGATGTATCTTATTTCATAGTAAACGGTCCACATGGCAGGTGAACGGACCCATATTCACCTTGTTATATGTTCCAAAAATTTAGGGATATAACCCCAACCTTAGCCGATATAATCTTTTATTGTGAGAACAAGCAACATAGGAGAATTCTTGAAGAATCTTTTATTTCTTCAATATATAATCACATGAATTCTTAATTATTTTGCATCACATTTGAATCGGGATGGTCAACCGATCACGCCAACTTATATATTTTTTGTAAACTTTAAGTTTACTATCACATGTGATTCCATCACCATGCCTATATTTATATCAACAAATAGGAGGAAAACGGGTAACCTTTCATATTTATAACCCGTTTTGATTGTAGTAATATGAAGAATATAAAAATCATTCCATAATTTATAGTCTCAAAAAAGCAATAATTTTTTTTTTTAATTCTTTTGAAACTTGAAAAGTTTCTTTTGGAGACTTACTACAATCTCAATATCATGAATAATTTCATTCCTCCATGTAGTAACACATTAGCTTTTTCGAAGCTATCAAATACTTGTGTACTACCTCATATTTCAAAACACCATTTGTATGGCGGTAATCTCCTTTTAGGGAGAAAATTATTGTCATTATGCTCAAAATCATTATTTGCAAGACCTCTTTCTTGCTTTACTTTTGCCTTTAATAATTTATTTTTATAACATTCGGCAAAGTCCTTTTGGCATACCATATTTACACGATCAATGACAAATTCATTCGACCACACCTTAATATCCATTTGGTCATGGCCAAAACTTTTATAGGCAAAAATCATTCTTACTTTTACCCTTTGGTAGATCATGATAAAACATACTACAACATCAATGACCTTTTTATACCAAATTAAAATTCTTTATTTCTCTCAAACCTCCCGTAGAGGTGAGTTTTTGGTATTTATCAACCATACATAAGCACATTCTTATTCAAGCCTTTAACATATAAACACATTAATTTTCAAGAATGGCCAAGCATTTTACAATACTTATTACAAGTCACATTCTCTTCAAGGAATGGACAGTAATCATATGTACATGCTTCACAAATTTTCATTAGAAGCTCATTGTCATGCCTAAACACTTGTCACATTTATATGACCCATCTCAACATCACTTTGAAAGATCAAGTGCATCAACACTTTGTATTCCATTATTTTGATGGAGGATTTATAATACTTTTTATATTAGATTGCACGATAACCATGTGCACAATACCTTTCATACCAAATTGATGGTAAAATTTACCTTCACTTTTGAAGGACCATTTTGACAACGATTAATGTTCTTCATTTTTACCATAATGATGACTATTACAATTTTGTTTCTTCACGCCCAATATATTAAACCACTTGTCTTCTTTCAGACTTGTTATGCACCGCTACCACATTCACATAAAAAATGGAGCAAATCAATGTGACAGATTTCATGATTTTTCATCAATTATTTTGCCTTATTCATTATTATAACGTCACTATGGTGCATTAGGATTTAAACCCAATGTCTTACCCATATAAGAGGCGTCTTAGACTGTAAGTCAATGAAACTTGAACCCAATATTTTATCATCATAGTGCACCGAGCCTCAAACTCAATATCTTACTCTTTTGATGCAATGGAACTTGAATCCACCATCTTATCCTCAACCAATGGCATAATAAGCCAACATGTAATGGGACTCATACCCTTGAGCCTTTAATCATATTACCACTACAATTTTCTATGTGTTGTAGTATAACAAAATTGTTGTCTTTAACACTGCAATATTCTGTAATTGGACTGAAAAAAATTGTTAAACCACAAAAATAATTAAATTAGAAACAAATAGCATAAATAGTACTATACCAACTTTTTGCAACCTAGGAAACAAAATCCAAATAGCAAAAATCATAAAAATTCAAAAACAGACAAACCTCTTAAGTAGCCTTCAAAATTATGCATATATATATACTATGAACTATCAAAATTTGAATTTACAAATTCACAGACCGAAATTATCATCTATTAGATGTCATATCATGTCTAAACCATTAGCATGCTTTCTATCATGTTTCTTTACAAACAAACACACAGAGATAGACAATTTTTTTTTTTAATAACACTCCTGTCAAAATGGACTAAAGACAAGTTACCAGAAGTAAACGTGCTCCACTTGGTTATAAGCTCATGTTACCTGGTTCGGTCATTCCATTCTATAATTCAACTAATTAGAGATTCGTGCTGATAACGTGTTTTAAAACTAAGTTAAAAGAGACAATATGAAAGAAGAAAGTAGACAAGAAATGAGAGCTCAAGAGAAGAGAGTTTTCTATTCTTCCAATTGTTCAAGTGTATCCAATACAAATCCTTATACCTCTATTTATATTATTACATAGAGGCATATAAAAGGTTGTCATAAACATGACATTAACCATGAAGATTATGGGGGAGGTTAAAGGGTGTAAGAGTTACATCCATAATGGTGAGGGTAGTGGATGATTAACTATATATTATGGAGAAGAGTAGTGGACATCCATATTAACTAATATAATATTTTATAACAATCTGCCTGTTTTAGCGCAAATTTGAGTATCTCTTTGTCGTTATGTAAACCACAGGGATCTTGTGAATCGCCAATTCCCTCGTTTGGTACGGGGATAAGGTGTGATAACTCATGGTTAAGTTTGGTACTAAATTTATACCATGTTTGGTTGATGGTACTAAATTTATACCATATTTGGTAATAGTATAAATTTATCCCGGTACTAATTTACACTATCAACCAAACATGTTATAAATCTAATACCACGCTTAGTCTTGGGTCATCCCATCTTATCCCATCCAACATGAAATTATTTTATACCACCTCCCATATGGTATAAATTAGTCCAAAGATTATAATCCCATGATTATAATTTCGGGATTATTTAGTTCAAAACTGTTAATTTGTTCTAGACACTATCATTGAAGCAATTCTTTTATGTATGAGCTGATATAGTGAATTAGATGTCATGAATTTATTTGGTCGTAGTGTAGCTTGAGTTTTTTTTGGAAATTGACGCGTTCTTTCCATACCATGGCAGATTGCCTTTTCACGAAATGGACTCCAAGGGTTCTTTTTAGCTAAGACCTATGCCTGATTTTGAAGTTAAGGTTTTTGGTATAGTGCAACTCAACGTATGGTTAAACTGAGCCCGCTTTCTATCGTAAAGCCAAAGACTTCCCAAGACAAGGTTCAACTGTTGGGAATGGGACATGATCAATAGAACCCGACTGGGATAGTGGCGTTGTTGTGAACCAAACTAATTCTATTGGGCCGGTTGAAGTATTGGAGAGTTTTATATGGGATCCAGGCCCAATTAACATCTTAATTGGTTTAAAAAGGGACTCGGGGTCAGGCAAAAGGGTTTATGCGTTTTATGTTTATGCTTAGGCAAAGCCTGTGTCTCTCGTCTTGATTTCTCTAGTCTAGTTCCTCAACTCCTCCTTCAATCTATCCTAGTTCTTACTTTCAATATATCTGCATTTTCATTTGGGCTTTTACCTTCTGAGTTGTTGTATTTAGTGTCTGAAATTGTAATTGAACTTTAGTCTGATTAATATAGTGGAGCAATTGGTTACTACTTGAGTTTATTACATTGGTGCTTTCATTGATCGGACTCCAGAGACGACGATGTTTCTACCGAGATTCAGTGGCGATGGTAACCCGAAGAACTGGATTTTTCGAACCGAGTTGTACTTCACATACCTTGGCTTCGAAGAGAAGGACTGGGTACCGCTTCGTTCATTCTACCTGTCAGGATCGAGCTATTTAATTCGATTAAACAGAAAGAAAATAAGAAGGAAACAGTTTGTTTTGGGACAATTTTCTGGTTTTTTATATAACTGAAATGGAACTCAAAATTACAAGAATGAAAATCTGAATAGAATTGGAAACTAAATGTAACTAAAAATCCGCCATGGAATCCGAGATCTGCAATAGAAGAAGAAGATAGATTTAGAATTTGGAAAGGAGTGGGCAAGAAGAAAAGAGGAAATCTGGAAGAAGGCAAGGTGAGAAAAATACCGGTAATTGCTTGCCTTCTCTCTCCTGGTTGTTGCATTTTAACAGCCTTGGAGCTGAGCTGTCAATTGCTGAGCTGGCATCATCTGGACCCTTGAGGTTCATTAATTCTCATCTAATCCTAGCTGTTTATTCTCTTCAATTAACTCTACTCCCTCTGACCGTAATAACCGAAATTTAAAAAAAAACAGAGTGGTGACCATGACATACCACCCCCCTTTATTCAATCCTTGACCTCAAGGATTGGCATCAAAATTTGGAAATTTTGCCTTGAGATCATCATAGTCCTCCCAGGAAGCATCTTCTGGAGCCAAGTTAGACCACTGCACAAGCACCTTAACCGCAGCTGAGTTACCTCGTTTGACCAATTGTCTCTGTAGAATAGTGTTAGGTTGCACCAACATTTGACCCTCTTCATTAGTAATAGGCAGATTTGTCTGGACAACAGCCTGCGTACTCAACTTCTTCTTGAGCAAAGAAACATGAAACACTGGATGTATTTTAGAAGTAGGTGGTAGCTACAACTTGTAAGCAACTTGTCCTACCCTGCCGATCACCTGATAAGGGCCAAAATACTTAGAACACAATTTCAAATTCTTCCTGACAGCAATGGAAGATTGTCTGTATGGTTGTAGTTTCAGGTAAACCATATCTCCCACTTAAAACACTCTTTCAGATCTTCTCTTGTCAGCAAACAACTTCATTCTCTCTTGAGCTTTGTGTAGATTATCCTTTAAAAGCTGCAACATTTGTTGTCTCCTCATCATTGCATCATCAGCAGCAGGAACCATAGTTTCCAATAAGGGTCCCATAGATAGCTGTGGGGGTGAGAAACCATATAAGGCCTCAAAAGGGGTGCATTGCAAGCTAGAGTGGAAGTTTGTATTGTACCACCACTCTGCAAAATGTAACCAACTCTTCCATTATTTAGGCCTATGACTGGTCATGCATCTGAGGTAAGTCTCAATGCATCTGTTGACCCTCTCTGTCTGACCATCTGTTTGAGGGTGGTAGGCTGAGCTGTAAAGAAGTTGTGTTCCTTTGAGTTTAAACAAGGCTTGCCAAAATTTACTCAGAAAAACCTTATCTCTATCAGTAACTATAGTTTCAGGTGTCCCATGAAGGGTATGAACCCTCTTCCAGAACTTCTCAGCAACCTGCACAGCCGTAAAGGGGTGGGATAAAGCTATAAAGTGGGAAGATTTGGTCAATCTGTCCACTACAACTAAAATAGTATCATTACCCTTGGAACTAGGCAATCCCTCAATGAAGTCCATACTTATGTCCCTCCAGGCTTGGTTAGGAATAGGGAGTGGTTGCAAAAGTCCAGGATATGCTACATTCTCATCCTTACTCCTTTTGCACACATCACATCTTGACACATAGTCTATCACCATTTGTTTCATCAGTGGCCAATGAAACAGTTGATTTAGTCTCTTAAGTGTTCCCAGTTGACCAGAATGGCCTCCAAAAGTGGAGTCATGAAAGGTTTTGATCAATTGAAGCCTCAATTCCCCATTAGTTCCCACATAAATCTTTCCTTTCTTTCTCAATACTCCAGAGTTGTAGTGCCAAGTGTGGGGACCTTGTGCATTAACTGATAACTGCACAATCAAATCAGCTGCTAAGGAATCACCTTCATAGCTCGTACTTATGTCTTGAACCCATAATGGTATTGCTGTACTGATTGCCCTGAGTTGTGAGGCTTCAGGCATTGTTACAGACCCTCCATTGTGTTCTTGTTGCCTAGATAAAGCATCGGCCACTTTATTCTCTGCTCCTCGTTTGTATTGGACCTCATAGTCTAGTCCAAGTAGCTTCGTAAGTCCTTTTTGCTGAATAGCAGTAACAACTCTTTATTCTAACAAGTACTTCAGGCTGTGGTGGTCTGTCTTGACCACAAAATGTTTGTATTGCAAGTAATGCCTCCACTTATCAATGGCACTAAGTAATGCCATGAATTCTTTCTCATAGATGGACTTGTCCCTGTGCTTCTGAGCTAAAACTTTACTGAAGTAAGCCACAGGCCTACCTTGTTGTTTAAGTACCGCACCAATACCATACTGACAAGCATCCGTCTCCACTTCAAACATTAGAGAGTAATCTGGTAGAGCCAAAACTGGTGTAGTGGACATAGCTCTTTTCAATAATTCAAAAGCATTCTCAGCCTCCTCAGACCACTTGAAGGCATCTTTTTTTAATAAATCAGACAGAGGTCTACAGATGCTCCCATAATTAGCCACATATTTCCTATAATACCCTGTGAGACCTAAAAAACCCCTCAATGCCCTCACAGTAGTAGGTCTAGGCCAGCTCATCATGGCTTGAACCTTCTCGGGATCAGTGGAAACTCCCTCCACAGTGATGATATGCCCTAAATACTCTACTTTGGGCTGGCCAAATGAACATTTCGACCTCTTAGCATATAGGGAATGAGCACTTAGAGTTTGAAATACCAACTCTAGATGTTGCACATGCTCAAGTAAGGACTGACTATAGATTAAAATGTCATCAAAAAATACAAGAACAAATTTTCTGAGATAGGGTTGAAACACCTGGTTCATGAGAGCTTGGAATGTAGCAGGGGCATTGGTTAGCCCAAAGGGCATGACCCTAAACTCATAGTGCCCCATATGGGTTCTGAATGCTGTCTTGAATACATCTTCTGCCTTCATCCTTATTTGATGGTAACCTGCCCTCAGGTCCACCTTAGAAAAAATGCAAGCTCCACATAACTCATCTAACAAGTCATCCACAATGGGAATTGGATACTTGTCTTTAATAGTAATGTCATTGAGGCCCCGGTAATCAACACAGAACCTCCAGGTACCATCCTTCTTCTTTACCAACAAAGCGGGTGAAGAGAATGGAGATTGACTATGCTGAATAATGCCATTGGTCATCATCTCAGACACTTGTCTCTCCAATTCTTCCTTCTGATAATAATTGTATCTATATGGCCTCAAGCTGACTGGTGATGCCCCGGGTTTCAGAGGTATAGAGTGATCTAAAGCTCTAACAGGTGGTAGAGTCTTAGGTTCAGCAAACACAACTTCAAACTTCTGTAGCACCTGCTGTATAGAATCTGCAGTTACCTCATGTGTCCTTACTGGATGTTCCTGAATCATAAACAAATGAGCCATAAGGGTCTGTCCTTTCCTCAACAATTTTCCCATAGAGCTGCTGCTGATCATATTCAAACTCCCTTCTTCTGGTATGGCATGAAGTACTGTTTTATTTCCCTTCTTCCCTATTGTAACACATCTCTTTTCATGGTCAAATTTAGTGGGGTTATATTTCTTCATCCAATCATTTCCCATGACCAAATCACAACCTCCCAAGTTAATGATCCTCAAGTCTTCCTGGAAAGTCTTGCCCCCCATCTTCCAAGTAAAGCCAGCACAAACAGTGTAGCACATCACATAATTACCATCAGCTACTGTGACCTTCATTGGAGTGCTATAGACAGCTACATAGCCCGAGTCATGCACAGTTTGCTCATCAACAAAGCTGTGAGTGCTGCCAGAGTCCACCAATACTGATAACTTCCTATTCTTAACAGATCCTGCCACAAGGATGGAGTTCACTCCTTTGCTATTGCCTGATAATGCACTCAAACATACCGCTTCTTGTACTTCCTGTAGATCATCAAATTCAACAATCACATCACCAGTGTCTTGTAACTCTTCTAACACTTCAGGTACCTCTGCCTCTTCACCTATCATGCAATTGAGCTGCTTAGTTTTACATAGATGCCCAGCTGTAAACTTATCTCCACACTTGAAGCATAACCTGTTAGTTTTCCTATGTTCATAGACCTCAGGGGTGAGCCTGAGAGGAGTAGGCTTGCTAATCGGAGTGACATTAGATGTTTTGTTGACTGCAGACCCTACCACAGATGTAGAAGCTTTAGCGACAGGGATGTTCTTCCTTTGTACCGCCTGAAGAGCCTTTTCCTGCAACCTAGCTTGTTCAATAGCAACACTAAGGGTAGTAGGTTTAAACATCTTGACTGCAAACTTGATTTCCTCCTTCAGACCGCCTATAAAACTAGATAAAAAATGGGACTCATTCAGGGCAGGGTTTCTAATGATCATTTGGGCTTTGAGGTCTTCGAACTTACCTAAATATTCATCAACCGTACCAGTTTGGGTGAGCCTATTAAATTCTTCCACTATATCCTCCATCAAAACTTCACCAAATCGGATACATATCTCTTCCTTAAAAACCCCCCATGTAACTACACCTTGGCTAAGCACAAGGGAATTATACCAAGTTTCTGCTAAACCATTCAAATATAATGCAGCACCTTCAACTCTTTGGTTCTCAGCAATTCGATACAAGTTAAAGTACCTTTCACATTTGCGTAACCATACCTTGGGTTCCTTGCCTTCAAAGTTGGGCAATTCCCATTTAGGGATAGGAACTGGTACACCTTGAGGCCTATTGAAACGAGCGTCAGGAGCAGGCATGGGTAAGATTCCATCACCCAAAGCTGGATCTGGAACTGGACCTCGATTTTGCCCCCTCTCCAAAGTAGTTAAACGATCCAAAATCAACTCGAGTGTACCCCTAATATCTGTTTGCATCTCATTCAAAGCACGATAGTGGGTAGTGAGCTCCTCTAACACTTCGTCATGCCTAGCAAGCTTAGCATCCACCACTTGAGCACGAGTACCATCCACCATATTAGAATGCGGTCCGGAAAACCTGGCTCTGATACCAAATGTCAGGATCGAGCTATTTAATTCGATTAAACAGAAAGAAAATAAGAAGGAAACAGTTTGTTTTGGGACAATTTTCTGGTTTTTTATATAACTGAAATGGAACTCAAAATTACAAGAATGAAAATCTGAATAGAATTGGAAACTAAATGTAACTAAAAATCCGCCATGGAATCCGAGATCTGCAATAGAAGAAGAAGATAGATTTAGAATTTGGAAAGGAGTGGGCAAGAAGAAAAGAGGAAATCTGGAAGAAGGCAAGGTGAGAAAAATACCGGTAATTGCTTGCCTTCTCTCTCCTGGTTGTTGCATTTTAACAGCCTTGGAGCTGAGCTGTCAATTGCTGAGCTGGCATCATCTGGACCCTTGAGGTTCATTAATTCTCATCTAATCCTAGCTGTTTATTCTCTTCAATTAACTCTACTCCCTCTGACCGTAATAACCGAAATTTAAAAAAAAACAGAGTGGTGACCATGACACTACCTTGATGGTGAAGCTCTTTCCTGGTTCTATTGGTTGTTTCGCAACAAGCTATTTTCCAATTGGAAACATTTCAAGGTTATATTTACTCAGCAATTTCGACAACAAACCAACAGAGATATTCTGGGGCGTCTAGCTAATTCCTCGCATGTTCATTTTGACTGTGTTAATTCTATCCCTAAAATTTCACAATCAGCTATGGTGTCTCCCTTTCCTGCTCCCAGTCATTTTCCAAAGTCCTCTAGCATTGAATCAGCCTACGACACTGGAAGCTCATAGGCAGACCATATGTCCGATAAATTACCAGTGAAGTATAACTATGTGGAGTCTGTGGTTTTGATTGCTAAAAACAATACTGAGGTTGAATCTCTTGAAGACATAGAGACACCACAAATTGGGGCAAACTCAATACAAACGAATTTGGTAAATGAACGTTCGTTCGTCACAGAAGATCAGGTGTTCCATAAAATTCCACACACAGTAGTGAGTTCCAACATTTATGCTATGAAAGCTATTGCCCATGAGGTTGAACACTCTGTATCTACAGTAACCAAGGTGTACACCGATAGCATTTGTCAAGAAACCAAGGTACCTCTTGCAGTGTTGCATGATACGGACAGATCTTATAATGATGAGGAGGAAATTCAGACGATAATGTAGCATTGTTTGAAAAATCTCCTCCACTGAATACATTTTGTTTTCTGGTTGCTTTTACTTGTCAAGGAACTGTGACGTTGAATACAAGTTTGCGACTTGCTGAAATCGATTATTCATTTGTTAATACCTTATGGCTTCGTACAATTCCCTGTTGGCTTAATTCTCTTGACGAATTTCGTGGGGTAACCAAAATAGAGCGTCATTTTGCCTTGACTTTAGCTTACACAAATGCAATTAGGTTGATACTGGGCAGCAGTATGATCTTCCTTGTGTTGTCTAACTTGAAAGGGTGTGCTAGTGGGGAGAAATTACAGGAATTACTCCAGGCAACTGTTGTAAGTTCCTCCAAGCAGTCACCATATACTCAAGTTGTTAGGATCTTGTCTACTATGTTTGGTCTAGTCCATAGAGTAAGGCTTACTTCGTTGTATATTGTCTTTGATCCTGGTCCTTATCTTAAATATGTCACGATCTATGTAATAGACTCTACTTTTGGAGATGGAAAGTTTGTGGAGGAGAGTGCTGTAACAGTACTATTTGAACGTCCAGGTGCAAAGTTTCTTATTGGGAAAGTACTCTCTGTGCAATTTTGTGCCTTTCCTTTTGATAATGTGTTAAATCATTTGTTGGTTTCTCTTTGTATACAAAATGTTCAACCTCGACTGCCACGACCACTTCCAAAACCACCTTTCTCAACTTTATTGTTGGATTTCCTAGCCCATCTTGAGCAATCTGTTGAAATAGCAAAGGAATACGACTTCGATGGGTTTGTCATAATTAGTGGGGTTCATTCCAAGCCCAATGCTTGTCTTCTCGCTGCAAACTTCAGTAGTAAAATGTAGCATGTAGCAGCTGCATTTGCTGCCATATTTTTGGAGTGGAAGGTATTAAAATTTAGAAGTTAATATAAGGTGAAGCTTTAAGTTGTGCACCCAACTACATACACATTCTATGGTGTCATTGTGACGACAAATTTGGTTGCGCGCCATAGATTACATCATGGCTTAGGTAATGCATTAGTGTATAGTATCCTCTTGAACAAGTGTGTGGTTGCAAGGCAGGTTATAAATGAACTTACTTTGATATTGTTGATTAGTTTTACTGTAAATAAAGAAAAATATGGTTGTAATAGGTTGATAGCAGTTGCAATAGAGAGATTTGGTGGAGAGGGAGCTTCTAAAACCATTCATCGGTACTTGAAGGTGGATAATTTTAGGTTTGAGGTGTCTGAGCGTGTTAAGGAGTATTGTCAAATTCATATTCCAAGTGTCCTCAAAGCTTCTTTTGCTTTTAGTGGTGCTCTTGATGATATTCTTGGTATCCCGTCGTCTAATACTAATACTTATATTTTGGCCTATTATGTGTGAGTGTCATTTGATAGACAAAGAATTGACGTTGAGGAACAATGGGGCGAGAAGGGCATCATTACAGACTCTGCTAGCCATATTTGTGAGTTGCTGTTGGAAAGTATGAAATATATCCCTCAGGTTGCTGCCAGTAATTCTTCTAAGCTCAAAACTGTGATATATGGAAGTTTTGAGTGACATCATTAGGTGCTTTTCTCTTTTAGGTGTATATCAAATTATTACGCATCTTTGTCATATAATTGTGTACAAGGTGATTATTGTTCAGAAGCCAAGCAAGAGAGATGAAGCCGAGTCTGGAATACTCAAGTTGCCAACCGAATTATGATATTGCCCCTCAAGATTTTCACCTGTTGTAGCCAATGAGTTTATATCGCTCCAAGTTACTAGATCAAGTATCATGATATTAACTATGGGGACAAGGTTCTATTTGAGGGCGGGAGTATTGTTGTGAACCAAGCTAATTCTATTGGGCCGGTTAAAGTGTTAGAGAGTTTTATATGGGATCCAGGCACAATTAGCATCTTAATTAGTTTAAAAAGGGACTTGGAGTTGGGCAAAAGGGTTTATGCGTATTATGTTCATGCTTAGGCAAAGTCTGTGTCTCTCATCTTGTTTTCTCGAGTCTTGTTCCTCAACTCCTCCTTCAATCTATCCTAGTTCTTACTTTCAATATATCTGCATTTTTATTTGGGCCTAGTTCTTACTTTCAATATATCTGCATTTTCATTTGGGCTTTTACCTTCTGAGTTGTTGTGTTTACTTTCTGAAATTGTAATTGAACTATAGTCGTATTAATATAGTAGAGCAATTGGTTACTACTAGAGTTCCACATTGGAAAAATAGGGAAATGCTAATGGGTTTATAGGCTAAATGGGTTCTCCCACCTATCAGACTAGTGTTTTGGGTTGGGCTTTCCCATTTGATTTATAACATTGGTGCTTTCATTAAGAGTCCCACGCGTGGGGCCGTGACTCAGAGTGGTTGCTTGTGTGCCAGTAGTGGTGGCCTGGACCCAAGAGGGGTACCAGCCGTGTCCAATGAGGATCGATCCACGCGTGGAGCTGCAACTCAAAATGGTAGCCTGTGTGTCAGGAGTGGTGGCCTGGACCCAAGAGGGGGTGCCAGCAGTGACCAACTGGGCCCAACCGTGACCAAAGAGGTCGTTGGTTCTCAAGCGGAGGCGATTGTTATGTACCAAAAGTCGCACATAAGAAAAATAAGGAAATGCTAATGGGTTTTGTCACGACCCAAAAACTAGGTCATGATGGCACTTGTCGTGGCCCAGCCTTGACAAGTAAGCCAATCACCCAAAAAGGAAAGAAATTCTCAACAAGCATCAATAATAATAAGACGAGACTTCTAGAACGAAGTCAAGCCAATACAGAATAATAAATAGGCGAAAGTCTGAAAAAAATGACATAAAATCCCCAAAATCTGGTGTCATAAGTTTAAGAGCATCTAATACAACCCAGAAATACTGAAATATGAATATTTGTCTCTGAAAGCATGTAAAGACATCTAAAACAGGTAAGAGGAGGTCCGGAATCAGCTCTGAAGCCCTAGAGCAAGCCAGTACCTTGATCACCACTTAGATAAACACAAAATCAGTTGCCGCATCTTGTACTCGTACTCGGATCTATACTGAAAGGGCACAATAAGGGTAAGTACAGTCCACATGTACTCAGTAGAAATCATAAACCGACTGAGCAAAGTAGATAATAATATAAGTAAAGAAAACTATGAGCACGCTACCTGCAAATAGAAAAGGTCCCAAACGGTAGCTCACACCGTCTCCACTAACAGTTCTAATATAATACTGAATTGAAACAACACAGATATACATGAAAAGTATACGAAAACTAAACACAAATCAAGAAAAAAAAAGGAATCACGAAAGATGCATATGTAATGCAATGCAGTGAGGATGGGATGGAATGGTGAAAGTCATCACATCACTTTTTGTATACACCTACCGAGCTCACAGCTCCACAATAGGACCCATGGAGGGTTCGCAACCCATACACTATAACTCATATCTCCATATCTTAAACTACCTCTTCGGCTCGTGTTCACAGAGAGGGTTTTCATAAAATGTCTCATTTTTTTTTCAAAAATAGTGTTCCTCAATGGTACCAATATCTTATGAATGTATATGTATGAAATAAGGATGTAATGTTCACAATTAAATCAGTATGAAGATATCCAATCCCCAATATGTATATAAGTGAGCCCAGAAATCAAATCAATATGTCCATAATTCATGATATCAACTTTAATTAGGCACCATTGGAATAAATAAGCATGTAAGGCATCATTAATATCATATCAACCCTTAACTCGAGCATTTCTATCATGATAAAAGCAATCAATGCTCAAATAAGGCATATAATAACAATTTAAGCCCCCGCACAAGCATCATATCTATAATAAAGGCATTTAAACGCACATATAAGGCCAATGATGTCAAATAAGGCCCTCACTCGGGCAACACGAAATAACAGATATCACAAGTCAACAACCACCGAATATAAGCCCCTACTTGAGCACACAACAATAATAATAATCTCAAAATATAAAACCCATAGGTATTTTCCCCAACTCATACCAAGCTTTACTTATTTATTAACTACCCAACTCAATCTGAAAGAAGTTAAGCCATAACCTATCTCAAAATGACAAAATCCGAGCCTAAAGTCCTTCAGCATTGCGCTTTCCCCTTTGGAACGACCTCGGAATCAACTAAAACATACAAATATAGCATCTACGCGTTAAAAGAAAGTTATCGATACCCATATTGCCCATATTTAAATCGGATGAAAAACAGACTTGAAAAATGAGTTCAAAAATAAGAGGGGTAAAACTGGAATTTTTCTTTAGAAATATATTACTCAAGGTTATAGGAGTCTACAGTTGAAAACCCATGCAAAAATGAGTTAAAAACGAGGTTAAAATCTAAAAAAGGCATTTTTTATTGGCAAAACCCCCCAAAATCCATTTTGAAATCATGATTAAAAGGTGTTTTTGAAGATGTAATTAATGGGAAATAGTAGGATTATGAGTTTAGAAGTTACCCACACAAAGACCGACGATTAAACCCTCAAAAATCGCCTTTCTCGAAGCTTGGAAGTCCAAAAATAATGAAAAATCACGAAAATTGGGTTTCTATACTGTTCTGTGAATAGTGCCTCGCGATCGCGGATCTCACCTCGCGATCTTGAGAGTCAATGTTAAACGGCCTTTAAGTTGGTCATCGCGATCGTGTAGACGGGCCTCGCGATCGCGATGAGTCAACCCGACCCGGTCCATCGATTAACCCATCGCGATCGTGGCACCACAACCACGAGATCGCAACGAAGGCTATCATCAAGGCCCTTTATTGCAACTTGTGTCCACTTGATCGCGATGAAGGGCCTCATGCACCAGAAAATGTTGCACCAGTAGAATTTTCCAAGTGATGGAATGTCTCCGAACGGACCCTCGGGATTCATTCGAGACCCCACTGGAACAAACCATTTATGCTACTGGGATAATTTCGACGTTTCGGACCCAATGGCGACGTTGGATTTTCTAAAAGGAATTGTTTTCAATATATTAACCCATGGGATCCTATTTTCACTATTTTTCAAATCAAGGGTCGAAATGAGATATAAAGGTTCCGAATCAGAACCAACCTCGCTACTAATGCAAATTCAACATTTCGGATCTGCTGGCGCAGTCCAAATTACCATCCGGCAATCGAATCAAGAAATTTGACCGAAGTCAATAATTGACCCTTAAAGCCTCAAAACAACCTCAAACTCGCTCAAATCACTCCCGATTGCGTCGGGAACTGTGTCAACCATCTCCACACCCCAAAACTAACATGTACTATGGGGAAAGGTAAAATGTTCAAAACATAAAAAAGACAAGTTTTCACAAAATAGGTCTTTATAGGTTTATAGGCAAAATAAGTTCTCCTACCTATCAGACTAGTTTTTTGGGTTGGGCTCTCCTGCTTGGTTTATAATAGGCGCCTAACCAATTCTAAAAGGGTTCTCTCATGCTAGAGGGAGCATAACCACTTAGTGTTCAGTCTTCAAGTTCACGCAAATCCGAAAAAGTTATCACGGACGAGCCATATGTAGGGAAACTTGTACATGTGGTTCTGACTGGGCTTTCCTAATGTATCTAATAACCTTGCTTCTGCTCGTCTCTAGCGCACCTCTCCTAAATATTGCCCATCAAACCTCTCTTGTTTGAAAGAATTGAAACATATCGAAATGGTACTAGCCATACTTAATAATAGAAGGATTTGGCAGAAATATGTATAATTGTCCCTCCTAAAAATCCTTTTTAAATCTGCTTTAAGATTTCTTAAACTAAATTGGATTTTAGTTATTTCATCACTCCCAGTTGGCTCATGTTTGGAAACAGATTAAGGGATCAACTTGGTTTGTATTTCAAATGGATTTTAAAGGACCTACAAGTTATCTAACTTTATATTCAAATATTTCATTTCTCTCCTTATCGAGCAGTTGTCAATTACCTGCCACTTGTGTCTTTCTATCTTCTTGTATATGTAGATGTCACAACAACCATTACTGTAGGAATAAATTTTAAAGGGATTTATAGGTATAATCTTTTCCTTTATTGACTGTGATCAGTCTGAGTGCTAAAATCAGCCGTGAGGGCTGGCTATATGCAGAATCTGTCTTGGAGTCATGGGTTAAAGCCTTGGAAACATCATCTTGCAGAAATACAAGGTAAGGCTATGTACAATAGATCCTTGTGGTCGGGCCCTTCCAGGGGCATCTCAATCATATCGGGGGCCTAAAGCGAAACTTTAACGAGGGGCCTTAATAGGCCTACTAAACAAGATTAGGGGCCTAAATCCAAACTCTAAAGAGAGGCCCAAAATATATTTTTCTTAAAAAGAAAAGATCATCATATATATATTTTTTAAAAATCTACTTTTCTAACTTCTTAGATGCGAAGTCATTTTATAATCGATTTGTTCTAGTAGTTCTTTTTGAATTGATAATATAACTAATTCATTCAATCTTTCTCGAGATATTGTTGATGTAGATAAAATTTTATTAATTTTAGTTTTGAAAAACTTCTTTCGGCTGAGGCAACAGTTACATGAACTATTACATTATTTTATAAGCAATATATCTATTTGGAAAAGAATCAAGATTTTTTATTTGATTGAGTATTTCTATTAGATCATTAAGGTGAATAATAATGTAGGCCCAAGTTATTTAGAGATAAATATGGATATTTAGTTTTCGACATAAGAAATTATTCCTCAAAACTTGTTCCATTCCCTTAAATATTCAACGGTCCCCAATTTTTTAGAAACTAGTCGTCAAGTGTACGTGTTTTGCACGTATATCTCAAGTCAGACAAAATTATTAAAAAGTAGTCACTCACGTTAAAAATTCTATATCTATTTAATCATATAAACTAATATTGTATCTCAAATACTTGAACATCTAATTTAGACCAGGGACATTCTTCACGAAGTAAATGAAACATAAAGGAAACATGTCAATTAATTATAGGAACGCAATGCAGAGAATTTGGAGAAAAGACACAGTAACAACTGTTGACACCCAATTTTGGCTCTCCTTTTTTTCCTAAATTAATTTTTTCTATGCTTATGAGTCCTGGTGACTATGCCAAAATATTTTTCTTACTTTTTAAATTAATTTTGATAAATTTGGCGCCGATAATGATTCTGAAAATATTATTTCCATTACTTATATATATATATATATATATATATTTATAGTAACTACTAATATCGTATCTTATAAAATTATTCGAAAAAAAATAATATATTTCTTTATTTAATTTATTCTTTTCACCATTTTCCCAACAAAATGTGAGAGTGTTAAATTTTATCTCAAACTCCAAATAATTTTTGATATACTATTACATGATTCTATTAGTAGTTTCATTTAATATTTATAATATAATTATGTGCCTAAATATATAAAGTAAATACATATGTGAATATATACATATATATACATATATATTTTGGGAAGTTAATCGGAATGAACGAAGCATCGCCAATTTAATTAACTGAAATCATGGGCAAAATATTAGATTTTTTTTCATAAAGTGATTTATTATTAAATTTTGGGCCGAATTAGTTTGTTTTTCAACTAAAAGATGGCGGCCCAAACCCACCAAATACCTTGACCCGGCCCAAGTTAACATTTAAACACCCCTAATCCCTCATTCCCTTCACTTCATCATCTTCACCTCTCTAAACACACCCTAAACAAAACTCCATCGACAGCCCACACCAAACTCCAACCTAACCTCTACGACTCCCATCTCCTTCACCCCGAGAATCCGCCAGATTCGGTGCTCACAGACCTCTGTCACCACGTCAATCGTCTCTGAGCATCAACAGTGCCTTATCCTCACCCAAACGGCTAATTTCAACCTTCCATTGGCAAGAGAAATCTTGAAATCTCTTGAAAACGGCGAATACATTTCGAAATCCATGGATAAAGCTTGTCCACGTCTCTTATCTCGATTCCAACGTCTCTTGGTTGAAGTCAAACATTCAAATCGACTCCCAGAGATAAGATTTTTTTTTTACCTCCACCTGTTCATCTTATCTTCTATGTCTCTCAAATCTATTCAGAGAAGTGACCTTTTATTTTAATCTAGTTTTGAATTCGGGAGCCCATTTTTTCAAACTAGTGGGGGCTTTGATTTTTCACTATAAATAGGGCCTCAAATGCCCTCAACAGGGACACAGGGGAAGGATCAAAAAATCATCTCCATAGCCTTAAGATTAAAGCTTTCAGTATTCTTGGTTCTTTTCGCTATAAGCTCTTTCTTGTGTGCTCTGAAAAATCCGAATCTGTTCGGAGTGAGTCGATAGAGGAGCTTGAAACTCGACACTTCAACGGCCTCAATCGCTGCCCTACAAAAGGTAAATCTATTCCGTCTTAGTTACGTTTCTGTTTGCTTTCGTAAATTCCTAAATGTGTGTCCAGTTATAGATGTTGGCCCTCTGATTTTCGGTGTGAAAATGTGAAGTAAAGATAATGTCATTCACATTATATTATTTGGTAGAATGTTCGCGACTTGTGAGTTAACTTGGGTAAATTTTATTTCGTCTCGTTACATTATATTTAGTTTTTTGATTCAGTGTTTGATTGAGTTTAGTTGTTCTTGTTTGACTGATTGTATATATGGATATGAAGTAACATGGTGTCTCGACGTTTGGTTTTATTCATGTTTGGCTGTATGTTTGCAAAATGTTCATCGTTCGCAAGCTAACTTGGGTAAAATATGAGTCTTCGAATGCAATTGGATGTTTTTGTTTCGCTGGCCGTAAATGTTAACTCAAAGTAATTAGTTCTTGGAATGTTTGTTTTATTTATACTTGGTGGTATGTTTGTAGAGTATTTATCACCTGGCAGCAGTTTAAAATAAGCTACATAAGGCTCCAAGTTTTTTTTTTTTAATTTTAAAATTGAACATAGCTAACTGTTTAAAGGAAGTTGGACGTCGATTTGGAGGCTTTGAACATGGTCATAGTGGTTTGGCTTTGTCTTTGCAAGGTGCTGACAGCTATAATTTTAATGAAAAAGCATTCTAAAGTTTTAAAGACTCAAGTACGTCTAGTTGTCTATTATGGTATCCATGTTGTCTTTGTTCGAATTTTCGTACACGACAATAGTTTTTCTTGGCATGTCACTGTTTATATTGTGCATTTTGAATGGAATTTCCAAGTTCTAACTTGGCACGATAAGGGACATAAGATCTCTAAGCTTTGGAAAGTACTTCATGCGTTTAGTTAGCCCTGAAATAAAGTATAGTTTGCTGGAAAAAAAATAGCAGCTTTAACATAATCCTATTATTAAGATGCATTGATAATCAGTTGCTAATCCTCTGTCTTTCCTTTCCCATGTTCATATCTTCTCTCCTGAGTTATGAACAAGTAATGTTGTTTTGTTGTTAGCATATCTCCGGGTTCATTTGACAATCTGTACTAAGCGTAATTAAATCAATTGGTTCCATCTAGCGTCTAATCACTAGTTTTTCTCCTATTTAAATTCCATGAATATTCATTATGTACTAAGAAGAAATAAAGTTTGCAATTGTGTGTTTGTCACTATCCAGCAGGTAATAAAGATGAAAGAAGTAATGAGTTTAGACATAGCATGAACTTATCTCTAGTCACGCTAATGGCTCTCTCTAAGTTTCGGACTTAGTTTTCTGTCTACTTTGATCCCTCTAAACAGTAGAGGCATTTTAACGTACTGCCCTTGTATCGACGTTGTTAAGTGATTAAGCTATTTGGAGTGATTGAACTTATCTGATGTTTTAGAAGTTTTGTCAGTATTGAACCTTGGACCTTTGCCTAGACTAAACAATTAAGTTTTATTAATTAAGAAACCAACATGAGAGCTCTCTGGATAGCAGGTTACCACACTTAACCTTTGACTTGATTTTTTTTATATGTTCTTCATGTCTTTGCTTTGGTAGACTTTGAGTCCACTTCTGTATATGGTTCAAATTTGGTTCCTGCATTGTCTTTATTACTTATGTACATTATTAAAGTATCAAATTTTAGTTACACTAATCTCTATTGCATCCTCTATTTCACATGTACACACGGGAGTGCGTTTGGAGTTATGATACGACTCCATCCCTGTTCCGATTAGAGGAGCGATCAATGCTTGCATCAAGAGCTCATGTCTATCAGCCCTTCTTCGCGTCTAGAGTGTCCAGTGCTCTTCTTCCTCCCTTAAAATTTATATCTTTTGCACAAATTTTTCACATCTTTTTATCTTTTGACTAACAGTTCATGGATTTGGCACTTGTATATATATTTGCATTGCTTGTGTTTGGGTTTTATACAAACCATATTGATATGGTATGTTAATGAGTATAATCACCTATTTTTCCACCCTCTTTGAATATTAAACTTGGCTTAGCTCAGGGATATCTAGGATAGTAATAGTTTTCTAATTAGTCTCAGTTGTTATCACATTTTCAGATTGCTAGAATTGAGTTTCTAATAGGTAAAAAATCTGAATTTTTTTTATTTTTTATTATTTTTTGCTTGTAGACGGTTTTAATGACTATTTTCTTGTCTTTCTTTCGGCTATGAAAACCGCTCCTAAAGTGCTATTTTTTTGGGCGTAAAAATGCACCCTTTTAAGAGTGTAAAATTACAGTTTTTTTTGGTGTAAGAATGCAGATTTTTGAGGGTAAAAAATACTGCTTTTGAGAGCTCAAAAGTGGCAGTCATTTGGGTATTAAGAGTGCAGATTTTTGTGTGCAAAAAACAGCTTTTGTAATAGCTAAAAATGAAGATTTTGGAGTCCAAAAGTACAGCTTTCCAAGAGTTAACAATGCAGATTTCCAGTAGGCAAAACATTGTTGTTTAAGTACTTTGAAATGCAGATTTTTTAGTGTTAAAAGTGCAGTTTTTTTGGGGGAGCTAAGTACAGCTTTCCAAGAGTTAACAATGCAGATTTTCAATAAGCAAAATATTGTTGTTTAAGTACTTTGAAATGCAGATTTTTAGTGTTAAAAGTGCAGTTTTTTTTTTGGAGCAAAGAACACAGCTTTTAAAAAGTTTAATAATGCAGATTTTCGGAGTTGAAAATGCAGTTTTTAAGAGCTTGAAATTATAATTTCTTTAGAGTATAATAGCATAGCTTTCAATGGGTAAAAATACATTTTCTAAAGGCAAAGGTTCTTTAGTTTGGCATTGAGAATTTTTGATTGAGCTAAATTTATAAATAAATATTTTTCTAAAATGGATGGCTCAAGTTGTTTATTTCAAAGCAAGACAAAAAAAATAAGATTTTAAACATTTTTTCTTACCACTTTGTTTTCTAAAAGTCCAAATATGTCATAGTATTTTCCTATCTTACGTGCACACATAAGTTACTTTCTTGTATCCTCTGCGCATTTTTTCATACACGTTACTTTTCATATTCTTTCCATAAGCCACATCTATATTCTGGGCAAATCATTTTGTCACCAATTTTCCGCTTTTGCTTAACTAATTCTCTTTTGCATAACTTCTCTTTAAAATGAATAATAAAGCAAATATTCCCCAAATATCTTTTTTCTAAAACTAAGTTTAAGGACTATCTTCGGATAGGCTCTGAGGGATGCTTAACACCTTCCCCTCGAGTAACCAAAACCCTTAATCAGAATCTCAAATATTTTTTTTAAGACCAAAACAGAGTTTTACATTACAAAAAATGGTTTTCCTAATTTTTTCTAAAAATTAGGTGGCGACTCTAAACCTTTTCAAAACCAGTTAGAAGAGTCGGACGTTGCAAACGTATTTTGACCCGTTCAAAATAAGAGCGCGACAACAACATCGAAATAATGCGGACACAATAGATAATAGATGGAACTGATATCAAAAGCAATTCATGTATAAGGCTAATACTACGACAGACACGGTGCTAGAGTCTCAATAAGCTTAAACCCGTCAAAAAGTTAGTCAAAGCTCAACTACCTACTTTTGAGAGATGAAATACAATGAATAAAAACGCTTTATTTATAGGATAGAATTGACTTGGTTACAAAGTAACTAACCCTAACTATGTATAGTTTAAATAGGGAAAGATTTAACAATTAAATTATTTTTTGGTAAAACATAATATATTAATTACACTGGAATCTTGGTGAAACTAAGACATATTCTACACATGCTAAATAAAATCACGTAAATGTGTAAGTTTTATGATTCTTATACAAACACAAATAAGGAAATAAATTATATAAGTAAAATTCTATTGTATTCTTTGAAATTCAACAAACTTTCATACGAAAGAAAATATATTTTTCTTCTTGCTATCCATTGTAGGACTCTTTAATCATTAAATATTCTAATATTTTTTACCATATATTTTAGGACTCTTTAATTATTAGGTCTTCTAATACTCTCTCCGTTCGCTTGTACTTGTCACTATTTTCCTAATTGCATTTCTATTTTTACTTGTCACTTTTGACATATCAAGAAAAGACAAAAGAATTTTTTCTATTTTACCCTTAGCATTAATTGTTTATTCTCTAAATCATTTTCAAGACATATTACTCTAAACACCAATTAATAGGGGTAATATGGTAGAATAGCTATATCAATAATTATTTTCTTGATGGGTGTGCCATATCAAAAAGTGACAAGTAAAGACGAACGGAGGGAGTAGTTCTTACCATATTTAGTACTGTTTAATTTTAAATATTATAACAATAATTAAATAATAATTTGAGAAAATAAGTGAAAAGATGATTTTGTCTAAAGTAGAGACTTTTAATGAAGGGTAAAAAGATCGAATCACTTTTCTAAAGGTCTTCACACTTTTAATATATTGTAGATGTAGATGTATATATATATATATATATATATATATATATATATATATATATATATATCTTTAAGAAAAAATGGGGCCCTAATTTTTTTGGGGGCCCCAAGTCATTGCTTTAGTGGGGCTAGTGGTTAAGCCGGCCTTTAGGTCCTTTTCCGGACCCTGCGCATAGTGAAACTTTGTATTGTTTCTTTATTGTACTATTAATGTATGTGATTGTGATATAAAGATAGTTCATACTTTATCCCATGCGCTCTCTCTCTCTCTCTCTCTCTCTCTTTGCCTTCCTTTGAAGAGTTTCAGTTTGTTTCTGCATTCTGCCTAATTACGCCATTTACCTTGATTTTTTTCCTCCTTGAGACTTATATATGCAAGAGTATGTGTCTACTTATTCTCAAATTGAGTCATTCTAGTAGTTTGATGGTCGTTGGTAAAGTATTCAAAAGCTCTGGCTATGGGTAGGATATCTTGTCCATAACATTTTTCAGTTTGCTGCTTTTCGCCTTATCAATATGTCTTTCAAAAATAATATGCTTCTCTTGTTTGCTTTAAACTGTTAATCTGGAAATTTATATTGAAACTGTTTTGACAATGTAAGTTCTTCAAGATATGTTCTCAAACATAGTTCAAGATCTTAAGAACTTGATTTTCCTAAGTAGTTACTAGTTAATAATATTAATTTAGTTAATTTCATAAATAGGTAACATTTAGATAATAAATGAGGTGACATAGTTAAAGTTTGCCTAATTATAGGATGTCGCTATTGTTTAGTAGCTAAATATACAAATTATTGATTGTATATGTAATGACCCTCTAGGTCATTTACTTTATTTTTGCTCGTTTTTGGCATTTCGTGCCTTCCCATAGTGGCTATGGGTCATTTATGACTTGCCAAAATCGGCGGTTCGGTTTTCAGGCACTTTATTTGGATTTTAAGCCTATTTTCCTGTTTTGAAGCTTTTGAAGTTGAGAAATTAGTCTTGGACCAAAACTCCTAGTATACGACCTCAGATGAGAATTCCAACAACGTCGTTAGCTCCGAAACATAGATTTTTGGCTAGGGGAACTCTTGGTCCAAATCCCGAGGCTTCCTGGCTAATTTTAGGCTATTGTGTGGATTTTAGTGAAAATAAAACAGTGGGTATGGGGCCTAATTTTTATCGAAACAACCTCGGATGGAAATTTTGATGGTTCCGTTAAGTCTGAAATATCGAATTTGGTATGGTAGCATAGTTTCTTTGAGCACACAGGGTTCCGAATGAATCCCGAGTACCCGATCGAAGTCTGTTAGGACTTGGGTTTTTGCTGGTGTAGCAACACCTGGTGCAGGCCACCCTTCCTATTCGCGTTCGCGAGGAGTTGACCTCGTTCGTGAAGGGTCAAGTCTTTGACCTTCGCGATAGCGAACCTTTTATCACGTTAGCGATGAAGGGTCGGTCTGACCCAGTCCAGTCTCTTCTTCGCATTCGCGATGGCCTTCTCCTATTGTTCATCACATTCGTAGCTTGTCCCTCACGTTCACAATAAATGATTTTCCTGTGAGTCACGATCGCGGCCAGGGGTCCTCGCGATTGCGATGGGTAAACCCCTGGTAGTATAAAACCTTGTCTTCCCTGATTTTTCTTCATTTTCAAAGCCCCATTTCACCATTGTTGGAGCTTGAAACATGGGAAAGTATGGGGAATCATCCATTAAGGCTAAGGTAAGCTAATTCAATATCTCGTGATCATTTTCTATTATTTTCCCCATCAAATTCTGTTCTTTTCCTTATAAATTCGTAGAAATTAGTTCTGGAATTCCTTAACTTTGTGGGCTAATTTGGGCTTCGATTTGAGCTCTGCTTGTGCTCAAATTTTGAGCACACTTTTCTTGTCCTTTGAGAAATCTCGTGACTAATTCAACTTTTAAAATTTTGTTAGCGGGCCCCATGGGCCTATTTTTGACCCAATTTTCAACCCGAAGTTTATATTGTAATATGGGTCTTGTTTTACTTGTATTAACGTGTTGATTATGATTTTTATAGTGCGACATTGTTCAGAGATCATGGAGTGAGGATGAGCAGTCTGTGGATGGTTCGAGACTGCGGTTTGGCTTTGAGGTAGGCTACGGTCTGCTCTTCTCTATGAGATTGTGTATTGTATAGATTGCATGCTATCTAGGGGTTAGTTTATAGCTAGTATATACTTATTTGGTATGTTTTGGAGATTTGGATTAGAAATGTAAGTTGAGCCTTAGCCTAGAATGCCTGTTATAGTTATGGGACTCTACTATGCCTGATTATAGACTTGTTTAACCATAGATTGACATGAAGGATCCTTTAGTATAAGACTTACCATATTACATAGTGATTTAGGCGATATCCCCCAATTAGATCCTTCTAGTATCCTTATGCCCTTGCTTACCTTAGTTTCCTGAATTATGGTTCTGATATCTTGCTAATTTATATATTGTTGGGCCTGAGGTCATGTTTACGATACCAGTTGGACACCAGGTTAGTATTCAATTCTTTGAAAGGATGTGGTTAAATTCTTAGACACATGGACGTTTATATTTGTATTATTTGGATACTGGTGATGGCATGCATATATGTAGACGTATTTATGCTTATTTAGTGGTACGATTTCAGCGAGAACCTTGGTTTTACTACTATTTTCTTAAAAAAGGGATTTATTATCATTCTTTCACTTTTAAAATTGATTCATTTAAAACTGAAGTCGTACCACCTTTATTATTGGATTATGATATTTTAAACCAAAGATACTACTTTGGAAACTTAGACCGAGGCAGGTTCCGGTCCGTCATTGATCCAATCTTTTTACCACTACTTACTCACTTTAGTCAAGGGAGATTTTGACACTTTCTACATTACTATACCGTTTTAGTCCAGAACTCGATCTTGGGCACCAAGCTTATGGATATCTACTTATTTAGCATCGGTTAGAGTTCGAGCACCCTTTTTATACTCTTATTTCTCTCTGGTACTAGACAAAGTAGATTTATTATAATGGTTATTAGAAGTTTTGGTTTCGAACCAGGCAATATATATTGATATCCCGAGTCCCCTATGGATTCCTCTATCTGGGGACCACGTACCGAAAGAGGTGATAATCATAGGTCCTACCTTGCGAGCCAAATGAGGTGTAGATACTTAGTATGATTTGGCACTCAGTCGGTACGATAGTATTGGTTTACATTGCATTCGTTCGTTCTTATGCATTATCTATCTCCAGTATAATTGTTTGGCGCTTGTATCTATCTATCTTATGGGGGCTGTATAGGTATAAGTTATGGTTGTTGTTTGCTGAGTGTCTGTTTGTGCCTTCTGAGCTTATAGGTGCCCAGTTAGGTTCTTGGTTATCTGGGTTAGCTGGTTACATTACTGTTTGGTTATCATTGTATAGTTCGTGGCAGGCTGGTTATGGATTGGTACACAAGGCTGTTGGTATGTTTCTGATCCCCTTTCTCATTATTATGCTAAGATTTATCATTGCTAGATTACTTGCTGATTATTCATATTTTGGTTAGAGACCCTGATTATGCTAGCGTTAGCTCCCTTATTATTTATGATCCCTGTGATGTTAGACTAGTTTCCCTCAGGGTAGTACCTTCATATTTGGTTATCTATATAGCGCGGTTGTATATCCACTCTTCTCTAGCTATTTTTTGTATATAATTTCCTTCTTTCATACTATTATTGTACATTGTATATCTTTTTTTTCACCCTACTATCGTATATTGACTAGCTACTTACGGTATTGCATCTTCGTCTGAGATTACTTGTAGGGTATGGCAGTTTATCTTTACTTTTCCATTTGTATTATTATGTCTCATTTCCTAGATAGTTCTCTATAATGTATATTCCTACTTTATATGTTATTTATACTTGCATTATCTTTGGAGCTCAGTCGGTCGATGCCTACTGAGTACCGCGTATTTGGTACTCATACTACACTTCTGCACCCTGCAGATCATAGTAGGAGTTCTCGCCACTGATGTGTGCATCGTGTGGAGCTGCCATGGATTGGAGATTTGGGGTGAGCTCCTGACGTTTGGAGTTGTTCCTACTCTTTCTCAGTTACTGGACTGATCTTTATTTTGCATTTCAGAGACAGTTCTGTACATATATATATTATACTTATCTTGTACTCCTGTTTTGTTAGAAGATCTTGTACTGACTTCACCAGATTTTGGGGATATGTTAACTTTCTTCTTGACTTGTTTCTCATTTTCATTTAGTATTGCATCCACTTTTCTTATTAGTCTGTTACTAGATATTCTGGACTATGGGTTAGCTTACCTACTGTTGGGTTATGACAGGTGTCATCATGACTTGAGAAATTGCTTCGTGACAAATTAGTATTAGAGCATAGGTTTACCAGTGTTGTCAATACAAGATCTAAGTGCCTAGTAGAGTCCTGCGGATCGGTATGGAGACATATGTATCCTATCTTTGAGAAACTATATGGCATTCATAGGAAATCTTGATTCTTAATTCCTTGTCGTGTGTCCGTACTTTTATGAACCTCTAAGTACTTTTTTTGGCTCCACTCCTTCTCAGATAGATAGCACGAGGTTGTCGATAGATGCGAACGAGACTTCTACATATGTTGCCCGAGTTTCAGTTCAGGGTCAGACCAGGGAGTCATAGCTTAGTATCAAGGATCTTCAGTGTCAGCCAGAGGTTCTGGGGATAGCCTAGGCTCTGGTAGAGTACTTTTTTAGGATACCGTGTTAGGGATTCTGACCCTTTTCGTTGATATTTTATGGTAATGGTGGTGTCTGGTACATCGAGTGGTTCTCAGGCCAGAGTTGGTTTTATTGATATTTAGCAGGTCTCTTTATCAGTTTCAGAGTATGAGATTGGGTTTCTTGAGTGGATCAGACATTCTTTTATGTTATATCCTACAGAGCATGAGATGGTGCGGGGATTTATCAGAGGATTAACTTTACCTCTCTACTTAGCGTCGGAGTATTTGATAGTAGCTGGGTTTTCTTTCCTTCATGTTTTTGACCATACAAGGGCTACAAAGTGTGCATGTCATGAGACATATGAAGGTGGCGATAAGAGACCATGTCCGCAACACATTGTTAGTGGTATTCGGTCCAGAGGTAAGAATCCTTCCAACAGAGGTCAACATCGCTTGTAGTCTATCAGGTCAGTTCTGGTAGCACCTCAGATAATAAGTGACTCTCAGATTGGTCGTGGTGATCATAGCAGACAGAGTTCCGACCTGGAATTATAGGGTTCTCGGTCTAGGTCTTTAGGTCATGACGGTTGTTCTGGGTCAGCAGGTACAGTGCATTAGAGAGTTTCAGGGGCATGTTATAATTGTGGAGAGGCTGATCAATTGTCTAGGGAGTATCCCTGGCATGAGTTGGTCAACCAGTTGGGGTTAGCTCATGTTTCTCGCCAGGTTATAGCTTTAGGGGTTTGTTACAACTGTAGAGAGTATCCCCATCATGAGATTATTGGGCAGTCATCACAGCCGAATCTATCTCTTAGGGATGTAGCACCTTCGGGCAGAGGCAGTGCACTTAGTGTTTTAGTTAGTCATTAAGACGCACAATCCGATTTTGGACGCATTCAGATTCATAATTCTTCGGGTAGGTCATGGACCATGGCTTCAGATTCCATAGTTATAGGTGCGGTTTTGATTTGCTATCTTTTATTTTCTATTTGAATTAATTTGGGGTTTTCATACCTATTGGTGTTCACATGCCTTGATGTTACTATATTGACTGTGTAAGCCTTTATGTAGATTTATGCATATATGATTACCCCCGTAGATATTTTCTTTTAGTAGTGGATTGAGTGGATCAGTATTGTGATTGTCTTGGGCTGTAACGCTTAGTTTTGGCAAGATGGCCTTGGTATAATCTTAGAGTGGTACTGGTTGTTTTACATTTTTGTGCCACCTGCACTTTTTACTTATGTGACTATTGTTATTGTTTTAACTTGATTTGACCCTTACTTGATAGAAGTCTAGAGTAACGTTATCTAAGTAGTATCCCTTTTTGCGATTCTTGTCCGTTTGGCTTAGACAACTACCTTGGTTGGTTGGTTTTCCTTTCTATTAGTTAGGTAAGGTCGATTTTTGAGTGAGTTGTGAAAGTGAAGGTCAGTTTGGCCTTCCATGGTTTGTTATGATTCTAGCATTGGCGATCCTTTTCTATAACCCGTTCCTAAAGTTGGTAAGTCTGAGGTTTGTTCTTCCAGTTTGGCTGGTTCATCACCCGATAGAAGTCTTAATCTTGGTGAAGGTGTTGATTTAGGTGCCTCATTCTTTATGCGATACGATTCATGGTCCTGCTGGGTTGAGGTTGGTTTAAATGGGTGAATTCAGAAATTTCTCATTTCAAAACTTGTTCAGCCTATTGTGACTTCATGGGATACTTCTGCTTAGTGATATATGTTGGTGCATCAGTTATCGGTTACTAAAGCGGGTGTCTTTTGGGAGTGGGCATTCGTTGCCATAGATAGAGTATTGGTTTGACCAGATTCAAGCTACGATTGTATTTTTTAAGTTGCTCGAGATTTGGCTATGATCAGGCCTCTTTGCATCCCCAGTGAGTTTTTGGTTATGCCTTGATGTGTTATGCCCTTCAGCAGATATGGATTTGATCCCTTGTGTCTTTAACCCATGGTTTTCCTTCGTTGTGATTATGTACTTTGGAAACATTTCAGTTTCAGCCCTTGCATGAACCATTGGGTATATGCTTAGTCCTGAAGGTAAGATTGGTTTGGGTATTTAATATTCTTGAAGACTCATTGGCTCCAGTTTTGGTTTTGACTCTTTTGGATGACAGCTTGGGAGTTGTGATAGATTTTGGTGTATGGATGCTTACTCATCAACAGGATCGATTTGGGTAGTTGAGGCCGAGTGATTTAGCTTCGATGATAAGATTGTAGTTATGAATTGCGTAACTTGGTTGCATCTCCCATTTTGAGGATTGATTCAGTTGAGCATTTGTTGATAGGCTACTAGGCCTACTCATTACCTACTTGCTCGATTTTTTGTCTGTCCAGAGCGATTGTATTTGATAGATGTTCGAATGATGGTTCGTTTGCATATGGTGTTGGTTTGTACTACTTTTGACCTTGGTTCTCAGTTGTCGTCAAAATTTTGATTGTCTACTCAGCAAAAGAAGTGTACTTGAGTTGGGCTTAGCGTGGTTTCGCCTACAGTTGGTAAAGTATTTTGGATCAAATCATTTAGTTTTGAGAAAGTGTGCTTTGGACTCATGACTATTTGGTTTTGAGGGTCATCAGGGCCAGTTAGTGTCTTTGGCTGAGATCGCAGACCTTGGTCACCACCATTTATGTGTTCAGGTAGAACCTTATGGGGCCTTGCTCATATGCTAGTCCATATGGATTTTTGGTAGGTCAGCTTTATTCTTTCTAGATTGGTGTGATGTGATTAAGCAAATAGTACTCGAATGATGTTGAAGAAGTTTCTGTATAGCTCAGAGTATGCTAGATTTGGAATTTAGAGTTGGCTTTATGGTTCATACTTTGAATTATCTTTAGCCTGGTTGAGTTTTTGCTTAGTTATGCTTGTATTGGTATGGTGTCAGTATGTTATGATTTGGGTTTACATGCCTCAGTCGTGCTTGGTTCAGTTGGAGGCCAATTGGTTGTTGAGGATGAGTTTTTAGTTATTTGAAAAGTGAAGTAAAGATGTGAATGAAAAGGGGATACCTTTAGTGAAATTTCTTAGAAGTGTTGTTTGGATTTGGAGGTTATCTAGGTAGTCTTGTGGGGAATGCAGGCCCAGTACCTCGGCCTTTTGAGCTTTCAATTTCATTCTATCCTTTGATGTTTGGGGATGAAAGTCCTTTTAATAGTGGATATTGTAATGAGCCTCTAGGTCATTTTCTTCGTTTCCTCTCGTTTTTCGCTTTTCGTGCCTTCCCATAGCTGCTACAAGTCATTTATGACTTGCCAGAACCATCGGTTCAGTTTTTGGGCAATTCATTTGGGTTTTAAGCCCATTTCCTTGTTTTGGAGCTTTTAAAGTTGAGAAATTGGTCCTGGACCAAACTACCTAGTAGACAACCTCGGATGAGAATTTCGACAGCGCCATTAGCCCTGGAACATGGATTTTAGGCTAGGAGGACCCTTGGTCTTGATCCTGAGGCTTCCGAGTTCATTTTGGGCTATTGGATGGATTTTAGTGAAAATAGAATAGTGGATGTGGGTTCCCACTTTTTATCAAAAAGACCTCGAATAGAAATTTTGATGGTTTTGTTGAGTTTGAAATGTCGAATTTGGTATGGTAGCGCAGTGCGTTTGCGCGCACGGGGTTCTGAATGAATCTCGAGCACCCAGTCAGATTCCTTAAGGACTTGGGTTTTTGCTGGTGCAGCAACATCTGGTGCAGGCCATCTTTCCTCTTCGTGTTCGTGAGAAGTTGACCACGTTTACGAAAGGTCAAGTCTTTGACCTTTGCGATCGTGAGCCTCCTATCGCATTTACGCTGAAGGGTCAGTTCGAACTGTTCCAGTCTTTACTTCGCGTTCGCGATGGCCTTCTCCAGTTGTTCATCATGTTCACAATTTGTCCTTTGCGTTTGAGATTAAAATTTTCCTGTGAGTCGTGATCGAGGCCAGGGGTCCTCACGATCGCGATGGGTAAACCCCTGGCAGTATAAAACCTTATCTTCTCCGATTTTTCTTCATTTTCAAAGCCCCATTAATTTCACCATTGTTGGAGCTTGGAGAATGGGAAACTATGGAAAATCATCCATTGAGGTTAAGGTAAGCTAATTCAACACATCGTGATCATTTTCCATTATTTTCTCCATCAAATTTCATTCTTTTCTTTGTAAATTCCTAGAAATTAGTTCTGGAATTCCTTAACTTTGTGGGCTAATTTGGGCTTCGATTTGAGCTCCATTTGTGCTCAAATTTCAAGCACACATTCCTTGTCCTTCGAGGGACCTCATGATGGATTCAATTCTTAGAATTTTGTTAGCGGGCCCCACAGGCCTATTTTTGACCCAATTTTTGATCCAAAGTTTCATATTGTAATATGGGTTTTGTTTTTCTTGTATTAATGTGTAGATTATGATTTTTATATTGCAACATTGTTCAGAGATCATGGAGTGAAGATGAGTCATCCATGGATAGTGCGAAACTGCAATTTGGCTTCGAGGTAGGCTACGGTCTACTCTTCTTTATGAGATTATGTATTGTATAGATTGCCCGCGAGGTAGGGGATATATGATAGGGTTATAGCTAGTATATCCTAAATTGGCATGTTTAGGGGATTTGGATTAGAAATGTAAGTTGAGCCTTAGCCTAGAATACCTGCTATAGTTATGGGACTCTAGTATGCCTGATTATAGACTTGTTTAACCATAGATTGACATGAAGGATCCTTTAGTATAAGACTTACTGTATTACTTAGTGATTTGGGCGATATCCCCCAATTAGATCCTTTTAGTAGCCTTATTCCCTTGTTTACCTTATATCACAACCCAAACTAACGGACCGTGCGGGCACCTACGCTATCCTAAGTAGCTAGGAGAACCCTTATTACCCAACCAAAAATTTGAGGAAGACTTCTGTTTTTAAGAGAATACTGGATTAAATATAACAAAGTAAATTAAATAACAATAAATAAACTTTTCAAAAACTTCTTACAACTTTCCTTCACCACCTCAAGACCTGGTCAGACATGTACAAGAGCTACCTATTATAGAATAGACTGATAATAAAATAAATAACACAAAGACTCCAACATCTACCAGGAAGGAAGTGCAGAAGTTAGTACTGAATATTGCCATCCATCTAGTAACTGCAAACTAACCTGCATCCAGTTTACACACCAAGAAGGAATGTAGAAGAGTAGGGTCAGTACAAACTCAGGTACGGGTAGGCATCATCGGCCGACCAGTGTTAGTCCACAAAATCATAAAATAGAATTAAAGAAAAGAAATCATGACATCTTAAATATAGTATAATTCAACTAAGGTTGTAATATCATTATAACACTTTGCCTATATAATTTACAATTCACCAAACTCTATTAACGGGATTATATTCACCACTAGCATAGTCTAGCCTCATTAATTCACACCATCCACCACAATTCAACACTTAACCATCACTATCACCCCTTTATTCTCATTACCCCTTCCATTACCCACATTTATAGGATCAACCTAGTAATTATAAACAACTCACACTCAACTCTCGGGCTAACAACTAAACACTCTCTTATAACATTAAAGAAAAATAACTAGCTAATCGAGTAAGCCACGATTAAAATAAGTATAAATGAAGCAAGTCACCAACATATAGCAAGAAAGCATAGAGTTTCACTTTTCCAAGTACATGTCACACAATCAATCTTAAGGATACAATCAAGTAGGGAATTCAAGTCAACTCACATCTCAGTAAAACACACAAAGAGAACTCAATTCTAATTATCAAACGTTATAATTACTCTTGGAGAAGGATTAATTCAATTATTAGAACTTCGAAATCGTTTCTTTGGGGTTATTCATTGGATTCATCACTTTAGATCATTTCTTTATTATTATTATTACCATGCAGGCTCATGGCACCCGATCCAATCACGTCTTACAACAATACCAAAATTTAACATCGGCCGCATTGCTTGAGAAATCAATAAGGTAGCAATACCGAAATTTAGCATCGGCCACATTGCTTGAGAAAATAATAAGGTAGCAATATCGGGATTTAACGTCGGTCACATTGCTACTAACAATCTTTCCACTTTTCAGTTCTTAATAAATATTCATTCTTCACTTTTCAACCTGTATGAAGGTATATCACAAGCCTTCTTTACTCAAGGCACTCTTTTCAATCACATTATCATTATGGATCAAGATATTTCATTTATCAACATTTTGGGCCTCTCACAGGCATTATTTCAACAATTCATCATGATCATCAACAAGCCATTCATGGCATCAATTCAGGGAGTTATCATTATCAATAAGCCTCTCATAGGCACAATTCAATAAATCATCATTATCACCAATTTAACCTCTCATGGGCATCCAATAGATAAAGTATGTTTATTAATACCAAATCAAGAATATCATAAAATAAATCACAATGCAACAGTTAAGCATACAATTCACTACTGGAGCCTTCATTACTCATTGATTATTCAATTATCACTACCTCCTCAAATACCACAACTTGGGTTCTAAAACCACCACCCATAACTAGCTGGGTTCTAACACCACCACCCATAACTAGCATATTCAAGCCTATCATTATTCTATACCTCTCTCCACATAATACAATGCTCACAATGATTCAAGTCATCTATCCCTTAGGCCTTAACATTATATGACACAATATGCAATTTATTACCTTTATAACTCAACTAGGTCCATCACTAGAACAACTAAGAAACATCATGTCCACATACTTCATTCACAACAATCCCCTTTCGGGCGCATAACACATAATATCATAAATATCACATAATCAATCAATAACATAGTTTTTGGGACTAAAGTAAAGTTCTTATGACTTTATCCACCTCAATCCATGTCTACAGGCCTAGACATGCTTTCTCCTATCAATTCTAAATTATGAAGATATGAAATAACACAGTCTTCTACTCATTAACCTAGCCTACTTGGACGCCAAACTTTTTGAAGCAACAAGCCATATCAAGGATGCTCCTTCCCTTTCTTCATGCTTCGGAATGACCAAACATAAAAAAAATTGGAAAACTTTTTCTAGAAAGTGTCTTTCTTTCATGCCAAACACACTCCAAAATATCTGCATTTCTTCTACATTGAGAGATAGATAGATACATACTCGTATTTGTGTTGAAGTATTTATAGCTAGGTTGCCTAAAATTTTTACATCTCCATAAATGAGATTTCAAATCTAGAATTTTTTATAAAATAGTCATTATTAAATAATATTTATGAATTTAGATATATAAAGACAAAAGAAAAAAGGAATTTAAATATATATGTCACGCGAATAACACCGGAGATGAAAGTATTTTTTTCTAAAAATAATATTTACAAAATTGATCAAATAAAAAAATACATCATAAAGATAATTTAGTTAATGATATCTTATACTAATAATAATCACGTTTAGAAATTTATTTTGTAGATAAATCTTTTAATTCAAATGCTTTTGTAGATACCAACATGGGTTGTGGTGCAGTGGTGAGACTGCTCCACCCTTAACCAGAGGTCTCTAGTTCGAGCCCTGGGTATGGAGAAAATTTTGTTGGGAGCGCCACCCCCAGAATGAGTCTTGCAGTGCTCGATTCGGATTAGTCGGGGCTCCAATGCGGGTACGGGACACCAAGTGAAAAACCAAAAAAAATGATTTTGTAGATAAATTACTCTAATTTGAGTGACTTTATTAATACAAAATAAACATAAATAACTTTAACAGAGGACTTACCACAATTAAAATTAGGAAAAACAACATAAACGTACACTTTAACTTACCATATTTACACAAATCCCCACTCTTATAAAGTAATTACAAAAATTTTAATTAATTAATGTATCTTCGTTGGATGTATCGGGAGCTAATTATGTATCTCGACAGACCCAAAATAGAAAAAAATGTACCAGGAGCTACTAACTATGTATCTCGACAGACCCAAAATTGGAAAAAATATATCAGGAGCTAATTATGTATCTTTACAAAGGAAAAATATATCTTCGTTGGATGTATTGTGTATATCGACAGACCCAAAATTGAAAAAAAATGTATCGGGAGCTAATTATGTATCTTTACAAGAAAAAAATGTATCTTCACTGGATGTATCGAGAGCTAATTATGTATCTCGATAGACCCAAAATTAGGATTTTCAGTAATTATGCAAAATGTCGAGATTTTCTGTAATTAAGCTCCAAACTGTCGGAATTTATGTTATTTGTCCTTAAAATTAAGGGGGGGGGGGGCAAACAAGATCGGACCACAACATCTATTTGTATATTATTTCTACGAATAAAACTCATGACCTACCAATCACATAACAATAACTTTACACATTATTACTAGCTCCCTTCTTGATGTACTTAAATCGACTCCTCTTCTAGCTACTCCCTCAGTCCCATATTAGTTAATCACTTTCTTCTTACACGTTTTTTAAGAAATCATAAATAAGAAGGATAATATTACTCCCTTCATTCGAATTTACTTGTCACTGTTTTCCTATTTGATTTTCATTTTTACTTGTCATTTTTGACAAATCAAGAAAAAATAATTACTTTACACATTATTACTAGCTCCCTTCTTGATGTACTTAAATCGACTCCTCTTCTAGCTACTCCCTCAGTCCCATATTAGTTAATCACTTTCTTCTTACACGTTTTTTAAGAAATCATAAATAAGAAGGATAATATTACTCCCTTCATTCGAATTTACTTGTCACTGTTTTCCTATTTGATTTTCATTTTTACTTGTCATTTTTGACAAATCAAGAAAAAATAAATTTTTTTTCATGTTTTACCCTTAACATTAATTACTTATTCTCCAAATCATTTTTCAATACCTATTACTAAACATCAATTAATAGGGGTAACATGGTAAAGTCACTATACCAATCACTGTTTTCTTAATAGTTGTGACAAGTAAATCCAAACGGAGGGAGTACTAAATAGTCAAACCTCCCAATAGTGATAGTGTTTGTCCGAAAATTGCATGGTTGCTAACTTGCTATAGAGAGGTGTTGTTATATATGTATACTGACGTTTGACGTTTAGATCACATTTAGCTGTTATAAACAAAAGTATGCAAAATTAGAAAAAACATTAATATACAAAAAGGCAAACATTAGTAGACTTTTCCTCGTGGAGTTATGATATAACTGATGTGCACCATTTAAATACAATTTTTTCCTTTAAATTAGATATTCGCACTTGAAATTTACTATGTGCATGACATTAATGATGATTACCACAAATATTTTGATATTTTATTTTGTACATAATATATTTCTTACAAAATATTTAAGTATGTTGTTATAGAGAGGTAATTTACAAAGAGTGTACCGATATACTAAACATCATTGTTGTTATAGATAGAATATCGTTATAGAGAAGTAAAATATAACATGAAAATTGATTCCGGAGAAAATCAAGCCGCTATAGTGAAATGTCGTTATAACGAAATGACTTTATAAAGAGGTCTGACTGTAATTGTAAGGATAAATGAAAAAAATACAATTATTATATCTTGATTTAGTAAATAGACAAGTAATTTGGGACAATTATTTATAGTAAAATGATTAATTAATATAGGATGGAGGGAGTACTCGTATTAGTTAAATAATTACTCCTTCCGTCCCATATTAGTTGGTCATTTTATTAAAAATATATATCTCAAATTATTTAATCACTTACTAAATCATGATAAAATTAATAAAAAATTTCTATTTTACCCCTATAATTAATGTACTCTTTGGAAGTCCCAATAATATCTATTCATATGCCCTATAAATATTTTTCATAATTTATTTCATGTTAGTAAAATTGGTATTCTATTTATGATTTAATTACCGCACAAAATGAAAAGTGAGTTATCAACTAATAATGGTATAGTAGTATTTAATTAATAATTCACTCCTAAAGCATCATTAGCCCAAGTATAGCTATTGGCAGCAGAAGTATCAACAGCACTTCAATTCTTGTTACTTTACCAAGCAGAAATTGCAGCAGCAACAGATGATTCTTGAAAATTGAAGAGCAACCCTATAAAAATGTTGAAATGCACAAAGTTTCAATTCCAGCAGCCAAGAAATGGGATGATTTTATCTTCTTCATTCAGACTTCATTGTGGGTCATCTCCTAATTGTTTCAAGGTTTGCCTTTTAACCCATTCTTGATATAAAGATTCAATTTTTTCTTGCGTATGTAGAAATTAGTGTTCGTTTGGTAAGAGGGGTAAGGGTTAATTAATCCGAGATTAATTTTAGGATGAGTTTATCCCATGTTTGGTTGGAATAAAATCATGGGATAACTTATCCCTGTATTAGTTATTCCAGTATTGTAGTATTATTTTTATCCCACATTGAGGTTGGGATAACAATCGTGTGATAACTAATCCGGGGATAACTTGTCTCCCAACCAAATGAGCTTAGAGTGCAAATGTGTCAAGAACTGCAAAAACTTTGACTAACAAGTACATATTCCAATGGTGTTGGTAGTTCTTCAAGCAAATTTTGAGCTAGAAAGTGGATTCATGTTTATCTTAACACTATTTTAAACTTGAATGTCAATTTAGTGAAACATGAACTAATTCTTGTTAAAGAACGCATTTTGCGCTTGACTCAACCCCAAAAGCTAGCTCATAGGGCGAGGATACCATTACCCATATCATATTCATGTGGTACTCTTAACACTCTCTGCACGCCCAAACCTAATTAACTGAAGTGTGGACAGATGAGAATGTATATAACCTATTCTGACCTGGTCCGGTATGGAATGAACTTGTAATCATGGAATCGACTGAGATTACGCCTAGTGTCCCCCAACGTGTTCAGTCTTGAAATTTGTCCCCCTAAAGGATTCGGTCTTGAATTTTTGTCCCCGCTTAATAAGTTCTAACCTTTGCCTATAGGGAAAATCTTGTGATCAATTGAACAACTTCAGTATCTTGAAATGTTAGAACTTATGATGGCAACACGCCTAAGTTCTAATTTTTACCTGTACAACAGAACTTTTGGTCAGTTGAGCCGGTTCACTGTCTTAAAATATCCTGAACGTCTGCCTTATGGGAAAAATTAGAACTTATGTTTGATGGGCAACAGAGCTAAGTTCTAACTTTCTGATCAATTGTGCAGGTTCATTGTCTTGAAATGTCCTGAACGTTTGCTTTAGGGGCATAAATTAGAACGTCTGCTTTATGAGCAAAATTATTTTAGTGGGGCCAAAAAATCAAGACCATCCCTTATGGAGACCATTTTTGTAAGACTTCTCTTATTGGAGGACAAAATATCAAGACTAACCCATTTTTAGGGCCGTTTCTAAACTTGACCCGTGGACAATATAATTGGGGTGGGTGGGGGGGTGGGGCATTGGTGAACTAAGAATTGGGATGGGCCTTTAGCCCTTTACTATGATAGCACGTCAAAGAATGAATCTTGGGTCTAACGCAACCCCAAAAGTTAGCTCATAGGGTGAGGAGTGTCCCACTCTTGACAATTCTCACATATTTTTGATGATGTAGAGAGTTTATTTAGCTACATTCTATTACCCATTGAGAGTATTTTTGAAAACTTTGATTCTTTTAGTGCTTTTCTAAATTGTAAGCTTCTTTTCTCAGTACTAACTGATTTAGAGCCTGTTTGCATTGGCTTATTTTGAGTGCTTTTAAGCCAAAATAGCTTTTAAGAATTTTTGGAGTGTTTGGGTAAAACAGAAAAGTGCTTTTAAGCTCCCATAAGTTAGAATTCCTAACTTATGGTCTTTGACTTATAAGCAAAAAGCTTTAAGTCTATCCAAATAGGCTCTTTATTTAGGTTTAAATTTTTCTTTAACATTCAGATAATTGATGTATTTCTATGAGTTATGAGAATTCAGGGTTGAGTAATCTTGAACAAACCATCTATGTGAGTTTGGAAAAGCATTGCATGTTCCAAGCATAGGATAAAGGAGGAAGATCGGTTGGTTAATTGTTAGCATAAAATCAGTCTAATTATGGTGAATCTTTTGATAAATGAATGTAAATACAGCAGAATGAAGACAAATGGTTCATATAGTTATTCCCAACTAATTTGTCAGAACCTATTTCTGTTAGTCGCAACTTGCACCTACCAAGCGACTACCCACCCTTAGGTGAACCACTTCATTGTTTCAAAACCTATTCGAGAATAATGTTAAACTTTAAAATAAAGCATTTTCAAACACAAATAAAGCCTCGGAATCCAATAAGCAATGGAAATTGAAAAGAAATATAACAAGTATGAAAGATAGCCCAGAACCCCAATAGTATAGTCAAGGAGCTACTATGGAATTTTAATAAAAGGTCAAGGGAAGCAACGTGAAACTGAAAAGAAAATAGAAAATAAAAGTGTCGTAGCTGCCACCACGAACAGATTGTGATTGTCTCACCTCAGCAGAACTTAGTGTTCAGTTGGAAGAACGGGAGAAGGAGGAGAAGACGTAGGGTTTGAAATGTGGTTCCACTTGCGTTAATGTAGGTTGTTTGGAGAGAGAAATAAGAGAGTTTTTGAAAGAGTAGAGTTGAGTTTCTCTCAGTTGAGGAGTAGTCTCCGTTCCCTTATTTTCTTTTGGTGCACTCAGAAAGTTCCCTATTATATAGATGATTGGGTGGAGTTTGTAGAGGATCACATCTTTTTGTAGATGCTTTACCTTTTGGTATACCCCTTGTATACGGCCAATTTGGCCATGTTTATGAATGAGAATACTTTTACTTGATTAAAAAAAAGATTTTGTCGCTGTCTATAGTTATACCTGATCAGATTACTCAGCGTGATCACGAACCCTTACCACTATCATGGTAAATAGCTGACTGGACCCTTAGCGTGATCACGGTCAGGCGCCAACTTATCCACCTGCGCTATCGCGGACCAGTAGCGTGATACTGCTGGTCTGAGATTATTAACTCTGCACGCTTGCACCTGATGCTGCTTCACAGCTCCAGTTCTTTTAAGTTCTAACTTGTCTGAAACCACCTTGGGCATTCGGGTCACCAACCCCCGCAAGTCACAAATAGTATTATGAACACATACACATGTTCAAAACTCAGTTTGGAATGCAAATACTAAAAATCAAGGGTAGGGTTGTTACATAATTTGAGATTGGATAGTTGATTGATTTATGTAGAAATAGATCGAATTGTCTATATGTCCCACAACTTTGGTTCACCGGAAAAGGTAGTAAATCGTGCATTGTGTAGTAGGCGCATGTCACGAGTCCGAATCCTGTTGCGAACCAAGTCTGGATTTAAGTGGGGAAGGGTAAGGGGCACATTATCCAAAAAATTTCGAAGTTCAAAACAACTGATTTGTCTATAAAATCTGATAGAGAAAAGTAGTCGAAAGATGATTTTATTCCTTCAGCATCCAAGCTTTAAATACAACCACCTACAGCTAAACTTAAGGAAGCTAATTGCTACGTATACTCTTAAATAGTTGGAGGAGTCTTCTACAGATATACAACAACAGTGAACTCCTACAATAGGAGGAGTCTTTTACAGATACTAAAAAGCAGTAACTATAACAGTAACTTATTCTAATAATGATAAGATAAAATAATTATGCTTAATACACCCCCTCATGTTAGGTGTGGTATAACAACGCCTAACTTGGAACGACACCTTGCAAAGGCTGGTTCTGGTAACGGCTTGGTAAATGTATCAGCAAGTTGATGACAAGCATGAGTGTGCTTGACAAGAACCCGATGCGCTTGAACTTGGTTCCTAACATAACAAAAGTCCACAGCAATATGTTTCATACGGCTATGGAACACTGGATTATGACAAGATAAGTGACACCGACATTGTCACAATAGATTGTGGGTGTATTTGGAATGATGATACACAATTCATTGAACAAGTTGAGTTCTGCAAGAGCATTTGCAACTGATTTGTACTCTGCTTCAGTAGATGAGCGAGCTACAACTTGTTGCTTTTTTAACGACCAACTCAGAGGATTGCACCCAAAGAAAAGAACATAGCTTGATGTGGATAGTCTATCATTCGGGTCTCCCGCCCAATCAGCGTCAGCGTGCATGTAAAGATTGCAGTCTAAGTTGCGAAGAATATGAAGACCTGAAGTTGCCGCGGCTTTGAGATACCGTAGTATCCTTTTAACCGCCTTCCAATGTTCATCAGTAGGATTATGCATAAACTGTGACAACTTGTTGACAACATAAGAAATGTCAGGCCATGTGAATGATAAATATTGCAACTTGCCAAGGGTGCGCCTATAGAGTGTAGCATTAGCAGGTGGAGAACCATCAGCTGCCCGTGGTAGTTTACCAGAGCACATTGGTGTCAAGACTCCTTTACAAATTTGCATATCCAATTCAGACAGCATGTCAAGAATGTATTTCGATTGAGAGAGAATAAGACCATCTGGCACTTTTTTAGCTTCGACACCCAAAAAGTAGTTTAAATAGCGAAGATCCTTCAAAGAAAAACGAGAACCCAAGGAATCAATAACATGACTAATCAAGCTGGGATTAATTCCCATGATCAAAATGTCGTCAACATAGACGAGCACATAAACAGTAGCAGCCAGATTCTTCAAAATAAACAAAGAGGTGTCGGATTCAGACTTAATAACTCCCATTTTCTGTAGATGGTTATGAAATGCAGTATACCAAGCCCGGGGGGCCTATTTAAGACCATAAATGGCTTTTTCTAATCTAAAAACATGAGAAGGGAATTGTGAATTAATAAATCCTTGAGGTTGAGACATAAAAACCTCTTCAGTCGACTGGCCCCTATAGGAAAGCATTGTTGACGTCGAGTTGATGAATCGACCAATTGTGCTACACTGCTATGGATAACACAAGTCGCACTGCTGTTGGCTTAATAACAGGACGGAAGGTTTCATGAAAATCCAAGCCAGGGCGCTGCGTGAACCCCTTTGCAACAAGGCGAGCTTTGTATCGATCTGTAGAGCCGTCTTCTTTTCTTTTAATGCGATACAACCATTTGCAGTCCACAACATTCTTCGTTGAGTCTCATTGAGAAATTTTTTTCCTTATATGTAGAAACGTCGTTTCAAAAGGAAAATTTTTTTCATAAAAAAGAATATCACGGCTGATGAATATTTTCGACTGCACTGGGTCAAAGCAGAGATGTGCATGATGGCTCTGAGAAACACCTAAATACACACAAGGGGTGGACTTAGGCTCCAACTTATTTTTGGTGTAGGGTTTAAGCCATGGATAACAGAGACAACCAAAAATTTTAAGATTGGCATAGCTTGGTGGTTTACCAAATAATTTTTGGTAAGGTGACTCGTTATTTAAGATGGGTGTGAGTAGCCGATTAATGAGATAAACAACATGATGGCAGGCAAAAGACCATAGTTTTGGTGGTAGGGCTGTTTCATGGAGAAGGGTTTTGGCTGTTTCAACAAAATGACGATGACGACGTTCAGCTATGGCAACGCGTTGTGGCGTGTATGGAGTTGAAACTAAATGTTCAATGCCATTTTGTTGAAGATAGGACTGAAGACTTTTGTATTCACCCCCTCCATCCGTATAAAGAGATTTAATTTTTGTTTTGAAAAAAATTCTCTACTAAAGGACGAAAATTTTGGAACAAAGTGGCGACTTCATTTTTATTTTTAATTGCGTACAACCAAGTATACTTGGTGTATTGATCAACAAAAATACAGTAATATAACTTTTTGTCTAGTGATAAAATGGAAATGGGTGATGGTCCCCATAAATCGCTAAAGATAACTTGAAGAGGAACATTACTGGATAAAGTAAATTGCTGAAATGGCAAACGATGTGCTTTATTAGAAGAACAAGCATTACAAAATTCAAATTTTTCTTTAGTAGCAACAGGTAAAGAAAACTTCTTCAAAATGAAGTTTAAAATCGTCGAATGAGGATGACCCAAGCGACAATGCCATAGCTGAAAAGAAACTTTTGTGGAGGCGAGATTGATTGATATTGGTGGTCTGGTTGGCAGATGCGGCCACTCATAGAGTCCATTCTTATTCCGGCCTTGCACCAGCGACTTCTGAGTATGCAAGTCCTTCACAAGAAAAGTAAAAGGAAAAAATTCAACAGATGTTAGATTGTCTTGACAAAACTTGGCTACAGAAATAAGGTTCTTTTTAATTGATGGAGCACTTGTTAGAAAGCCTGAAAGCAGAATTAGATGCTTGTATTTGAGTTGAACCAATATGAGTAATGGGAATGGTTTTACCGTCACCCATAGATATTCCCTCATTGCCTGTATACTCTTCAAGATTGTGAGGTTCAGCCGTGACATGATGCGTCGCACCAGAATCCAAAACCCAAGAGTTTTCTGCTGACTGCAAACTAGAGGCAAAGTTGGCCTTAGCTTCAAAATGATTGTGCGATTTGGAATGGCATACATCTGCAGTGTGACCAAATTTTTGGCACAATTGGCATCAAACAGATTGTCTCGAATTTGATCTCCAATTTTGCTGATTGTTGGAACTGGACTGTCGAGGCGCAGATTGGTTCCATTGTTGATTGTTGAAGCGACGATTGTTCCTGTTAGACTGGGGTGGCATGTTTGTCTTCTGTGCTACATCAGCTATGATATTGGAAAATGACTTCTCAAGATCTTGGTGCTTGAGGAAAAGCTCATGATCTGTGAGCTTGTGAAAAAATTCTTCAAAACTTAAGGAAGAGTCTCTTGCTCTTATAGCAGCAGAGATTTCACGGTACTCGGGGCCCAGGCCGCTTAGAAGCTTGACAATAAGTTCATCATATGTTACTGGTGATCCAGCAAATTTGAGAGCATCAGAGAGAGATCGAACCTCTTGTAAGTATTCTGTAACAGATTTAGAGGCTTTCTTGATATTCTGCAATTGGTCGTGCAAGCTAAAAATGTGAGTGTGGCTCTTGTTTGCGTAAGCCATGTGAAGAAGTCTGTCTTAGCAGATGGAGCTGTGGCAACAGTTGGCGCAATGGTGGGATCGACAGATGCCATCATTGCTTGCTGGATCAGTTGGTCCTGAGAGAACCAGATTTGGAATCTGGGATTTGGCATCGTAAGGTTATCTTGAGTAACAGTCATTGGTGGTGCCGGTTTTGATCCGTCAAGATGTTCCATGAGTTGATGGCCATTGAGTAGCATCACAAGTTGCGCTTTCTAAGTCGAGAAGTTGAGGTTACCTTGCAGTTTGATAGGTAACTGAGACGCTGATTGAATTGTACCACATGAACAATAGGTGAAGCAGCAGAAGCGTTGCTGTTGGTAGCTGTAGCATCACCAGAGTTACTAATAACTGGAGGGGTTGTTTCGTGAGATGCAGCCATAGATGGGAAGAGAAAAAGGATCTAACTCATAAGAGGCTAGAGGCGCTGATACCATATAAAATCTGATAGAGAGTAGTAATCGAAAGATGATTTTATTCCTTCAGCATCCAAGCTTTAAATACAACAAATAACAACAACCTACAGCTAAACTTAAGGAAGCTAATTGCTATGTATACTCCTAAACTGTTGGAGGAGTCTTCTACAGATATACAACAACAGTAAACTCCTACGAGTCTTTTACAGATACTAAAAAGCAGTAACTATAACAGTACTTATTCTAATAATGATAAGATAAAATAATTATGCTTAATATTTTATCAAAAAAAATTATGCTTAATAGGTTAGTTATTAAAAAATAAAAATAAATAAAAAGTAGAAGTGTTTATCTTGTAGAACTGTAGCTTTAGTGGATACTTTGACTAGATTACTTCATGATATGCTGATATTTCTCTGATAATTTTGGTGAAATTTGTTTACATTTTGCTTTAATATCTGGACAGTTGATGTATTCTAAACCTTCTATGAGAATGAAAGTTCAGGGTTAAGTAAATCTTGAATAATATTAATTTCTCGATTGTGTTTCAGGAAACGTTGAAATCCAATTTGCCTAAGGAGGATCATGGGTCCAGATTTCTTAAGAGGAAATGGGCATTAAGAACCCCAGATGCCAAAATTAATCAAATAATGATATCAAAAGATGGTCTTCAACAAGGAGGTGAAAATCTTGGGAATCTTTCCTTTCTGAATAATCCACAACCATCTATTGGTGATCATGTGACGAGAAACAACCGACAGAAACCTTCGTTTTATGTTGTAAGAGATGATTTATTGCATCCTTTGGTAAATGGTAATAAGGCGAGGAAACTGGACGCACTACTCCCTCTCTTGGAAGATAATTCTGTGACAGATGTTGTAAGACCATTTGAGGCCTCTAGCTTTTGTAAAAGCTTATATCTTCTTATGTATACATTTCTTAATATTGATTTTTTAGCAAGTCATAAATATGGTATTGAAGTTCACTAGAAACCTTGGTGGTTCTTGTATTTTATATTTCTCCTTGTGTGTTAAAAGCGTACTGAATTCAAAGGTTTGAGTAGTCTAAGCATACGAGAAGTAAAGTTGGTTCATTAAATTTTAAAATACCAATTTAACTTGCCCATTTATCACTTCAACTTAAAAAGTGAGCAAGGGGAACCAAAAAACTTGACAAAGCAACTTAGAGTTATGATCTTCTCATGTTTTTAGATTAATTTCAATGTAGTTTCCTGGAGTTTGTATCAACGGATTATTACACAGATGGATATATAACTTGGTCGACATTAATTATTTAGCCGTTGATAGTTTCTCTAGAATTAAGTAACTATTGTTATCCAAAGTGGGAATTTGCCATTAGTTGGTGATATTTTTTGGGAGAGTCTGTGCTATGTCAACAAGTAACCGAAGTTAGTGAAGTCTTATAACATCTTTCCTTTATGAATGCTTACATTCTCTCTTATTTATGTTTTACATGCTCTTGTTTGCTTTGCCCATTCAAAGCCAAAACAAACATGTATGCAGAAGGAAAGACTAGTCAATCAGAAAGCTTTGCCTTCTGTCACTCCATGACCTAATAGGACCCCTATATTTAGTCTTTTAGAGATTGAGGAATGTGGAAAGAAATTCGCGTCTCATTGTGATACTTTTAAAATTCTAGGTCACATGTGGAGGTTGTCAAAGTGCGCATGCTGCAGCTGTTGGTACGTCGTGCCACAGGTTAACTGCCTAATTTTTTAATTTCATTCTTCTTTTTCAAATTTTACTTGTGTTGTTGCTGGATAGAGATAGATACTGCATTTTAACCTTTTTGTTTACTTGTAATGCAGCTGTGTCATGTGCTGAAAGGGGATTGAAGTCACATTTACTTCTCCGTGGAGAACAACCAGCAACTCTGACGGGTTACAATCTAATTTCAACATTATATGGATATGTTAGATATGTTCCAAGATCTCTATATGCTAGGAGGGAGGAGATGCTCTTAAAGCATGCACATCTTGTTGCAGGAAATGATGGCTTAGTTTTCTCACTTGCTGATTTAGAGGCTTCTATATCCTCTCACGGATGCGGTGATCACTCTTCACACGTGGATGCTCTTACGAAAAGGAGTAAGAAGGTAGCTATTATTAATGAAGGGGCTGGAGATGCTACTGCATTGCTAGGTAATTACTTTGTTTGTCGTGGTGACAGTTAATAAGAGATCTTGTTACATGTTGGCCAACATATGTGGTTTGACAATGTACATGTTAAACTAACATGCTATACATATACTTTGTGGAAAAGAAGTAACTAATCACTAATGAAATCTTTCAGAGAATGCTTCAGTAATCTGTCTTTTGTTCATGTCGTCAAAGGATCACTCTCTTAATGATGAGACTCAAAACATTGCTACATGTCAAATTTTGTCCTATTTTTTCATCAGTTTGTTTCCAAAGAACAAGAAGCACCTTATCCATTTCGTAATCATCTAACTTTTTTATATCTTTAGTTGTATTTTCCGTGCTGATTGCATTTGAAGATTCAGCTACTAGTGTGTTTCCTTTACAACCTCAGTTATATATGTCAAACTAATGCTTCATGCAGGTATTCTGCGCCTTGTTGAGTACTTGTCTCAAGACCATCTATTTGGGAAAGATCAACAGTTAAAAATTATTATAGATGCTGGAACAGGAACAACTGCTGTTGGTCTAGGAATTGGAGCAGTGTGCTTAGGGTGAGAGTCTTCTCTTCATCCTCGATGCGTCACGTTTTTTCCATCTTATCTATCAAACTGACTCAATTATTATTAGGCTTCCATGGGAGGTCACTGCCGTTATGCTGGCCGACACTATTGATGGCTACCAGAAAAAGGAGGAAAGTTTAATTTCTGAATTCCGTAGATGCTTTACTCTTCATCTTGGCGAGCAAGTGCTGACTGGATTGGAACCTGCACTTGTGCACTGGGCCGAACGCAGCTCTCCGAGAAAGTAATTAGTACTTCTGTTAGTCTTATTCTTTGATACAAGTATAGCTCTTGCTTTTTGTTTTTTCCCTGTCATCTCATCTTTGAGGTAGTAATAACTGATGTTTCTCTCCCTGAGAAGTTCCCAGGTATTTGGTGTCTGGAATCCTCCCAATCAAACCAACATTCCCTTTCCCTAAGTGCGCCGTCCTTTATCTGTTATTGTCTCATATCTTTCTTCCGAGGACTGGGACAACATGCATTCTGCAATTGGATATTTTGTCCCTAACTAACCTCTCCATGTTGACAAGCGATCACCCGTAGGCAATCAATAATATTTCAATATCTGCAAATATTGGCCTGTTCATCAGTATTTTGTAAGTAATGAACATCACTATTTGGAATGCTGGTAAAATAGTTGAAAAACTTGTTTGACGAGTATTTTAAGTGATATAATGATTATTTTTTTTGATAACCGTGGTTTCCAGGCCAGCTTTCGTGCATCTCGACTAAATTCATGGGATACCTGTCACCTCCCACCACAAATCTGACTTTTTTTTTCACAAGTCAGATTTTCATCCAGAGACTTTTTTTTCACAAGTCAAATTTTCGTCCAGATACTCTTTCTCGACTTCAACTTCAAATACCTTTTTTTTTTTTCAAGGCATAATACATAAATTGGCATTCACCTCGTGAGGAGATTAGTGGAGCAGTTTAGGGAGAGGAAGAAGGACTTGCACTTGGTGTTCATCGATCTTGAGAAGGCGTACGACAAAGTCCCCAGGGAGATTCTGTGGAGGTGCTTGGAGTCTAGAGGTGTGCCCGTGGCGTACACTAGGTCAATTCAGAACATGTAAGACGGAGCAAAGACTCGTGTGAGGATGGTAGGAGGGGATTCAGAGCACTTTCCTGTTTTGACAGGGTTGCACCAGGAATCGACTCTTAGTCCGTTTTTATTTGCCTTGGTGATGGATGTTTTGATGCGGCGTATTCAAGGGGAGGTACCTTGGTGTATGTTATTTGCTGATGATGTGGTACTAATTGACGAGACCCGGGGAGGAATTAATGATAAGTTGGAGGTTTGGAGACAGACCCTTGAGTCTGAAGGGTTTAGGTTGAGCAGGACCAAGACGGAGTACTTGGAATGTAAGTTCAGTGATTTGTGCATGAGGCTAATGTGGTGGTGAAGCTGGATTCTCAGGCCATTCAGAAGAGGAACAGTTTCAAGTATCTTGGGTCTATAATTTAGGGGAATGACGAGATTGACGAGGATGTCACGCACCGTATTGGTGCAAGGTGGTTGAAATGGAGGCTCGTGTCGGGAGTTTTGTGAGATAAGAAGGTGCCTCATAAGCTTAAAGGTAAGTTCTACAGAGTGGTCGTCCGACCAGCTTTGTTGTATGGACCGGAGTGTTGGTCAGTTAAGAACTTCCACATCCAAAAGTTGAAGGTGGCGGAGATGAGGATGTTGGGATGGGTGTGTAGACTTACCAGGAGTGATAAGGTTAGAAATGAGATTATTCGAGAGAAGTTGGGATGGCTTCGGTGGAAGACAAGATGCGGGAAGTGAGGTTGCGATGGTTCGGGCATGTGATGAGGAGGTGCACGGATGCTCTAGTACGGAGGTGTGAAAGGCTGGCTATGGATGGTTTTAGGTGGGGTAGAGGTAGGCCGAAGAAATATTGGAAGGAGGTGATTAGGCATGACATGGAGCAGTTACAACTTACGAAGGACATGACCCTTGATAGGAAGGTGTAGAGGACGCGAATTAGGGTAGAGGGTTAGTGGGTAGGAGTGCGTCCGTATTAGTAGGAAGGAGTGTTTGTTTGTATCTGCGCCTGTTGTTTTTTGCAGATTCTTGTTCGTGATGTTTTGGTGATGTTTGTGATTTCGAATAGATAGTTTATAGTATTACTCTGTGGGTGTCTTGTTTCTTTTATTATCTAGCGATGTGTTATCTCTTTTTATTGTTTGTTTTTTTGTTTATTATTGTTATCTGTTCTGAGCCGGGGGTCTATCGGAAATAACCTCTCTACTTTATCGGAAGTAGTGATATGGACTGCGTACACTTTACCCTCCCCAGACCCCAATTGGTGGTAATACACTGGGTATGTTGTTGTTGTATAATACATAAATTGGCACTCAAACTTGGCCTCAAAAACGTAAAGGGACATGATTGTGAATGAGCAATGTCCGAGCTGTTTCAATTATGCATGTTCTTACGCTCAGCAACTCCATTTTGTTGAGGAGTATGTGCATAAGAAGACAAGTGCAATATGCCACAAGAAGACAAGTGCAATATGACAAGGCGGAGAAATATTCTCAGGTATTATCACTGATTAACTTCTTAATGACAGTACCAAATTGATTGCGAATTTCAGCACAAAATTTCTAAAAGATAAAGAATTACTCAGATCTATTTTTCATTAAGAATAACCACGTGCACCGAGAATAGTCATCAATGAAAGTCACAAAATAATGAAAACCTAAGGAAGAACTTACACGACTTGGACCTCATATGTCTGAATGAACAACTTCAGACATAGAGGTGGCCCTATTATTGACACACTTTGGGAAAGAGGAACGAGTGTGCTTCCCAAGCTGGCACGACTCACATTCTAACAACGATAAACTAGATAAACTGGGAACCATCTTCTGTAGTTTCAAGAGACTCGGATGACCTAGTTGATTATGGAGCAATTCAGAGGAAGTAGTAGAAGTAAAAGCAACATGTGGTTGTGGGGTGGATAGCAGGTACAATCTCTGTGACTCATGTCATTTTTCAATTATCTGTCCCGTATTCTGGTCCTGTAGAAGAACAAAATCATCAAGGAAGGTTACAACACATTTCTGGTTTTTGGTTAATTTGCTAATGGAAATAAGATTATATGGACATTCAGGCGCAAAAAGAACTGATTTTAAAGGTACGGAAGACAGAGGATGAGCTATACCTATCCTTTTTACAACAGTCTTTGATCCATTAGCCAAAGTAACAGTAGAGAGGATAGAAGGGGCAGTAAGATTAGAGAGTGTTTTTGTTACCAGAAATATGGTCAGAAGCACCAGAATCAAGAATCTATTGTTCCTGAGATGAAGATTGTGTGACGTAAGCAAAGGAGTTACCAAGTTGCATTGTGCAAGCAGCTGATGAAGTTGATGACTGTTGCCTTGATGCTTTATACTGTAGGTAGTCAATATAGTCTGCTGCAGTTAAAGTGATAGATATAGATAATCTATTCCTGAAATCAGGTGTGGGCAAAATACCATCTCCATTATGAGCCACATTTGTTGTGTATCTAGGGTGGTCATTATCACGTGGAGACATGATTTATCACCAAAAAGATGTAAAAACCAGCTGTAACAAAAACGGGCAGAGATTTTTCTCTGCTTTTTTTTTTTTCCTGTTTCTGCGATTCTATTTTGCAAAATCTGTTTCTGCAATTCTGTTTTGTAGAATATTTTTTTCTGCGATTCTGTTTTGCAGAACTGTTTTGGAAAAAAGAAGGAAAATTAGAGAAAGGAGGGCTCTGATACCATGAGAAATTAGAAGGAGAAGAGAAGAGAGTTTGGGAATTAGTGTCTTGATTATTCCCTCAAGCAAGTGGAATTAAATAGTGTTACATCGAATGTAAATAAGGAAGGAAACTAATAAGAATATTACACAATATTCTAAATGCCTAATTATGGGTATTTGGGGATATTCCCATATCTACACTATCTAATTATAGAGATATTCCCATAGCTACATTATCTAATAATGATATCATATTTAACAACCTCAACTGGCAACTACATGCTCCAACTCGTCCCCACTGTGTCTCTTGGACACTCGACGCACATAAATTTTGGAGGTGTCTGTTCAACTGATATTTTGGAGACAAGTTGAGGTGTCTAGATGTGCATACTCAAAGTTGGAGGTTGAGGTGGCTAGATGTGCATACTCAAAGTTGGAGTGTTTACTTGCCAACTAAGGTCAGATTTGAGTGTCTTGTTTATGTATTATGCCCTTTTTCAACTTCAACCAAATATTATGCGAATGCCTGCTATGTCTTTTTTGAGAAGGGCTCCAAATGCCTACTATATCTGCATGTAATCATTCTAGAATTGCAGAGTGGAACTGAATGTCTAAGGGAGTTTCTTTTCCTCCTTGTTGTTTTACAGATTTGGCAATATACTGAAGGGGGAAGTTGAAATATGTCGAAAGGTAGCTCAAGAAACCGGTATTCTTATCGATCCGGTGTACACATTGGCTGCTTGGGAACTGGCAACTCAACTTGGTCAGGAGGAATGTGCAAAAGTGGTAATGCTTCACACAGGAGGTACACTTGGTATGTTTGGGCTGGCTCAGCGTTACAAATCTTACTTCGAAATGTTGAAAGATGAATATTGCAGCTAATGCTAGTAACTTTATGTTATGGTGTTATTGTTAGGAATGGGAAGTTCCACATCAGTTAAACGGGGAGAAGATGTGGGGTTTATATAGTTGTATCATTTTAGCTGATCAGTAACAATTACCAATTCTTAGATTTAATGCCCTGTGTCTTCACTCACCTCTTTTGTGGCAAATTTCATGTTTCATGTTGGATATTCATCTTGCTTTGACTCAAACACAGATGCAGCTTTCAAATTGGGCATGAGGATGTTTGGATCAGTGTATGAGCTGGTCCATGGTTATCTATACAACATACCAAGAGCAATCCTACAAGTGGGATCTGTCGATCTGGGAGGGTAGAGTCGCAAACCTTACCTTAAAGGTTGACAGTCTCTTCTAAAAGACCCTTGGTCAAAGTAGTTATGAAATGGGATAATCCTCAGTCCAAACACATAACTATTTATTTATAAATAGTGTGTTAGTAATTTGTATTCGAGAATTAAATTCTGGAAACTAAAATTTAGAAAAACAGAATAATTAGTTCGAGCCCATCCAGTGTGTTCTTATGGAACTTAAGTCCCTCCTAACTTAAAGTATAGGATTATTTCCTCACAGGATTGAACGGATAAACAACATAGCTGTAGTGGTACTTCAAGCCTAGTACAATGAGCATAAAAAGCAGTCAACTCACATTTCGAACTTACTTTGCAGATGCAGAAAATAATGTCGAAAGGAGAGAATTTAAAATAAAAATTGTATGAAAAAGAGCAGTCAAATCACATTTCGAACTTACTTTGCAAATGCAGAAAATAATGTCGAAAGGGGAGAGTTTCAAAAAAAATTGTATGAAAAAGAGCAGTCAAATCACATTTCGAACTTACTTTGCAAATGCAGAAAATAATGTCGAAAGGAGAGAATTTCAAAAATTTTGTATGAAAAAATCTGAGGGAACGGACTGGTAGTTATAGCCAACATGTGGGTATCAAAAATTGAAAAATAAACCAGATCAAGAAAATATATCAATCAATTTGAACCAAGCGACAACGACGATGCAAGAAAACACTTCTTCTCAACTATTTTAAGAGCTCGATAAAGCGCTTTTATATATAAGCACACGAATCTTGTTTTCTTTCATTAATAAAGAACAAAGTTCTTTTTTTTTTTTTTATAAGAACTTTGTCCAAACTTCATATTCCTTCATTTCCCAATTCACACTACACCTAAAATCCAACCAGGTGTTCCTTTACTTTTTTTTTTTTTTTTGGTTTCCTATCCGATGTTCGGTATCCGCATTGGAGTCCGACTAATCGGGATTCACGCCGTGTAGGGCCCATTCAAGGGAAGTGCTCCCTACCAAGAATTTTTATATACGCAAGGCCCCAATCCGAGACTTCTAATTAAGGGAGGAGCAGTCCCATCCACAACCCCACATCCTTTGGTGGTGTTCCTTTACTTGAATGTGGTATTCTTGTAGTTGAGCCATTGCATTGGTTTAGAAATGTGATACTGAGTACAATTTCCTTTTGGCATATTGTGGGAGTAAATTAAAGCTGCAAGAGTTGCTCAACTCTCACATTAGGATAATTTTTAAAAAGTACAACCCATGATACTACAATATAAAATTTAGGTTTGTTTTCAAATTTTCATTCGCATAGTCTAATATTTTTTTACCGGAAAAGGGGTAATATACTCTCAATTTTGTGATTTAGAGTAAATATATCCCCCGTTAAAAAAATGAAGCAAATATACCCCTATCATCTATGAAATGGTGCAGATATATCTTTTTTTACTAATAGATCTATATTTTTTTTAATTAAATAATGTTTATCTTATTTTTTAAAATAAAAAAAAATAGATTTATTTTTATTGGTAAAACGGTGCTAAAAATACAGTTTTATCTAACTGATCTAAAATACTTTTTCATAAAAAAAAAAGAGTCTAAATTGAAAATCTGTGGGTTATTATTTTTGTTTGGATTGGACAGGTTGAGTCAGTTAAAAAATAAACAGACTAGCTAAAGGTAAATCTATTTGTCTTTTTTTAATGTAAAAAAATAAGATAAACATTAATTAATTAAAAAATACAAATATGTTAGTAAAAAGGGTGTGTGTGTATATATATATACACACACAATATTCCATAGACGGCAGGGGTATATATGCTCCACTTTTTTAACGAAGGGCATATTTGCTCTAAATCGTAAAGTTGAGGGTATATTTGCCCCTTTGCCCTTTTTACGGTATTGGTTAAACAATTGATATACAATATTATATACTCGATATACAATATCATACCAATTTTTTATTTTTTTAACAACAATATTTAAAAACTCGATATACAATATTATACAAATTACAAGATGTGGTGAGACGCTCATATACATTATTATACACTAGTATACAACAATTGTTTTCCTCTTCTTTCTTGAATTCAAGTACCTTATCCATCCAAAAACATCTCAAACTACACTAAATCACCCTAAATTTCAAATTTAGACTCCTCAATATGTGCCAGATTTTTTACAACAATACCCACTCGAAACAGAATTTATTTGCAAAAATTCAATTTACAAAATTTAAATTTCGAGCTTCAATAATGGTTGCTTATGAAGTTTCTGCTTCCTGTTCATATTCTCGATCTTAAATCAATGAATAACCACATTTTTCATATTCAAACAACATTCTCCAATAGATTCTAGTTTTTAAAAATTGGGCTGGGGATGCCCCTTGGGGTGGGTAGGGGGTGTTGACATCTAATTTTGACCTCCCGATATTTCCTCTAGGCTGATATTTTATAAAATTATTAGTTTTGGGTATTAATATTTCTTTACTTATTATTTTAGTATCAAATAAATCTTGACGTCTCACATTCATGATTTTGAAGTATGTAATTTATTTTAATATTTTTTATTAACTTAAATATAATATTTTACATAATTTTTGTTAATATTTATTAAAGTATTCCGCAAATATGCATACACATAATTTACAAACACATAGTTTATTGCTTATTATTATTATTATTATTATTATTATTATTATTATTATTATTATTATTATTATTATTATTATTATTATTATTATTTGCTATTCGTAGGATGCGTAGGGGTAGGGCGACTGGGTCCGACAAAATTTCGGTGGATTTTTGGAAATACACTGGTGGGCTAGGGTTGGAGTGGCTGATAAGGTTGTTTAACACCATTTTTGGGGCGGCAAAGATGCCCGATTCTTGGAGATGGAGTACGATGATTCCATTATATAAGAACAAGGGAGACATTCAAAGTTACAATAACTATAGGGGTATCAAGTTGTTGAGCCATACTATGAAGGTTTGGGAAAGAGTGGTAGAGTGGAGGCTATCGTGACTATTTTCGAGAATCAGTTTGATTTTATGCCAAGTCGCTCGACTACTGAGGCCATTCACCTAGTGAGGAGATTAGCGGAGCAGTTTAGGGAGAGGAAGAAAGATTTGCACATGGTGTTCATCGATCTCGAGAAGGCATACGACAAAGTACCAAGGGAGATCCTGTGGAGGTGCTTGGAGGCTAAAGGTGTGCCCGTAGCATATACTAGATCGATTCAGGATATGTACGATGGTGCGAAGATGCGTGTGAGGACGGTAGGAGGGGATTCAGAGCACTTTCCTGTTTTGACAGGATTGCACCAAGGATCGACTCTTAGTCCTTTTTTATTTGCTTTAGTGATGGATGTTTTGACGCGGCGTATCCAAGGGGAGGTGCCTTAGTGTATGCTATTTGCTGATGATGTGGTACTAATTGACGAGACCCTGGGAGGAGTTAATGATAAGTTGGAGGTTTGGAGATAGACCCTTGAGTCTAAAGGGTTTAGGTTGAGCAGGACTAAAACGGAGTACTTGGAATGTAAGTTTAGCGATTCGACGCATGAGGCAGAGGGGGTAGTGAAGCTGGATTCTCAGGCCATTCAGAAGAGGGGGAGTTTCAAGTATCTAGGGTCTATGATTCAGGGGAATGGCGACATTGACGAGGATGTCTCGCTCCGTATTGGTGCGGGGGGGTTGAAATGGAGGCTCGCGTCGGGAGTTCTATGTGATAAGAAGGTGCCTCTGAAGCTCAAAGGTAAGTTCTACAGAGGGGTCGTCCGTCCGGCCATGTTATATGGGGCGGAGTGTTGGCCAGTTAAAAACTCCCACATCTAAAAGTTGAAGGTAGCGGAGATGAGGATGTTGCGATGGATGTGTGGACTTACCAGGAAGGATAGGGTTAGAAACTAGATTATTCAAGAAAAGTTGGGAGTGGATTCGGGGGAGGATAAGATGCGGGAGGTGAGGTTGCGTTGGTTCGGGCATGTGACGAAGAGGTGCACGGATGCTCCAATACGGAGATGTGAAAGGTTGGCTGTGGATGGTTTGAGGCGGGGTAGAGGTAGGCCGAAGAAATATTGGATGGAGGTAATTAGGCATGACATAGCGCAGTTACAACTTACAGAGGACATGACCCTTGATAGGAAGATGTTGAGGTCGCGTATTAGGGTAGAGGGTTAGGGGGTAGGAAGGAGTCCATATTGTGTAGGAAGGAATGTTTATTTGTATCAGTGCCTGTTGTTTCTTGGGCATATTCTTGTTAGTGTTGTTTTGGAGATGTTTGTAACCCTGAATAAATAGTCTATAGTGCTACTTTGTGGGTGTCTTGCCTATTCCCGTATATAGTGATGTGTTATCTCTTCTTCTTGTTTGTTTCTATGACTTTTGTTTGATTGTTATCTGTTCTAAGTCGGGGGTCTATCGGAAACAACCTCTCTACTTCATCTGAGGTAATGGTATGGACTGCGTACACTTTACCCTCCCCAGACCCCACCTGGTGGGAATACACTGGGTATGTTGTTATTGTTGTTGTACTATTATTATTATTATTATTATTATTATTATTATTATTATTATTATTATTATTATGTTCCTAATTTATTTCAAATTACTATTACCGTCAATTTTAATTAATATATTTCGTATCATTGTTTTTATATATGTAATTTATTCGTAGTCAATTTAAGCATAACGATTTTCATGATGATTGTTAATTTTGTTATTATTATTATTAATTTATTACTACATTTATTAAATATCCGCCTAATTCAATTAAATTTCCCCAATTTATTTAATTTCTAGCTTGATTTTACTCTAGTAAAGTCAATTTTTGCCTAATTTGATTCCTATTTTACCCAATTCTAATTCTCAATTTGATTTCAATTAAACCCAATTTCATGACCTAATTTATTTGACCCATGACCCATCCCAATTTCACTTTTAATCACAAGCGTCCATCTTACACGATCAACGACCCGGAATCAATTCCTCAATTCTTTTCTTTTTTTAATCAAACCATCCCCCCAAACCCTAATCGCAATTCATTCACTCTCTCTCTAAACAACACTAGCCTCCAACCCTGTCTCCCTCATCCATCTTCTCTCTCTTCCCGATCTCCCTCATCTCTCAACTCTCTGCCACCACACCTCCACCGCTGCACACACCTCTGCAGCCGTCGACCACCACCGCAACCTCCCTCTCGTTCCTTCTCCACTGCCATCACACCACTACAATCTCCACTCGTCACCGGCGAAATCCCCTTAGTCGTTGCCGCCCTCTCTTCTCTCTAATCTCTCATCTCTCCGAATTGACACTCTCAGGCCACCATCGATCACCACCAGCGAAACCCATCACCATCGCCACTGTGCAGCTGCTATGCAGCCGGCGACCAGGCCACCGCGCCGCTGTCCCGTGCTCCGTTCAAATTTCTCCGAAAAATGTTAAGATCCAATAATGGGTTCTTAAGAATCCATTCCAGGTTTGATTTCTTGATTTAATCTCCTGCCTAGTCTATTATTCTCTTCTTCTTTTTTTCTTTAGACAGATTGCTAGATTTGAAATCCGCGGCGTTTGAGATATGATTTTTATTTGATTCTTTCAATACCATGTTTATTTGCACCTTTAGACTATCATATGTTAAAAGCCCCAATTGGTATGAACTTTGATTAAACCATGATTTCACAATTCTTGCAGTACATGTTCTCCATTTGAGGATTTACCATTGAATTGATGTTGAAATGGATTCGGAAGTATTATTTTGTTACTTATTTCATTTGAGTACGGTTCTTGGCGGATATTTCATTTGAGTACGGTTCTTGGCGGATTTTATTGATCCATTCAAAAATGATTTATGGCAACCCTATACTATTGTTATTTTGGTAAACTTTGATAGCTTGAATAATTTTGATAAGTCTAGATTGTTTTCGTGTTTTGAGGGAGCTTCTTATGTGATCAATTGTTCTGATTATTGACTTTCCTTTAGCAGCGTGGACATCCTTTAATTGATTACTGGTGATAAGTTTGGAATGATTATTTTCCTTTTCCTTTAGCAAATCTGACTTCTTTCGTATATAATTATGGTAATTTGACATTTTACTTACACTTGATTGATACTATTTGTGTTGTTTAAAGAAAATATGATGTGACTGAGAATTCTTTCCTTCTTTCTGTTGCCTTAACTGACCGGTTCTTTTTTTTACTATACAAACAAACCCCTCTTCACTATTCTAGACATACTTTTTTTTTTTGGCTCCTGCTGAGACATATTTTTATATGCTTAAAACACTACTATCTACCTCTTTTTTTTGAAAATTTTATGTCTACTTGGGCTGCTCACACATAAGGATTCTTTGAGCTATCATTTCCGGGGTATTCTAGACGTGTTGATTTTGCTTGTTGTGTTTGGTTATTCTCGTCTTTCATACTGTTAAAGTTTGATTCTTCTCACTCGTGTTGCTATTCGGTACGTTCTCTTAGACGATGTATTTGGTGTTGTTTCAACATGCCTACTTAGCTATTAAACGCTTGATGCCATAGCCTTTTTATTTGCTTGCCTCGCATGCCAAATGCCTTGTCATAACTCTTCGTGATCTGTTGATATGTTTACTAAACATAAATATGATATTTATTTTTGTTTATAATTGTCTCTCCACTTGAGTGTTGTCTGTGTGTGAATCCCAAAATGACCTTTTGCGCATCTCATAATCCATTTTGCGTGAGCCTACCTGGGATCCTTAAGATCCTTAGGATCTCGAAAGCTCTTGTTACTAGATTTCACGTGTTTATTTTAAATCTGATTTTTATATTTTTATTTGGGTCTGTAATAATTTGCATAAACTCTCAAAATAATGGAAATTGCGGGGACTGCTTAAGGCGGCGGGAATTATATGATTTAGAGGTTTTTAAATAACACAACTATTTTATCACTTAGGCAACACAATCTAGGATTATTAATCAAATTTCGACGTATTAATTAATTTGTTTTATCACATAGAAATCATGTTTTTTAGGGATTTTTAATCAACTTTCAACCTATTAAATTAAATTTGAGCATGTCTATTTAATTTTCTAGGTGTTTTATTAATTTTGCAGCATATTTAGTTAATTTCCAGCTTTCTAAATTGAATTTCAGCATATTAAAATAATTTCTAGCATATACTAATTAATTTCTAGCATGTTTATTTAACTTTCAGCACATTTAACTAATTTTCTGCCTATTTAATTAATTTTCAGTATATTTAAATCAACTTTCAGATTTTAATTAATTCCTTGCATATTTTATAATTTTCTGTACATTTTAAATAATTTTCTGCACATTTAAATTAAATTCCTGCATATTTAAAATAAATTTCTACACACTTTAATTAATTTTATACATATTAAATTTTTGGCAAATTCAAATAACTTCCTGCATATTTTAATTAATTTTTTGCACATTTTAATAATTTTTTGCACATTTAAATAACTTCCTGCATACTTTTAATTAATTTTCTACACATTTAAATAACTTCCTGCATACTTTTAATTAATTTTTTGCACATTTAAATAACTTCTTGCATGTTTAAACTAATTTTCTGCATGGTTAAATTAAGTATTTTATTAACTTAATATCTGCTGTATAATTAAATTAATTTTCTGCATTTTAAAACTAATTTTTGCATATCTAAATTAATTTTTCAGCATCTTAAATTAATTTCCAGCATATTAAAACTATTTTCCAGCAATCGTTAATTAATTTTTGGCATGTTAATTAAAATTTCCGACACCTTGATTAATACACCTCGCCTAGAAATCATGTCTATAGGTCTTAATCACGTAACATGAATAATTGTCTTTTTTAAGCATGTTAATTGCCTAATTAACTTTAAGTAATCAAGAGGCCTTCCCGAAACAATTATGTGTTATTTGTAAGTCCTATTTGTTTTGTTTGACATAAACTCCGAGTCTAATAAGGAAGCCTAAGACTTTCTTTGTGTCTAGACCCTTACCCAAAATAGGTCGTCCAACCCCTCTTGGACATTAAGTTGGGACGGGTAGGCATTTTAGGGAATGCTAGTTTTATCGCTTTCTTTAGAACGCCTTTAAGATTAATAATCAAACTAGGTGGGGTAGATATAAAGTGGAAAATGATGGAAGTTGACCCGAGCAAAATTCGACAATGCGATATGCCACATTGTCATCCGTTAATAAGCCGGGCGTTGATCCGAATTATCACACCCCGAATTCCAATGGGACGGACTGGCACCCAAAGCCGTTGAGGCCCGAGAGAACCAATCTTTACTCATGTACACTCATACGCATGTCTCTATGTGAATAGCATTCTTTCACATGTAACTTATAAAATACAAATGTAGGAAGTCATGGCAGCATATGCTATATATATGAAACTTGGCCGTTAGGGCCATTAAGTCGAAATGGACATACATCTCTTACATTAATTTTCCCACATACGTATACAAAGCCTCTAACCAATGCATGTACATAACCACCCTACAGTCGGGACAAGTCCCCGCTTTATACAATATTTACAATACCAAAACCATGAACACATATGACTCGGAAAGCCCCAAACCAACTGGAGCTCACCAATGATCCACGGATGACCCGTAGCCTACAGTGGAGGTCTACTAGCACCAATGCCTACAGCAAGTAAGGTAAGTCCCCCAAGGGGGTCAGTACGAAGAATGTACTGAGTATATAAGGCTCATAGGAAACTGCATCATACATAATAACAACAATGGAGTCAAATATAAGAGAATAGTCAATGTGGATAAACCATCGTTTTATATGTGGAACCATGTACATTTCTTCTGTTATTTTCATTTTCGATCAATCATTCATGTCCTTATTATTCATATAATATCTTTCATATACACCTTCATTCAAGAGATTTGCCTTTATTCAAGAGATTCTTCCATTCAAGAGATTTCTTTCTTTGCTTTTACGCTCATCATCATTATTATTAGTCATCCACCTTATTGGTGGATAGTCATCCACCTTATTGGTGGGTAGTCATCCACTTTATTAGTGGGTAGTCATCCACTTTATTAGTGGGTAGTCATCAAGAATTCGGGATCGACCCATGCTAGGCTTTTCTTGTGCCCCTAGGATACCACCCGTAGTGGCGGGATCAACCCATGCTAGGTGTTCTTTTCACCCCTGGGATACTACCCGATATATTGGGATCAACCCATGCTAGGTATTTAACCCCTGGGATACCACCCAAGAATACTCATCAATTATACATTACTTCTTTCTTTTATTATTCTTTCTTTTATTCTAAGAGTGATACATTGGTGATTGTACATTATTGGAATTTTGGAACATCACACTATTGGAACTTTGGAATCATGTCCACCCTACATCTATTATTTTCCTTCACTCTTGCAACCAACAAATATACGTTACTTAATTTCTTTCGTTTGAGAGATTGGTACTTTTGCTCTTGAGAGATTGGTATATTTGTAGTCATAACATTATTGGAAGCTTTAGAGCATAACATTATTGATACTTTGGAACCATGTCCATAATTATGTAACACATGAACAACAACGACTAATGAATGAGGAATATGTGACTTAACAATGGACAGTAACCTGAAATAAGATACCTTTGGACATTTCGGAATGGATCTAGTACAATGTCAATACGAACAATATGCTGCAGAAGGATACAGAAAGAGTAACCTTACATACCTTATCTCCTCAATATGAATATACAATCCTATACGTGAACACAATAGTCCAGCTCCTTCCTTACGTTTCACTCTACAACATAATTACATAACGGAGCTTACATTAACAATCAACTACCTTACAAATGCATAAGACGAATAATGAGTTACATGTTTGCCTTATAACATCATTTACCCCCTTACAATACCATTTACGGCATGGTCATACCAATAATACCACAACATGCCCAACATTGACCAAAACATCACAACTCAATAGCATTTCACACCAAGTTCATGTTTTACGTTTCTTCATTAACACGACGTCACAATTACTCCATCAAGTCACCTCAATACACCTCATAATAACATAACGACAAAAATCCCACACTTTATACTTATAGAAAAATAACAAGTTAAGTAACATAACCACACCATACATGTTGATAGTTCATCCATACTATGCACTTTCATCAACACCTCAAGTCCTTTTTCAAGTTTAAATAACAAGGATGACACATCTTTATCAAAAAGCAAAAGTTCACTATTCAACACTTTTAGACATAACCATCATGATCTACATACTCTCCCATGCATATAGTATATTAATCCATGAGAATAGACACTTACCAAAGCTTGAGAAATGATGATCTTGTCCAAGAGATGACTTAGGGTTTGAAGAGCCAAAAGGAATTATCTTGAAAATTCTAGAAATGTTATGTGTGTCTATAAGAATAAAAATATGATTTTTGGTGCCTTTTATAGGCCCTTGAAGTCATCCTTAGCCATTTGGCTAAATAATTGATTAGTCAAAGCAAGAATGAGTCATTTGACCCATTGAGCCATGTCTTTTAATTCATTTTGGGCCTTCCTTTGAGCCCATTAACACATATCAACTTAGCCCACCAAATTCAATGTGTAATCCATCATATATCTCTTGTTTAAACAATTTCATAAGTTTCACGACAATATTCAACTCACGAGACTCATATTCATAGCCTCAATCTCCAAATAAGAAATTCTAGCCACTTATGGCTTAATTGACATAATTTGATAAAATGCTTGTGACGAAGAGTTAACCCCGCCAAAATCGCTCAAGAGTAGTCCTACTATGATGGAATAATGTTACCATAACCCAAGAGTCCTTTTTATTGACTTATAATCCTAGAAGAAATTAGGCAAAAAGCACCCCGGCACGCTCCCGGACGGCCTAGTCACTTAGAGAAAATTCCAGCATTTGAAAGGTGCGCAGGGGCGTCCTGGCACACCCCTGGGCTCGCCCTTGCTTCCCGTACCAACAAAAATTTAGGCCAAAGCGGCCTGGCACGCCACCTGCAGCTCCCCACACTTAGTTTTTGATTTCGACTTTTCTTTGTGGATTTTGGTTGGATCTTTCAAGTTTCAACCTTTTGCTTGCCTTTTATCTTTAATATCCTTTGCTTGGATGTCCTTCATGCCTCATTTATCACTCCTAAAATGCACCCAAAAGTCACAAACGCTTCCTACAAAAGTCTAAACACATTTAGTAGCACACTATCGAATCTTCCACCAATATCAATACAAGGTACATACTTATTGCTCTCGAACCTAGGGTAAACATGGTTCAAGGTTGTCAAGTAAGGTCATAAATGTACGGGATGTTACATTCTTCCCCCTTAGAAACATTCGTCCTCGAATGTTAATAATATAGTTCCAATTACAACAAATGTATCTCTATATTAGCATATCTATACATATACAATTAATGCTTATAGATACCCACTTGTTATTACTTCACTTCCGCACTTTGAACTTTTTCTTCCATTTGAAACAAGTACGGGTACTTTGAGTTCATCATTTCTTCAGCTTCCCATATGATCTTTTCTACTTGTTAATTTTTCCAAAATACCTTTACGGAAACTATTTCTTTATTTCTTAATCTCTTTACTTGTCGAACCAAAATAGTAATAGGGATCTCTTATTGATGGAACTTCGTCAATGGGAGCAATACAAGATGAATCTTCTATGCATTTTCAAAACATCGAAACATGAAACACTGGATGGACTGAGGAAAGTTTTTGGGGTAATTTCAATTCACATGCAACTTGCCCAAATCTTCTGATAATTTCATATGGACCTATATAACGTGGACTCAACTTTTATTTCTTTCCAACTCTCGTGACCCCTTTCATTGGTGACACCTTTAAGAATACTCAATCACCTATGGCAAATTTGAGCCCTCTTCTTCTGATATCAGCATATGACTTCTAAATTCTTGATGCTCTACTATAACCTATTGACAATTCAGACCATGAGCTACTAATTTTGAAATGTTCTTTTTCTTTATATTGCCTCACCAACATATTTCTTCCACGCCATGGTACATTTTGATTGCTCCCGAGTATATAGAATAACGTGAATGATGTGCTCATAATTCATTTTCTCAGCTCACCTATATTTAGGATACATAATCTACCTTGATAGGAAAGTATTCCTCCCTTATGTAAGCTCAAGTACCTTTTGCCGAACTTCATTGTACATTTTTTTCAATTGGAATAAAATAGAATTTGCATATTGTTTCTTCTCTCGGCTACCAATGAAGATGTTGTCGCATTGTACACTATAATTCTTTCATCTGGACTTTCAAGAAAATAAAACCCCATACTGATTCATTGATATAGATTTCTTGACTATATCTTTCTTTTCTGTGAGCTGGCCATTAATTCTTCCTACTGCCTTGCAGCTTAATGTATCAGCTACCCCATTTGCTTTTCCCGAATGATACAAGATACCAATGCCCTAATCTTTTAATAGTTCAAGCCACCTTCGCTACCTCAGATTTAAGTCCTTCGGCTTAGAGATATATCATAAAATCTTGTGATCAGTATATATGTCAACACGAATCCCTTACAAATGGTGACACCATATTTTTCAAGCAAATATCGCAGCTGCTAGTTCAGGGTCATGTGTTGGGAAATTCCTCTCATGTGGCTACAACTATCGTGAGGCATACACTATTACCTTACCATGCTACATCAATACACATCCGAGGCCAACCCCGGAAGCATTACAATACCCTGCATAACATTCTATGCCTTCGGGAAATACTTAAAACTGGTGTCGAAGTTAATTTATCTTTCAACTCTTGGAAACTTTTCTCACATGCATTATTCTACTGGAACTTGATTGCCTTGTGTATAAGCTTTGTTAAGGGTGTAGGGATAGAAGAAAATCCTTCAACAAATCTCCTATAATAACCAACCAAACCAAGAAAATGATGGATCTCTGTAAGCATCGTAGGCCTTAGCCAATTTTTCACCATTTCTATCTTTTGCGTATCAACCTTCATTCCTTCATCCTATACAATGTGATTCAAGAACGACATGGATTGTAACCAAACTTCACATTTAGAAAATTCTATAACACTTGCTGCAAAATGATTAGCATGGTCCTCTTGTGATTTTGACTATCATCACCAAACATGGTCACATACACATTTAAAAGTGTCTTGAACACCCTATTCATCAAATCCCTAACAACTGCTAGTTCATTTGTTAGCCCAAATGGCATAACTAGAAATTCATAGTAACCATAACGTGTTCAGAAAGCTGCCTCGGGTATATTTTTTTTCCAACCCTTACTTGATGATAACTCGATCTCAAGTCAATCTTTGAGAAGCATTGGTTAAGTAAATCATCAATTCTATGGAGGGGACATTTTTCTTGACTATTGCCTTATTCAGTTGTCGATAATCAATACACATTCTCAATGTGCCATCTTTCTTTGTACAAACAACACTGGTGTACCCCCACGGGGACATACTAGGTCTTACTAGGTGACATATGTACACTTTGGACATTATTTCCTTACCTCAAGATGGGGAATAAATTTACCCTTCAATGCTCCAACACTCTCATTTCCATCTTAATAAAATCAACCAACGTAACATGATCACAAACATTCACTATACCATTACGATCTATCCTTTTTTAACTATAATAAATTCACCAACTAGCGTACAGGTCTAGCATTGATGTGGTACGCAGAGAAGGATACAAGCAAGTGGGTTTCTTGGGAAAATTTGGCAGATGACTTTATTGGGCGGTTCGACAATAGGATAAAGAGGAAGTTCATAGGTGAAACTCTAATACATGACAAGTTTGGTTTAGTTGAGCCGCAATTCAGGGATAAGGGAAAGACAATTATCAATGAGGCATCAAAGCCTCCAAAGCCCGAAGTGAGGAAATCCCAAGTTATGATTCTCTTAGATGAACCACCATCAGTCACTTTCGAAATGTTGAGGTCGCATGGCATCTTGCAGCCTAAGCTTATTGGTTCCTATTGCCCTTGAAGTCCTTTCTTTGATCCTAAAAAGCATTGTGCCTTTCATTCTGGCATGCCTGGTCATGACACGGATGAATGCCACCAGTTAAAGAGAGAACTACAAAATTTGATAAGCGATAGGAGGATAGTAAATAAAATTCACCCTCAACTAATATGGTATCCATATCCAGAAATCACTCCAACACCAAATTACACCTATTATCCCCAATCCTCCACAAAGCCTCATCCTCAAACTATTTGGTAACCACTTCCATCCATTGCTCCAACATTGAAATACATACTCGTGTCTTATCCAAATCCACCAACAAATCAACGATCCAATCAATCCGCTAGACCTTCAGTCAAGTTTCAAAAAAATCCACCAAGAAAACACACTCCTCTAGTTGAACCCATAACTCAGTTGTATGAAAGACTCAGAGAAGCAGGCTACATCATACCAATCCCTGCCATACCTGTTAATACTCAGTCTAAATGATACAATCTTAATCAGGTTTGCGCCTACCACTCTGGGATGAAAGGGCATCCCATAGAGGCGGTTTTGCCTTGAAGGACAAGATTCAAGCGATGATTGATACCAAGGTCATAACCGTGATAGGGTCAAATCTCAATGTTGGTTGATTTCCTAAGCATGACTTGTAACTGTTTGGCATTGATGAAGAGGATATCATGTTGTTTCTCCGCTCCGGGATCCTTAGCACCTGAATTACTTTAAGCTTTACACAATATGGATTTTCTTTCATGTCTTTCTTTTATGTAATTGGAACTACATTTGACCTGATTTCCCTATAAGAGGGATACGTAGGTGCTCATTTAATAGGTTTGGTCTCATCATAATAAATTTTTCTTTCCCCTGCTTTATCTTCTTCAATGAAGTTGGTTGGATTAACAATGTAATGTGATATCAATCACAAAGGATGTTTTGAATTGACAACTCTAATGTTCAACATGAGTCGACCTTGTTCATTCCCCTAGCTTTCTTATCTTTTTTACCTTCACAATTTCAAATCCAACATCATGTTAATCTCTCGAAAGCGTAAGCTCTATCGCTATTATCTATCTCGTGCGTTAGAAGCTCAAATCTCTGTGCTTAGATCACTTATTAAGTCATAGTCTTCATCTTAGAATGTCTTCTATTTATATTTATCATGTTTTAAACTTATTTGTGCTATGTGATAACTTTTGTTTGATTTATTTATTTTACTTAAAGGTTGTCTAAATATTTGAACATTGAATTGGCTAAGAGTCTGCACTTTGACAAATCATCTTGATCCTTTTTCTAACATAAATTTTGCTTCTTCCCCAGCACAAAATACCTTCTTGCCTATCTTCTTATTTGTCTCCTTAACAAATATCTTTGACACACGCCAATCTTGGTGTTTTGCAAAATATGGTAATACATGATGGGGAATCACCTACACTGCAACAAAAGTTTTTTGACTTAGAAAAGAGGTTGGATGAGTGTCTACATTCCAAAGGCATTTATGACTTGAGGTATGAGAAACTGTTTCTACATCCAAGGGTTGATTTGCTCCAGGATACAAAGTTCCAAAATTCAATGTGTTTGATGGGCTTGGAGACCCGATCATGCATCTAAAGGACTATTGTGGCAGATTAGTTGGAATCGGGCATAATGAAGCTTTACTAATGAAACTCTTCATTCAGACCTTGTCAGGAATAGCACTCACTTGGTATGCCAGACAAGACGTTGACAAGTGGCATACATGGGAAGACATGACTCAAGACTTTGTGAGACAATATAAGTTTAATATCAAGGTCGATTCGACGATGCTGGACTTACTTGAAGTAAAGAGAATGATTCATGAATCTTTTGAGGAATATGCAACACGATGGAGATTGGAAGCTTCTAAGATACGTCCTCTTGTGCCTGAAGAAGAGTTGATCCAAATTTTCGTCAGGTCGCTAGATGGTATATACTATCAAAAATTACTCGGCTTATGTATTCAAAGCTTCGACGATCTAATCTTAATTGGGAAAAGATTAGAATATGGTGTTCGAACAGGAAAATTTATTGATGTTTTCGCAATACAAGCTACTTTTCAAGCACTGAAAGCTTCGCCGAAAGAAGAAAAAGAAGAAGATATCTCAACCATCCCACCTCAAGAACCACACTATCTAAATACCCAACAAGTATACGCTATTTTTGACACCTACAACCTACAAGGTTTTCAATACCCAAATTCTCACCAACATGATCCAATACTATTCAATTCTCATCAACCAAAGAAAATGAAACCTTGCATCTTTACCCCTTTGACTGAACCTTTATCCAAGATATTTCAAAGATTGTTTGCTCAAGGTGTTCTGAAACCAAGAAAAGGATGGATCCCTAAATATGCATCTTCAAATTTTGACTTGTCCAAAAGGTGTGCATATCATTCAAATATCCAAGGTCATGATGTTGAGGAATGTTCAACATTGAGGTACAAGATCCAAGACTTGATTGAAAAGGGCAAGATTATAGTACAACAAGGGCTACTAAGCAACCTCTATGACCCTACCACAGGCACAATTATTGTCCAAGGTGACCCGATAAAGATTGCCCCGAGACATATGACAAGGAAACGTAAAACACATCAAAGGAACTGAGAAGGACAAAACCATCACAAGCAAAGTACCAATTCTCTTTCCAATGAATAAAATTTTCTGCTTTTGTTTACGTTTCTCTTTGTACTCATGAACTACGTTTGACCTGACTTCCATTTGGATACGTAGGCAGCCCATTCTTGGGTTCGGTCTCAATCTAATAAAATTTTCTTTTTCCTTCATATTCAAATCACGTCAGCTTTTGACAAGACTCTATTCAACAAATCTAAACTATTTTGACCCATTCATGACTTCAAATGACAATTGCAGATTCGAAGTCGAACCTCAATGTTCAAATACAAGACAACCGTTTCTTTTGAACTAACAATTTTCTTTGAGTGATGCAAGAATATAAGACTGGGGTAGAATTTTTGAAATTACCTCAAAAATTCTACCAACAGATAAAATTTTGATTCGCAAGTGTGAAACATCTTCTAAACTGGGGCAGAAATTTTTGAGGGGTACTCAAAAATTTCATCACAATGGTATGACAATGACAAGAAGTCACAGCCAATGCAAAGGATGTTGGGTTATGCGCCCTAAAATAGGATATTTTGGGTATCCGCCCTAAAATAGGATATATTGAGTTATCTGCCCTAAAACAGGATACGGTGGGTTACTCGCCCTAAAATAGGATATGTTGGTTATCAGCCCTAAAATAGGATATACTGGGATATATTGGTTTATCCGCCCTAAAATAAGATATGTTGGGTTATCCGCCCTAAAATAGGATGTGCTGGGTTTTATCCGCTCTAAACTATGATATGCCAGGATCATCCGACCTAAAAAAAAGATATATAGGGATCGTCCTCCCTAAAAAGACAATTGGGCTCATCCAACCTAAAATAAAGACTATTGATTTTGCAGGCATATAGTCAACGTGAGCACATTCTCCTTAAAAGTCGAAACTGGGGCAGATTTTTGAGGTTCCTAAAAAATCTTGGGTAACAAGCACAATGTCAAACAGATACGCTTCCTTATCTCCTCTTATCGTTATTGTTATCTATTGTTATTCCTTATCTCTGCATTATTTAATATTTTCTATGCTTATGAGCTAACGATTTTATCTAGTTGTGTTAGAAGCTGCAGGTAGGCTCCCAAGAGCATAACAAAAGACGTTTGAGAATCATTTTTTTATCTCGTTCTGAAACATGATTCTTTAACCATATATCTCACAACTAACATAAATCATATTCACATCCCACATTTTAAAACTACTCGTACTCCAATCTCGTCAACTCGTACATCTTCATTCAAATTCTACATTCGTCAATTTTTTTTAGGAATCTCATTCGTTCCTAAGTCTAGAACTACACATGGCCTGATTCTTATGAACCCGAGATATGTAGGCGACTTAAAACCAAAGTCTCGGCCACACCATTTTAACAAATCTCTCTCGCTTTTCGATTCCAGCGAACCATCCTAACGGTCAGACAAAATTGGCTACTATGTCAACGTTCGTTGCTCGACAATACTTCCATCATTCTCAAGCAAAGAAGGGGCAGTTGTTGACACCCAATTTTGACCTCCCGATATTCCCTCTAGGCTGTTATTTTACAAAATTATTAGTTTTAGGTATTAATATTTCTTTTCTTATTATTTTAGTATCATTATTTTGTTATTATTATTATTAATTTATTACTATATTTATTAAATAGCAGTCTAATTCAATTAAATTTCCCCAATTTATTTAATTTCTAGCTTGATTTTACTCTAGTAAAGTCAATTTTAGCCTAATTTGATTCCTATTTTACCCAATTCTAATTCCCAATTTGATTTCAATTAAACCCAATTCCATGACCTAATTTATTTGACCCATGACCCATCCCAATTTCGCTTTTAATCACAAGCATCCATCTTACACGATCAACGGCCCGGATTCAATTCCCCAATTCTTTTTTTTTTAATCAAACCATCCCCCCAAACCCTAATCGCAATTCATTTACTCTCTCTCTATAAACAACACTAGCCGCCAACCCTCTCTCCCTCATCTATCCTCTCTCTCTTCTCGATCTCCCTCATCTCTCAACTCTCTGCCACCATACCTCCACCGTTGCACATACCCATGCATCCGACAACCACCGCCACAACCCTCCCTCTCGTTCCTTCTCCACCGCTATCGCACCACCACCATCTTTACCCATTACTGGAGAAATCCCCTCAGTCGCTACCGCCCTCTCTTCTCTCTAATCTCTAATCTCTCCGAATCGACACTCTCAGGCCACCATCGGTCACCACCAGCGAAATCCATCACCATCGCCACTGTGCAGCAGCAATGCAGCCTACGACCAGGCCACCGCACCGTTGTCCCGTGCTCCGTTCAAATTTCGCCAAAAAATATTAAGGTCCTATAATGGGTTCTTAAGAATCCATCTCAGGTTTGATTTCTCGATTTAATCTCCTGCCGAATCTATTATTCTCTTCTTCTTTTTCTTTAGACAGATTGCTAGATTTGAAATCCGTGGTGTTTGAGATATGATTTTTATTTGATTCTTTCAATATCATGTTTATTTGCACCTTTAGACTATCATATGTTAAAAGCCTCAATTTATATGAACTTTGATTAAACCCTGATTTCACGATTCTTGCAGTACATGTTCTCCCTTTGTGGATTTACCACTGAATTGGTGTTGAAATGGAGTCGGAAGAATTATTTTGTTACTTATTTCATTTGAGTACGGTTCTTGGCGGATTTTATTGATCCCTTCGAAATTGATTTTGTGGCAACCCTATACTATTGTTATTTTGGTAAACTTTGATAGCTTGAATAATTTTGGTAAGTCTAGATTGTTTTCGTGTTTTGAGGGAGCTTCTTATGTGATTAATTGTTCTGATTATTGACTTTCCTTTAGCAGTGTGGACCGCCTTTAATTGATTACTGGTGATAAGTTTGGAATGATTATTTTCCTTTTCCTTTAGCAAATCTGACTTCTTTCGTATATAATTATGGTAATTTGACATTTTACTTACACTTGATTGATACTATTTGTGTTGTTTAAAGAAAATATGATGTGATTGAGGATTCTTTCCTTCTTTCTGTTGCCTTAACTGACCGGTTCTTTTTTTACTATATAAACAAACCCCTCTTCACTATTCTAGACATACTCTTTTTTTTTTTGCTCCCACTGAGAGATATTTTTATATGCTTAAAACACTACTATCTGCCTCTTTTTTTGAAAATTTTATGTCTACTTGGGTTGCTCACATATAAGGATTCTTTGAGCTATAATTTCTAGGATATTCTAGACGTGTTGATTTTGCTTGATGTGTTTGGTTATTCTCGTCTTTCATACTGTTAAAGTTTGATTCTTCTCACTCGTGTTGCTATTCGGTACGTTCTCTTAGACGATGTATTTGGTGTTGTTTCAACATGCCTACTTAGCTGTTAAACACTTGATGCCATAGCCTTTTTATTTGCTTGCCTCGCATGCCAAATGCCTTGTCATAACTCTTCATGATCTGTTGATATGTTTACTAAACATAAATATGATATTTATTTCTGTTTATAATTGTCTCTCCACTTGAGTGTTGTCTGTGTGTGAATCCCAAAACGACCTTAGCACATCTCATAATCCCTTTTGCGTGAGCCTACCTGGGATCCTTGAGATCCTTAGGATCTCGATAGCGTCGAAGGTTGGCTGTGGGTTTTCAAAGGTTATTTCGGATTCTGGTTAGTTTGGTTCTTTTGTTTAACAGGTTAAAGACGAATACTTGGAGGGTTCGAAGAGTTGCATGGAAAGAGGAAGCTAGAGGATCTTGTTACTAGATTTCACGTGTTTATTTTAAATCTGATTTTTATAAAAAAAAATTGGGTCTGTAATAATTTGCATAAACTCTCAAAATAATGGAAATTACGGGGACTGCTTAAGGGGGCGGGGATTATATGATTTAGAGGTTTTTAAATAACACAACTATTTTATCACTTAGGCAACACAGTCTAGGATTATTAATCAAATTTCGACGTGTTAATTAATTTGTTTTATCACATAGAAATCATGTTTTTTTAGGGATTTTTAATCAACTTTCAACCTATTAAATTAAATTCAAGCATGTCAATTTAATTTATAGCATGTTTAATTAATTTTTGGCATATTATGACTAACTTTTAGCATTTTCTTTATTTTCAGCATGTCTATTTAATTTTCTGGGTGTTTTATTAATTTTCAGCATATTTAGTTAATTTTCAGCTTTCTAAATTGAATTTCAGCATATTAAAATAATTTACAGCATATACTAATTGATTTCTAGCATGTTTATTTAACTTTCAACACATTTAACTAATTTCCCGCCTATTTAATTAATTTTCAGCATATTTAAATCAACTTTCAGCTTTTAATTAATTCCCTGCATATTTTATAATTTTCTGCACATTTAAATTAAATTCCTGCATATTTAAAATAAATTTCTGCACACTTTAATTAATTTTCTGCAAATTCAAATAACTTCCTGCATACTTTTAATTAATTTTCTGCACATTTAAATAACTTTCTGCACAATTAAATTAATTTTCTGCATATTAAATTTATTTTCCTGCATGTTTAAACTAATTTGCTGCATGGTTAAATTAAGTATTTTATTAACTTAATATCTGTTGTATAATTAAATTAATTTTCTGCATTTTAAAACTAATTTCTGCATATTTAAATTAATTTTTCAGCATCTTAAACTAATTTCCAGCATATTAAAACTATTTTCCAGCAATCGTTAATTAATTTTCAGTAGTTGTTAATTAATTTTTGCATGTTAATTAAATTTTTGGCACCTTGATTTATACACCTCGCCTAGAAATCATGTCTATAGTTCTTAATCACGTAACATGAATAATTATCTTTTTTAAGCATGTTAATCACCTAATTAACTTTAAGTAATCAAGAGGCCTTCCCGAAACAATTATGTGTTATTTGGAAGTCCTATTTGTTTTGTTTGACGTAAACTCCGAGTCTAATAAGGAAGTCTAAGACTTTCTTTGTGTCTAGACCCTTACCCAAAATAGGTCGTCCAACGCCTCTTGGAGATTAAGCTGGGACGGGTAGGCATTTTAGGGAACGCTAGTTTTATCGCTTTCTTTAGAATGCCTTTAAGATTAATAATCAAACTAGGTGGGGTAGATAGAAAGTCGAAAATGATGGAAGTTGACCCGAGCAGAATCCGACAATGCGATATACGACATTGTCATCCGTTAATAAGCCAGACGCTGATCCGAATAGGATAAACTTAACTCCTTGTCCTAGTCTTCTAAATCGTCTTTGATTTTATTTGTTTTGGAGTGTTTTAATTATTTGGGTTAGTTTAGGCTTGTCATTTAAATAAATTTTTCGGCTATATAAATTGTGTTCTTCTCTCTTCTTGCTTATCTCATACTTTATTTATTTTTTCATATATATTTTCCCTAATTTTATCACTTAGGTCTATATTAATTAGATAAATAATTATTTTTCCTATTTAAACACTTGGTTAATCTTAAGTTAATAAAAATAGTTGACTTTTGCTTATCATATAGATTTCCCCCACATAATATATGGATTCGGCCGGGACCCACATTTGTGGACCTTGAAAGGTGCCTAACACCTTCCTTTCGAGGTAACCTGAACCCTTACCCGAATTTCTGGTTGACGTAGACTATTAAAATAAGTTCGCAATTTAGTCTCAAATGGTGCCCAAACGCACCTTAATTCGTTAGGTGGCGACTCTTCACTCTAATTAATCCTAAAAAGAGTTGTCAAGTTGAATCCCGCTTTTCACGAGAAAAATGGGGCGCGACAGGGGGAGGGGGAACCATATTTAGAAAAAGTTCGAATTCGAAATATTATTTTCACAAAATATGACCAAATACAATTCTAACTTTAAAATTTCTAAAATAAAATGAATAATATTTGATTTCCATGGTCAGATGCCTACTTTGTATTTTGGGAAAATCATCATTGAAACCCCCAGCAATATTTTTAGACATTTCATAATGAAACGGGAGATTTGGTTTTGTAACTCTTTACAAAATTTATTTTTAATATTATGTCCTTTTTATAAAAGATTTTTATTTTTACCTATAAGAAATTTGAGAAAATTATTTTCTTTTATTCAATTTGAAAGTGAGCATAAAAAATTATTTTCATGATGAAACCCAACTCTCAAGAATTATATATAGCAAAAACAAGCCAAGTGGAGGTTTTCTCAGTATGAAGGAGAGAAAAGAAACAAAATTATTTTGTTATTTATTGCAGCTGTGCTATTTGTTTGACTTATATATGTCATGGTAGACACTTAAAATTTTTCAAAATTCAATGAAAAGAATCCAAATATAACTTTTATTTTTTTGACTTAGTTAAGTTTACATTTTGACTACTTTGAGATGAGACTTTTAATTTTGAAGACTCCTTATGCTAAAAGGAACAAGTGAATCCCCGTCTCGTGTTTCACATAAAACAACCTCTTATAAAAATGTAAGTTAACATCACATCTAATAAGCTCTTTTGGTTCGACTTTTTTTCAAATCTTATGCATAGCGAAATTTTAGTGCATCAAACTGTCTTCTTTTTTTTTTTAATCCTTTAACCAATATATAATTAGAAACATTAGACAATGTAGATTCAAATTCATGGTAATCTTTTTATTAAAATCAAGTAAGAAAAAAAATGACATTTGAACGTGCTAACTTAGGTATAGTCCAAAAAGCAAAAGAGAGAGTACTGAAAATTTATATAGCCAACTCAATCATTGAAATTAAGTCGTAATAGTTGTTACTTCCTTCCGTTCATATTATATGATAGTTTTAGTTTAGACATATGTTTTGAAAAATTTACTTACTTCGAAAAGTAAGTATTTCACTGAATTATTTTTAATTTTCTTGATTATGTAAGAATTTATTTGTCTAAATAAGAGCAATTTTTTTAAAGAAAATATAATTAATACCATCTTGATTGTGTAAAAACTATTTATTTTGAATTAAATTTAAAAGCTAAAAAAATCATATAATATGGATTGAAGAAAATATCATCTTTTAGGTACTATTATGACAAATATAATTGTGCTTCAATTTCAAGTTAATTAAGATCATCCAGATTAAAGGTTCGTTTGGACATGATTTGATTTGAAGGAGGATTGATTTGGAGTTGAGATTTTATTTGAACATGCAGTTTGAAGTTTCTTTTAGTTATATTTTTTTTCATAAACATGAAAACTGTCAAAAAAATTCTGACTCTTATACAATCTTATCAAATGAGCAAATCATACTTCATAAATAGAAAAACTAAATATTTTAAGGCGCCACAATAATAAATCATATATATAAATGTTTGAGATTACATGTTATTACAAACTATCAAATACACATAATTTTATAAAGAATCAGTGATCCAATAAATCAACATAGTAGTACCTGGTTATTCTTTAATATAATCCTCCCACATAGTACAAATAATTTATTCACGTCGAGCATGAATTAATTTTATTTTATTTTACAAAATTATTTTTTTGGATCCACTGCCAGGATGCCAGGATGGGTCTTTATTTGTAAACATAAACTTATGAGTCAAATTGTACATTTTAAAAAAAATTAAAATCACAACTTTGAAATTTGAAATCCGATTATACGGAGGGTTTGAGGTTTCAAATCATGATTTAAAATTAATATTGAAATTTTGTTCACATTTTATAAACACTATTGATTTCAAATCAAAACCTTAAATTTGAATTAATTTTACTCCCTTCGTTCTAAAATAATTGTCATGTTTTGCTTCTTGAGAATCAAATTCATGACTAATTTTCATAGCTAAATTGGATTAAATGATTCAATAATTTAAAATTAAAATTTGGATATCAAAATTATATGAAAAGTACTATAAGTTGCAATTTTTCTCATATCAATATGATAAAACAGTACATCTTAAAATATTGATCAAAATTTATATTATTTGACTCTCAAAATAAAAATTATAACAAATAAAAAGGAACGAAGGAGTAAGTCCAAACACCTACTAAATATAATAAATGCCGTGTACCACATTGCAAGTTCTAAATGTAGAAAAATTTATATCTATCAGTACACATATTACACCTAACAAAAGTCCCATTTACTCATCCTAACTATCAAATTTTGGAACAAAAAGGATAAAAACAAAAAGGAAAAAGAGAAAATTTTCAAAGTATAGTCCAAAGTTTTTTATCATGCATTAAATGCTTATCTTGGATCCTTCAGTCAGAAACAACAAAGTGGTTGGCTAACTTCCAAAAATCACCATTGGGGTAATCAACAAGTGGCCAAAATTTCCATTCCTTAGGGCTAAGAGTCTAACAAGTAAAGGACAAAACATCAATGTGCTGTCTTCTTTTGTCTGGTTCATTATAGCCATTTGTCTCTTTGTGTTAACTTGTTCTTCTTTTATTATTCTCATCGTCCCAAATTATCTGTCATGTTTTTTGAAAATAGTTATCTTAAATTATTTATTATTCTAGAAGTTTAATAAAGTTCATTATTCATTTCGCTCTTGTAGTTATTGTTCTTGAAGTCTGCAAACACTCACTCCCTCCATCTATTTTATTTATTCATGTTTGACTTGACTCATCCCTTAAAAAGCAATAAATAAAAGTTATTTTACTATATAGCTCTTTGAACATAATAAATTCAATGTTTTGAAAAATGTATATGGTAATGACTTTAGGTAATAACACGAATAAAATAGACACAATATGATAAATTATTTTTTGATTTTCTAAAGTAGACATGTAAAGTTGGATTGAACAACTATTTTTAGTATAACAGATAAGTAAAGATGAATAGAGAGAGTGATTATAAGATGATATTATGATTGTTCAAGTAATCAAAATGATACCACGAAAGATAATTTGAGACGGAAGGAGTAGTATTCGTGAGGAAAGAGAAGATAAAGACCAAGTTGAATTGTCTTTTCTTCTTGCAAAATTCCCACACTTACCCCGACATTGAAACAAATGATGTGATGTCATTTTTCTTGTCCTTTGTTAGGACATGTTTGGATTTTAGTGTATTTTCAAGAATATAATATTCTCTCTATTTTAAAATAAGTAAATTTTTGCCTCAATTCACATTTATTAAGAAAAAGAAATCAGGACAAAAATTATACTTTACTTTTTATTTTTAACCTTTTAGATATTATTAAATCACTAATTTCAGCCACATTAAAATAAAATTAATTAAGTCTCTTGGAACTTATAACCTAGAAAGTGTAAATGAAGGATAAAATTGGAAGAGAATTTCAACATGTTTCTTGAAAAATGAACAATTCACTTATTTTAAACATTAAAAAATAGCTCAAAAATTCACTAATTTTGCACCAGAGGGAGTAGTCTTTTAGCCACTTTGATTCCTTCTCCACTTTAGGTAGTGACAAACATACAACCAAAAAAGTTGTTCCACAGTCTATACTTATTACCTCAGAGACAACGAAAAAAGTGGTTGGATTGTGTGTAGGTGGTGGTGTTCTTGGATTTATTTACCTAGACTATATGGACATCATATTTGAGCATACTGTCAAAGCAAAGACCAGTATATGGTTTTCATCTACTAGTCCATCTGTTCTTTTTTTATCTTCTAGTGATTGGAATTTTTTAAAATTTTTTACAAGAACATGATATTTAAGAGACAAATTAAAAGGGGGTTAGTTGGAATGAATTAAGTGACAAGAGCAGAGTTGCTCAGAAAGAATAGGCTCACTCATGAAGAACGTGTTGAGACATGATATACTTAAATGATTGTACTCGTTCTAATTATATGAACTTCTTGATAAAGTAAGATATTTCATTTAAACATTAATAAGCATTCAAAAATCAAAAGATGCAAACAACTTCAAAAGAGAGTTATTCTTGTCGTATATTGGAATAAGTTCTCTAAAGATTTAAAACAAATCAAGTGTTGAAATGCGATATAATTAAATAATTTAAAATGTAATCTTTTTAATTATTATAATTATTAAATAAGCACACAATATAACATTAATATCAAAAGTAAATAAATATATTGACTTCAAATCTTACAATCACCTAAAAAAGCGAAAAAGTATTTTTACTTATTTGATCTATAGAAAGAATAGGTTCACACATGTAGAACGTATTGAGACATGATATACTTAAATGATTGTACTCCTCTCAACAATTTGAACTTCTTTATGAAGTAAGATATTTCATCTATAAGCATTCAAAAATCAAAAGATGCAAATAAGTACAAGAGAGTTACTCCTAATGTAGATTGGATATGTTCTCTAAAGGTTTAAACTTTTAAATAAAATAATCACACAAGTTAACTATACAAACATTAAATGACTTAGTATGAAAATAATTCTAAGTGTAATATCATAAGTTTATAATCATAACCAACTACTTCATTGAATCACCTCCTCACAATGAAGAAAAATAGGAAGACAATAACAAGAGTATTACTTAAGAGTAGGGAAAGAGGCAAGTTTGTTCTCAATTGACAACAATGACACGTAAAAGGAGAGAAGTGAAAAGAGAGGCAAAGGAGAGAAGTGAAAAGAGAGGCTTTAGAGAAAAGGCATAATACATACACATATTCAAGTTTGATCGCAATTGACAACCCTCTAAATCTGAACACCTTAACTTGATCTCAAGCACGAGTGTTAAGGGCTTGGGGCCCCAACTCAACGAGTCCGATTTAGGAATTATTCAATAGGTTGGAGGGGCGCGATTTCAATTGGACTAGGTTTATCCGAGTATAGTTAGGCCCGATTGGATTCAGATAATCGATACAGGAATAATGTGACATTACAAGGTTGGAGAAATTTCGAGTCACTGGTAGTCTAGGTAAGATCGTGCGGGTTCGATTTGTGATGAACCCAGCCCAACCCAACCCCTTTTATGTGGGTCGGTCCGATATAGTTAGGTCCGATCCAGTTTCGTGTAACCCTGTCTTGTTTAACACCCTCAGTCTCAACTTTCAACTAGCAACTAAACACAAGACATTTTCATTGTGTCTTGTGCGCACCTGATGCTGACATAGAACATAATTTTCAAGGTGTTTAGATGATCAGTTTGTAAGTTATAGTGTTAAACTGACACAATGAAAATGAATTGAATTTTCTAATTATGTATATTCAAAGTTGAAGTATTTACTCGACAGCTAATACCAAATTTAAGCTCTGTTTACATACTTCCTCCTTCCATAAATAGTTGTCCACTTTCCTATTGACACAAGAATTAAGAAACAATAAATGATAGGAGTAATTTTACCAAATCACCATTTGAATATAATAAATATTTTACTTTGAAAAATGCAATGAGAGATGAATAATATTTAATATTAAAGATAAAATAAAAAAAAGAGATAAATTATATATTTATTTTTCAAACTAGATAAGTATTATTGAATATTCTAAATTAAAAATGTGGGCAACTAAAGATGGATGGAAGGAATATTACTTATGCCTTTGGAAAAACCTTAAAACAGAAAAAGCCAAAAAAAAAAAAGAAAAGAAAGAGGGCTCTGTTTTTCACAAATTCCATATTCCTCTGAAATACAAAAAACACAAAACAAAAAAAAAACATTACCGACAAAAATTAACCCCACGCTTTGTCGACAACATAACAAAACAAAACAAACTATGATCTCTCACAACACACCTTTTTATTAAAATTCAGTACAGTTAAACCTCTCTATACTCATCTCTATAATGATTCGAAATAGATTTTTCATATTATATTTTATTTTTTTATAAGAATATTTTATATATAACAATAATGACCATTATACGTATTATTTTTTAACAGTTATGCTCAAATATTATATAATACTCTCTCGTCCTAATTTATATTGTGATCTCTCACAAAACTCCTTTTTATTAAACCCCCCAAATACTCCACTTCATCTCTCTATACCTTCAACAACAAATTTTATACAGACTAACTCAAAAAAGCTTGAACTTTTCTTTTCCCACAAAATGCTTTTTGGGTGAATTCTTGTTGTGCTTTTTGTGGGTTTTTGATGAATTGAATAACCCAGAAAGGAATTCTTGGTTCTTTATCTTGTTGGTGAGTTCTTCCTAAATTTGTCTTTTTTGGGAACTTGTGCTCTGTTTTTATTACTCTGTTTTCTGCCTTTTGCTGAACTGGTTATTGATTCTTGCCTATTTTGTCTGACTCATTTCCTTAATTCTTGATTTATTGGGAAAAAAATTTTGGTTCTTGATTTCAAGAATCTTTTTTTGGGTCTTGTTTTGTTGTAGTACTGTTCAGTTACTATATGTTAGTTTCTTATTTCTTGTTTTTTCTTGAGCGATGGTCTAATGAAAACAGTTTCTTTATAGAGCTACGGTATACGTATACTCTACCCTCCCAAACTCTATTTTGTAGGACCACACTAGGTTGTTGTTGTATTCTTTTCTGGGGTCTTGTTCCGTTGTAGTATTGTTGTATTACTATGTGTTGTTTCTTGAGCTGAGGGTAATATCGGAAACAGTCTCTTTGCTCTGAGGTAGTGGTACGGTCTGCGTATACTCTACCCTTCACAAACCTCATTTTGTGTGACTACACTGGTTTGGGGGGGTGTTATTTTTTGTGTGACAATGTTACAAGATGATGGTTCATCATCAGTGACTTCATCATCACCACTACAAAATTTTCCTATGATGTCACTTTCACCTGGTTTTGGTGGTTCACCATATCAATGGCTTAAGGAGTTGAAATCTGAGGAAAGAGGTTTATATTTAATTCACCTTTTGCTTACTTGTGCTAATCATGTAGCTGCTGGAAATCTTGAAAATGCTAATATAGCACTTGACCAAATTTCTCATCTTGCATCTCCTAATGGAGATACAATGCAACGAATCGCTTCGTATTTTGCTGAGTCTCTTGCTGATAGGATTTTGAGATCTTGGCATGGTATTTATAAGGCTTTGCATTCCACTAAGTTGTGGATGGTATCGGAGGACATTCTGGTGAAGAAAATGTTTTTCGAGTACTTTCCGTTCTTGAAAGTGGCTTCTGTGATCACGAATCAAGCGATCATAGAAGCTATGGAAGGTGAAAAAATGGTTCATATAGTAGATCTTAATGCTTCTGAACCTTTGCAGTGGCGTGCACTGCTTCAGGATTTGAGCGCACGCCCTGAAGGACCCCCTCATTTGAGAATTACGGGGGTCCATCAACAAAAGGAAGTGTTAGAACAAATAGCACATGTTCTAACAGAAGAAGCTGAAAAGCTTGATATCCCTTTTCAGTTTCATCAAGTAGTTAGCAAATTGGAAAATTTGGATATCGAAAAACTACGAGTTAAAACCGGAGAGGCCTTGGCTATTAGTTCAGTTATGCAATTGCATACTCTTCTTGCACATGATGATGAACCACCCAAAAAGTCCCCTTTGGCTTTCAAGAATTTGAATGGCCTTCACTTGCAAAGGGCATTGCTCAACCAAAATACTTTAGGGGACTTGCTTGAAAAAGATACACCTAATGTTTTTAGTCCAGGCAATGATTCGGCATCCTCATCTCCGCTATCTTCAACTGCATCAGCAAAGATGGACGGATTCCTCCATGCATTGTGGGGTTTGTCTCCAAAGGTCATGGTGGTTACAGAACAAGACTCAAACCATAACGGGACAACCCTTATGGAAAGGCTATCCGAGTCATTATATTTTTATGCTGCATTATTCGATTGTCTTGAATTCACACTACAGAGAACATCATTAGAGAGATTAAAAGTCGAGAAAATGCTATTCGGTGAGGAGATTAAGAACATTGTAGCGTGTGAGGGAGGTGAACGGAAAGAGAGGCACGAAAAACTGGATAAATGGTTTCAAAGATTTGATGGAGCTGGTTTCGGGAACGTGCCTTTGAGTTATTACGCCATGTTGCAGGCGAGGAGGTTGCTACAGAGTTACAGTTGCGAAGGATACAAGATTAAAGAAGAGAAAGGTAGCGTGGTGATCTGTTGGCAAGATCGTCCCCTTTTCTCAGTGTCAGCTTGGAGATGTAGGAGGTGAAGTTTAGATCAGTGTACAATTAACAAAGGGATTTTAGTTTCCTCTTCCCTTTTCCTTTTGTAATGTACTTTTTGTGAAGTAAAACTCCCATGGAGATTGTAAGCTTTCTAATTGCCCTTTCTTGAGGATGTTAGGGTGGTGACTTTTTTCATTTTGTTGTATACAAGTTCATAATTTTGTGCATGATTTTAGTTCCATAAGGTAACCTGTGTAACAATGAATAACTCATCAAATCATTTTCATATTAGTAAAGATAAAGTTCCCAAGGAAATAACTTGCTGATATCAAATTCCAATCTTTGGATAATCTGTGGGAAGATCTCAAATCTTAACATTCCAATGGTTTGTCACAGAGCAGTTGTAAGAGACATATTTTTCCAAAATTTTTCATGTAAGAATGCTTGAACGGATACCTCTTGTAGAAATGTAGGGTAAGGCTGTCTACATTAGACTCTTGTGGTTCGGTCATTTTCCTAATTTCGCGCATAGCGAAAGCTTCAATGTACTAGACTATTCGTTTAGGGCCTGTTTGAAAAGCCATCCTGGGAATTGGATTTGGTGTAATTGGGTGTAATTACATTGTCCGGCATGTTTGGTTGGTCAGGTAATTACTTGGTTGGCAGTTAATTAGGTATAATTGGCAGGGGGTAATTACATTCTCCAATTCATGAGGGTAGCTGTGAATTGTTGGTAATTACATGGTGTAATTACAAGTCGGTTACTTTTAAATTTTTTCCTTTTATTTCTATTTTTTTTGTTTTAATTTATTTTTTATTTCTATTATTTTAAATTCTTTTCTATTTTTATTATACTAATATTTTAAAAAAATATTTTTTTTTTATTTTATATTTCATTTCCTTCTCATTTCCCAACCTATACTTCTTGCCATTCCATGCAATTGTTCGTATTATCTATTTTTAATTTATTTTATGCTTATTTTTTTCATTTAGCATAATTTTGTTGGTATTCTAATTTTTAAATTGAAGTAAAATTTATTATTGAATAAAGTTATAGACTTATGTTTTCCTTTTCTTTTGAATTATATTTATGTACGTTATATTGAAATTTGACATAAGAGTATTATGTTAACTTTTTAGCTTTGAATTTTGAACTTATGTTATATTTTTAGTTTCAATTTATTTGTTTTACTAGTATTGACTTGATATTTCACATTGCAAGTCATTCATTTTTTAGTTAAACTTGATAGATTTATCTTTTGTCAAATGTTCTAATAATTTTATGACATTATATTTATAATATTGATTCCTTTGTCAAACATGCATTTCATGATGTTCTTAAAAATCATGTACTTTTAGTTTTTATGATTAACTTAATTAAAATATACTAATTTAAAAAATATAAATCAATTATTTTTTTTATAATATTAGTTAAAAATATGCGTTTATTAATTAATATATTTTTAAAAGATAATATATATATCTTAAATATTTAATTTAATATCATTTATAAAGGGCGTTATTTGTCTAATATAAACTTTTAGCTTTTGATAATTAAATTTTATTTTAAAATTTAATATAACCATGTAATTACACTTGTGAAACCAAACAATATACTTATAATTACACTGTAATTACATTATGGCAAACAAATAAGTCATTGTAATTACTAGGCTGTGTAATTACTAGACTAGTAATTACTACCCTAATAATTACATCAATTCCAATTTATCAGGTGGCTTTCCAAACCGACCCTTAATGTTTGAAGGGAAGCAAACCTTAGCTTTGGCCTTTGTATGATAGAACAGGTTCAAAATAACTTGGGCGAGGATATAAGCCAATTGAGAATGGTGTTGAATTAATTGTAATTATTTCTCCGGGTACTCTATTTGGACACCCCTATTTAATAGGGTAAACAATATAAATTCCGACAGTTTGGTGCTTAATTATAAAAAATTCCGACATTTTACATATTTACAGAAAATTCCATTTTTTGGGCTGTCGAGATACATAATTTGTTCCCGATACATTCCGTTAAGATACATAATTCCCACACTGTAATCATTCAAAGATAGATAGTGTATGTATCTTTTAAACAAAACTCACACTGATATACACAGATACATAATTCATTCCCGATATATTTCATTGAGATACATAACTAATAGTTGGGATTTTTGTAATTACTTTGTAAGAGTGGGGATTTGTGTAAGTATGGTAAGTTAAGGTGTATATTTATGTTATTTTTCCTATTTAATATGCACCTAATTTTTAACTTTTTTTTTACATGTCTTAACTCTTACCTACTTCGAAACAATTCAGACAGGCGGTGTTTAAAGTTAGGATTGAAAATGTGTGACAAGTTCAAGAACTTCAAATAAAAATGGTTGAACTTTAACCATATGTGCACGGATTTTTAAAAAAATGGTCGAAGTTCAGACAAAATATTTTGACTGAATTCAGCCATATGAAACTTCAAAAACCACATATTTAGAATTATTCTGAAGTGAATAGACCTGAAAAGTTTTAAAATCCTTAATTTTTTGAATGTGATGGAAGGAATCATTGGATAGACTGCTTAAGATGTTAACAAAGGAAAAATTTTCGAACAATGAAACTTAGGATTTGGTCATTGGTCTATACTTTACCTTAACAGGATGAAAGGGACAATTTCTTGATGTCGATATTAATTATGGACAATTTCTTGATGTCGATATTAATCATGTTATGCTTGAAACATACTAAAGTATCAAAGGTCTTTTGTCTATTATTACTGATGGTTCATTAGGGACACAAGAATAAATACAGCAAAACAAGGATACATTTGGTTGGCTAAGTGCACATATACCCAATTTTGGGCCACCATTTAAACTGTATTCGCTAAAATTTTGAAGTCCCATTCATTTTGATAATTTCAGATATACCGTGTCTGAAATTTTATATTGAAATTAATTTTTACGTGAACTTAAATCGTACGAAACTTCATACACCGTATGTTTGAAGTTGTTTCAAAATGGGAAAACCTGCAAAAATAATTTAAAATTAAGTATAAGTTAAATAACATATTCAAATAGATGCTAGTCGATAGATGATATATAATAAGGCACATCTGGATAAACAATCAAAACCTCCTTTAATATAATATCATGCCGATCAGATACTACACATACCTTTTCCCTTTCATCATAAGCATGTTTAAACATTCAAAAAAATCATTTCCAGGAAGCATTATTTTCTAAAAGCATACAAGAAGTGATCGTCATTTGTTTTGTGTAACATTATAAAAGATCCTGAATTTATCTTATTTACCATATAGGTAACCTGATAGTTTATCATAATATTCATCCAGAAAACCTCTAACAGTTGAAGCACCTTTTCTTTTGATCTATATGTTTTGTAATTTATTCCAATCTTGTACTGCTTGTTCATATCTTCCATATTCTCTACTGGGCATATATTGACTTCAAGTTGATATACTTGTTCTTTATCATTTGCAATGGTCAATGAAATAGTATGACATTGTTAAACACACTCTCTGCATTGGACAAGTGTAAACATCAATGAATATTTTCACCTTGAAGATTTTTTATTCGTAGATCTAAAAGTCCATTTGCATATTCATTCATATATTTAAGACAATATCTATTTAAAACATAATAAATGACAATGTGCACGCAAAGGTGATTCTAGAATTTCTAGAACATGGGTGCACCACTAAGACAAATGTATTTAGTGAGAATTGATCCTAGTCCCCAAGGTAAATAACTCAACCTTTAACCGAGTGCACTATTTAGTCGTTTAGTAGCATGGGTGCCAACAGATGATATTAAACTAGTTTTAAAAAATATATACATAAAATACTTAGTTTTATGAAGAGACCACGGGTTCACGTGCCCTATATTTTTCAATATAAATTCGCCCATGTGTGCACGTTTAGTTGAAATATAAAAAGCATACACAATTTCATAGTGATTACAAACATATACACTAGTACTAGCAGTGATACATATTCTATATATTTATTTTGTACAATAATGATACATTTTCTATACATATGTGTTTCATACATCAATGATACATTTTATATATGTATTTAATACAATAATGATACATTTTTTATACATTAAAGCTAGGAATCATACCTTGTTGTAGAAGATTTATGGACCATAAATTGAAATCTCTCCTATGGCATAGCGTCTCATTACACTAGATATTGTATTTTTGTTCCATACAATTAACCTTTTATAATTTCTTTATGAAATAGATCATTTATTATATAGTTCTCTTCCATTATTATGTCTTGAAAATCTTATTTGTTTTCTCAATCGACTATAACAACATCATCATTATCTACTTCTTTAATAGTTACCGGAAGAATATGCACTTCTATTGTCTGACATTCTATAGCAATTGAAGTTATTATCCTCAAATTATCATTTGAACATTCACTAGCTATATATACATCATTTAGTGTTATGTATGATAAATATTGATATTCAAATATTTTTCTTCATCTCTATATATAATCGGACACTAATACAAAACTTAAACTGTGGATAAACAATCCAACAGAAATCTTGGTATCCCTTTTCAGTTTAATGTCTTTAATGTTACAGTCAAATTTGATAAGCTAATTTGGGCTGGTAATGAATTACCAACAATACCATCTTACTTCAAGGCTTCATTCTTCAAGCAAGTTTAGTACTTAAAACCAAGGGGAAAAGTGACATAAATTTTAACTTTTTGATTTAGAGTTGATATATTCTTCGTTACAAAATTGGTTCATATATATATATATCTCTTCATCGTTTTTCGAATTAAAAAATTATTTTCCTTTTTTATTTATATAGAAAATTACCACGTGGCTTTTAAAAAATAATTCTAACCCATTTTACTAAGATGTCTTGTGTTAGGGTAGTGTGATTATACTACTTTAAGATTTTGATATCTTAAAAACAAAACAAAAAAATGAAAATGACCAAAAAAGAATTGTTTCTTAGTTCATACGGGCCCTCTATTTTATTTATAGATTATTCATTCTATTATTTGAATTTCTAAATTTTGACTTCCATTGTTATTAACATTTACGATCTGATTTGGATTTCTCTATTTTCGTTTTGAATCATTTTTATCGAGAGCTTGTGGTTGTCGATCTCTTGATGATAAACTCGAATATGAGTTATTGAGATTTTGTTGAAGTATTATGTTTGACACAAAATTTTTGAATTGGACTTGCTCTATATTGTTGTCTTGAAATTAAATTCGAGGTACCAAGTTGAAAACCCACCAATGAAACACAAGATTCAAGTTCGATACAAACTGAACAACAAGTTTTAGAATTTTTTTTATGGGTGAGTCCAAGCTTTAGGAGTAAAAATAACAAGGAAAACAGGTTAAAACTATTTTCTAATTAAAAAACAAGGAAAATAATTACTTAATTCGGATAACGAAAGTCTGTTAGAAAGAAGGACAAATATGTTAGAAAGAAGGACAAATATGCTCTATTTGTTGGATGGCAAGGATATATGTGAATTACTTTTATAACGAGGAATATATCAGCTATAAATCACAAAATTCGGGGTATATAAGACCTTTTCCCTAAAACCAATATGATATTTTCAATTTGAAGGACATTTTAGTAAAATCACAATTTCAAAACACAACTACCACCACAAGTATTCTCAATCCCATCAACTCCCCGCGCTTTATTACACCGCACCCAAATATACTGCTTTGTTTTTTTTCTTCTTCTTCATAATCAATGGCTTCCAAAATCTCTGTTTCCCCTTTGTGGAATCTTCCAATTTCCACCCAAAAATCTCAAATTCTTCCTCTTCTACAGCAGTTTCCTTCTTCTTCTTCTTCTAGAGTTTTCTCGTGGAAGCTCAGATTAAATTGTTACCAATCTATATCAGTTTCAGCTGCTGTGACTGAAGAATCACAAACTGCTCCTCCTCCCTCGTCGTCGCCTACTTCTTCTTCTTCTTCCAAAGTTGTTCTTGTCGTTGGTGCCTCCGGTGGCGTAGGTATTGCTCTGTTCCCTCTCTTTTTTACTTTCAATCAAAAAGCTTATTATGAAATATCATATGAATGTTGTGTTGAAGTTGAAATGAGACTTGCTTCCATAAAAGTAGCATTAGTTGTAATTGGCAGGTAAATTGTGAGAGCAATTTTCATTGTTGACCTGGAAAGGCATGTAAAGGGGCAGCCAGGGGTCCGGCCCTTCCCCAAATTACAAGAGTCTATTGTACACAATCTTACCTTGTATTTCTGCAAGATACTGTTTCCACGGCTTGAATACGTCAACTCCTGGTCACATGGAAAGGCAGGTCTTATGAATTATTATGGGATAAGGCATAAGAATCCTTGAACTTAGGGATGGCAATGAGGCGGCGCGACTTAGACCTATGCGGGGCGGGGTGGTTTTAGATATATGCAGGTGCGGTGCTGGGCGGGGTGGGTCTAAATTAATTTTCTGCGGGTGCAGGGCGGGTGTCGGTTGCTACACTTCTAATTCACTAATAAGCTTACAACTGCATATCTCAAATTGAGATTGAAAGTTTATATTCCACGAGATTAGTGATAACAAGAATTAAACATGTATTCCTTATTAAATTCCCTTATTTTGGTTAGTGGGTTATATATTCAAAGAAGTTTATTTTGAGCTACTAATACTAATGTCGGTGGATGTTTGGTTACTGGATGGGTTGTTGTTCTAGTTAATCAAGGGTGTACTGCTAAATTTGTAGTTAAATTTCATATTACCATCTTGTTTTAACATCAAAAAAGTTATCTTTTTGTAAGTTTATCTTATCAGCATTTTAAATTCCTGAATTGCAAACACTAGTTGGAGTAAAACAAATTTCACAAAAGAATGCGGGGCAGGGTGGGTATGTGCGGGTATGGGTGTGGGGCGGGTTTATGCGGGTAAAGAGGTTATGCGGGGCTGGGCGGGACAGTTTTTAAATTTACGGGTTACGAAAATACCCGCCCCGCCCTGCCGCGCCCCATTGCCATCCCTACTTGAACTATGAGGAAATTATCAGATACACAACTAAAACTTTTTGAGAGTCCTCAATTTCGTGAATTTAATTTTTTTCATATTTTTTTGGACCCTTAAATTAAGCAAGGATCCTATTACCCTGAATTTGGTTGCCAAGATTGCATTGGTTTTTGTGTTTAGATGTTGTGTCTATTAAGATAATATTATTGCACAGCTAAATGCATTTTTACACTGATTGTTGAATCGATGAAGATGCATCACTCATTTTGATATCTATAAAATTATTCTTGATATTTTGCGTAGGTTCCCTTCATTTATGAAATTTTCATACTTGTAAAGTTGGTATTTTGTACAGGTTTCCTTCATTTAGGGTATAAAACTTGTAATTTATTGTTCTTGTTCATACCATTAGATCAAAATTGCAGAAAGGATTGCCAAAACTAGATAAAAAATCCACCAAAATCTGCATCAAAATAATTCAGGGGATCAAATAAGACAGAAAAATTAAGTTCAGGGGATAATAGGACCCTCACATAGTTTCAGAGTGTAAATCATATGAAAAAATTAAGTTCAGTGGGTAATAGGACCCTCACATAGTTTAGATGTGTAACTGTCAATTTCGTCATAGTTTTGGGGAGGAGGAGGGGGTTCTTATGCCTTATCCGAATTATTTATGACTTGGGAAAAACCATTATCCTTTTAGACTATGATCAACGGGTTAAAATTTTTGCTTCTTGTAGTTTCTTTGCACCTACAGTGTACTAGGATCCTTCTTATTGACCAGAACCAGCTGGCCCTTGATCAATAAAAGCTGTTTTGTCTTATAACTTCTACTAAAAGTGAGGGTTGTTACAAACATATGGACATTCTGTAGTCATTTTCCAGGTTTTGGTTTCGAATAAGCCTTCTAAGTAAAAGAGTTGGAGTAACAACCTTAGAAAACCAAGGTTTAAATCCCAGCAGAGACGACACTAGGTGAAAGTTTTTCCTATCAGCTTAAGCCTTAGTGGGCAAAGTTACTTGGTACTTTTGCTGGTGAGAGTTAGTAGGTATTCCATAGATTAAAAGTTGGTCTGCGCACCAATCAAATAGAAAATTGTAATTGACAGGGTTCACTAATGAAAAGAAAAAGGGATTTTTATTTGATCATGGATAAACAAATGGATCTTGGACCTAACTCAACATCAAAAGCTAGCTCATGAGGTGAGGATTGTCCAAGATCACATAAAGAAACCCATCTTTAAATTCTCAACCAATCTAGGACTCTCCAATCATATGTAGACTGAATGATTACTCGAACCTAAAAAACCCGTACTTACTTAACAACCTCTCATTATGGAATTTATTATCTCTCTCTATGATCCTTGACCCGCTCAGGTAGACGTAAAGATTCAACATAAATAGGAGAAATGATCAAAAGGAGATACTAGCTCGAAATTGGAACCTTTTTTGTGCAAAAGTGCTTTCATTAGTCAAAAACCTAGCTCTTAAGTCTTTGTGGACAATATATAAAAGAAAGAGGTAGTGATAGAGAGAATCTTGGACGATACAAAATCATCTCTTTGCAATCATAATCAAAGTTGTAGCGAGCTAACAGAATCTATCATACTCCGTTCATCATATACATTTTGTTCTTATACATTCCCTTTGGAGAATTTAGGGCATAATACATAAATGTGCCCTTTAACTTGGGTCAGCTGGCATCTACATCCTCCAACTTTGGGTCTGCACAAGTAGGAACTTAAAAAATCATAAAGTTGAACAAGTAGACACACGCGTCCTACATGGAAAATCTCATGCGATTGACATGTAGGACGCGTGCATCTCACGCGATTTGCCATGTAGTACCCGTGTGTCTGATTGTTCAACTTTCTGATAGTTTAAGTGCCTATTTATGCACACCAAAGTTGGAGGCATCGATGACAGTTGAGGCCAAGTTAAAGGGCACGTTTAATGCTGAGAATTTAGAGTTGGCTTCTGCACGTTTGAGATTTTGATTTTACTATTTCTTTGATTTCTGTTTCTTTGGTGCTTTGTTTTAGATTTCGCATAGTCATATCTAATAGTCCATTGAAACAATTTTTTTTGTAGATTCTTTTCTTGCACATTGTCCTGTAATTTGTTTTATTCATACCATGGGGTATGCTTTGTATGCGCTGCAGAATTGTTAATCTTAGAGATGATATCTACTTCATTTACCACTAATTCTTTCGATATAATTCACTCTTTTTTTAAAGCCAAATGGAGATCTTATGTCCTTGTCTTATTATTTTCATTTTTCTTCCTCTTTGTCAGAAATATCAATGTTCGTTATTCTGTATTTTCTTAATCCTTGACTAAACTTTTTCTGCTCATGAGCTAGTGTCAATATAGATTTTTGGAAGATCTTTTGGTAGTACAGAAAGGGAGGGAAACAAAGAGGGAATTTTAAGGTCATATCTTCACTATTTCAGTTCCTGAATTTCTTGAAAGCTGTGCATTCAACGTGAAATATTTTTTAATAATAGTTCCATCCTACATAATAGAAAACAGGAGGTCACGGTGTAGTTGCTCAAGTACGTTCTACCTAGGAATTGAATTAGAACCTTTGCTTCTTCGATGAGGGAAAGGCGTTGAATTTTAGGTTACAGTATACTATTCATGCATAAATATCAAAGTTGTAGGTTTCAGTAACTCATGTGAGATTAAAAAAATAAAAATATATGGATTGATGAAGGATATCTTATTGGAAATAGACAATCACCTCCATCCATGAGGTTGAGGGTTCGAGTCACCACAGAGTAAAAGTGGGAAGGCCGCTATTAACCCCTCTGACCTTGGGGGAAGGGGGATTTACCATATATATAAAAAAATGGGATGACTGATGTATTAGTTAATTTGTTATCTCTGAATAGACTGCATAGTGATGTTATTAGATGGTTACATCATACCATCATACCATATAATGAACAGTTAATGAGTAGAATACAAGATAAATTGCTTTGTATTACCAGTTTAGTCAGCAGTTCTTTTATCTGCTCAAAAAGTTTAATGTGTCAACAATTTAGGCTGGATATGATTGTATTCAGATAAGTTTGGCATAGTTGAGATTCACTTAACCTTTTGTATTATGCGAATGATTCAGGACAGATAGTTGTAGCATCATTACTCAATCGGAATGTCAAACTGCGTCTCATTCTTCGAGACCCTGAGAAAGCAACTACTCTATTTGGTGAGCAGGATGAGGAAAAGCTGCAGGTTTGTCTCATTCTTATGTGGCTGTGCCAAACTCATCCACCCCTACTCCCTCACCAGGGGCCCAATTAGCTGGGGAGGGTATATTCTTTGTTTAAAGAGGATTTCTCAAACCTTATACTGTTACCAAACTTGACAGGTATGGAAAGGTGACACGCGGAGTCCTACGGGCATAGATCCATCTGTATTTGAGGTTTGCTCTTCACATCTAGAACCTTTCTAGAACTTTCCTGGAAAGCTAAAATGACTTAATAACTTTCTCAAATTGCTGCTGGGCTGTGCACAACTGACCTTTCAGGGTGTAACTCATGTTATTTGCTGCACTGGGACCACTGCTTTTCCATCTAGGCGTTGGGATGGAGATAACACTCCAGAAAGAGTAGGTTAGAATCTTTCCACTGCTTTTCCATCTAGGCGTTGGGATGGAGATAACACTCCAGAAAGAATAGGTTAGAATCTTTCTAGTGGGATGTCTATATTTATGTGGTGGTTTATATAACCATGTCTCAATGTTTCATTAAGAAATATATAAAATTAAGAACTGCTGGGAATAGAAGAAGAATGAATATAGAAAAAAATGATCTAATTATTTTATTTACTAAGCCACTAAAAGATTTTGCTATGCGTTATTTACTTTATATATTTGATGTATGTGCTTGGAAGTGACAGGAAAGTCACGTTCATTTTTATCTCTAGTAATTGTTGTCTGGTAATTTATAATTATTACATGGATTACAATATATTCTTTAGTGGTCGGATTGGTGTATAATCAACTTCACGATATGCATATGAGTTTCCTGAGACTCTGTGTTTCTTAAATAAGTTCATTAACATGTACTTGTTCTCTTTGTCCTTGTTGTGTCTCTTTTATATCTGATAAAACTGAAAACAATTTTGATGGGTTCTTCAGTACTTTTCTATCTCTAGAATCAAATTTTCTAAGTTTTAGTGCAGTAGTCTTTCTCGTGACATATATGCATTTGTATGTGTAGATTGGGATGGTGTGAGAAACCTTGTGTCAGCATTGCCTAAGTCACTAAAAAGAATTGTTCTTGTTTCATCAATTGGCGTCACAAAGTTCAATGAGTTGCCTTGGAGGTAAAATGCCGCTTATATTAAGCATTCCTCAAATGATTTATCATTCATATAAATTTCTTGTTGATCTTTTCTGTAAAGATATGGCACCTGGGCCTAACTCAACCTCAAAAGTTAGCTCATGAGGAGAGGATTGTCCAAGTCCATATAAGCAAACCATCAGTCCATTCCCCAACCAATGTGAGACTTTTACCCACTCTAACACCCCCCTTCACGCCCAGGGCCCAACTGGCGCGTGGACCGGGAGCCCAAACGGGGATGGACCTGGCTCTAATATCATGTAAAGATATGACACCTGGGCCTAACTCAACCTCAAAAGCTAGCTTATGAGGGGAGGATTGCCCAAGTCCATATAAGCAAACCACCAGTCCATTCCCCAACCAATATGGGATTTTTACCCACTCTAACAATGCTTGTCTATTATCCAAAGATTACAGAGATTTAAACACAAGTAAAGAGAAGGCTAACTAAGGTAACTAGATATCTAAATCCCTAGAAATCAGCAAGAATATTATATACAAGGAAACATATAATTGACTATGATTCTCTAACACTCCCCCTCAAGCTAAAACATAGATATTGATCATGCCCAGCTTGTTACAAAGGTAATCAACTCGAGTTCCATTTAGCGCTTTTGTGAACAAATCGGCTAGTTGCTCTCTTGTCTTCACGTAGCCTGTGGAAATCAGATTTTCCTGAATCTTCTCACGAATAAAATGACAATCAACCTCAAAATGTACTTAGTTCTTTCATGTACACCGGATTTGAGGCAATATGAAGAGCAGCTTGATTATCGCACCAGAGTTTTGCTAGCGTATGATGCTTTAGCCCAATTTCAGTTAAAAGATGATGTATCCACATAATCTCGCAAGTAGACTGTGACATAGCTTTGTACTCGGCTTCTGCACTAGATCAAGATACAACACCTTGATTCTTAATAAAACACCTTGATTCTTACTCCTCCATGATACTAGGTTCCCTCCAATAAAGACACAGGAACCTGTAGTTGATCTTCTATCAATTTTGGATCCAGCTCAGTCAGTAGCTACAAAACACTCCACACGAGTATGACCATGATTGTTGTACAATATGCCAAGTCCAGGAGCTCCTTTCAAGTAACATAAAATCTGTTCCAAAGTTTCCTGATGTTTGATCGTAGGTGCGGACATGAACTGGCTAACAACACTTACCGCAAAAGCATTATCTGGACGAGTCACAATAAGGTAGTTTAACTTCCTAACTAGCCTTCTATATCTCTCTGGGTCATCAAAAGGATCACCATCATCTTTCATAAGATGCATATTGGGAACCATCAGAGTACTACAAGGTTTGGCTGCCAGCTTTCCAGTGTCTGCAAGCAGGTCAAGATATATTTTCTCTGAGATAGAAAAATTCCCTTCTTACTTCTGTTGACTTTTACTCCCCAAAAGTATTTCAACTGGCCAAGTCTTTTGTATGAAATCTAGTATGCAGGAAAGATTTGAGGGAAGAGATACCCGTATAATCACTTCCTGTGATGACAATGTCATCAACATATATAACAAGAAGTATAATGACAGTTGTTGATATCCGTAGAAAACTGAGTGATCACATTGGCTCATTTTCAGCCAAAATCTCGAACTACCTCACTAAACTTGCCAAACCAAGCCCGAGGACTCTGTTTCAAGCCATTCAAAGACTTCTTCAAATGACAGACTTTTCCATACTCCCCCTGAGTAACGAAACCAGGTGGTTGCTCCATGTACACTTCCTCTTGAAGATCACCATGAAGAAACACATTCTTGATATCCAACTGATGTAAGGGCCAATTCTCAGAAGCAGCTAGAGAAATAAACAAGCGAACAGAAGTGAGTTTAGCAACAGGAGAGAAGGTGTCTGAATAATCCACCCCATAAGTCTGAGCATACCCTTTCGCAACATGCCTGGCCTTAAGTCTTGCCACAGAACCATCTGAATTAACTTTGACTGCGAACACCCACTTATATCCCACTGGTTTCTTTCTGTGGGGTAAATCCATCAAATCTCACGTGTGGTTTTCCTCTAAGGCTTGTATTTCCTCAAGCATTGCTTTTGACCATCCAGATGATTCAAAGACTCCTTCACGGTTTTGGGTACACTAACAGAGTCTAGAGAAGCAATCAAGGATCTAACGTAGAAGATAAACAATCATAGGAAACAAAATTACCAATGGAATATGTGGATTTGCAAGTCTATGTACCTTTGCGAAGAGCAATAGGGAGGTCAAGATTTTTTGGAGGAGGATCCGATGACGAAGGGACTGATGCAGGACATGTATCATTCATCCCTCGCTTCCTTGAGTAAACTTGAACAACTGGTGGTTTTACTGCTGCAGCTGGAGTAGGTGCTGATGGTATAGTAGTCGATTGGCCCTTAATAGAAGAACTGGGAGATGGAGAGACAACATCTGATTTTTTTGTCAAAATATCGGGTAACCTGATAGACTAACCACTCATCTTCCTCCTCCTGACTTGTCGAAATGGGAGGTGCATAGAAGAATGGTGTAGCCTTTGAAAATGCTACATCTGTTGACACCAAATAGCTGCCAAGTTCAGAAGAATAACATCGATACCCCCTTCTGAAGGCGAGAATAGCCTAGAAAAATGCACTTTAATGCCTCGGGATCCAACTTGGTAACAGATGGTCGAACATCTCGAACATAACATGTTCTCCCAAATACCTTAGGTTCCACCGAAAAAAGTGACTTATTGGGAAAAAGAGCATTGTGAGGGATATTACCAGCAAGCATACTAGATGGCGTGCGATTTCTCAGAAAACAAGTCGTAGAGACAACATCTGCCCAAAATTGTTTAGGAACCTTTATTTGGAATAAAAGTGCTCGAGCTGTCTCAAGTAGATGTCTATTCTTCCTCTCAGCAATACCATTTTGAGGAGGTGTATCAACACAAGAAAACTGATAGAGAATACCGTGTTGTCTCATATATGACTGAAATAACTCTGACATATATTCTTTAGCATTGCCACTCCTTAAAATACGTACTGAAGCATTGAATTGAGTTTTGACCTCAGCACAAAAGGCACAGAAGTGAGTAAACACTTCAGAGCGACTCTTCATATAAATCCACGTCATCCGGGAGAAATCATCCACAAAGGTGACAAAATACTTATGCCCGGTCTTGGAAACAACAAGACATGGCCCCCAAACATCAGAATGAACTAATTCAAAAGCTGACTCAGCTCAATTGTTAACCCGTGGACCCAGCGAGCTGCGATGGTGTTTTGCAAATCGACATGACTCACAATCCAATGAAGAAATATTTTGAAATTGAGGACAAAGCTTCTTCATTAGAGGTAAAGAAGGATGTCCTAAACGACAATGTGCTTCAAATGGGGACACGATACTAGAGCAAGCAACAGACTGAGGTTCCCATTCATTAAGGATGTAGAGGTCATCAAATATATATCCCCTACCAATAACCTGATTTGTCGTAAGATCAAGAAACAAACAATAATCGGGAAAGAAGGAGATATAACAATTAAGTTCTCTGGTAAGTTTACTAACAGAAATCAAATTGAAGGCCAACTTTGGTAGACTTAATACAGATGACAAGGTAATAGAGGAGGTTGGTTTAACAATTCCATATCCAACACTGTTACAAGTTGAACCATCGGCTACAGTAACCGAAGATGATGCTTTGTGTGATTGAAAGCTAGAAAAAATATTAGGATTACCTGTCATGTGGTTTGTGGCACCTGAATCAATCACCCATTTATTTGAAGAAGTGACAAGACATGCTTTTCCAAACTCAACAAGAGTAGTAACTAAATTGGATTCCTTAAGGGATTCTCGATACCAAGAGAATTTCGCAAATTCATCCGCCAAAACCATAATAATTTTATCAGAAGATGGACCTGCCATTTAACTAACAAGTCTGGTGCTAACAAAATGAACTAACAGAGAAATAGACAAAGCACCCAACCAAAATCAGTGATTTCAGCACCAACAGAGAACCAACAGGTACCAACCAAAATAGACTTTTAAATCAGTAGAGAAGCAACTAGTGAAACAGATTTCAAAATCAACAAATAAGCAACCAGCAAAATAGATAGCACTTGTCTGACCCAACCAAAATCCAAGTGATATCACTGACAATAGAAAATCAGTAGATACCAACCAAAATAGACTTCAAAATCAATAGAGAAACCACCAGCGAAGCAGATATATAGCCAAAGAAAATCTCACCCAAATCAGAGAAGCAATCACGAAAAGAAAGATTGGTCTGCCCGAGAGCACAAACAAGGATGTTGACTGGAAGTTATTGTCGGTAAGTAAGATTCATGGACTTGGAATCTGGCCACCAGATTCTGAAGTTTCTTCAGATTGAAAGGAGGCGGAAAGGAGGCGGTTCTCCTTATGTAGGACGTGACAATACTCCGCCACTTGACAGAGAATCCGATGCGGCAGCTCAGAAATTCCGGCGAGGCAGCGAACAAATTCCGATTTCACGCTCTGATACCATGTTACTGAACAAGGTATTTTAGGAGAAAATGCTTGTCTATTATCCAAAGATTACGGAGATTTAAATACAAGTAAAGAGAAGGATAACTAAGGTAACTAGATATCGAAATCCCTAGAAATCAGGTAGAATATTATATACAAGGAAACATATAATTGACTATGATTCTCTAACATTTTCCAACTAAGAATCCAGATTAGCTTTTGAAATACTAATTTTTCTGGACGTCAAATTCAATGTATTTGTGTTATGGTGATATGATATCAATTTAGGATTAAATTTTTATTTTAATTAACTTGAGAGGTGTGCGGTAGAGGTTCTGGTTAAGGTTTTCTTTTGGTATTCCAGGTTTTGATTCAATCAAATTCTTGAATGTCTTTAGATTACTTTGCTTTATTCAAACAAAAAGTTGCTCATCAAATTAATCCGTTCTCGTCATACTCCGGCTGCTGCTTCACAGACCATTCTTCAAATCTTCATAACATATAGCAAAAATTAATGATGAATATCAAGATTTATAAAGATTTACGACTTGTATCAGATTTGGTGATTTCTGAATTTCGTTTTGTTCTTCTCAAATATTTTTATGATTTTTCTCTGAATAAAGTCTAAGTTCCAGATTTCGGTCCAGTCCACCTTGGATCTGTTGTAATTACTTTCTTCATCTAAAAAAGGAAGTTCTCTTTACCATTTGCTATTGAGGTTGGCTAATGCTAAGACCACTTCTATAGCTCTATTTGGCTTGTCTCTTTTTTTTTTTTTTTTTTTCGACATCTTTTATCAGTATAGATTTTTGTGTTCCCTTTATTTTATTATATATAGCAGTTTTTTGGCTTAGAGCCTTGAATTGTTTGATACACCTAAATTTTATATTAGTATATCAATATTTACCATCTATTAGATGTTGCACGCTAACAGATAATGGCTATCTTTACCGGATAAACTTTACACTAGCAAGTCTCCAACATAATTGTTCGCTAGCTTCTGGGACTTGGATATCTTAGCTTATGTTGTGCATCACAAGGAGAATGAGAAGGTGATGAATTCTTGTAATGAACTGAATTTTTATCATAGGAATGATGAAGAACGGGAGAAGTTATGGATGTCAAGCTACACATACACCATTCAGAAACATATACCAGTTTCACACGTTTAATCATTTTTCTACTGTGGGCGTCTAAAGTGATCACGTTTTCTCCTTGAGAAGCAAAACGAGACCAAAGATCCATAATTATCTCCATCCTTAAGAATGAAGTAGATTCTTTGTTCTTTTCCTCTCTCATAATGTTGTTTCCAACTTTCGTTTTGTAGCATCATGAACCTTTTTGGCGTTCTCAAGTATAAGAAGATGGGGGAGGATTTTGTTCGCAATTCTGGTCTTCCATTCACTATAATCAGGTAATCAAACTATGTTGGTGTGTTCTACTGGCTACATGTTAAGAGTTTAACTTCTATACACTGGCAGTGTAAACGAATTTTTACACTATCAGGTCATGTCAAAGATAACTACAAGTAACTGCCTATAATAAGCGAAAGTGTAGATCATCTTCTTCTGCATTGTAAGGTGGCTAGTCGGTTATGGAGGGAGGCCTTAGATTTGTTTAGGTTGCAATGGGTCATGCCGAGTACATTGAAGGAGGCTTTGCAGAGTTGGAATCATAAAAGGGAGAAGGAAAGCCTGAGGGTATGGAGTGTTGCCCCCTTAGCAATCATGTGGGTCATTTGGAAAGAGAGGAATAAGAGGGCTTTTGAAGGGGTAGAACTTGATTTCGCAAAATTAAAGAGTAGTATTTTGTACCTAATTTACTTTTGGTGTACTTGTGAGGTCCCAATTTGTATAGAGGATTGGACCTCTTTTGTTGAGAACCATATTTTGGTGTAGGTTCTCTCCTTTTGATATATGTATACGGGGTTCCCCCAATCGTTAATAAAATTATTTACCTTATCAAAAAAAAAAGTGGGATTAGCATAGGCAACCTGCTATGATGGTGAAGTTACACTGATGGTTTTACATTACCAGTGTATAAAAGTTGAATCCACATGTTAAATATCTTATGTTTTTTCAGTTACTTAAATTTCGAAAAGATACTGCTTTGGCTTATTCACCAGTTTGAAATTACAGAGCTTGTAGATTAACAGACGGACCATATACGTCATATGATTTGAACACACTGTTACAAGCTACAGCCGGCGAACGCCGTGCAGTTTTGATAGGTCAAGGTACCTAATCTTTTATTTTTCATGTAAATAATGTGTAATGAGCTGATGGAAAGTGTCTCATTAGGATCCCATATGCCGCAGATTTGGTTGACTAATTACAACGTTATTTCCCTCCATCCTGTTACATTGACTTACTCATGACAACCCAATGATGTTTGATATGCTTCTTGAGAATAATGAGAATTGAGATACATTTCACAAGTTGCTGTAATCAATTCAAAATTCAGAAAGTTATTTTCAAGATGAAGTAAATTTTGCTAGATTCTAACTTTATGTTTTTTCTCCATGTGTCTAAATGGGACAGAATAAAAACTGGTTTTGATAGGTAAAGATTGGAGAGACTAATCTGCATGATAAATTGCCAATCTATGCACACTAAATTTCAAAATACTTGCTATTGGCTGCTGCGTTTTTCTCGATTCTGAAGCTTAAAATACATAAAGATTTCCATATTCTCAAATTATCTTTAGATCTTTCCCTCCAGAAATTTGTCAATTCATTGATAACCATTTGCTCTTTAGTTTCGTCCCTTTTTGGTTTCGTCAAACCAAATGTAAAAAGGGAAAGTTCCCATTTTTCTTCCCTTTCCACCTCCAAACGTAGGGTAGAAACCATCCTTAGGTATCCTTTTTCATGATACTCATATCTTTCTTTAGTCGATCTTCTTACTACACCTATAGGGTCTTCTAAGCTTTTGAGAACCTTAAGATTCATTCTACGTGAGGATAGTTTTCTGTAATCTGTGTGAAAGCAATCTTGACTTTTTCCTCCTTCTCCAGACATTTTTATTTTGTTTTTCCCTATTTCTTTTTTACTATATTTATTTATTTCTGCATACTTCTAGGGGATAAACTTGTTGGAGAAGTTAGTAGGCTTGTAGTTGCGGAAGCTTGCATACAGGCGTTGGACATAGACTTCACAGAAGGACAAACTTATGAAATAAACTCTATTCCGGTAATTATCTTGAGCTATTACATATATTTCTCACTCACAGTGTTGTTTAATAAATATATGCTATCATCTGCAAGTAGCTTTGAATTGTTAAAGAACAAGAGGGAATTAATCTGAAATTGAAAGTAATAAAGAGGAGCATATACAATGTGCAATCTCTTTGAGAGTTGTGCGTTGTGTTGCAAATCAGTTGTGGCCAATTTACTGCACATAGAGAGGTTCTACATGAGGCTTTAGATAATTGAACGAGGAAGAGATGGGAATGGGGAGGAATCCTAGCGAGGTTCTTTTCTGACTATAGCTGCAACCTATCTTGTACTTGGCTACCCTCAATCACAAACAAGAATTAGAGATAAAATAAGGAAAGAATTTCGGGGCAGGTTCAAATTATGCCCATAACAATTAAAATAGCACAATACAAAACATAATGGTAATACTTTAGTTTTTGTGTTCGAATGTGTATCGACATTCATTCAAATGTTCAGTGGACAGCAAATTTTCAGATCGTTACTTCTTTCCACTGAACCATGAAATAATGCAGGGTGATGGACCAGGAACAGATACACTGAAGTGGCAGGAGTTATTTAGAGCTTCTCACAACAATTAACTGCAGTTCAACTATATTTCTTATACAGAGTATCAGAAGAAGCTCTCAATTTATCTATACACATACACTGAACTGTAAGTCACTAAACAATTCTGTACGCAACGATTTGTTTGATGAGTTATTATGTCAATATAGATGACTCATATATTGTCAGTGATGCAGAGAAGGCCCGCATATTTTCTTCGTCCTTCCACCTAATTCAATCACAATTATCATATATCTGAATTTACATATTCCATTCGCTGATCTCTCTTTGTTAGCATCTAAGCATATTTCTAACAATTTCTAATGAAATTCAGATCTCCTCAGTTTTTATGATGTTCTAAATTTCTAGTTTTGATAGTTACATGACCAACAGTACATAATTGATTTTTTCTTAGGGATTGTTGTGCTTCTGGCCCTTTAATTGTCGATGAATTTGACTTTTGGTTCTTGTCATATGTGATAAGCACAATCAATTGATTTGTATACTTTTTGTTGGTTTTAAAAGAGAAGAAATTGCAGGAAAAGAATAAAAATACTAAAGGAATGAAGAACAAGAAAGAAAGCTTATGAACTGAAGTTGAAAGATCATATATTTTTACTGCAGTCTGAGAATACAATTTATAATAGAAATAGTAACTTATAAACCTAAAAATAAGCAAAAAGATGTGCTGAAAATACCAAACTCCTAAGTCTAGAAAATACTATTTATTCAAAATTCAAATAGAAATCAACTCCTAATTAAAAAGGCTAACCAGTTGACTAAATCTTAATAAAATTATTATAGTAAAAACTTTGCAATTCTAAAGCAAATATTCAACACTCCTCCTTGCTTTAGGAACTGCAAAATTTTGGTCTTCTATCTTGGGATCTCCACACTTGATAATCGAAAGTGGCCTTGTGAATAAATCTGCAGATTCATCTTTGGGCTTGTAGTGAACTAAATTCACTCCTCGTCTTGAAGGCAATCCTCGACTACTAAATCCTTTTGGCATGTCTTCCTGCTTCATTGGCATCTTGAATTTAAACTTGCCCATTTTATTTTCCTGAAACATAGATAACTCCTCCACATTGAAAGCTCCTTTAAACCTAGCAGGTTCACATTTTGCTTGTGCTGTTTCAATGGGAGGATCATCTTCTAATTTTTCCAGCCTATGATCATTTTCATGTTCTACAGAAACATCTTCCATTGGATCAAATGAGAAATGTTTTCCTCTCATCTTAATATTTTAAACTTCTTTTCCAGCACCATCATTGATGAAGCAATGCTTATCCTCAAAGGATACAAAATCCTTTTTCTACCAACTGACAAATACTCAACAAGTTTTGATCAATATTAGGTACATAAAAAACATCTGAAATTTCCTTATTACCTGAACTTGTTTGGATGACAACGGTTCCTTTTCCATCAACAAGAATCTGGTCACCATTTTCGATCCTAACTTTGGATATTTCAGTAGGCTTTAATTCTTTAAACAAACTCTTGTCATAAGTCATGTGGTTAGTGCAACCGCTATCAATCAGCCAAAAATTTGTTGAAACCTTACTTGAGATACATGTTGCAACAAAAAGATAGTCTTCTTCTTCTTCTTCATTGACTACACGTGCATCTACTAAATGGTTCTCATATTTGTTTTTGCAAATCACTGCTTCATGGCCAAGCTGATTGCACTTGCTACACTTCGCGTCTGGCCTTTTCCAACATTTGGTGGATGACCTATTTTTCCACAATGCTCTGGGTAATTTTTAAAAATTTTACCCCTGCTTTGAGTTTTGTGGCTGGCTACTAAGGCTCCTTCAACCATACCATCTTGCCTCATAAGTCTCTGTTGAAGATATGTCTCAGAAATAAAGTAGCTAACTATTAGGATTTTTAAATTATTTTTATGTGGCTTGAACTTAGGAATTAGTTTCCTGTTTTTGTTATTTCAATTTGTATTTTCTGGATAAGTGTAGTAGCTTATTTTTCTATTTTCTAGTTAGAAATTGTAGCTATAAATATATGTTTCTGATTTATTAATAAAACAATTGCTTTTGACAACACAACTGCTGTATTTTTTTCTCCAAGTCTTTCTCTGTTATTTTCTTAATTTCAAAGTTAAAAACCAACAATTGATATCTAGAACCATTTTCTTGAGGGACCTGTGAGTAAGATGAATCCTGAAAATAACTTTTCCCAAATAGCTCCTCCTGTCTTTGATGGTGAGAATTACCAACTTTGGACAGTAAGAATGGAGACTTATCTTGAGGCTTTTGGTCTTTGGGAGGCCGTGGAGGAGGATTATGATGTTCTTCCGCTGCCCAATAATCCCGCAGTGGCCCACATCAAAAGTCAAAGGGAAAAAAAATCAAAAATCAAAGGTGAAAGCAACTTTATTTGCTAGTGTATCTGCAACAATATTCACGAGAGTTATGGCTCTCAAATCAGCAAAACAAATTTGGGATTATCTGAAGGAAGAATATACAGGAGATGAAAGAATACGAGGCATGAAGGTGTTGAATCTAATAAAGGAATTCGAATTGCAAAAGATGAAGGAATCTGAGACCGTCAAAGAGTACCCAGACCAACTTCTTGGCATTGTTAACAAGGTAAGATTGCTAGGCACAAAATTTAAAGATTCAAGAATTGTTGAAAAAATTCTTGTTACGGTGCCTGAAAGATAAGAAGTATCAATAACTACCTTGAAAAACACAAAAGATTTGTCCAAGATTACCTTGGCAGAATTGTTAAATACATTGCTGGCACAAGAGCAAAGGAAGCTTATGAGGCAGGATGGTATGGTTGAAGGAGCCTTGGCTGCCAACTACAAGACTCAAAGTAGGGGTTAAAATTTGAAAAATTACCCACCTTGTGAGCACTGTGGAAAAATCATCCACTATACAAATATTGAAAAAGGCTAGACGCGAAGTGCAGCAAGTGCAATCAACTTGGCCATGAAGCAGTGATTTGCAAAAACAAATTTGAGAACCGAAAAGCAGATGCCCAAATCACCAATGAAGAAGAAAAAGACTACTTATTTGTGGCAACATATTTTTCAACTAAGAAATCTGACTTTTGGATGATCGACAGTGGTTGTACAAACCACATGACATATGACAGAAATCTTTTTAAAGAGTTTACGTCTATGGAAAATAAGAAAGTCAGAGTTGGGGATGGTGACTACATTCCTGCAAAAGAAAAAGGGACTGTTGTAAACAAAGCAAGTTTAGGTAAAAAAATAATTTCTAATGTCCTTTACGTGCCTGATATTGATAAAAGTTTGTTAAGTGTTGGTCAGTTAATGGAAGAAGGATTTAAATTATTATTCGGAGACAAATATTGTCGAATATTTGATTTCACTAATCAGGAGATTTTACAAGTTGAAATGAGAGGTAAAAGCTTCTTATTTAATCCAACAGAAGATGTACACAAGTCTTGCAAGACCAAAGATGAATTGGCAGATTTATTGACGAGGTCAAATTCAGTCGAGACTACAATCACAATTTCTGATCCAAGGAGGAGTGTTGAAGATATGTCTCAGAAATAAAGTAGCTAACTATTAGGCTTTTAAAATTATTTTTATGTGCCTTGAATTTAGGAATTAGTTTCCTGTTTTTGTTATTTGAATTTGAATTTTCTAGATAAGTGTAGTAGCTTATTTTTTTTATTTTCTAGTTAGATATTGTAGCTATAAATATATGTTTCTGATTTATTAATAAAATAATTTTCTTTGACAACACAACTGCTATATTTTTTTCTCTAAGTTTTTTTTTGTTATTTCCTTAATTTCAAAGCTAAAAACCAACAGTCTCCCTTGCTCCAATGCCTGAAAAGAATTTAACAACTCTACCAAGGTAATTTTGGACAGATCTTGTGTATTTTCCAAGGTAGTTATACATGCTTCATATCTTTCAAGCACAGTAACAAGAATTTTTTCGACAATTCTTGAATCTTTAAATTCAGTGCCTAGTAATCTTACCTTGTTAACAATGCCAAGCAATTTGTCCGAGTATTCTTTGACTGTCTCAGAGTCTTTCATTCTTTGCAACTCAAACTCCCTTATTAAATTCAGTACTTGCATTCCTCGTATTCTTTCACCTCCAGCATATTCTTTCTTCAGACAATCCCAAATTTCTTTTGGTGATGTGAGAGGCATAATTCTTGTGAAAATAATTGTTGAAACAGTAGCAAACATAGTTGCCTTCGCCTTAGACTTCGTGGTTTTCTTTTCCTTATGACTCTTGATTTGGACTATGGTGGGATTATTTGGCAGCGGATTAATTTCATAATCCTCTTCCACAGCTTCCCAAAGATCTAGAGCCTCCAAGTAAGTTTCCATTCTCACAACCCATTATTGATAATTTTCACCATCAAAAACGGGTGGAGCCATTCAAGAAAAACTATTTTCAGAATCCATCTCTTCACTCACAGGTCCCTCAAGAAAAACTCTAGCTACCAATTGTTGGTTTTAAAAGAGAAGAAATTGCAGGAAAAGAATAAAAATACTAAAGGAATGAAGAACAAGAAAGAAAGCTTATGAACTGAAGTTGAAAGATTGATATATTTTTACTGCGGTCTGAGAATACAATTTATAATAGAAATAATAACTTATAAACCTAAAAATAAACAAAAAGATGTGCTGAAAATAACAAACTCTTAAGTCTAGAAAATACTATTTATTCAAAATTCAAATATGTTACAAAATCATTGCAGATATGTAATCTTGTATATATGGTAGTCTAACAGATTTGTAGGAATTTGATTATCTAGTTACCATAGTTAGCTTATATTGTTCCTGTATTTATAGCATTGTAACATTTCAGTAATAGAGATATGAATTCTCCATACTTTCTCTTTTAACATGGTATCAGAGCATAGGCTTATCCATTTGGTGTTGGCTCGGTATCGATAGACAAGCTAGTCTTCTACTGTCTCACAGAAAGGGGGACGAAATTTTCAATCGATCCCTTTTTTAAGTGCTTATTTTGCGTCACCGCCACCATAGGAGGAGGTGGATCATCATTTTTGGCCGTACCAGACTTAGCCGGCGACCGGGTGTGAAGAGATTGGACTTCACGCGCCACCTATACTTCTCGCCTTCCCATCACGCGCCGGCGAGTATAGGCGCGTGCTCCGGTAGAATCAATCGTGGATTGCAGTTACTTTGACGGAAAGTCAGTTCCGGCGTATCCCTGGTGTTGAAATACTGTTTGGATAATTTTTTCGTCACTGCCAGGTTTATTTCCCTGTAGCTTCTGCGCTTTTAGATTTGGTTTTCTGATTTGGTTTTCCATTTGGTGCGGCTGCTACTTCTGAGTTGTGCTTACTCTCAAATTAATAGTGTTTTGCAGATATATATTCTTGAGGTCTGGTTCCTTTCTTCTCATCATCCTGCTCTGTTTTTTTTAATGTCTATTTCATTGGGTGATTTTGGCTGCTAAATTCTCAAAGAACTGTCCTTTTCGGTATTGGATTGTAGTTGCTGATTTTGGTTGTGGTTGTTGGCTTCTCCTATATTAATATTTGGGTATTTGAGTTGGAAATATAACTCAAAGGATTAGGAAGGAGGATATGACTAAAAATTAGAAGGGTAAGACAATTTTGGTTTCGGCGGATGAGTTTGCAGAGTTCTCTCATTATCGAGAATCTCTTAAAGAATTCAATTCAGTTACTACCTTTGTTGATTCAAGAAAGACATGTCTTGTCTCTTCTTCAAACAACTGGGTGATTGATTCAGGTGCAACAGATCACATGACAGGTAATCCTAATATATTTTCCAACAGATCACATGACAGGTAATCCTAATATATTTTCACTTTTCAATCACACAAAGCACCCTCTCATATAACAGTAGCTGATGGGTCAACATGTAATATTGTGGGATCTGGGACCGTCAAAGAAACCTCCTCTATTACTCTCTCATCTGTATTAAGTCTACCGAAGTTGGCCTTCAACTTGATTTCCGTGAGTAAACTTACTAGAGATCTCAAGTGATATATTTCATTCTTTCCCAATCATTGTCTGTTTCGTGATCTTGTGACGCATAAGGTTATTGGTAAAGGACATGTAATTGGTGATCTATATATTCTTGATGATTATGAGCCTCGATTTGTTGCCTGCTCAAGTGTCATGTCACCATTTGAAGCACATTGTCAATTAGGACATCCTTCTTTACCTTTGTTAAAGAAGTTTTGTCCCCAGTTTCAAAATGTTCCTTCTTTGGATTGTGAATCATGTCAATTTGCAAAACATCATAGGAGCACGTTAGGTCCAAGGATGAATAAACGGGTTGAGTCAGCTTTTGAGCTCATTCATTCTGATGTCTGGGGACCATGTCCTGTCATTTCTAAAACTGGACATAAGTATTTTGTCACTTTTGTGGATGATTTCTCTCGGATGACTTGGATTTATTTCATGAAAAGTCGCTCGGAAGTATTTACTCACTTTTGTGCCTTTTGTGCTGAAGTCAAAACTCAATTTAATGCTTCAGTGCGTATTCTAAGGAGTGATAATGCTAAAGAATACATGTCAGAATTGTTTCAGTCATACATGAGACAACACGGTATTCTCCATCAGTCGTCATGTGTTGATACACCTTCTCAAAATGGAGTTGCTGAGAGAAAGAATCGACATCTACATGAGACAGCTCGGGCACTTTTGTTCCAAATGAAGGTTCCTAAACAATTTTGGGCTGATGCAGTCTCTACAGCTTGTTTTCTAATTAATCGAGTGACATCTTCTGTTTTGGATGGTAATGTGCCTTATAGTGTTTTTTCTCCAAACAAGTCACTATTTCCGGTGGAACCTAAGGTGTTTGGAAGCATATGTTATGTTCGAGATGTCCGACCGTCTGTTACCAAGTTGGATCCCAAAGCATTGAAGTGTGTTTTCTTGGGTTATTCTCATCTTCAAAAAATATATCGATGTTATTCTACTGAACTTGGCAAGTATTTGGTGTCAAATGATGTGGTATTTTCAGAAACTACACCATTTTTCTATGCGCCTCCTATTTCTACTAGTCAAGAAGAGGAAGATGAGTGGCTAGTCTATCAAGTTACTCGTGCTTTGACAGAACAATTAGAAGATGTTGTTCCTTTGTCTCCAAGTTCTTCTATTGAGCACCAATCGACTATTGTACCTCCTCCATCTGTGTCAGCACGACCGCCAATTGTTCAAGTTTACTCGAGGAAGAAAGATTCTAACAATATGTGTCCTACACCAGTTTCATCCGATGCTCTTTCAGGTGATCCTCCTGAAAATCTTGACCTTCCTATCGCTCTTCGCAAAGATACACGTAATTGCAAATCCACATATTCCATTGGTAATTTTGTTTCCTCTGACCGCTTATCCTCTACGTCTAGATCTTTGATTGCTTCTCTAGACTCCATCTCTGTACCCAAAACAGTGAAAGAGGCTTTGAATCATCCTGGATGGTCTGATGCAATGCTTGATGAAATACATGCCTTAGAGGAAAACCACACATAGGATTTGGTGGATTTACCCAAAGGTAAGAAAGCAGTAGGATGTAAGTGGGTCTTTACAGTTAAAGTTAATCCAGATGGGTCTGTAGCAAGACTTAAGGCCAGACTTGTGGCTAAAGGATATGCTCAGACTTATGGGGTAGATTATTCAGACACCTTCTCTCCTGTTGCTAAACTCACTTCTGTACGCTTGTTTATTTCTCTAGCTGCTTGCGAGAATTGGCCTTTGCATCAGTTGGATATCAAGAATGCGTTTCTTCATGGTGATCTTCATGAGGAAGTGTATATGGAGCAACCACCTGGTTTTGTTGCTCAGGGGGAGTATGGGAAAGTTTGTCATTTGAAGAAGTCTTTGTATGGCTTGAAGCAGAGTCCACGGGCTTGGTTTGGCAAGTTCAGTGAGGTAGTTCGAGATTTTGGGCTGAAAATGAGTAAATGTGATCACTCAGTCTTCTATCGCCAATCAATAGCTGGTAGTATCCTCCTTGTTGTATATGTTGATGACATTGTGATCACAGGAAGTGATTATGCGGGAATTTCTTCCCTCAAGTCTTTTCTGCATACTAGGTTCCATACGAAGGACTTGGGTCAGTTGAAATACTTCTTGGGAGTGGAGGTTAATAGAAGCAAGAAGGGAATTTTTTTGTCTCAGAGAGTATATTCTTGACCTACTTGCAGACACCGGAAAGTTGGCAGCCAAACCTTGCAGTACTCCAATGATTCCCAATGTGCATCTTGTGAATGACGATGGCGATCCTTTTGATGATCCTGAGAGATATAGAAGGTTAGTTGGTAAGCTAAACTACCTTACTGTAACTTGTCCAGAAATTGCCTTTGCGGTAAGTGTTGTTAGCCAGTTCATGTTTGCCCCTACGATCAAATATTGGGAAGCTTTAGAACAGATTCTATGTTACTTGAAAGGAGCTCCTGGACTTGGCATATTATATAGCAATCAAGGTCATACTCGTGTCGAGTGTTTTGCAGATGCTGACTATGCTGGATCCAAAATTGACAGGAGATCGACTACAGGCTATTGTGTCTTTGTTGGAGGGAACCTAGTTTCATGGAGGGGTAAGAAGCAAAGTGTTATATCTCGATCTAGTGCAGAATCTGAGTATAGAGCTATGTCACAGTCTACGTGCGAAATTATGTGGATACACCATCTTTTAACAGAAATTGGCCTAAAGCATCATACACCAGGCTTTGGTGTGATAATCAAGCCGCTCTTCATATTGCCTCAAATCCGGTGTATCATGAAAGAACTAAACATATTGAGGTCGACTGTCATTTTATTCGTGAGAAGATTTAGGAAAACCTGATTTCCACAGGCTACGTGAAGACAGGAGAGCAACTAGCTGATTTGTTCACAAAAGCATTGAATGGAATTCGAGTTGATTACCTGTGTAACAAGCTGGGCATGATCAATATCTATGCTCCAGCTTGAGGGGGAGTGTTACAAAATCATTGCAGATATGTAATCTTGTACATATGGTAGTCTAACAGATTTGTAGGGATTTGATTATCTAGTTACCATAGTTAGCTTATATTGTTCCTGTTTTTATAGCATTGTAACATTTCAGTAATAGAGATATGAATTCTCCATACCTTCTCTTTTAACAAAATAGAAATCAACTCCTAATTAAAAGGGCTAACTAGTTGACTAAATCTTAATAAAATTACTGCAGTAAAAACTTTACAATTCTAAAGCAAATATTCAACACTTTTGAACATTCCAATCTACAAATTTTAAGTAATTTTTAACCTAAAATGAGTAATAGTACCAAACTGACTTTATCTAAGCATACAAGGATAATAGTAGTCTGATCATTTGGTTTAAGAACTGAAACACTGTTAAATATTTAGAACATTTTAAGTGGATGAATCAGAAGTGTATAATTTTACAAATTGTAGGTTATACATGCTTAGTCATATATTTAGAGAACTGAAACTAGAGTTTATCAACAATAAAGGTACAAATTGGAGTTACCTCTTTTCTTTTTCTATTTTAACTTTGCTTGTACACATTATAAATACTAAAGTTTCTGATTCATCCCTATGCTTTAAGAGTGAAGGGTGAAGTCCAATGAGGAATTTGTTACAGTAACTACCGAGACACCAAGAGATGAACTTCATTGTAGTGTGTGTGTTTTTTTTTGTTTTTTTTTTTAATTTTAGGTATTTTGTATCCAAAACTCTCTAACCTGACTAGTTTGGATTCGCGTTAGGCAAACCCATTAAGGGGATAAAGTGATCCTTACCAAGAGGTACTTCATTCTCAGGGTTTGAATCCAAAACATCTCGTTAATGGTAAAAGAATCCCAACCATCTCACCACATCTGTTGGTGGTAACTTCATAGTAGTCAAGTAAATGCTTTCTGTAGTCGACCCCAAAAGCCAGTTTTATTAGAATTATATGCTGCTGGCTAAACTTTGCTTTACATGAGACAATATGTGATGGGCCTTAGTTTCACTGAAATCAAAATTTTGAATTATCTCATGGATTATAATCAGATTTGTGAGACAGAACATAGTTGAACTATCTCATGCATCTTGCTTCAATTGAGAAGTTTGAAATTAAGGAATCCTTAGCCAGTTGCAATTCGTCCAGCTAGAATACTTGGTGGCGAAAAGGATGATGAGTTTCCTGTCATACTGCATCTGAGCTAAGCTTAATTAGCATAAATATGAACATGAAGAGCTTCACGGGTGTGTTTAATCACCTGAAGTTCTATTTTCATATAAATTCATCTTCACAGGTTTGATCATTTGAGACCTAAGAGTCTTTCTTCACTTCCCTCGTTTCAGATTCATTCCTCCTACATGAAATATTCCATTTAATCAAGTCTCGTCTGTATTTTTTATTTTTATTTTTTTACTCCAATTGTTCCTTCTCAATTTGTGATAAGCTTACTTTTCTGGGCATACACCGACCCCATAGGTGTGAAATCATGTTGAGTGAAGGTGTTTTGAAAGGGAAGTTGTCTCGAGAAACTTATATTCTCTTAGAATCCACGCTCATGTAACGGAAAAGAGGGTATAATTGAAGAAAAAGATATCAATTAGTTGGAATTAGGTTTCATGTTTACTTTAGGTCCAATATTTTGCCAAGAGTCTTTAGTCTTGTCTCATTACAATTTCAAAAGAGAAGTAGAGAATTTCTAGAGCTAGCGAAACTAATTATTTACGAGATTGGACTATGATTGGCATAAATGGAGTGGTATAGACAGCAAAGATTCTTATATCACACCCCAACTTATTCGGGATTAAGGCTACATTGTTGTTATTACCTTTGTGGACGCATTTTTACCATGCCAACGGATACGTTGCAGCTTTGTGTGTATTTTCTGTAATGTGAAATTTGGATCTTTATGCAAATGCCGAGTTTGCTATGTCAAAATCACTGCCTGAACACTATGGTGCTCTCTTTTCAACAGGTGAGAGTATTTGTAAGTTGAAGATATAGCGTACAGTAAGAACAAGCCTAAAGAAGCCAAGAGTGCCTACAGAGACAAGATCGATGATCCTTGCTGTTGCTATCTGGTTCGTTCATGTAAAAAACATAACACATAAGTATGTATTTGTTAAGTTAGATTCCTTGTATAAATTGTTTTTTCTGAAGTTTACAACATCTCTCAGATTATGTGTTGTGTGTCTGCAGAAAGGAAATGTTGCAAGTATCCACAAAAAGAAACCAAAAAATGAAGTGTGTGCATTTTTACCCCTTTTGTAACATTTGGACTACTTTACATGACTTGTTTGATCACAAGTTCTCTCAACTTATTGCTTGGCATGAAGATATGCATTTCCCAATTTACTCATTTCTTAACCCCTCTACCCCTCCATCAGTTCGTCTAACCTGTTAACATTCATGAGTCACAACGTTGCTCGGAGACAAGAAGTACTATGCATTAGGCCTCTGCATGGATCAATTCGGTTCGATTTTGGTCATCATTGAATTGAAATTTTAAATTTCGCTTTGTTACAATCCTCATCCTAATTTGATTCATTTTAGATCCAATTTGATTCATTTTTATTATTTTGATTTAGTTTTACAAACCTATTCGTTCGATTTCAAAATTTCAACAAACAACTATTTTCATAACTCCTTACATTGTCATGAAATAGAGACGGAATCAACGATTATATCAATAAATATCAAATAAGAAAATAATTCCTTGAGAGTGAGTGTGAGATTGAGAAATATCAAAGTGAGATTGTCTGTAAATCGAAATGAAGGAATGGAATATTGAGAATATGGAAGTGAGAGTGAGATTGAGATAATTGGGAAGAAAAATGGATGAAAAGAGTTCTGTAAATATATAATGAGAGGTGCATTATGTCTGTAAATTGAAATAGTCTAGATTTGGACTTTGGGTCTGTCTATACCTAGTTACCTGTCGTATATACGCCGCATATAGTCATATAACTCTATTAAAAGTAAATACCATTATTATATATGTATATAAATTTCAATTTTTTGAATCGGTTCGAATGGTAAACACACCCAACCATATCTAAATCAAGAAACCTTAATATTTTAAAATTGAATTTGTAAATTAATTCGAATTGTATAATTCAAATTGTATGATCCAAATTGCTTCGAATCGATTCAAAAATTCGAGTTGATCCGATTTGTGCATGGCCCTACTATGCATAACTGTCCCTGCCTTTCTTTCTATCAGTCTCACCCAACAAGATATGATTCAGCCAAGAGCAAACAAAGTATGGCTCATTTAAGCAAGAACCCAAGCTAAGAGCAAGACAATTCAATTAAGGCATGGAAAAAGTTCTTACCCATTGAATTAAGAGTTCTTTGAGGAGCCTTGACGTAACTGATATAATTGTTGTCATATGACCCGAAGGACAAGGGTTCGAGCTATGAGAACAGTCTCTTGCAAAAATACAGGGTAAGGCTACTTACAGTAGACCCTATGATCTAGCGTTTCTCCGAACCTCGCACATAGCGAGAGCTTAGTCAATCGAGTTGCTCTTTTTACATTAGATGTCTCATTCTAATGACCTATTTTTTTTTTTTTTAATTTGTCAGTGGACGTGGACATGCATTTATAAGCTTATTGCCATCTAAAGGGACATCCATTTTGATAACACAATAATGAATTCTGTACAATTCGTAGGAGTTACAATATCCCCACCTATCAGGGTAAATATTACTCATTTACAAATTTGATATGTTTTGGGAACTGCTGAGAATATACCTTTCATCATTAATGATTCCTAGTTTGAAGATCATCAAATTATGATCTCTTTTGGGCTGTGGAGAGATAGAAAGCAAAGTAGCATATAATTTGCTTGACATGACATTTTCACGATTAAATCTATACCTATATCTGTTGGGAAAGGCAAGGGCACTAACAATAGTGCACGACAGGGTAGCAGCGGAAGAATACCTAAGTCTAAACTTTCCCTTTCAATTTGAACCAAGAGAAGACAAACAAACCCAAGCACAATGATAATAAGGCAGCAAATATATCAACCAAAATAGATAAGCAAGGATAAAATAAACCAATCAAACGAGACACCAGATTTACGTGGAAAACCCTTCAGTGTGAAGAGTAAAAAACCACGGGACCAAAAACCTCCACTATAATCACCAAGAGTTACAATAATGTTCTCCAAAATGGCCACCAAATAAGTGCCAAACAACGAGCAACACTACATAAAGCACAACACCAAAAACTAGAGAATTAAAGGAGCAAAAACCCAAAAATGCAGCTACTGTTCACGGATGCAAAACTGGAGCTGCGGGGCACCAAATCCAACTCTTTCAGTTCCTAATCAAAGATTGAGATGAGAGGAACAAGCTATCCAAAAATCAGCTCAATCGGATAAGAAACGAAGCGGGAATCGCAATTTGAAGTTGGCAATTTAGGGCTGAAATTGGGTGCGAAAATCTGCACTTTCTCTCTATGTGTGGCTGCTGATTTCACTCTTTTGTGATTAGAAAATAAGACCTAAAAAGGTCTATATATATGTCCCATAGAATTGGGCCTATGGACAAAGTGGGTTGATTCAAATTTGGGCTTTTATTTATCCACATAGGAAGGAAAAAAGACCCATAACCCAACAATTCTCCCCCTCACAACTATGCGGAGGAGACCGCCATCCCGGCGATCATGTAACAATCTTCAAACTTCCCTCTTGGCAAAGCTTTAGTCATCATGTCGGAACCATTATCATCTGTATGAATCTTCTCAAGTTCAAGCAACTTAGAATCCAACACATCTCGAATCCAATGATATCTAACATCAATGTGTTTAGACCGACCATGAAATGTAGAATTCTTACCAAGATGTATAGCACTTTGACTGTTGCAATAAAGCATATACCTCTCTTGAGCACAACCAAGTTCCCCTAAGAACCTCTTCATCCAGAGCAACTCTTTACAAGCTTCAACGGCAGCAATAAGCTCAGCTTCTGTAGTAGATAGAGCAACACATTTTTGCAACCTAGATTGCCAAGACATAGCTCCCCCTGCAAAAGTAACCAAATATCCTGAAGTAGACTTGCGAGTATCAACATCACCAGTCATGTCTGAATCAGTATAACCACAAAGAATAGGCTTTCCTGTACCAAAACACAAACTCAGACTAGAAGTGCCACAAAGATATCTCATAATCCACTTCACAACATTCCAATGCTCTCTTCCCGGATTAGAAAGAAAACGGCTAACAATACCAACAGCATGAGCAATAGCTGGTCTTGTACAAACCATTGCATACATCAAACTACCAACGGCTGAAGCATAAGGAACTTTCTTCATGTCTTCCGTCTCATCATCACTAGAAGGACACTGTTTCGTGCTCAATTTGAAGTGCATAGCTAAAGGTGTACTGACAACCTTAGTCTTGTCCATGTTGAACCTGCGAAGTACTTTCTGAATGTACTTCTCTTGTGCTAACCACAACTTCTTGGCCTTTCTGTCACGAACAATCTGCATGCCAAGAATCTGCCTTGCTGGTCCTAAGTCTTTCATAGAAAAAGACTTACTCAACTCTTGCTTCAACTTCTGAATCCTGCAAGCATTATGACCAACAACAAGCATGTCATCAACATAAAGCAACACAATAATAAAGTCACCATGAGAGAATTTTTGCACAAAAACACAATGGTCTGAAGAAGTCTTTTTGAAGCCTTGCTGACTCATAAAAGAACCAAACTTCCTGTACCACTGCCTGGGAGCTTGTTTCAAACCATACAAGCTCTTCTTCAATTTGCAAACATAATTCTCTTTTCCCTTGACTTCAAAACCTTCCGGCTGCTCCATATAAATTTCTTCATCTAAGTCACCATGGAGAAAAGCAGTTTTAACATCCATTTGCTCAACCTCTAAATCTAGACTTGCAGCCAAGCCTAAAACCACACGAATGGATGACATCTTCACAACTGGAGAGAATATCTCATCAAAATCAACTCCCTTTTTCTGGTTAAAACCCTTCACAACTAATCTAGCTTTGTACCGTGGAACTGGATTACCATCTTCATGTTTCACCTGAAAAACCCACCTATTTTTCAAAGCTTTTCTGTCTTTAGGTAGCTTAACCAAATCAAAGGTATGATTATCATGCAAAGATTTAATTTCATCTTCCATAGCATCAAACCACCTTTCTTTTTCTTCACTTTCCATGGCCTCATCAAGACTCTCAGGTTCTCCCCCGTCAATCAAGAGTACATACTCATTGGGAGAATAACGAGATGAAGGTATTCTCTCTCTAGTAGATCATCTGAGAGAACTCTCTGGAGCATCAATAACATTTGATTGCTGATCAAGCACATCAACTTGCACTGGAGCATCAACATCATCATTCTGAACATGATCACCATCTTCATTATCAACTTGATTTTCATCATTATGAAGATTTTCTTCATGTGCAATAGTCAAAGGAACTGGATCAACATCAACTAGGCTCTCACTACTCTGAGAAACAACTTTCTCAGCTTTGTCAAAATCTTCAATTGTTTGGTCTTCAAAGAACACAACATCACGGCTTCTAACAAGTTTCTTCTCAACTAGATCATAGAAACGATAGCCAAATTCATCCTGACCATAACCAATGAAGATACACTGCCTGGTTTTAACATCCAACTTTGACCTTTCATCCTTAGGAACATGCACAAACGCTTTACACCCAAAGACTCTAAGATGATCATAAGAAACATTCTTACCGGACCAAACTCTGTCAGGGACATCACCATTCAAAGCAACGGTAGGAGATAAATTGATAACATAAGCAGCAGTATTAAGTGCTTCTGCCCAAAAAGAATATGACAGCTTAGCATCTGAAAGCATGCATCTAACTCTCTCAACTAGAGTTCTATTCATCCTCTCTGCTAAACCATTTAACTGAGGAGTCTTTGGAGGAGTTTTCTGATGCCGAATACCTTGCTCTCTGCAATATCTATCAAAAGGACCAATATATTCACCACCATTATCTGAGCGGATGCATTTCAATTTCTTCCCTGTCTGTCTCTCAACCAATGCCTGAAAACCCTTGAACACATCAAGTACTTGATCTTTGGACTTCAAAGAAAATACCCAGAGCTTGCGAGAATGATCATCAATAAAAGTCACAAAGTAAAGTGCACCACCATGAGACCTTACCTTAAAAGGACCACACAAATCAGAATGTACCAACTCCAGCAAATCAAGCTTTCTTGAAGGCGGATGACTCTGAAAAGAAACTCTTTTTTGTTTACCAGCTAAGCAATGAACACATCTCTTCAACTTTGCTTGTTTCACTCCAGAAAGCAAATTTTTCTTAGCCAAACTGTCAATCCCCCTCTCACTCATATGACTCAGCCTTTTATGCCATAACTCTGATGAAGTATCATTCTCCACCAAGTTTACTGAGCCTCTAGAAGTGGAGCCCTGAAATACATACAAGTTAGACAACTTGTCACCACGAGCCACAACCATTGAACCTCTAGTAAGCTTCCACTGGCCAGCACCAAGGGTGTTAATATAACCCTCATCATCAAGGTTCCCTACAGAAATCAAATTCAGGCGAACATCTGGAGCATGCTTGACATTATTGAGAACAAGTTTGGAACCATTATTACTTTCCAAACAAACTGTGCCAATGCCAAGTACTTCAACCTCATCATTATTGCCCATTTTCAACATCCCAAAATTACCAGGAGTATAAGAAGAAAATAATTCCTTCTTGGGCGTGATATGAGAAGTAACACCAGAATCCACAAACCAGCTAGACTCATCACGAACAAGATTAATGGCATTTTCACCACAAGCAACAAGAAGATCATCATTAGTAACAACAGCAACACGATTCTCATTATCGCCTTCTTTCTTTTGTCGTCTCATATCTATTTTATGCTTGTAACAATATTTCATGATATGCCCATTCTTGTGGCAATAGTCACATATGATATTCTTGTATTTGGACTTGAATTTACTTCTACTTGTACCTCTGTCATTCGGACCTCTGGACTTGCTTCTCTCCTTATCTTCAGTAACCAAAACATCGGAGTGTGAAGCTGAAGAAGATGAGGCCTGAGATCTTCTTCTCACCTCTTCATTTAAGACACCACTCTTAGCATATTCCATAGTTACAACACCACTGGGAGCAGAATTAGTCAAAGAAACTCGAAGAGTTTCCCAAGAGTCTGGCAGAGTATTAAGAAGCCAAAGTCCCTGAATTTCTTCATCGAACTTTACACCCATTCCGGACAGCTGGTCAAGGACACCCTGAAAATCATTAATATGATCAGAAATAGGACTGCCCTCTTTGTACCTGATATTCATCAACTGTTTCAACAGGAACAACTTGTTATTACCAGTCTTCGAAGCATACAGTGTCTCGAGCTTGTCCCATAAACTTCTGGCATGTGTCTCATTTACAATATGATTTCTAACATTATCTTCAACCCATTGTATAATATAGCCACAAACCTGCAAGTGCTCAAATTCCCAATCCTCATCTGTCATGGACTGAGGTTTATTAGAAGCAAAGACAGGTAAATGCATTTTCTTGACAAATAGGAGATCTTTCATCTTGCCTTTCCAAGTATGATAATTACTACCATTCAAACACACCATTTTGCTCATATTTGCCTCCATCATTCAAATCGACAATCAATAACAACCTACGCTCTGATACCACTTTGTTGGGAAAGGCAAGGGCACTAACAATAGTGCACGACAGGGTAGCAGCGGAAGAATACCCAAGTCTAAACTTTCCCTTTCAATTTGAACCAAGAGAAGACAAACAAACCCAAGCACAATGATAATAAGGCAGCAAATATATCAACCAAAATAGATAAGCAAGGATAAAATAAACCAATCAAACGAGACACCAGATTTACATGGAAAACCCTTCAGTGTGAAGAGTAAAATACTACGGGACCAAAAACCTCCACTATAATCACCAAGAGTTACAATAATGTTCTCCAAAATGGCCACCAAATAAGTGTCAAACAACGAGCAACACTACATAAAGCACAACACCAAAAACTAGAGAATTAAAGGAGCAAAAATCCAAAAACGCAGCTACTGTTCACGGATGCAAAACTGGAGCTGCGGGGCACCAAATCCAACTCTTTCAGTTCCTAATCAAAGATTGAGATGAGAAGAACAAGCTGTCCAAAAATTAGCTCAATCGGATAAGAAACGAAGCGGGAATCGCAATTTGAAGTTGGCAATTTAGGGCTGAAATTGGGTGCGAAAATCTGCACGTTCTCTCTATATGTGGCTGCTGATTTCACTCTTTTGTGATTAGAAAATAAGACCTAAAAAGGTCTATATATATGCCCCATAGAATTGGGCCTATGGACAAAGTGGGTTGATCCAAATTTGAGCTTTTATTTATCCACATAGGAAGGAAAAAAGACCCATAATCCAACAATATCTATATATATAATTGAGGGTCATAGATCCGGTGATGTGGCAGCCTCACAAACCAGAGATCCTATTTTAGATTTTTCTCAATTTTTCCCTTTTTTCGTCAAGTATTCTTTTTCGAACAGTTACGACTTTTGCTGTAAACCGATTCGACACGCCTTTAAGTAGCATTAATTATATTGATTTACAGCAATAACATCATCATGCCATTAGATCAATTTCAATTCCATCCGAATAGTCCAATTGTGTTCTTAACCCACTCTCTATTTCACGTTCTACGAATGAACCATCACTCACAAACATCAAACAATCAAATATCAAATACGTTTTTTCCCAGCAGCGGAATTTACCATGGCTTCCAATAAACTATGCTACATCCATCAACTCCTCATTCTTCGATGAATTTGATAGTGTAATCAGAATCACTTCCATTCATTGCCAGAGTTTCGGAAGACAAAGCAATCACACATGTCAGTTTCCGGTGAAATCTCAATTGAAATTGAAGCCCCTTCGTCAGACTCTGCCCAACACATCGCCAACAATGGAGATTTCTTAACTGTAATTTCTACTCTGTACTTCGATTATAAACAATTTCAAAGTTATGTCGCCTGATTCGTGGTCTCCACACCTGTAAGAACGTCAGGTCCTCTGTCTCCATTGATTTCTTGTGTTAGAACCCCACTTTCAATTTTCTTTCTCCATTGATTTATCTGCAATCTGCAATGAGTATGATGAAAGAAAGATTCTCCAGTATACACGTTGGTAAAATATTTTATCATATGAATTCTTGCAACGAACTATTTTGCCTATATTTTAAATTGGGTGATGGGAAGAGGGAGTTTTACATTTACAATCTCACCACCGGTAAATACAGTATTTCTGTCACTACCAGACACAATGAGCGAAACACCACATTTAGTAAAAACTATAAAGATATAGAAGAGCAAATTCCATGGGAAGAACTGAAGAAATTCTTTTGGTTGTGACCAGATCTTTTCATTATAAGTACTAAAATGAGAAGGTTAGTTAATGGTAGTCATGGATATGTGGTGTGAAGAAAGGAAAGAAGCAGGATAAAGTTAAAATAAACCGTTAGGATGAAGAAAAGGAAGTGACTGTTTGTGTCAGTGAAAATTAAAAGAGGCGACTTTCCAGTTTTTTTAGGAAACAAAGAGCGTATTAAAGAGAGAAATTAGGAGGAAAATCCAAAAAACCAAGGAAAAGATAAATGCGAATGGTAAATTTAACTTATGATCCCAAAAATCCAGAGGATTAAAATGTTGTTTGTGTCTTAATAAGGTCATGCGATCTGGAGGACATTCTACTGGGTGTTATGACTGTAATGAGAATGGAGCAGTTCCACAAAAAAATGAGTATGAAATAATGAATTTATGTTGAAATTATGGTGTTCTATAACAACATATTGTTGTCATTATTTTCTTCCTTCCAGCACATAAAATGTAGGGAGTTTTCATCTTTCACTAAAATGTCCTTTTCTTCTTTGCAATCATTTGACGCATACTATGCGAAACCCTACATCAATGATTTCCCAAGACGGGTCTGATTGTTAGCACAAGATATTTTCGACAGTTTGGAAACAACATAATAGGAACTAAGATTCTACAAGTTATAACTTTTAGAGATGGGTGGGTGATTGGGGTTGGACCTAATATCAAGAAAAAAGGCACTGATGAAATTCAAAGCAGTGATACAACATTCTATCACATTCTAAGACGTGACAATCAATATTGAACAAGCAATGGAGTGGAATCATCTAGCAATGGATGTGGAGAGTTTGATTTATTAACGTTTGTAGTTTGTTGTTATTGCTAACATGAAACATTAGAAATAATAATTTGGTGGTTAAGAAGTTATACTTTGTTACTTTATTTTTCATAATAGCTGTGACGGCAACATACTTTGATGAGAATTCCCAAGCTTTTGGTGGATGGAAGCTCATAGTTGCGGGCACTTTTGGTTATTTAACACCAGAGTACGTGCAAAGAGGAAGAGCCAAAGAAAAATCTGATGTGTATAGCTTTAATTTGGAGTTCTCATTTTAGAGATTGTGTCTGGAAAAAGACCAACAGATCCATCCAACTTCATGAATCGGGGCATGTGGTTGGCTGGATGAATACCTTGCTGAAGGAGAACAGACTGGAAGACATTCTAGATAAGAGGTTTAGAGACGCAGATGCAGTGACGGTAGAAACAATTCCAGAAATAGCTGCAAGATGCACTGATGCAGGCAACAAGTGCTGCAATATTTGGAGCAAGAGGTCATGCCACCATGCCCAAGTGATTTCTATGTCGAGTCTCATTCAGATTATTCCTGTTGTATGCAACAATTTTCCAGGATCAAATATTTAGAGACAATTGCAGCCTAATGCTGAAATGTGTAATCGACAATTATAGATACTGTGTACGTTCCTTACTTGAACTCTTGCAGCCTTTCTTACTGATGGTCCTTGTGAAAAAAATATATACTTGCCTCAAATTAAATGTTACCGTTTCTATTATTTCAAATCTTTTAAACAAGTTAAATGGAATTGATATCTGCCATTGTTAAAGAATTTAATGCTTTTCCGTATAATCCGCTGTAAGTTAAACTCCTGTAGTAGCTTCTACCAGTTTTAGCTTGAGAAGATAATATGCTTACAAAAGAAAATGAAAGAGTTTTGCTTCTACCAGTTTTAGCTTCTAAAATTTCAAACCATAATGGTCACTCATTGATGCCAATTGTTAAATGAATCTTGGGCTATGTAATTTTTTTTGGCAAACCGAACTTTCTTTGCACAAGGCTTGACCATGAAAAATTTCTGCAAAGTGCTCTTAGCTATACCAACTACTAATTAATCAAAATAGAAACTTTTAATTTGCAATTTCATCTTATATGATTAAATCTGGATTTTAAAAAACAAGATAGAAACCTGAATACGAGTAGTAGGTACAAAAATACAACAGACTGAAAATAACAAGTAATAAGAAAATAAAATTAGATATTACCAGTCGAAAGAGGTCACTCACAGCCGCGCAAAGCGCGGGTAAATTACCTAGTATAAGCATAATATGAGATCAGACAAAGTTATATTGAAGTTTCCATCGGTTAATAATATCACAATTGCCCCTGCCAATGCCGATAGGAGTCGTTTGGTACGACGGATGAGAGATAATAATTCCGGTATAAATTGCAGGACTATTTTATCCTATGTTTGATTAGAGGTATTAGTTAGTACGGAAATTATTTATCCCACTATTTATATCATAATAATGGGATAGATTATCCCATATATATGATAGAATAGGTATCCAGTTCATGGGATATCCCAAGTCATGGGGTAACTTTGTTTATCCCATGCTCATACCAAAGGAATGTGATGAACTATTTACATCGACAGAAATTGAATAAAGAAGAATAAAGAGAACTTGTGAAAATTGCAACAGATTACACAGGGTATTGAAACAGTCTCTCTACCTTTCACAAGGTAGGATTAAGGTCAGCATACATACCAACCTTACTACCGGACTCTACTTGTTGATTCCACCGGATATGTTGTTATTGTAGTTGATCCAACCCTATCACCTTGTCAAGACTGACATTGACAGAGGAGACTACTACTACTACAACAGCAGCAACTGTTGCTACTACTAGACAATCCCAAACAAGTTAGACATTGACTAATTGACGGAGACAAGGTAAAGTAAAAAAAAAAAATTGTAGAAGTTACATCAGACTGTCTAAACTCTATTACCTATGAATTCACCTCTAGCATCCCATGGTCGATTTTCGAATGATTTTCCAATCATACTGCGCTTTTCATTTACTCTACCATCTTCACATCTGTACTCTGGAAAGTAATCAAGAAATGTTTTGCTCCCAAATTCATTAACACCATTGAATAGGAATTCCCTAATCACATCCTGAGTGGTTTAAAAAGGGGAAAAGGGAATTATTAAAGTTTCTAATAACAGGGAGGGTTTGATACCCCCGCCCCCGATGTAATAAAAAAAAATTTAAAGAAAAGCTTCCAATATCAAGGCATAGTAGAGTTTTTGGATGAAAGAATGATACCTTGGCAAGGTCTTCCCCTATCAGTCTTTTCAAAACTCCATGTCCTGGATCCTAGTATAATGGCATTTTGCATCAACAGAGATATCAAGAATAACAATAGCAAAGTGGGGAAAAGGGACAAAAACCGAAGCACACAAATGAGAAAATTTCTAAGCAGATTTAGATTCTTTGCTGGATCCCCGTTCTCAAAGTTTCTAACAAGATTTTAACTAAAAATGCTAAGGATATGGACACCTACATGAACATAATCTGGTATATAACACGCAATATATCGCATAGGATATTTTATATGCCATCGATGACCTAGGCCAGTGTAAAGAAAACCCAAAAATTAAAACTTGAGAAGTTATATCGAGATCAATGATCAAGTAGTGTTTATCATTCGAGTTGAAGTTGAAGAAAAGGTTATAAGAATTTGAGTTGAAGTTGAAGAAAAGTTCATATTGCAGATAATGATCTCAGCATTTGGAGTGAAGTCATGGCTAAAAGCCCTATTAGAATGATTGGAATGCTTATGGAGGCTTTTGTTTGAAAATTTGAAAGAAAAAAAAAAACTAAGTTTGCAAAACACTGTTTGGGCGAGTTGTTTTTGCTAAAAAAGTTACCTTATATAACTTTTTTTTTTGTGCGAAAAACAACTAAGATAAACATAGTTCATGAAAAACTCAAAAAGAAAATTGCAAATTCTTTTTTTGAAAATTTTCAGCAGACACCACCTAACTAAGGTATTTTCTGGATACCGTGTAAGTCCGTTTTCTGAAAAAAGTTTTACAAAGTTTTCGGAAAACAACTAATATATGTTTGGATAAACTTTTGGATGAAGATATGAGAAAACTTTAAATGATGAACCACAAATACAAAGAACGAATTTCTTTTAGCTGGCTTGTAAATCCTGATACATGATTAGGACACATTATCAGGTATCATAGAATAAATCAATGCACATTATTAACTAAGCACAGATAAAATAGTAATCAAATAAATAAATATACTCTCCCTAGTGTGTTGAAGAATCTTTGAGAACATAGGTGAGAGTTGAGGGGCCAAATTAACTAAAATAGGCTAATTCTGCAAACAGCTAGCTTAATACAATACTTCCTCCATTTCAATTTGTTCATCTTACTTTCCTTTTTAATCCGTTTAAAAAAGAATGTCTCTTTCCTATTTAGGCAACTCTTTAATTTCAACTTTCCACGTGGCATGTTTAAGACCACAAGATTAAAGGAAATTTTGGTACATTCTACATATCTTTAGTTTTAGACCACAAGTTTTAAAAGTGTTCTTTACTTTTCTTTAACTCCGTGCCAAGTCAAAACCAGACAACCAAATTGAAATGGAGGGAGTAGTATCTGATTTCCAATTTTTGCAAGAACTTTAACCAAGAGCCTAAGGAATCAAAGAAGGAGAAAAGGCGGGTTAGAGGTTAAAATTAATTATTTCTTCAATATTGCCTCTACAAAATGGGATATCAGTATGATGTAAGATGAATATCAGGAATCTAAGCAATTAGCTAACAGCTATGGTTAAGACTGATATAAGAGAACCCATGAAAGAACAATTATACCCACTTTTTCTGCTCTCCATGTCAAGTATCTATGCTGAGCTTCACAATTGCGAGCAGTTTGAGAGGCATCCGTCTCCTCTTCTGATCTGTCCATTAGCTCAAGCCATGCCTGTAACAGAAACAATTAAGCAGTAATCCTGGTAGACAAACCTGGAGTTCTCAAGCTCACACACTTCTGCATGAGAACTTTTGAAAGAAGAAGTTATTGATATAGTAAGCCAGACTAAGATATGCAACAACAACAACATACGCAGTGTGATCCAATAAGTGGGGTTTGGGGAGAGTGGGGTGTACGCAAACCTTACCCTACCTTAGGTAAGGTAGAGAGTTTGTTTCCTATAAGACCCTTGGCTCGAGAAAAGTAGACTAAGATATGCAAGAGTCAAATTTTAGTTCTGCTCTTCCTCTTTCACTTTTCTGACTACCCATCCAAAAACCTATCGTTAAAGTGTGTGACCACCTCAACAAAAGCTTAAATTATTATTCATATAGTCAGCTCCCTATTGTTGATAGAGAGCTTACTGCCTCTCCCTTTATAGTTGCGATTATTTTCTGTCAAAGAAGCATGCTTAAGACAGCCTATAGCATAAAGGCATTCGAGTCGCATCTAAACTCGATGTTGCCTGTGCTATAATGCAAAAAAGCCCTCCATCCCACCCAAATGTAAAGAACCCGTGGTGCCTACTTGTGACACATAGGGATTTTTTTTCGTGATTACTATGACATAGATGGCTGACTCAATTCATCAGGAACTGGAGGGACGGGGAGGGTATACTTCTATTTACTTAATTATACCTCACACCCTCTCCCATGCGCGCCTAATTTATTTTCATGGGTCAAGCACACAGAAATTCTTTTTGATAATGGGTGGCACTTATTACACTACTAATAAGTGTAACAACATAAAAGTGAGCACAACGGGAAATAGTTTACTGGTTACCTGGTAATATTCCTTGAATGCAGAAAACAAAACTGAATGGTTGTGCGGACTAGATGAGAATCTTGTCCATATGACTATTGGTGAAAAGAATCTCAGAGACTCGCTGGTGAGCTTCCCTCCCCAGGGTAAAAGCTGCATGAAATCTGTGTTAAGTCACCATATAATCATTTCAGAGAGTGTTCTGGAAAGTGATTGAAACATGGTTATGCTGAAGCTTAGTGCAAATATCATAAGATTGTTATAACCTCGGAATACGTGACGCCTAGAGGAATCAGGTCTCTATAGTACTTCTCCTTGTAATCTTCTTGATTCGTGATGTCATGCAATGGGTTGAGGTCCCTGCATATGTTTTATAAGGAATCAGTCTCAGTTGTCTATGACACGATAACAATTACGATTCAACAATACACAGAGATCACCAAGGACATCTATATGTCTACAAGATGAAAAAGAACTATTTTCCTTTCATTTCTTCGCTTTTAGGTGTTCCTGAATATGTGTAATCACCTCACTCTTGCTCAGAAATATAAAGTCAGTTAATTATAGTTTACCAAACACAACTGAGTTCATGCGCAAATTGCTGCAATAAAATAATACTTGGAAGTCTTGATCATCACTGTAGAAGATAGAAAAAAAAGCTACATAATCTAACTAATCGAAAAACAAAGCTATATAATCTAGCAGTCTTAAAGATCAAGTCAAGATACCACATTATTGCTCTGATAAGGCTTATAGGCTGGTAGATGTGAAAACAACAATACGTGAATACACAGGCAAGATTAAGTGATGAGGGCCAAATAACTGTTGTCGAGATTCAGGACAAAGACATGTCTGTCCCCATGTGATGAAAGCACGGAATGTACGTAAATGCAGCATAAAAGTAACATATTTCTCTGTTACCTAGGTCAAGAAAATTAAAGTAACATAGCTTTCAAATATCACCTAAAAATAGCTTACAGTACAATTATGTTCATCTTCGCAGCAGTGAAAAAGTTGGCACAGAAGATAGGCAGATCAAATTCCGGTTTTGGGAAGGCAGCAAAATCCAATACCTGCATGAAATTCCCTTCATTTAGTTCAAGGAGAACCAGCATACTCATTTATGATATTAGAACTAATATATCTGCACATACAAAAATGAAACTCAGAATTTCTTTTCAGAATTCTCCTCGCGACATTGCCTTCGGGAAATCAGTAGAAAGGGAACCAGACAAAAGGAGTTCCCAGTCAAAATTTGGAAGCTGCTAAAGGACATTTCTTCACCTTAGAAAGCGTTCTATTTATTATCCAACCAAATGCACCAAACTACATACTCGGATATTATCTATTGAAAATAACTAGTGCCAACCGCTAACATACGAATTAGGTTCCTGTGCAGATAAGCAAGAATAATAAAGTAAAGAACGCAAGACTTAACATGGAAAACCTCCTTGCTCAAGGGAGTAACGACCACGACCTATGATATGTAGGATTTCTCAACCCAAATCCACTAACTTCAACAGAGCAAGTTTTATGATTACAACTCAATAATCAAAGGAACTAACTCTAACACCTAAACTCACAGTTAACTCAACTATCTCACACAACTCTCCAAGAAGTCGAACTCGCTTCTTGTTACAAACCTCACCAATTAAGCAAACAAATCCTACAATAGAATAGCTATAACTCAATAACTAAACTATTATAAACGCAAGCAATGCTCACTTCTTCAGAATATCATCAAGAACAAATCAACTCAGAGTTGTCCTTGAACCTTCAATGATTGCCGCCTGGTGAATTTGCTACTGGCTTTTTTTTTTTTTTTTTTTGGGAAACTGGTGAGGTTTGTCCACTTCACACCAGTTTGAAACTGGTAAATATCATCAAGGTCACTCGCTTCACACCCAATTGCCGGCGAAGGCTGGTCCGGCCAGAAATGATGATCCGCCTCCTCCTATGGTGGCGGTGACGCAAAATGACCGCTTAAAGTGATTGATTGGAAATCCGACCCTATTTCTATAAGACAGCATAAGATAATCTGCTTGTATATTGAGACAGAGCCAAAACAAGATTGACTAGCCTATAAGCTCGGATATCATGTAATTGAATGAATTATTCCAATAGGTAAGCAAGATACAAATATAATACATTAGGTGCTAACTTAGGAAAGAAAATAATGAAGGATTCCTACAAATCCGCTAGCTAATTATACCTATGTATATTACAAAGAATGATGTGTATATACATTTTGTAACACTCATCAAGCTCTATGGCATTTATGATCCTCATATCCCTACAATAGGCCTCATGCCTTCTACCATCTCTAGGCAGCACCTCCTTATTCACAATCTCAAACAAGAGCTTATGAGAGGGCTGCATTTCTCCCTTCAACACCTTTCTAGGATTTTTCTTCACTCTCCCTCTAATGAATTTCCTAGTTAGGATGCAATCCTCATCAGTATCCCATTCTTATACCTCAGCAGGGACGTGCAACATCTCACGAAGCTTGACAGAATCAAAAACAATTTCAACCCCTCCAACCTTAGAACAAACAACCCATCCCTCAAGAATATTCAAATCAGCATAAAACACTACCACTTTTCTCTCATAAACAACAGGACCAACAACCCTAAACATTCTGAAAAACAAGCCTATCCAAGAGATTTTGAACAAAAGAATTGACCCTGAGGTAATGGATAATTCTTTTGTTCAAAATCTCTTGGATAGGCTTGTTTTTCAGGGGTGGGGACATATGTTTAGGGTTGTTGGTCCTGTTGTTTATGAAAGAAAAATGGTAGAGTTTTATACTGACTTGAATATTCTTGAGGGATGGGTGGTTTGTTCTAAGGTTGGAGGGGTTGAAATTGTTTTTGATTCTGTCAAGCTTCATGAGATGTTGCACGTCCCTGCTGAGGGATTAGAGGTATATGAATGGGATACAGATGAGGATTGCATCCTAATTAGGAAATTCACTAGAGGGAGAGTGAAGAAAAATCCTAGGAAGGTGTTGAAGGGAGAAATGCAGCCCTCTCACAAACTCTTGTTTGAGATTGTGAATAAGGAGGTGATACCTAGAGATGGTAGAAGGCATGAGGCCTGTTTTAGGACTATGGGGATCATGAATGCCATAGAGCTTGATGAGAAAGTGAACCTGCCAGCTCTAATGATCAAACATATGCAGAGGGTCATTTCTCCTAGGATTGGTCCTCCTGGTGTAGCCTATGGATTTCTCTTCACCACAATGTTTGAGAGCTTTGGGGTATTTTTGCAGGATGGCAAGGTATCAACTAAGAATGCTATGATCACTGCAAAAACTTTGGGGGAATGTGACTGCCTGCTAATAAGTCAGCTGGTATAAAGGCTTCAAGCCCTGTTACTCAGCTCATTATGGACCTAGAAGCCGCTCAAGAAGAAAATGACAATCTGGAGGAGGAGATATCCAGCTTGAAGGACTAGCTAGTAGCCTCTCAAGCACAAGTGAGCACATTGAAAGATGACATGCTCTAGCAGCAAAGTGCTGATTTTACAAGTCTTAATGCCCTCATACAGCTCATTCCAAAGCCTCAGCCCCCTTCATCCTCCCCCTTAAGCCCTATCTAAGCCTTTTTGTATGTTTATTCCCCAGTTCCCTCAGTTTTTTATCAGTTCTCTTGATAAACAGCTTTTGTTGGTTTTGTAACTATTTTTGGATGGTTTGTTAAGGGCCAATGGTTGGCTTAATGTTGTGCATACCATGTTGGTTTTACAATGCTATATCTCTTGTTGTTGAATTGATTTGCTGATGTTTGAGATGGCTAATATCCTCAGTATTTATGTGGTGTTTTCTTTTGTACGTGGCTCTGTTGCCCCGGTGTCCATGAGCATTTATGTTGTGCACTCTATTTCTGCTATGCCATCATGCCAAAAGGGAAAAAATTTATATTATTGTGGAAGCATTGTGGTATTGTGTTGTGGAAATGTTGAGTAATGTGTCACATGATACATGGTCTGATGGTGTGGTGTGACTTGACTTATGTATGGTTGTATGGCTATGAGACCACAGAAACAGGGATGCTAACTTACAAAGAGTTTGTCATCATCAAAAAAAAAAGGGAGGGGGGGGGGGAAATTCAAGAATCCTTAAAGGGATTTAGCTCTCAACGTTTTTGTTTACTTACTTGTATGTTTTGATGATAGACAAAGTGTGTGCCAGGTTCTTTATGTTGTGCACTCTATTTCTGCTATGCCTCTCTTTTAACCCCTTGTTTTTAATGAAGCCAAAAGAGGGGATATCTATATTATGTTCTTTATGTTCTGCACTCTATTTCTGCTATGCCTCTCTTTTAACCCATTGTTTTTAATCATGCCAAAAGGGGGGAATATCTATATTATGTTCTTTATGTTGTGCATTTATGTTCTGCACTCTATTTCTGCTATGCCTCTCTTTTAACCCCTTGTTTTTAATGATGCCAAAAAGGGGAATATATATATTATTGTGGAAGTATTGTGGTGTGGTGTGGTGGACAGGGCTGAAATGCTGAGTGATGTGTCACATGATGCGGCACCGAAAGTGAAGAGTCCAAGTAACTTCGTGTCACATGATACATGCTGAGTAATGTGTCACATGATACATGGTCTGATGGTGTGGTGTGACTTGACTTATGTATGGTTGTATGGCTACGAAACACAGGAACAGGATTGCTATCTTACGAAGAGTTTGTCATCATCAAAAAAGGGGGAAATTGAAGAATAGCTCTCAACATTTTGTTTACTTGTATGTTTTGATGAAAGACAAAGTGTGTGCCGGGTTCTTAGTATGTTCAGGAGGGTGCATGTGTGTCACATGATACAAAGTCAAAAGTCAAGGGAAATTCTATTTATGGAAATAGAATCACATGAGGATTCTACTTGTTGAATCCGTGCCAAACAAGGAAGAGGAAAACCTTATATGCTTGTGAGAGATCACCTATTGCATACATAGAAAAGGCATTATTCTCAAGCAATAGGAGAACATCAAGGCGGCAACCATTGAAGCTTCAAGAATAACTCTGAGTTGATTATTCTTGACATTGATCTTAGGAAGAGGGCATTGTGTGAGTCTGTAATAGTTTAGTTATTGAGTTATAGTTATTCTATTGTAGTAGGTGTTTGCTTAATTGGTGAGGTTTGTAACAAGAAGCGAGTTTGACTTCTTGGAGAGTTTTTGTGAGACAGTCGAGTAAACTGTGAGGTTAGGTGCTAGAGTTAGTTCCTTTGATTATTGAGTCGTAATAATAAAACTTGCTGTGTTGAAGTTAGTGGATTTGGGTTGAGAAATTCTACACATTGTAGGTCGTGGTCATTACTCCCTTGAGCAAGGAGGTTTTCCACGTTAAGTCTTGTGTTCTTTACTTTATTGTTCTTCCATATCTGCACAGGAATCAGGTTCGTGTGTTAGTGGTTGGCACTAATTCTTTTCAATATGCAAATTTTTTTTTTTCTTCTTACACAACATTGACTCCACACCAGCAAAAACCCTTTAAACAAGGAGGGCATCGCCAACAAAATCTCCCCAACTATCAAAAAGAGATGTCAGCCGCCTATGACAAAAAGATATTGTAGGTGACTTTTGTGTTAATTCTCTCCAGTGACTTGGGTAGTCTCTTGAAATAAAAATGGACCCGCCACCACTCCTTGTTCGTGGAACTCACTTTCTTCTATTTTTTTTTTGATCAAGTAAAAGTATTTTCATTCATAATCATGACCAGAATGGCCGAATACACAGTTTATACCAAAAGATCAAGACTACAAGATATGATTCTCTACAAACTCCTTCCAATCCTCTAAGCAACAAGGAACTTTTTGTTTACACCAAAAGAAAATAAAGGAGCGGAGGCTACTCCTCAACTGCAAGAAACTCGACTCTATACCTTCAAAAGCCCTCTTATTTCTCTCTCCCCAAACTACCCACATTAATGCAATTGGAACCATGTTCCAGGCCTTTCGTCTTCTCCTTCCTCTCCTACTCTTCCAAATAAGCATCAGATCTTTCACGGTTCTTGGCATTACAAAAGAAGTGTGAAACCATCTAAACATATCCCACCATAATCTCATGGTAAGCCCACAATGTAGAAGAAGGTGATTCGTCCTCGCCCTTCTCCTTGCACATGAAACACCAACTAACGCAGACAACCTTCCGCATTCTAAGATTTTCCGCTGTCAAAATTACCCCTCTAGTGGCTAGCCAAGTAAAAAAGCATACCTTCCACGGGACACTTGGAGTCCATATAGCATTACATGGGAACTCAACTTCTTCTCTAACCAAAATTTTCTCATGGAACTCACTTTCTTTTATTGTTTCACACCAATAACAGATTACAAGGTAACTTTCCCTGTCAGTTGAAGTAATTTTTGGTCTACTCTTCCACCAGTTGGTGCTGTTTTAACGATATTGCTAACTTTATCATTCAAGAAAATAAATAAATAACAGAATGCTTTTCTTAAATAAGTGAATATAAATAAAAGATTCTTTGGATGCTGTCCATCATATTTCAATTTAACATGCGCCTAACAATATTCTTAGCGGAGAGACGACATGTCTGGCACATATTATTATAACAGATAAATGAAGCTCTTCCTTAGCAAGTATTTTTGGTTCACGTGTGATTTGACAGCCCAACTATTCTCTCTTTTACCAGATTGCACCTTAAATAATGCTTAGCAGTTTTACATACCTCTTATCTTTTCTACTCCCTTGATACCACATTTGACCATTCCCTTTACCATACTTCTGTTATTTTTCTAAATGTCCTTATTTCTTAATGGTCAACACAAGATATATCAATCAATCAACCATAAGGGAAGAGTCAATTTTTTTAAGGTTCCAATAGGAAGAAGATGGTTCTCTGCTCCCACTAAGAAGTCCAGTACTAAGTTCACTTAGATATTTGGCAGCATCTTCCTCAAGTTTCTTAAGATTGTTTCTCTATTTCACAAAATCTTTTTCAAAAGGAGTATACGATTCAATTTACTGTCTGCTATAACTTTTGATAGTCGACTGAATTACGTAAACATTTGAAAAATCAAGAAAAACCCAATTCATGCCCCCCTCCGCCTCGTGTCTGTTTTATAAAAGGCAAGAGAGGAAAAAAGAGCCTCGACATGTCAGACTAGAGACTGAGGAATCCTAGCACTCTGAGGGATGGAGATATCACCAAACTTGAATTTGAATTCGCTAGAAATTATATTTATATATTAAACTTAAGAAATAGCCATAATTGTGCTATAAAAGTTTTTCCTTCTGAAACCAAAGACTAGCTATAAGATGAACTTGAATATAATTGGACCTGCATGCCGTCGCTCCCTTCAATACATAGACTGCGAAGGAGTCGAATTTTAGGGGCTTCAAAAGAAAGCATCCGTAGCTCCGTTTTGTCATCCATGGCCAATAAAGAACTGTATTTATCCTGTAGAGAGAGAAAAGGGTAACCATAGTTGGCCAGCAACAGTTCTGTAGAAAATCTTTCTTTTTTTCATTGGCAAGGATATTTATGTAGATAACTTTAACAATAGCAAATCCGCAACTTAAATCCTAGTGAAGAGTTAAAAAAGAAAAGGCGAATTTCAAAGGCAACTTAAACTCCTAGAGATATCATTAACCTCATCATCTTTACAGCCTTAAAACGAAAAAAGAAATAAGCAGAAAGCTTGGCACGCAAATCATGCATTTAAAAGCAAGGAGAACTTGAAAACAATAACGATCATGTAGCTGGTTTAGAGTTGAAATGCACATTTACCCTCAGATATTGCCAAGAATGTCCAAAGAGAAGAACAGTTTGTCTAGTAGAATGAGCAATCACAAAAGATCAACACTCAATTATATTAACATCTAGTATACAAAGAGAAAAAATAACAGAATCTAGTTGTATAACCACTAGCATTTCCCCTTCTAAACCACAAACCTGAAATTCTCTGAGTGGTACATTCGATTCACCATGTTCTAAGGTATTCAACAAGCTTCACCACATATGGAACAACAATCCCAAGAAGAGTAATCACTACCTATATTCCCTTTGTGTGGAACACATAAATAACTTGATTCAACAACAACAATGACAACATACACAGTGCAATCCACAAGTGGGGTCTGAGGAGGGTAGTGTGTACGCAAACCTTATCCCTACCTTGAGAGATAGAGAAGTTGTTTCCAATAGACCCTCAGCTCAAGAAAAAACATAAATAACTTGATTCATAGGTAAAAAAATCCTCAAAAAGTCCATACCCTGACTCAGAATATTTCATACATGTAATGAGGGTGCAGATTTTTTGTCCCAACCTAAAAAATTAGCTTTTTGAACTCATATTTTGTTCTTCAAGAATATGCAAAACCAATTTCATACATGTAATAAGGGTGGCTCATTTTTTTTTGTCCCAACCTGAAAAAGCTAAGCCTTTTAACTCAGAATTTGTTCCTTCTTCTAGAATTTGCAAAACCAATTTCATACATGTTATAAGGGGTCGTTTGGTACGCGGAATGGGGTAAGCAGAGATATACCATGGTATTATTTTATCCCACTTTCCATATGGGATAGTTATTCCATCATTTTAGTTCAAATTATGGGATAAGATAATCCCCAAATTAGCTAATACCTCATAACAACCATAGAATAAAGTTAATCCCAAATTTTATCTTGAGATTATTATTTTTACCCCACATACCAAACTACCCCAAAGGGTGGCTGATTTGTTGTCCCAACTTAAAAAATCCAAGCTTTTTAACTCAAATTTTACTCATACTTCAAGAATTTGCGAAAACAATTTCATACATGTTATAAAGGTGGCTCATTTTTTGTCCCAACCTCAAAAAGCTCAGCTTTTTAACTCAGATTTTGTTCCTTCTTCAAGCATTGGCAGAACCAGAAAAATTTCACACTTAACACAGCAAAAACAAAAAGAAATAGAAGCACACACAGCAACTAAATCACATGCTTAACAACAAGAACATTGCCAGTCCCACAAAGTGGGGTCTGGGGAGTGTAGAGTGTACGCACACCTTACCCCTACCTCACAGGTAAAAAGGTTGTTTCCAATAGACCCCCGGCTCAAGAAAAACAGTCCAAAGCAGTCCAGCAGAAGAAGTAACGGAAGTACAAAAAACAACAGCTAATAACAAAAAACAACAAACAGAACAGAAACTACAACAAAATAATACAATAATAGAGGTACAGGAAAGAACAAATATTAATAGAAATTGAAGGATAAGAAACTTCAGGAGCCAATACAGATACCTGCAACGGAGAAGGGGCCAAAGGGGTATGTGGATTAGTTTCTTCTAAAGCAAAATGAATCAACTTCTTGTAAGAAAAACCAGAGTTTTCACTCGTTGGGTACTCATACTCATACAGAACCGGGGGTATATCGGAAACAGCCTCTCTACTTCATCTGAGGTAGTGGTATGGACAGCGTACACTTTACCCTCTCCAGACCCCACCTGGTGGGAATACACTGGGTATGTTGTTGTTGTTGTTGTTGTACTCATACTCATACACCTACTTCCAAATTTATTAAAACTTCTACATTTTCTATTCAAACTAAGTTGACTGTTACTTTTCAGTCCAAGAAACAGCAGCTAATACCAAAAACAGCATATAGTAACAGAGCTGAAATTACAACAAGACAATACAATAATCGAGGTACAAGGAATCAACATATAATAACAGAAACTACCAAAAAACAATTCAGTAATCGAGGTACAAGGAATCAACATATAATAACAGAAACTACAACAAAATACTACGATAATTGAGGTACAAGCAATCAACATATAGTAACAGAAATCGAAGAGCAAGAAACATAATGAAAGATTGTGGAAAATAATGAAAACCCAAAAACAGATACCTGCAATGGAGAAGGAACCAAAGGGATATGTGGACTGGTTTCTTCTAAAGCAAAATGAATCAACTTCTTGTAAGAAAAACCAGGGCTTTCATTTTCTGTATGACTCATACTCATACACCTACTTCCATCTTTGTTAAAACTTCTACATTTTCTATTCAAACTAAGTTGACTGTTACTTTTCAGTCCAAGAAAGAGCAGCTAGTACCAAAACCAGAAATATAGTAACAGAATAGAAACTATAACAAAACAATACGTTAACCGAGGTACAAGGAATCAACACATAACAGAAACTACAACAAAACAATACAATAATTGAGGTGCAAGGAATCAACATATAAAACAGAAACTACAATAAAACAATATAATAATCAGGGTACAAGGAATCAACATATAATAAAAGAAACAACAATAAAATAATACAATAATCAAGGTACAAGCACTCAACTATAGTAACAGAAATCAAATAACAAGAAACATAATGAGAAATTATGGAAAATAATGAAAACCCAAAAAATAGATACCTGCAATGGAGAAGGGACCAAAGGGGTATGTGGATTGGTTTCTTCTATAGCAAAATGAATCAACTTCTTGTAAGAAAAACCAGAGCTTTCACTTGTTGTACTCATACACCTACTTCTACATTTTCTATTCAAACTAATAAGCTTACTGTTACTTTTCAGTCCAAGAAAAGGAGGGGAAAACCAAGTTGGTGAGGAAAAAGAAGAAAATGAAGATGGGGTTAAGGTAAAACACTCCATTGAAGCAAAAAGTTACAATCTTGAAGTGTTTCAAAACTCCATTTTTGCTTCTTTAATTTAACTGATGAATTTGCTATTCTTTTCTTGATTTGCTGTAAATTATTATTACCAATCTAGTCTAGTCTAGTACTATAAAAGTACATGGGTGCCTGACTGAGCAAGTGGTGGCTTTTGCTTTGAGTAAAGGGATGGTGAATATGCAAGCGCGTCACCAAACCGGCAAATATGTAACGGTGTTGTTCTGGTTTTACCTTTGACTCGTTGTGAATATTTTTCTTTTTTTGTCTTGTTTCCTATTTCGGTATCTGTATTTGAGCCCAATTAATTTAAATTCATGATTATTTACATACATTATTTTCACTAGTTGATTTTGCCTCCTGTTATTTTGAGGTCAAATCTAGTATTCAGAATTAGCCTCGATTTGATATTGCTCTCGTGGCTCGCACCAAAACTACTTTACCCCTAGATGTCTAGTCAATTGTCGTGCCTCAATGCATTTCAAAGAGAACCAGCTAGCTCTGGATGAGAGTCCTATTTCGCTCCTAACCACAACTCACTCGTTGATCCTATAACATCAGTTAATTAGACCTTCACTTAATTTTACCCAAGTTTCATCCTGATCAGGAATAAATCACCCATATTCGGGTTCATAAATAGTAACAATTGTCTTATGAAGACTCATTTTCGCTATAACTTAGGTGGGTTTCCTTAACTAGTCTTTAATTTTTGTCCCTAAATTTAATAATCTTTAAAAAAAATTCCTTCAATATTTTAAGTAACAATTAAGTAGTTGAAAATACCCCTGATACAGAAATAATAAATAATTTTCTCTTAACATCATTCAACATTTTAAGTAACGAATAAATAGTCGAAAATACCTCTGATACTGAATAATAAATAATTTTTACTCATCATAAGTTTATATTTCTGCATCATAATATGCACAAATTATATCTGGAGAATTTTAATAGCTTAGTGGATTCTGAACTCACTTTATTGGTGAGGATTCGATTCTCTATCTTATAATTTCTTCTCATATTTTTCCTTCTCTTATCCCTATTTTTTTTTAAAAAAAAAAAAAGTTGCGTCTTAAAAGCATAATAAGTAACGTCGCTTACCTACAGAATTAATGTCGATCAAGGCATAAGTTCAGTTCACAACCCACAATTTATGCCGTAAAAAGCGTAACTTAGTTCCTACAGAACTTATATTGAGTAAAACAAAAGTTTAGTTTTAGAATCCACAGGTTATGTCGTAAGAAGCAAAACTTGATTCTTACAGAACTTGAACCGAGTGAGGCAAAAGTTCTCTAAGTTTATGTCGAACAAATTAGATACTACACTACTTATGTTGAATAACATAATTTCTACAACACTTATGCCGAGCAAAATCAATACTATACAATTTATATCAGATAATTTATAATTCTTGCAGAATTTATGGCGAACTAGGCAAAAAATTTCTAAACTTATGTCGAGGAACATTTGATCATAAACAAATATACTTTAACCACAAATTTTCATTAATAAGTAGAAAAAAATTAAATACTAATCTTCCCCAAGAGGAGTAGTAGCATTGTTTTTTTATGCAGATGACATAAGGATTATAAAAAGACGGATGATTACTTGACTCGAATTCTTCTTGTTGATGACTCAAGATTTTCGTGGTTGGATCGTGAAAACTGGATTGATTTAAAAATGTACCATCCATAGATATATACTTTCTTTTTGTAATGCGATCAAAGCATTTTGTGATGTTGGATAACCAGTAAAGAAAAAATTAAGACTATCATATTTAGAGAAAAAAATTAAAAGCCGTCCTAAAATAGAGGGGATTTGTGCAAAAAATTATCAAATTCACTTTGCATAAGATCAGTTTAAGAGGAGAACTCCCCCTAACAAAAAAATAAAATAAAAATAGATTCATACCTAGAATTCAAACCCCACCATTTATTCCTTTACCTCATTTTCTTTTCCTCTAACCCGATGTAATTAAAAAATAACCATTAATTGTAGAAATTAAAATAAAAACTTATTAATAATTGAAGAACCAAAAAGATTATATATAATCATTAATCTATAAAACTTTCGCAAAATGCATAAGTACCCCCTCATTCTTTGATCAAAATTTTAACTACACACTTTATTTTTGAAGAGGTCCCATTACCCTCTTGAACTTTTAAAAAGTGAAATTAATTCCACCCTGAGTAATGAGGTGGCAAAGAGAGTATGTTTCACTCTCTCAAAGAGAGTGAGAAGTCACTGATTTTTTTTTCTTCTCATTTATTTATTATTTTCTTCTCCACTATATCACTTTGTCATAGCCATCACAGTGCTTTAAAAAACGTTTTCGAGGCGAGTTCCAAGACGTGGCGTACCAAAAACACTCCGAGGCGCAATTGAAAAACGCAGATCCATAGGGCGTAAGTTCTAGAATTTGGGGCGTAAGTCTTGGGTGTAAAAGGGTAAGTCCCGGGAGTAAAAGCGTTTGCCTGGGTGTTAATTTCGATTTTTGTTATTTTAAAAGTATTTTTGCTATAAATCATATTTTTTAAAATTATTGGTGTAATGATATTTATACTTTATGCTAGCATTTTTTTTTTCATATTTTAGTGATTTTTTCTAATTCCAAATATAAATAAAGAAATTAAGCAACTTTCTTAGAAAATAATTATAATATTTTTTTTTGTACTATTGATGATCTATTAAAATTTATTTAGAAATTATTGAAAATCTTACTTTTGCTTATTTTCTTAGTAATAAAATTATAAAATTGAAGATATATAAGATATGCCCCGTAGATCCATGGGACTTACGCCCAGTGTTTCGAGGTTTATGCCTCGTTCCATGTTATGCAAAACGTCTCGCCTCACGCCTCCGCCTTTTAAAACACTGAGACACCATTCTCCTTCACCAGACCACCATCACCACTACTGCCACCACCATTTACCTCTCTCACTCCGACAACTATTGTTTTCAGTTTTTCATTAATTTCATTTTTTATCTAACATAACTACTTTTTATCATAATACCGTAAAGAACAATACTTAGATAATTGAAATTTCAACGACAATCACCATCTTTCTCTTCAACTTACAATTCTTAATTATTTTTTTCTAATTTCATCTCCTCTCTCCTATCTATCAAAGCTTTTTTAAAAAAAATAAATTAGTGTGTAAAAAAAAGATAAAAATCTAATTTAATAATGTGAAAAATTAATTAATTAGCACCAACAAGTTACCTTCAGTGCTTTGTATTTATGGTGGGTGCTCATCGTATGGGATGCAAATTATATATAAGCATTATACTTGTAGAAGAAATTCTGTAATTGTTTTTTAAGGGTGGAAAAGTGATGACAATGTTGCAAAAAGAAAAAAGAGAAGAAGGGAAAGAGCAAAAAGAAAAATGGAAAATACATGTGTCACTTGGATTGGTGTATGTATTTCACCATTTATCCCAAATCTAAATATAGCATTTTGGGGTGGAATTAATTCCATTTTTTAGAAGTTCAGGGGGTAATTGGACCTCTTCAAAGATAAAATGTGTAGTTAAAATTTTGCTCAAAGAATGAGGGAGTACTTATACATTTTGCCTAAAACTTTCAAGACAACTTAGAAAATAATATTTTAGTGACAATAATAATAATTTTTTTTTAAAAAAGGCTCAAATATGTCATTGAACTATTAGAAATAATTCATTTATGTCATCCGTTATAAATTTGGCTCATTTATTTCACCGCTTTTAAAAGTTTGACTCATCTATGTCACTTCCATTACAGAAAGGTTCATTCGTGCCATTATTTTGCAACGGTGGTTTTACAAAATTATTTTTGCCACATGGCATCTTATTAGAATTAAGTACACCTCACCAAATCTAAATCAACCAATATTACTTAAAATCAAAATAAAAAATTGAACTCATTAAAATAAAACCCGACACAATTAATAGGTCTGATGTTTATTTTTAATGAGTCCGATTTTTATTTTTAATTAGTCCAACTTTTATTTTAACTGTGTGGATCGAATTTTATTTTAATGGGTTCGATTTATAATTTTAAATAATATTTGTTGATTTGAATTTAGTTACGTGAATCTTTAATAAGAGGTCATGTGACAAAAGTGATTTTATAAAATCATCGTTACAAAATAATAACACGAATGAACCTTTTCATAATGACAGTGACATAGATAAACCAAACTTTTAAAAATAATGACATAAATAAATAAAATTTATAATGAATAACATAGATGAGATTTTTAATAATTTGATGACATATTTGAATCTTTACCCCTTTTATTTTCATTTTAATCGTCCGACATTCACCTTTTGTGATCCATACATACTCCACCTCTATTTGTCTCTTTGGCTTTTCCTCTTTTAATTTCTTTCACTTTCTACTTGATCAAAAAAAAAAAAAAAAAATAATTCTTGCACTTTTTTTTAATCCTAGATCTCTGTCCCCATTTCTGAGGAATGTAACAGGGAACAAGATTATAAAAAATAAATAATATATATATTTTTTTAAAAAAAAATAGGGAACAAGATCCATTTCTGCTCAAATTGTAGTAAGATTTGGAGTATGGGAACGAATTTATTCCACGTACCCTCATCTACCCTTATTAAAGGGTGGTAAAGATTCAACATAGAAGGTGTTTTCTGTGCGAAATAAAATACATTTTTATGAAATAAATAAGTGTTACGTTTTTTTGGATAGTTTGACAAATAAGTAAGAAAATATTATCCAATATTTATTTAGTTAAGTAAAATATTATAAGAGTGAGGAGTGGGAGTAGGGGTGGGCGTCGGTTCTTCTGTTCGGTTTTATCAAATTTCGGTTCGGTTCTTCGGTTTTCGGTTTGGAAAAGTGTGCACCAAACACCGAACCAAACTAGTTCGGTTCGGTTCGGTTTTTTCAACTTCGGTTCGGTTTGGTTCGGTGTTTTTAAATCGATTTTTCGGTGTAAAATAAAAAATAAAATGAGAACCGAATCAAAATATAAGACACTAAAAAATCTAAAACACTGTAAATAGACTATAAAGTGAGGACAACTTCAAATACATATCATTGTAGTGCTCTATTTTTCATATCACAATACGGTGGTAGTATTTGTGTAAAATTTTTTAGGAATTACCATTAGAAATTAGGAGTATATGTGTGAAATTTTTTAGAAATTACAATTAGAAATATAAGTATATTAGGAATTAAAATTAAAAATTAGAAAAATATAAAAGTAATAAGGATGGAAGGTAAATGTTGATGAGGTAATTGGGTATGGGCTTTGAGGCTTGGTCTTGAAAAGTTTTGGGCCAAACATGAGCTAAATGAAAATTTTAAAAAAAAAAAATTTAATAAAACTTCGGTTCTTCGGTGCACCGAAGAACCGTTACCCCTAAACCGAACACCGAACCGAAGAACCGAACTATCAAAAAAAAAAAAACCGAAACCGAACCGAAAAACCGAACTCATTCGGTTCGGTACGGTTTTTCGGTTCTCCGATTTTTATGCCCACCCCTAAGTGGGAGTTTGGGGTGAAGGATTACATATAATACTAATCTAAACTAATCAGACAATATGTAAATCATAAAATAAGAACTTACGTATTTTTGTATAGCGAAATCGAAAGATTTAGGTGAATCACGCGGTTGGAATTACTGGTCGATGGTGATCGTTAAGATATGTTGAATCAATCCTCTATATCACAGTCTGTACCCTAATAATTGAGAGAAGAGAAAGAGCGTAGAAAATACTGTCTTCTTCGGACACATTTAACATGGTGCTAGAACCTTATTCAGGAGATGTTTTTACTAGTATTGGCCTAGATTTGGATGCTCAAGTAGAGTTTGAAGCATTTCAAAAACTTGAAAATCCAACTACAAAAGACAATAACCTAATACAATGTTGCCTTGGTATCTTTCTTTTGTTATTTTCTTTTACTTTTATTGACATAGGATACCAGAGAAAACTTTATTTAAATCAACTTTATTTTTATTTTGTGCGCTTTTTATTTGAAAGATGATACAAAAATAAATTTTTAACAAATAAACAGGTATGAAACCTATAATTGTAAGCCATGATTGAATCTATCAAGCATTGATTTATATGTTTCAATATATTTAATTATACATCATAAATGTGTATAATACAGAGAATATTATGATTAACTTAATTACCGTAATGAGTTTTAAAATATTCTTTATGAAAGGGCCTGAATTTTTTATATCTCTATTCACACATAATAAAAATGTTTTTTAATATGAGAAACATGTTATTATCTCATCTCCATAATTATTTATACACTAAAGTAGACCGTTCAACCAACATACTGTGAAAGATATGTGACATACATTTGTTAGGAATATACAACATCTCGACAATTATAAATCTACAAGTAGATCATAAAATATGCAGTACCTCAGATCATATAAATTACATTGGATATAATTTTAAAAACTCATATATTATTATTTTTTGTATTTTCAATCTTAACTCATAAGTTACAACTGATACATCAATGAACACGAATCAATGAGATTTCATTAATAATCTTTCTCTTCTCACGATTTTCTTAACATTGATTTAACTAATTTTTTTAGATATGCGCGCTCCTTCAAACTAAATCTGTGTTCATGCTCTTTTAAAAACATACTAAAATACCTAACATCAAAGTATAAGTCACTAAGGGCACATATCTTGAGCCATTATAAATGCTCTGAGTGTCACACAATAATAAGTTGAGAATGAACTTATGCTTAACCCAATTAATCGATATTAATTAGCACATATTATATGAAACATGTGCTACAACATTTTCTTCTTTTTCATGAGCCGTATATCTTTGTCTCTTAAAGAATACTATACATATGATAATTAGATACAATAAATGTCTAAATTTGAGTTCATTGATCTATAATATCACTGTAACTCACATCTGACTCACTAAGTAAATTAGATGAACATTTTTCACCTTGATGACTCTCTGTCATTATTTACGCAACGTTTCTGATTTTAAGCTGATAGCTCTCAAATTATTCATTGAATAATTTTACTTAAATTCAGTCTCATCTCCACTCATCACTAAGACAAAGAGACAATTACATGTGTAAGAAGATCAACTTTTATCTGTTCAACATACTAATAAAAAATGAATGAATAAAGAATACACATAACATTCAACAATTAAAATCTAGTTGACGTGCTTATTCTTTTGTCTTGTTAATGCGTCTTCGAATCACGAGTTCTTATCTTCTTCTTTTACGATATTAGGCCATGAGTTTTTTTGTTTACTCTTAACAACGACCATCCAATTAATCCAACAACAAAGCCTAATGATCAAATCGAATATACTATATTTCAGGTATCAAAATGATGAAATATAGGAGGAAGCCCCTCTTGATACCTTTGTGTAACGTTTTATTTGATTTCATTCTGATGTCAAGTGTCCCATTAGTCTATGTGGTTACGTGTTTATGATAACTTTTTTCAATCACTTGAATCGTGAAATTTGATCCATGGAAGAAGGAAGGAGAAAAAGAAGAAGATAAATACACATTTATATATCATTTATACAATATTGATACATTGCATAACTTTTATACAATATCAATACATTATATCAATATACGTTTATAAACTTTTACACTATCTATATAATATTGATACACATTTATACACCATTGATACAATATTAACACATTGCATAACTTTTATGCAATATCAATATATTACATAGATACACGTTTATACACTATTTATACAATATTAATACATGTTTATACACCATTTATACAATATCGATACATGTTTATACATTATTTATACAATATCAATACATTACATAAATATTTATACAAATATCGATAAATTACATATACATTAAATATATACATTACATATACAACGATAATTTTTGATGAAGATTGTTTTTGCCAACTGTATGGAAGGGGTAGAAATTTGCTCCATTACGTTTTTTTTTAATTCTTTTAATGCGAGAAATACATTAAGAAGCCGTGTATATAGTAGCGACACTCACTATCAAAATACATCTATTAGCCACGATTTCTCTACCATTTAGCCACGCTAAATCGTGGCTAAAACCCGTATTTTTTTTTTTACTTCTGGCTATTTTTTATGCAAATAAATACATAACTATATTTGTTGTAAGCTAATTACTTTATTGTATATATTTGAAATTATCCCACTTAATTTTGTATAAAATTGAATAAGTCACGTCCTAGGTAGCATGATACAAATTAGTTGCCACTTGTGCACACATAGAATGCGTGTGTCTACTTGTTCAACTTTATATAAATTTAAGTGTCTACTTGTGCACTATCAAAATTGAAGAACATAGATACTAACTAAGCAAATTGAAGGACACATTTATGTATTAGCCTAAATTAGGGATGTTCATCGATTGTTTCTGTTCGATTTTGTGTATTAATGATTTGGTTTATCAATTTTTGATTTATAAACACCCTAAATCGATAATCAAACTAATAAGATATTCGTTATCGATTTTCGATCCTTAACGATTCGATTTTTGATTTAACTGATAAGAAAATGCTCCTCTATTTTTTTTTTCTGCTTTCTATTATTTTCGTTTGCTCATATATACACTATCTTTGTGCATAAAAATTAACACGAATTACAAGTAAAAGAAAATTCAAATAAGTTATTGCTAAAACATAATTATTTTTTTAGTTAAGTAGCAAACCTAGACACAATGCCACTATGACAATCTCTTAAAAAGAAAAATAAGGTAAGTTCATAAATCACGTTGATGAGTAGAACCCCAACAAATCAATGACTTCAAAAGAAAAACAACAGCACCAAGACAATGATTAAAGAATGTAAAAGAAAATTGTGTGTGTATCTATATAATCTAAGGTCACTATTATATAATTAGAGATAAAAAATAATTTCATTATAATCTTATTGGGTTATCGATTTGACAGATTTGGCTCCTCTCCATTTCTCTTATCTTCATTTTCCCCAGGTTCCTACTTAGATATGTGACACCTATGTTACTTAAATATCAAAGGTCTAGATTAATTAGTTTTTTTTACCAAAGAAGTATAGTGATTAACCATGATTAAAAGAAGAGATCTTGATATTTAATTTTTCTAATTTTGGTAAGAAAAATTCATTTTTCAAATTTTTGAGAACGAATGGAATTACTTAAATTAAACAACATTAAACTTTTGATATAAAATGATTTCTTCCATAGTTTTACTACAATGAGTTACGGTAAAGATCTGAAAATATTTTTCTTTTTTAAAAAAATCTATAAAATTATTTTATATTTCTTTGATATTTTATGGCAAAGTAATTTTCAATACTTTTTATTTAATATCTAAATGGTAAAAAATTTATTTTATAATTTACAATATTTTTGCTCCGTAAAATAACTTATTTAAATGTTGATTTGAATTGATAGAAATTTAGTCTACAAAGAAATTGTAACACCCCGTACGTTTCTAAGTTTAGCTGATAACCGTAACATATGGGGAAAATAAAAACATGAGAGAATTGGTGAATTTTGTATTGAATTGTGGGCATTATTAAGTCTTGAATAATTGGGCCCAAAAATGAAGCCCAAATAATATAAGAAGACATGGCCCAAAAGAGGGATAGTTTTGATCCATTCTTCCAAATGTGGTCTATTTGACCAATCAATATAGCATTAAATGCTAAGTAAAAGGATAAGGGAGACATGAGGTACTATATAAGGGAAAAATCAGATTTTTATTCACTTTAACCCTCATAACATTTCTAGATTTTTCCAACAATAATTCCTTTGCTCTCAAGAACCCCAAGTCCTTCTATTGGCCAAAATCATCCATTGGTAAGTCTTGGTAAGTGTTTATTATGATAGATTAATATATTTTATGCATGGTATATGGTGTATATTGTGTTGGTTATGTTGGTGGAATATTGGGAAGTTCACATTAAGTGAAGTGTTCATGTTTGCTAAATTGAAGGGTGGTTTGTCTTGTAAACTTGACTTTGGACTTGTAGTGTTGAAGAGAGTGAACTTGGTGGAGTGAATATTGACATGTGAGATGTGCTTATGGTCTTACCTTGTTTGATTCTTGTGCATAACATTTGTAATGGTTATTGGGAAATCGATTGTGGTTTTGGTGTCGTATTGGCCGTGAAATGTGGTTTTGGGTGTCGTTATGTGTGTTGTGAGGCCATGGCTGATTGTTGATGTTTAATATGATCAAGATTCAAGAATATGTTCAAATATGTTTGATTGTGATCATGGACCATTCATGGCATTAAAATACCCCAAAAAAATCATTTCGGACCAAAACGGGCATCCGCCCCCGCAGATGAGGGTATCTGCATCGCAGAAGGCCCTGGAATTTTCCAGGAGCCTTCTGCGCGCGCATGTCAGCCACCTGCGTGCGCAGGTGGCAACGCAAGTCACCTCCAAAATTCGTTTTGTGTTTTTCCGTCACTAGTTGATCCCCGAAAGCCCCGATACCCTTTTGGGATGTAATTATCAACTTGTGATGACGTTTTAATGACTTTAAAGTATCGTATGGAGGTGTGTTAGACTATGTTAAGTATGGATGGTTGTTTATGTGTTGTTATGAAGGAATAACTATGACGGAATTACAAAGGGAAAGACGTAAAGGGTAAGTATGGTGTGAAATGCTTTTGGTGTATGATCTTTTGGTCAATGTGGGTGATGTTATGGTGTTGTTGATATGTAAATGATTGGACTGTATGGTGAGGGGGTGACATGACATTATATGGTAGCCACAAAGTTCATTGTCGTCTTGTACGCCTATATAGTGGCTAGTTGCTAATGTAAGTTCCGTTATGAACTTGTATTGTAGAGTAAGACGTAAGAAAGAAGCGGGACTATTGTGTTCATACATAGGCTTGCGTATTCATACTTGGAAGTAAAGGTATGTAAGGTTACCTTGTCCCATAGTACTCATATTTATGTTACACTTGTCCTATCCCGAAATGTGCTAAGGTATTCCATATCCGGTTAGCAATGGTCATTGTTATACATTTCCTACTCATTGATCAATTGTAAGTATCATGTCCTATAATCATGGTAAATGTCCCAAAGTTCCAATAGTGATTATACTTATGTCCCTTGTTCATGGATTCTTGTCCAATGGTTCCAATAGTGTCAAGGTGCTAGTAATGTTATATTTCTCATGATGTTTATTCACATATCTCTCACTCATTGGTTAATGATTCAAAGCTTCCAACAATGTTATGTTCCAAAGTTCAAGTGATGTTATGACTATCAAAGTATCAATCTCAAAGTAATGAACAAAGTAATGCCTATGTGGTCAATGATCAAGTACGGGTGGCAAGTCTAGGGGCGTAAGCCTAGCTCGACTCGATCCCGAGGTATGGATTTATGGGTGGCAGGTCTAGGGGCATAAGCCTAGCTCGACCCGATCCCGATGCATTGATGTATGGGTGGCAAGTCTAGGGGCATAAGCCTAGCTCGACTCGATCCCAACATGATGATATGATAAGAAAAGACCCACTGATCAGTAGGGGCCCGGGTACATTATGACACATGTAATGACAAGTGAGTATTGAATGTAAAGAAAGTAATAAAAGTAATGTAAGCAATCCACATGGTTCCCAAAATGCAACATAGTGACTTACTCACAGTGATTAGTTACTTGTATTTGAGTTCATTGAAATATTCATGTGTTGTACAGTTTCATCTGAGCCTTGCATACTCAGTACTTATTTCGTACTGACCCCTCTTGGGGAATTTACCTTACTTGCTGCAGGCGCAGGTACCAGTAGGCCTCCCCAGTAGATTGCCAGTGTTAGCGGTTCTTTGGTGAGCTCCAGCTAATTCGGGGCTTCTCCGAGTCAGAGTGTATATATGTTTTGGTGATGTACATATTGTGTAAAGTGGGGACTTGTCCCGACTTATGGTTCCTTTTGGTCAATGCTCTTGTTAGAGGCTTTTGTAGACGGATGTGGGTGTATCAATCTAAAAGGCATGTGTTGTTTTGACTGGATGGCCTCAACGGCCAAGTTTCATATGTATGTATAAATATGTCCCATGTTTTCCTTTATTCGTTTTTCATGTTCTTACGTAATGGTGGTTATGATTATGATATGCATATGATTGAACATATGCAAAGGTTGGTTCTCTCGGGCCTTATCGGCTACGGGTGCCAATCATGTCTCGATGGGATTCGGGGCCTGAAAGAAATTTTAAAAAAAATTATGAATGGAAAAACGAGTTATGTATAAATAATGAAAATCATTATTGTGGTGCTAAAAAATTATGATATATATTTTTTTAAAAGCTAAAATGGGATAAAGTTAAATGACAATAGTATATATCCTTTTAATCATGATTAAGGCACTTGATTACTTAAAAATCTATTTTATTGATATTTAAATAAGACAAGTGTCATATATCTAAGGAGGAACTTGAGGAAAATGGAGATAAGAGAAATGGAGAGGACCTGGATCCTCGATTTGACCATTAACCAAAATTTTAGAATCTGAATCGAATCTATAGCTCAATTAAATTTTTTTATAAAATTATTTAAAAATTATTAACCTAATAACCTGCTATCAATAAATCAATACTTCCTCCATCATAATTTATGTGACATAATTTCATCAGACACAGAGTTTAAGAAATATGAGAAGATTTTATTATTTTTACTAATATACTTTTATTAATGTTATTTTAGTGCTACTTTTTGGTTGACTTTTCTTGTTAAATGTGACCCAATGAGGATAAAATGAGAATTGTGCCGTTAAATAGTTTTCAAATAAGGTAGGATGTCATTTTTTTTGGGACGAACTAAAAAGAAAAATATGTCATATAAATTGGAATCATTGTTTTAAAAGGTAGTTTTGAGACTCGCCCCGAGGCGAGGCACTGCCAAAATTTCTTGGGATTTAAATATGGGATTTAATTCTGTGAGACTTATGCTCCACTTCATGATATGTAAAATATTTTGTTTTATGCCCCGCCTTTTAAAATACTGATTAAAACGTAGGGGGTAACATTTTTTTAAATTCGAGGGAGTAACATTTTTTTAAATTCGATTTACTAGTTAAATTGATTTCTTCACACCATTAGCCTAAATAAAATACTCCCTCCATTTAAAAAAGAATAACCTAGTTTGATTTGATATGGAGTTTAAAAAAATAAAAAAGTTTTTTGAATCATGTGGTTATAAATTACAGCTGTATCAAATGTATCAAAATATTCTTTAATCTTGTGGTTTTAAATATGTCATGTGGAAAGTTGAAATTAAAGTACCACCAAAAAGAAAAAATTATTTTTTTTGAAATAGATTTAAAAAAAAGTAGGTTATTTTTTTTTAAACAAAATGAGTATTTTTTTTTTAGTCGACCAGCAACCATCCCTATTATGGATAAAGATAAGTATGCCACGCACTCCGACATAGAAATACTACCTGTCAACACAACGCGAACGCATCAACTGTGTGCTGCATCCCAGTCTTCAGCATTCCACCTTATCCACCCATACATATAGTCAAAAAACAGCTGCCACGCCCACCACAAACGTCGACAATCTAGTAATACTACTACTACTTTTCTAGAATCCCTTTCCTTTCTCCTCCCCAAAACCCTCCATAAATAACAAAATCAGCTAGACAAACCATAAGTTGAAAAACAAAAACAAAATATCAACAATGTCAAACCTTGAAGAAAATGAAGACTTATTTGATCGACTACCAGATTCAATTATCCTAACAATCTTCGACAAACTTCAAGATGCCAAATCCCTCTGCATTATCTCATCACTTTCCAAACGTTTTTACTTCCTTACAACTCAAACACACCACATTTCCCTCACAATTCCATCCCACAATAATAATCCCAACAAAAATCAACTCACTCATTTTCTAAACAAACTTTTACTTAAACCATTTCAGTTTGTCCTTAGACAAATCAATAAATGGAACCCTATTTGTATGCCTGTTTCTTATAATACCCGAAAAGAAGATAGATGCACTTATTGTTTTACTTGTACTTGTACTTGCACTTGTACTTGTACTTGTACTGCCGAAATTCTGCGGAATTTCAGCGAGATCAAGGAGCTCGAAATTCGACTTCCATCTCCTCCTTGTGATTCATTGTTGAAATGGAAAGCGGAGTTTGGTTGTCAGTTGAAGAATTGCTTTATCGTTGGTGGCACATCATTTTCACCTGTTCGTAATGATAATAATAATGATGATCACGACGAGGATGCTTTTGAAAATGTTCCAATTACGCAACAACGAGGTGATTTGATGGAGTTGCAAAGGATGACGAACGAAGACTTGAAACTGCGTATTGTTTGGATAATCTCGTCATTATTAGCAGCGTCAGCGCGATATAGTTTGTTAGAAGAAACGATTAAGGAAAAGAGGACGATAAACAATGTAGTGATCACGGATGATATTGGTCAAGGAAAATGTTGTATGAATAAGGAGCAAGTAGAGGAAATGAGGAGGAATATAGGGGTGTTTTCGTCGAAAATGCCGGCGTTGAAGGTGAAAATGTGGTATGTACCGGAACTAGAGGTGGTTGGGGAAGGATGTGTGATGAAAGGGGCGACGTTGGTGGTGGTAAAGCCGGTGGAGGAGTGGAGTAAGGCGGATGATGGCGGAGATTTGGTGGCGAAAGGGTTTGGTTTTACCGGAGAGGGGAAAGAGGGGAAAGTGTTTGATGAAATTGCAAGAAAGTTGGTGAAGTTGGAAAGGAGTTACTCTCTTGAAATGAATTCCTTTTGATTCTTAATATTGAGGTTGATGGTTGATTTTTGGGCGATTATGAATTTTTTGAGCAAGTAAAAATATTGTTGTAATTTATGAAGGGACTTGTAAATATTTGCTTCACTTTTTGTTGCCAAGTTTTTGTGATTATTTTATGATAAGTTGGTTAAAATGATGAAGTTGGAATGTGAAGATCATGGAAGTCATTATCCTTTCTTTTCAATTTATATTTATGTGACATTACTTGATTTGACAAGTAAGCACTCTAGCTTTGAGTATGCATGTTTACCTCAATTTGATCTCAACTATCGACTACACGCCAATTCATTCTCACCGTGTCTCATGGACATCGGATGCTGAAGTGACACATAAATTTTAGAGGCGGCTAAATGATCATTTTGTAAGTTGGAATGTTCAACGGATACAAGGGAGATGAGTTGAGGTGTCTGGACATCCCTACTCAAAGTTGGAGTGCTTATTTGCCAATTGAGTTCAGGTTTGAGTGTTATTATATTATGTTTTTAATTTATGTGGTACCGTTTACTTATACAAGTTCAAGAAAGGAAGAGTTTTAAAAATTTATGATCTAAAACAATTCTTGGCCATTTATGTCACTATAAATTATTTTATTGAAGGTAAAAGAGGAGATTTAAAGTTAAGTTATTTTTGATTATAAAAAGATAAGACATTCGTTTTGGAATGGATTAAAAAGAAAAGTGTGTCACATAGGATGGGTATTATTAGTGTCTTTTTGATTGTTCTTTTGTTCTGAACTTCCCCTTGGTGCAATATGTAGGAAAATGTAGGCTTCCTTTTCCTTTGTAACTAGCCTCTGCCAGCAGCTTCATATAGAAAGCATCAAGCTTACTATTTATGCTCCTTGTAATTTGCAGTGCTTGGACCTCTTCAAACTTGTCACCACGATAATACAACCGGGGCAGACTTCTTGTATTATTCAGATTGTAAGTAACGCTGCCCTTTTAGGGTGTGTTTGGTACGGAGTTCATACCAAACACACCTTTGATTTTTGAATTCATGGATTGTTAGTAAATTGTTATCATTATGCGGTTAAATAGTTTCTCTGCATATCAATTCGACGGTGTTTCAGTCGTGAAAAAAGGATGTCTGCTATATTTTGATATGTATTCTTTGAAGAACATCAACTAGTTCAGTCAGCTACATCTCAATGTCATGTTAGTTTAGAATTAGCTTGAATCATTTGTATTTGCTCCATTCTGTTTAGGTCTCTTTCATTACACATTAAAAGAGTTATCTAAATTAGAGGCTCTCTAAATTTCACAATTTTGATTACAGGAACATACAAGTTAACCAAATAAAGAAAGTCTTCTAACAAACTTTGGACCTAATGTAACACTCCCTCCGTCCTAATTGATGTAACACACTTTCTTTTTTAATTTGTTCCGAAAAGAATGTCATCTTTCAATAATTTGAAACAATTTAACGTTAAAATTTCCTTTTTAGCCCTAATAAATTGATTTATAGTCACACAAATGTATGATGTTTGTTTTTAGACCACAAATTTCAAAAATCTTGATTTCTTTGTTAACTTTTGTGTCAAATCAAACGGTTCCACATAAATTGGAACGAAGGGAGTGACAACTACTTGAGATTGCATATATTCTTCTTTTTCACCATTATGTTCTATTGGGTTGAATTTAAAACAAAAGCTCTTGTTATTCCTATTCTAATACAGTAGTCCTTTTCCAATTTATGAATTAGTTTATTAAAGATTGCTAATAGGATACTCCTTTTATTAATGTTTCTCTTGATTTGAGTAGAAAATTGAGCGCCTATTTTAAAATTAAGGCAAGTTTCAAGCTGGCATAGTTTGTCAGTCTTGTATACAATTCTACTACTCCAGTTTGAGTAAAAGATTTCTTCAAGTATGTTGCACATAAAACCAGGGCTTGGTAGAACAAGTTTAATTCCATAATCACCTTTCAAGGTCTCCAAAGTGGTAAGTTTACTACGTACGTAGCCCTTTAAGAGAGTAACAGACTCTCACCATGGGGAATTGTTCTGCCATCCATTTGGCGATTTTGAATTAACCCATAAAATACTTTCTTAATCCTTCATATTGATAAGCATTCCCACCTACATTTCTTTCATGTTTTTGTCGGTTATTAGTATGTTTATGAAAGTTATTTGGTGCAGGCCGGCTGAATAATTTATCATTTACCAACTGCCAAAGGGAAGGAAACACAGAAAAGCCAGCAAGTCTATGATATTTTGCCTTATCATTCATGGCTGGATCATGACCTTCAAACACTTAAAGAGGTGTCGAAGCCCAAGTGGGGAACTCTCCAAGTTCACATCATGACATACCATAAAGGCATGGTTTCCCTAGGCCGCAATTGCTATAGCCATGTGACGGATCATATCAGCATTTTGACATAATTTTTGCCTGAAACCCGCCACAGTAAGAAATGATCTTTCAATGTTTCTAATAGATGATACACCCTCTTTATTGCTTCTTCTAAATTTTTAATTTCCAAAAAGATGCCAAGCCCCATTCCGAATCGAAGTAATTCTTCAGTTTGGATATTACTGTTGTCCTCGAACAAGGAACAAAGCAAAAAAAGGTACCTGATTTCATCACTTTCCAATTGATCATAGCTTAGCTTCAGAGGTTGATACACATTTTTAGTCACCCTTGGGATATTCACCGGTGCTGATCTTTGTAATTGTACAAGGGCATCCTCCCATGAGGGCTTGCTTTTACGCTTTAGCACTCCTGCAACTGTAATAATTGAAAGCGACAAACCTTTGCACTCTTTTGCTATGTGAAGAAGCAAAGAACATCAATTGAGTCACCGGATTTCTGCCTAAAAAGAATCCATCTCAGAGACGCACTGTGAACGTCACCTTGCACATATGGTTGTGGTTTCTACCACTGGGAATTCCAAGTTTCTTTAGATCAAGAGCCTCCTAAATATCACCCTCCAGAATTAAAGACACTGTTCTGCCCCATTGAAATTGAATGTAGTTGATCTCCACGACTCTACAAATTGTCCCCTTATAAAGTCAGACCGATTCTCCCTTAAGGTTGTTTGATGAGGTTGTCATGACAATCGTCAGTCACTAAACAGACTTGAAAAGAATCCAGAGTGATATTTCAAGAGTGATATTACAGGAGGAATCGAAAAGGTTGTTTGCTGAGGTTGTCATGACAACTTTCAGTCAGGAAACAGACTTATCCAACTTATCCAAAGTGATATATTGCACTGCAGGAGGAATCAGTCCAACTTAATAAGGGGAAAATTTGTGGAGTCGTGGAGATCAGCTGCATGAAGGTTAATGGGTCAGGACAGTGTCTTTGTAATTCTGGGTGATATTTGGGAGGCTCTTGATCTAAAGAGACTTGGAATTCCCAGTGGTAGCAACTACAATCATAGGTGCAAGGTGACGTTCACAATGCGTCTTTGAGATGGACTCTTTTTGGGCAGAAATCCGGTGACTCAGTTGATGTTCTCTGCTTCTTCACCTAGCAAAAGAGTGCAAAGGTTTGCCGCTTTCAATTATTACAGTTGCAGGAGTGCTAAAGCGTAAAAGCAAGCCCTCATGGGAGGATGCCCTTGTACAATTACAAAGATCAGCACCAGTGAATATCCCAGGAGTGACTAAATATGTGTATCAACCTCTGAAGCTAAGCTATGATCAATTGGAAAGTGATGAAATCAGGTACCCTTCTTTTCTTTGTTCCTTGGTTGAGGACAATAGTAATATCTAGACTGAAGAATTACTTAGATCCAGAATGGGGCTTGGCATCTTTTTGGAAATTAAAAATTTAGAAGCAGCAGTAAAGAGGGTGTATCATCTGTTAGAAACATTGAAAGATCGTTTCTTACTGTTGCGGGTTCCGGGCGAAAATTATGTCAAAATGCATGATGTTATCCATCACATGGCTATATCATTTGCGGCTTAGGGAAAGAATGTCTGGTAAGTCATGATGTCAACTTGGAAGAGTTTCTAAGAACTTCTTACGAATGTTACAGTCACATCTCATTTGTGCACGGAATTTGATGGGCTTTGTAAACCAATATCCTGCCCAAGTCTTAAGTTTGTAATGTTAAAACTATTTGAAGAGCCATTCAAATCACAGGATGCTTTTTCTGTTGGAATGAGTAAACTCAATGTCTTTAAGTGTGAGGGGAACAAATCTGGGCACTCCATGCCGCTTTCCCGGCATCGGTTAAGTTGTTGTCGAATCTGAGGATGCTATTTCTGATTGATTTAGAATTAAGTGACATATCTATTATTGGTGAACTTATCAATTTAGAAATCCTCAACATTAGAGATTCTCTCTTAGAAGTGCTGCCAGTGTTGATGGGGAAATTGACCAATCTAATTATGTTGAGGGTGGTGGGATGAGCAAGTATTACTTAAAAGGATTTCACCAGGGGTCTTATCAAGATTCAAGAAGAGTTCGATTAGAGGAATTATATATGGTGGAAGTTGACAGTGTAGTTACTCCATTTTGAGGGAGCTGGAATCCTAATTGAAATTGACTGCCCTAACATGAATCGAATATTCTAGAGTAGTGATTCACAGTAACTTGGGCCTTTCCTTCAAGTTGACATGGTACGCTCTAAAAGTGGGCCAGAGTCCCATTTACTTCTAGGTATTTATGACAGGATTATGGATCTCCAGGTCACTGAGACCACTCCATCGGGTGCTTGGATCAGCCATATGTTGAGGAAGAGCAATCCTGTACTCATATGCAGAAAAGGCTCCAAGAAGTGCTGATCGAGTTGCTGCTGAATAGATTTCAGAACTTGAAAATCTTCGCCTTGGGTGATTGTGAATCTGTAGAGCATCTTCTCGATACAGATCTTGATTTTGTTGCAGCCTCAGGAAATGTTGTTTTCCCTTTGTTGGAATCTTTGGGACTCCTTTCCCTTTGGAATGTCAAACAGATATGCTGTGCTCCACTTCCATCAGAGTTGTTTGTGAAACTTGGATGGCTTGTTATAGGTTATCTGTCCTCATTGACACACTTGTCAAAAATATACTGTCCGGATAATATCCCATTCCCCCAACTGGAAGACTGGACGTGCATCACTGTGGTAGTCTACAGCATCTTTTTTCTCTATCTTTGGCTGTAAGTTCGTTAAAACATATAAACGTGACAGTAGCTTGCTCTTACGATGAGGAACAGGAGATTTCTCTGGGGACACACACCGGACCAGAACTGAAGATGGTCCAAGTTAATGGCACCTTCTACATATGTCAGAAGGCAACTCTATCAGAGGCTCAAATCTTTTTTCGATGAATAGGTACCTTTTACATATGACATATCATGATACTTTTCTTTTTCGGTTTTTAATTTTTGACTTTCCATATCTCCCTTTCAAGTTTTAATTGCTGTCAACATGAAATTTATTGAGTTTTGATCCTTACTAATAAATGCAACGCCTTTTGGCTTTTGCAGGTTTCTTGTCCCAGCCTGGAATGGCTAAGACTCGAGTATGCCGAGAGCATAACTGCTCGATGCTCTCACAAACTTCCAACTGGCTGCGTCAGCAAACATGTTGGTAATATGGAATTCTGAGAAATTGAGTAACTTGATGTCTCCATTAGTGGCCCGTGGTGTTCTTGATCTCCAAATACTAGAGATAAGACACTCTTCATCAATGGAAGAAGTGATCACAGAAGAGTAACTAGGAGAGGAAATGGCTAATGAGTCCTTATTTCTCTGGTTGGAAAAGCTGAAACTTTTTCAAATACTAAGGTTGGGGCATTTCTTTTAAAAGGAGCTTTCTCTAGAATTTCCATTTCAAGATTAATCAGTGCCCTGAAATGAGGACTTCTGTCCAGCTGGGATCTGTGAGTACACCGAGTCTGGAAATGTCGACAGTGAAATGACCGAGCAAACATGTTGAGGTACATGATGATCTGAATAAAACGATACATCAGCTCTTCAATTCTAAGGTTTGCCTTTGTGCCACTGTTCAATTAACTATATTTGTCGCATGCATTAATACACCCCTGCTCAAGTGCTCTCTATTTGTTTTAGCTACTCTGTAAAAAGTACTATGTATTCAGATACAACTGTCTGTTTTTCAGTTGAAGGAAAAGGCTTTTAGCATCAAGTGCCTTGAAACTTCTCAAGTCCTTTCATGTGCCAAGTTGATAATGGAGCTTCCATGTTAGGTCTTTGGAAAAGCAAACAACTGTTATTAGTTCCGGAAAACAAAAGACAATTAAAACATTTAACTGATGCAAAAAAGACCTACAGTATAGAAATTGTTTAGTTATAGAAAATTATCAATTACAATATGTTGGATTATGTAATTTTCTAAAACTTAACGACTTCTATTCTGTAATTTGTTTTTCTTCCCTTTGTTAGTTGTCTTTTGTCATAATATAAACATTATGATTCTTCTTAAATTTTCTAATGTAGAACTAATACGGTGGCAAAGCGCTAATGTTGCGAGGCACATATCATAATCCGTTGCCAAAAATTTGACCTTTCCATCATTTGTATCTTCTAAGCAATTCACACATAATTCAGGTACTTTGATGCGATAAACAACAGTTCAGTAACTTTACAGTCAATGGATAAAATTGTCATTTTAATGCGAAAATAGATAGTTTTGTGACTTCACTGTTACTGTGGGTAGAATTCACTGACCGTACATTGAAATTTACCCTATATTAGAGCCCTGTATGGTGAAACTTTTTTTCAGTTTGTACTGGGGAGTAATTTTATGAATTAAAAAAAAAAACGTTAATTTTAATTCCAACTTTCTATTTACTACTTAGTTTTCCACTTCTTGTTACGTTATGATGTAAGAAGAGGTGGTCCATTTATCTATTTGCAGGTTACTTTTCCCAGCCTGAAAAATCTAGAACTCCGTAACAACCTATTTTTAACTGGCTACTTCTGCAACCTGGAAATAGTTGATATGTAGGGGTGTGGCAAGTTGATAAACTTGATGTCTCCCTTAGTGGACGGAGGTGTTCTGAGTCTGCAAATACTTGAAGAAATGACTAACGACTTCATATTTCCCCAGTTGGAAAAGCTGGAGCTGTACGAGCTACCAAAACTGAGGCACTTCGTCCCTGACGAAGCATGCTCTAGAATTTCCATTTCTTAGAGAAGTGGAGATAATTAGCTGCCCTAAAATGAAGACATTTGTCCAGTTGGCATCTGTAATGATCTTGCCTCCCCCCCCCCCCCACACACACAAATGGCCAACACAGCTAGAACACCACCATCAGTACCACAGTAGTCCAGTTTATCATGCATCACAGCTGCCAATCAAACTAACTGTGAAGTCGCAACTTCGTAATTCAAAAGGCACAATTTTCCATGTTGAAGCATGACCATGATCTATATGGTAATCAAGATGCATCGACTCCTGCTCCATCTTACACCATCACAACTTCTGCATCAAAAGTTGGAATCATTCGATACATTGGAAGGAGTTCTTTAATAGCACAATACTTCCTCACAACATCCTAGCACCCAGCATATGGAATTAGTATATGCTTTGGGCAGTGCCGGCTTCAAGGTGAAGCCTCTCAAGCAAAGGCTTTAGGCTACTAGTTTTTCGGGGGCTCATTTTTTAGCAATTAGAGATTTATAGTCAGATTTTTTTAAAGAAAATATTGAGTATTTTTGAATATTTTCTCCATATCCAATTAATGTCCGTTAGCCTAAAATATTATCACTTTAAAAATTTAAGAATAAAGTTGACAAATATTTCCAACTTTATCATTAATATTAAAGAAGATTTTTGTCTAATACTGCTTAATTAACTATAGCTCGTATTTTAAATTTTGCTTAATGAATGTGAAAGAATTAAAACAAGAGTTAAAGTGAGATGGAGGGAGTAGAAGAAATATTTTCAATTGGATAAAATGATTTTATTATTTTTCAAATGCATATATTGCTTATAGAATTTCTATATCAATTATCAAAACTTACAAACGTTTTTTAAGATTAAAATTGATAAAAATCTTACTTAAGGTCAACAACGTCTCAAGAGAAATTGGATGGATCAATATACTATCAATTGAAATGGAATTATTGGGAGAAATCAATATAAAATAAATTTAGTCGTTACTTTGCATAAAAAAAAAGCTATAAAACTAGACTTCAAATAAAATAAATATATACTCCCTCCGTCTCAAAATAGTTAGTATATTTGCTAAAAAAATTTATCTCAAAATAGTTGGTATGTTTAACAGGTCAAAAGATAACTTAACTATTTATTTTCAACTCTGCCCTTAGTAATAATTATTCTAGAATTAAGAGGCATGTAAATACTTGAAGATTAAAGAATTAATAAGGGATATTAGTCAAATTACACTCCTAATTAATTTTTCTTTTAAGAGTTATGCAAACTCTATAAATGCCAATTATTTTGACATAGAGAGAGTAATATATAATTTTTTTTTTCGAAGAAATAAAATTAAAGCCTCGTTTTAAAATTCCGCTTTAGTCCACCAAGTATGTTGAGGCACCGCTGGATTTGGGTAGACGTGAATGACATATCATTTCTTTAAATTTGCTTACATAATACTAGCTCTATAAACAATAGAAAAGAAGTGGAACAAACAAATAGAGAGCACTTATACATGCCTAGTTTCTTTTATAGGACAAGCCCGGAAGGGAGCAGCTATAACTAAAGATTAAGTTGCTCGGACTCTTCAAAAATGTTGTTGAATCTGTGTCGGATTCTCCAAAAATGTACTATTTTTGAAGGTTTTGACACGCATTCCATGACAGTTCTGAAGAGTCCGAGCAACATAGACTATGTCCTCTTATCCCGCGTTACTCCTCCCAGCTCTCGTGCTGCACGTGTCTCCTCTGCTATGTCACTTGGCATTGTTAACTTCTCCTTGATGGAATCTGTTAAGAGTCCCCATTGCACTATAGATATTCTTTTTTGCCGCACTTCCCCTGTTCAACATCCAAAATAAAATGGACTTGGTAATACTCCATCCGTACCATTTTAGTTGGACACATTTCTTTTTATACGGTGATTAAGAAATCATAAATGGAGTGATAATTTTTACTATTTTACCTTTTACCCATATTAATGATATTTATTAGGCATGAGAATGAATATTGGAATTGTAATTAATTATACGGGTAAAATGGAAAAAAATTAATTAATTTTATCTTGATTTAGTAAGTAATTAATTAATATAAAATATTTATTTTTAGTAAGATAATCAACTAAAATGAAACGGAGAGAGTATGATTTCAAGACTAGCAACACAAATGATTAGAGCCGAAATGGTTGCATATAAGTCCAAAAATCTATACATGTTTATTCGTGTTAATTTAGAGACACATTTAACACCCGAGGTCTTTGTATATTTACATTAACATAGTAACCGGACATAAGGAAAATAGTGTCACCTAGCAGCTGCTGTTTCTCTATCTGCCTCAGCTCTCTGTCTAGCCTCATCCTGGATTCCTTCTTCTTTGACCTTATGGAAATGGTCAATGCACACAGGAACCAAGGAGGCTTTTCCGTCATTTCTGCCTAAGTTGCTCGGACTCGGGTGCGGGTGTCCGATACGGGTGCGGTTCTGGAGGTTTTTTTCTTCATGATCTTAATTTTAAGATTCAGGGATATGGATGCTACGGGCGTGGGGATTCGGCTAAAAATAATTCAAATATCTAAAAATTAGATTTATAAATACTGATCAAGAGGAGAATCTATATAATCGGGAAATCTATATGCTCATAGATACTCTCTCCGTTTTTAAATACTCGTCACATTTTTTATTTACACACCCTTTAACAAAAGCATTAGCTATTTCCTCTGTTCAACAATACTTGTTTAGTTTGAAAAATCAATGAATAATTTACATATTTCTACCTATTTTACCCTTGCTTTAAGTATTATTCATTACTCAATGCATTTTCTAAAAAAATAAATTTCTGAAATTCAAAGGAGAATCAGTGTTTTAAATGGCAGTGCTGAAACTCGCTCTGGAACGAGGCACTGGTAAAACGTCCCGGGACTTAGGCTTGAGACGTAGTTCTGTGAGGCTTACGCCCTAAGCACCAGACTGTACGCCTTAAACACACTATACGCCTTAAACATGGCTAACGCCTAGCGCTCGGGGCTCGCCTAATAGTTCTTACACAAATTGTGTCAAATTTCTTAGTCAATACTATTGATCCTCATAATTCTTTACTAAATGAATGATACTTAACAGTTTTAAATTAAGAGTAACTAGCTTATTTACTAGTTGAGAACATTTGAGGGTGAGTGTGACTTAACACTTCTGTTTAAAATACATATTCGGATTTTACATCTTCACTTGTCATTGGTCTTTATGTTTTTGTCCTATATTTCAAATTCAAGGTAAGGTGCCTTGGTGTATGCTTTTTGCGGATGATGTAGTCTTGATTGATGAGACCCGTGGTGGAGTTAATGATAAGTTGGAGGTTTGGAGGAAAACCCTAGAGTCTAAGGGATTTAGGTTGAGTAGGTCCAAGACGGAGTACTTGGAGTGTAAGTTCAGCGAGACGTCGTATGAGGTTGAGGTGGTTATAAAGCTTGGTACGCAGGCCATCCTAAAGAGAGATAGTTTCAAGTATCTTGGGTCTATGATTCAGGGAAATGGAGAGATTGACGAGGATGTCACTCACCGGATTGGGGTAGGATGGATGAAATGGAGGCTCGCGTCTGGAATCTTGTGTGATAAGAAGGTGTCTCCTAAACTAAAAGGCAAGTTCTACAGAGTAGTGGTTAGACCGGCTTTGTTATATGGTGCGGAGTGTTGGCCAGTCAAGAAAGCTTACATCCAAAAGATGAAGGTGACGGAGATGAGAATGCTGTGGTGGATGTGTGGGTGTACTAGGAAGGATAGGATTAGGAATGAGATTATTCGAGATAAAGTGGGAGTAGCGTCGGTGGAAGCCAAGATGCGAGAAGTGAGGTTGAGATGGTTTGGGCATGTGTTGAGGAGGGACACGGATGCCCCAGTGCGGAGGTGTGAGATGTTGGCTAGGGATGGATTCAGGCGAGGAAGGGGTGGACCGAAGAAATATTGGAGGGAGCTGATTAGACATGATATGGAGCAGCTTCAGCTTACCGAGGACATGACCCTAGATAGGAAGGTGTGGAGGAGGCGGATTAGGGTAGCAGGTTAGTAGGAAGGGGGCGTCATTGTTAGTAGATAGGAGAATTTTGTTTTCATTAGTGGTGCTTGTAGCTAGAGTATTTGTATTATTTCAAAGTGTGTTATTATTTGTTGTAGTACTTGGTGGGTCCTGCTTATATTATTATTAGGTGTGGTTATACATATCGTTTCTTGTCCCTATACTATTTCTTTTCTACACTGCTGTATCTTGAGCCGGGGGTCTTTCAAAAACAGCCTCTCTATCTCACATCTGAGATAGTGGTATGGACTGCGTACACCTACCCTCCCCAGACCCCATATGGTGGGAATATACTGGGTATGTTGTTGTTGTTGTTGTTTCATGAAAGAAAAATGCTTTAGTAATAATATTAATAGCTTATTGATTGTTTCTTTTTTAGGAGGTAAATTGCATAGTATGATAGTCATATATTTTGAAAATTATGATTCTTTTATTGTTTGAAAGTTAAGATGTTAGAGTTAATTTGCATCTCATAATAGTTTTTATATCATTGCAGTAACATATAAAATGATGTTTAAAGTTTTATTTTTTATGTGTTTTTTAATCATCTTTTGTAATTTTTTAATAATGTATTTTTTGTATAATTTTTGTGTTATTATACTATTCTTACTATATTATAAATTAAAAATTAAAGATCCATGAGAATTACGTCTTGCCCCGTGCTGCGTAAAACGTTCGCCTTACATTCCACGCCTTATAAAATACTGAGGGGAATATAATAAAATTACTTCTATTATTTATTATTTTTTAACCTGTTTTCAAAGTCAATAATGAATAAGTATTGGTGAATGGAGGAAGTAGAGGCTAAGACTCAATTACTCTTATTTTTTTTTATTTAATATTTTTTTTGTACTATATATTTATATCTCTTCATATTTATGATTAAGTATAAAGGTGGAAAAAGTAACGCAACCACAGGGGCCCGCCCCGCGAGGCCAGAGTGGGCTCAGCGGTCAGCCTCCATTCGAATTATGTTAGGGGGTCTTTCGCTTTTGCCAGATCTAGAGAGATACTACAAGTCCTCCGTCCCAGATTCCATCGCCGCGGCCATCTGGTTCACCGGTACTACCAAAAAGTCTCATGCTTATGAATATGTATTAATTTTTTAACATGATAAGTATTATAGAATATCTAATTTTAGTAAGGATGACAAGTATTTAAGTAGTAGTAAAATTTAAGCAATTACTGTAAAACAAAAGAAAAAGCAATGTTGACATTTGACTGCTTTAAAAAAAGGTTTATGAAAATTTGGACTACTTGAAACAGAATAAGAAATACTCTCTTGTCCAAAAATAATTTCGTTTGATCCCCAGATTTTTAAATGTAGTTATAGAAAGAAAAAGAAAAGTTTGATTCTCCCAATTATTGTAGAGAATCTCATCTTTTCTTAATTGACAATTATTTAATGACACAATTCTCATTTTATGCTAATTGGATCCCATTTAATAAAAAAGTCAATCAAAAAGTAGCACTAAAGTGACTTTAATAAGAATATATTTATAAACATAACAAAATCTTCTCTTATTTCTTAAACGCCGTATCCGGTCAAATTATGTCATATAAATTGAGATGGAGGGAGTACTATTTACCGTTAGTTCAGAGCAATGCTCTCTAGCTACTTAAAACTACCATGAACAACAATGAGAACTCACCCCTACCGCCAACAAGCTACATAGATGTTCCTAGCTACGAGATGAGGGGGTTGTCTCTTACTGTTAACCCGCCTTCAACTCTTCTTTCTTTACTCCTTTCCGCATCCAATCATAAGAAAGGCGGCTTATGCCGTTATTGCCTGGCAAATTTCCTGAACCCGTGGACATCAATTCCATGAATATTGATGACCCTTCCTCTATTCTACCAACTAAGACAAATGTCTTATCCTAAAAAACTATATTAACCAAATCTGGGAACTTAGACCAATGTATGACTCTCACCCTCCATGCAGAACATGATATGGATCTCAATGACGAAACATCAAAAGAATGTCCTCCTGATAACTTCATCAGCCTTAGAAATATTTTGTTATCGTCTCAGTCTTTGGAAGAAGAATGGTTCACTAACTTTTAAAACAACAACAAAGGAACTATATTCCTTATCGACCTAGGACACGATTTCTATCTACTAAATCCATGCTCCCTAAGAATATGCATATTGGTCTTCAGTCTTCATGAAGGGCCTTGGTTTGTCCTAAATCATTTTCTCTCAGTTCGCCAATGGGAGATGAAATTTTTAGCTTCCGAAGCAAACTTAACCTACTCTACAATTTGGAGCACAGTACCAGAACTCCCAATTGAATTCTATGATATCGAAATCTTCCAAAAGGTGGGAAGCAAATTAGGTAAAATAATAAAAATAGGAATATGATACCAAAGTTGAGCCAAAAATTGTGTTTCAGAGAAATACTTAGCAATTGAAACCAGAATTGCTATCTCGAAAGGTTTTGGAGAGACAATACACTACTTAAAGCCTCTTGGGTAATGTGGAATCAAGAGAAAAAAAAATAAAAATCAGAGTTGATCGATAGATTTCTCAAAATAAATGAAAAGGAAATGAAAAATGAAACATAAATTATGGATCAATTAAACCTTTTCGAGGACTTTCTTAAAGAATAAGTAAATGATTGGTGTCAGAATTTCTCACTAATCAGGAACAACAAGTACAAAAATGAGTAATAACCTCCAGTAGAAACTGGTACGATTCAATTAAACATTTTATTCGTTTGGGTGTCGTAGCTCTATAATTTGAATTAAGTTTATCGTTGGATGAACTGGATTGCTGATATTGATCCCAAAAAAGACAGTAGGTCCAGCTAGGCTGTGAACAACCAACCATCGTATTGTAAAAATTAGATAGGTTAAATAGAGATTCCCTAATATTCCAAAAATAGAAACTTCACGTGATGAAAAGGATACTCCTCCATATGCATCATTGACTCACTAGCCTTGAGTTATAGCAAGAATCCTTTGGTACTTAATATGTCAAAAGGTGTTAATGTATCATCAAAAGCTCCTTAATCTTGTACAGGCTATAGCTTTGTGTAAGTATAGTTGAAGAACATCATAAACTAGCCAAAAATGATAAATGCAATACCATAATGACATTGAATTGTCAATTTGTGACGATGAATAGAGACACAACACTTCTGCCCTGTCAACCACACACGTTTGAATTGCTTTATCGCGCAACAGGGTGGCTTGTGAACAAAAGCGCTTATTCATGAAAACTATATATGTAAAGTGTAGTCGCAGTTTCAAATCAATCAAAGCAAATCTGCTATAACACATAATCTAAAGAAAAGAGAATACAAATAATATACAATCCATATAGGCAGAGTTGATTAGATGGACCTGCATTTTGTCCTAAACATATATCATAGGAGTCTTTGTTTTCACATCTTATCATTTGGCAAAAAACTTTGCTCGTTGAAATACCTGGAGAAAAACTTTGCTCGTTGAAACACCAACAAGATCAGCCATCCTCCCCATGTTGTATTCTGTACTTAAAACACCGTTATCCAGCTGATTATCTGAGATCTCGTTCTCTTGCTTGTTTTTTCGTCTTTCCCTTGAAGTTCTGATGCATATTCCAAGTTCAACAAAACTTCGCCCATAGTCGGTCGGTATGCACCATTTTCAGTCAAGCATTTCTTAACAGTCTCTACAAACTTCATCCAGGATTCTAGTAATATCTTGCAGGCGATCCTAGGATCAGATATTGTTTTTGAATGTCCGGTCTGTAAACATTATCATACATTCAACAAAATTTATCGATTCTTTGGGAAGAGAGGGATCATCAATAAATACAATAACAAATAAATCCAAGAAAGATTTAAATATACCATTCATCAAACTCATGAATGTTGCCTGTATATTAGTCAATCCAAAGGACATCACTAAGAATTAGAAATGCCCATAACGAGTCCTAAAAGCTGTTTTAGGAATATCCTCAAGCCAGATCTTCAACTGGTGATACCCTGATCTGAAATCTATCTTGGAAAAAACTGAAGCACCCTACAACTGGTCAAATAAATCATCTATTCTGGGCAATGGGTACTTGTTTCGGATGGTGCATTTATTCAACTGTCGATATTTTATACATATTCTCATGCTACCATCTTTTTTCTTAACAAACAACACTGGAGCACCCCAAGGTGAAACACTAGGACGAATGAATCCCTTATCAAGCAACTCCTGCGACTGAGTCTTAAGCTCTCTCAACCCAGTTGGAGCCATCCTATAAAGAGGAATAGAGATGGGGAGAGTTCTCGGCTCCAAATCAACACAAAAGTCAATGTCCCGATCTAGAGGCATGCCGGGCAAGTCATTGGGAAATACCTCCTGAGACACTACGAGAACTAACTCAATAGAGGGGACCTCTGCACTAGCGTCCCGATACTCCCTCTGTTCCTTTTTAATTGTCATGTATACTAAAAATATTTGTCAATTTAAAAGATTAAGAGAGAATTAATTATTTTTCTCAACTTTGTCCTTAACTTTAATTATTCTAGAATTAAGAAGTACTTAAATTGACAAAGAATAAAGAATTAATAAGAGATATATTAGTCAAAGTATACTCCTAATTTTTTTTTAAGAGTTGTGCAAAACATTATCATGACAACTAAAAAGGAATGGAGGAGTAGTTATTCTTTAATATAATTTTTTCACATGGAATAGACAGTCTATTCACTCCTAGGAGCATGAGTCTTTTTTTTTTTATTTTTACAACAGTTAAAATGATGGGTTTTCTTAATAAATTATAAAATTATGGGTCAAATTTTATATTTAAAAAAAAAATTAAAATCATGATTTGGGATCTCAAATCATGGTTTTTTGAGAATTTGAGATTTTTTTTCATGATTTTAGATCATGAGATGAAGTTGCATGTCCAACACTTACTAAGAGCTTGTTTGGATTGACTTAGAACCTGTTTGGATAGGATTAAAAGCTAACCCATTTAAGAATTCTCTATTTAAGAATGCAGTTTTCACATCCATTTGATGGATTTCAAGACCATATACTGCAACTAACGCAACCAACATCCGAATGGACGTTATCCTTGTTATTGGCGACTATGTGTCAAAATAATCAAGGTCTTCTTTTTGTCTAAAGCTTTTCACAATAAGTCTTGCCTTGTATTTGTCAATAGTACCATCAACTTTCATTTTTCTTTTGAAGATCCATTTAGAACCTAAAGGTTTATTTCCTGGAGGAAGATTAACCAATTCCCAAGTATGGTTGCTCAAGATTGAATCAATCTCACTATTGACTGCCTTTTTCCAAAAGGATGAGTCAGCAGACGACATCGCTTCTTTGAATGTTTGAGGCTCATTTTTAAGAAGAAATGTTACAAAATCTGATCCTGAAGAAATTGTAATGACCTTCCTGGTCATTTCCTTCGTTTTCGTATGTTCTCAGCGTTTAGAGCTTTCCTATAACTGGCCCAAGTTATTTATGACTTGCTGGGACTGACAGTTCGGTTTTCGGGCAGTTCGTTTGAGATTATTATTTATATCGAGCGTGTTGCAAAATATTTAAATTAAATTAGAATTTGGTAAAATGATATATTTATACTACTTTATAAAAGTTCTACAATTTATTAATATTTTTAAATGGAGATAGTAAATCTAATTTTGTTAAAATGATATTTTTTATTTTATAGAGGTTTTGTTCAAAATAATTTTCTATTCATGATGGTATATTTAAAATATTATATTTATTTTACCATGAGCCTATGCAGTATCCGAATATATATATATATATATATATATATATATAGGAGAGAAAAAAAGGATAAGACCATGTGCATGTAACATTAATTAGTGTTGGACTACAAGATTGCTTTCTTTTTGGACTTTGTATGTGTGGTATACATATATATATACACTATAATATTACTTACCTTTTCTTATTTTGTCTTCTTTATGAAAAACTACATATATTCCACCATTTTAAAGCACTTTAAGCTCAACTTTAGGCATTTCTAGAGAGATTCAAGGTTAGGGGTTGGTATATTTGAGTTTGTGGACTCGTTCTCGTCGTGTCTACGGTACGTTTTCTTATTTTTACGGTAGTTTTAGTTACGGTGGTTGTTGGAATTGGTGTTGATGTTTGAGCTAGATATTGAGCTCAAATTGAGCGGTGTTAGTTGTGACTATTGGTCACGAGGTGATTTGGGACGCTGTGATGGTTTCGGTTTTGCGATTTCGCAAGTGGGCCCCACATGGACCGTTCGGATATTTTTTCAAACTAATGCAATATGGGTATCAAAATTCATGTTTTGACATGTAGTTTATTATTTTGCTAGCGTGGCAAAAATTTGAGGTCTCGCGAAAGGGGAAGACTCCTATTTAGCAAGCTTTGGCAGGCGTTTGGCGGCATCCAGGTAGGCTAGGCTTACCATATACTTAGATTAAGTTTATTTATAGTATTTGCATACTATTATGCTAGTGTTTGTACTGGTAGTTGTAGATTGGCATTGGCTTGCTATGATTAGGCCTTTTGGGCCGGTTAGGCCCTTGTTCGGATATGTTCCGGGCCCGTTATCCTCGTGGTGTGCCAGAGATTACCTTTATAGGGTTGGTTAATGTTGTACTACTGTTAGTAGGGGTTTGGGGAACCTTAGCCCAGACTTGGTTTCGGAACCCTGTAGTGGGCCCCGCTACTTTTCACAGTCGGTAAAGTTAGCTTTAAACATTGTTAGGCTTAGTTAAGCCCTGAGATGATCTTTTAGGATAACCTTTGGGTTGAATTACCCCAATTATGCCCTTTCGACTTGTTTAGCCTTGTTAGTCCCTGATAGCACCATATTTGATCGGGGTCGGCTAGTTCGATTTAGAATGCGGACCCGCCTTACCATGACTTATAATGTATACCCAGACTTGTAGATAGTTGACCTGGAAGGATCCTGAGATTGACTTGTAGTACGTGGTGGGTTAGCTCCTTTATTTATGTTTCGGGTTCGTTCTGGGGCCGGTATGTCCCCGTTTACTTATGTCTGTGTGGATTCTGTCACTACTCTGTCACTTGGTTACTGATTATTATGAGTTCCGGTTTGAGTCCGACCACTAATTCAGATATGATGGATACTGATTATTATGAGTTTCGGTTCGAGTCCGGCCACTGATTATTATGAGTTCCGGTTCGAGTTCGGCATCTGGTTATGATATGATTGGAGAGTGTTAGTACTGGGTATCATGGTTACTGGACTGATACAACTTCGAGACACTGGTGACTATGCATTTACTTTTCTTGTGTGTCCCGCTGGTTTATGGGGGCCAGACTGGGCTATTGTTTTCTTCCGTGTGCCTATCGGGTTTATGGGGGCCCAGATAGGTTATGTTTGACTTGTGTGTTTACTTACGCATTTATTTACTCGTTATTCTGTATCGCACTTATTTTCTCCTGAGCATATCTACCCGCCTCGACAGTTACATATGTACTTATTATTTATACCCCGGACATAACATGCACCCTCGCATTTTAGCTTGCTTATATTATATTGAGCTCAGTCGGCCGATGATGCCTACTGAGTACCCGTTGCCCCGGTACTCATACTGCACTTCTGCATCATTTTCCCCGATGCAAATCCAGTCACTAGCCGACGGTTTGGACGTGACTCTCTTCTCAGCACTGACTCCGGAGTAGGGTGAGCTTACCGACGTCCGAGGCAAATCCTACTCCATCTCTACTGTACAGTCTTTTGCTCTCGAGACTGTAGTACTTGTTGTATATATTTGGTTTCTGTCTTATATTTTGGACATGCCTAGTAGTGGCTCTTGTACCGACTTCACCAGGTCTTGGGAGGGGTTCTTGACTTTATATATTGTGTTCTTCCTTCTCAGTCTTGGTATGAATATATATTTTGATTTTGTTTTTATATTAGTATGGTTACTTCCACTTTATCTCTGTTTTCTCAGATTCTGCCCGTTAGCCTGTCGCTTGTCACTCCGGGCTAGGGTTTGGCTTGCCTATTGGTGGGTTACGGTAGGCGCCATTATGACTCAAAAAATTGGGTCGTGACAGAAATTGACGTTCTTTGACCTTTACTACACCTTGGATTCTCTTCATTAAGTACATTCTCCCTTGGTTCATCCCTAGGTCGTTTAGACTCTTCACTAGACAACTCATGTCTAGTTTTATACGGATAAATGTGTTAAAAAACTCAACATTATCTGATTCAATTATCATAGTATTATGGATATTCGGATGTTTTGATTTATGAACTAAAAATCGGCATGCTTTACTGTTTGTAGCATATCCGATGAAAACTCAGTCCACAACCTTTGGCCCTATTTTCACCCTTTTGGGTTTAGGAACTTGAACTTTGGCTAGACACCCCCACACTTTAAAATATTTCAAGTTGGGTTTCCGTCCTTTTCATTTTTCATATGGAATTGATTGTGTCTTGCTATGGGGCACTCAATTGAGTATTCAATTTGCTGTAAGGATAGTTTCCCCCCACAAGATTTGCGGTAAACCTGAACTTATAAGTAAGGTATTCATTATTTCCTTTCCACAATTTCATTCGATTGAGGTGAGTACGGGGCCGTAGTTTGATGGACAATTCCATTTTTCAAACATATCTCTACAAATGGAGATTCATAATCTCCACCCCTATCACTTCTTATAATTTTGATCTTTTTATCCAACTGATTTTCAACTTTAGTTTTATATTGCCTAAATGCTTCTATTGCCTCATCATTACTATTTAGCAAATAAACATAACAAAATCTAGTGCAATCGTCAAGAAAAGTTATGAAATACTTTTTTCCACCACGAGGTGGTGTTGAATTCATAGCACAAATGTCTGTGTGAATTAAGTCTAAGGGATTGGAATTTCTTTCAACAGACTTATACGGGTTAGCATACTTAGATTCAACACATGTTTGGCACTTTGATTTACTGCACTCAAAGTTAGGTAAAACTTCCAAACTAATCAGTTTTCGCAAGATTTTATAATTGACATGTCCTAAACGTTCATGCTACAATTCAGTTGAATCAAGTAAGTAGTAAGAACCAGAAATTTTATACATATCAAGAGTTATTACATCGATCTTAAAAAGGCCCTCAGTGAGATAACCTTTGCCTACATACACTTCATTTTTACTAATTACAACTTTGTTGGAAACAAATACACATTTGAATCTGTTCTTAGTCAGAAGTGAAGTAGAAACTAAGTTCTTTCGCAACTCCGGAACATGAAGGACATTGTTTAGAGTCAACACCTTGCCGGAAATCATTTTTAGGAATATCTTCCCACTTCCTTCAACCTTGGCTGTTGTAAAATTTCCCATAAAGATCACTTCTTTGGGACCGCAGTTTCATAAGTAGCAAAAGCTTCTTTGTCCGCATAAACTTTTTTAGTGGCTCCTGAATCAAGCCACCATTCATTTGGATTTCCAACTAGATTCCATTTAGTGATCATAGCTCACAGATTTTCAATCTTTCCAGTTGCTTCCAATATATTTATATGATTTCTTTTCTTGTTATTCTTCGAAACTTGACAATTTAGAGCTTTGCGGCCAACTTTACTACAATTGTAGCACTTGCCTTTGAACTTTTTCTTGTTCTGCTCTTTCTCTTGTCTAGAAGATTTCCTCCTCTTCTTATTATGTGTAGCATCATCTTTAACAAAATTTGCACTCACCATTGTTGATTTCTCATGCAACTTATTGTCCTCTTCTATCTTGAGACGAATCACAAGATTTTTCAAATCAGACAATTGGTTTTCAAACATTCCTTTTTCAGGAACATGAGGATCTCTACTTGTGAACCTTTGCATTTTAATTTTGGTCAGCCAAAAGAACATCATTTGCTACCATTTTTTTAAGTTTAGATCAAATTTTTTTTCTGATTTCTCTGCCGATACCATTGCTAGAGCAACATCTGAACGACTTAATAACGCAATATTGGTTGCCGTTTGGACAATACCATTCACAACCGAATCAATTATTTGTTTAGTTTCATTCGTTATTTTTCTGTCAAGCTTTAATAATCAATTTAGTATTTCAGAATACTAACAATAAAGACTTAATCTTTAAACCACTTGTTTCTAGTCATGAAGTTTTTATGTCTTCAAATCATCAAACGAACGAACTTTTAAACATGAAGAAGTTTTTATGTTCTTCAAATCAGAATCAAATTCAAACAGAGTAAAAATCAATAGGTTTTGAAACTCCAAAAACCAATGCAGAGTGTTCAATGAATCGGTGAAGTTTTAATGTTCTTCGAACCAAAATTCCAATCTGATTTCTCGGCAAAGGTTTTATGTTCTTTAAATCGAGGGAGTAGAAATCAAAGATTTGGTCTCCACAAAATCAATCCCAATACAAATTATTAAGTACTTATTAATTTCCTTAAGATTGTTATTTTTTAGATTTAGTAAAATCTGTATTTTCAACTAACATATGAACAATTAAATGAAGTTGTAACTCTGTATTCACACCTTTTTACTTCAACAATAAGTTCAACCCAACTTATGGACATCAACAAAATAAAGTTCAAACTATTTTCTGAAAAATAGTAAAATCAAATGTTTAGAAAGAGATGAAGATAAGAAGATTCAAGTACACCGAATTCACGGTGTGTCCTTAAGGAAATTATTCCCCTCAAGTACCCGTGGTTCTGAAATATATCCTCCCATGATAAAATGAATCACTTCGACAGAATGACGGTACCTCAAATTCTATCGAACTACGAATGCACTCAACGATTCGTAAATCACACTTGAGTTTTTAGAAAGAAGAAGATGTTTTTCACTTCAAAATTTTGTGTCCATACTTGAGGACAAATTCAGGTATTTATAGCCAAAAAGTGGTGCTTCATTAAAGAAGCAATGATTCTTGAACAGATGTACTTTTTCGAACGGGACCACCTACGCCGGCACAAGTTTCAAATGAATTTTATCCAAAAAGAATCTCTCGATCATTTGACAAATCCAAAGTCGAAGCTACAGGTGGACCACCTGTGCCCGCAGGTTGACTTCTGTAAAAAATAAAAAGTTTCCCTTGACCTGCGCTGGCCAGATACTCCCGCAGATGGCCATTTGCACGCGTAGGTCGTCATTTTCGTCTTCAACCAGTGCCTCGAGGTGCGTTGTGACATGCGTCCACACGTGCTCGTGTGCGTATTAGATTTTGGATCAAACAATCATTAACTCTCAAGTTTCAAATGAATTTTATACAAAAAGATAATCTCTTGATCATTTGCCGAAGTTGAAGCCGAAGCCTAGCGAGCGACGATTACGACGAGGCTTGTCTTGTTCTTGCCTCACTATCCACCTGAAGGAGTGCTTCTATACTTAAGCACAAGAATTTTCCTTTCTCCCACCAATGTGGTAGAACATTCCTTTTATAAAGTGAATACACATTTCACTTTTCCCTCCATTTTCCATTCACTTTCACTTTGAACCCAACAAAAACATATAGTATACACTAAGCTAAGTGAAGTGTATTATAAAATTAAGCCTATCAATTATACCTTTGATCTTATTTTTATACCTCTAGAGGGATACATGTTATACATTATTCTTCGATATTATATGTCAAAATAATCTTGTGCTTGAATTTTTCAAAATTCACTTATATTCAAATAGTTAACAAAATTGGAGTTTTAAATGAAAAGTTGGCTTCAATGTTGGAAATAAGGTTGTACAAATGAATCACAATTTTATTTATGCATTTTCAAAAGATTTTAAAATTCTCTCGAGTTCATTTACATTACTCTTGCCTGCAATTTCAATACTCTTGTTTCACAAAGGGCTCAAACGAACACAATACTAAATAATTCTACAAAAAGCTATCAAAATTGTACCGTAAAAGTTGGACACAATACTAAATAATTCTACAACAAGTTATCCAAATTGTATGGTAAAGTTGGACAACCTCCGGTCTGACGCCAATCAACCTCGAGCCCAGTTTTGGAGCTCAGACACAGTCTGATAGTCCGAACTCTCTTGTAACAAACACCATTGTAGAAGTTCAAACGAGTAATTAAAACAATTTCATGCCCATTTTAAATTCTTGTTTTCTTACTTGCAACTTACATTTTTGTTTTCACTTATCTTATAGATTTAACCTAAAGAAAAGGTGTCGGATTGACCATAATTTACGTGTCTTTTAACCCAATTTATTCAAATTCAATTGTTGTATGGTTACTTAATCGGAACTCTGGAGTTGTCCCTTGATGAACCATGACAATACATTACACCAAAAGAGATATTAAACGGTAATTAGTTAACAACAATAGCTTAATTGCCACTAAATTATGTTTTTTAGAGGGAATTATTAATGATAATTACATTTTAGCACTCTTTGTAAATGCCCCTAAAGCCTATAGCAATATAGGATCCAATGATAATTAAATAATACCGATAAAAACTTTATCACTCTTTGTTAAAGTACATATCAATTACTGTTGGGTTTTGGTGATGGAAAGTGAATGGAAAATGGAGGGAAAACATGGAGGGAAAAGTGAATGTGTATCTTTACTTTAAGGAAGTAAAGTTCTCCCATATTGTGGGAGAAAAAAACTTTTTTGTGTATATATTGGAATACACTCCTTCATGTGGATACTGAGGCAAGAACAAGACAAGCCTCGCACCGTCGTCGCTCGCTCGCTCGATTTGGATTTGGCAAATGATCGATCGAGAGATTATTTTTTTAGACAAAGTTCATTTGAAACTTGAGAATTAGTGAAGTTTTAATCCAAAAATCGATAGAAAAATTCTCTCCACTTGCGGATGCATATGAACAGATGCGGACGCATGTCACAATGCACCTCGAAGGGACGCGACCCTTCGAGGCACTATTTCAAAGAGGAAAGGATGACCTACAGGTACAGGTCGTGACCTGCGGACGCAGGTGAGCTCTGCAGACGGAACAAATTTTTTTGGAAATTGTCATTTAACGACCTGCGGCAGCATGTGGCCACCTTTGGGTGCAGGTGGGGTCTGCAGGTCAAGTGACGTTTCGAAAAGTTGTCTTTTCTTCAACCATTGCATCATTTCTGAAGCATTACCTCTTGGGCTATAAATATCAATCTTTTTCCTCAGATGAAGGATACGAAGATTATTAGTTACGAAGTCTAAAACTTTCTTCTTTTTAAAAGAAATCAAAGTAAGTGTGATTTACTTAGTTTGTCGAGTTCGACGAAGTTCTGCAAATTCCATTGCCGGTTTTGCAGAATAGTGTTCTATTTTTATCCTGGAGGAATTAATCCAAACCTTGGGCAATTGTGAGGGGATTAAATTCTTTAAGGAAACACAATTTATTGTGGGCTTAGAACTACCATTTTTCATCAATATTCTGATTTATGGTTGCATGAAACAACAATTACACAAGTCTTTATTATTGTAATGTCTATTAATGTTAGGAATAAAATTGTGTGAGTTATGTGTAAGACATGAAACTATTGAACAAAAATATATTTACATGCGTGTTCATTCTCAAAGCATGCATTTCATAATTAGAATTGTTGAAGCTGCTTACTGGACATCCAATATTGACAATGAATACATGCTCAGAAACGAAAAAAGAGAAGTTACAATAAACAAAAAAAAAATACGTCTAAATGAGGCAAGTTGTTATTTATTATTTTTAGGTCGAATATATATGCAGTCCCTAAATTTGTCTAAATTTTTTATTTAAACACTTGTACTAAGGATTATCCCTATTGAACACCTAAACTCAAATCAATATGTGCCCTTGCTCTGTGTGATGTGTTAGCTCTCTGTGTCAAATAGTCACACATTTATTTGAGTTTAGGGGTTCAATATGAAAAATCCTTAGTATAAGTATCTAAATGAAAGATTCAGACAACTTTAACGGGCCGCATAAGTAGCCAGCCTTAACTTTAAACTTTGAAAATAATAAAGATGAACTTACGAAGTTTTATAATCTAAAGTTTTCCTCCTAGCAAAGACCACCACAAGAAAAAAAGAAATCAATATTAGTAATAGAAGAATAAAAAGACTATAAGATGAATCAAATTTACTAATCAGGGGTAGCTCAAAGGTAAAGATAGTAAAGTGTATGCTTTAGGCCCCCACAATATTGAGGCCTCGGAAAAATAATGGTAAATTTTATGATTTATTTGCACTTAAAACAATATTGAAGAGGGCAAAAAAAATTATATTTAAAAAAAATAAAACTATTCATTTTTTACCAAAAATATTTTAGAACTTTGAATTAAATAACTCAAATCTTCATATATATATATATATATATATATATATATATATAATTTACAACAACATCCAAGGTTGTATACTACAAACACATTATTACATCTAATTAGTAAGTAGAATTAATTTTTAGTTTTATATTACTATGTGAGGTTAACTAAAGAATTTGTGTCATTTACATTAAAAACAACAAGTATATGAAAAATAAAAAAAATAATTCTAAATTATTATTTTCTTGTGTGTATTTGTATATATTTAAACTCTCTTATTAAAAGTTTGCTTTAGACCATTAATTTTATGGAAATATCTTGTTACTAATCATGGAAGAAATTGTTGTTAGACTTACAAACAATGTAGAAAGTAAGCTTTTTTCCTTTTTCTTTAGACAAGGTCTGACAAACATCTTCCATTCTTATGCAGATAATTAGTATACAGTTAGTTACCTAAAAAAAGAAGTTATCTTCATCATCATTGATAAAGTTATTTGAAACTCAAAGCAGCCCCAAAATACCACATTTAAAGAGTTAAGATACACCAACCATGTCATCAAAGTAGGGCATGTGGTGATTACCTTATCTCAGAAAAAAAAAGTACTTGGATTAAGTAGAACCAATATTTAAAAAACTACATACCCTCCTTGAGGTGGAGGTTGTTGTGGAGGCAGAGTTGGACGGTCAGGTTGCGACATGCACGGACGATTTGGTATCTGCCTGGCGGTGGCGTCTTTGTCACTATCGGTGGTTCCATTGGATTGTAAAGAGAATGCCTTCAAACAATTTTTTTTTTATTTTAAGTAAATGAACAACAATGTAACTGTAGTACATGTAATAAACAAATGAACAAGAGAAAAACAAGTAAAATGGACAAATCGTAACAGAGATTACCGTCACGAATTTCCGACAAAGAATTTTAGTATCAGGGGCTGAAGCCGTGCTTTTCTGATTTCAGGATTTTGGGAAATTGATTTTCACAGCTAATTGGGTGTAATCTCTCCCTATTTCCCCTTCCCCAACCTCATTTTAAATTTTTTTTTTTTAAAAAATAGTGTAGTAGGCTTAGAATGATAGAAAGGTCCAAGCCCAATATAAATGAAGTAAACAACGAACAAAGTAAAATTAATTCAGCCCGCTCAACTCTTACTAAGTATTAAATTTAAAATTTGTTTATAATTGTTTGAGTATCTAATAGTTTTTTTTCTTATATTATAACTATAAGAAACATATCAAATATAAACAATGTATTTTCAAGATTATTTAGACAGAATATCTCATGGGTTAATCTTGGTTGTATATCAACCTAATTTTAAAATGGGATGAACTAAGCTGATTAAACTAGCGACTCATGAATGCTATTAGGTTAAATTAGCAACCATGCATGATACTTTTCGACCCTGTTTCTGAGGGACAATTGAACTAGTGGCTCATGAATATTGTCGGGTTGGACGAGCCAATAACTCCAAGGCGTTCGATCTGTTTTTGAGAAAAAATCAAAGCATTATCTTATCTTCACCATGATAATATCCATCTGAATGACTACTCATGTACTTACCGCTTTAACACTATGTATATATATTGTATAAAAAGTGTACCGATAGAAATGTATATCATGGATACTATGTAAGTGTACGCATAAATGTATATATGAAGTGTATAATATACATTGTGACTATAATGTGTCTTTTGATTTTATGTAGTCATTCGATTGTCACCTAGGCGCTTACCTTTTTTGGTAATAGGGTAGGGTGTGGCTTGCTGGGTGATACTAATAGAAAGAAAGGACGGACCGGGGGCAACCATGCATGGTACTTCTCGATCCTGTCTCCAAAGGACAGTTGAATTAGTGACTCATGAATGTTGCCGGGTTGGACGGGCCAACAACTCTAAGGCGTTCGGTCTGTTTTTTGAGCAAAAATCATAGCATTATCTTATCTTCACCATGATAATATTCATCTGAATGACTACTCATGTACTTACCGCTTTAACACTATGCATTAGCCCAATAAGATCTACGATAAAGTAAATTTTTATTTTTATTTTATTATTACAAACTTTAGGTACTATAATTATTATATTACACTGATTATATTGAATATACACGGACGATGAGTATACAGTCTAAAATGTTTAGTTTAAAAACTGAAAAAAATATACTCTCTCTGGATCATTGTACTTGTCATTCTTACTAAAAATAGTTGGTTCATAATATTTGTCATTTTAGAAAATCAAGACATAGATAATAAGTTATATGTTTCTACCTTTACCCTTAGTCATAAATATAATGAGATATTAATAACTAACGATAATTTAGTCAAATTATCCTCTACTTAATATTTTTCTTAAGGGGCATGTAAATCAAAATTATGACAAGTGATCCGGAGGGAGTAATTAAATATCATTCGGCCATCTAGTTTATAAAATATCTATACAGTGTATGACCGGTATAGATAATGCATAAAAGATCCTAAATATACATATACTAAACATATAATATGCATATCTATACAACTGCAGTGTATAGGCAATATATACTTGCTAAATGGTGCAAAAATTATCGAAATTCAACTTGAATGATATCACTTTAGTTTCGTTATTAATTAGTTGTTGAGTCAGAGGCTCCATCTCAATTCAATAAAGAAATCCAACTTTAGTGACGTTACTAGTGAATTTCAATCGCATGTGATTATTTTATCCCATCTTTCATATGAGATAGTAATTCCACTATTTTAGTACAAATGAATAATGATGGGATAAAATACTCTCAAGATCAACTAATATCTCACACCAAATATAGAATAAAGTTAATCTCAAATTTTATCCCACAATTATTATTCTTATCCCATGCACCAAACGACCTCTAAGGTGTTCTTATACTTCTTCAATGTCATAGTGAGTAGAAGCATTGTCCATTGTTGATGAAGGAAAGTGAAACTTACGGTGAACAAGAAACGAATGTAACAATTCAATGACTCTTTGTATTGGTTTCACCAATTTTTTTTGTCATAAAAAATTTTCATTTGAAAATTAGTGTTTGACAGTGAAAAATTTGAAAATTAGTGTTTGACAGTGAAAAATCTGAAATCTAGTTTAAATTTATTTTTCAATTCACTTTTCACTTTTGAATTTATATTTGAATACATCCAAGCTCATATTACTCCAAATATTCTTTACAAAAAACATAATTAAATATAATTCCATCTTCAATTTCAATTTCATAAATTTTAAATAAAGTAAAAAACACTTAGAAGTTATGGTCAAAAGCCAACTAAGCACTTCTACTCCTAGCAAAAAAAACATTAAGAATCTATCGATCCTGTTTGACCATGAAAAATTTTCATTTTTTGTTGGAGTTGAATTCCGCACTTTTGGCCATTAAATTCTGAAAAAATTTGTCTTAATTTTTTCAAGAATTTTCAAAAATTCCAAAAAACAAAACAAAACAAGAAATTGTTCACTTTTCCACATTAAATTACCTACAAAAATTCTAAAACAACTCTAATTTATTTATCTTCCAAATAAATGTGAGAATTCCAATGAATCCCTAATTGTCTTTTCAAACATAACTGTAACACCCCGTACTTTATAACCTCACTTGATACCTTGGGATCATAACTACATAGGTGTTGAGATGCCATGCATATGTGTTTTATAGTGTTATTTGTGAAACATTTGATATCGGACTTAACATGTGCGATGAGATCTTCGTAGGAGGTGTGTTGTGATTTCGTGGAGCATTTGGCTAAGAACTCGCACACATTCTAACCTCATTTGGTGACTTTAAGTCATGTTTAATTGATGGTTAAGATCACTAAGTAAGTATTTTGTAGTGTTTGGATAAAGGATTGGACGATACGTAAACATTGGATAAGTGGCCGGAACTTTCAGCAAAAGGCTGAAACTTGCGCCACTACCCTGTTTCAGGGGTGTGGCGCAAGCCACCTGCAGGCTGGAGATTCAGAGAGGGCAGCATTCTTGCGCCACTACCCTGTTTCAGGGGTGTGGCGCAAGACACAATAAGTATGCCTTTCCGGCGTCGTTTCGTAACGCAATTCTACGACGATTTCTCGATGGTTTCTTTTGGTTCTTTGGAGTTAATTGAGCATTGTTAAAGCTACAAACACTTCAATATACTCCTACATACTCCTACATGATCAAATCATGAAATGTGAATAGTGATCCAAAATGTCCAATGAAACCAAGGGCGACTAGAATTCCAATTTTTGCGATCGAGGCGACGAATGGGAATCTTTTAAGAGAATATTGTCGTAACATTATGGAAGTATATAAACATGAGAGATATGGTGAATAATACATGAAATTGGATGGGTCACATGGATATGTATAATTGGGCCCAAAATTAGGCCCAAAAAGGGATTAAAAGACTTGGCCCAAGAAGAAATGACCCATTCTTCCACTACTTGACCAATTAAACATATCATGTAATGCCAAGTGTGGCTAAGGATGACTTGGGGTCTATATAAAGGCCCCAAGATCAGATTTTATTGTCCAAAAACTCTCTTGCCTTTGTGATATTTTCTCACATATTTCTTTAAACTTCAAACCCTAAAGCAAATAAATCCTTTGGACTCTTTGGACAAGATCATCCTATTCCAAGCTTTGGTAAGTGTTTATTCTCATGGATTAACATATGATATGCATGGAATATTATGTATATTATGCTAGATGTGTTGGCAAGGTGGTGAATAGTATATTTTGCCTTTGGTGAAAGATGTGTCATCTTGGTAATTTGAACTTGAATTAGGCCTTGTGCCTTTGACGAAAAAGCATGGTATGGACAAAATATGAGCATGTATGGTGTTATTTTTGGTATTAAACTTGTTCTTGTCTAAAAGTGGAAATTATGGGATTTTGGCCGATATGTGTTATGAGTTGAATTAAGGTGCTTTGATGGATTATTTGTGATGTGTTATGGATAAGAAAGTGTAAAGGAGAAGTATTGTGGTGAAATGTATTGATTTGCATGTATTGGTCAATGTTGGGAATATTATGGAATTTTTGGAATAATAGTATATCAATGGTTTTGTCGAGGGGAAATGACATGTTTAAAGGCAAACATGTAACTCATTGACATAGTATGCATTTGTAAAGTAATTGGTGGTTAATGTGAATTTCGTTATGTATTTATGTTGTAGAGTGACACATAAAGAAGGAGAGGGATTATTGCATACGCATCGAAGGTTGTATATTTGTATTGTGAATCCAAGGTATGTAAGGTTACTTTGTCCGTATCTTTCTACGGCCAATAGTGTTCACATTGACATTTCACTAGTTCTATTCCGAAATGTACTAAGGTATCCCATATGCACTTATCCATGGTCATTGTCATATAATTCCTACTCATTGAACAATTGTGAATCCCATTTCTCATATTCATGGTCAATGTTCCAAAAGCTCAAATATGGTTAAGTTCCAATATTTTACTAGTGCCTATACTTGTGTCTCTTGTTCATGGATTATTGTCCAATGGTTCCAATGGTATCATGGTGCTAGTAATGTATATTTCTCATTGATATTTATTCCTATGTCTCTTACTCATTGGTCAATGATTCAAAGGTTCCAACAATGTGATGTTCCAAAGTTCCAAAGTGATGTTATGACTATCAAAGTATCAATCTCAAAGTAAAGATCAAAGTAATGCAAATGTGGTCAATGATCAAGTACGGGTGGCAAGTCTAGGGGCGTAAGCCTAGCTCGACTCGATCCCGAGATTTGGATTTATGGGTGGCAAGTCTAGGGGCGTAAGCCTAGCTCGACTCGATCCCAAGGGTGGCAAGTCTAGGGGCATAAGCCTAGCTCGACTCGATCCCTATATGATGATATGAAAGACCCACTGATCAGTCGGGGCCCGGGTACATTGTGACATATGTGATAACAAGTGAGTATTGATTGTAAAGAAAGTGACAAAAGTAATGAAAGCAATCCACATGGTTCCCAAAATACACCATAGTGACTTACTCACATTGTCTATTCATTGGTATTGAGTTCATTAGTATGTTCATGTGTTATAAAGTTTCATTTGCGCCTTACATACTCAGTACTTATTTCGTACTGACCCCTCTCGGGGAATTTACCTTACTTGCTGCAGGCGCAGGTCCCAGTAGGCTTCCTCAGTAGGTTGCTAGCTGTTGCAGACCTTTGGTGAGCTCCAGTTAATTCGGGGCTTCTCCGAGTCAGAGTGTATATATGTTTTGGTGCTGTACATGTGATATAAAGCGGGGACTTGTCCCGACTTTTAGTTCTTGTTGGTCAATGCACTTGTTAGAGGCTTTTGTAGACTGATGTGGGTGTATAAATGTAGAGGGGATATGTCGATTTTGACTTGGTGGCCTCAACGGCCAAGTTTCGCATATGTATATATATATATCATGTTCCATGAATTCCATTGCGGGTATTTATAGCTATTGTGTGTTTATGGGTTTCTTATGGCATATATGGGAACAAATAGGGATAAAGCTTGGTTCTCTCGGGCCTTGTCGGCTACGAGTGCCAATCATGCCTCGTTGGGATTCGGGGCGTGACAAAAGTAGTATCAGAGCAGTCGGTCTAAGGATGTCTACAAAGCCGTGTCTGAGTAGAGTCTTACTTATCGATGTGTTGTGCACCACATTTATAAGTAGGAGGCTACGGGACATATAGGATGTTGTTTCTTTCCTTCATTCTAGATCGTGCAATAGAGCCAATGTTGTCAGTTGCATTGTATCTAATCTTGGTAATTGTTCTTCTTTGGTATAGTCAAAATGCCGAACATTAGAAGAGGAAGAGGAAAAGGTAAAAGTAAGCTGATAGATAGAATTGCTGGAGTGGGAACAAGTAGACCACCACCACCTGAACAAGTTGATCAAGGTGGGGCTGAAACTGAGTTTGCAACGCGAGCTTCTTCTACTTCTTCAGCTCCAGAAGAGCCGAGAAGAAGGGAAGTGCCCGTGGAACCACCGACGAATGCCACAGATCAGGATCTTAGGAATGCTGTACAGATGTTGACACAGTTAGTGGCGGCACAAAGCCAGGGAAGAGCTGGTGCAATGGCACATGATGATGACGCGGCTAGAATGGCAAGTCGCAGAACGCAGGATTTCCTTAAATTGGACCCTCCTATCTTTACAGGGGCAGATCCAAAAGCAGATCCACAGGACTTCGTGGATCAAATTCAGAGGGCATTGGAAGTCATGCATGTGACAGGGATAGAAACAGTGGAACTTGCCGCATATAGGTTGAAAGGAGAGGCAATATTGTGGTACGAGGATTGGAAGAAATCCCGTGACATTGGTGCAGATCCACCTACTTGGGAAGAGTTTAAAATGGCTTTTCTTGATCATTACTTGCCCTATGAGATCCGTGAGGCACGTGCGGATCAATTCCTAAATCTCCGTCAAGGAAATTTGAGCGTCAGAGAATATAGCTTGCAATTTAATTCCTTGGCTCGATATGCGCCAAATGTTGTGGCTACGATGACAGACAGGGTCCATAGATACGTGGACAGACTAGAGCCATCTTTGGTGAGAGATTGCACTATTGCGGCCTTGAATAGGGACATGGACATTGCTCGAATACAAGCCTTCGCCCAGAAAATGGAAGATCAAAGACAGAGACGAAGGGTACATGAATTTGATAGGGGACAGTCCAAAAGGGCTAGACCTATGGGACCACCTATGATGTCCCAAGGAGGACCTAGGCCCCGCATGTTCCCTAGACCACCTAGACCGTCATTCTCTTATTCCACAGGGAATGCTTATTCTCAGTCTCGAGGGTTTAGAGGTGGTTCAGCTGGGAAGAGTAGTGGAGGGCATGGATCACAGTCAGCAGGTTTCCCTCGTCAGCAGTGTCCGCACTGCGGGCGTATGCACACAGGTCCATGTCGGGCAGGGATGAATGTCTGCTTTTGGTGTGGTATGCCGGGACATATAGCGAGAGAATGTCCACAGTGGAGCATGGGTGGTATAGCACGACCAGCTGGGTCGGCTGCGGCGTCTTCAGCATCGGTTCCGTCACAGGGCCGAGGGGTGCAGCCTATTGGTCGAGGTAGAGGTGCCAGAGGAGGAGCCAGTACTAGCGGGGTCCAGAATCGTACTTATGCTTTGGTGGACCGCCAGAATTCAGAGGCTTCCCCAGATGTCGTCACAGGTACATTATCCATATTCTCACATAATGTATATGCATTAATTGACCCAGGCTCTACATTTTCCTATGTTACTCCATTGGTTGCTGCAAAATTTGCAACGACACCGGAAATATTAATTAAATCAATTGAAGTGTCTACACCGGTTGGTGACTATATTGTTGCAAAAAGAGTGTATCGTAACTGTGTGGTAACTGTGTGTAGTCATGATACGTTGGCCGATCTCATTGAATTGAACATGGTGGATTTTGATGTAATTATGGGCATGGATTGGTTGGCCTCTTGTTATGCTACGGTAGATTGCCGGGCCAAGAAGGTACAATTTTATTTTCCGCAGGAAAATGTTCTAGAATGGCAGGGTAATGTAGGGGCACCACGAGGGAGATTTATTTCTTATTTGAAAGCCAGAAAAATGATTGCCAAGGGGTACGTATGTCATCTGGTACGAGTGAAAGATAATGATGTGGAACCATTAACTCCACAGTCGGTTCCAGTAGTTAATGAATTTCTAGATGTATTCCCAGAGGATCTTCCAGGTTTACCCCCAGAACGGGAAGTGGAATTCGGCATTGATGTGATTCCAGGCACTCAGCCTATTTCTATTCCTCCCTATAGAATGGCTCCAGCGGAACTGCGTGAATTAAAAGAGCAGTTGAAAGATTTGTTGGACAAAGGCTTCATCAGGCCTAGTATGTCCCCATGGGGTGCACCGGTATTATTCGTACGTAAGAAAGATGGCACATTGAGGATGTGCATTGACTACCGACAGTTGAATAAAGTAACGATCAAGAACAAATATCCCCTTCCTCGAATTGATGATTTGTTTGATCAGTTACAGGGTGCCAAATGTTTTTCAAAGATTGACTTGAGGTCGGGTTACCATCAAGTCAGAGTTAGAGAGGAGGATGTACCCAAGACAGCTTTTCGAACACGGTATGGCCATTATGAATTTTTAGTTATGTCATTTGGACTAACAAATGCACCGGCTGTGTTTATGGATTTGATGAACAGGGTGTTTAAGCCATTCCTAGACGTGTTCGTGACAGTATTTATAGATGACATCCTTGTTTATTCAAGATCACCAGAAGACCATGCTAATCATTTACGGCAAGTGTTGCAAATCCTCCGTGAGCGTAAGTTGTATGCAAAATTCTCCAAATGTGAGTTTTGGTTACAATCAGTTGCATTCTTGGGTCACATTGTGTCAGATGAAGGGATCCAAGTCGACACACAGAAGATAGAGGCAGTGAAAAACTGGCCAAGACCTACGACACCCACAGAAATTCGCAGTTTTCTGGGTTTGGCAGGTTATTACCGAAGATTTGTAGAAGGGTTTGCTTCTATTGCGGCACCATTGACAAAGTTAACTCACAAGGCAATTAAATTTCAATGGAATGATGCATGTGAAAGAGGGTTTCAAAACCTGAAAGATAAGTTGACTTCTACACCAGTGTTAGTTCTTCCTGAAGGCACAGAGGGCTATGCAGTGTATTGTGATGCTTCCGGGATTGGTCTCGGATGTGTGTTGATGCAGCATGGTAGGGTGATAGCATATGCCTCACGACAGTTGCGGCCACATGAGAAAAATTATCCCACTCATGACCTTGAATTGGCAGCGGTAGTGTTTGCTTTAAAGATATGGCGTCATTATCTGTATGGAGTTCATGTTGATATTTATACGGATCACAAAAGTTTACAATATATCTTTAAGCAAAAAGGAACTCAATTTGCGGCAACGAAGATGGTTAGAGCTCTTGAAAGACTATGATGTCGATATTCTATACCATCCAGGGAAAGCAAATGTAGTAGCAGATGCATTGAGCCGCAAGGCAACGGGAGTCACTAGTGATCAATTGACGGAAAAGAAGGAGATAATCAAAGACTTACATCAGTTAGCGAGCTTGGGAGTTCGCCTTATTGAATCCTCCGATGATAGAGTTATTGTGCAGAATGCAGCAGAATCCTCTTTGATAGCTGAAGTGAAAGAGAAGCAATTTGCGGATTCTATTTTATTGCAGCTAAAGGAAAATGTGCAGCAGAATTTGACCAAGGCATTTGATATTACACCGGAAGGGGTGCTTCAATGTCAAGGGAGAATATGTGTACCGGACGTAGATCAGCTGAGGACACGAATAATGACAGAGGCGCACCATTCGCGCTATTCCATTCATCCAGGTGCTACTAAAATGTACCATGAATTGAAAGAAGTGTATTGGTGGGGCAACATGAAAAAGAACATTGCAGAATTTGTCGCGCGATGCCCAAATTGTCAACAGGTGAAAGTGGAACATCAAAAACCGGGAAGTTACATGCAATGTATCAATCTTCCAGTCTGGAAGTGGGATATGATTAATATGGATTTCATTACGGGCTTGCCTCGTACATTGCGGAAGTTTGATTCCATATGGGTCATAGTGGACCGACTTACTAAATCAGCGCATTTTCTACCGGTCAAGACGACCTATACAGCTGAGGATTATGCAAAGTTGTATGTAAAGGAGATAGTACGATTGCATGGTATTCCACTTTCTATCATATCAGACAGAGGAGCACAGTTCACAGCACACTTTTGGAAAGCTTTTCAGCGGAGTTTAGGTACTCAGGTGAATTTGAGTACGGCTTTCCATCCTCAGACTGATGGACAAGCAGAACGTACTATTCAGACACTTGAAGATATGCTACGAGCTTGCGCATTAGATTTTCAAGGTAGTTGGGATGACCATTTACCTCTTATTGAATTTGCGTATAACAATAGCTATCATTCAAGTATCAAAATGGCACCTTATGAAGCTTTGTACGGAAGGAAATGTAGATCACCAATTGGATGGTTTGAAGCAGGTGAAACTGCTTTACTTGGGCCAGATATTGTTCACCAAGCCATGGAGAAAGTTAAAGTGATCCAACAGCGGTTACAAATGGCTCAAAGTCGTCACAAGTCATATGCCGATGTTAGAAGAAGAGGGCTTGAATTCGCCATAGGTGATTGGGTGTTTTTAAAGGTGTCACCGATGAAAGGGGTAATGCGGTTCGGAAAGAAAGGAAAATTGAGTCCACGGTACATAGGCCCATATGAAGTTATTAGAAGAATTGGGCAAGTCGCATATGAATTAGCCTTACCTCAAGAACTTTCCTCCGTCCATCCGGTCTTTCATGTGTCGATGCTTCGGAAATGCATAGGAGATCCGTCTCGTATTGTGCCCGTAGAGGATGTTCAAGTTACAGAGGATCTCACTTATGAAGAAGTGCCCATTGCGATCCTGGATCGACAAGTAAAGAGATTGAGAAATAAAGACATAGCATCCGTCAAAGTCCTTTGGAGAAACCAACACGTAGAGGAGATCACATGAGAAGCGGAAGAAAAGATGAAATCCAAGTATCCCCATCTATTTCAAATTGACCAAGAAGTTCACAGTGCGGAGATGGAACAATAACAAGTAAGTATTTAAGAGCATTATGTGAATGTGTATAGGTATGTTAAAGTAAAGATGCATTTGTTGTATCTAGGACAATGTTGTTAACATTCGAGGACGAATGTTTCTAAGGGGGGAAGAATGTAACACCCCGTACTTTATAACCTCACTTGATACCTTGGGATCATAACTACATAGGTGTTGAGATGCCATGCATATGTGTTTTATAGTGTTATTTGTGAAACATTTGATATCGGACTTAACATGTGCGATGAGATCTTCGTAGGAGGTGTGTTGTGATTTCGTGGAGCATTTGGCTAAGAACTCGCACACATTCTAACCTCATTTGGTGACTTTAAGTCATGTTTAATTGATGGTTAAGATCACTAAGTAAGTATTTTGTAGTGTTTGGATAAAGGATTGGACGATACGTAAACATTGGATAAGTGGCCGGAACTTTCAGCAAAAGGCTGAAACTTGCGCCACTACCCTGTTTCAGGGGTGTGGCGCAAGCCACCTGCAGGCTGGAGATTCAGAGAGGGCAGCATTCTTGCGCCACTACCCTGTTTCAGGGGTGTGGCGCAAGGCACAATAAGTATGCCTTTCCGGCGTCGTTTCGTAACGCAATTCTACGACGATTTCTCGATGGTTTCTTTTGGTTCTTTGGAGTTAATTGAGCATTGTTAAAGCTACAAACACTTCAATATACTCCTACATACTCCTACATGATCAAATCATGAAATGTGAATAGTGATCCAAAATGTCCAATGAAACCAAGGGCGACTAGAATTCCAATTTTTGCGATCGAGGCGACGAATGAGAATCTTTTAAGAGAATATTGTCGTAACATTATGGAAGTATATAAACATGAGAGATATGGTGAATAATACATGAAATTGGATGGGTCACATGGATATGTATAATTGGGCCCAAAATTAGGCCCAAAAAGGGATTAAAAGACTTGGCCCAAGAAGAAATGACCCATTCTTCCACTACTTGACCAATTAAACATATCATGTAATGCCAAGTGTGGCTAAGGATGACTTGGGGTCTATATAAAGGCCCCAAGATCAGATTTTATTGTCCAAAAACTCTCTTGCCTTTGTGATATTTTCTCACATATTTCTTTAAACTTCAAACCCTAAAGCAAATAAATCCTTTGGACTCTTTGGACAAGATCATCCTATTCCAAGCTTTGGTAAGTGTTTATTCTCATGGATTAACATATGATATGCATGGAATATTATGTATATTATGCTAGATGTGTTGGCAAGGTGGTGAATAGTGTATTTTGCCTTTGGTGAAAGATGTGTCATCTTGGTAATTTGAACTTGAATTAGGCCTTGTGCCTTTGATGAAAAAGCATGGTATGGACAAAATATGAGCATGTATGGTGTTATTTTTGGTATTAAACTTGTTCTTGTCTAAAAGTGGAAATTATGGGATTTTGGCCGATATGTGTTATGAGTTGAATTAAGGTGCTTTGATGGATTATTTGTGATGTGTTATGGATAAGAAAGTGTAAAGGAGAAGTATTGTGGTGAAATGTATTGATTTGTATGTATTGGTCAATGTTGGGAATATTATGGAATTTTTGGAATAATAGTATATCAATGGTTTTGTCGAGGGGAAATGACATGTTTAAAGGCAAACATGTAACTCATTGACATAGTATGCATTTGTAAAGTAATTGGTGGTTAATGTGAATTTCGTTATGTATTTATGTTGTAGAGTGACACATAAAGAAGGAGAGGGATTATTGCATACGCATCGAAGGTTGTATATTTGTATTGTGAATCCAAGGTATGTAAGGTTACTTTGTCCGTATCTTTCTACGGCCAATAGTGTTCACATTGACATTTCACTAGTTCTATTTCGAAATGTACTAAGGTATCCCATATGCACTTATCCATGGTCATTGTCATATAATTCCTACTCATTGAACAATTGTGAATCCCATTTCTCATATTCATGGTCAATGTTCCAAAAGCTCAAATATGGTTAAGTTCCAATATTTTACTAGTGCCTATACTTGTGTCTCTTGTTCATGGATTATTGTCCAATGGTTCCAATGGTATCATGGTGCTAGTAATGTATATTTCTCATTGATATTTATTCCTATGTCTCTTACTCATTGGTCAATGATTCAAAGGTTCCAACAATGTGATGTTCCAAAGTTCCAAAGTGATGTTATGACTATCAAAGTATCAATCTCAAAGTAAAGATCAAAGTAATGCAAATGTGGTCAATGATCAAGTACGGGTGGCAAGTCTAGGGGCGTAAGCCTAGCTCGACTCGATCCCGAGATTTGGATTTATGGGTGGCAAGTCTAGGGGCGTAAGCCTAGCTCGACTCGATCCCAAGGGTGGCAAGTCTAGGGGCATAAGCCTAGCTCGACTCGATCCCTATATGATGATATGAAAGACCCACTGATCAGTCGGGGCCCGGGTACATTGTGACATATGTGATAACAAGTGAGTATTGATTGTAAAGAAAGTGACAAAAGTAATGAAAGCAATCCACATGGTTCCCAAAATACACCATAGTGACTTACTCACATTGTCTATTCATTGGTATTGAGTTCATTAGTATGTTCATGTGTTATAAAGTTTCATTTGCGCCTTACATACTCAGTACTTATTTCGTACTGACCCCTCTCGGGGAATTTACCTTACTTGCTGCAGGCGCAGGTCCCAGTAGGCTTCCTCAGTAGGTTGCTAGCTGTTGCAGACCTTTGGTGAGCTCCAGTTAATTCGGGGCTTCTCCGAGTCAGAGTGTATATATGTTTTGGTGCTGTACATGTGATATAAAGCGGGGACTTGTCCCGACTTTTAGTTCTTGTTGGTCAATGCACTTGTTAGAGGCTTTTGTAGACTGATGTGGGTGTATAAATGTAGAGGGGATATGTCGATTTTGACTTGGTGGCCTCAACGGCCAAGTTTCGCATATGTATATATATATATCATGTTCCATGAATTCCATTGCGGGTATTTATAGCTATTGTGTGTTTATGGGTTTCTTATGGCATATATGGGAACAAATAGGGATAAAGCTTGGTTCTCTCGGGCCTTGTCGGCTACGAGTGCCAATCATGCCTCGTTGGGATTCGGGGCGTGACAATAACTCCAATCTCCAAATATCATTTTTCACTTTGAAATAAAAACTTTTTTTTTCAATTTTTCACGATGAAACATGGTCAAACGCCTACGATATTTGATTGGACATTGATTTTAAGGACCTGTTCGACCATAAATATTTTTTACTTTATTTAGAAAAATTATCTCACTTTATTCAAAAGTTTTTATTTGGTCATAAAAATAAACAACCCAATACATGTTTTCACTATTTTCACTTTTTTTTTATTTTTTATTTGAAAAAAAATCTTTTTTAAAAAAATAAAACAACCCCATTTAGATTATATTTCATTTTAAAATTATACTTCACGTTATTTTTTAAATAAATTATTACAAAAACTATGATCAAACACAATTTCAATTCCAATTTCGAAAACTCCAAATAAAGTGAATTCTTTTTTATTTAAAAATCATCACATAAATTAGGACTACAATCATGCAATCAGTGGCCTGAAATGAAAACTTTTGTCCAGCTGGGATCAAGTGCCTTGAAGCTTCTCAAGTTCTCTCATGTGACAAGTTGATAATGTAGCTTCCATGTTAGGTCTTTGGAAAAGCAAACAACCGTTATTAGCTCCGAAAAACAAAAGACAATTAAAAGCAATTACATGATCACTACATCAAAAATGATCTTTAGCGGCAATTAATTAACGACAATAGCTTAATTGCCGCTAAATATATTTTTTTAGAGGCATTTACCAATGACAATTACATTATAGCTCTCTTTGTAAATGCTGCTAAAGCCTATAGCGACATTGGATCCAATGACAATTAACTAATGCCGGTAAAAATTTTAGCACTCTTTGTTAAAGTGTATATTTATTACCGCTAAAGGTTGTTTTTGGTGTAGTGGATGCAAAAAAGAATTACAGTATAGAAGTTGTTTAGTTCTAGAAAATTATCAGTTACTATATGTTGGATTATGTAATTTTCTAAAACTTAACTTCTTTACTGTAATCCGCTTTTCTTCCTTTTTTTGGTTGTCTTTTGTTTTAATAATAAACATTACTATGATTCTTCCAAATTTTCTAATGTAGAACTTATACAGTGGCAAAGCACTATTGTTGCGAGTGATGTATCATAATCCGTTGCCACAAATTTGACCTTCCAATCATTTGTATCTTCTAAGCAATTCACACATAATTCAGCTACTTTAATGCGATAAACAACAGTTCAGTAACTTTACAGTCACAGTGGATATAGTTTTTGTTATTTTATTGCGAAAATAGATAGTTTTGTGACTTCACTGTTACCGAGGGTATCACTGACCTTACATTGAAATTTATCCTTATTAGAGCCATGTATGGTGAAACTTTTTTTCAGTTTGTACTCGGAGCAATTTTTGAATTAAAAAAATAACGTTTAATTCTAATTCCACCCTTCTATTTGCTAGTTAGTTTCCCACTTCTTGTTACCTTAAGATGTAATACTCCCTCCGTTTCAAAAAGTAGTAGCGGACCTAGAATTTTGAGTTTGTGGGTGCTCAACCTTTTTGAATGTATAATTAGTATTAATCATATAGTATAAGTGCACAATTATTTGAAGATGGCAACAAAAAAAATTGATTAAAAATATTCATATTTGTATTATGGACATCGTGAATCTTTGATGGAAGAACGCAACCGACGAAAAAAAAATTGGTTAATTAAGTTCATGTTCAGGAGGGGTAAAAAAAAAAATGCTCATGAAGGGTCAAACTTTGGTTTCTTTAATTCTTTATTTATGAAACCCAATTTCTTTCTTTCTATGCTATAGTGAATTATGTATAAGTAAAAAAAAAAAAAAAAAAAAGAGAAGGTAAAACAAAAGGGACTCCAGTGGAGTGGCTACAAAAGAACTAAAATTGCCTAAAAAGGACTCCAGTGGGGTTCGAACTCCCACACACTTTCACTTAAAAGTTTCCAACACCACTCTTAAACCAAAACACCCAGCTAGACTTAATGTTTGTGGGTGTTTTCTGGTTTATTATATCTTTTTTCTTCAATTTCTTATATAATCATACATATTCGAGCCAAGGTCAATGGGTGCTCGAGCACCTATTTTTTACCTGTGGGTCCGCCCCTGTCAAAAAGAATGACTTGTTTTTTTTTTTAATTCATTTAAAAAAGAATAACCCATTTTATTTTTTGGTAATACTTTAATTTCAATTTTCCACGTGACATGTTTAACACCACAAGATTCAAAGACATTTTGATACATTTGCCATAACTTTAATTTAGGACCACAAGATTCAAAAGTCTTCTTTATTTTCTTAAACTCCGTGCCAAGTCAAACAAGGTCATTCTTTTTTAAACGGAGGGAGTAGGAGATACGGTCCATTTCTCTTTGCAGGTTACTTTTGTCAGACTGAAAAATCTAAAATGAGGTTGACAGCATAATATGAGAAACTTGATGTCTGCATCTAGGAGAAGAAATGACTAACAAGTCCATATTTCCCCGGTTGGAAACTGAGGCACTTCTTCCTGAAGAAGAATGCTCTAGAATTTCCATTTCTTAGAGAAGTGAAGATTAATAGCCGCCCTGGAATGAAGACATTTGTGCAGTTGGCATCTGTGAGTACACCGAGTCTGGAAATGCTTATCATAGAATATCTGACGAATGATGCTAAGGTGAAAGATGGTCTCAATATAGTGATTCAGGAGATCTTCAATTCTAAGGTTTGTCTTGTGCACTATATAACTAACTAGACTTTGTCGTGTGCATCAATACACCATTGCTCTAGTGCTATATCTTTCCGTTTTAACTATTAAATAGCTTGTAATATTCATATAGTTGCTTCTGTTTGTCACTTGAAGCAACTTTCTTTTACTTGACGTATATCTGACTAGAAATCTAAAGCATCAGTTTACTTTTTATTTTTTTTCAAGTAATTGTACTTACTGAGCTAGTCATCTGTGTCCCTTTGCAATCTCTGCTACCATGAACAGGAAGCTAGTGATGGTGACGAATCAGAAATCATTTTGAATCTAAGTCAAAAGTCACACATAATAAGGAGAACAATGCGAATATCCTTTCATTCTGACGAGTACATTTGACTTAACTTTTCTTGTAATTTGTTTAACACTTCTATGTATTTTATGCAAAAACCTTAGCCGGAATAGAATACTTTCATCCCGAACTTGGAGACTTGACTTCTAATAGTGCCTCATGTGTTGTGCCAAAATTCAGTAAACTAAGTTTCAGTTCGTATAATCATGGTGGATTAATACTACTGCTTCTCCTTTCAATTTATGTGTCTGTCTTTCCTTTGCAGTCTATTTAGAAAAGAATGATGTTTTCTATATTTAGCAACACTTTGAAACCAACATCCTACATGTCGATCATATTTATCCGTGCATTAATTGTTGTTGTTCTACTGTTAGTTCTTTAACAAGTTGTTAGGATAAGCATTAGTTTGAATGAACTCTTCCATCTGTAGAGTTAGCTTAGGCAAGTTGTTAGATTCATCTTGTACTTAATGACATCATTCAAGCAATAAAAATTAAGTATAAAGTATTGTGTCATTATAACTATTCTAATATGGCATTAAGAGCCTTAACACCGCTAGGGTTATTCATACTGACAACACCACAGGTACCACAGCAGTCTAGTTCAACCCTGCATCGCAGCTACCAATCAAACTAACTGGAAGTTACAACTTCGCAATTTGGAAGGCACAATTTCCCATGTTGATGCATGACCATGATCTATATGGTCGTCTAGATGGATTGATTCCTGCTACATCTCGCACCATCACAATTGGCACACTCACTAAAGTGAATCCTACATATACTATTTGGTTCCGCCAAGATCAACTTATTCAAAACGCGCTCATGGCATCTGTTGACCCAACCATTTCCTCTCCTGTTTCAGCTGCAAATACAACAAAGAATGCCTGAGATGAGTGCCTATGCAAACAAGTCGCAAACAAAATATTTAGTCTTTTTGATCAACTCGCGTGACTCACAAAAGAATCCCAGCCTATCACTGAATCCTTGCAAGATATTTGGTGTTTTTTAGATGAAGTTTCTATTGCTGATGCCCTAATCACAAACTCTGAACTCATTGTTAAGATCCTTAGTGGTCTTGGTCCAGAGTTTCGTGAGATCTCTGCTGCTATACATACTTATGGATCCACCGCTACATACGAAGAGCTCTATGAAAAGCTTCTTGATCATGAACTTTTCCTTCAACGTAACTTTGGTTAGGAGCTTTCTTTGATTCTTCACGTCAAAGGAGAAATTCATGATCAAGAAGCTTTTCACAGAGGAGTTCTTTGTACGTAGTGGTGGATAAACGAGCATGTATAGCAGCAGAGATCTCACGCAACTCTAAACCAAGATCACTAAGGATCTTAACAATGAGTTCAGAGTTTGTGACCAGGGCACCAACAATAGAAACTTCATCTGAAAGACACCAAATATTTTGCAAGTGTTTAATGATGAGCTCGGATTCTTTGCAAGCATCGCAAGTCGATCGCGAAGACTAAATATTATGGTTGCAGACTTGTTTGCGTAGGCATTCATCCAAAGCATTCTTTTTTGTATTTGCAGCAGTAAAGAATAAATGGTTGGGCCAACAGATGCCATGTTTGCATTTTGAATAAGCTAATATTGGCGGAACCAACTAATGTATGTAGTATTTACTGTAGTGAGTGTGACAATTGTGATTGTGCGAGATGAAGTAAATCCATCTAGGATGACCATGTAGAATCATGGTCAGGCATCAACATGGAAAAGTGTACCTTCCAAGTTGCCAAATTGTGACTCCCAGTTAGTTTGATTGGTAGTTGCGATGCAGGGTTAAACTGGAATACTGTGGTACCGGTGGTGTTATCGATATAAACGACTCTAGCAGTGTTGGCCATTTGTGGAGGGTGGGGAAAAGCAGCAGTATCATTACTTGTCAAGAGTTTTCAGGCTCTTGATACCATATTAGAACATATATATAAAGGCACAATACTAAGATAATTGTTATGCTTGAATGATGCCATTTAATACATGAATTTCACATCTTGCCTAATCTACTCCATAGATGGTGGAGAATCTAACCACTGCCTAAGCCAACTCCACAAATGGAGGTGATTATTCAAACTAATGGTAAACCTAACAACTTGCTAAAGAGATAGTAATACAACAATAACTAAGGACCCGTTTGGCCATAGATTTCCTAAGTAGTTAACTTGGCAAATAATGTTTGGCCATACAACTTGTCATTATTTGACAAATAATCCAAATTCCCAAATACTAGAAAAAACTAGTATTGGGGTCAAATTTCATTTTTTGTGAACTTTTGAAAGTGAAATATGTTTCTCAAATACTATGGTCAAACACATGGTGAAACTTTACCCAAATCTTCACTCGAAAATGACTTGCCAAAAATATTTGGGAATCTATGGCCAAACGCTAGCTAAATACCGTGTGCACTCAAATTAAGAGATAAAATGAAACGAGGGGGGTAGGCAGTTATCAGACTTTACCTATCCATCATAACATACATACAAAGTTGATGTATTAGTTACCTATCCATCATAACATACATCCAATTTGTTATGTACTTGATTTGGTAAGTACATATCCATTTAAAACAAATACGGGATCTTGTTGTCACGTGCCAACGTAAAGGAATTGTACCACTGGTGATAAAATTGTTCATAGTTGTTTAATTCAAGTTGTAGAATTCTAGCTTTAAGTTTCAATTTTCTTATGTTTTAAGTCCTCCTATACTTGATGTAATAGTTTTAGTATGGTCAATTGATTTGATACTTTGTACAAGTTACTTTTAACATTGAGACTTTGTTGGGATGGTTTGGGTCGAGACCCAAAGGCGTCGGGTGAGTTTTATACCACTTGGAAAACAGTGTTTTTGTTGATATCTATTATACCGCGAACACGGTCACCAAATCTGTAACCGCAGAGAATGAAGTCCTATGAAGCATTATGATCGTGGTTGGTGTCCGCGATAGTTGTGCCTTAACCAACCACCAGAAAATGTTCAGTGGAGTATGGTAACAAAGGCGAGTCAATAGCCACCATTATCGTGGCAATGGGTTCGTGATCGTGGTAATTATGGTTTTTAAGGCAGCAAACCCCACTTTCTGGTAAAGAGTAATCAACTTGTGTCTTTGAGGTATGATTTCTAAGATTAGTTTGGGATTAAATACATGATTTCCCATGAATTTGTGGATTAAAATCATATATCTTCAAGTGGTTCAAGTTGGAATTTAACCTTAAGTAGTTGTCAAAACACCTAAACTGGATTTAACTAGTTGATATTTGCATATATTCTTCTTTTAATTATATCCAAATAAAAGCTCTGGTTATTTTATTATATTATGATGTATTTGAACAAATATCTTATACAGTAAATGTCACACCCCGAATCCCAACGAGGCGGACTGACACCCGAAGCCGTTGAGGCCCGAGAGAACCAATCTTTGCTCATGTACCTTCATACGCATGTCACTCAATATACAACACCACCACAAATGGATATAAGATGCCAATAGCGGAAGTCATGGAAAATACATGATAACTATGAAACTTGGCCATTAGGACCATCAGACAAAAACATACGTTTCTTACATATCCTTCTTTTGTCCCACAACATCTACAAAGCCTCTACAGATGCCTAACTGAAACCAACTTAGAGTCTGGACATATACAATATCAACACAACACCAAAACAATGTACATATGTGACTCGGAAAGCCCCGAAGCAACTGGAGCTCACCAATGCTCTGCAAATGACCTGCAACCTACTGTGGAGGTCTACTAGCACCTGCGCCTGCAGCAAGTAAGGTAAGTCCCCCAAGGGACGTCAGTACGAAGAATGTACTGAGTATGTAAGGCCATAGGAAACTGTATCAATACATGAGAACATCAATGGAAATCAAATGTAAGAGAATAGGCAATATGGATAAACCGTTGTTCTGTATATGAAGAACCATGTACATTACATTCATTACTTTACTTTACTTTACTTTAAATAAATGACCAACTGATCAGTGGTAAAGAGGATGACCCATGCTAGGTCCTTCCACCCTTGGGATACGGTTCTCTTAAATACATAAATTGGGATTGACCCATGCTAGGTATTTTAACCCCTGGGATACCACCCGTGATATTGGGATCGACCCATGCTAGGCTTTTCTGTCGCCCCTGGGATACCACCCGTAATATTGGGATCGAACCATGCAGGTATTCCTATCACCCCATGAGATACCACCCAGGATGTTGGGATTGACCCATGCAGGTGTTCCGGTCACCCCATGAGATACCACCCAAGAATACTCATCAATTATACATTACTTCTTTCTTTCGTTATAAGAGCGATACATTGGTGATTGTACATTATTGGAACTTTGGAACCATATTCTCAATTATGTAACACATGAACAACCAATGATCAATGAATGAGGAACATGTGACTAACAATAGATGACAACCTGAAATGAGATACCTTAGAACATTTCGGAATGGAACAAGTATAATGTCAATGTGAACAATATGTGATGCAGAAGGATACGGAAAGAGTAACCTTACATACCTTATACTTCCAATATGAATACACAACCCTATACGTGAACACAATAGTCCGGCTCCTTCCTTACGTCTTACTCTACAACACAAGTACATAACGGAGTTTACGTTAATAACCAACTACCTTGCGAGTGTATAAAACGACAATAAGTTACATGGTTGCCTTAAAATTTCATTTCCCCCTTCACAATACCATTCACGTCATTGTCATACCAACAATACCCCAATATGCCGTACATTGACCACAACATCATATACCAATAGCATTTCACAACAAATTCCTCCTTTACACTTTCTCATTAACACCGTATCACAATTAATCCATCAAGTCACTCCAATACATTTCATAACCAAAATTTCACAATTTACACATATAGAAAAATAGCAAGTTAAGGACATAACCACACCATACATGTTGATATCTCATCCACACCATTCACTTTCATCAAAACATCAAGTCCTCTTTCAAGTTCAAATCACATGGATGAGGCATCTTTTATCAAAAAGCAAAAGTGCACTACTCAACACTTGCAAGCATAACCAACATAATCTACATAATCTCTCATGCACATAATATGTTAAATCATGAGAATAAACACTTACCAAGGCTTGCAAAGTGATGATCTTGTCTCCAAGAAATGGTTGCCTTAGGGTTTGAGAGTTGAGAGAAAAACCCTTTTTGTAGAAAAATCTAGAAATGTCATGTGTGGTTCCTTGAATAAAAATCTGATTTTTGGTATCTTTTTATAGTCCCTTGAAGTCATCCTTAGCCATTTTGATCAATCATTGATTAGTCAAAGGAAGAATGGGTTATTTTGCCCTTTTGGGCCATGTTTTTGGCTTCACTTTGGGCCTCAATTTAAGCCCAATTACACATATTAACTTAGCCCACCAATTTCAATGTATAATCCATCATATATCTCATATTTAAATAATTTCATAATGTCACGACAATATTCACTTACGAGTTCTATGTTCGTAGCCTCAATCTCAAAAATAGAAATTCTAGTCGCTCATGGCTTCATTGAATATTTTTGATAAATACTTGTGTTTCGTGATTTGATCATGTAGGAGTGTATTGGGGTATTTGAAGCTTTAACAAGGAGTAAAGGAACACCAAAGAACCAAAAAAAACCAAGGAAGAATCGACGTTGCAAAACAAGCACGGAAGGACCAAAATACTTGTGTCTTGTGCCACTTGCTGCAAAGCAAGCAGTAGCGCAAGAATGGGCTGTCCTCTGAACCTGAAGGCTTGCGCCACAACCCCTGAAACAAGGAGTGGCAAAGTTTTGCTGTTTCTCTGAACTTTTGCCACCGTTGCAAACACTAGCATACCATCCAATACCCCATCAAAGCAATACAAGATACGTACTTATTGCTCTCAACACTAAGGTAAACATGACTCCAAGTTATCAAGTAAGGTCGGAAAGGTACGGGGTGTTACAGTAAATATATCTATTTGTGGGGAATATTTATTTTTCTTTATAAGATCCACGCCATGGTTTGATCTTAATAACACTATAACTTCATCCATTTCAATGTTGGATTTCTTAACAATCACTTTAAATGTGACAACTCTATGAAGAATCGTATCCATCTCAAATGGATAAAATCACTCATCAACAATGTAACATCAGAAATCTAAAATTAGATTAGGATGGGGAAGTAACCAAATTCACAGGGAAGTTGACCAACTTCCTATGATTTTGTTACTTCACCATCCTAATACTAATATGATTTTAGATTTCTAATATTACGTTATTGATGAGTGTTCCTAGCTAGTGGAGATGGATACTATTCTTGATAGAGTCTTCACATTTAGAGTGATTGTTAGTAGATCTACTATTGCGATGTGTGAAGTTTATAGTGTTGTTAAGATCAACGATAATCTTATAAAGAAAAATAGATAACCTCCACAAGTAGATATATTTATTATATATGACATTTTTTTAAATACATCATAATCTATTAAAAATAAGGTTAGATATTAAAATACATTATTATCTAATTAAAATTTTAATTATGTTATTTTTTTTAATAGGATCCAAATTTCAACAATGACCAAGACCAAGTCACAAATGAAGAAATGTGCGGTGTTCAAGTTTTAATTTAAAATTTGTCTTTCTAACTTCTCATCAACAATATGGCTATGATAGTTGTTTTTTTTTTGTTTTGATTACATGAAACTTCATTTTTTTCATTAGAATTCCATGAATGATAATGAGATGAACTCTCCTACAAAGACTCCTGCAAAGAGAAGTAAGAAGAGAATAGAGCATCTATAGTAGAAGTTGATGTCTAAGTCTAAGGGTGTCAACTGGGCCGGTTCAATCAGGAACCGGCCCATTTAGACTGGCCCATTTACCGACCGGACCGGACTGGACCGGATCCGGTATGGGTAATGGGCCTGGCGGGTTTTTAGGGGGCTGGGCCGGACACGGCATTGAAACCGATGGACCGGCCCAGTTAGAAAACCAGACCGGGTCCACCGGTGCACCGGCCAGGCCAGGCCCGGTAAGAATTTTTTTTTTTTTAAAAAAAAAATTGACTGGGCCGTTGGGCCCCAGCCTGCAAAGGCTGTTTTGGTCCGTTGAGGCCCAACGTCTATAATGCCGTTGGCCCAACGGCCAAACAGCCTTTTTAGGCTTTAATTTTAAAAAAAAAAAAAAAAATTAAAATTTTTTTTTCCCTATAAATACATGCCATTTCAAAAAATATTTCCTACAATCTCAATTCTCATTCTCTTATTCTCTCTCAAATTTGCTAAAATTATCTCATAAAGTGTTCTATATATTTTATTATTTTGCAATTACAAATACTACGTTGAAGTTTCCAAAAGTACGCAATTGACCAACTTTCGAGTACTTCAAAATTTTGGTATTATCGTTCCATCTCTTACTTTTAATTTTTAATTAGTGTATTATTTGTTGAATATTTATTTGGATTTTTTTTGTGTTTTTTGAATAATTGTTAGTTTAATTGGTAATAGGGATAAATTAAGGAAAGTCGGTAAAAGTGTTAGAAATCTTTGTCCCGGAAGTGCTAGTGGTAGTGGTAGTAAGAAACAAATTGGTTCCGGTAGAGGTATTTCAAATGCTCGATATACTCGTGTGCCTCCGGTACCAATTAGCGAACCATTTGAGAATGAAATACGTGTAGGTGCTCACGATATGAATTATTTTGAGGCTCAAGAAAATTATGGTATAGAAGAAGAGAATGAAGTAGACTCTGTTGATTTAGATGAAAATGATGATGATGATGTTACACCCGAATCTGGTAATGTTAATGTTCAATCTGAATCAGTTAATCTTCCTCCCCGGCCCCCTGTAAGATCTCGTAAAAAAACTAGTGTTGTGTGGATTTTTATACCCGAATAGAAGGAACCACTCAGGTTGAATGCGATCTTTGTCAGGTAAAATACGAGCATAAGACCGGGGGTAATAAAGGAGGTACGGGTCAGTTGTCGAGACATTTGAAGGAGAAACACCCAATAGAGCTAGCTCAGGTAACTGGTGGTGAGACAGTTGGGGGCCCAAGTCAAACTAGATTGAACCCAAAAACCGGTCTATTAGTTAAGAATTATAATAAAATGAAGGATCGTGAAGAAATAGCCAAAATGATAGCTGTGGGTTGTTTGCCTTTCTCTTTTGCTTCTTCTGATGCTTTTATTCATTATATTCAGGCAATTTATAATCCTATGTTTAAGGGTATTCCTAGAAGTACTTGTCGGTCCGATATTTTTAGACTCCATGCATAATATGTTTACTATTTATCTGCATTATTAAAAAATCTTTCATGTAGAGTTGCTTTAACTTCTGATCTTGGTCGTGTTTTTAATAAAAATGATTATTTAACAATTACTTGTCATTGGGTAGATAGCAATTTTGTTATGCAAAAACGAATTTTAGCATTTTTGTATGATGAAGACCGTAGACACACTGAAAAATTTATTTCTAAATCTATTACAAAAGTTGCAAGATATTATGGTATTGACCATAAAGTTTTATGTATATCTTTTGATAATGCATCTAACAACAACGCTGCTATTGTGTTGTTAAAAACTGAACTTTCTCCACCGTTACCCGAAATATTTCATGTTAAGTGTGCTTGTCATATATATAATTTAATTGTAAAAGATGGTCTTGCTTTTTTTGAGCCTGCTATTGAAAAAGTTAGACTTGCAGTTGGCTTTATTCAAGAAAATAATAGAAAAATTAGACTTACCGAATTTAAAAGAAAATGTCAGGAAAATGGACTTAGACCGAGATTAATGCCTGAAGAAATAGATGTTAGATGGAATTCTACGTATGATTTCTTAAAAACTTGCAATATTTATAAAGTTCCTATTACTATGACTTTTAACCAATTTGCTAGTGATTTTCCCGATTGTATGTTACAAAATTCAGATTGGGCTAAAATTGATGATATTGTTAATTTTTTGCAAAAATTTTATCTAGCTACGGTTTAATTTTCTGGAGCTTATTATCCTACTGTTTGTAATATTTTAGCTTATTTAGCCGACATTTCTTTATTGCTTAACGAGTATAAGTCTAAACCAGGCTACAAATATGCTATTGAGGCAATGATTGATAAATTTAAAAAATATTTTTTTCCGCTTCCCCCTATTTTCTTAGTTGGTGCTATAATAAATCCATGTATGAAATATAATACTATGTCCAAATTTACTTCTCTTATTTATTTTGCTTTAGGAGTATAAGCTAATGAAGAACCTTCTTTGTTTACGGCTATGTCTGATGCGAATAGTTACATGAACACATTATACAATCATTATGCTGATTTACTTGACAATGCTTTACCGTCACACATTACACCGATCCCCGCTCCCCGCTCCCCATACTTCTGAGGAACCATCATCTTCTAAAAGACAGGCACATAATATGCCTGCTTATTGTGTTTCTGATCTATCTGTTTGGAATAGATTGCAGCCTTCATTGCATAGAACCGTAAGTCGGGAAGAGCTTAAGTATTATCTTATGCAGCCTACAGAGGATCCTAGAGGTAGAATCAACACGCTGGAATGGTGGAAGAATAATGAAAGACAATATCTTGTACTTTCAATGTTAGCTAGAGATATATTGAATGTTCCAATGTCAACCGTTGCATCAGAGAGCGCTTTTAGTCAAGGACGGCAGCAGATTGGAGACAACCGACACACATTGGGAGGCAATGCCATGAATGTTTTAGTTTACCTTAGAGACTGAATTAGAGCAGAACGAAGAAATCAAGGAATGTTCGTGGAGCCGGAAGACGAAGAAGATCTTGAAGAAATAATGACTTCAAGAGAGAATTCAGCACAATCAAGTCCAATGCATGGCTTTAGTGCCATTGATTTTGACAATCCACAGCCAATTCCCGTTAATGTTAACATGGGTGAACTGGAAAAAATGATGAAAAATTTGTAGAATTTACAATTAATCAATTGAATTTTCATTTTTTCAATTTAACTTTGTGAAATTAGTGAAATATAATTGCAACCTTGTAACTTGTAAATTTTCAAACATTTTGCAATCAATCAAATATTAAATTCATTTACTCTTTATATATTTTTTCCATTTAAAATTTAAATTGAATATCTCGTATGAATTCAATACTATTAATATAATAGTATAAAAGTATATGTTGTTGAATATGGTATATATGTATGTATATTCTTTAAAATAGTATATATATGTATGTATATTCTTTAAAATAGTATATATATGTATGTATATTCTTTAAAATAGTATATATTGAATGTATATATGTATATATATTCTTTAAAGTAGTATTTATTGAATGTATGTATGGAATGTATATATGTGTATGTTTATTCTTTAAAGTAGTATATATGGAATGTATATATATGTATGTGTATTCTTTAAAGTAGTATATATTGAATGTATATATGTATGTGTATTCTTTAAAGTAGTATATATGGAATGTATCTATTGAATGTATATATGTATGTGTATTCTTTAAAGTAGTATATATTGAATGTATATATGGATGTTTATTCTTTAAAGTAGTATATATGGAATGTATATATGTGTATGTGTATTCTTTAAAGTAGTATTTATTGAATGTATATATGTGTATGGTTATTCTTTAAAATAGTATATATTGAATGTATATATGTGTATGTGTATTCTTTAAAGTAGTATATATTGAATGTATATATGGAAAGTATATATATGTGTATGTTTATTCTTTAAAGTAGTATATATGGAATGTATATATGTATGTGTATTCTTTAAAGTAGTATATATTGAATGTATATATGTATGTGTATTCTTTAAAGTAGTATATATGTAATGTATCTATTGAATGTATATATGGAATGTATAGATGTATGTTTATTCTTTAAAGTAGTATATATGGAATGTATATATGTGTAGCATTATTCTTTAAAGTAGTATATATTGAATGTATATATGTATGTGTATTCGTTAATGTAGTATATATTGAATGTATATATGTGTATGTTTATTCTTTAAAAACGTATTTTAAATAGTATATATATTGAATGTATATTAAAAAACAATCAAGGTTCAAAATACAATTTTTTTAGTTGGGACCCGATAAACCGGCCCATTAACAGGTCAAAAAAATTAAATGGGCCGATGCTGGGCCGTTTGAGGGAATTTTACTGTTCACCCCGGCCTGGCCCGGCCCAATAAGAATTGGGCTCGGCCCAGAACCGGCCCAAGACCGGAAAAAAATAATGAACCGGGTCCGGGTTGGCCCGGCCCGGCCCAGTTGACACCCATATGTCTAACTTGCACAACTATCAAACAAAGTCAATAGAGTAATTACATGGGAAAAAAGATACACCAATTATTGCATCTACGAGACTTTAACGCAGATAAATGCATAATTTATTTTAGCAAGTACTTCCCCCATTCATTTTTACTTATCATGTTTCGCTTATCGAGAATCAAAACTGTATGAGCTTTGACCAACATCTTAAGATGTATTTTTTCATCGTATTAACATGAGAAAGATTGCAACTTATAGTAATTTTTGTATAGTTTTTGAATATCTAAATTTTAAATTTAAAATATTGAATTAATCTAAATCAATTTAGCTACGAAAACTAGTTAAATTGACTCTCATGAAGCAAAACGTGACAAATAAAAATGAATGAATGAAGTATTTTTTTTTTTGTATGAACCATAAGTAACTTTTAGTTGTATTTTTGGAATGTGTTGTTTGGAATCATATGGCTATTTGAAGTGACTTAACTCCTTGGTATCATTTTAAATTGATAGTAAAAGAGTTGTTGAAAAATTTAGAAATATTTAAGAACTACTTATTTGAACTTTTATCCTCCTATGTTATATAATGAATGTTGAGAGGAATTAATGAATTGTTATATGCCTTGGTATCATTTTAAAATGATAGTAAAAGAGTTGTTGAAAATTTTAGAAATATTTAAGAACTACTTATTTGAACTGTTATCCTGCTATGTTATATAATGAATGTTGAGAGGAATTAATGAATTGTTATATGTGAGTTAAATGAATGAATCACATAGGAAGGAATAATTACTGAACATTTTATTATCGTCAATATCAAATCTATTTTACTTATAAGGTCGAAATAGAAGATATTCATATCAAAATGTGTATCGTTAATTTTAATTCACACTCGTCTTATGAGTAAACATGAGCCTCAACTTATGCTTATTCTTCTTAAATTTCACATTATTAGATGTCACCACAAAATTTTTCACAAAATGCAATCCAAATTCCTTTTTTTCCTCGGGTACATCGGAAAAAAAAAATCACAAATAAAGGAACTTGAATGGTATTTTATGAAAAAATTGTGGTAGGACCTAATATATGAAATTTAAGACCAATAAACACAAACTGAAACTAATGTTTACTCATAAGACGAGTATACAAGGAACTAACAATCCACATTTTAGTATGAATATCTTCTATTTTTGACCTTATAAGCAGTTAATAAATAAACTTGATGTCGACATATATCAAATTGTTCGATAATTATTCATTTACTTACCTCACATAAAACAATCCATAAGTTCCTTTTATAACATTCTTACTTATCTAGTACTAGCTTTTAGTTAGATGCTTTCAAGTATTAGACAATTTGTGGGTAAGATTATGGATTTGTTAATTATTTATCTCCTAAGTTTTAGTGGGATACTTGGCAACTTTTTGTGGATTTATATCTCTATTTTATATTAATGGAGTGGAGGTAATTGAAAATATTGATTGAATTTGTTGTCTTTCATTAAAAGATTATACAATAGATAAAAATTTTATTTATTACTTTTTTCAAATTGTTAGTTAATTATCTTTATAATATTTATAATAAAGGAGTCCTGAATATATGGTAAGAGAAAAATATATTTTAAAAATTATAGACTCCTAAAATATATTATAAGAGTAAAATTTATGGTAAAAGATATTAGGAGAATTAATAATTAAATCGTCCTAAAATATATGGTAAGAGAAAAATATATTTTAAAAATTAAGAAGTCCTAAAATATATGGATACTAGAAAAATATATTTTAGGACTCCTTAATTTTTAAAATATATTTTCCTCTTACCATATGTTTTACGACTCCTTAATTATTAATTCTCCTAATACCTCTTACCATATATTTTACTCTTATCAAATATTTTAGGACTCTATAGTTTTTAAAATATATTTTTCACTTACCATATATTTAAAACTTCTTCATTCTAAATATTATAAAGATAATTAAATAATAATTTGAAGAATAGTAATTGACTATTTTGTTTATTGTAGAAGCCTTTAATGAAAGGTAAAAAGTTCAATCAATATTTTAAGGATATTCACACTTTTAATATATTATAGACTAGTTTAGTGTACGTGTTTCGCACGTGCGTCTCATGTCAATCAATAAAATTATATATTAAAAAATAAAATTATTTTAAAATAGTAATGCTAACATCTAAAAATCACGATGGTAAAACAAAACTACAAATCATATACCGTGAGACTAATAACACGATAGTTTTATTAACAATTTTGAGTCAATTAAAATTCATAAAGAATTGGGACATACTTAAAGCGTAAAGTAATAATGTGAAAACGGAAAATATTAATGATCACAACAATAATTTTCAATAATAATTCTAGAAAAACGAACACTGAAAAAAAATTAACAAATGAAGAAGAAGATAAACATAAAGTTATAATGAAACAAATGGATATCGAGGATTCTTATATTGATTCAAATTAGTTTGGGGTAGAGGCATAATTTTTTTAATTGTAGTATTTAACAAGGATTAGAAGCCTAAAACAAAACTCCTTAATAAATGTCAAACACTCGTAATCTTAACGTACTTCATAATTTTGTCGAAACTTTTACTTAAGTCGTGAAAGAAAATATAAAAGAGAACATTACCTAAAGAAAGTTCATGGAGGTTGAGTGACTGATGTAATGCTTTATTATCTCCTAATTTACTACTCTAATCCATGTCCTTCACAACCTCCTTGTAAGATTCTGTCCTTGTTAAGCTGAAACTGCACCTTGGTGAGAAAACTAAACCCAAAAAAAGATAATTATGTATAAATGAGGTGGTGATAGTGGATCAAGAGCTAAGAGGGAACAGAGAGATAAAAACAATGGGGCCAGACAATTGTACATTTACATAGTATTTTAGCAACTTCCTGGTGCTCTAAACAATGGAAATTTCAACTTAACAAAAAGAAGAAAAAAGGCAAGAACAGTGCATAAAGCATTAGAAGACCCTTTTTAAAATTATATTTTGGTGTAAAGAGATCGATAATACCATGTTGTAAATATAGGTGGACAAACATGATATGACTATGGTTGACACGAGTTATACACAATTTGAGCATATTCTTCACAAAGTCTTTGATGTTTAATTGATGAAATTGTTTGACTTACTATTATACGTATTAACAATATATAGAATAAACGCATGTTGTCCAATTAAAATCCTGCAATGGAAATAAAATTGCAAACCTGCAACGAATCTGCAATGACAAAAGAGTCGATAAGAATCCGTCAAAGGCGAAGTAGAAGACCTAATAAACAAAAATTACAAAGAAAACGTTTCAATTAGCAATTTTCTTCAAGAATACTTCATAATAATTTATTATCGTAACTTAATAAATAGACTAAAATTTTAGAAAATTTACCTCAAATCAATTTCATTAAGCTTTAGGTATTGTTATGAATTAGAATGACTAACCAATTTCTTGGGACGGAGCAATAATCCAAATAATCTGTACAAAAATATAAATAAGTAAAAAAAAAAAAAAAAAAAGCTTCTCAATTAGCAATTACCTTCAAGAATACATGATCATTTATTATCAAACTTCAAGAACAAATCAAAATTTTAGAAAACAAATCAAAATTTTAGAAAACTTATCTCAAATCACAAATAAATTTATCTATTATTTGTTGAGAAACGGAAAACGATTAGGACCTAAAAATTACAACGATAACTGACAAAAACAAAATCAATAGCCTCTACAAATTACAATAGCTAAGAAACATAAGTACAGGTGTTTGTTTATTCTGTAGCAAACAGTCATTAGTATTCAAAGTTTAATTGACAAAATAATAAGAAAAGTAGGCTAAGAACTTGCAATGCAAAAAGAGGCGTACCAATTTTTTAGGTTACAAAGTTGCTGCATAAATTTAGAGCCATGGTCATGCTATCTTAAATATACATATACATATTTAATCGGCCGTCTTCCTATATAATTTAGGTTTACAAATTTAATTGTTCTAAATTAAACTTTTTCTCATATTATGTTAATAATAATTGGAGGAAATAAGTGAAAAGACTATTTTGTCTATTGTGAAGACTTTTAATGAAGGGCAAAAAGTTCAAATTATTTTTCTAAGGGTCTTCACACTTTTAATATATTATAGATTATAGATTATAGATAGACAATAGATAATAGATAGATAGATTGATTCATATTTGAATAAGTTATAATCTGATAAAATTTATTTATAAGCATTTTTTAGCTTATTTATGCGTTTGATAAATATTCAAAGTGCTTATAATAGGCAGTCATAAGTTGGTCATCCCTAACTTATGACTTTTTAGCTTATCAACATTTTTTATTTGACCAAGCTTTTAGGTATTTTAGCCATAATTTTTTTTAAAAAAATTCTCAAAATACCTTTCACAAAATAAAACCCTTAATTTCTTCTTCACTTCATATCCATATGGTTGCTTCTACAATTTATATATTTTTCTAAAAAATATATAAAAATATTTTAATCATTTTAACAAAAGTGCACCTTATCAATATTTTTTTATTAGGCATATCAATTATTTTATAGCACTTTTAATACTTCTATCCAAACATTGAAATTATTTATTTAAAGAGTTGATTACAACACTTCTATCTAATAAATCTTAGATAGGAGGATATGGAGGTCAAGAATTAGGATGGAAGACTAGTATAAATAGTTCAGTGTTGTCAAATTCCTCTGAACTTCATTTAACATACTATTTGTTGTTGTATTAATGTTTCTCCATTATTTTCTATATGATTTTTTTTTCTTACTGTTTTAATTATGTGTTATTTGAACCGAAGGTCTATCTAAAACAACTTTTCTACCTTTACACTTTTGAAATTACACTGAGTAATATATTATTGTTATAAAAATATTTTTCAAACACTTATAACTTATCAGTTATTTACAATTACCTAATCTAAATAGTCTTTAGACATTAAACAGCTGCTGAAATAAAAAGAGAGCAATGAAACAATAATCATCTCAGCAGCTAGCTAGGCAATAACCCAACATAGTAAATAATAAAATTCTAACATTTTATTATCAGGAGCATGAACAAAACATTATAGTGTACCAAAAAAAATGATCAATACATTATCTCTATTATATTCAGAGGAGAATTCAAAATTTAAATTTAAGAGTTCAATCTTTAAGATATTTAGCATTAAATTCATTATATTGTTAAAATTATAAATTTAAATTTACTATTTATTGAGATAATAGTAGATATATTCCGTCTTTGTTGAAAATTATGGGTACAAATAAATGGAACTATAACTACTAAAAATAGGAATTAGCGAAGGACAAATTTTGAAATTATTTATTTATTTTTGTGTTTTTTTTAATCTGAAAGTTGGGAGTTCTTTTTCTCCTTTTAGAAAAAGTTTTTTTTCTTTAATTTACTTATATTTAGAAACTGAAAATAATTCCAAGTTGGAGTTGTAATGTTCTATAGAGATATATTCAAAGTTATACTGTTTCTTGGTATTTGAAAGTAGGGTATTATGATAACTCAAAAAGGCACCCAGTAGACTAAGCTCCGGCTATGTGCAGGTTTGGGGAAGGATCGAATCACAAGGATCGATTGTATGCAGTCTTATCTTGTATTTCTGCAAGAGGCCATTTCTACTGCTTGAACCCGTGACCTCCTGATCACATGAAGACAACTTTACCAGTTATTTCGAGGCTCGTAGTGATAAAGTTAGGATAATGGTTCTTTTTGACCAAGTTAATCTAATGAAAAGAATACAGTAATCTTTTTTTTTTATGACTTAAGTAATATTTACTGTCTATGTGAATAATTTTTGTATTATTCGGCCTTCTTGTTTGCTATAGTTCCTAACATATCTTATTTTTAAAATTTCTAAAAAACCCACGTTTTAAAGAGGATTATCTACTGCTGTACTTATTATTTAAATAACCTTAATAGTGTAAAAAAAATTAATGATGTTATTAAAACTTAAATTCTTTTCTAAGAGATGCTCCAACTAAGAAGTTGTTATGGATCTATGTAATCAATTCAAGTTTTAAAAGCTTTCACATCAACTAAGTATTAGGCTTGTAAAAATTAGAATTACACATAGCATATTGATTTAAACTAATTAGATTGTTGCATATATCGTAAAACAGAAAACTTACTTGTTCTTTAGCGGAAGCTAAAACGAATCACGACTGTAGTTATTGGTTGATGGTGGTAGTTGTTCCGATATGTTGGACGGTACTGGTCGATGGTGGCAGTTGTCCATTCTTATACCACAACTTAGACCCTAGTTTGATTGTGAGAGATCAGGAGTAGAAAATTGTTGTGAGTGAAGATGATTAAAGGGTGAATTGGTAATTTCCTTTGTCATGAAAGGTTCCAGGAAATTAAATATGTTAGTCTAATATCAAGTTGGGTCTGTAGTTTCTAAATTGTCAATTAAGTCATGTACTTAATTAGTCTTTAGTCCTTTCAAGTGGCGTAAGGATTAGCTGCCATGTGTCCGTTTTGTTAGAGTCCCGGTCCTATTTACATTATTGTATTTCGTTCTTTTCAGATTATGCTTAATGAAATCCAACTTTTATCTTTATTCCTTTTGCATTTAGATATTTCCAGTAGCTTTGGCTACATTTGGTATCAAAGCGGTGACGATTTGTCATTGTTCCGACGATGGTAGAATCTCAGTATAATAAGCAAGTTGAGGATGAGGGGTTGAAGCGCATAGAAACACAGATGGCTGCATATGTGTTGGAGACCCAGAAACGTTTTGAGTCCATGGAAGCAACTCAGGCCAAGAGAGATGTTGGATCGAGACAACACCTCACCGATAGCAACCGCCGTATGGAGTTGCTGCTAAACCAGTTGGAGCAGGATCGTAGATCTGAGTCCTTGGTTAGGACTCCAGCTCCGGCGATGATACTTACGGGTGGTACATCAGCTGAACACGGTGAGTCCTCAGTTGGGTGTAACTTTCGTTCTTCTGCTTCCCCTTTCACACCCACTAGTGGCACCCCTTTGTTTCCTACTCTTGACAGAGGATTGACCCTTACCCCAGCTCCCTTCAATACACGAAATATCCCATCCTTACCACCAGCCCCATCCTTCTTTCCTAGTATCACCAATTTTTCATCTACTCCAATTTTTCCTCTACCCATGTAACTGCCCCGTTCACAAACCCCCTTTCGACCCCTGCTTCTGCTAATGTTCCAGCAAGCTTCTTACCCGTTTCTCTTCCTGCTTATCAACAATCTTATTTCACTTCCCGACCCAATCCCAATGTTTTTCCATCCACTCAGCCAGTTCCTTTCTTCACCCACACCGCAAATCTTGCTCCTGTTGCTTTACCCTTAGTCCAAACCCCTACTTCTTTACCAAACATGACTAATTTTCCAAGTGCTAAGCTTATTTTTCCAGAATTTGATGAAACGAATCCCCGTAGTTGGATTAGGAGGTGTGACAAATTTTTGAGTTGTCCCAGATTCCTCCCGAGCTTAAAATGCATTATGTGGTTGCTCATGTGAAAGACAAATTGGACACATAATTTGATGTTTATATGATGGACCATAGTGGGCAAGTCTCTTGGGAAACTTTCTGTTTGGATGTGTGTAGACGGTATGGAAATATTCGACCCATGGATGTGGTGGTTGAATTCAATCGTTTAGAGCAAAAAAGTGATGTTAATACATATCAAGCTCGCTTTGAGGAGTTGCGATATTACTTATTGCTGGTCAATCCAACCCTTAATGAACCTTACTTTGTTTCATGCTTTATTGGGGGACTTAGAGCTGATTTGAGGTCGATGGTGCGAGCTTCTAATCCTCAAACACTAATGGATGCTTTTGAGGTTGCCAAGCTGCATGAGGAGACCTTGGCTGCCATTTACCACAATATACAACCTAGATACACTATCACCCACCCCAGAAGTCCCTCAGTTGTTTCTGCCCAGCAATTATCAAATTCCAAATCCCTAGCCCTTCCTAGTACTACCCCGCAAAAATTATTAACAAATGGACCCATAAAACAGGCTGCATCCAAAACTATATCGTTGGACATGTTACGTGAACTTAACCTTTGCTTTAAATGTCATGATCGATATTTTTCGGGTCATGTTTGCAAGCCCAAAAGTCTGCATATGCTGACTGGTGAATTCGAAATGGGTGATGGTTCAGGCATAACCCAGAAGTTGGAGGGGGCTCAAGAGGACTGTCCAACCCCGGATGATGAGACAGAAGTAATTGCGGGGGTGTCTTTAAATGTCCTAATGGGATTAGACCCAGTGGGCTCTTCTCCTGCGATCATTAAAATTTTGGGGATGGTCAAACGAATTCCCTTGGTTATTCTTATAGATTGTGGATCAACTCACAGTTTCATTGACCCTAATATTCCAAAGATGTTGGGCCTGCTTGGGGAACCCATGCAAAAAGCGATGCGTGTTAATGGGGCTAGTGGGCATGAAATGATTTCTACGCATGTGAACCCGGGGTTTGTGTGGGAGATGAATGATCTTTCATTTACCTTCAATTTGCATTGGTTAAAGGTCAAAGGATGCGATATAGTGTTGGGAATGGATTGGATTGATTCAGTGGCTTCAATTTTACTACATACCAATCCTCATAGCATTTCATTTTTTATGAATGGCAGCATGATAACTTTGTTTGGAAGCCAACAAAATGTACACGTATCACCTGCCAGTGCTAAGACAATGATGAAATTATTGCACAGTAGCTACTGTAGCTTTGTTGCCCAAAAACAATTAAATGCACTAGAGGACAACTCATGTGTTCCAGCCCAGATTGAGGAAGTGATGTCTAATTATCAAGACTTGTTCAGTGAACCTAAAGGTTTGCCTCCTAGTCGTGAATGTAACCATGCAATTGAACTAGTCCAGGGAGCTAAGGCGGTGAATCAAAGACCCTATCGATATTCCTACGAACAAAAGAATGTCATTGAAAAGTTGGTGCACGAAATGTTGCAAGCTAGCACAGTGGTGCCCAGTTCTTCCCCTTTTGCATCACCTGTCATATTGGTGAAAAAGAAGGATGCGTCATGGCGCATGTGTGTTGATTACAGGAAATTAAATGACATCACAATAAAGAACAAATATCCAATTCCGGTGGTTGAAGATTTACTGGATGAATTGAATGGAGCGCATTTCTATTCAAAATTGGACCTACTCTCTGGCTACCATCAGATTCGCATGAAGGAAGGTGATGAGTTCAAAACTGCTTTTCGCACTCACCATGGGCTGTGGCAATTTCGGGTAATGCCCTTTGGGCTCACAAATGCCCCGGCCACTTTTCAGGCACTTATGCATAAAATTTTTGGGCCTCATCTTAGAAAATTTGTATTAGTTTTCTTTGATGACATTTTGGGTTATAGTGCTAGCTTGGATGATCACATTGGCCACCTCAAGATAGTGTTCAAACTGTTAAGAGCTAATCAGTTGTATGTTAAACGCTCTAAGTGCAGTTTTGGACAATCCCAAATTGAATATTTGGGGCATATCATCTCGGGCAAAGGAGTAAGTACAGATGGATCAAAAATTGAAGCAATGCTTAACTGGGCTAGTCCCAACAATGTGAAGGCTTTAAGTGGATTTTTAGGATTGACCGGCTATTATCGTAAATTCATTAAACATTTTTCCTTGATTAGCCTGCCTCTTAACAACCTAGTTAAGAAGGGATCTTTTGTGTGGACTGAGGAGGCTACAAAAGCATTCGAAACATTACAACAGGCCATGATCCAGGCCCCTGTCTTAGCACTACCGGATTTTTCTAAATCATTTGTAGTGGAAGTTGATGCTTGCGGATCAGGTGTTGGGGCTGTCCTAATGCAAGAGGGCAGGTCGTTGGCTTACCTCAGCCAGGCGGTGAGTAACAAGCACCTTGGGCTTTCCACTTATGAAAAGGAATTGACAGCACTTTTGTTGGCTATTGAGAAATGGAGACACTACCTTCAACCAGCCCACTTTATCATCAAAACAGACCACTTCAGTTTGAAGTTTCTCAAGGACCAAAGAATGACTACTTCTCTACGACACAAAGGTTTGACCAAACTATTAGGTCTCAGCTACGAGATTCAATATAAGAAGGGCGTCGAGAACATTGCAGCTGATGCTCTCTCACGCAGGTTTGAAGAGGAAGCTGAATGCAATGGCATAACAGCTGTACAACCATCATGGGTACAAGAAATCCTAAGCAGCTATGAGGAAGACATTGAGGTTGCTAAAATATTGTCCCAACTCTTGCTGGATGATAAAGTTGTGCCTAATATGTCAATACATCAGGGTATCCTCAGATTTAAAGGGCAAATATGGGTTGGGAGCAGTGGAAATCTAAGACAACAATTGGTGGAAGCTATGCATATCACTACTTAGGGGGGCCATTCGGGCGTCCATGCTACTCAACAAAGACTTAAATCTATATTTCATTGGCCTGGACTCCTTGATGATGTTAAAAGGTTTGTTCTGGAATGCAATGTGTGCCAAAGGAATAAAAGTGAGAATGTAGCTTACCCGGGACTTCTCCAACCCTTACCGATTCCTTCAAAGGCGTGGGAGCATATATCAATGGATTTTGTAGAGGGATTGCCAAAGTCAAACGGTAAAGAGGTAATCTTTGTCATTGTAGATCGATTTACTAAGTATGCCCATTTTATAGCTTTATCCCATCCTTATACAGCATCCCAGGTCTCCCAAATCTTCCTAGATAATATCTATAAACTACATGGTAGCCCCGCCTCAATTGTTTCCGATAGAGATCCGGTATTTACAAGTTTGTTTTGGAAGGAATTATTCAAAGGGATAGGAGTACAACTTAAGCAGAGTACAGCTTATCATCCACAAACGGATGGCCAGACAGAAAGATTAAATAGGTGTTTTGAATGTTACCTTCGTTGCATGACTGGACATAAACCTGCTAATTAGGGAAAATGGTTGAGTTTAGCGGAGTTCTGGTATAATACGGCATACCACACAGCCATCAAAATGACCCCTTTTAAGGCGTTGTATGGCTATGATCCTCCCCTGCCATCTTTTGAATTAGTCGCACAATCTCGGGTGAACTCGGTTGATGAATGGTTGCGTGAAAAACAGATCATTTGCAAGGTGTTACAGGAAAATCTGAAAAAAGCTCAAGAAAGGATGAAGCTTTATGCTGATTCTAAAAGAACAGAAAGGGTATTTGAAGAAGGCGATTGGGTTTACCTCAAACTTCAGCCGTATAGACAATCGTCTGTAGCCATCAGGAGGAATTTGAAATTAGCATCAAAATACTATGGGCCTTATCAGGTTGAGCGCAAAATTGGTCAAGTTGCTTACAAACTGAAATTACCCATTGGGTCAAGAATTCACCCGGTGTTTCATGTATCACAATTGAAGAATAAGATTGGGAACCAGGTGGTGGCTACTATAGAACCTCCAATTTGTAACAAGGAGGGCCAAATTTTAGTGGAACCTGTGGCAATTTTGGATCGAAGATTGGTCAAAAAGAGGAACAAGGCAGTGACAGAAGTATTGGTGCAATGGGCTAACCTCTCTCCAGAAGAAGCAACATGGGAGGATTACGGGTTTCTTTGCTCTCAGTTTCCAGCATTTGATGACTCTCAACCTTGAACTATCATCAAGGTTCTTCAATGGAGGATGGAATTGTTGTGAGTGAAGATGATAAAGGGTGAATTGGTAATTTCCTTTGTCATGAAAGGCTCCAGGAAATTAAATATCTATATATATATATATAAAAGCAAAAGTAAAAGCACCACAAGAAGCCAAGTGGCAGCACAAGAATAAGCCACCTAGCAGTTTTAAGACAAAGCTTAATAATGTTGTAATAAAAGATTTGAATTAAAGGATTGAAAATTTTGTAATTTTAAAATATTAAGCTTTTAGAAGAAAAAAATTTAAAAAAAAGTAAAGATAAGAAAGAATAACAAATTAATATTCTTTTAACAAATCAATAATAATAGTAGCAGCAGTACATACGTAGTAGTTGTGGTAACAATAATAATAATAATAATTAAACAGTAGTAGTAGTAGTACATGCGTAATATTATTAGTAGGAGGTGGTAGTAGTAGTAATAATAATAATAATAATAATAATAATAATAATAATAATAATAAATAATTAAATAAATAAAAATAATAATAAATAAATAAACAATAGTAATAGTAATAGTACATACGTAGTAGTAATAGTAGTGGTAGTAGTAGTAGTAATAATAATAATAATAATAATAATAATAATAATAATAATAATAATAATATTTATTATTGATTTAAATATTTATCTAAATTTAAATATATAGATTATTAGATAAATATACATTATATTTGAAAAAGTAAGGATAAGAAAGAATAACAAACTAATCTTCTTTTTACAAACTAATATGATATTTGAATTTGAATTTAAATGAAATATGAATTGGGATGGAGTTCTAGCTTCTTAGCCTCTCTTATAAGGTTAATAATAATATTGTAATAAAAATTTTGAAATAAAAAAGTAGTAATGATAGTAATAATGATAATAAATAAAAAAATATAAAGATAGTAATAATAGTAATCTATATTTAAGCTAAGAATTTTTTAAAATAATCGATAATGTATTTTCAAATTCATATTAGAAATATTTGAATTTGAAAATACATTATCTATTATTTAAAAAAATTCTTAGCTTAAAAATAAAAATTCATGATTGAAGAGTTCTAAATAGACTTTTACTCTCTCATAAACTTATCTCTTTTAAAATTTAAATATTTTAAATTATATCTGAATATAAATTATTTAACTATTAAATAAAAATAAAATAATAATAATAATAATAAATAATAGTAATAGTAGTAGTACGTAGTATGTGTAGTTATAGTAGTAATAGAAGTAATAATAATTAAAAAATAAATAGTAATAGTGGCAGTACGTAATAGTGTAGTAGCAGTAATAATAGTGGTAGTAGTAACAATAATAATAATAATTTTAAAAATAATAGTGATATTAGTAATAGTTGTATAATAATAATAATAATAATAATAATAATAATAATAATAATAATCTCATTGATTCAGACCCCTATTCTATCAAAATTTTAACATAAAATTAGGAAAGTAGTTCTCTTGGTAGTTATCTATAATCAATCATGAATTAGGATTTTTTTTTTTTTTGTGGGTTTTGTGATCAAATTTAAAATTTAAGTTAAAAATCTTCAAAATAGAAATCTACATAGACTTATTATTTTTCAAAGTTATAATATATATTTAAATACATTTAATTAAATATTAAATAAAAATATTATAATAATAATAAATTAATAATAAACAGTACAATAGTAGTACGAAATAGTAATAGTAGTATTAGTAACAAGAAAAAGGTCTTGCCATAGAAGATATATTATATTTGAAAAAATTAAGGATAAGAAAGAATAACAAATTAATCTTCTTAACAAATTAATATAATATTTGAATTTGAATTTGAATTGGAATGGAGTTCTAACTTCTTAGCCACTCTTATATATACTTAGCTTATTCATGAATTTATTCACTGTATTCTTTATGCTCTTTTTAATATTTTTTTTTATATATGCAGGAAGGATATGACGTCTTCATCTTTCTCCTTTAATATTCAAGGTCTGCAAAGTAAATCACTTTTCTTTCTTACTCCTTTTCTATAGCAACTGTATGGTCGCTCTTTGTCTTTTATGGTAGTTAAATATTTATTTCTTTAAATTACTTTTTTAGTGTTATTGTGGTTATTTTTTTAATTAAAGGAGTTATTTTTAAATTTTTGTAACTGAAGTTATCTTTTATAATTTTTTGTAACTGAAGTTATCTTTTACTTGAAAAAGACATGCAAAAGAATCCTGCGAGATTAGATACTAATAACCCGTCTATGCCATTCAACATCAAAAAATTTTAACGAAAAATCTTTTGAATTTGAAGAGAAGACATATAAAATGATGCTCAAGTCATGTGGGAGGATATGTGGAGAAGATCTCCAAGAAAAGGTGAGATTTCATACAAGCTCTTAAAAATAAAAAACAAGAGCAATTAGAATTTTTGATATTTGCCCCAAGATTTTTTACTGTCAAGGGATTATCTTTAGTTATTGTTGATGTCTTTGCTGTTGAAATCAATGAGGGTCAGGTTAATTAATTAATCTCTTTTTTCATTTTCTCAAAATGTATTGGTATAATCCTAATTAATACTATGTATATATTATACTTTATTATTAAGTGTTGACATTAATAAATGACATTATTTTATGATTACAGATCAATGTGCTTAGATCTGCAAAAGAGGTGAGGGTTGTGGAGAAAAATCAAGAACTTGCATATTGTCGGTCAGTAACTTCCGAGCATGATAAGTTCACGTGTCAACGTTCACTTGCTAATTGAAAATTGAAAATTGAAATATTGTATCTATTGATAAATGAAGAATCATAAATAATATTTATTGCATGTGCCGTTTTGCTAATCAAAAGATAAAAAAATAATTCTTCTCCTGAAGTTTAAGGGTTATTTTATCGAGTTTCTTCAATATGATTTTCTCAAACGCCTATCCCTAACCAAATTTATATAAATAAAGATAATCACGTAATTGTAAAAAAAAAAACTATTTCATATTTTTCTTTATTATATTGTTCACAATTTAAACATGTTAGATTGTTAGTATTAATTTTTTGATTTTTAAATTTTTACTCTACGTTCATATTTATTTAGTTTAAAATTTATGAACAGTAATGTGTATTATCTAATTACTTCATTATATTCTCAAAATTCATTATTTTCAAACTAAAACAAAGACGAACTAAAAATAACAAAGATATATTAGATTTGACATTGTTTCTATTATCTATAATATAAAATGCTAGATGAATAAAAACTATATAAAATATTAGAGTAGAAAAAATATACACGAAAAGGGAGATAATCAAATACATAAGTTACAATTTTACTTTACATGAATTCAATTTCACAACTTTGAATAGAATATAACATTATTTGTATAATAGGTGAAATACTTTATGAGGTACAAATACAAATTCAAATATCATCATAAAAAGTGATGTATAAGAAAAAAGAATAAAATACTATAATAGTTCATGAGAAAGTGACATTTCAAAAGTCGAAAAAGTACGAGAGAGGAATTGCTAGACTATATAAGAAAGGATGTCCTTCTCCTCCTCCGCGGCGCGGGGGGAGGGGGGGGGGGGGGAATTTGAATTAATTTTAAGAATATAATGAAGTAATTAGATAATACCCGTTTATAAACTTTAAACGGAAGAAATGAAGGAACAATAGAATAAAAATTTAAATTATTTTTGACAATTTGAAATCTTTAAATTGTAAACAATATAATAAAGAAAAATATGAAACGTAAAATCTTTTTTACAATTACATATTATTTTTACTCATATAAGATTTGGTTAGAGGTGGGGAAGGAGGGTGTGGGGAGGTGGGGGTGGGATTGGATATTAACAATCTAATATCTTTAAATTGTAAATAATATAAAAAAAATATGAAACATAATTTTTTTTTACAATTACATAATTGTTTTTAGTATAGATTTGATTAAAGATGGGGGAGGGGGATTTGGGAGGGGGGAGAGGGGGTGGAGGGGTGTGTGTGTGTTGGGGGGGGGGGGGAGATGGAGGTGGGGGTAGGGGTATAATTTATTTTTTTCGTATTTCATTGAGCAATAATATGATAGTTGAATATTTTTAAGGTAATATGATTTAACATGCTTGAAGGAGACATTCCAATATGAAACGATTAGAAATAATATTTCAATATCATTCGCGCATCGCGCGGGTACGTATACTAGTGTTAGTCTAATATCAAATTGGGTCTGTAGTTTCTAAATTGTCAATTAAGTCATGTACTTAATTAGTCTTTAGTCCTTTCAAGTGGCGTAAGGATTAGCTGCCACGTGTCCATTTTGTTAGAGTCCCGGTCCTATTTACATTATTGTATTTCGTTCTTTTCAGATTATGCTTAATGAAATCCAACTTTTATCTTTATTCCTTTTGCATTTAGATATTTCCAGTAGCTTTGGCTACATAAGTATATTTAATTGTACACCATGAGTATATATATATATATTAGGGTAATTTTGAGTACCCTAATGGGCCTTAAACGCTCCTTATGGGTGAACCCTAATTTTGTATCAATTTTAAACTCAAGTACTATTATTATAGAAGGATTAGGACTCCCATTTATCAAAGGATTTTAACGTGTATCAAAACTCAAAAGTAGTTTTGATAAAATCTAATTCAATCATAGTTTATCTTTCAATTTAGTTTTTCATTTCATACTCGTATCTAATAGAATTTAAATTATCAAAGAATAAAGTTAGTTTAATTTTAAATTCATTATTTAAAAAAAAAACTAGTACTCCATTATCAAAGGACTTTCACGTGTATCAGAAGTATAATTAGGATAAAATCAAATTCAACACGTAGTTTATCTTTCAAATTTAAATTTTAAAATTTTATTTTTCATTTAAAAGTCCATATTTCAATTCAAATTGTGTTACAAAACGAGTACTTTAGGTTTGTGTAAGGCATTGGATTCATCTTTCCATCACTTTAATCACCAGATAATATGATGTTTAAACCAAAAATTTTGAGTAATTATTCCTAATTTTCATCATGCAAATTGCACTACTAACTCGTTTTTATTGTCTTTTTTACCACACTTTCCCCTTTGTTTTTCTTCTTAATTCACGTTTTCAAGCAGGTAAATTTGCACTTTCACTAGCTAGTCTTTCTAATTGAAATCGCGCGGTAAAATTCATCTTAAAATAATTTTCTCGAAAAAGATCGTGTGGATATGCAATTATACTTTAGATGCTTCCTAATTTAATCGACATATATCGAATGAAATTGACGTATCAAATAGGTACAGACCTTAGTTGAGGTAGTTAAATAAAAACAGTGGCCAATTTTAGGCCGTCGTCTATGTATTTCGCATGATACATCAATTTTTAGGACGATCAAAATCATATATACGGTTGAAACCTATCAAATTACACTAAACATGTAAAAAGAAAAGATTATGTCAAACGATAATTCAACCCCATTTATTCGTAATCGTAAGGTGTACTTGTATCTTCTGCTTTAGTTATTTTTACTATTATATAGTCAGTATTTTTCTTTCTTCAATATTTTCATCATAGCGCTTTACTCTTACACTATCTCAAATTGTTTGAAAAACAATTTTCTTAAGTCAAGGGTCTATCAAAAAACAACCTCTGATCTACCCCACGAATATAGGATAAGATTTCTGTACATATATTACACTAGATATTGTTAGGACCGAAATAATCAGGTGTCATGCGGAAGCTAGCAAAGCAAACCTCGAAAGACGCCACATAAGAAGACATAAGAGAAATACATCAAAAGAGACACAATAATTTAACGTGGTTCGGTCAATCGACTTACGTTCACAAAAGGAGATGAGCAATCCACTATATAAACGAGAGTACAAAATATCAAGAGAGACAACCTCACACAATTCACTCAGAATACAAAGACGTTCACACAAGTGATACGCAACATTTGTGTCTCACAAAGTCTCCCCCCAAACAATACTCTCAAACCCCTAGGACTACATTGTGGATGCTACCAAGCTAGAAGAAAGGAGCCTCTATTTATAGAGTCTATAACTTTTTCCTACAAGAACAAGGATTAGCCAAATATGGAGAATTCATGTTTTCCTTTTCCTAAAAGGAAAATCCAATTATGGTAAGAAAATCAGGGCAACTACCAACAATTCTCCCCCTTGGCCTGAATTTCTGACAAAATAAATTTGCTCCACCTTCTTCACGTAGTCTTCAATAAGTTCAATCTCCATCTCCAAAATCTCCTCCATTAAATCTTTGTCTCTACATAGAGTAATACTCTAATAAAATTTCTCAAACCAAAATCTTCATTATCGTCAAATAGGTTGCGACTAGCACTGAACCCGCCAAGATGAACACCCATTTTAACCTCGCTCTGATACCACTTGTTAGGACCGAAATAATCAGGTGTCATGCGGAAGCTAGCAAAGCAAACCTCGAAAGACGCCACATAAGAAGACATAAGAGAAATACATCAAAAGAGACACAATAATTTAACGTGGTTCGGTCAATCGACCTACGTCCACAAAAGGAGATGAGCAATCCACTATATAAACGAGAGTACAAAATATCAAGAGAGACAACCTCACACAATTCACTCAGAATACAAAGAGGTTTACACAAGTGATACGCAACACTTGTGTCTCACAAAGTCTCCCCCCAAACAATACTCTCAAACCCCTAGGACTACATTGTGGATGCTACCAAGCTAGAAGAAAGGAGCCTCTATTTATAGAGTCTATAACCTTTTCCTACAACAACAAGGATTAGCCAAATATGGAGAATTCATGTTTTCCTTTTCCTAAAAGGAAAACCCAATTATGATAAGAAAATCAGGGCAAATACCAACAGATATGTTGTCGGCGGTGGTGAGTTGCCCTCACGAATTCTGCTGGCTGCCTTTTGTAAAATGTGCCTTCTTTTTTCACTTTATTTGTTAGACTTCACATGTTTCTTATGAACAATAAAGTTGTCCCTAAAATATACCCAAAAGTTCCTTCCATTTTCTCTTTTAGTGTCACCAAACAAGTTTATATAAACTCAAGAATAATAACAATGCCAACTTCAACTTCATATTTCCAAACATGGCCTTTCTTGCAAAAATTTCACAAATTCCATCTCTACCTTTGCTAATGTTTCTTTTTGCATGCACCACCACAATCCAGCATGTCCAAGGCCAACCAGGGATATGTGTCATCAACTGTGGCCAACAAGCAATCTCTTGTATTATCCAGTGTGGCCCACCGCCTCCGCCAATTACTTGCTATCCAGATTGCGCTACTAGTGGCATCGAATGTTTGACCTCCTGTCTAAGGCCACCCGCACCACCAAAATCGCCACCAAGGATCTCGGACATGGACATAGATGTTACTATTTAAGGAGTGAATTCGAGCTTCAAACACCCACTGTCCTTGTTCAAAATATATAAATAAATAAATAAAGTTTGTATTATAACTTAATATTCTGGATGTGCCTCTAGTTCAGAACAAATAAATTTATGATGATTTTAGTTATAATAGTGTCTAGCTTACTTGTTTGTTGTACTCTTGCATACAAACAAGCAATCTCTTGTGTCATTCGTTGTGGACACCCTCGCCACCAACATCGCCACGTACTAATGATCTTGGACATTGGCATAGATGTCATTTAGGGAGTGAATTCGAACTTCAAACACTCATTGTCTTTATTCAAAATAAATAAATAAATAAATTTTATATTATAATTTAACATTCTGGATGTGCCTTTAGTTCTGAACAAATAATTTGTGAGTTTTTAGTTGTAGTGGTGTCTAGCTTGCTTGTTTGTACTCTTCTACCGCCAAACACAACAAATAATGATGAGATTGCATGCGATACAGTTCCTGTTTCGAAAGAAACGATTTTTTTAGTCCTTTACAAATAATTTTTAGTTTTGTATTTTTTTTTACTAGAAATTTTCATTTTTACACATAGGAGATCTGAAATAGTCATTTATTTCTATTCAAATTGTAAGAGAACAAGAGATCTCATTTCCTCGATTCAAACTATATGTGTAGTAGAAACATTATTATTAAGTTAGCACCATTATCACAAATGAATAGCTGTGCAATAAATAGTATAATAATTTAATATTTTGGATTCGTCTCTAATTTTAATACGTAGAGTTCATGTAGCTAGTTGTAAGGGGTTATAGTAATATCACTTTTGGTTGATTTACGCAACTTTTTAAAATAATTATGCAGATTTTGTCTCTATTTTAAAAGGATGTGTCTTAAGATGCCTAATGTCTATGAAATTTTAGACTGTGATCTAACATTTTCGCACAAAATTCTCAGCTTACTAAAAAGGAATCTTTAGATCGTAATCTAGAATGTTCATAATTTGCCCAAAAAGAATAAAGATTACCATGAATATTTTTGAGAAATACTGAAACTAGACATGGTAGGATTAGAATTGGTCTTCGGCCTGAAAAATATTGATTGGGCTAACATGAGATGGCCCTAAACACCTGCAGCTCTTGTTGTACAAGTTTTTGCATGGATTGTCCTTATTTTAGAGTGGTCTTTAATTTTTGTCCTCAAATATGATGGTTCTTAATTTGGGATAATTACGGTTAGTAGTCACACGGCCATATTCTTTACCAAAAAAATGGCCGATTTTCTCTTCCTCTTCCTCCCCCCTCCTCCTCTCCTCCTGCTTCTTCTTCCTCCTCTTCCGCCCTTCTTCTTCGTCTTCTTCTTCCCCTTTTCTTCTTCGTTGCTTTTTCTTTTCTTTAAAATTCAACGTACCGTAAAAGTGAATCTTTTTGAATGAATTATATATCAAAAGACACAAAATATAGAGAGGAACTCATATCTAAAATTTGAGACTGTTTAAAGGAGATTTTGAGTTGGTCGGGATTAAATAGATTCAAGATAATTTTGGTTGGCAAGTTGAGTTCGGTGTCCCTGTTATGCTCATGCTTTTATCAGTCTCCATGTTCTTGATGGGATCCCCTCTTTATGTCAAAGTAAAAGCTAGAGGGAGCTTGTTCACCGGATTATTTGGGTGGTTGTGGCAGTGTTTAGAAAATGACATATTGATGTTCAGATGAATTATAATGACGAATGCTACTATAAATTTAACTTAGCAAATTTAATTTAGCAAATAGTTGCTAGCTATTTTCTCATCAGAATAATTCTGAATTTTATCTAAATTAAAACAATTGAGAACAGAATCACTTTGTCCATGGCTTACTAGTTACTAGTTTCTAGAGTTATAGGAGACCTTGCTCTTCACTTCAAAAGATGTAGAACTCAGAGTATCCTTTAAGGCATCCAAGCTTGTATGGTATATTTGTCATAGGTCCTATAAAAATCCAAACAAGAATTTTCTACTTAAATTTTGGCAATTTCAGAAGTATTACTACTTCTGAACTTTTTATGTGTCGAAAGGTTTGGTTTTACCATTTCCTACTCATTTGTCACAAATATATATATATTCAGTCATGTTGCTACTAGTGGACATACAATATCAATATACATTTATACATCATTTATACAATATTGATACATGTTTATACACTATTTATATAATATCGATACATGTTTATACACCATTTATACAATATTGATACATTACATCACTTTTATACAATATCGATACATCTTTATACACCATTTATACAATATCGATACATGTTTATACATCATTTATATAATATCGATACATTATATAACTTTTATACAATATTGATATATTACATATATACTATATATACATCCGGAGGAAGTACTATATATCCTTAATGAATCCTATTCAATGATGATTAGAGGCAGTACTAGCATTTACTCTGAAGTTATCTATTGTTAGTCATGTACTCATGTATCTTTAGTTAACTAAATTTAATGAAGAAGAACGCATAAGGATCGCGAAAGAGTCAATTAACAATAGACGACTGGCCATTTTTTTGTAATTTTTTTTTTTGTGCTTAGAATACTTTTTGGTTATTTCTTTTTGTAAAAAAAAAATATGGCTTTATTTTTTGCAAACTAATTACTTTATTATACATATTTGAAACTATCCCTTTTAATTTTTGGATAATTACCAAAAAAAAAAAATACACATAGCAAATATACATTGTAATTTCGTGGCCAAGAAAGTACATTACATTTTCATAGCCCAAAACAAAGATTTTGTAACACCCCGTAGATTTCCGAATGTATGCGACTACGTAAAAAAAATTTGTGAACATGTAATAAAGGGTATATAATACATGCAAAGTGTTGGATTTAATGTATATTGGGTATTGGGCTCTAAATTGGCCCAAAAATGATAAGGAAGACATGGCCCAAAACAAGGGAAAATGACCCATTCTTCCTTGACCCACTTGGACACCTCATCCTTGACTTAAAATTGACTAAGAATGATATATATATATAGCTCAAAAATCAGATTTTAATCACAAGGAACACCTTGCCATTTCTTGAAATTTCTAGACTTTCCAAGAAGACCAAAAAGAAACCCTTTCAAGCCTAAGGCAACTATACTTATTTTGGCCAAGATCATCACCTTGCAAGTGTTGGTAAGTGTATATTCTTGTGATTTAATATGTTATGTTCATGAGAAATTGTATGGGTTGTGATGGTTATGTTTAAAAGGGGTTGATTGGTGCACTTTGGCTTATGTGACACAAGTTGTGTATTTTGGTGATTTGAACTTGAAAGTGGCCTTGTGGTCTTGAAGAAAGTGATTTGATGGATTGGACATCAACAAGTATGATGTGGTTATGTCCCTAATTTAATTTCTCTTTGTATGTTATTTTTGGAAATTGTTGCTATAGAAAAAGTGTGTGGAATTGGTGACGTATTGAGAGGAAAATGTGATTTTGGTGATGTTTATGTGTGTGGTAAATGTTTACTCTTGTATATTACTATATTATATGCATAAGAGGGTGTGTAAATCATGTTGGTTATGTTGAAAAAGTGTTGAGCAGTCCACTATGTGTAAAACAGTCCACTTTTGCTAAATCGGTAAAGGATTTGCCTTCTATGTGATTTAAACTTGAAAGGGGACTTAAGGTCTTGAAGGAATTGAATTATATGGATGAAATTTCAGTATATTTAAGTATTGTACTGTCCCTAATTCGTTACTTTTGTGTATGGCTTGATGGAAATGTTTTTACCTAATTGAGCATGGAACATTTGGCGTAGTGAAAAGAGAATACTTTCTTGTTATGTTAAAGTGAATTATAAACTTGTGTGGGCTGTTTTTTGTATATTATTGTGGAAGGTATTTATGTGACTTGATGGGATAAATATGTGGAGTTGTATTGAGGCGGAAATGTAAAGTAGAAACTTGGTGTAAAATCCTATCGGTTTGTGATGTCTACGGTGATGTGTGGACTGTTTTGGTGGTGTGTGGACTGATTTGGTGTTGTTGTTTTGCTAAAGCAGTAAGTTATAGTGTAATGTGGTGGAATAATGTGATTTAGTAGTATAATGAAGGGGGGAGTGATGCACCATGTGTTTTGGAGGTTGGACGGTTTTTACTTTCCGTTAAGCACCTACTTACCGTCTTGTGAACTTATAATGTAGTTAGTGGTTAACGTGAGCTCCGTTATGTGCTTATGTAGAGTAACACGTAAGGAGAAAGCTGGAGTGTTATATTCACGAATAAGATTGTGTCTCCATATTGGGGAATTAAGGTATGTAAGGTTACTCTTTCCGTATCCTTCGGCGGCACATAGTATCACATTGTCATTATACATGTTCCATTCCGAAATGTCCAAAGGTATTCCATTCCCGGTTGTTAATCATTGTTACACACATGTTCCTTATACATTGATCAAATGTAATTCATATGACTCATGTTCATTGATTAATGTTCCAATAATGTTCCAAAGTTTCCATAACATTGTAACCACTAATGTACCAATCTCATAACAAAAGAATTGAAGTAATAAACACTTGTTGAGAACGGGTGGCAACCCAAAGGGGCATAAGCCTAGTTAGGGGCGATCCCGAATGATTATTGGATACAGGGGGCAGCTCAAAGGGGCATAAGCCTAGCTAGAGACGAACCTGCTTTATTGATTTATGGGTGGCAGCTCAAAGGGGCATAAGCCTAGCTAGAGACGATCCCAATGTTATTTCCCACTGATCAGTTGGGCCCGGGCATTACATGATTGATGATCACTTGATTGACGACGAAGTAAAGTAAAGTGAAATAAAAGTAAATAAAGTAATGCACATGATTCCACATGTATACCTATGGTAATTTATTCACATAATGTGTTCACTTGTACTTAATTTTATCAAAGTTTCTATATCTTATACATTTACTTACAACCTTACATACGCAGTACATTCTTCGTACTGACGTCCCTTGTGGGACTTCCCTTACTTGTTGCAGGCACAGGTACCAATAGGCCCCCACAGTAGTACTTGGAATAATCTGCGGTTTTGTTGGTAAGCTCCAGTTTGCTTCGGGGCTTCCCGAGTCCTATGCACATGTTGGTTTTGATAATGTATCACAGTTGTCTAAAGCGGGGACTTGTCCCGACTTTAGGATGGTTATGTTCATGTATGTATAGAGGCTTTGTAGATGATGTTGGACAAATGAAAAATGTATGTCATGTCATGATGGCCCTAAAAGCCAAGTTTCACATATGTATATATAAATCACCTGTTTTGCCATGATTTCCGCCATTGGTGTCTTGTGTCTATACATGGTAGTGATAGTCAATGAATGAAGTGTGTATGAATGTACAGGGTGATAGTTGGTTCTCTCGGGGCCTCAACGGCTTCGGGTGCCAGTCCGCCTCGTTGGAACTCGGGGCGTGACAAAAGTGGTATCAGAGCGGGTCGTCCTAGGGTGTCTACAAAGCCGTGTCTGAGTAGAGTCTTGCTTATCGATGTGTTGTGCACCACATTTATAAGTAGGAGGCTACGGGACATTTAGGAGTTGTTTCATTTCTTCATTTTCTAGATCGTGCATTAGAGCCAAAATTGTAGGTGGAACCATATCTGACTGTTGAAATTGTTTTTCTTATATTATAGTAAAAATGCCGATGACAAGAAGAGGAAAAAGTAAGAGGTTAGACGAAATTGCTGGAGAAGGAACCAGTAGAGCCCCGCCTGAACCAGTTAATCAAGGCGGCGCTGAACCAGAGTTTGCATCACAGTCTTCTTCTACTCTTCCAGTTTCAGAGGGGTTAAGAGGAAGAGAAATACCTGTAGAACCACCAGTGAATACTACTGACCAGGACTTAAAGAATGCAGTGCAGATGTTGACCCGAATAGTTGCTGCACAGGTTCAGGGACAGGTGGTCCAACAACACATGATGATAGTGCAGCTAGAGCAGCTAATAGACGGACACAGGATTTTCTGAAATTAGACCCTCCTACCTTTACTGGATCAGATCCGAATGAAGACCCGCAGGATTATATAGATCAAATACAAAGGGCTTTGGAGGTGATGCATGTTTTTGGTGTGGAAATGGTCGAGCTTGCGGCCTATAGATTGAAGGGTGAAGCTATTCTGTGGTATGAAGATTGGAGACGGTCGAGGGGCATTGATGCACTCCCAGCTAGTTGGGAAGAATTTAAAATGGCATTCCTTGATCACTATCTCCCCTATGAGGTCCGAGAGGCTCGTGCGGACCAATTTTTGAATCTGCGACAGGGTAACATGAGTGTTAGAGAGTACAGCCTGAAGTTTAATTCCTTGGCCCGGTATGCTCCGAATGTGGTTACGACTATGACCGATAGAGTTCATCGGTATGTGGACAGATTAGAGCCATATTTGGTTCGAGATTGTACTATTGCTGCGTTAAACAGGGACATGGACATAGCTAGAATACAGGCCTTTGCGCAGAAAATGGAAGATCAAAGGCAACGAAGAAGAACACAAGGGTATGATGAAGGGCCATCAAAGAGGGCTAGATCTACGGGACAGTCTATGGCGTCCCAAGGAGAGTTTAGACCCCGGAGTTTCCACAGGCCACCGAGACCCTCATTTTCTTATTCCACGGCCGGCACTCCACCTCAATTTCGAGGGTCTAGAGGCAGTTATGTCGGGCGCAGTAGTGTAGTTCGAGGTTCGCAAACATCAGTATTTCCTCGCCAGCCGTGTCAGCACTGTGGGAGGTCTCATTTAGGTGAATGCCGAATTGGGAGGACTGTTTGTTATTTTTGCGGTGAGCCAGGGCACATAGTGAGAGAGTGTCCACAGAGGAGCATGGGTGGCATAGCACGACCTGCGGGATCAGCTGTGGCATCATCATCATCTGTACCTTTCTTAGGTAGAGGAGCACAGCCTATGGGACGAGGTAGAGGTGCTAGAGGAGCAGCTAGTTCCAGCGGGACTCAGAATCGTACTTATGCACTAACTGACCGTCAGAATTCGGAGGCATCACCTGATGTTGTTACAGGTATCTTGTCCATATTTTCACATAATGTGTATGCATTGATTGATCCGGGTTCTACATTATCATATGTTACTCCCTTGATTGCTGAAAAATTTAAAAGAACGCCGGAATTATTAGTTAAGTCAATTGAAGTAACGACACCGGTTGGTGAATCTATTATAGCAAAGAGAGTTTATCGGGATTGTAAAGTCACTGTTTGTGGTTATGATACATTGGCCGATCTTGTTGAAATAGACATGACAGATTTTGATGTTATCATGGGAATGGATTGGTTAGCCTCTTGTTTTGCCACGGTAGATTGGCGAGCTAAGAGAGTACAATTTCATTTTCCACAAAAGGATGTTTTTGAATGGAAGGGTAACGTGGAAGCACCGAGAGGCAAATTTATTTCCTATCTTAAGGCTAGGAAAATGATGTCCAAAGGTTATATATGCCACTTAGTGCGGGTGCATGATTTTGAAGCCAAACCACCAACTCCTCAATCAGTTCCAGTGGTAAATGAATTTCTTGATGTATTTCCTGAAGATCTTCCAGGTTTACCTCCAGAACGGGAAGTGGAATTTGGCATTGATGTGATTCCAGGCACTCAGCCTATTTCTATCCCTCCATACAGAATGGCTCCAGCAGAATTACGTGAATTGAAGGAGCAACTGAAAGATTTGTTGGACAAAGGGTTCATCAGACCTAGTATGTCTCCGTGGGGTGCGCCAGTATTATTTGTACGGAAGAAAGATGGCACATTGAGGATGTGTATTGACTACCGGCAATTGAATAAAGTAACTATCAAGAACAAATATCCTCTCCCCAGAATTGATGATTTATTTGATCAGCTACAGGGCGCTAAATGTTTTTCAAAGATTGATTTGAGATCGGGCTATCATCAGGTGAGGGTTAGAGAAGAAGATATACCCAAGACAGCTTTCCGAACACGGTATGGACATTATGAATTTTTAGTTATGTCATTTGGACTAACAAATGCACCTGCAGTTTTTATGGATTTAATGAATAGGGTGTTCAAGCCATTTCTCGACGTGTTCGTGACGGTATTTATTGATGATATTTTGGTTTACTCAAAATCACAAGAGGACCACGTTAATCACTTACGACAAGTGTTACAGATTCTTCGTGACCGTAAGTTATACGCAAAGTTCTCTAAATGTGAATTTTGGTTGAAATCCGTAGCATTCTTGGGTCATATTGTATCGGATGAAGGCATACGGGTTGATACCCAGAAGATTGAGGCGGTGAAGAATTGGCCAAGACCTACGACACCCACAGAGATTCATAGTTTTCTTGGGCTGGCAGGTTATTACAGAAGATTTGTGGAAGGTTTTTCCTCCGTTGCTGCACCGTTAACAAAGCTTACACATAAGGCAGTTAAATTTCAGTGGAATGATGCGTGTGAGAAAAGCTTCCAAAAGTTGAAAGATAAATTAACCTCCACACCAGTTTTAGTGCTTCCCGAGGGTACCGAAGGTTATGTAGTGTATTGTGATGCTTCCGGGGTTGGCCTCGGATGTGTGTTGATGCAACACGGTAATGTCATAGCATATGCCTCACGACAGTTGCGGCCACATGAGAAAAATTATCCCACACATGATCTTGAATTGGCAGCGGTAGTTTTTGCTTTAAAGATATGGCGTCATTATTTGTATGGAGTTCATGTTGATATCTATACGGATCACAAAAGTTTGCAGTATCTCTTTAAGCAGAAGGAACTCAATTTGAGGCAACGAAGGTGGTTAGAGCTTTTAAAAGACTATGATATTGATATTCTTTATCATCCGGGTAAAGCAAATGTAGTAGCGGATGCATTGAGCCGCAAAGCAGTAGAAAGCACTAGTGGTCAGTTGATTGAAAAGCAGGAGATAATCAAAGATTTACACCAACTAGCCAGCTTGGAAGTTCGCCTTATTGAATCTCCGGATGAAGGGGTTATTGTCAAGAATGCAGCAAAATCTTCCTTAATAGCTGAAGTAAAGGAGAAACAGTATGCGGATCCTATTTTGTTGCAGCTAAGAGAGAATGTGCAGCAAGAGTTGACAAAGGCATTCGATCTTACGCAAGAGGGAGTACTTCAATGCCGAGATCGATTATGTGTACCGGATGTAGATGAGCTGAGAAAGCGGATTATGGCAGAAGCACATCATTCACGGTATTCTATTCATCCGGGAGCTACAAAAATGTATCATGATTTGAAAGACGTGTATTGGTGGGGAAATATGAAAAAGAACATTGCGGAATTTGTAGCTCAATGTCCAAATTGTCAACAGGTTAAAGTGGAACATCAGAAACCAGGAGGTTACATGCAATGTATCAATCTTCCAGTCTGGAAATGGGATATGATTAACATGGACTTTATTACAGGTTTGCCTCGTACACTGAGGAAAGTCGATTCTATATGGGTTATAGTGGACAGGCTTACCAAGTCAGCGCATTTTCTACCAGTCAAGACCACCTATACAGCTGAAGATTATGCAAGATTGTATGTGAAGGAGATAGTGCGATTGCATGGTATTCCACTTTCCATTATATCAGACAGAGGAGCACAGTTTACAGCGCATTTTTGGAAATCCTTCCAGAGGAGCTTGGGAACACAGGTGAATTTGAGTACGGCTTTCCATCCTCAGACAGATGGACAAGCAGAACGTACAATTCAAACACTTGAAGATATGCTTCGAGCGTGTGCACTAGACTTTAAAGGCAATTGGGATGATCATCTACCTCTTGTGGAATTTGCCTACAACAATAGCTATCATTCAAGTATTAAGATGGCTCCTTACGAAGCGTTGTATGGGAGAAAATGTAGATCACCTATCGGATGGTTTGAAGCAGGAGAAACTGCTTTATTTGGACCAGATCTAGTACATCAAGCTATGGAAAAAGTTAAAGTAATACAACAGCGATTACAGACAGCTCAAAGCCGCCATAAATCATATGCTGATGTTAGAAGAAGAGGGCTTGAATTTGCTATAGGTGATTGGGTATTTTTGAAAGTGTCACCAATGAAAGGAGTGATGCGATTCGGAAAGAAAGGAAAGCTAAGTCCACGGTATGTAGGGCCATATGAAATTACTCGAAGATTTGGTCAAGTGGCGTATGAATTAGCTTTACCCCAAGAACTCTTTGCAGTCCACCCAGTGTTTCATGTTTCGATGCTTCGAAAATGCATAGGAGATCCGTCTCAAATTACTCCCATTGAAGATGTGAAAATCACGGAAGATCTTACATACGAAGAAGTGCCCATTGCTATTCTAGATAGACAAGTCAAGAGGTTAAGGAATAAAGATGTAGCTTCCTTCAAAGTACTTTGGAGGAATCAACAAATAGAGGAAATTACATGGGAAGCCGAAGAAAGAATGAAAGCAAAGTACCCGTATTTGTTCCAAACCAAAGAGAAGGTCCAAGACGCCGACTTGAAGGACTAAAAAGTAAGTATATATGAGCATTATAAATATGTGATAGTGTGACGAATGTATGGAAATTTATATTGTTTAGGTTGAATACTACTACTATTAACATTCGAGGACGAATGTTCTTAAGGGGGGAGAATGTAACACCCCGTAGATTTCCGAATGTATGCGACTACGTAAAAAAAATTTGTGAACATGTAATAAAGGGTATATAATACATGCAAAGTGTTGGATTTAATGTATATTGGGTATTGGGCTCTAAATTGGCCCAAAAATGATAAGGAAGACATGGCCCAAAACAAGGGAAAATGACCCATTCTTCCTTGACCCACTTGGACACCTCATCCTTGACTTAAAATTGACTAAGAATGATATATATATATAGCTCAAAAATCAGATTTTAATCACAAGGAACACCTTGCCATTTCTTGAAATTTCTAGACTTTCCAAGAAGACCAAAAAGAAACCCTTTCAAGCCTAAGGCAACTATACTTATTTTGGCCAAGATCATCACCTTGCAAGTGTTGGTAAGTGTATATTCTTGTGATTTAATATGTTATGTTCATGAGAAATTGTATGGGTTGTGATGGTTATGTTTAAAAGGGGTTGATTGGTGCACTTTGGCTTATGTGACACAAGTTGTGTATTTTGGTGATTTGAACTTGAAAGTGGCCTTGTGGTCTTGAAGAAAGTGATTTGATGGATTGGACATCAACAAGTATGATGTGGTTATGTCCCTAATTTAATTTCTCTTTGTATGTTATTTTTGGAAATTGTTGCTATAGAAAAAGTGTGTGGAATTGGTGACGTATTGAGAGGAAAATGTGATTTTGGTGATGTTTATGTGTGTGGTAAATGTTTACTCTTGTATATTACTATATTATATGCATAAGAGGGTGTGTAAATCATGTTGGTTATGTTGAAAAAGTGTTGAGCAGTCCACTATGTGTAAAACAGTCCACTTTTGCTAAATCGGTAAAGGATTTGCCTTCTATGTGATTTAAACTTGAAAGGGGACTTAAGGTCTTGAAGGAATTGAATTATATGGATGAAATTTCAGTATATTTAAGTATTGTACTGTCCCTAATTCGTTACTTTTGTGTATGGCTTGATGGAAATGTTTTTACCTAATTGAGCATGGAACATTTGGCGTAGTGAAAAGAGAATACTTTCTTGTTATGTTAAAGTGAATTATAAACTTGTGTGGGCTGTTTTTTGTATATTATTGTGGAAGGTATTTATGTGACTTGATGGGATAAATATGTGGAGTTGTATTGAGGCGGAAATGTAAAGTAGAAACTTGGTGTAAAATCCTATCGGTTTGTGATGTCTACGGTGATGTGTGGACTGTTTTGGTGGTGTGTGGACTGATTTGGTGTTGTTGTTTTGCTAAAGCAGTAAGTTATAGTGTAATGTGGTGGAATAATGTGATTTAGTAGTATAATGAAGGGGGGAGTGATGCACCATGTGTTTTGGAGGTTGGACGGTTTTTACTTTCCGTTAAGCACCTACTTACCGTCTTGTGAACTTGTAATGTAGTTAGTGGTTAACGTGAGCTCCGTTATGTGCTTATGTAGAGTAACACGTAAGGAGAAAGCTGGAGTGTTATATTCACGAATAAGATTGTGTCTCCATATTGGGGAATTAAGGTATGTAAGGTTACTCTTTCCGTATCCTTCGGCGGCACATAGTATCACATTGTCATTATACATGTTCCATTCCGAAATGTCCAAAGGTATTCCATTCCCGGTTGTTAATCATTGTTACACACATGTTCCTTATACATTGATCAAATGTAATTCATATGACTCATGTTCATTGATTAATGTTCCAATAATGTTCCAAAGTTTCCATAACATTGTAACCACTAATGTACCAATCTCATAACAAAAGAATTGAAGTAATAAACACTTGTTGAGAACGGGTGGCAACCCAAAGGGGCATAAGCCTAGCTAGGGGCGATCCCGAATGATTATTGGATACAGGGGGCAGCTCAAAGGGGCATAAGCCTAGCTAGAGACGAACCTGCTTTATTGATTTATGGGTGGCAGCTCAAAGGGGCATAAGCCTAGCTAGAGACGATCCCAATGTTATTTCCCACTGATCAGTTGGGCCCGGGCATTACATGATTGATGATCACTTGATTGACGACGAAGTAAAGTAAAGTGAAATAAAAGTAAATAAAGTAATGCACATGATTCCACATGTATACCTATGGTAATTTATTCACATAATGTGTTCACTTGTACTTAATTTTATCAAAGTTTCTATATCTTATACATTTACTTACAACCTTACATACGCAGTACATTCTTCGTACTGACGTCCCTTGTGGGACTTCCCTTACTTGTTGCAGGCACAGGTACCAATAGGCCCCCACAGTAGTACTTGGAATAATCTGCGGTTTTGTTGGTAAGCTCCAGTTTGCTTCGGGGCTTCCCGAGTCCTATGCACATGTTGGTTTTGATAATGTATCACAGTTGTCTAAAGCGGGGACTTGTCCCGACTTTAGGATGGTTATGTTCATGTATGTATAGAGGCTTTGTAGATGATGTTGGACAAATGAAAAATGTATGTCATGTCATGATGGCCCTAAAAGCCAAGTTTCACATATGTATATATAAATCACCTGTTTTGCCATGATTTCCGCCATTGGTGTCTTGTGTCTATACATGGTAGTGATAGTCAATGAATGAAGTGTGTATGAATGTACAGGGTGATAATTGATTCTCTCGGGGCCTCAACGGCTTCTGGTGCCAGTCCGCCTCGTTGGAACTCGGGGCGTGACAGATTTGGCCACGGAATGAAAAGTAACTTTTTTGTATAACATTGTATACATATGTATATTGTATTGTATATTGTTGTATATACAATACAGTCTTTTTATTATATTGCATAATGTTATATATACAATTATTCAATAATAGACATAATTATATAAATATATACATATGTATATATAATGTTTAAACAATGTATCTACATTGTACAAGTGTGTCACGACCCTAAAATTGAGGTCATGATGACACTTACCTAGAATTAGCCTTACTAAGCAAATCAAAACTCACCCGAAAATAAACAAGCGAATAATAAGAAAGAAACCTCTAAAACAAGATTTCTAAAATGAAGTCAGGCTATAACATAACACATAGCAAAAATTCGAACAAAATACATAAACTCCATAAATAGTGTCATAAGTAAAAGAGCATCTAATACATAGTCTGAAAATAAAAAGTACATTTGAATACTAGTAAAGACATGATAAGGATAGATGGAGGATGGAACAAGGCTCCGAACGGGGAGCTCACTAGATATTCCGATAGGTCAACTGCTACAGCACAAATCAGTTGTCACTACTCGTACTCGCACTGGGATGTGCACCGAAAGAGCACAGTAGGGGTGAGTACGGTACACTTGTACTCAATAGGTATCATAGATTGACTGAGCAAAGTAGAAAACATAATAGATAAAAGATATTATGAGCATGTACACCTGCAAGCAGAAAAGTTCCCAAACGGTAGCTCACACCGTCTCCACTAACAGTTCTAAGATATAAGATAAAAAGGGAAACAACTATACATGCACTATATGTATAAGGGACCATAATGCATGTCAAAAAGTACAAGAATGGTACACGAAATATGCAAATGCAATGCAATACGATGCAATAATATAGTAATGGTGGAATTTACGTACACACCTTCCAAGCCTCAGCGCTTCGAACAAGACTCATGGGGGGTTCACAACTCATATACCTTTCATAATATCAATCAACCTTACAGGCAATGACCTCGGCCTAGGTTTTCCAATTTCACATAATCCACCTTGCCGGCAATGACCTCGGTCAAGGGATTTATAAAAAGTTATATTTTCTTTCAAAATCGAAATATCTCAGTGGTATCAATTCCATGAACATGTGTAAATGATATAAGTATATAATGCTCACCACCAATCAATATGAAGATAGTCATCAATTCATTACAGGTATAAATGAGCCCGAAAATCTACTCCATATGACAATGATTCATGATATAAGCCATCGTAGGGCACCACTGGTATAAATAGTCATGTAATACATCATTAATATCATTTAAATCCCTTCCTTGGGTATCAGTAGCATGATAAGATAATTTAATGCTCAAGTAAGGCCTATGGTATCTAGTCAAACCCCCACTCGAGCGACACAATAATAATAATGGCATGAACACAAACAAGGCCTATGATGTCAAATAAAGCCCTCGCACGGGTATCACAACATTTACCACCCCTCAAGTCAACAACTATATGCATAAAAGCCCCCACTCGGGCACATGACAAATATGATAACCTAGAAACATAATTTCCACATCTAATTCTCTAACCCATAGCATGTTTTACCAATTTGTTAACTACTTAGCCTAATCTGAAGAAAGTTAAGACATAACCTACCTCGAAAAGCCAAAATCCAAGCCTAGAACCCTCCACGCGGAGCCTTTCCTCTTCGAACGGTTTTGTCATGAGCTAGGAATATCAAAAACATCATCTATGCGTCAAAAAAAGAAAAGCTAATGATATCTATATTGATTATATTTAAGATGGGTCCAAAATGAGTTCAAAATTGGAAAGGGTAAATCCATAATTTTATTTTAAAAATATGTTTCCCAGGGTTATAGGAGTCTACAGTTGAAAATCCAAGCTAAAACGAGCTAAAAACAAGGCTCAAATCGAAGAAAAACTAATTAAGAGTTTACCGGCAAAAACCCTCAAATTCTAGTTTGAAATCATGATTAAAAGGTGTTTTTAAAGATAAATCAATAGAAAATGATGGGAAGATTAATTAAAAGCTTACCCCAAGCAAGAATGATGAAGAAAACCCCCAAAATCGCCCTAACCCGAAGCTTCAAGGTCTAAAAATAGAGGAAATCGAGAAAATTGGACTACTTATACTGTATTGTGAACAGTACCTCGCAAACGCAGTCAACCCTTCGTGTTCGCGAGGGTCGATATTGATAAGGCCATTAATTTGGCCATCGCATTCGCGGCCAGGGCTTCGCGATCGGGAAGGCCGAAAACCCTGACCACCGCGTTCGCGACAGCCCGATCGCATTCGTGATGAAGGATGGAACCCAACCCGGACTAGGATATCTTTCGCGATCGCGGCCACCACCTTACGATCACAATGAAAGAAGAATTTATTCTCCGTCTTTGTTTCCAGGGGCCCGCGTTCGCGAAGAAGGATCTGGCATACACCAGATATCAGCAATTTGCTGAGTTTTACATGTTTTTGAATTCTCTGAACGGACCTTCGGGATTCGTTGGGGACGCCATTAGAACAAATCATCCATGCTGCTACGCTATTTTCAACGTTCTGGACTCAATGCCAATGTCAGATTTTTGAAAAGATATCATTTCAACAAATTAACCCCTGAGACCTTATTTAGGCTTTTTCACTAGTTTTTGAAATAAGGGTCGAAATGCAAAATCAAGGCTCCGAGCCCTGACTACCTGCACCACTAAATCAAATCGACGTTCCAAATCTAATGAAACTGTCCAAATCATTATCCGGCCCTCGAAACGCAAAATATTTACCAAAGTCAAACTAATGGCTTTTAAAGCCTCTAAGGGTCTCAAACTATCCTAAATCACTCCTGAATGCATTGGGGACCGTGCTAACCATTCCCACACCTTATAATCGGTATGTAACAACTACAAGAAAGGGCAAAATAGTCAAAATACATAAAAAGAAAATTTCACATAATAGGTTGTTACATTATCCGCCACTAAAACACTAGTTCGTCCTCGAACTAAAAGCAAACAAGGTACCTGGAGCGGTGAAAAACTGAGGGTATCTATGACGCATATTGGACTCGACCTCACAAGTAGCCTCCTCAATAGGACGATATCTCTCAGCTTCCTAATCTGCTTGTCTATGATAGCAATAGGCTCCTCCTCAAAGGACAAATCGGGGTCTAACACAATAGAATCCCATCAAATCACATGGGAATCATCTGGACGGTACCTCTTCAACATGGAGACATGAAAAATAGGATTAACATCCGATAGATGTGGAGGCAAAGCTAGCCTATACGCCACATCACCATACTTTTCATGGATCTCTAAAAGGTCAATGAACCTCAGAATAAGCTTCTCTTTCTTCCTGAACCTCATCACACCATTCATGGGTGAAACTTTCAACAAAACTCGATCTCCAATCATATATGATACATCGCGGGCTCGGCGGTCGGCGTAACTCTTCTGTCTACTCTGGGCAGCCCATAGCCTCTGCTAAATTAATCTCATTTGATCCGTCGAATCCCTCAACAAATCTGTGCCCTAAGGTCTCACCTCAAATGAGTCGAACCATCCCATGGGGGATCTACACCTCCGCCCATCTAAAGCCTCAAAAGGCATCATCTGAATACTAGAATGGTAACTATTGTTGTAGGCGAATTCTGCTAGGGGCAAGTACTGGTCCCAATGACCTCCAAAGTCTATGACACATGCTTGTAACATGTTCTTTAACATATGAATAGTCCTCTCAAACTGACCGTCCATTTGAGGATGAAAAAATGTGCTCAAATCTAGCTGAGTACCCAACTCACTCTGAATAGTACTCCAAAAACCCGAGGTAAACACCGTACCTCTATCGGATACAATGGAAATAGGGACACTATGCAATCGAACAATCTCCCTAATGTAGATCTTGGCCAACTTCTCTGCATTATAACTCGCCCTCACAGGAATGAAATGTGTTGATTTAGTCAACTGATCCACAATCACTCAAACAGAGTCAAACTTCCCCAAGGGTAAACCTGCTATAAAATCCATAGTGATCCGCTCCCACTTTCACTCAGGAATGGGCATCCTCTACATAGTACCACCCGATCATTGATGCTCATACTTCACCTACTGGCAATTCAAACACTTAGCCACGAACTCCATAATATCCTTCTTCACACCGCCACACCAATAATGTTGTTTTAGGTCATGATACATTTTAGCTGCTCCTGGATGAATGGAGCACTTAGAACATTGAGCCTCCTCCAAGATCAAACTAGCCCATCCAACAACTTTAGGCATACAAACTCGGCCACTAATCCTCAAAAAACCATCAGAATTAAGAGATGTCGTCTTAGCCTAGCCACTCAACACCTTATCATAAATCACCCTCAACCTATCATCATCAAACTGATGGGCTTGAATCTGCTCCATCAAAGAAGATCTAGACTCAAAAAAAGCTAAAACATGCCCGGGTGTCCAAATATCAAGTCGTACCAACTGTTTAGCTAAAGACTGAACCTCCAAGGCCAAAGGTCACTCTTGAGTCAAAAGATGAACTAGACTCCCCATACTAGGCGACTTCCGGCTCAAGGCATTCGCAATCATATTTGCCTTGCCCATATGATAAAAAATAGTGAGATCATAATCCTTAAGTAATTCAAGGCAATGTCGCTGTCTCATAGTAAGATCTCGCTGAGTGAAGAAGTACTGAAGGCTACGATGATACGAGAAAATCTCACAATGAACTACATACAAGTAATGCCTCCACAACTTCAACACAAAGACGACTGCTGCCAACTCTAAGTCATGGGTAGGGTAATTCTTCTCATGGGGCTTCAACTAACGAGAAGCATACGCAATCACCTTACCCTCCTGCATCAACACTGCACTCAAACCAACACCAGAAGCATCACAAAATAAGGTAAATCCCACGCCCTCCTTGGGCAAAGTCAAGATAGGAGCCGAAGTCAACAACTTCTTGAGTTTTTGGAGGCTCTCCTCATAAGCATCCGACCATTGAAATACAACCTTTTTTTGAGTCAACTTGGTCAAAGGAGCCGTAATAAAAGAGAAACCCCCCATAAACGCTGATAATAACCCACCAAACCCATGAAACTCTGAATCTCGATAGGAAAAGTAGGTTTAGCCCAATCACGAATCGCCGTTATCTTGTCCAGATCAACCATAATGCCATCATTGGTCACCACATAACCCAAGAAAGAAATAGAATCCAGCAAAAACTCGAACTTGGAGAACTTGGCATATAGCTTCTCATCACGCAATCTCTGAAGTACAGTCCTCAAATTTCTCACATGGTCGGCCTCATTCTTGGAATAAACCAAGATATCATCGATAAATACAATCACAAATAAGTCGAGATACAGTCAAAATACTCGGTTCATCGACTCCATGAATGTTGTCGAGGCATTGGTCAACCCAAAGGACATGACCAAAAATTTATAATGACCGTATCCAGTCCGAAAGGTCGTCTTTGAAACATCTGAAGCTCTAATAGTCAATTGGTGATACCCAGACCTCAAGTCAATCTTGGAAAATACCGAAGCACCCTGAAACTGGTCAAATAGATCATCAATGCAAGGAAGAGGATACATATTCTTGACGGTTACCTTGTTCAACTGCGAATAGTCAATACACATTCGCATAGAACCATTCTTCTTCTTCACAAACAAGACAGGAACACCCCAAGGAGACACGCTAGGTCTAATAAAACCCTTACTCAACAAATCCTGCAACTGTTCCTTTAATTCCTTCAACTCAGATGGGGTCATCCTATAGGAAGGAATGGAAATGGGCTGGGTGCCCGGCTCAACATCAATAGCAAAAACCATATCACAATCCGGAGGCATGCCAGGCAAATCTGCAGGAAACACATCCTAAAATTCCCTAACAACTCGAACAGAATCCAAAAGAGGTGGTGTAGCTATAAAAGAATCGCGAATGAAAGCCAAGAAAGATCGATATTTTTTTTCTAACATGCGACGATCCCATAGAAAAGATATAACTCCCTTCGGATCCGAATTAAGCGTACCATTCTAAGTTAACCTTGGCACCCCCGGAGTAGGTATAGTCACAATCTTGGCATAACAATACAAATAGCATGATAGGAAGCTAACCAATCCATACCCAAGATAACATCAAAATCAATCATATCTAGGATAATTAAGTTTACCCAAGTCTCACGCCCCACAAAGGTCACTACACAAGATTGGTACACCTAATCCATCACTAAAGAATATCCTACGGGGGTACAAACACGAAGAGGCACAGCAAGGGACTTATATGCAGCATCAAAACCAGTGGAAAAATATGTAGACACATAGGAGAATGTAGACCCAAGGTCAATTAACACAGAAGCAGAACGATAGTAAAGTGGGACGATACCTGTAATAACTGCATCAGAGGCCTCTACCTCGGGTCTCCCAAGTATAGCATAACACTGTCCACGTCCGCCCTCGAAATGAGCAACCCCTCGTCCCCTACCACGAGCTCCTCGAGCTCCACCTCGAGCACCTCTAATACTACCATTGCCACTATGTGAGCTACCTCTAACCCCAGAAATAGGAGTAAGGCAAAGTTGAAGCTGAGAACCCTGTTGGGCAGGACCCAATACACTTCGAGGACAGTCCCTCGTATAATGTCCAATCTCATGAAACATGAAACACTCCCTGCTACTAGCATCATGCTGAGAGGGCCCACAAGAGCCAAAATGACCTCTCTGTCCTGAAGAACTATATTCGGAACCTCTACTGGTGTGACCTGAACCTTGGCTACCTGGAGACACAGAAACCACAGACCTGCTACTCGAACTCTGCAAAGCTGCCTGAATTGGTCTACTATGACAACTATGAGAACTCAACCTCGCGATGTATATCCTTAAACTCACCCTGTCAGCACACCTTCTTGGCGCCACCCTGAGTAGTCTAACTAATCGACTCAATCAACGTAGCATGCTCTACAATACTCTAGAAAGAAGCTCCTGAAACTACTCTTTGGGTTGTAGCCAACTGATAAGAACCGTCCAATCCCTTGACAAACTTCCTAATGCTCTCTGACTCAGTGGAGATACTGGCGGCTGAAAATTTGCATAATGCATGAAAGTGTGCCCCATACTCAGCAATAGTCATGGATCCCTGCTCTAGGTGATCAAACTCATCTCTCATCTGATCTCTCAAATTGTACGGCACGAACCTCTCCAGAAAAGCCTCAGAAAACTGAGTCTATATCATAGCAGGCCAACCCAATGGTCCACATCTAGAAAGAGATCTCCACCACTGTCTGGCAATGTCAATCAACTGATAAGTTGTATAAGCAACTCCATGGGACACAAGGGATCCGAGGTTGTGCAGCCTCTCTTGACATTCAAGCAAAAACTCATAGGCATCCTCTCCAATGGCACCACTAAACTTGGGAGGAGCCAAGCTAATGAACCAATCAAACCTCTTCTGATCATCAAAAGACATCATAAGGGCTGAAGCAACAGGAGGAACAGTGAGTCTAGTCGGCAGTGAATCAACACGTAGGGGTACCACAGAAGATGGTTGTACCCCTGAAGTCAGAGTACCATAAGCAGAAGCAGATACTGACGGCTGAACACCTCCTAGAGTTTGAGGAATACTCGGTACACTCAAAGGAACACCAGCCTAGGGAACGTCATCCAGACGACTCAAGAGATGAATAAATAGATCCTGAAGTGCTGAGGTGTCAACTGAACTCTGGGAAACCTGAGTTGGTCCCGCACCCACTGTCTAATAGTCATCTTGATTAGCATACTCAACCTCAGGCATGGGAGAGGCCTCCCTAGCACGTTCTCTGATTGGGGCAACTCCTCGTGCCCGTCTTCTACCTCTGGGTCGTCCACGACCCCTGCCTCGCCCCCTGACTAGGGCTCCTATATCGGGTGCTGGCTCAGCATCCCTAGCATTTCTGGATCTAGTCCTTACTATCTGCGCAGAAAAGAATGGAATACAAGTTTAGAATATAGGGTATGAATAACCCGCACGATAAGGAATCAAATTAAAGAAGTTTTTCTAAAGACATCTTATAGCCTCTCGAATATAGATACGAACGTCAACGTACTGATCTGCGAAACTCTACTAGACATCCTGTTCTTACACTTATGAGACAGGTGAACCTAGTGCTCTGATACCAATTTGTCACGACTCTAAAATTGAGGTCATAATGGCACTTACCTAGGAACCAGCCTTAGTAAGTAAGCCAATACCCACACAAAAATAAACAAGCGAATAATAAGAAAGAAATTTGTAAAACGAGACTTCTAAAATGAAGAGCATCTAATATATAGTCTGAAAATGAAAAGTACAAAATCTGTCTCAGAATACTAATAAAGACATGATAAGAATAGATAGAAGCTGGAACAAAGCTCCGAATGGAGAGCTCACCAGATACTCCGATAGGTCAACTGCTACTGCATAAATCAGATGTCGTTACTCGTACTCGCACTGGGATCTGCACCAAAAAGGCACAATAGAGGTGAGTACGGTCCACTTGTACTAGTAGGTATCATAGGTTGACTGAGCAAAGCAGAAAATATAACTGATAAAAAATACTATGAGCACGTACACCTGCAAGCAAAAAAGTTTTCAAACGGTAGCTCACACCGTCTCCACTAACAATACTAAGATATAAGATAAAAAGGGAAACAATTATACACGAATGGTACACGAAAAGGCAACATATGTATAAGGGAATATAATACACGTCAACAAGTACAAGAATGGTACACGAAAGATGCAAATGCAATGCAATGCGATGCAATAATTTAGTAATTCTGGGACTTACGTACACACCTTCCAAGCCTCAGCGCTTCGTACAGGATCCATGGCGGTTCGTAACCCATATACCTTTCATAATATCAATCAACCTTACCGGTAATGACCTCGGCCTAGGTTTCCCAACATTACATAATCCACCTTGTCGACAATGACCTCGGTCAAGGGTTTTATAAAAAGTTATATTTTCTTTCACAATCGGAATATCGCAGTGGTATCAATCTCATAAACATGTGTAAATGATATGAGGATATAATGCTCACCACCAATCAATATGAAGATAGTTATTAATTCATTACATGTATATATGAGCTCGAAAATCTACTCCATATGACAATGATTCATGATAAAAGTCATTGTAGGGAACCACTGGTATAAATAGTCATGTAATACATCATTAATATCGTTTAATTCCCTCACTCGGGTATTAATAGCATGATAAGGCAATTTAATGCTCAAGTATGGCCTATAGTATCTAGTCAAACCCCCACTCGGGCGATACAACGACAATAATGGCATGAAATGCACAAAAAAGGCCTATGATGTCAAATAAATCCCCCGCACATAATTCACAACATTTACCACCTCTTAAGTCAACAACTATATGCATAAAAGCCCCCTCTCGGGCACACGACAAATATAATAACCTATAAACATAATTTCCACGTCTAATTCCCTAACCCGTAGCATCCTTTACCAATCCGTTGACTACCTAGCCCAATCTGAAAAAGTTAAGCTATAACCTACCTCGAAGATTCGAAATCCAAGCCTAGAATTCTTCACGCAGAGCCTTTTCTCTTCGAACGGTCTCTCACGAGGTAGGACTATCAAAAACATCATCTACGCATCAAAAGGAAGCTAATGATACACATATTGACTATATTTAAGATGGGTCCAAAAAGAGTTCGAAAAATGAGTTCAAAAACGAAAAGGGTAAATCCAAAATTTTATTTCAAAACTATGTTCCCCATGGTTATAGGAGTCTACAGTTGAAAATCCAAGCGAAAACGAGCTAAACACGAGGCTCAAATCGAAGAAAAACCAATTTAAGAGTTTACTAGTAAAATTTTCAAATTATAGTTTGAAATCATGATTAAAAGGTATTTTCGAAGATAAAATCAATAGAAAATGATGAAAAAACGAATTAGAAGCTTACCTAAGCAAGAATGGTGAAGAAAACCCCCTAAAATCGCCCTAACCCGAAGCATCAAGGTCCAAAAATGGAGGAAATTGCAAAAATTAAACTATTTATACTGTTCTGTAAATAGTAACTCACGAACGAGGTCAACCCTTCGTGTACGTGAGGGTCAACATTGATCAGGCCATCAGTTTGGCCATCGCATTCGCGGCCAGGGCTTCGCTATCGCGAAGGCCGAAAACCCAGACCATCGCGTTCGCAATAACCCGGTCCCATTCGCTATGAAGGATGGAACCCCACCCGGACTAGGATACCCTTCGCGATCGCGGCTACCCCTCCTCGCGATCGCATGAAGGAAGAATTTATTCTCCGCATTCACGGCCAGGGGCTCGCGTACCCGAACAGGGGCTCGCATTGACAAAAAGGATCTGGCATGCACCAGATATCAGCAATTTGCTGAGTTTTGCATGCTTTTGAATTCTCCAAACGGATCCTCCGGATTCGTTTAGGACCCTACTGGAAAAAACCATACATGCTACTAGGCTATTTTCGATGTTCCGAACTCAATGCCAACATTGAATTTTCGACGTTCCAGACTCAATGCCAACGTCGAATTTTCGAAAAGAGATCGTTTTCAACAAATTAACCCCTGAGACCCCATTTAGGCATTTTTAACTAGTTTTCGAAATAAGGGTCGAAATGCAAAATTAAGGATCCGAGCACGGACTACCCGCTCTACTAACCCAAAATCAACGTTCCGGTTCTAATGGAACTGTCCAAATTATCATCCGACGCTCGAAACACAAAATATTAACTGAAGTCAAACTAATGGCTTTTAAAGCCTCTAAGGGTCTCAAACTTTTCCAAATCACTCCCGAATGCATCGGGGATGTCAACCATCCTCACTCCTCATAATCAGCATGTAACAACTACGGGGAAGGAAAAAATGATCAAAACACATAAAAAGAAAAATTTCACGTAACAGGTTGTTACAAAGTGTGTATAAAATGAAGAGGAACAAGAAAATCATCAAAATAAAAAGATTGTATTTTATATACAACAATATACAATACAATATACAAAAAAAATGGACTTCGTCTTCTTCCACGAATTCAAGCATCAAATTCAGCCAAAAATACTTCAAAACTACACCAAATCATCCAAAATTTCAGATTGGGGCTCCTCAATACGTAACCAATCTTTTGCAATCATACCCACTTGAAATCGAGCTTATTTACGAAAAATTGATTTTTAAATTTTGAAGCTTGGAGCTTCAATAATGGTTTAAAATCCAAAAAAATTGTGCTACAGCTGTGAAATTGTAATATAAATTGCTATATGCTTGGTCTACGAATTTTATAGACCTGTATTCCCTTAGATGTTCATTAGCTTTAGCAATAATGGACCACTATGAAACATTTCATGAATTGTGCATTAAATGAGCATTGGGCTACAGATTGTAAAGTAATATTTTGGGCCTATACGTTTTGGTAATGTAATGTACGTTGAGCTGTATTTTATAATGTAACATTGTTGGATGCACTTTTATATAATTTTCCTTTAATTTTTGCATATGTTGCTCACTAGTGAGTCAAATTATCCTTATCTATGACCTAATTTCGCAAGACATGAGTTTAGAAAACTTTTTGACTTGTCTGGAATAAGTTTTATAGAAATAAGTTATGCCTATTACGGCATAACGTTGTGATTCAGAAACTGAATCGACATAAGTTCGATAGAAACAAAGTTATGCCAAGATATAACTTGTGGGTTCTGATCAGAGGGCATTAATTCTGTTGGAATTAAGCAACATAACTTATTACAGTTTTCCATTACTTTCCCCATAATCAATACATAAGCTTAAAAGGTGATTTTTGTTATGTGATTAAAAATATCATGATTAGACTCGATGGACAAAATAATCAATTAACTATTTTTTTTCAATTAAGCTTTTCTCTTATTTAATTATTCTCCATCCCTTTTTTCGGTAAATTTTCAAAAGTATACCACTCAACATAAAATATCATATAAGGCTATACAATATTTATACCAAGGAAAGCATTATACGTAATGCAATAATCTTGTATAAACGTGTATAATAATATATAAAAGGTGTTCATACACAAATATGGGCTAAACCGAGTATAATGCTTTACGTGGCATAAATATTTTCTCCCAATAGACATAAATCGTAATCCCCCCACCCCCTCATTTTATTATGATTATCGAGAAAAACATAGCCATTTTTTCAAACTACGTCTTCCATTGATAGTCCTCTCTTTTTTGCTGCGTCGTGGAGTCTCTGCAGCCCACATTCCTTTTCTGTACGTCATTTTACCCACAAAAACACAACAGAAAAAAAGGAAAATATTGAAATTGGACATAAAAATAAAATAAAATAAATTAGTATGTAAATCAATTTTTAGTATGGAAAACTTTTTAAAATCAAACAAACTCATGGTCTCAAAAGATATGGTATTTTTTCATCAACTTCATACTCCGTGTAATCTCAAAGGTAAGAGTCTGAGAAGGGTGATGTATACGCAGTCTTACCTCTACCTTGTGTAGGTAAAGAGGTTGTTTCTGATTGACCCCGACTCAAGTAAAGCATATCAAAATCAAGTATAGAAAGGAAATACGGTAATTGAGTAGCCATAATGGGAAATAAAGAACATTTTGTTCTAATCACTTGTTTCTGCACAAAGCCAAGCTGATTGAATAATATCAGCACTTGCATGATTTACCCTTTTTCACACCATTTTCTACTTAGCGCTTCTTTTGTCGTTGGTGTTTGATCATCTTGCGCGTACTTTGACTAGTCACTGAACACTTATCACATAACTCTGTTCACCAAAACTTTTATAGGGAGGAAGGTGGTGTAGGCCGGGGGGGTACACTTACTGGTGGATATGTCAAGCTATTTTAGCATCAACAACGGTTGCTCTATAAACATATGATCAAGAAATCTGTATGGGACCAACTTTAGGATCAAACAAAGCCTTCGAAGCTCAGGAATGATGTACCCACCCCCCACGCCTCCCTTTACCCTTCTCCGCTTAAATCCACTTGCTCTATAAAGACACACAAGCTGGATTCAGGATCCCCCTAGTTTTGCAGTTTGCACCCCCAACAGGAAGCTTCCCTTCCATTTCCATCCCTTTCAGGTTGCAGCAGTATCAGATTCTTTCCATCCCTTTATGCATCTGGAACTCCAAGGAATTGACTGGATGGTTATACTCCAGTACATTTTTTTTAGTAATGGTGGTGGCCGAGAGCTTGCGCACACCTGGACTACTCCACCAGGTACCTTCTACCTCCACCACCACCACATGCACATAGTAACTCACTAACTCTGCACTGCCAAAGCTTAGACAGAAGGGAAGAAATCCCTATCATTTGAACCAATCAAACTTGGGACTTGAAAAACAAAATCAACATCACTTGGTTCAAAACCAAACCTCCCCACTTGTAAAAAGGTGGAAAAGCATCCTTCCACAACAAAGAAGGAAGACTTTCCTGTAGTCATGAAAGACATTTGTCCTAACTACAAGCAGAGACTCCATATATACCTATGTTCGACCTTGAAATACACCAAATATTTCTCCAATCATTCGCATAGCTGCACATGCAACACTTAACTGTGGGCCAGGTGAAACCAAAAGCAAAAAAACTAAGAACGGATACCCTTGCTAAGGATGTTGAAAGTATCATCTTACAAGTTATGCGTGTCAAAGTAAAACAGAAACCAAGTTGTATAACTGATAGACGACCCATGTGCTCTTAAGATTTGAGGATTTTAGAGAAAGTTAAGAGGAACCACGTTAATGCAAAAATCAGAAGAATATGAAACACACATAAGCATAGGCAAGAATGTGGAATATCAACGAAATTAGTCACTTAGAATACAAAACAAAAAAGTTTTGACACGTCATAGTTTCACAATACTGAATTCAGGAGAAATTACTAGAAGGTGCTAACAACCCAAACTACTAAAACAAGGAACAGGGTAAACAGGATATACTGGAGAACAGCACTACATAACCATGTGAATAGGAAAATAGGCAAGCACCGAGACAAAGGTAATAACGCAAAGAACACATCCTAATTTGGAATAGAAATTTCACAAACTTATCTGCCCTGTTTCCTTCTCTTTTGTATTTTTACTTCTAAAGATAATGTTGGATTGATCAGTTCTCACTTGGCCATCATAACCTTGACGAACTCCTCGTAGTTGATCTGCCCATCGCCATCCACATCAGCTTCGCGAATCATCTCATCAACCTCTTCATCTGTAAGCTTCTCGCCTAGGTTTGTCATGACATGACGAAGCTCAGCTGCAGAAATGAATCCATTCTGATCCTTATCAAACACTCTGAAAGCTTCCTTGAGCTCCTCCTCGGAATCAGTGTCCTTCATCTTGCGAGCCATCAGGTTCAGGAACTCTGGAAAGTCAATGGTCCCATTTCCATCAGCATCAACTTCATTGATCATGTCTTGAAGCTCAGCCTCAGTTGGGTTCTGCCCCAATGACCGCATTACAGTTCCAAGTTCCTTAGTTGTGATGCAACCTGCAGCATATTTGGAGATAATAATTGAACATTTATATCCATCATGCTAACTGCTTATAAAACTTACTGTTTTTCCCCTTATTTCTTTATTCTGGAGAAAAAAGTTTTAACATGAGACTAAGACTGTTTGTTCTCACATGACAAGTATAAATCAACAGAATCCGACAGGACCACAGATTTTCATCATAAAGACGACACAAACGAATGATGTTCAAAAGAAAGCATGTGAACACATAACTAAGTGCGGTAATCACCTCATTCTGTCTATATAGGAAAAAACAGAACTGTACTTTCTGAGGAGACTACAGACATCAAGATTCATTTGGTTGGCAGATTATCTTCAGATGCAAAACACGGTAGAAAGCATCTCTCCGACATCCCTCTTTACTGATTTACTCAACTTGCCGAAAAAATCACAAAAGAAAAAGTTGCTCTTGCTGAAATAGCAGCACATTCACCTTAATCTGAGGAGGAGGCTGGTTAGGATCAGCCAGCTCATCCTCAGAATCTGAAAAGAAAACGTAAATAGAACAAAATCACTTTGCTCAAATGATATACCTAGACTAAATTCGGTTTCAAAAAATATACCTAGACTAAATAGGTTTAGTTGATGCCACAATAAACAAGTATATATGTACCTGAGGGTGTGGCCTAGTGGTTAATTAAGCGGCTTAAAAACCATGAGGTCTCAAGTTCAAATCCAAATGGAGCAAAAACACTAGGTGATTTCTCTCCAGCTGTCCAAACCTTGGTGGACAGACTACCCGGTATCTGTGTTAGTCGAAGGTAAAAGGTACCTCGTGGAATTACAACTGATACAGTCCTTACCAAATAGAACCAGTACACTAACCGATAGGAGCTGGCAAAAATTCTGAGGAAGAGGTGTACATGTGGGATGAGTTAAATAGTGTAACTAAAGACCGATGGACATCTGAGGATTCAGATAAATCTGTAAGAGAATGCTTAACCAATACTTATTCGAAACATTAGTACTGGATTCTTTTCTAAAAGAATTACCTGCGCTTTGCCCACTGTAATTCTAGTTCTGGACAGATAATCCACCTTAATATGAAATGCAGTAATAATCTCCTTAAAGTTAATAGTGTCTTAACCCGTTTGCTTTTCTTCTAATCTTTTTCTTTATGATAAGTTTAGCTTTTCTTCAATCTAATTTCATTTGTTTCTAACACTGGTAGTTCTCATAAAACCAGTAAGCTTATTGCTCATCAAGAACACTCTTTCTGCTTTTGATAGAAATTACTATTTGTGCACCAACTTCTGGCCCTTCTACATGCCCTTTTAATGCATATTCTCCTGCTCTTACCTGCTACTCTCCGTCTGTGTCTCTTTCTCAAAATCTTTTTCTTGACATCGGAGAGCCCCTTTAGCAACTTTAGCCTGTTTGGCCAAGCTTTTTTTTTTCCCCCAAAAGTGATTATTTTAAAAAAAATTAGGTGTTTGGCCAAACTTTTAGGAGAAAATAAGTGTTTCTGAGGAGTAGAAAAAGTTGTTTTTCAAAAGCTAAAAAAAGTAGCTAAAAGCACTTTTTTGAAGAAAAAAACACTTTAAAGCCCTTTTAAAAAGCTTGGCCAAAAACTAATTGATGTTCAAAAATGACATTTAAATCTATTGGCCAAACACAAACTGATTTCTCACCAAAAGTACTTTTTTGAAAAATACTTTTGAAAAAAGCACTTATCAAAACAAACTGAATTTAGAGGATGTTTGGATTGGCTTTTAAAAAGTACTCCCTCCGTTCCTAATTAGTTGTCGTCCTTACTAAAAATAGATATTCCTTAATAATTGTCAGTTCACAAAACCAAAGCATAATTACTTGTTTTTTTTCACTTTTACCCTTACTCATAAATATGGAGAGATATCAATATGGTGCAAGAAAGAGAAGTATTAAACAGAGAAGAGTAATAAATAAGGGTAATTTAGTCAATTTAGCATGTATTTAATGTTTTTTCTCAAGGGGGGTGCAAACAAAAATGGTGACAACTATCTAGGAACGGAGGGAGTAGCTTATAAGCTAAAAGACATAAGTTATGGATACCCTACTTTTGGCTTTTGACTTATTTTCACACTTTTTTAGCCTAAAAGTGAGTGCTTAAAAGCACTTTTTAGCTTTCCCAAACACCACCAAAACTAAGAAAGTGCTTAAAAGCCAAAAGCACTTAAAAATAAGCCAATCCAAACACCCCCTTAGAAGCTTGGCCAAACAAGCTATTTGTCTACTGTACCAATCTATTTTTCTTTGTAACTATTAGCTTGCTTTAAGATGTCTTAAAGTAATGCAAAAATCATTTCCTAGAAAGAATAGGTCTTACTAATATGCTTAAACTAGTTGAAGGCAATTCTTTGTTAAATTGATGATTTCTAAATACTTTTGGCTCTTGTTAATTGAGCTAGTTTAGTATTTTCTTCTAGAAGCTACCTTACAGCTTTCAGTTGTTTTTGTCATGTAAAATGTCCCCATGCTGTTTTGGACAGACTAACCATGTTATTTTCCTGAATCTGCAGGACTTAAAAAATCAACTAAGGAGACCGACCACAAAGCATAAGGGACGTCGGGTTACAGTGAAGCCTCAGCTGATTCTCTTTCCGCCGAAGAGAGAGGGCAAGCTTCTTTTGGGAATCAAATGTCAGCAATGTCTCTCAGAAACAGCCTCTCTACCCCCACGAAGGTAGGGGTAAGGTTTGTGTACACCTCACCCTCCCAGGACATCACTTCTGCGACTATGTTGAATATGTTGTTGTCATTGTTGTTGCTTTACTAGGTTTATTACCAAAATTTTTGCATTGAAACAGAAGTACAAATATGGACTGGGCCAAATTTGTATCAGGATAAGAGGGCTGATTTGTGTCATCTTGGAAATCATTCAACATCTTGGGCCTTAATTTAGATCACGATTAGAAGTAGAGGGAGTAGCTTGTTCCATGTTAGTGTCCATTCATCATATTGGGCCTTATTAACCCTTTACATTTGCTCGTGTACACACATCATACAGTTTGTTTGCAGTGTATAATTCATTGCACAATGTGTATAATCAAAGTGTATACATTATACACTTACTATACACCGAGCGCATACGGGCTGGCGGTTATCACACAAAAAAACAACCATATATGTCTGTACACAGACACATATACATACATAGTAAATGGGATAGGGTATTTTTAGGTAACTATATACTGACGAGCTTCTACATGCACCAGAATAATTAACAAATTGGTCCATAGTTCAAATATAGAAGAAAGAACATCAGTTTTGATCAATCTTAGACAGAGTGACTTGTGCGGTTGTGCCATAAGTTAGAAGAGAATTCAAGCAAAAGCTTTTGTATAAAACCAAATACAAAGAAATTTTGTACCCTGTTGCCTAAAAGATTTCCATAACCTTCCGCATGTTATAGCAATGTATGCTAAGTTATGCACTCTACAAGTATAAGCAAATTATGCAATAAGAAGAACAGATTAACAATTTATCAAGAAACAAGACAAAGTAAAACAGTAAAACACATATCAACAGGAAAATCAACAAAATATGGTAAGCGCCTAAAAAGGATACCTTTTCAAGACTTGTCATCTAATTTCAACAATTTCGACCAGCTCCCGTTGTGATTGAAATCCAAAATAAGAATTCAATTTGTCAACACTAAACACTCCTCAGGATCCCATCAAGACCAACCAACCAGTCAACCATATCAACGAGCATTTATTATTGCAGGGTATGGGAGTTGAGTGCCACATTGGTTAAATGGGGAGCTTATGTGGGGGTTTATATAGGCTTTGGTTCTCCCACCTCAGTAGTTAGCTATTGGGGTGTGGTTCTCCTTGGTTGTATCAATGGTATCGGAGCAATAACCCTCGCTTTGTGGGTATTCACTAATGGTGTTCCAAAATCCTCTTTATGCTTCTAATTTCACTTCTAACCTACCTCAATCATCTAGGAATGGTGGCCCTCCATGTTCTAATGCTTTACTATTCGGTGGTTATAGAGGAGATCCTTATGGGTAAGCAATACACATATCCTCACACCAGCTTTCAGGATGACGACGGATGCAGAGTGTTGTGGTTTGTTATGATCCTATTGCAAGGTATGGAACTTGAGTCCCACACCAGTTAAATAGGAAGCTGATGTGGCACTTATATAGCTTTGGACTCTCCCACATCAAAGCTATAGCTTTTGGGGTGTAGTTTTCTTTGGGTTGTATCAATTTATGCTATTAACCAACTTCACATACGTAGGTCATTATATATCCATTTCAATCAAGAACTGAATCAAAATCCATGTTCAAAATCAAAGAAAATCAAATAAAAGCCAAAGTAGTAACAAAGAAACAGCATATATAATATGACCCACAATTGTAAAATTCACTCACAATCAAATCAAATCAAATATTTCCCTCTGGCACCAACTTTTATATCACACTATTACTATTCAATAAGTCTAAAACTATCTTTTCTTCACCTGCAATCCAAAATATTGCCTAATAGTTGAAAAAACATCTTTTTTTAACCATGGTGTCTGGCCCGCTTGCATGCAACTCAACTAATTCCACGGGATATCTGTCAACCCCAACAACAACAGGTACCACGTAACTCTATCAACCAAGCCTAGGACATATGAGAAGAAATCACCTAGCGCTTTTGATATTGCCTAATAGTTATTAAAATATATATATATATATATATATATATATATATATATATATATATATATATATATATATATATACATTTATTTTGATAACCATGATATTTGCACCAACTTGCACGCAACTTGGCTAATTCGGTGTCTGCCAACTCCCACCAACAGGTAACTCTACTCTATTAACCAAGGCTAGGACATAATGAAATAAATCACCTAGTGTTTTGATATTGCCTATAGTTATAAAATATATATATATATTTATCTTTTTGATAACCATGATGTGCGAGCCAACTTGCATGCACCTCAACTAATTCCACGGAATACTTGTCAGCTCTCACCAAGTATCATGTAACTCTATCCACCACAACTAGGACAAATGCAAAGAAATCACCTCGTATTTTCGTATAATAATTGTGAACCCATATTCACAATTTTGCATATAATCAAAAACAAGTCAAGAAAAGCAAGACCCATATAAGATAACCACATAAATATACAAAATACAAAGAACCAAACATCAGATCTAAGCAAAAAATTGGGTATAAAATGAAAATTAATTTCAAAATATGTATGAACTGACCATCTCCATCTTTGTCAAAGAGACTGAAGGCTTCTTTGAACTCAGAGATCTGATCATCGGTCAGCTGATCCGCCATTTCTCTTTTGGGAGAGGACAGACGTTTGAAAGGGGTAAGAGATGTTGCAGATTTGGGAAAGAGGAATGTTGGGACAAAGAAAAGAGCAGGAAGAAAAAATGGAAGTTTTTTTTTTAGTAAAAGAACAAGAAAAAAATGAAGGGTTGATTTTTTAATGGTTGTAATGGTGCCAAAATTGTTTGGGGTGAATAATATTTGAGAAAAAATATCAAAAATGATCAAGGTATTATTATTTCAAGAGAAAATAGACTAAAACACCCCAAATCTTTATCCAAAATTTTAACTACACATTCGAGTTTTACGGGGGTCTATTACCCTCTGAACTATTTAAAATTGAAATTATTACACCCTTAAAAAGTCATAACCCCATCCATGTTGATCAGTGAAACTCACGCGTTTGACGCATGGAATTTATTTATTTTTTACCATTATCTTAAACCATATTCACTTCTACAAATTCAAAATCGAATTTTTTCTTGTAAAGATCAAATTTCATCTTCACACCAAACAAAACATCAATATTTTTGAATTAAGGCCATTGGTCAGATAGAATCTAAGAAACAGCAAATCCAACATGAACAATTTTGCGTTCCATGTCATTGTCAGGTAGTATTCGTATCCGGTGACGATAGAGAAAAGAAAGAAAAGTGGTGGTGATAGTGATGGGTGAGATGAGACCAAGATGTGAATTAGAGATGAAATTTAACTTGGATTGAAGTGGGGTGAAAGACAATATGATATTGGTAATATAATTTTATCTTGAAAATTTTTGATTTTTTGATGTTTGATTCTTGATTCTTGAAATTTGGGCAAGAATTTTGAGGAAATGGGCAATGGGAGAAGCGAAAAGGGTGAGAGATTTATATGGGTAGGAAAATGGAGGAAAGTGAAGAAGAATGGTGGAGATGGTGGCGGTAGGATGGTAGTGGTGGAGAGATTGGGGTATGTTGGTGAAGAAGATAGAAAATAAATAATGAAAATATTACTAATAATTAATATATATATATATATATATATATATATATATATAAATAAATATTAAAAATAAATTTTAATATTTATTTTTGGTCCTCACTCTCTCAAAGAGAGCGAACTACACCTTCTTTGCCATCTCAGCAATTAGGGAGCAAATAATTATATTTTTAAAATGTTCAGGGGGGGTGATAGGACTCCCGTGAAGTTCGAGTGTGTAGTTGGAATTTCGAGTAAAGATTAGGGGGGTTTAGGTTATTTTCTCTTATTTCAAATAAAATGATATATTTTAGTATGTTTATATTAGTATCACAATAATATTTTTAGTTATATGATGATATCATAATATTATTTCAACGAGAGCATGAGATGTGTGATTAGCACAAGAAGATAGCCAAAGTAAAACATGTGGCCAACGCAGCGAAATAAGGTATTGAGCTATGAGAAGTGTGGATAGTTCTCATAGCACTATACAAAAAAGAGTAAGATGTGTGATTGATGTAGAAGGACAATGAGTGTAAGACGTGTGACAAGCGCAACAAGACAAGATATATGAATGATCAACTATCCCACTTAATGATAAATATATATATATATATATATATATATATATATATGAAGATCATGTCATGCATTCATAATAGAATTTAGAAGATTTGGGAAAGAGGAATGTTGGGACAAAAAGAAGAAGAGGAAGAAGAAAAAATGGAAGTTTTTTTTAGTAAAAGAAAAAGAAAAAATGAAGGGTGGATTTTTTAATGATTGTAATGGTGCCAAATTGTTTGGGGTGAAAAACATTTGAGAAAATAAATTTAAAATGATCAAAGTATTATTTCAAATAAAATTATATATTCTACACAAATCAGACATGTAATACTTTATATTACTCTCTCCGTTCATCTTTACTTTTCCATTTTTCTATGGGATGTCCAACAATTCATGTTCAGTTTATAAAATCAATGGATAATTTACCTATTTCTATCCATTTTACCCTTAGCATTAAATACGATTCATTATCTAATGTATTTCCCAAAGCATTAAATTTATTATATTCAAAGGGTAATATGATAAAAATACTTTTATCATTTACTGCTTCTTAATCTCTGCGTTAATAGGAAAGTGGAAAAGTAAAGATGGACGGAGGGAGTAGTATATATCATAATAGGATTTCTAGTTAAATGATGATATTATGATAGTATTTCACTGAGAGCATAAGACGTGTGATTAGCGCAACAAGATAGAAAATGTAAGATGTATGGCCAATGTAACGAAATAAGGTATTGAGATATGAGAAGTGTGGATAGTTCCCATAGCATCATAGAAAGAGAGTAAGATGTGTAACCAGCATAGCAAGACAGCGAACGTAAGACGTGAGGCTAGCATAGCAAGATAAGGTATGTGAATGACTAACTGTCACGCTTGATGATATATGTGTAGAGATTATGTCGTGTATTTATCATATGCACAATACATTTTATATTTTTGCATGTTTACGCATTTAGACCTTAATCATGCATTTTTGAGGTGGTTGTGTGTGATGTATGCGAGGATGACATAGTATAGCATTTGTATTATGCTTTTAAATATTTGTCTTTGTATAATGGTAGAGGGCAGTCTTACTTGATATTTATAATTCACAACTTAGTGTTTCTTGTAGGTGTTAGAAATTAACATCGTTACATCTGTTTGAACTTCATATGCAGTTGTTTCTATAAAACTAAGCTATCCGATATTTATATAGGCGGATTGTTACAGTCTGACCCTTTATTTTAGATGTTTGTGTTTCAAATCATGTTTTTGTGACTTTGTGTAAGTTGCATTATATTTGACTTTGTGTAAGTTGTATTATATCTTGATACTTTTTAATATGACCCCAGTTGGGACCCGAGGAGCTTAAGGTTGCAAATGCATTTGCAACTTCATTACAATTATTAAGATTTGGTGTCACCTGTCGCGCCTTATTTTTCTCGCGAAAAATGGAATTCGACTTGACAACTCTTTTTAGGATATTTAAAAGAGAAGAGTCGTAACCTAACGAATTAAGGTGCGTTAGGGCACCATTCTAGACTAATTACGAATTTATTTTATTAGTCTACATCATCCAAAAATTCAGGTAAGGATTCAAATTACCTCGAAAGGAAGGTGTTAGCACCTTTCGAGGTCTACAAATGTGGGTCCCGGCCAAAATTCATACATTACTTGAGGGATTCTATGTGATAAACAAAAGGTCAACTTTTATTAACTAAATATTAACTAAGTGATGTAATAAAGAACACTTTCAACTAGTGTGCATATCATACAAAGAATGAAAAATACAAGAGATGCAAGGCTGACCTTTTACGACATGCAAATAATAAGTGAAAAGTACCAAAATTTGTGTATTCTTTGTCTTCCTCGGATTACAGCCTCTGGTGAACTCCTTTGCTTTGTAGTGTATCCAATAAAGAAAATATTCAAGCTTAGATTGAAATAATAATAAACTACAAACAATGAGAGAAAACTTCTGCCATTAACTTTTAGGATACTTAATATGCCAAAGTGCACTGAAATTGCTAAATTAATTAATCACCAAACTTGGAGAACAAAAAGAAATGAACATGAGGATATTGACATTAAAATTAAAGAAGGGAAAGAAATGTTCCACCTCTAGGTCAAATTCCTACCAATTATTAAGGGGCTTAATCAATTAAAACTTTCTCGTAACGAAAGAAAGCATTATAGTGGAAGAAACTTAAAATGGAATATGACCAAGAGAAGAGAATTAATAAGAGAAAATGAAATCAATATTAATACAATATTGGGAAAATGGTCTGAAATATACCCAAACTTTGGGGAAATTTATTGTTACACGCTCAAACTTTGCGGGGGTCCTATGACCCACCTATACTATTTATTAGTGTATTTTTGTGACGTTTATTTGCACAGCTGGCCCCAAATGTGAATACACGCACACTGAGCGCGTGAATAAAATAGTGGTCCAGCTAAGCAAATAAACGTCACAAAAATACACTAATAAATAATACAGAGGGGTCATAGGACCCCTGCAAAGTTTAGGCGTGTAACAGCAAATTTCCTCAAAGTTTGAATATATTTCGAACTCTTTACTCTACAATATTAAATCCACAAATTAAACAACATGTAGAAACCCTTTAATCAATATTTAGTGCTAAATATAAATCACCAGGGAAAACTAAGAAGTAACGATTAAAATTGCCTCTAAGCGACTTAACCTTGTTGGATTTCCGAAACCAGAACATGTACAAAATTTAATACAATTTCAAACTGGAGGAAATCTAAATTGTCATATCTAAACCAATAGATTAAAAATATATTCGCAAGTATTTGCATATAAACTCTATTAGCAGCTATAAAAAAATAAGAGTGAGATCAAGCCTGGACCTTTGCGACTTCGATGATGACCGAAATTAGCAACTGGAAACTTCATCGTCCTGCCGCTAGGGGGATGGTCTTGCCAACTTTTATGGCTATTTTTGGCGAAGGAGATGACTCTATCAATTGGAGGAGAAAGTTGAGAACTATGGCGTGGTGGAACTGTGGTGCTCCGATAATGGCGCCTATGGAAGTTTGAAACTGATGGTTATAGCATTAAATCCCTGAGTTTCAGTCACTACTATATGTTTTTGATGTGAATACCCTCTCGACTTGAACCCTCTATGTTATACTATATATCTATTTTGTTAGGTGAGGAAAAACTCAAAAGACAGAAGTTTATATAGGTGCCCTCTTTGTCCATAGATATCTTAGATGTTATATGTGCTGCGACTTTTTTCGCTAAAAAGAAAAACTCTCTCTGTGTATGTATTTTTGGTTTATATGAGTGAAGAGAGGAAGTATGTCAATTTTTTTTTAATTTTTTTTTTAAAAGATTAGGACCAAGTATATGTAGGGAAAATAAAAGAGACGTTGGGATGTACTAAGAAAAAAATATTAAAAAAGATCTCTTCGTTTTGACAAGAATTATTGTACATGGAAAGAAATAATTGGAGGGGATTATTTTTGGAGACAAGTAAATATTCTTTCAAGTAAATAAAAGATTTTTGATTTTGTAGGAGGATTTTATGGATATGGAGGGAGTAAAATATAATCAATCAAAATTGATTTAAAATGATTTTGAGAATAAAAATATTCTTCACAAGAAAGGATATAGTGAGGAGGATTTTTCTACTTACGAAAATATTTGACAAAATTTGAATTTTGAGCTTGTTTAGGACTAAATTAATTTTTACCAAAAAACTATATAAAATGGGTAACTTCTAGATTATTACGTAACAGAAAATAATACTAAATTATTAAACCAATCATAATATTTTATATAAAAAATAATAATTTACAATAAAAGAATAATAATTCTTAAAATATTTGATCAAATATTTTTAAAAGAAAAATGTAAAGATTAAGTAAACAATAACTTTGCAAGTAAAGAATATGATATAATAATAATGATAAAAATAATTGAAAATAAGAATCAAATAATAATAGTAATAATTATAATAATAATACTAATAATTATAATTATAATACTTAAATAATGTGAATAGTATATATTATCACAACTTTTAATAAAAATAAGTAAAAATAGCGATTTTGGCCTCGTGATCAAAATAGACGCTCGAATGAGTAAAATGACGAAAATGATGGTCAAAATTGAGTGTCAATATCACCTTTAATGCACGACGATCAAGAATCAGGAGGTTATGACTAAGAAGAGTTATCAAATCGCAAGCCGAGAGCTTGTGATTTAAAAGAATTATAAAAGAATTAATTTGTCAAGGAGAAATTATTCTCTAGGACGACAACACCCATAGAGTAGACACAAAAGTCAAGAATTTGACTTTGTATAATCTCGATACTTGCATCGTGGTCGTATAAATGGCCAACCCAGTATATATGAACAATGACAAAAATTCAAATTTAGTTTTTGTAATTTTGAAAAATGATGAGTTTTTAGATGATGATACAATGAAATAATTTTGACCTAGAGCATTAAAGTAGTAACTTTTATCACCCCTTGATAATTGTACATACCTAATTTTGGATGAACTTTAACCATGGAATGATGTGTTTAAATTAAGAATAAAACAACTTCAAATTGACCTCTTGTTTCCTTAAATTCATTCTCTTAACCTCAGGGCTACAGTCTCAACTTTCACATCAAATTCTAAAATAAAGCTTGAAAAATACTATGTATTCTAGAAAAATGAGCAAAATAAAGATATAATCGCGTATCAATTATTATACGAGAATAATGATTCAAAAATCATCTCAATCCGAGCTTCCGAGTTTTGAAACTGAGTTTAATGTCAGAGTTTTAAGTGTTATTTTTGTTTAAATAAAACTTGTATCAATATTATGAACTTCAATAATAAGTTCAGACTAAAGTATGAACAACCAAGTTCAAGCTAAAGTATGAACAACCAAATGAAGTTGTAACCTTGTATTCATAAATATAAACTTCAACAATAAGTTCAAACCAACTTATGAGCAACAAAAATAAAGTTCAAACTATTTCTGAAAAATAGTAAACCAAACTTAGAAAGATATGAAGATAGAAGAATCAAGTCCACTAAATTCACAGTGTGTCCTTAAGGTAATTATTCGCCTCAAGTACCCGGGGTTATGGAATATATCCTCTCAGGATAACATGATTCACTTTTACAAAATAGTGGTACCTCAAATGATAGCAAATCACACTTGAGTTTTTTAAGAAAGAAGAGTTTTTAACTTCAAAAATTCGTGCCAATATCTGAGGAAAAATTAGATATTTATAGTCAAAAGGTGTTACTTCAGAAAAGAAGCAATGGTTCGTGAAGAGTTGCACTGTTTCAGACCGATTGCCCATATGCGGACCCATGTGCGGAAGCAGATGCCCATATGCTCCAGCACATCAATCCACAAATCAAAACAGAAAGTTTTCACTTGATCTGTGTTGGCAACTGCGGACCCATATGCGGGAGCAGATGCCCATGTGCGACAACATATCATTCAGCAAATTTTAAAGAGCGAACTAAAGGATCGCGTCCCTTCAATGTGTGTTTGAAATGCGTCCACAAATGCCAATTTGCATCCGCAAATGAAAAAAAAAAACTTTAGATAAGATTTTTGGATTAAATAATAATTAAATATTAAGTTTCAAATGAATTTTGTCCAAAAAGATAGACTCTCGTTCTATCATTTGACAAATCTAAATCCAAATCCAAAGCTGAGCGATGACGACAACGACGCGAGGCTTGTCTTCTTCTTTTCTTACTAACAACATTGAATAATGATTCTATATTTAAGCATAAAAAAGTTTTTTTCTCCCACCTATGTGAGAGAACACTTCTTCATTAAAGTATAAACACAATTCACTTTTTTCCTCCATTTTTCATTCATAACATCACTAGAGAACCCAACATTCAGTACCTCGGGGGCCTTTGCACATGTGACCTCACCCGCATCAGCGCATTTTCCGCACTAATTTCCGAATCGTGGTGCACCAGTACAACGATCCTTTTCAACACTAGAATAGGCATAACTTTCTATACGACTTCAAAATTCGCCGATTCTTGTTGCTATGATTCAGAATCTAAATACGGATCTACTAGTTAAATCAAAACTCAATTTGGAGCTCATTAACTTTATGTGGTGTTGACACCCAATTTTGACCTTTCAGTATCCAACTCGGGCTGCTATTTGACTAAGTAATGTCTTTTAGATCTTTTTCAAAAATTAAATTCTTTTATGTAATTATTTATACAATTAGTCACACATCTTATTATCTTGACACATCTTAAAGTGTATTATTTATTATTGCTATTAATTTCGTACATAAGTCATATATACATACTTTAGTTAAATAACGTCTTATTTTGAAATGTAACTTTTCATAATTTTTGTACTTTATTTATGATTAATTCCAAAATTACATTTTTATTTATAGTATTATATTTATTTTTTCACTATTATTTATTTGTTGAATTATACTTATGATATTATATTTATTAAATAGCAGCCTAATTTTATTTTTCAATGTCCCCAATTTATTTAAATTCTAGCCATTTGCATTCGATTGATGTCAATTCTAGCCTAAATTGAGTCTAATTTTACTCAATTCTAATCCCCAATTCAATTTTTTACTGACCCAATTTCATTAACCTATTCTAATTGACCCATCATTTGACCCATTCTAATTTTAATCACAGTCGTCAATCTCAAATGATCGACGGTTGAGATCAAATCTTTCATTTATTTCCTTTTAATCCCCTAAATCTCATTCTCACATCCACAACCGGCTCTCTCCCTCTCTTCTCCATCGCCGCCACCCACTGCCACCGGTGGACTGCAATCCAGCGACCACCACGTAGCCATCGACCTTTCATGGCCGGCGAGCACACACCGCCATCTCATCTTCTCTTCTCTTTTCCCTGTCTCCTCCCGTCACTCTCTTACTCTCTATAATCCTCCACAACCACACCTCCTCCTCACCATCCACCAGTCACCGCACCACCGCCGGCAAAACCCACAACTCCGACAAGCCGACACTATGCCACAGCGCCGCTACTCCATGCTCCGGTCAAATATCGCCGGAGAATATCAAAGTTTTATGATGGATTCTTAAGAATCCACCCAGGTTTGATTTCTTGTTTAACTTTATGTCTGAGTTTTAATTCCCTTCTACCCCTTCCTTTCTTTTCTATTTTTGGCAGATTCTGTGATCTGAAATTGGTGAAGTTTGGTTAAGAGTTTTGTCAAAATTCTTTGTGATTTGTGTTTGTCAACTCATCTAGGCTATCATATGTAAAAATGCCCAATTGGTATGAATGTTGAGTTAACCCTAATTCCTGATTAAGTGTCGATTTTGCAATTCTCGAATTTCTCTGTTCACTGTTAGGAATTTACCATTGATGTGGTGTTGAAATTAAGTTGGAGTTGTGATTTTGTTGCTCTCCTCGATCAAATGTGGGTAATTTTTGATAGCCTTGATTCGTGTACTTATGCTAAATTATTTTTGGCAAACTCGAGTTTTTGTTGATTGATATTAGTATGCCTGCAATCGGTTTCACTCCCTTGATGGGATTATAACAGCTATGTATGTGATTATTTTGGTAATTTAGATCAGATTTTGTGCATAATTGAAGTGATTTGATTAAGGAATATTTTTATATGACTAATTGCCCTTACTGTTTTACCATTTTTGTTTTATATGGTAAGTGTTGGCTCCATCTCTTAATTTTTAAATAGAATTGTTACTTACATACTTATTTATGGTAAATTTGGCCCTTTTATTCTGAATTGATTCAGTCGTCTCTTTAAGAAAATGTTTTCACTAATTGATTCTTTTGAATATTTCTTTTTCTTTTCAATTCTCCTAATTGATCTTTATGAATATTTTCTCCCTTTAATTCTGTACGATCTTTACCTATATAAACTGTCTTTTTTCACTCACATAGGTCAAGGCTTTTTAGCATTACTCTACTCTACACTAAAAATATTTCTCTGCTTTTAGTTTTGAGACTGTTTTCGTTGCTCATTATTATCACTGGTTCTTACTTTGGAAGCGCGGTCCTCTTGTTTGCGTTTTATTATCCTCGTTGTTAACTGGTTAGTTTTCTCTAACGATGCATTCGTTTCTTTCGTATTAATCTTATGTGATTATGATCTTGTTTTGATTTGCGTACTTTAAATGTTTGATGTCATAGCCTCCTACTCCTTTGTGTACTTTCGTGACCTATTGGGATGTTTATGCTATCTGCTTTTGTTGGTTTGACATAAAATGAGATATTTTCCTCCTCTATTTGCTATGAAGGGTTTCCTCCCCCGGGGTGTTGTTGTATGTGAATCTGAAACGACCTTTGCGCATCTCATAACCCCTTTGGCGTGAGCATGCCTGGGATCCTTGAGATCCTTAGGATCTCGACAGCGCCAACGGTTGGTTATGGGCTGCCAAGGGCATGTTTTGGATTCTGGGAGTGTTTTGGTGTCTTTGTTGCATGTTCAACAGGTGAAGACGAGAATTCGGACAAGATGAAGAGTTGCCAGGGATTTGGGAGTGGTTAAGGGTTGTCCAACTTAGCCCTTCTCCGTTTCTTTTCTTTATTCTATTCATTTTGGGTTTGTAATAATATTTTGTATAAACTATCTATATATAATAAAATATTACGGGGACTGCTACGAGGGCGGGGATTCTATGTGTTAAATATTTTATCACCTAGATATCATGCCTCTAGGATTATTTAAATTTCATGCATTAATTAAATTATTTTATCATTTAGGCAAATATTCTATGGTCATTATTTGTTCTATAGCTTAGAAAATCATGTCGTTAGGATCTTTACCTAACCTTCGGACGTATTAGATTAATTTTGAATATGTTAATTTAATTTAAGCATGTTTAATTAATTTTTGGCATGTTAAAACTGATTTCCAGCATATAATAATTAATTTCCAGCATGTTTAGTCAATTTTCAGCACCTTTAATTAATTCCAGCATTTTTAATCAATTTCCTGCATATTTAAAATAATTTCCAGTAATTTAAATTAATTTCCTGCACACTTTCAATTAATTTTTCTGCATATTCTTATCAATTTTCGACACATTTTAAATAACTTCTTGCATAGTTAAATCAATTTTCTGCATAATTAAATTAATTTCTTGCATGTTTAATTAAATTTTCTGCATATTTAAATTAACTTCTTGCACGTTTAAATCAACTTTCTGCACAATTAAATTAATTTTCTGCATTTTTAATTAATTTTCAGCATATTTAAATTAATTTTCGGCATATTTAAATCAATTTTCTGCATATTTAAATTAATTTTCAGCATATTTAAATCAACTTTCTGCACATTTAAATTAATTTTCTGCATATTTAAATAATTATTTTGTATATTTAAATTAATTTTCAGCATTTTTAACTTAATATCTAGCACTTTAATTTGATTCCTGACATATTGATTAATACGTCTCGCCTAAAAATCATGCCTATAGGTCTTAATCACATAAAATAAATAATTGTCCTTTTAAGCATGCTAGTTACCTAATCAACTTTAATTAATCAAGAGGCTTCTATGAAACTATTATGTGGTTACTTGTAAGTCCTATGTGTTTTGTGTGACGCAATCCTGAGTTTAATTAGTAAGACTTTCTTTGTGTCTAGATCCTTATCCAAAATAGGTCGTCCAACGCCTCTTGGATATTAAGTTGGGACGGATAGGCATTTTAGGGAACGTTAGTTTTATCGTTTTCTATGGAATGCTCTTAGGCTTAATAACCAACTAGGTAGGGTGAGTAGCTAGAAGAAAATGATGGAAGTTGCCCCGAGCAAAATTCGAACAATGCGATATGCGACATTGTCACCCGTTAATAAGTCGGGCGCTGATCCGAATAGGATAAAACTAACTCCTTATGAATCGACTTTGCTTTTCTTTATTTCGAGTGTTTTTCTTAAATTATTTGGGGTAGTTTAAGTTTATTATTTAAGTAATTTTAACTATATAATTGTGTTCATTCTATCTCCTCGCTTATCTGATCCATATTCCGTTTATGTTTTAATAGCTCTTGTCACTTAGTTATTAATTATGATAAAATAGAAGTTTCATGTTTAAACACTTAGTCAATATTAAGTGAATAAAATAATTGACCTTTGCTTATCACGTAAGATCCCCACATAATATATGAGTACGGTCGGGACCCACATTTGTGTACCTCGAAAGGTGCCTAACACCTTCCTTTCGAGGTAACCTGAACCCTTAACCGAATTTCTGGTTGAAGTAGACTATTAAAATAAGTTTGCAATTGGTCTCGAATAGTGCCCTAACGCACCTTAATTCGTTAGGTGGTAACTCTTCACTCTTAAATTAATTCTAAATAGAGTTGTCACGTCGAATCCCGCTTTTCAGGAGAAAAATGGGGCGCGACATGTCGTACCATTTATACTTAAAACAACCTAAAACATCGAACATTACCACAACATGGTTAAAATTCATCTAATACGCATCAAAATCTAATAAAAACTTGCGGACAAGTCCAAAATTATCATACAAACCTGTTGGAACTTTCAAATCATGAATTATAGTTCATTTAGTCAAATGTTTTACTGTAGCCCAACTTTTATTATTTAAAATCACTAGTTTTCAATGCAAGCGTTCTAATCACTCCTGAGCCCCTCGAGACCCATCTAAATCATCCAACATTGTACTAATTCATCATACAAACCTATAGGAACTTCCAAACCTTGATTCAGAAACAATTTATTCTAAATATTTATTTTGATCAACTTTTAAGTTTCCAACTGTAAAAATACTTTTTTCCCCTCCAAAATGCATCGGGGTCTCTCGAGATCCATGTCACTCATCCCCACAAGTCATAAGCAAAAGTTGAACCAGTGAAAAGTATTAAGTAGATAAAAAAAATTGTAATATTCAAAATAACCAAACGAATTGTTACAATTTAGCATTTTTTCTTATGTTAGTCCAAAAATGATTACGTGTTGTGCATATAATTGTCTGTTTCATCTTACAATCGTACCAAAGTATATATAGATAGTGTGAAAATAGTGTTTTGATAATAATTTTATGATTAAAATCATCAACAATTAATGTTATGCAGTGATATTTGAAATAAGAATATGAAAACCACATATTTTTAGTAAGCTGAAATTAATATGATATACTGAAATGACTTTTTAGTTTTGTCCATATTGAGAGAAGCTACTATTTTCTCCTTTTATGAAATTGTTTTCGCTGACGAAAATATATATAATCATGACAATGTTTTCTCAATTTAAGATAATCAAACATAAGAATAAGAAGGGGGAAAAAATGTACCAAGCACATTCGATGATATTATGTTAATTGACAAACTAGCTAAAATTGATCAGGACCTTCAACTATAGAGAAGCATGTCTGAGAGTAAATATTTTCGATTAAGTAGAAGTAAGATGAGATACATTCACTGCAGGTTTGATCGGCATGAGAGGTGAGATCAGATGATATTGTAGTGTCAAAATGCAAATAATTTATATATATAGGCTCGTTGTTTCAAAAGAATGGAATGATACTTTAAGATACTACTTTATAGGATTGAAACAAAATAATTGAAATTGAGAAATGCTACAGAGGTATGTTATTTGATAGAAGGATAACCTAACAAAGTGAAAGTTATGTTTTATAAAACAACAATAAGGCTGACTATGTTATATGATAGTAAATATTGGGCTACTAAAGTTCAACATATTCACAAAATGAGTGTTGTGGAGAAGCAGATGCTAAGATGAATATACGATTATATCAAATCATATAAGATTGAAAATGATAATACTCGTCATAAGGTGCAAATAACACACATAAAAGATGTAAGCAACACACATTGACCATAGCAGCGAAAAAGCTACTTGAAATGATTTGGACATATTCTACGACTTATAAATACACGTGGTGAAAGTATGATAAGTAAGGTGTTAAAAAGGAATAAGATAAACCTGAAATTACATGAAATGAAGTGGTCTAAAAAACATGCAATTGCTTGATATCAATTAGAGTTGTCAAAACAGGTGAGCCCAACTCAATTCAAACCTCACAGGCCGAGGAGTTAATGGGCTAGGGTGGGCTGGCCCTTCACTTGAAAGAGGCTTAAAATGGCTAGCCCAACCCACCCCTAGAAGGGTCGCGGATTGGAGCAGGCTAGTCCTTCATTTTTTTTAAAAATAAATGCTCAATCTAAAATTTAAACCTATAAGTATGTTAATTTCTTACATTACTTACATGATTGTATGAGAGTACATAATTTTACGATAACTTATAACATACTCAATACAAAACATTGTCAAGCGCATTTGAATTTGTTTGTGATGAGGTTTCATATTTAACATAATCATCTTTGTCTATATTCATACACGAATTTAATTAGTTGAACATTATCAAATAACTTCATTTCAAAATATAATAATACTTAATTCACTTAAGTATTATCACTTTGAATTTGAGTATAGTCTTGCAATCAATCTTGAGTAGCAACAAATGTTTTGATATTTTCATTATGGATGCAATTTTTATACTTGATGGTTACTAATTTTAGTATGAGGAATTTAACGTTAAATGAATAAAATATAGTGTAAGATACTAAGACTTTTTCGGTAATATATATTCCTAGTTTTTACTTCTCTTTCATAATTTTTAAAAAACCTTTAATCTAAATTAAAATGTCTCTTCGTTCACAAGCTTGCCTTGGCCCAGCCTCATTCAAGTCTCAAGGATCGATGGATTGACTAGGCGGAACTTATAAGCTTCAATTTTAAATGGGATTAAGAAAATCTTAACCCACCCTACTTAAGTAACGGTTTGAGATAGTCTGGCCTAAAAATTAACTAAATATAGGACACAGTAAAAGAAAAAAAAATGCACAAATGATAACTACTATAAGTTAAAAAAAAAAGTTTCAAATCATATCACATCCATGCATTAAATTGTGGTAAATTTACTTTAAAGGCGAATTTCAAAACAGCTCTATCAAGAAACAGGTGCCACTGTCACTATCTTATGTCATATTCGTATGAAGAAATGGTCAACACAATAATAAGAGGGGAACACTCTTTTTCTCATTTTGGAAAATAATGGTAAAGAGTAAAAATATTTACACAATTTTGGGAAAACAAAAAATCGAAATAATTCAATATATTTTTTTATATCAATATATGATCTAAAAGCAATTTATTGTGTGTTTCGTCTAACTTTTAAAATCTATTTATTTTAAAAAATTATTTTGGAGAAAAAATATTTATGTTTGACTATCATTTTGAAAAGCGTATTTACATTTACAATATTAGAAAAGCAACTTGTATTTTGTCATGTCCTAAGGGATCGTTTTGTAGGAGGTATAAAGTAGGATATCTCATGGATAAGTTTAAGATGTCTCATGGATAAAATTTATATAATATTTAGTTGATGGTATAAATTTATCTCGGGACTAATTTATACAATCAATCAAACGTGGTATAAAGCTAATACCAAATTTAGTCTTGATATAACTTATCTTATTCCATCAATCATGGGATTATTTTATATTACTTTCCATATGATATAAAATAATTCAGAATTATAATCTCAAAATAATTTAGTCTGCGCACTAAACGAGTATTAAAAGTGCTTATGAAGAAAAAATCATCTTTGAAAATAGTCTATATTATTATTTGCTCAAAAAACACTTATGTTTTTCCTAAAAACTTCACCAAACGCCTAAATCTTTAAAATAAGAGTTTTGATTTTCAGAAAGTTTGATCAAAATAAGCTACCATTTTGTCCTAAGCTATGTTGCGCAATCCAAAACTTCGAGTATCAAACTTTTACATTTTGATTGGAAATCAGACATAGAATCTTTAAATTTTTTGAAATAAAATTTATATATTTAAAAATTACGTAAAAAATATTATAAATTATAATAATTAATAATATTAAATATTTTTAAAAAAATATGAACAATATTTGATATCATACCCTCTAAGGTAAAGAAAATAATAGTTTGTAAGGTCTGTGTTCTATCCTTCATAGATTCACTTTGTATGACTACACTAAATATATTGTCTTTGTTATTTTCAGAATTCAAAACATGTCACCTAAATTGACACATTGGGAATATTAATGTCTCGTTTGGACATGCAATTTGAAATCATAATATTAATCGGATTGATATGAAGTTAAAAATTTGTTGGTCATGCAATTTAAATTTTTTAAGTTGTATTTTTCAAATAAACATGAAAATCACAAGTTGTGAAAACTATTAAAATATTATTAATATTTATACAATCTAGGGGTGTGCATTCGGTCTTTCGATTTGATTTTGTGTTATTTGGTTTCGATTTCTAGTTTTGAAAAAAAGTGCAACCCAATTCGAACAAAACTAAATTTGATTTGGTTAAGTTTTTTCTTTTTGATTTGATTTTTTTTTCGGTTCGATTATATCAATAATTTATAACATAATCAAAATTATCTTTGCATGTTAGAAAAAAATAAAAATTATATATACAAGGAAAAGTAACATTATTGAATCTCTTAAATATATTTTCTAATGTAAATCACGAATAAAATTTTAAAACACAATACTTAAAAAGTATATCAAAAAATGTCCAAACATAAAATATATACTAAATCATTATGAAAGTTCAAATGCAATTAAATAGGCAGGAATTAAATGCGATAGTACCATATAAAAAAGGCAATAGCTGGATGGATTGAAAGTGGTAAACATAAACTCTAATTTTAAACTTAAATATTATACATGTATATAAAATAATTCATTTGTTTGGTTTCTCGATTTTTATTTTTCTATATCAGAAACGAAACCAAAAAAATAAAAAAAGAATTATTAATCCGAAATCAAACCCAAAAATGCACACCCCTAATACAGTCTCATCTAAAAAAACAAATCATAATTCATAAATAAGATATTGAGATATCCTAAAGTGCCACATTGATAAATCTCATATTTTCATGTTTCTTTTGTAAATAAATATTTATGATTACAAAATTTTAAATACACATAATTTTATAAAGATTCACTAATCAATAATAGCAGTAACTAACTATTCTTTGATATATCTTTTCACATGATATGAACAATCTATTCACGCTGAATATGTGTCTTTTTATTTTTCACAAAATTAAAAATGATGATTTTTCTCCCAAAAATATAAACTTATGAGTCAAATTTTATAAATTAATAAAAAATTAAAAGGAAATATATTAAAAAATTGAAATCATGATTTAAAATCTTCAATCATAATTTTCTGATAATTTGAGATTTTATGTCATGATTTTAAATTACGATATCAAATCATATATATATATAAATTGATTTGAAATCATGACACGAAATAGCATGTCCATTTTCATTTGACAGTGTTGCATGATTCACCCGGATAGGAAAACAAATATTTTGTGCCCATTTATACTTCTGTTAGAAATCCGTAACGTCTGCTACTTAATGGACCACACAACAAGGACAGTGGCCTGTCGGTGAATACCAACATAGTACAGGGGTAAAATGGGGATACTATAATAATAAGAGAGAAAGAGAGAGAGAGATAACGGGGAACATAACGGCATATAACCGAGAAAAAAGGAATCTTTCATTAAAAGCATAGATAATTACTCTAGTTAAGAGCAATCCAAAATGGACCATATCTCTCGTGCACTTTTAATTAATTTTATATATTCTCAAATATAAATAATATTTTACTCAAATTATTCAAAAAAAAATAATCTAATATTAAGAATTCTTAAAATAAAAGACTAACGGGTCGTTAAGTTGGAAACAAATTATTCTGAAATAATAATCTCGAGATTAACTATCCAGGAGTAGTTATCTCACCATGCATGTGAAATAACTTATCTTATTACTATACTATAATATAAACGCGGGGGGAGGAGGGGACCTATGACAATTTTTTGGTGCTTCAGCACCATTAAATTAGAAACAGATTAGGTATAATTATATAAAAAATACATAAAAATTGGTATAAGATTTAGAAAGTACTCAGTAAATCAAGAAGATAGTTGGGTATTTTAATTTTCAAGCTGAACTTTAAAGCTTTGGGCATCAATATACGTGTTCGAACTTCCCTAACACCCACGACTCCTAAATTCTGAATCCGCCACTGAATATAAATGATGGGATAAAAAATTTTGAGACTAACTAATACCTCAACCAAATACTTACGTCTCACACCAACCGACTCCTAAAGTCTGAAAAATAAGTCATAACTATTATTTTTGTAAAGGACAAAAATAATTACATCTCCTACTTTGACTTAGAAATAAAACCTCCCTTAATCTTGATAAAGTCATTCTCTCTCCTTACGCTAATATTATATTTATTTTATCTTTGACATTTTCAATCATTCATTTATGCAACATCTTTTTATATATTTTTTTAATTTATATATGTTTTATTTAAATTCATTAGCATTATAAGTAAAATAATTTTTTTATAAATTTGTTACAAAATATAATGTTTTTCATTATTGATGTTTAATATGGTATGTATGTGCATGCATATTTAAATTTTACTTATCTCTAATTCTCAATCGAAAATAACTTCATTATCTAACTTCTGAGGTAGATGTATGAACTGCATACACTTTATTTTTCTGATCCCACTTTGTGTAATTATAATAGGTATACTATTATTGTTGTTGTTTATATTTCGTATGCTCTATTGTTTATGAAGATAAACAAATTTTTATTATTGTTATTAAATTATTTATTTAAATTATAATTTAAAAGATATAAATTATTTTTATCTTCTCCATAGTAGGTAAAAGTAACATAAAATAAATTTATACTCCCTCTGTCCCAATTTATATGATGTACTTTGATTTGATATGAAGTTTAAGAAAGAAAGGAATACTTTTGAAACAGAGGGAGTATTTTATATTGATGATGCTATTTACTTGTAGCTCATATAAAATAGAGAAACATGTAAGTCCTTGTGTATAGTGTATGCACAATTGCCAACCTTGGTGGGACCTCTTGATGTCTTGCAATAGCCTTTTTGGTACTAGTATACTGTCTTTTGTCATTAATGGTGTAGGACAGCCTAACAAAGCTGATATGATGGCCTAATAAATGAGGACTTAAATATTTTGTTTAATACTCTTGTTCATTTTTAGTCTGTTTCATTTTACTAAGCTTCATATTAAAAATAATTAGTATTTTTATTTATTTATTTAATTTATAAAAATTTTAAAAATTATTATATTCTTTTAATATTATTTCTATCATTAAAGTACTATATAGCGGAGGAGTACAAACCTGGCTGACGGTAGTTGTTTGTATTTTTTAAAAGAAAGTTGTGAAGTAACTGATAAAGTTGTTGTCATGTGATCAGAAGATCATCGATTCAATCCATGAAAATAGTATGTGAAAGAAATGCAAGGTAAGACTGCGTACAATAAATAATTATGATTCAGCCATTTTCTAGACCTCACGCATATCAAGAGTTTTAACGCACCGAACTGCCCTTTTATTAAAGTACTATACAGAGTATTAGTAATTAAATTTAGATTTATTTATGAGAAATGCTCTATGATAAATATTTTCTTAAGGAGAGTGTCCAATCAATATTTGTCAAGTAAAATGAAACAAATGGAGCACTTGTCTATGTTTTATTTGACACATTTTTTTAAAATAATAAATAAAATTTTAATTTTATTATTTCAACTTTAATTATTATAAGTCGTATCATTCATTGACAAATGAATAATAGAACTTAATAATAAGAATAAAATAGATTAAAAAAAACAATAAATTCTTCTTTAATTTTTTTAAACTACACAAATAAGTATAAATATTTATTGTTAATATAGTGACAAGTAAAAATGGACAGAAGAAGTAAACAATCATAACTAGATTTGTGAGAAAATCTTGGTGGAATAATCACTTTTTAGACCGAAAATTAGTATTTAATTTTGGGGTGGTTCGAAAAAAAATAAAAATGATCCGATGCACTTAAACTTATGTTATGTGGAGGATCTAGAGAAGGACCTATAATTTATTGTATACAATTTTATCTTGCATTTCTGTAAGAGCTTGTCTGCATGACTTAACCTATGACCTCCTGGTCAAAACAAGTCAATAATTTTACCAGTTACGTTAAGGGGGGCCTTTTTTAGTGGGGTTCAAAAACACATGAAGAAACTTTCAAATTTTGAGTAATAACGTAAAATTAAAATATTTTATCATGTGTTTGAACGATAAATGTCTAACAAAAACACTCTAGCATGTATTTAATTGCTCAATAAAGACATGACGTAATTCAAATATCTAAAATAAATTTATTGATTTAAAAGACTATCGATGTATAACTCTCATCAGTCCTTATACAGGTACCAATAAAATCAATTAACATCTACAATGAGTATTACAATTAAAATCGTAATTAAGTTATTTAATTTACACAAAATATATACTAATAGAATGTCAACAACAATAATATTTTCAGTATATTTCTACAAAGATGTATTAATAGAATATCTAAATCAATTGAGAAAAGAATGTTAGTTGCATGAAAAAGCCCTCAATTTCAAAATGCAAAATGGGAGTAGTTGGAGAAATTTAGATGTAACTACTTTCTTTAATTTAAGCATTTGAATAGGGAATAAAGTTGTTGGAAAATAAAGAGAAGAATTAGTCCAATGAAATTAATTTTATCTGTTTGAATATTGCAATACTCCAATTTTGCTAACTTAATCACAAAAGATACTTTTTGTAGATTTTCTATAACTATGAAGATACAATGGGATTTTCTTAAATCAATCCCTCAAATGCTATTATTTTTTTGACATAATTATTTGATGTTTGATATTATTTGGTTCTTATTTTTTTTTTTCAACACCTATTAAATCTGTAAAACGGGTCGACCCATAATAAAATTCTGGATCGAATCTATTTTTGATAGGATCGGATTGACCCAAGTATAGGGGTTGGGGGCTTTTGTCGAAGCGATCTTGCACGGTTCAAATTTGCCAATTAGTGATTTCAAACCGATAATGTCACGTCAATTATGAATTGTGTATTCAGATCAGTCTTTTTTAAAAAAAAAAATAGATTTAGAGAATGAGAAAATGAGGGATTATAATGTAGAAAATCGAATTCTTACCAATAAGATGGTAGTTCATGAAGCCAACCAACTGAGCTACTAAGATTTCACGAACCAACTCGCTTCAAATTTAATAATATAAGTTACATTTTTATTTAAGACATTCAATTGTTTTAATTGAATTTTCAAAAAAAATAATATTATTTCATTGTAACCCAGCTGTGCACAAAATTTAATCTAATAAAATCCAAACCGGTTGAAATCGATTTCTCCAATCCAGAAATCATTCAGATCTCAGACCAGCCAAATTGTAATCCAGCTTATAAAAAAGAAACCTCTCTTTAGAAACTTGAAATTTCTAATTAAGAATTATAGAATTTCGTTTATCCCAACAGACTGCTTATTAATAAATAAATAACCATCAACAACACAAAAAGAACATATATTTTCATTAGAGAAAGTTTAATCATAATCAAGATACATGATTTATCGAATTGACATTCATATTGATTTCGACTTTTATTTCTTTCCTTTGGAACAATTACGCCCTGATTAGATTGAAATTTGATTTGGTTGTTTTTTAAAAAATATACAGTTTATCAAATTATTCTATATAACACAAGATTTTCATTTATATTTTCTCCAAGATAAAGACAAAACCATTCTTCCATCTTTCCAGCTATGATGTACAATCTTTTAGGATACAGCGACTTAAACAATGTTGAATTCAAATTTTTATTGATATCAAGAATCCAAAATAATATTCGAACAATCTTAAAAAGGCTATACTTTTTAAAATTATTAATTTTAAAAAGGGCAATTGCACCCTCTTCTTGGTAGGATGTTATAAAATATGGGTGGAACTCGTTTCACACCCTAATTTTACTTTAAAAATCAACCCCCCCCCCCACGCCTCAACTTTAAATAATAGTTATATTCTTCCTTTATCCTAATTAAATTTTTAAAATATCCATTGTACCCTTTCATCATCTTTTTTTTATATAAAGAATTCTTTAAAATCATGATATATTCATTTTCTTTAAATTCATGTAATAAATTTTTCATAAAAACATAAACATTATCTTCTGGGTGAAAAATACTAATTATGTATATAAGCTAGCTAGTGATGTTACGTTCTATAATAAAGTAAATTAGCATAATGAGACAAACAACAACAAAAATAGACCCAGTATATTCTCATAAAGTGGGATCTAGAGAGAGTAAATGTACGCAGTCCATACCACTACCTAAGACTGGCCGTCGGACCGGTACATTCCGGTACCGTTCTGGTCCATTTCGGTACCGATACCGGTTCGGAACGGTATGGGACGTATCGGTATTCGGTTCGGACCGGTTTCGCGGTTTCATCCCGGGAAACCGGTACCGGTCCATACCGGTTCCGAAGCGATCCAGTCCGGTCAGATCCGATCCGGTCCGGTCCGGAACCCAACGGAAACTAGCCGTTGGGGACCGTTGCCAACGGCTAGTGGGCCCCCCAAACGGCTATTTTGACCCCCCCAGGCCCCCAGCACCACCCAGGCCCCCCTCAGCCCCCCCTCCTTCCAAAATCTTATAAATACCCCTTCCCCATTCAAATTTTATTCACAATTTCAATTTTTCAACTCTCATCCTCTCTCAATTTTCTACTCTCAAGTCTCAATATCTATAAATTCTATAATTATTATTGTTATTTTGCAATTGAAGTATAATTTGGTGACTTTTGGAGGAGCAATCTTTTTCAAGTTTCAAATTTCGGTTATAATCGTCTGCTTTTACGGCAGACGTTTGGTACATTCGTTCCACTCTCTAGTCTTTTAATTTATTTTTTGTATTTATTAGTTGTGTTTTGTTTGTTTTAATTTGCTACTTTCATATTTTATTTCATTATATTATGGATTCCTCTCAAAAAAAATTTGGTAAAAAAAGTATTGCACAAAAAACAAAAGATTTTATGAAATTTGGTAAAAAAAAAAAATCAAGGTTCTTCTAGTTCTTCTCAATTGCCTCAAGTTAGATTTAATACGGATGATTTTACGCATGTTAATGAAACTGATTTTGCTCATCCCTCTATCATAGAAATTAATAGCAATACCCCTATTCCCCATGAAGCTTTCGAAAGATTGCATAATGATTTTGAAGATGAATTAGATGAAGAAGTAGAATTACATGTGGATGATGGTTTAGATGATACACCAACTAGTCCCACTCCCGCCGCTGCTAGTGTCGAAGCTCCAACTCAGGATAATCCTCAGGTTGGAGCTAGTCGTCCCCCTATGTCCGGTTAGGGGTAAGACCAAGACACAACGTCCTTTAAAATCAGTTGTGTGGAAATTTTGTTATTTGAATGATGAAAAAACTGTTACTACGTGTGGTATTTGTAAACAACAGTGGAAATATATATCTGGCGGGTCTAGAGGTTCTACTAGGGGGTTAAAAACCCATTTGATTAAGAAACATCCGAGAGAATGGAATGCATTTATGGCTTCCCGTCAAAATGCCGGTTCTAGCACTGGACCCTCTGTTGCCGGGTCAAACATGTTTCAAACTGAACTAAACCCTTCAAACCCGACTGGTCCTGTTACACAACGACCCTATAATAGGGATCGTGATCGTGAAAATTTTGCAAAAATGATTGCTGTTTGTGGTTTGCCTTTTAATTTTGGAGAAAATGAAGGTTTTATAACATATATTCGGGATACATATAATCCCAGTTTTGAAGGTTTTTCAAGAAGTATGGTAAAAAGAGATATTTTTGAATTTCAAGAAAAACATATGCAATTTCTTCGTAGCTATTTTTACATGATGGATTGTAAGGCTGCTATTACCACTGATATGGGTCGTAGTCCTAACGGTAACGATTATTTAACTGTTACTGCACATTGGGTTGATTATAATTGGAATTTGCAAAAAAGAATTATTGTTTATAAAATTTGTGAACATAAAAAGACCGGTGTTTATATTGCTTCTACTGTAGGTCAAATTTTAGAATTTTATTTTCTTTCTGATAAAGTGATTAGCATTACTTTAGATAATGCTTCTGCTAATTTAAATGCTATTTCTCATCTACGTTCTAGAATTTGTCCAATTAGTGAATATGCTTTTCATGTTAAATGTGTTGCACATATATTAAATTTAGTTGTGAAGGATGGTATTCAATTATTTGATAATACTTGTGATAAAGTTGAAAATGCTGTGTTTTGGATTTTTCATATGCATAATAGTAGTAGAATTAGGCAATATAAAGAATTTTGTCGATCGTGTCAACTTCCGTATAAAAAAATTCCAAAACAAGTTAAAACTAGATGAAATTCTTTTTATGAAATGATTGAAGATGCTTATAAATATAGACAACCTATTACTATGATGTTTAATTCTCATAACGCTTATCCTAGTCATCAACTCAATGAAAATGATTGGGATCAAATAGAAGCACTTAAAGATTTTTTGAAATCATTTTATGATGCTACAAAAGTTTTTTCTGGATCGTATTATCCCACTATTTCTGAAATTTTAATACATATATGGTCTATTTCATCCCTTTTTGCAGAGTATAAAAATAATGAATTTTTTAAGAATGCTATTGTAGCTATGGTTGAAAAATTTAAAAAATATTTTTTTTCCATCCCCCAAATTTATTTAATTGCAATTCTTTTTAACCCGGAATATAAAGAACATGGTGCAAAAGCTTTGGTTAGAGGAATTTATCATAATTTAAATATTCAACCGTATGAAAGTCCCGATTTGATAACTTGTCAAAACAACATTCACACTTGTGCTAAGGAATTGTATGACAAATATTGCACATTCGATAATGTTGAAGTTTCTCAAACTTCTATGCCTCGACTAGATGCCCATGGTAGAGCACAATCATCACTTGGTCTTCATTCTTCTCATAAATGTGAATTTGTTAAATATCTTGACCAGGGTTCTGACACTATTACAAATCAAGAAGGCGTACCACAGCTATTGAATTGGTGGAGGGCTCGTGAGCATCAATATCCAAAACTTAGCAAGATGGTGAAGGACGTGCTAGCTATTCAAGGATCATCCGTAGCTTCGGAGCAAGCTTTCAGTGCGGCAAGATTTCAAATCGGCGATCATAGATATTCATTAGCAGAAGACAGTTTGGAGGTATCAGTGACTTTTAGAGATTGAATCAACGCCGAACGAAGAAATAAAGGAGTTCCAAAGTTAACTGAATTACAAGAAGATTACTTAGATGCAGTCATTGGATGTAATAGTGACGATGGCATTGAAATTGAAGATCGTCAACAAGTTTTACCAAGACCGGAAGTTATTGCTCAAAATTTACAAGAGTTAGAACAAAACTTTATAGGATTATACAACTATTAGCTTACATTCGAGGCTTAGTTGAAACAGAACTCTTCCTAGAAGGTGGCTGCGTAAATTAGGCGCTCTCTACTAATAGTTGTAAATTGTAATACAAATTTGAAATTTTGAATAAATTGTATTGATTTTTAATTTTATCATACTTTTACTTAATGCATTTCCTTTTTGTTTAGTTTGAGTGTTTAAATTAGCAACTTATAAACTTAAAAACTTATATAACTCATAAATTGAAAAACTTAGAAAAAAAACTTTAACAAAGTTATATACTTTTATATAAACTTTAAAATTCAAATATATAAACTTAAAAACTTATAACTTATAAATTTAAAAACTTAGAAAAAAAAACATATTTAAACTTAATTCAAAATATTTAAAAATCAAATTTAAACTTAAAATACATAATACAAAATATAACTTTTATTCTTTAACAAAAATGTAAAAAATAATTTATTTATTCAAAATATAAAAAATTAATATTAAAATTGTCCGTACCGGTTATTCCATTTTGTTCCGTTCCGGTCCATTCCGGTAGTATACCGGTTACTACCGAAATGGAATGGAACCGCGGTTTCATACCGGTTATTCCGATCAGGTTCATACCGGTACCGGTTTCATTCCGGTCCGGTTCATACCGGTACCGGTCTATTCCGGTCCATTCCGGTCCGGCCATTTCATTCCGGCAGAATGCCCAGTCTTACCACTACCTCAGAGGTGAAATAGAGAGGCTGTTTCCGAAATTAGCATAATGAGAAAACTAATTTTATTATAATCAAAATTCTAATATTTATTTATACAAATGAAAATAATAGGTAACGAAAACTATATAAATATATTTCGATGCAGAAAATATAAAATAATTAATAAAAATAAGGCCCAATATTTAAAGATCGTATTTATTTAGACTTTAAATTATAATTTATGTAATACTCAATTAATGCTTCAAAACTTGTTTATTTATATAGACAATAGAGAATACTCTTGCCGTTTCATATTACTTGACCCTCATACTAAAAATAGTTGTTTTCATATTACTTGATCCTCATAATAAAAATAGTTATTTTAATCACCTGTCTAATTTATGAAATCAAGAGAATTTTATTATATTTTTTTATTTCTACCCTTAGAATTAAATAACTACATAAAGTAGTAGTACTAGTCAAATTTAAAGTTTCAAAATATGATTAATAAGGTTTATTTAATAAAATATGCCTCTAATTAAATTTTTTGTAATGGATGTGACATGTCAACAAGGGCCAAATAATATGAAACGAATGGAGCAAGAGAGTGGGGAAACACAAAAATATACGCAGATACATATATACACACTTATGCATATAATATTGAAATAACGCTCATAAAATAGTATTAAATTTTGTGATAAATTTATAAAAGTATTACTCTACTTATAATGTTAATGAACTTAAATAAAATGCTATAAATACCTAGGTTAAAAACTAAATATTATATATAATATAGAGAGGTATTATATAAATATATTTGAAATAATAATGGATAAAATGGACATTGCATAAAGTAGAGAGTATGACTGTTATTTAAAATTGATGGGAAATTTAATTTATAAAGCAAAATTAAGAGATGAAAAAAAATTTCACCCTATAAAGTATTTATGGTATTTGTTTATTTTTTCTTTCATAAGGGACAAAAGTACATTATCCACTGTTCAGATTCAAAAAAGAATCATGAAATTTGTGATATCAGCTACCAAGGAGTCAAGGACAACATGTATTTTACGGTATCAATTTCATTTAAATTTTGAATACTTAAGAAATATTTTCAAAAAATCATGTTAAAAATATTTGACCTCTGAATAGTTTTATGAGCATGAATTTAGACATCAATTTCTTAAAATTTTAAAATAAATAAAATATTTAGAAATACCATTAAAAATGCATTATTTTCTAATATTTGAAGATTACTTGAAAAAGTCATCATTAGAGATAGAACTATTTAACTCTAAACATTAATATTGATGTTATAAATTAAATTTGGGAGAGCACGATTTGTATCAATTTAGTTTATCGGATATATTTTAAAATTTTATTATATAGTTCGTTTTAAAATTTTACTTTTAACATATTAAAAAAATATTTTTTTTTATGTTTTACATGTAACATTAATTACTTATTCTCAAAATTATTTTTAATATCTAATACGTACTAAACATCAATTAATAGTGATAGTATGGTAAAATAGTCATATAAATTATTACATCTTTTTACTCAAGCTGGGAGTCTATTGGAAACAACCTCACCTTGTAAGGGTAAAGTCGACGTACACATTATCTTCCCCGGATTTCACTTGCAGAATTATATTGAGTATGTTGTTGTTATAGAATAGTAATTTTAACAAAGAGTACATCGTTATAATAAATGTCACTAGTATTATAGAAAGAATATTACTATAGCAAAGTATAATATTAAATGAAAATTCAAATCTACCTAAAATCATATCGTTATAGTGAAATGCTGTTATAACGAAATATAACTTATTTTTTCAAATAACCAAAATCACAGTTTTAGTAGGTGTATCACTCTATACAAGTTATAATTATATATAATCGCGAGATGAGTTATTACATGTATTTTATTATAAATCAAACATGAAATAAACTTATTCTAAAATTAACATAAGAATTAGTCATCCTCCATCTCTTGTACCAAACGAAACCTTATAGGTATAAGGGAAAAGGCTCAAATATGCCATCGAACTATTGAAAATGGCTCATTTATGCCATCCGTTAAAAGTTTGGCTCATTTATGCCATCGCCGTTATAAAAAAGCTCATTCATGCCATTTTTTTTAACGGTGGTTTTTTAAAAACAGCTTTGCCACGTGGCGTCTTACTAGAGGTCCACGTTATTGATCAAATATGCCATCGAACTTTGAGAAAAGGTTCATTTATGCCATCCGTTAAAAGTTTAGCTCATTCATGCCTTTTTTTTTTAACAGTCCGATTTGGTGGTTTTTTGCAAAACCATTTTGTATACGTGGCCAACAATAATTCGTTCACATCATTAATTAAAGGGAAAAGACTCAAATATGCCATCGAACTTTGAAAAAAGGCTCATCTATGTCATCCGTTAAAAGTTTGGCTCATTCATGCTGTTTTTTTTAACAGTCCAATTTGGGGTTTTTTTGCAAAACCATTTTGTACACGTTGCCAACAATAATTCTTCCACATCATTAATTAAATCAGCCAAAGAAATTTTAAAATTCCTAATAAGAAAATATCGACTTCTTCTGTCAAAATATTTCTATGCATTTTGTAACTCCTTTATAGGCACTGTAAAGAGTTCATCCATTTTCAATTTCTTCGGAATCGCCGAACACAATTCTGCAAATCTCAAGGCCAATTCAAGCCCGAAACAGACATCAACTATTTCAAACAACGAATCAATTAGTTACCGAAACACAATTTTTCAAATTCTTAAAAAATTGTACTTGAAGTAAAAATCAGAAAAATTCTATAATCGGTAAAATTACAGAGAAGAAAAGAAGAATATTTCAGCAAAATCAAATTAAAATCAAAACTTGAAGATTCTAATGACTTGAAGAATCAGATGTACTAGAAATTTGTGAGTCATGAAAAATAAAATTTTAATTTCACCTTTTAGAAGAAAGTTTAATTTTTTAGATTTTTTATTTGGCTGATTTAATTAATGATGTGGACGGATCATTATTGGCCACGTGTACAAATTGGTTTTGCAAAAAATCATCAAATCGGACTGTTAAAAAAAATTGGCATGAATGAGCCAAATTTTTAACGGATGGCATAAATGAGTCTTTTCTCAAAGTTCGATGACATATTTGATCAATGACGTTGACCTCTAGTAAGACGCCACGTGGCAAAGCTGTTTTTAAAAAACCACCGTTAAAAAAAAATAGCATGAATGAGCTTTTTTATAACGGCTATGGCATAAATGAGCCATACTTTTAACGGATAATATAAATAAGTTATTTTTAATAGTTTGATGGCATATTTGAGCCTTTTCCCTTGGTATAATAATGGATTAACTTATTTTCCAAGTTAAAAATCCCAATTTTAGTGTATAATAATAAATCACTCTCTATATACTAGTACAAGTTCTAATGCTAGTGTAGGAGGGGACACGTGTAGCTCTTATATAGAGACAGAAGAAAGGGCAAAAAAGGGTGAGTAGTCATAACTGTTGGGGTACTAAATACACTCTTTTCCCTCAGTCGACCCTCCACTCTCCCATAAAAGGTTGTCACTCTCTCCTCACCCCTATTTTCTCTCGTGTTCCCCTTTTGGTTTTAGGGTTTTCTTCTTCTTCTTTGTTTCTCCTGTTCTGTCTGCCTCTTTCACAAGAAAAAGGTATACATACTCTCTAGAGTAATTTTTTGATGTTTTCTTCAAGTTTTTTTTTTTGTGGGTTTTGTGTTTTTGCTGCTTGTGCATGGTCAATGGTGCTTTGTTTGAGTGATTTTGGTTGAAAAAAATTGTGGGGTTTTGTAATTTTTAAGTTTTTTTTGCTGGGTCTGATGAAAACTTTGGATTTTCTGCTGGAAAAACAAAGAAAATATTTTTTAAAAATATTGTTCGAGTGATTTTGGTTGAAAAATTTGTGGGGTTTCTCCTTTTAGCAGAAATTTGATGTTTTCTTGAAGTGTTTTGTGTGGATTTTATGTTTCCTTGTACTTATGCATGGTCAATGCTGCTTTGTTGGAGTGTTTTTGGACGAAAAAAATTGTGGGGTTTGTTAATTTTGGATTTTTATGCTGTGTTTTGCTGATGGATTTTGGGTTTTTGCTGATAGATTTTGATGAAAACTCGAGAAGAAGAGTTTTTGGGTGATTTTGGTGCTTAATCTGTCTCTTTTGAGCAGAAGGAAAATAATTGATGTTTTCTTGGTAGTTTTTTCTGTGGATTTTGAGTTTTTTTGGGTTGTGCATGGTCAATGTTGCTTTAGTTTGAGTGATTTTGGTTGAAAAATTTGTCGGGTTTGTTTATTTTTTGATATTTTTTGCTGCATCCGTCTCTTTCGAGCAAAGAGCAGAATCTTGAAGGTTTTTGTGGGTTTTGTGTTTTTTTGGGTTGTGCATGAGTTAATGTTGGTTTAGTTGAGTGATTTTGGTCGAACAAGTTTGTGGGGTTTGTTAATTTTTGAGTTTTTATGTTGTCTGATGAGAGTTTTTGGATTTCTGCTGAAAGATTTCATGAAAACTCAGAAAAAGTATTTTGAAAACAATTTTTTTTGGGTGATTTTGGAGCTTTATCTGCCTATTTTGAGCAAAAGTTTTACTCCTTTTGGAATTTTTTTGATGTTTTCTTCAAGTGTTTTGTGTGGATTTTGTTCTTGTGAATGGGTCAATGGTGGTCTAGTTTGAGTTATTTTGGTCGAAAAATTTGTGGGGTTTGTATGTTTTTCATTTTTATGGTGTGTCTGATGAAAGATTTTGGGGTTTTGCTGAAAGATGTCCATGAAAACTCAAGAAAAAAGAATTTACAAGATTTTTTTGGTGATTTTGGTTTAAAAATTTCTGGGGTTTATCTTTGATTTTGCATGCTGTGTCTGGTGAAAGTTTTGAAAGATCTCATGAAAGCTGAAGTAAAGGATTTTTGAAAACATTTTTATTGTTGAGTTACTGCTTTTTTTGAGCAGAAGGTGTGCTCCTTTTGGAAAAGTTTTGATGGTTTCTTGAAGTGTTTTTGTGGTTTTTTTTGGGTCTTATTCTGCTTGTGCATTGGTCAATGCTACTCTTGTTTGAGTGATTTTGGTTGAAAAATTTTGTGGGGTTTGTTTATTTTTGATTCTTTTTGCTGCATCTGATGAAAGTTGTTCATGAAAACTCAAGAAAAAGAATTTTCAGAAAACAAAAAATTATTTTTTTGGGTGATTTTAGTGCTTCATCAGTCTCTTTTGAGCAGAAGGTGTACTCCTTATGGTAAAGTTTTGATGTTATCTTGAAGTGTTTTTTGTGGGTTTTGTGTCTTTCTGCTGGTGAATGGGTCAATGCTGGTTTAGTTTGAGTGATTTTGGTTGAAAGAATTTGTGGGGTTCGTTTGCTTTTAATGTTTATGGTCTCTTTGGTGTTTTCTTGATTTATTTTGTGTGGATCTATGGTTTGTTTTGCCTGTGCATGGGTCAATGCTGCTATTGTTCGAGTTATTTTGGTTGAAAATTTTGTTGGGTTTGTTTATTTTTTATTTTTTGCTGTGTCCGATGAAATCTTTGGATTTCTGCTTAAAGATGTTTATGTAAACTGAAGAAGATTTTTTTAATTTAAAAATGTTGTTTGGGTGATTTTGGGGTTTTGAGTTTTTATGCTGCTTTAGTTTGAGTGATTTTGGTCAAAAAATTTCTGGAGTTTGTTTATTTTTGATTTTGCATGCTGTGTCTGATGAAAGCTTCTGGGTTTCTGCTGAAGGGTGTTGACTAAAACTAAAGAAAAGGAATTTTCTAAAAACAAAAAATATTGTTTGGATGATTTTGGGGTTTTGAGTTTTTATGCTTATGAATGGGTCAGTGCTGTTTTAGTTTAGAGTTATTTTGGTTGAAAAGTTTCTGGTGTTGTTTATTTTTGATTATTTTTTATGTGTCTGATGAGAAAGATTTTTGGTTTCTGCTGAAAGATGTTCATGAAAACTGAAGAAAATGATTTTACAAAAAAAGTCGTTTGGGTGATTTTGGGGATTTTAGTTTTTATGCGGCTTTAGTTTGAGTCATTTTGGTGAAAATATTTCTGGGGTTTGTTTATTTTTGCCTATTTGTGCTGTGTTTGATGCTGAAAGATGATGACTAAAAACTGAAGATAAAGAATTTCCAAAAAAACAAAAGTATTTTTTTTGGGTGATTTTAGGGATTGGAGCTTTTATGCTTATTAATGGGTCACTGCTGTTTTAGTTTGAGTCATAGTGGTTGAATAGTTTTTGGGGTGTTTCTGATTTTTGTTGTTTGTAATGAAAGATTTATGGGGTTTGGGGAAATTGATGTATTTTGAGTAATACTTGTGCTATTTTGTTCGTAAATTCTATGTTTTCTACTTAACAATCTCTTCTCTGTTTAAACTCTGTCATTAATCTTTGAATGGTATTTTTATAGTAAGCTGCCTTTTGGCCTCTTCCTGTGGCAGTCTTGCAAGTGTGTCTGTTCTAGATTTTAGGGTTTTGTTCTTCTTGCTGTTTTGCTTAAAAACCCTGAAGCTGAATAGAATGAGACAAGTGATTTAGTATTTTGCAAGAGGATTGTGTATTTTTGCTACTATATGTGAGACCTCTTTGTTTTTTTCTACTTCATGCCATTTATATCATTTCTTGCTTTATCAGAAAAGACTTGTTTGTTTTTGTACGTCTCTCTTAAAATCTTTTTTATGACTTTTGTTGAGTTAGTGCTTAAACAATCTTGTGCTGTCAAGTTTTACTTCCAAGACCTTTAGTCTGGTTAGTGCATGCCTATGTCTATCCTATTCTGCATGTTTTCTGTCCTTAGGTTGAAGTCTTTTAGTAAGAATTGCATGTGCTTATCATCCCTTCTGTTTTTTCTGTTTCATGGTTTTCGCCTTCCGGCCAGAAGAACAGAAAAATAAAAAAGAGGAAAGAAATGAAAAAGATGTAGCCTTCTTGGTTTAGTTAACTTTTAAAGACATTTTGTTTTTTCAAGCATTTTTCCATTGATATGTTAGCTTGAATGGTCTATGTTGGTGTTGTTTCATTGTTCTTTCGGAATATTTGCAGTACTTTGTAGGGTTTTAGTGAACCCTTTTACCTTTTCTTTAAGAGAAAAAAGAATGATGTCTTTCACTTGTTTTCAGATGTGTAATAGCAGTTCTATTTTGCAATGATGTTAACATTGACAATAGAACCTGCCTACTTTTGACAAATCCTTGTGTGAATTATACTTGCCTTTGTCTTGATAATTATTTTCTAAATTTAGACATTTTCAGTTTTTGTTACACTGACTACTCATTCTTTGATATATTACACTGATAATGTTTACTGATAAACACATTTCCAGAATACATAGTTGAATGATGGTTCCAGTTGCATTTCTTATTTTCAATTAATCAGTTTCTGTTTCATATAGGATCCTGATATGGCTGAAGACACGAATGGGAATGGAGCAGCAGAGGGTCTGCCACCTCCTCCCCCTGTTCCACCGGATTTCACTCCCGCTAAAACAGAACTAGAGCCTGTAAAGAAAAAGTCTTTGCGTGTTCCCATGGCCAGACGTGGCACTGGAAACAAGGGACAGAAGATTCAAATCCTTACTAATCACTTTAAAGTGAATGTGACCAACGTGGATGGGCACTTCTTTCACTACAGTGTATGTTTGTGTACCTCCCTATATTTACACATCTTCTCTTCTTTGTTCTCTATATTTTACAGCTCTCTGCCTTCTACTTTATTTGTTTGACAGGTTGCCCTCTTCTATGAAGATGGTCGGCCAGTCGATGCGAAGGGAGTAGGCAGGAAGGTCTTGGATAGAGTGCATGAGACTTATGATACTGAATTAGCTGGAAAGGATTTTGCATATGACGGTGAAAAAAGCTTGTTTACCATTGGAGCACTCCCTCGGAATAAGATGGAGTTTACTGTTGTCCTCGAGGACATGACATCAAACAGGTTGGTTTTGAAAATGGCTGAGTCCAACTTTTCCCCCAGTCCTTATAGCAGTTTTTTGACTGTCTGTTTACAACTTGTGTTTAGAAACAATGGCAATAGCAGCCCTGGTGGACATGGAAGCCCCAACGAAACTGACAGGAAGAGGCTACGCCGTCCTTACCAGTCAAAGACATTCAAGGTGGAGATCAGTTTTGCTGCCAAAATCCCGATGCAGGCGATTGCAAATGCTCTGCGTGGTCAAGAGTCGGAGAACTCTCAAGAAGCGTTGAGAGTCTTGGATATTATTCTAAGGCAGCATGCTGCAAAGCAGTAAGTAATTGTTGTTGTTTCTTCTCTCTTGAGGGTTCAAGTCTCTATTTTTATTGCTTCATTTAGTTGATGTTCTTGCAATCAGGGGGTGCCTGCTTGTTAGACAATCCTTTTTCCACAACGATCCGAAGAACTTTGTTGATGTTGGTGGCGGTGTTCTTGGATGTCGAGGATTCCATTCCAGCTTCCGGACCACCCAGAGTGGCTTGTCTTTGAACATTGGTAATGACGTTAGTGGTTAATATCTCTAGTTCCATAATTCTATGGTAACACAATGGTTTTAATGCTGTCCTTTTGCTTCAATTGCAGATGTGTCTACAACAATGATTATCCAGCCTGGGCCTGTAGTGGACTTCTTGATTGCAAATCAAAATGCAAAAGATCCTTTTTCTCTGGATTGGGCAAAGGTAGATTCTTGTTTCTAATGATTTGTTTTATGTAGTTATGTTACTGTAGCTAAGCAGGGATTCGCTACGCGATTTATCAGGCAAAACGTATGCTCAAGAATCTGAGGGTGAAGACGAGTCCCACTAATCAGGAGTACAAAATCACTGGATTGAGTGAGAGACCTTGTCGTGAGCAATTGTATGCTTTCATTTCTTTCTTTTGTTATTTCTTCTTATTTAAACCTTGGATTGATTATGTAGCCCTTGCGCAAGGCAGTTATCCTTAATTTGCAGAAACAAGACTGTTGAATTTCATTTTCTTTTTCCATTTTAGGTTTACTCTGAAGCAGAAAGGGAAAGATGCGGACGGTGAGGTCCAAACAACTGAAGTTACTGTGTATGATTACTTTGTCAACCACCGCAACATAGAGTTGCGGTATTCTGGTGATTTACCCTGCATCAATGTAGGGAAACCTAAGCGTCCCACCTATTTCCCAATTGAGGTAAAAAACCCAGTTACATTTAGAGGCCATGTCATTACTTGTTTTCTGTGTGTAAAATAACATTAAGTTTTCTGTGATGGTTTCAGCTGTGCTCGTTGGTGTCGTTGCAAAGGTATACAAAATCCTTGTCCACGTTCCAGAGGTCTTCTCTAGTGGAGAAATCAAGGCAAAAGCCTCAGGAGAGGATGCAAGTCTTGAGCAATGTAGGATTTTTTCCTAAATTAAAAGAACAGTTCACAGTATTCTGGTGAATAGGCACTAATTATCTTGTGGTTTGGTTTAGGCTCTCAAAATCAACAAATATGATGCTGAGCCTCTGCTTCGTGCCTGTGGAATATCTATTAGCAGCCAGTTCACTCAGATTGAAGGACGTGTTCTTCCTCCTCCAAAGGTATTTAATTGATAATGACTTCTCAGCTAGGATTTGATTACCTCATGTAGTGCATTAATTCTCGCTGCCTTCTATATTTTTTCAGTTGAAGACAGGCAATGATGACTTCATCCCTCGTAATGGTAGATGGAATTTCAATAATAAGGTTCAGAACCACTCCTTTTGATGCGATTTTTCCACCTGATCTATTTACTTAACCTCATTGTTCCTTTAGCTATTATGTGCTCTGTTTCTTCTTCACACATTTTATCTGTACTGGCAGAGACTAGTGGATCCCACGAAGATAGAACGCTGGGCTGTTGTCAATTTTTCTGCACGCTGTAACATTCAAGGGCTAGTGAGTGATCTGATCAAATGTGGAAAAATGAAAGGAATTGTAAGTTTCTTCAAATTTGCAATTTCTTGAAAACCGAGTGTAAAGATAATTGATCGCTGTTCCTTTTGAATTTAATGTGTTTAGATGGTGGAAGATCCATTTGATGTTTTTGAGGAGTCTCCACAAGTCAGAAGGGCTCCACCACTTGTTAGAGTGGAGAAAATGTTTGAACAGGTCCAATCTAAGCTTCCTGGGGCACCGAAATTTCTGCTTTGTCTGCTTCCTGAGAGGAAGAACTGTGATGTTTACGGTTAGTATGATGTACTTGTTCTCTTTATTAGTAGCTATCCTCCAAGAGTATCTCTGAAGCGTCGACTAATGTAAAATATCTTTTTTGAACTTGCAGGGCCATGGAAGCGAAAGAATCTTGCTGAGTATGGAATTGTTACCCAGTGTATAGCTCCAACAAGAGTTAATGATCAGTACATCACCAATGTGCTCCTGAAGATTAATGCAAAGGTGAGATTTCGGACCATCAGTTGTGTGCTATCATCCTGAGCCATCTTTTTCCCACTTCTTGCTTCTTTTTCCTAATCATCTTATTCCTTCTTGGCAGCTCGGAGGTTTAAATTCTATGCTGACTGTTGAACATTCTCCTTCGATCCCTATGGTATCCAAGGTTCCGACCATTATTCTTGGGATGGATGTGTCCCATGGCTCTCCTGGCCAATCTGATGTCCCGTCCATTGCAGCGGTATGATCTGTCAAGTTCCATTGGATTATATTTTCATTTCCTTTTAAACCAATTGGATCCTATGGTTATTTGATTGTTTTGGTTATATAAATTCACCTAGAATATAACGGGACCCCTCCCTCTTGAAATTTATAATGGTTTTTATCTTTGTGTGTTTGTTGTTAACTTGACCAGGTTGTCAGCTCAAGGCAGTGGCCTTCAATATCTCGTTACAGAGCTTCAGTTCGCACTCAGTCTCCTAAGGTTGAGATGATAGACAACTTGTTTAAACATGTTTCTGATACTGAAGATGAGGGGATAATGAGGTGTGTTTGCTCTTTCAGGTTTCCCTTTTTATTTTTTGGGTGGGGGCTTTAGTTCGGTGGGCTACTCATAGTTACTTAAGGTGAAGCTAAGCTTTTGGGTGTCAGGTGGAGTTCTCTCTACCACAACTATTCGACAAGGCTTGGGCCTAGTGTATTTTAGTTAGATATGCAAGCACCATATTGTCCTTTTGGGTATTGAGTGAGTCAGTTTACCATAACTTTGATGCATCGTGTGAAAATGAACACGAGAATCCACATTTAGTGTTTGTTCAGATATCATGCTTGTATAAGTTGTATTTTCTTAGTTTGAAATAATCCACTCTATTGTAGCATTTCCCAGAAATAATTAAGCTTCAAAATTTCAGGGAGGCTTTGCTTGATTTTTATGTGAGTTCTGGAAAAAGGAAGCCCGAGCATATAATAATATTCAGGTGATTTTCTGCTGGCTTTCTCTTTTATTTCATTTAATTCCGGCTAGATGTGTGCTATATTCAAGTGCCATTCTGTTGTGTAAATGCTCTTTTTTAGGTTTAAGGGTATCTTCATTATGTTGAGTAAACGCTTCAAATATTTGCTCACATGAAATGAAAGTAGAATCTGAGTCTATGATTTATAGCCTGTTTGGCCAAGCTTATTTTCCCCCCAAAGTGCTTATTTTTTCTCAAAAGTGCTTATTTTAAAAAATTGAGGTGTTTGGCCAAGCTTATGGAAGAAAATAAGTGTTTCTGGGGAGTAAAAAAAGCAGTTTTTCATAAGCTAAAAAAGTAGCTTCTTTCCAAAAGCACTTTTGAAAAAAGCACTTATGAGAAAAAATACACTTAAAAGCACTTTTAAAAGCTTGGCCAAATACTAATTGCTGGTCAAAAGTGCTTTTTTAATTTTATTGGCTAAACACAAACTGCTTCTCACCAAAAGTACTTTTTTGAAAAGCACTTTTGAAAAAAGCACTTCTGAAAATAAGATGATTTTAGAAGCTTGGCCAAACAGGCTATTAGATGTGGGGACAAATAAAAACTTATAGGTGATGAGATTTTAAAGAGAACTTCTCTCTATAAGTCTACAGGAACATGAGATTTTAGCTATGACCTCATCCGGAGATAACTGCATAAATCATTTGTTGCATGGTCTGATTGTTAGTTGATGCTGATTCTGGGTTGAAATTTTGTTTTAATTAATTTAGGAGTAACTTGTATATGGCACGTCTTTGTTGCCCATATAGATTAACTTGAAATTTTCTTTAAATCAATTTTGTAACTGAAGACTTTTTCCTGAGATGAAATTCTTTATATGCAATTCATTATGTGGCGATGGTTGAGAGACGTGATATTATGGTCTTATTGTCTTGTTCAAAATTTCAGGGATGGTGTTAGTGAATCCCAGTTTAATCAAGTTCTGAATGTGGAGCTGGACCAGATTATTGAGGTTTTGCCTGAAATGCTTTCTTATTGAATAGTGAGCTTGACTCAGGAAATGGAGATGTAGTTGTATTAATCATTTGTTTTATTTGTTGATTAATAGGCTTGTAAATTTCTCGATGAGAAGTGGAATCCCAAGTTTGTGGTGATTGTTGCCCAGAAAAATCATCATACCAAGTTTTTCCAGCCTAATGATCCTAACAATGTTCCTCCAGGTACCAATTCAAGTCGGAGTACATTAGTTGCAACTAATACACTGGATGAAGTTCCTTATGAGTTCTCTTTATGCAGGCACAATCATAGACAACAAAGTCTGTCATCCAAGGAATTATGACTTTTACTTGTGTGCCCATGCTGGGATGATTGTAAGTCTTATGTTCTAGTACTTCTCTTTTCGTACTAATAGCTTTGGCATTTCTTTCTTTGATTCTTTTGGTATCTTATTACTTTGAGTTCTTCATTTGTTCTCTGCATTTGTTCTTCTGCATCCAAGGAATTATGACTTTTACTTGTGTGCCCATGCTGGGATGATTGTAAGTCTTATGTTCTAGTACTTCTCTTTTCATACTAATAGCTTTGGCATTTCTTTCTTTGATTCTTTTGGTATCTTATTACTTTGAGTTCTTCATTTGTTCTCTGCATTTAGATCAGTTTCTCCACCTTTAATGGGCAAGTTCTCTTTGTTTATGGTTGCATTGGTATTCTTTGACGTTTGTTATGGCCAAACGTGTTTCCTATGGATTTCTGCAGTATTTCTTCTTTTTAATATCTGCTTCTTGTGGAAGTTGATTGTGTATGGTTTTCCTGTGAAGTCAGCAAACTTTAAACATATCTGTTCTATGGATATTATATTGTGTATGCCAAAACCTTTTTGACATATGTTTTAAAAAACGTGTTATCCATAGAATTCTGCAGTATTTCTTCTGTTGAGTAGTAGTGTCTTGTGGTAATTGCTTGTGTATGGTTTGCCTGGGAAGTTGGGGAAGTCGGTGAACTGTTTGCTTTGAAACATTATCCTAGAATCCTAGTTCAACAGTAATTCAAAGCTGAACTAGTGCTGTCTTCTGAATGTTGTTGAATCGGCTGTTCGGAGTCCATGATCTAATGGTGTCCTTATTTTGACAATGGTTGTTTTGTAGGGTACAACTCGTCCTACTCACTACCATGTTTTGTATGATGAACTGGGCTTCTCTGCTGATGATCTTCAAGAGCTGGTTCACAATCTTTCCTATGTGTGAGTATTTCATAAGTATCTTGTAGATGAACTGATTTCAACTCAATTGTTTACTGCCTAATGTTTGATTTAACAAATATTGTTATATAATCCCTTGCAGTTACCAGAGAAGCACCACTGCCATATCTGTTGGTAAGTGTCGTTTTCTTGCAAAAACAGTTTGTGCTGATTCTACTAAAATAATAAGCACTCCTCTTTTCTCTTTTTGGTCTCAATTCTGTGTGTTTACTTGCAGTTGCTCCCATCTGTTACGCCCATCTTGCTGCAACTCAGATGGGACAGTGGATGAAGTTTGAAGATGCATCAGAGACGTCTTCTAGCCATGGTGGTGTGACAAATGCTGGACCTGTGTCCGTTCCTCAACTTCCAAAGCTTGAGGAAAAAGTTTCAAGCTCCATGTTCTTTTGTTGAGAGGCCTGTTAGCCCCTTGCTTTTTAATGTGTGGTTAATGTTATATACTTTGATGGTGTTTGTGAATAGTTGCTGTTTCAAAACTCTTTTTGGGAGAAGGTGGTTGGAAACATTTTCTCTAGACTAGGTGAAGCCCCCCCACTCTGAGACTACGTCTTTTGGTGTGTTGGGTGCTTGTTCTTTTAAGTTGACTTTTATCATGTACCTTTGTTTTGGTGGCTGTTTTGCCATCTTAAGTTATGGACATGACTAGTAGTTTTCTTTCTTGCGTCTTTCAATGCTTTAGTGGTTGATATTACATTTTGCTGAACTTGCTATCAGGTAGTACTGGCAGGGGCCTCCCTTGTTATGTGAGAATCTAATTTAGTCTGAATATAACACATCAGTTCCCTAAATACATTTGCATAGTATTTGTAAGAAAGTTTTGGTGTCTAAATGTTGGTGGGAAGAGAGCTGTCTGTTTAAAGCCATGGATAGTCCTTGATAGGAGGTTGTTTTAGACACTATATCCATTTATAGCCGATAGTTGTGATTCTCTAGCCTGAGTAAGTGTCAGATTAATTCAATGTAAAATGTCTTCCAAGTATGAGAATGCCCCTTCCTTTTGAATTGTGCTTCAATTCAGGCGCAAGCCCCTCCTGTTCTCACCAGGACGACTAATACCAACACCAACATTGATGGTATAGATGGTGGTGGAGTTGAGATGAAGGAAGGGGCATTCTCAACATTGATGGTATAGATGGTGCCAATAGAATCTCCTCTGCATACAAACAGTTGTGAAACATAGCTGTACGAGATATAGATGGTGGAGTTGAGATGAAGTAAACACACGAAGAAATCTAAGGGGGTTAGGTTCGGACGAGCCACCTCAGTCCTACCTAGCTCCTCTCCTGCTCAAACGAGACTATAAACCACCCGAAAACTGATATTCATTCCCTTAAGTACCACATGTATAGAACGTCTATACGAAAATTGGTTTGCATATCTTGTGGAAGTCTAGGACAAAACTTACTTTGTTTGGATGGTTGTTTCCCATGGTATTGTATTGTATGGTTACTATTAATACCATGTTTGTTTTGATTGTTACTTCAAACATATGTATTGGAATATTGATGCATCTGTTCATTGGACCGAGTTAATTTACATGTTTCATCTCACTAGTGGTTTCGGCTGTTGCAGTTTTTGGTGCAGTAAATGGTTCTGAGCCAACCTTAATATATTAATTTGGTTAAGATTCGAAAAATCCTTGTAGTGTTAAATAACTAAATAAAGTAATAGTAGTCAAATTTAAAGTTTCAAAACATCATTAATAAGGTTAATTTAATAAAATACACATCTAATTAAAGATATTTTAAGGGGAGTGCCAAGAACATGAGCCGAGTAAAATAAAACGGAGGGAGTATGTCCAAACCAAGATCTTAACAGGAACAGTTTCCCATACCCCCAAGTTCCCATCATTCCCACATTGCAGATTATAGACATCCAGCCTCACAACCCTTTATCCTAATCAGGAGCTACCACAAGCACCCTCTCAAATGTATCATCACAATCCCGGTTATGGGGATAATATCAAATGAACCAACAAGATTTGTGATGATCCCTACTCATGTGCAAACAACATACAACCAGATTGTAATACACTACACCAAAAATGATCTTTAGTGGCAATTAATTAACGGCAATAGCTTAATTGCCGCTAAATATGTGTTTTAGTGGCATTTACTAGTGACAATTACATTGTAGCTTGTTTTGTAATGCCCCTAAAGTCTTTAGCGACATTGGATCCAATGACATTTAACTAATGCCATTAAAATTTTTAACACTCTTGTTAAAGTGCATATTTATTGCCGCTAATGGTTATTTTTGTTGTAGTGATACCCCATAACTATTAGTACATGCGCGACTAAGTTGACGTCGACCAAATCACTTGAACTTACAAGATTTGAGGAGAAACTGAGGTAGTTATGGTATTGTCGGAATGGTCGTGCTTCAAATCTTGTAAGTTCAAGTGATTTGATCGACGTCAACTTAGTCGGACATGTGCTAATCTTGAACTTAGTCGCACTTGTGTAACACCCCGTACGTCCCGGAGTCTAGCTGACTACCGTAACATTTATGGAAATATGAAAACATGAGAGATTTGATGAATTATGTATTGAATTGTGGGCATTTAAAAGTCTTACACCATTAGGCCTTAAATGAAGCCCAAAATTATAAGGGAAGACATGGCCCAAAAGAGATTTTTGACCCATTCTTCCAATTTGCTCCATTTGACCAACTCAACCCTTGCATTTAATGCTAAGGAAGAGATAAGAGAAACTTGAGGGACTATATAAAGAGAGAAAAATCAGATTTTTATTACCATTGAACTCTCATGCCCTTTTCTAACTTTTCCACATTTTTCTCTCAAATAGACAAACCCTAAGCTCTCATCTCTTTATGGCCAAGATCATCAACTTGTAAGACTTGGTAAGTGTTTCTTATGATGGTTTAATATATTTTATGCATGAGAGATGGTTTATATTATGTTGGTTATGTTGGTGGAGTATTGAGAAGTTCACAAGGTGTGAAATGTTACATGTTTGCTAAATCGGAGGATGGTTTGTCTTGTAAACTTGAATATGCACTTGTGTTCTTGAAGGAAATGAACTTGGTGGAGTAAATATTGACATGTGAGATGTGATTATAGTCTTACCTTGTTTAATTCTTGTGTATAACGTTTGGAATTGTTACTGCGAAATTGGTTATGGTTTTGGTGCCGTCATGGCCGTGAAATGTAGTTTTGGATGTTGTTATGTGTGTTGTGAGACCATGGCTGAATGTTGGTGTTTAAGATGATCAAAAATATGTCAAAATAAGTTTGGTTATGATCATGGACCATTCATGGCATTAAAAGACCCAAAAGAGGCCATTTCAGACCAAAACGGGCATCCGCCCCCGCAGACGAGGGCATCTGCGGGCGCAGATGCCAACGAAGATGCCCCTGGAATTTACCAGAGGCCATATGCAGGCGCACCTCATCCACCTGCGGGCGCAGGTGGCAGCGCAGGTCAGTCCCAGAATTGGTTTTGTGTATTTTCGTCTCTAGTTGATCCCCGAAGGTGCCTATACCCTTTTTGGATATAATTATCAACTTGTGGTGTCGTTTTAATGACTTTAAGGTATCGTATGGATGTGTGTTGGACTGTATTAAGTATGTATGGTTATTCATATGTTGTTATGAAGGAGTAATTGTGACGGAATGATAAAGAGAAGAGCGTAAAGGGTAAGTGTGGTGTGAAATGCTATCGATGTATGATTTCTTAGGTAATGTGTGTAATGTTATGGTGTTGTGGATATGAGAATGCATTGGATTGTATTGTAAGGGGTGACATGATGTTATACGGTAATCGTATAACTCATTGTCATTTTGTACGCTTGTATAGTAACTAGTTGCTAATGTAGCTCCGATATGTACTTGTATTGTAGAGTAAGACGTAAGGAAGAGGCTGGACTCTTGTGTTCATATATAGGCTTGCGTATCCACAGAGGTGGATCCAGTATTTAGAGGTTCCGGGTGCCACCTCTCTTTCAGCGTAAAAGTTACTATCCAAAAAGCTAATTTTTTATGGACGTCCGTCGGATTTTGGCTTGTTAGCACTAGATTTTTGATGGAAACTTCGTTGAAAATGTTGTCGAGAGCCAAATTTTGACGAACTCCATTGGAAATTAGCGATTTTTTGCTAGACGTATAGCAATCTATAATGCCCCAAATAAGAAAAATATTTTGTCGATTTTATCGACTTTAGGTTTCGATTTGATTATTCGTCTTTTCTTTCTATATAGACAAATTGATGAAACAAAAAATGTGATTATCACTACAACTTGGTGCAAAAAAGAGTTAAATCCAACTTATTAGTCAACGCGAAAATACTCGTACAAAATAGTTGCCAACAACCAACATGTATTTCCAATCCCGTTGTTAAGCAACTTATAACATCAAGCCAAGCATCATTATTACAGGGAAAGGATAAATTCTAAATTTAAGAAAGAAAGAATCTTCAATGTTATTCTGTACTTAAACTAAAAATCTTATACAAACAACAATTAAGTCAAGAGGAAAAGGAAAAGAACCCAAAGAAAATAGAAAAACAAAAATTGCTGTCAGCCAGATTCGAACTCAACTACATTGGGTCGAATCTCAAGCTCTTTGCCATTGGCACTACTGACTCAATTGTTAGTCAGGGTGGCACTTGAAACATATATATGTGTTCTTCAATATATATACATATATACACACTGTTTCAACCGAAGTTTGCAGGTGCCATGGCACCCTCTCCTCCCTTAGTAGATCCGCCCCTGCGTATCCATACTTGGAGGTGAAGGTATGTAAGGTTATCCTATCTATATCCTTCTGCAGCATGTTGTTCATATGAGTTATGTACTTACCCCATTCCGAAATGTCCAAAGGCGTCTCATCTATTGTTAAGTCATATGCTCCTCATTCTTTAGTCATTGTTGCTCATATGTTACATATGTTACATAAACATGGAAATGATTCCAAAATCCCAAAAATGTTATGTTCCACGTTCTAATAATGTTTTAACCATCAAGTATCAATCTCATGAAGTGAAGACTAACGACATGCATATATGTGTGCTTCTAATAATGTCATGATCCTCAATGTATTAATCTCTCATGAGTGAGTGTATCCATGGGGTGAAATAACCACCTTCATGATGACGATCCTAATATTATGAGTGTATCCATGGGGTGTAATAAACACCTTCATGACGATATCCATGGGGTGAAAGAAACACCTGCATGATGACTGTCCCAACATTATGGGTGTATCCATGGGGTGACATGAACACCTGCATGACGATATTATTTTCCCACTGATCAGTTGGGCCCGGGTAATATATAACTAATGACTGGCAAGCAAGTAAGAAGAGGTACAAAAATGAAGTAAGTATCGAAAGTAATGCACGCAGGTCCAAATATGTAGTTTGCTGGCTTATCCATGATGGGCATGTCCCTTGTGATTATTTTTTTGTGAAAGTTCTTATATACTGATTCAGTTTCATACAGCCTTACATACTTGGTACATTCTTCGTACTGACCCCTCTTGGGGAATTTACCTTACTTGTTGTAGGCACAGGTTCTAGTAGACCTCCCCAGTAAACTACAGGACATATACTGATCTTTGGTGAGCTCCAGTTGGTTCGGGGCTTTCCGTGTCCAAGTTGTACATTGATTTTGGTATTGTAAATATTATGTAAATTGGGGCTTGTCCCGAACTTAGGATGGTCGTGTTTGTATTTCTGTTAGAGGCTTTTGTAGACGTATGTAGGTGTATGAAAGTATGGTGGTATATGACGTTTTTGACTTGATGGCCTCAACGGCCGAGTTTCTCATATGTGTATATATATATATATGTCCCATGTTCCATGTTTTTCGTATTTCACCTTTCATGTTCTTACGTAATGGTGTTGTTGTTTATGAAGCAAAGTTTGGTATTGTCGGAATGGTCGTGCTTCTTGGTTAGCTGCTTATATAGATTTCACATTATCATTTGGTATAGATAAAAGTTGTGGTTTGAAAGGAAAATTTGTTGGGTTCTAAGTGAAATGTGAATGGATAATAGAGAAAACAAATGGAGGAAAAAGTTGAATTGTGTTTTCACTTTAAGGAAGGAATGTTCTCCCACATTGGTGGGAGAAAGAAACTCGTTCATGCTTGAATATAGAAGCAATACTCCATATGCATAGTGAGGCAAGAAGAAAGCAAGCCTCGTACCGTCGTTGTCGCTCGCTTGGCTTCAGATTTGGATTTGTCTAATGATTGACCGAGAAACTATCTTTTTAGACAAAGTTCATTTGAAACTTGAGAGTTAGTGATCCAAAAATTCAATCTAAAAGTTCTTCATTTGCGGACGCACACGAGCATGTGCGGACGCATGCCACAACGCACCTTGAAGGGACGCGACCCTTCGAGGCATTGTTTGATAACAAAAAAGGCGACCTGCGCTTGCACCTGGCGACCTAAGGACGCAGGTGCCAACGCAGGTCAAGCCAGAACATTCTGGTTTTTGAAAAATAGTGACCTGCGGCCGCATGTGGGGTTCGCAGGTCAGCGACGGTCCGAAAAAGTGCGTCTGTTCAAGAACCATTGCTTCTTTTCTGAAAGCACCACCTTTTGGCTATAAATACCTGATTTTTACCTCAGGTATATGCACAAAATTTTGAAGTGAAAAACATCTTCTTCCTAAAAACTCAAGTGTGATTTACGAATCGTTAAGTGAGTTCATAGTTCAACAGAATTTGAGGTACCTCCATTCTGTCGAAGTGATTCATTTTATCCTAGGAGGATATATTCCATAACCTCGGGTACTTGAGGGGAATAATTTTTTTAAGGACACACCGTGAATTCAGTGGACTTGAATCTTCTAAGCTTCATCTCTTTCTATAAGTTTGATTTTGCTATTTTCCAGAAAATAGTTTGAAATTCATTTTGTTGATGTTCATAAGTTGGGTTGAACTTATTGTTGAAATTCAAAGTTGTGAATACAGAGTTCTAACTTCATTTGTTTGTTCATGCTTTAGTTTGAACATGTGTTTGAAGTTCTTGTTGAAAAATACAGATTTTACTAAACCCAAAAAACAACAATCTTAAGGAAATTAGTAAGTACTTAGTTAATCTATATCGGTTCTGATTTTGTGGAGACTAAAATCTTTTAATTTCTACTCCCCCGGTTTAAATAATATAAAAACTTTATCGAGAAATCAGATTGAGAATTCGGTTCGAAGAATATAAAAACTTCACCGATTTGTTGAACTCTCTGTATTGGTTTCTGGAGTTTAAAACCTATGGGTTTATACTCTGTTTGAATTTGATTCTGATTAAAATAACATAAAAACTTCTCCAGGTCTCAAAGTTCATTCGGTTTACGATTTGAAGATATAAAAATTTCATCATTGACTACAAACAAGTAGTTTAAAGATTAAGTCTTTATCGTTAGTATTCTGAAATACTAAAGTATTGTAAAAAATTGACATGAAAATGACGAATGAAGCTGAACAACAAGTTATTTTGGTTGTGAATGGTGCTGTCCCAACGACAACGAATGTTGCATCATTAAGTTGTTCAGATGTTGCTCTAGCAATGGAAATGACAGAGAAATCAAAAATTATTCTGGTGCGAACTTCAAAGAATGACAGCAAATGATGTTCTATTAGTTGACCAAACTTGAAATGCAAATGTTCACAAGTAGAGATCATCATGTTCCAGAAAAAAAGAATGTTTGAAAATTAATTATTTACTTTGGAAGATCTTGTGATTCGTCTCAAGATAGAAGAGGATAATGAGTTGAATGATAAATCATCAATGATGGTTGCAAATCTTTTAAGGATGATGCTCCAAATAATAAGAAGATGAAGAAGTCTTCTAGACAAGAGAAAGAGCAGAACAAGAAAACATTCAAAGGCAAGTGCTACAATTGTAGTGATGTTGGCCACAAAGCTCTAAATATTCAAGTTCTGAATAAGAACAAGAAAGGAAATCAGATAAACATGGTGGAAGAAATTGAAAAGATTGAAAATCTGTATGTAATGATCACTGAGTGCAATCTAGTTGGAAATCCAAATGAATGGTGGTTTTGATTCACTAGCCACTAGACATGTTTGTACGAACAAAGATGCTTTTGCTACTTATGATACCGCTGGTACCAAAGAAGTGATCTTCATGGGAAATAATGCAACATCCAGGTTGAAGGAAGTGGGAAGATATTCCTAAAAATGACTTACGACAAGGTGTTGACTCTCAACAATATTCTCTATGTTCCTACTATTAGGAAGAACTTAGTGTCGACAACACTTCTCGTTAAAAATAGGTTTACGTGTGTGTTTATTTTGGAGAAAGTTGTAATAAGCAAGAATAAAATGTATGTAGGAAAGGGCTACCTCAATGAGGGACTTTTCAAACTTAATGTTATGGTTGTTGAAATAAATAAAGCTGAGGCTTCTTCTTACTTGCTTGAGTCAAATGAATTATGGCATGGACGTTTAGGACATGTCAATTACAAAACTTTGCAAAAATTGATTAGTTTGGAAGTTTTGCCCAACTTTGAGTGAAATAAATCAAAGTGTCAAACATGTGTTGAATCGAAGTATGCTAGGCATCCGTATAAGTCTGTTGAAAGGAATTCCAATCCCTTAGACTTAGTTCACGCAGATATTTGTGATATGAAGTCAATATCATCTCGTGGTGGGATATAGTATTTCATAACTTTTATTGATGATTGCACTAAATTTTATTATGTTTATTTGCTGAATAGTGGTGGAACGAGGAAGTCAAGAGGAAGGTGGAGACTAAGAAGGCGGCCTATGCAAAGTTGGTTGAAAGCAAGGATGACGAGGAGAAGTGGATGAAAAGGGAGGAGTATAAGTTAGCTAGGAAATAGGCGAATCTAGTAGTTACAGCTTTCGAGCGCCTGTATGCGGCTTTAGAGGAGAAAGGTGGGGATAAGAAGTTGTATAGGTTGGCCAAGGCTAAGGAGCGAAGGGCACGTGACCTTGATCAGGTGAAGTGCATCAAGGGTGAGGATGACAGAGTGTTGATGGATGACACCAGCATTAGGAGGAGGTGGCATTCGTATTTTCATAGACTTTTGAATGACGAAGGGGGCGGTAGTTTGGTGCTGGGGGACTTGGAGCACTCGGAGAGGTGTCTCGATTATGGTTATTGTAGGCGTATTAAGGTGGAGTACGTCAAGAGGGTTATTCGTAGGATGCGTAGGGGTAGGTCGACTGGGCCAGACGAGATTTCGGTGGATTTTTGGAAGAGTACGGGCGGGGTAGGTTTGGAGTGGCTGACAAAGTTATTTAATAACATTTTTAGGATGACGAAGATGCCGAAAACTTGGAAATGGAGTACGATGATTCCTCTATATAAGAACAAGGGGGACATTCAGAGTTGTTGCAACAACTATAGGGGTATCAAGTTGTTGAGTCATACTATGAAGGTGTGGGAAAGGGTAGTAGAGTTGAGGCTGAGGAGAATCGTGACTATTTCAGAGAACCAGTTTGGTTTCATGCCAGGTCGCTCGACTACCGAAGCCATACACCTTGTGAGGAGATTAGTGGAGCAGTATGGGGAGAGGAAGAAGGACTTGCATATGGTGTTCATTGATCTGGAGAAGGCGTACGACAAAGTCCCCAGAGAGGTTCTGTAGAGGTGCTTGGAGGTTAGAGGTGTGCCTGTGGCGTACCTTAGGTCGATTCAGGACATGTACGACGGAGCGAAGACACGTGTGAGGACGGCAGGAGGAGATTCGGAGCACTTTCCTGTTCTGACTGGGCTGCACAGGGGTCGACTCTTAGTCCTTTTTTATTCGCCTTGGTGATGGATGTTTTGACACGGCGAATTCAAGGAGAGGTACCTTGGTGTATGTTATTTGCGGACGATGTAGTGCTTATTGACGAGTTCCGGGGAGGAATTGATGATAAGTTGGAGGTTTGGAGACAGACCTTAGAGGCGAAAGGGTTTAGGCTGAGCAGGACCAAGACGGAGTACTTGGAGTGTAAGTTCAGTGTTGTGACACAGGAGGAAGAAGTGGTAGTGAAGCTGGAGTCTCAAGCCATTCAGAAGAGGGGTAGTTTCAAGTATCTGGGATCTATGATTCAAGGGGATGGAGAGATTGACGAGGATGTCACGCACCGTATTGGTGCAGGATGGTTGAAGTGGAGGCTAGCTTTGGGAGTTTAGTGTGATAAGAAGGTGCCTCTGAAGCTTAAGGGTAAGTTCTACTGAGTGGCCGTTCGTCTGGCTATGCTGTATGGCGCGGAGTGTTGGCGAGTTAAAAACTCCCACATCCAAAAGTTGAAGGTAGCGGAGATGAGAATGTTGCGATGGATGTGTGGACTGACCAGGGGGATAGGGTTAAAAACGAGAGTATTCGAGAGAAGTTGGGAGTGGATTCGGTTGAAGACAAGATGCAGGAAGTGAGGCTACGATGGTTCGGGCATGTATTGTGGAGGTGCACGGATGCTCCAGTACGGAGGTGTGAGAGGTTGACTGTGGATGGTTTTAGGCGGGGTAGAGGTAGGCCGAAGAAATATTGGAGGGAGGTGATTAGGCATGACATGGAGTAGTTAGAACTTACAGAGGACATGACCCTCGATAGGAAGGTGTGGAGGGCGCGGATTAGGGATTAGAAAGGCGTACGTATTAGTAGGAAAGAGTGTTTGAAGGAGTGTTTGTTTGTATCTGTGCCTGTTGTTCTTTGAGCAAATTCTGGTTCGCGTGGCTTTGGTGATGATTGTAATTTCCGAATGAATGGTTTATAGTAGTACCCTGTGAGGGTCTTGCTTCTTGTATCACATAGCGATGTGTTATCTGTTGTGTTATGTGTTTTTTGTTTTGTTTTTTGTCGTCTATTGTTATCTGTTCTGAGTCGGGGGTCTATCGAAAACAACCTCTCTACTTCATCTGAGGTAGTGGTATGAACTGCGTACACTTTACCCTCCCCAGACCCCACCTGGTGGGAATACACTGGGTATGTTGTTGTTGTTGTTGTATTTGCTGAATAGTAAGGATGAGGCAATAGAAACATTTAGGCAATATAAAACTGAAGTTGAAAATCAGTTGGATAAAAAGATTAAAATGATAAGAAGTGATAGGGGTAGAGAGTATGAATCTCCTTTTGCAGAGATATATTTGAAAAATGGAATTGTCCATCAAAATGCAACCCCATACTCACCTCAATCAAATGAAATTGCGAAAATAAAAATCAAACCTTGAAGAAAATAATGAATGCCTTAATTATAAGTTCAGGTTTACTGCAAAACTTGTGGGGGGAAGCTATCCTTACAGCAAATCGAATACTCAATCGAGTGCCCCGTAGTAAGACACAATCTATTTCATATAAGAACTGAAAGGAAGAAAATCCAACTTGAAATATTTCTAAGTATAGGGATGTCTGGCAAAAGTCCAAGTTCCTATAACCAAAAAGGTGAAAATAGGACCAAAGACTGTGGACTATGTTTTCATCGAATATGCTACAAATAGTAAAGCATGTTGATTTTTAGTTCATAAATCCAAACATCCGAATATCCATGATAATATGATAATTGAATTAGATAATGCTGAGGTCTTCGAACACATTTATCCGTATAAGATTAGACATAAGATGTCTAATGAAGATGAAGGGTCTAAACGACCTATAGATGAACCAAAGAAGAATGTACTTAATGAAGAGAATCCAAGACGTAGTAAACGTCAAAGGACGTCGACTTCCTTCCGATCAGATTTTGTAACATTTCTTCTTGAAAATGAGCCTCAAACATTCAAAGAAGCGATGTCGTCTGCAGACTCATCCTTTTGGAAAGGGGCAGTCAATAGTGAGATTGATTCAATCTTGAGCAACCATACTTGGGGGTTGGTTGATCTTCTTCCAGAAAATAAACCTTTAGGTTCTAAATAGATCTTCAAAAGGAAAATGAAAGTTGATGCTACTATTGACAAATAAAAGGCAAGACTTGTTGTGAAAGGCTTTAGACAAAAAGCAGGTTTTGATTATTTCGACACATACTCGCCAGTAACAAGAATAACGTCCATTCGGATGTTAGTTGCATTAGTTGAGGTATATGGTCTTGAAATCCATCAAATGGATGTGAAAACAACTTTCTTAAATGGACAATTGGAGAAAGATATTTACATGGAACAACCCGAGGGTTTTGTGGTTCCTGATAAAGAAAGAAAAGTGTACAAACTTGTTAAGTCACTTTATGGACTAAAGCAAACACCCAAACAATGGCATGGAAAGTTTGACCAAACCATGTTGGCAAACAGATTCAAGATAAATGAATGTGATAAATGCGTTTACATTAAGGACACTCCAAATCACAAAGTCGTTGTTTATTTGTATATTGATGACATGTTGATCATTAGTAGAGACATTTCTCACATAAATGCTACAAAATGAATACTTCAGAGCAAATTTGATATGAAAGACCTTGGAGTTGCTGATGTGATCTTAAGAATAAGAATTCATAGAACTCCACAAGGGTTGACATTGTCACAGTCTCATTACATTGAAAAGGTACTTGACAAGTTCAAGTATTTGGATCTTAATATTGCCAAGACTTCATTAGATGTGACCTTTGCACTTTAAAAGAATGAAGGTAAAAGTGACTCACAATTGGACTATGCAAGAGTATTGGGAAGTTTGATGTATATCATGAATTGTACGACCAGATATAGCATGTGCTATTAGTAAATTGAGTCTGTTCACGAGTAATCCCAATCAAACTCATTGGATGGCAATAAAAAGGGTTTTGGGGTATCTAAAATATACTCAAGACTATGCTTTGTATTATAACAAATGTTCTGTAGTAATTGAAGGATATAGTGATGCAAATTGGATCACCGGATCAAATGAAGTAAAATTCACGAGTGGATATGTATTTACTCTTGGTGGAAGAGCAGTCTCTTGAAAATCATCCAAACAGATATGTATTGCCCGCTCTGTAATGGAATCTTAATTTATTGTGTTAGATAAAGCCGGTGAAGAAGCTGAATGGCTCCGAAATTTCTTGGAAGATATTCCTTATTGGCCCAAACCTTTGGCACCAGTATGCACACACTGTGATAGTCAAGCTGCAATAGGTAGTGCAGGGAGCATGATGTATAACGGTAAATCTCGTCATATAAGACGGAGACGTAATACCATTAGGAAACTATTCTCTAGTGGAATTATCACGATTGACTATGTAAGGTCAAAGGATAATGTGTCGGATCCACTTACAAAAGGCCTATCTAGTGAGGGAGTTGAGAGATTATCGAAGGAAATGGGTTTATGGCCTAAGACAAGTTATCACGATAGTAACTCTACCTAGCCGGATGGAGATCCCAAAAGCTAGGTTCAAGAAAATAAAACAAAGTCGTGACTGACGGTTCAACATTGTCAATTAACTCAACCTATTCTCATGATTAAGACAATGTTCAGGAAATAAGGATAAGGCTTATGGTTTGAAGCTTTTTAATGGTTTCTAAGTTTGGTTGGTATGACCAAATAGTTTGATTTAGAGGATTAAACGTTTAGGAATCACCTATGTGAGGGTGAAGTGGAAGCTGCTTTAAGGAGAATGATAGTAAAGGCCTATTCTCTAAGCTCTCATGAAACCAGGTAGTGTTCATGGATGAAACGAACAAATCGTGAGAACTATAAATGGTAAAAGGCTGGATGTGTAACTTGTGTTGTCTAGGTGTACACTAAAGTTCGACGGTTCAAAGATATTGCATCTACCGATTGACCGAGTGCATCCGATACAAGTTCAGTATGAAAAGTTCAAAGGAAAACCTACTTATCCAGATGTAATTAGTCTTTGCTTGTTGATCACACACTTGTCCGTATATTTTTTGATGAAATAGTCATTCCCCATTCATGTGAGGGATTGTTGGATTCTAAGTGAAATGTGAATGGAAAATGGAGAAAACAAATGGAGGAAAAAGTTAAATTGTATTTTCACTTTAAGGAATGTTCTCCCACATTGGTGGGAGAAAGAAACTCTTTCATGCTTAAATATAGAAGCAATACTCCATGTGGATAGTGAGGCAAGAATAAAGTAAGCCTTGCGCCATCGTCGTCGTCGCTCGCTCGGCTCGGTTTCAGCTTCGAATTTGAATTTGGATTTGTCAAATGATCGACCGAGAGACTATCTTTTTAGACAGAATTCATTTGAAACTTGAGAATTAGTGATCAAAAAAATTCAATCTGAAAGTTCTCCATTTGCGGACGCACACGAGCATATGTGGACGCATGTCACAATGCACCTCAAAGGGATGCAACCTTTCGAGGTACTGTTTGATAAAGAAAACGGAGACCTGCGCGCGCACCTGGCGACTTGCGGACACAGCAGCCAACGCAGGTCAAGCCAGAACATTCTGGTTTTTGACAAACAGGGACCTGCGGCCGTATATGGGCCACCTGCAGGGGCAAGTGGGGTCTGTAGGCCAACGACGGTCCGAAAAAGTGCGTCTGTTAAAGAACCATTGCTTCTTTTCTGAAGCACTACCTTTTGGCTATAAATACCTGATTTTTTCCTCAGGTATATGCACGAAATTTTGAAGTGAAAAACATCATCTTCTTCCTAAAAACTCAAGTGTGATTTATGAATTGTTGAGTGCGTTCGTAGTTCGACAGAATTTGAGATACCACCATTCTGTCGAAGTGATTCATTTTATCCTGGGAGGATATATTCCATAACCTCGGGTACTTGAGGGGAATAATTTCCTCAAGGACACACCCTGAATTCGATGGACTTGAATCTTCTAATCTTCATCTCTTTCAATAAGTTTGGTTTTGCTATTTTCCAGAAAATAGTTTGAACTTCATTTTGTTGATGTTCATAAGGTGGGTTGAACTTATTGTTAAAGTTCAAAGTTGTGAATACTGAGTTCTAACTTCATTTGATTGTTCATGCTTTATTCGCGCACATGCTAAGAAATAATCTAAAGACATTGCACAGAGAGCTAATAAGGCTTAGGCACGAGTTACAGTTTCTGCTCATAGTTGCTCATCTTTGATACCTTATTCATTTGAGCATTCTCACTTGTCTACTTGTTATTTTATCTACTATACACAAGTACATATTTATGTTCTCACATCCCTATGGCTGGGGTCGTTGCATTTCTATAAATGCAGGATCAGGTATACACGAGAACAGACCTTCGGATTAGGCACTATTCACATGTAATCTAAAGCTACACCTCTATATAGAACTAGCATGTGTCTAGTACTCATTTGGTTGCACATATGTTCATAGTTTGGGTTTCTTAGACACAGTAGAGATGTCATGTGTATTCACAGTTGCACTTCATCATTTGTATATGTTTTGTAGAGTTGACCTTGTACTATTAAATATATGCAGTTCTTGTCAGTCGTTCCACTTGTATATTGTTTCATCTGTTTATCATATGGCATAGGTCATTTGTATAACACGTATTCATAAAGTATTTGTCCACCTCATTATGATTTGGGGCGTGACAAACTTAATATTAGATTTGATCGAATGGTCCTTGTTTGGTTCTCTTTGAAATCACTGAAATTCCCTCTATACTTAATTGAGCGTATCATGTCTTGTATTATAAATATAGAGATAATGTCCAGACTTAACCATCATGAAGTCGACTCTTATAAATGGGACCCAATTAAAATCTTTATCAAAGGGCCCTCGATGTCATACCTTTTCTTTGTTGACGACCTCATTCTCCTAACAAAAGCAAACAAAAGAAGTTGTAATTCCATAATAGACTCGCTCAGTAAATTTTGTGGGCAATCTATCAAGATCAACAAGTCTAGCTAGGATAATCTTCTCAAAAAAAAAAAAAACTACTTGTTTGTCCAGTAGACTTGTTTAGCAACTTCCTAGACATGAAGTATACCAATGAGAAATGATATTGAAAAATAGTTGGGGTACCTAATGATCAATTCTAGGCTTCTCTAAAAGCATTTTTCAATTTATTATAGATCTGCTTAATACTAAACCTAGAAATGAGGAAGGTCCAGGACTATATATGTTATGAATGGGCCTGGACCAGTATTAGCAAACGAGCTCAACATCAAATTAAGTTGCTATGTTTGGGATTAGGTTGATAAATAGCAATTTGTGAGAGCAAAATAGGATTATGCGTATCGTGTATGTACTTAGGCAAAATCTATGTTTCTCATCTTCAATTCTTTTGTGGCTTCTCATCCCTTGTCTATCTAAACCTTTATCTCTTTCTACCCTCGTTATCAAGAGTTCTTGTTATTGTAATTTCCTATTTCAGCTTATTAATACAATCAATTTGTCTGTTGTTGAGTATTTGGAGCAGTGTTTACTACAATAAAGCTCACTTGAACAAACACTTTCTTGAACAAGGCCCTACTAAGGAAGTTTGAGAAGGATAAAAGCTCACCTTTGGTCACCAATGCTTCTTAACAAATATGGGATTAAGGATAAGCTTAAAAAAAATTAATAATGGGAATATAGCAGGATTAACGTCTGGAAAAACATTACTAGAGGTATGGAGTTATGTGAAAGAGATACTAAATGAAGACGAGAGATGAAAAAAGGATTAATGCATGACAAGACAATTGGATCAATTTGGGAAAATCTTTAAGAAAAATGATGCATGAATATAACGTTACAATAACGACATTATGAACAATGGTTGTATCTAACAACTCTTGCTCCTATGAGAACTTTAATTGATGATTGCAGGTACCTATTGTCTAAAACGGGAGCGACATCAATCATGTATGACATATCATCTGTGAAAATTTATTTTTGCCTCATAGTAAAACTTAATTACTTCCTCCGTCCATCTTTACTTGTCCACTATAGTAAAAATAGATGTCCAACAATACTTATCCAATTTGGAAAACCAATGGATAATTTACCCATTTTATCCTTAGTTATTAATTACAGTCATTACCCAATACATTTCTCAAAGCATTGAATTAATTATATTCAAAGGGTGATATGGTAAAATTACCGCTATCATTTACTATTTCTTAACATTTGTGCCAAGTCAATAGTGAACAACTATTGATGAACGGAGGGAGTACTTGAAAAATTATTTTTCACTTTAAGACAACTAAACACTAAAAATGTTTAGAATTCCCATTACTGATGGAAAATTTTAAGATTTAGTGCCTGCTTGGGATTGCTGCTAGAAAATTGCATATTTGATAAACACTTCTATAAAATAGCTTTTCAGAAAAGCACTTTTGAAAAAAATAATTTGTGTTTAATGAATTCATTTGAAAAGTGCTGATTTTTCATAAATTCATTTAAAAAATGCTTTTGATAAACAGATTGTGTTTAACTAATCGTTTTCGAGAAGTGCTTTTGAAAGACAAATTACCAAAAAAAGACATGTATCAATGGACTTTTACTACTAAAATTACTTTACAGAGAGAATTTATTTTACATTTCTATTATATTTTTTTAATTAAATTTTTATTTTGTTTAGTTAAAAAGTTTGTATTCTAAAATTTTCAATCAATATTTATATAAATAGATACATTAAAATATTAAATATTAATATAATATTACTATAATAATTCAAATATACTTAAAAACATCAAGCAAAATGAGTTTTAAAACTATTCCATAAATTAAATCACTACATCTGAAAAAATTCACCACAAATATATGTAGTCCTTCATACATCACAAAAAATTCTCAATGATTTGATCTCTAATTTTATAACGCAATGTCTCATGAATTATTTATTTAAAAAGATCAAATATTTGAGTGAAAATATTTACAAGTGCTGCCAAAATACCATTTGGTCTTGCAACATGTTATTCATCTGTCATTTATTGTTACTAATAATAAAAAATAAAGAGTTATATATTCTTCGATCATCACCATCAATGATATTTTTAATTTTATTTAAAGAAAAAGAGTGGAGAATAAATTAATAATATATAAATTATAAAATAAAATAAAAAATTTATGGTGTAAAAATAAAGTATAAAATTTTAAAATCAAACTTTAATCAAACTTACGAGATATGCTACTTAATTAACAAGGAATATATATATATATATATGTGTGTGTGTGTACTAGTTACATAAGGCCCGAGCTAAGCCCGACCCAAACTCAAGATATAAAAGAGAAAAATACACAGCATATCAAACCCAAGCTCTTAATTATGACCCATAGAAACACTTAAAAATTATTACCAAGCATGATAAAAATAACAATATTTTAGTGATTCCTCATCTTATACCTTTGAATACATATAAGAGAATATTCACCCCCACATTTTAATCACTTTCTTTTTTATTTTTACCCCCCCTCTCTCTTACTTTACCCTTCCCCATTTTTCACGCCTCTTCTTTTTATCACTTCTTTTTCAGATTTACCTTTATCCCACTTTACCTTTTTTCCTTCAATTTTTTAGTTTTCAATTTTTTCATGATTTCAAGCGGTTTTATCTCAAAAGTTCGAGTGTTCCATAAAATGGAGAAGGCGGTTGTGGTGTGGATGGTGTATGAAGATGCGACAGCTTGGTGGTTAATGGTGAAGTGGGCGGCTGGCCGAAGTTTGAGGTGGCGGTGATGATGTGTTTTCTGGTGAAATTGGAATGGGGGGAAAGTGTATTTGGCTTTTGTTTTTTGGTGTGGGAATCGTTTTTGAGGGAGGTCTTCCTTTATTAATGAAAAATGGCTCTGTTAATGGCGGATTTAGGTGATGGTGATAAAGACGGATAAGGATAATGAAGGTGGTGTTAATGGTTGTCGATTAATTTTCTGTTCGAATGGGTGTTAATGGTATTTTTCAGTGAGAATTTTGGAATTGTATTAAATGTTAATGGAGAGGTGTGTGTGCATGGGTGTATATGGGGGACTGTATTTGTAGTTGACTGTATATTGTATTTGTATTTGTAGTTTCATTTGTTTCATTCATTTGCATTTGTATTATATTTTCGTTGATGCACTTGTATTTAAAGAACTGTTTTTTTGTATTTGTATATGTAGTTGAATGTAGTTGACTGCATATTGTATTTTGTACTTGTAGTTTCATTTATTTCATTTTGTATTTATTTTTTATAATTTGTAATTGACTGCATCATTTGTATTTTAAAATAATTGAAAAAGAACGTTTGGTTCTCTTTCTATGAATACTTATATTTATATTCATTGATACGTATTGTATTTTATTGATACAAATTGAATCACACAAAATATGCAATGTATCATTCGATACAAATCTTTATATACAAATACAAATGATAAATTTGACATACAAATACAAGCAATACATTGCATATTTTGTATATGGCAAACTCAAGCAAATACAAATAATGCATATACTATACAAATACAAATGAAAGCTAAAAAAAAATAATTGAAAAAGAGATAAAAATACAGAATTAAAAAAAATGAGAAAGATTATAGAAGAAAAGGAAAGAGAGGCGAGAAATTAAAGAGAGAGAAAAAGAATATCATCAATATTTATCTATGATTTGAATCACCTTTAATGCAACATTATATTTGGTAACATAATTTTTCATTTAAGTCTCATGAATGATTTTAGCAACAATCAGAGATATTCTCCTTATTTAACTATTTGGATATGTATTTCAACCAAAAAAATGCGCGATAAATACAACTCGATTTGTATTTGTCATTCGAAAAAATTGCTACCGATTGCAATTGCAATAATTGCAATAATATTGCTACTAACTACTTGATTATCTCTTAAGGTATGCTATTTCTGAAATTTCCTCATATAAAAATAGTACTCAATCTGTTTAAAAAAGAATGACATATTTTGACTTGACATGAAGTTTAAAAAATAAAAAAGACTTTTGCATTTTGTGGTCTTAAATTAAAGTTATGTCAAATGTATCAAAATGTCCTTTAATCTTGTGGTTTTAAACATACCACGTGGAAATTTGAATTCAAATGCCTGTTACACGCATATTTTTAACAAATCTTCATATATATTAAATTTTCTTAGTTATCAGTTAGATGATTTTAAACAAAAAATTAACTATGAGGGGGAAAGTTTGGTAGGATAATTGATTAAATACCAAAGGAACACAAGTACCTCGACATTCTTTAAAGTTACATGATTTAAATTATGTAAAATAATTACAACTCAGGGAAAATCATAAATTCAAAAATATTGACATTTTTTAATGCATTTGTGAGTATATAATTCCTCTATTTATACATATAAATAGATTTTTTTTAGTACTTAATAAGTTTTAATCTCACTCATGATATTTCATGTTGCAAGAGTTGATGCTAGTTAAATGTGGTTATTTAAGCTTATTAGGAAAAATCAAGGAATAAAACTAAACTTATTAAATGAACCTCAAGAATCAATTTAGTTCTATATATAGAGCTTATGCTTAAAAATATTATTCTCAATTAAAATTGAAATTATAGTACTTTTTGTATAGTTTTAAAATATCTTTATTGTAATTTAAAATATTTAAGTTTATCTAATTTAATTTAGATTTAGTTGAATTGGCTCTCGAAAAATGAAAGTGTCACATAAATTAAAACGAATGGGGAGTATTTAGTAAGATCTCATTAATATTCCATATTGTTTGGTATTTATAGTTCAAACATACCTTTTTGAAACTCACTTATAAAAAATAAGAAGTGTTTTCATACATTACCTTTAATTAAATAGTATCAATTTATTCTTGGTTATGTAAAAGATTTACTTAGCTAAATAAGAATAATTTTCTTTAAGAGAAAAAAATTATAAATATCTTTTTGATATGAAAAAATTATTTATTTTGGACCAAATATAAAAATATTTTTAATTTATGACTTTTGACTTATTTTTATTTTTTGGCTTAACAACAAATGTTTAGAAACACTTTTTTTAATCTTTATCCAAATACTATAAAAATATTTAAAAGCAATTTTAATTTAGAAGCAACTAAAATAAATCAATCCAAAAAATTACTCCATCTGTCTCATATTAGTTGGTTATCTTACTAAAAATAGTTGTCTCATATTAGTTGTCCATCTTACTAAATCAAAAAAGCATTAATTAAATTTTTTGCATATTACTCTTTCAATTAATTCTTGTTGAAAGTATTCACACTTGTTTGTAAAGTCCCCAAGAAGATTTTTAAGAGGTGAATTAGTAAAATTACCTTTTTATTTATGATTGCTTAACATGCGTGTAAAAAGAAAAATAATCAACTAATATGGGACGAAAGAAGTAACAAAAAGACCTACAAAAATTACTACAAATATCAGATAGGCCAGTGTTATATACCCATGTTTAATGAACTGAGGGGTCGTTTGGTAGAGTATATTGGAAAGAATAATGCATGCATTAGTTAATGTGTACTACTAGTACTTTGTTTGATACATTTTTTAGCCTATGTATAACTGCATTAGTTATACACTCTATTGTGCATTAACCTATGTATTACTAATACCACCAGGGGCGGACCCACGTATAGATTTTAGGTGCTTGAGCACCCATTGACCCCGACCAAGACTTTGTATATTTCTATAGAAAATACTGCAAAATGCTATAACTTGATCGAGAGCACCCATAAATCGAAAGGTTCTGTGGGTGCGGTGGTCATGAAGCTGTAGTTAGAGCTATCAGAATGTCCATTCAGTTTGAAGGTTCGAATCCTTGCACAACAACAAGGCTTCTTTTTAAATTTTATTAAAAAAGGGCACTTCTTCAAACGTATTTTGGCTCTTTTTTTTGTTTTGTTTTTTTTAACTTTTTCACTGTTGACTTTTATCTTAATTGTTATATTGTTTTCATTTCCCTATTTTTTGTATTTCATTCTGAACTAAACTATAAAAATATTAATTAGCTTCTAGAGAGAAACTCTTCTTGGCTAGCAACTTTATGTAGGGGTGTGCAAATGATAAACCAAACCGAAAAAAACATTATTAGTTTATCGTTATTGGGTTAACGGTTTTTAAACGGTTTTAAAAAAAAAATTATTGGGCTATCTGTTCGGTTTTTGGTTTTATGATTTTACTTAACAGTTAAACCGATAACCCAATAAGATTATATTAAAATTATATTTTTATCCCTAGTTATATAATAATGACTTTATATTTTAAATACATACCCTATTATTTTTTGCATTTTATAGTTATTGTCTTAGTGTTGTTATTTTCTCTGTAAAGTCGTTGGCTTGGTGGGGCTCTACCCATTCGTATAAACTATAAACCTACATTGATTTTCTTTTTTGAGAGATCGCTATCAATTGCTATTGCATTCAAGTTCGCTACTTAACCAAAAAGAAAATAAGTTTGTTTTAGTAATAATGTATTTGAGTTTGCTTCCATACTTATAATTGTGTAGGTTTTTATGCATGAAAGTAGAGTCAAGTGTGTATACGAACATATAAAAATTAGAAAAGAAGGTAAAAAAAATTAGAGGAGCATTTTCTTATTGGTTAAACCGAAAACTGAACCATTAAAGACTAAAAACCGATAATAAATATCTTATGGTTTTGGTTATCGGTTTAGCGTATTTACAAATCGAAAATCGATAAACCAAACCGATAATACACAAAATCGAACTGAACAGACCGATGCATACCCCTAATTTTATGCTAAAAGAAATGAGCACCCACGATCTTCAAATCCTGGGTTCGCCACTGAATACCACCATTTTTTATGTATTAGTAATACAAAGGATTTAAACATATGCATTACCTTGCCTAATGACAAAATTACCCCTCAAATCCCAACTAAAACATTTTCCAAGTCCTTTTGCATCGTACTTTCTGGTTGCTGAAATTTCAAGCTGCTGTGAGCAGGTTGAAATCGTAATGGGAAGCATCACCAAATGATTTTAGTTTGGCAGCTTCTCCAGTCGAAAGAACTATATCTGGAAAATGCTTCAAAGCTTCAGCAATGAGCCAAAGTTATACATTCTCCCTTATATATAAGGAATCCGCGACCAAAATGAGCCACAATAAGTAGAAAGTGACACAAATAAGCCACTATTTTATTATGATACCAAAATAGACTTCGCGCTATTTTTTATGACGTTTTATACCAAAGTTTTGACGAAGCCGTTAACTACATAAACTGTTCCAAAAAATAAAGTAAAACGCCATAAAAAATAACGTCTTACAAAACGCTACTTTTTCCGGCGTCTTATCTTAATATTAAAAAAAAATACTCTAAAACGTTAAAATAAATAGCGTTTTACAAAACGCTACATTTTACGGCTTTTTTATCTTAATAAATAAAAAGTAAAACTTTAGTATCTAAAATGTTGTAAATTTTTATCTATCTGCATGACAACATTAAATTTTTTTTATCTTTTTTGTAATTTTAAACAAAGTGTCAATTTTTGTAATGTTTTACAGAGTGTTACTTTTTGTAACATTTTATCAATTTTTTAAAATTTTAAACAAAGTGTTACTTTTTCTAACATTTTACAGTTTGATGTGACATCTCATAAAAACGTACAAAATAGTTACGTTATAATTTTTGTTCTTCTTAATTTACAGAATCGAAGGTATTCCCTGATGTCTATCCGATATCAGTGTGACGCCTAACTATTAAGTATGTTTTTATGAGATGTCACATCAAACCGTAAAACGTAAAACGTCAGAAAAGGTAACACTTTGTTTAAAATTTAAAAAAATAGATAAAATGTTATAAAAAGTAACACTCTGTAAAACGTTACAACATTTGACACTCTGTTTAAAATTACAAAAAAGATTTAAAAAAATTAATGTTGTCATGCAGATAGAAAATTTTTTGCAACATTTTAGATACTAACATTTTACTATTTTTTTATTTATTTATCAAGATAAAACGCCGTAAAAAGTAGCATTTTGTAAAAAGCTATTTATTTTAATGTTTTAGGGATTTTTTTTTAATATTAAGATAAAACATCAGAAAAAGTAGCGTTTTGTAAGACGTCACTTTTTATGGCGTTTTACTTTATTTTTTGGAACAATTTATGCAGTTAACGGCTCCGTCAAAATTTTGGTATAAAACGCCATAAAAAATAGCGCGAAGGTTATTTTGGTATCATAATAAAATAGTGTCTTATTTGTGTCACTTTCTACTTATTGTGACTCATTTTGATCGCGGATTCTATACATAAGGGTCATTTATATAAATAATATAAATTTATACTCTTATTTATCAATTATAGTACATTTTTATTCTTAAAGTTGATAGCTTAACCTTTTTTTTTCTTTCCAAAAATAGCTAAATATATACATAATACATTTTAAAACACAATTTTAACATCATTAATAAAAAAATAAACAACAATTTTAATACATTTTGAATTCAATATATTATACGTATTAAAGACGTGTTTCAATATACGTGATAAATATATATAACTAAAATATTTTTAATACAAATATAGTATAAGTATTATATGTGAATTTCAAACATTTCATTACAATTTAAATTAGTTTACGTTGTTAGAAGTGTATTATTTTTATTATGAAATACAAGTTTCAAATTCTTAACAATGTGTAATGTTGAATTCGAATTGTATTACAACGATGTTTATATTTAATACAGTTTTAATATACCTATAATACAATTTTGAAACTGACCCCCTTTGCCGTTGCTATCAGATTTAGTCGGAATGGAGATTTCTCCGGTGTCTTCTTTGCTGCTCCGACGACAATGAATAGCTCCACGCCGGAGCACAGTCAACAACAACAACAAATCACCACCCCTTCGCCTCCTAACAGATTTGGCTGAAATACAATCAGCCCTTTGCCGCTGCTACCAACGGAGACTTCTCCTGCGTCTTCTTCATTGCTCCGACGACAATGAACAACTCCACGCCGGAGCACAATCAACAACAATAATAAATCATCACCCCTTCACCACTTCTATCAGACCACAATAAAAAATTCATCACAACAACACTAGGACAATAAATCCTCACAATACCATCACCACCAGAAATTCCGGCGAACCACGAAATGAGCTTCAAGCTCCGAAAATCAACCATATTTTTCATCACCTTCCTGAAAATATTAAGCAAAATTAAACAAAAATATGCAAAATTGAGTGAAAAATACATTTAATAAACGAATAGAGATCTGATTGGATGGAAATATAGAGAAATTCAACCTAAGAAAGTAGAGTACCATTTTTGAATTGGATCATTTAAAAACTTTTTTTCTATAGATTTCAATATGATTTTCTTATATAAATCGCCGGAATTCGACGTTGGTAAGAGAAGTGAGGAGATCTGGAGGATTTGTGATGGAGCAGAGGGCTGAAGTGTAGTTGGAGAAGAAGGGAGTAATAGGGTGATTCTAGTTATTAAGTATAAAAGTAGACTATAATTGATAATAAAATAAAAGTAGTACCATTTTGAGTAATAAAAACTTTAAATGATATGATTTATGTAAAAATTCCTATATATAATAACTAGTCGCATTAGGTTCGTGCTGAGCCCGGACCCAAACCATATTAAATTTTATATTTGTAATTTTTTTTTTATCTTGTTGCTATTCTTGTTTTTTATTTTTATTTTATTTTTGTGACATTTTATTAGTTGTAAAGGTAGTTCAATAATATTTTAATATTTTTAAATATTAATCAAATAATTTTTTTTTGTAAATTAAAAGAATAAATTTTTCGTAGAGTATATTTTAGATTTTATTTTTATTTTCAAACACATGCATGCACCAACACTCTTTTTCTTTTTATTTTACTAATAGTTTTTGAGATTAAAGTCTTTAATGATCCAAATTGAGTTTTACCTTATGTTGAATTAACTTCATTATTTTTTTTCTCAATTAAAGTTATATTGGCTAACCCATTTTTCATTATGTTTTTTCTCAATTAAATTTATATTAATTAACCCATTTATTGCATAAAATAAATAAATTATGACATTCAAAGTAATATAAGAAATATTTTTTAACTATATAGAAAGATGAGCATTAGGACGACCAAGGGCATAAATGCCCTTTTACTCTATATTTCATTTACTTTCTATTCTATATCTAAATATTATATTATTCTATTTGTCCTCTTATTTCTGTCCACGTGTTTAAACAAACATCACATATTCTTCACTATCTTTTTTCTAGAAAGATTTCAATGCTTGCTATTAAATAAACTCTTGTACTCTTCATCATTTTTTTCTAGAAAGTTTCCAATGCTTGCTATTAAATAAACTCTTGTACTTTATATTCTCCCAAATCTACTACATCAAACTTTCTGGTTTTACCAATTGCTGGTATTTTCTTTGTTCTTTATTCTTCTCTTGATTTTCACTAAAATCTTGCGGATCATGTTTATTTCATGTACCAAGTCTTAGATCTGTTTTTTTTTTAAAGGCTTTTAGTTATTTTTGTTAGGATATACTATTAACCATGTTGGTTTAAGTTATAGTATTATTTTTACATCCCATGTAAAGACAATTTATTTCATCTTCTTAATTTAATAAAGTCTTTATTTAAATAAATCATTGTGTTGACATGTGTGTCCTTTGCTTATAAAGTAGACAATTTTGTGCATGGAGTTATATAACTCATGCACGGAAGATTAAAATTGTCGGTTCTTATAAGTTATAAATTAAAGTTCACAATCAAAGATGAAGTAGGACAAACATCTTGATGATTGTAGCACAAGATTAAAATATAGTTTGATCTTAATTATGGGAGTGGTAATATTCCAACTTCTTGTGCTTGTACATTTCGTATGTATTGAGCGGACCAAGTAGAGATGTTTGTTTATGTTCTGAATATTAATAAACAACTTCTCTAGTCCATTACATGTACTTATACTCTTAATCTTGATATAATTATTATGATCTATGTAGTTTGATTTATTATTTTAATCTATTAAAAGGTGAGACTCTATTACGAGTCAACATATTCCTAATAGATTGGATAATGACAAATCACTTAGTGAAATAATAATTAGTTGATAGAATCATGTCTCGAATTTGAGATAGAAGACACCCCTATATGGTTGCTTATAAGTTTTCACGTGTAAACCCTGCAGGTGGATTTAGTATCCGTCACGTGAAATAAGTTGAGCATAGTAATATAGGATTGAGTTAGTCAATAAATTAAATTTTCAGAAAAATTTGATTTAATTGATTGGTGTCGGTAATTCTAACATGGGGAGTTAAATAAGATGTAATGGTAGATTTCGAAGTTAATATCGAGGAGTGCAATTACAGATTTTTAGTGGAATGATTTGTAATTTATTATGATATGATAATTCATTCATTTGCGAATTAATATCATAATTGGAAGCCTCAGTTAATAAATCTGCGGTCCCTATTACGCCTGATTAACTAATCGAATTTGATAAGAAAAAGTTTTTATGGAAGAAGTAATATTATTTTACTAGTCTTCTATAAGGAATAATGGAACTTAATACTAATAATGAGCTGAAAACGTTTTTCACATAATGGGACTATTAAGGGTGAAAAACGTGTTGCTCATTATGGAGGTATTAAGTTCACATGAATGGTTGAAAACGTTTTTCCCCTTCATCTTCCTTCTTCAATGAGATATTGGAATAAATAAGGGAGGGGAGCTGGTTTTTCAGAATGGGAAAATTCATTCTTTTTCTTGAGAAAACAAAGTGCTTGTCCACACAAGTGTAGATTAGTAAAAGGTTAATCAGGAAGTGGTAGAAGGCAGCAGACCTGGAGATCAAGGTGATAAACGAATTGTGCAAAAGCTTCAACAAGTATGTATATTTTGTTGAATTTCGGTTTGCAATTTACATTATTATGTTGTTATGTAAGTGTATGATCCGTGACTTTATGCTTCCGCTGCGTATATGAATTATACGTTCTAGCAATTTTATTAATGATAGAAACTTTAGATCTTTCTAATCTTTCTTAATGATATATTAACTTCAAATCTGCTCATTTTAGTAGGCGTTTGGCCATGAAATTTTTTCATTTTTTTGGAAAATTATTTCATTTTAGTGAATCAGTTTTTTGAAAAATTATTTCATTTTAGTGAAAAAAAGAAAAAAAAATGTAAATAGTAGGTTTTGTCATAAGAATAATTTCAACTTTAGTGAGAATTGCTTTTGAAAAAAGTGAAAACAACCTTTTCCACTTCTATTTCTCTCACTAAATTTCAAAAACAATCCAAATTATATTTATGGCCAAACAACACCAACACCAACTCCAACTCCAACTCTAACTCCGAAAAATAATTTTTTTACCATGGTCAAACAGGATCTTAATGTATGTCTTAAACTGTCTATTTTGCAGGATCATCTCTACAGTGATAGTTAACTGTATGCTTCTTTCTACATTTGACTGTGTGGTAAGTACAATACATCTAAAAAAAAATTCCCAATATTTTGCTTCGTAATTACTCTGTGATGTAGAATAACATTTATATCTATATGTAAATACTTACCTTTTCCTGTTAATGTATGCCTTTTATGTTTCAGTTATCTGCCTTGTACGAATATTATAATTCTCCAATAGTTCAAAAAAAAATATTTGGGCTGCAAAGATGTCGAGTATTAGAAATTCTAAAACTGCACATACTTTTGAAAAAACAAATGCTGACAAAAATGCTAGAAGACGTGAATTATATAGACTGATGTCCCCTGAGAAAAAAGAGGCCCTTCTGGCACATCGACGAGCAAAAAGAGCAGAATTTAAAAGACGAAGATTTTCTGAAAGTTCACTGAACAATGATTCGGCTACGACATCGTCTTCCGATTCTACTAATGTTTCTACCGAACAAAGATTTCTTCTTAGAAGAGATTCAACACTCCTATCAGGTAGAGGCAAACAGGATCATTAATAATTATTAATCAAAAGATATTCAATAATTCTACTACTAATAAAATCATAAACCTAAAATTAATATGTACTCATTCTGGTGTTCTCAAATGCAGGGTATAATATCATAAAACCTAGCTGCTCAAGTATTATGCCATCAGAAATCAACTATATTAAATTAGAAGATGTTTTAAAATGTCAATTTTGTAAAGCCAAAAGATTTGAATTTGAGCCACCTGCATTTTGTTGTAGCAATGGTTCCATTCAATTAACTTCACATGAAATTTCAATAGAATTAAAAAAAAATTATCTAGAAAATACTGAGGAATCAAAATATTTTCGAACTTACATTAGAACATACAATAACATATTTGCATTTACCTCTCTTGGAGTGTCTTATGATAAAGAATTAGCAAAAATAAATAATGGTGTATATATTTTTTGGGTCAAGGACAAATATATCATTTCATCAACGACTTGATTTCTACTGATCTAAAAGGAAAAAATCTGCAATTATATTTCTTTGATAGTGAAAATGAAGTAAGAAATCGAATGACATGTTCAAATAAACTAAATGAGTATACAGTGAGAAATTTAATGGACATACTAAAAATTAATCCATACTTTATGTTTTTAAAATTTTTGATAAATGTTCCACAATTATCTGATCTTTATATTGTATTTAAGTGTGATTCTGGCTTAGATCAGCGGATATATAACTTACCAACTGTATCAGAAGTTGCAAGCATATGGGTTGAACAAGATATTAATAATTCTATTCCTACACCACATATTTGAATATATACAAAAAGTGGTAGAAGTCAATTGGTGAACTATTGTTATGGTTGTTATGATCCATTGCAATGTCCTTTATTATTTTCATATGGCCAAAATGATTGACATTGTGGTATTAAAAAAATTAAGTATTCTACTAACACATCTACACGAATATATTGTGAGCAAGAGCAATTATCGACTGTGATGAATATGTCTTCAATTGATGGACTACTTAATATGGAAGATGAAGTTTTGCAAAAAGGAAAACGAAAAAGAGATATTATTTTTTGTCGTGAATATTATTGTTACAAACTGCAAATAAGAGATGATATAAATATAATATTACATTCAGGAAGACTATTCCAACAATACATAGTAGATGAATGGATAAAAATTAAAAGTCAATGATTAGACTTTGCTTCTTTTAATCAAGATTTATTCAGAGGAGATGTGTTAGAAGGAATCTTAGATATTTTACGATGTGGAGAAAGAGAAGCTTCAAAAATAGAAAAACAACACATACTTTCACTTAGCTTTACAAGATGCCCAAGAGATATGTGCAGACGATACATGAATGCTATTTTATTAGTACAACATTTTAAAAAACTTGATATATTTTTGACTATGACATGTAATCCTTCTTGGCCTGAAATAGAAGAAAATCTTTTGCCAACTGATGAAGCACAAAATAGACCTGACCTAATTAGTCGAGTGTTTAAAGCAAAGTTAGAAGAATTAAAAAGCGATATACTAAAGTAGTAGATCATTTCAAAAATGCAATCCATCTAATCACTATTATTGAACACTTCACTTTTTCATTTAAAGTGAACTAATGCTTCTTGATTCAATGTTATTATCTATTGAGTTTTGACTTCTTTCATTGAAAAAGAAAAGAAATAAAAGGACAGTCCGGTGCACTAAAAAATCCGCTATGCACATGATCCGATGAAGAACCCCACCGCAAAGGCGTATTGTACACAGTTTTTATTGAAAATATGTTTGTTCAAATTCGGCCATGAAACAGAAATTTAGAGTTATAGAATAGAATTTGTTTAAATAATATGATAAGAGTAGATCTGGCCAAACTATAGTAGTCTATGTTTAATTTTGTATTTGTATCAAATAAATGGTATATTATTTCAAGTACATGCTGGGACACATAGCATCTGTTACTTAGAATGAATCTTCTCTTGCGGAAGCTATCTGTTTGACACATGCCTCCATTAATATTGTCCAGGTGAAACAAACTATATACTACAGTAAAAGAGATGCCAAAGTTGTATTTTGTTCAGTGGTCTAGGAAGAAAATACAAATCTTTATTTGACTTGTAATATCCAAGTGTGAATACTCTCTCTGTTCAGAGGTGTATATTTTGCCATTATCCTCTTTTCCTGATTTTTGTTGAATTATTTGCTTCTAAAATGTTAAGTAGAAATTGAATCTCACTTTAGGATTAGATTTTATATGATACAGTAATAATCAATTATCATAATATCAATTATTTATAGGGTCAAAACAATTAAACCAGAACTTGTTGCTTATAAGATGAAAAGTACAACTGCATTGGGCTCTATTTTGTTGGTTCCCTTTGAGGAAGAAATCATACCTGTTGCTGATATTCAAGCGCAACCACCGATAATAATAATAATTTTGTTGTTTCATTGAACTTATTTTATTTTATATTGTAATTGTAATTGTAATTGTGACATTCTTCAATTTTTAGGGGCAAGTATTTTAGGTTGAAGCTGAGTTATCCATAACAAATAAGGACCAGTGCTTTTATGTGTTAGAATGTTCAAGTTGTAAGTAATTGTTCTCAAGATACAGTGTGCGAAGAGAAATCTACTACTCAATTTGTCACCACTCCACACTTCTTACTCCTAAGTATGAATGCATTTTCTACAACATAATTTACTCATTAAGATTCTGACTAAACATCTGACTAAAATTATCTTTTATTTATTATATTATAATAGATGTCAATTTGAAGTCATTGTTAAAGATAACAGCGGTATTGCAACAACTACTATTTCAGATGAAGTTACAGAAAAAATATTGCTTCTTACTTTGGAAGAAGTTTATGAGATCTCCTTTGTCAAGGTACTTATTACTCTCCAAAAAATTACTAACTGAATTTTAATCAAGATAACACATTTTATTGTTATTAATTATTAGCCATATTGTATTTAACAAAGTTTATCCTTTTAGAAGGACATATGATCCCTTCAAAATGTGTAAAATCAATTCAACGACAAGATGTTCAAGATTCAAATGAAAAGGTTATTCAAAAAAAATGTGGATACAACACTAAATTTCTTCATTTTATATTACTTGGAGAAACAAGATGTGATTCATACATCATTGCCACCAAGCATGGTTAATATTGCAGAAGCGAGAAAGCGCACAGTTGAACATTTTAGTTCAGAAGGAAAAAAACATCAAAACACGACAAATAAATGCACTCCATCTTCTCAGAAACATAATTTGGAAATGAAAACTTCTTCCATGAAGAAGTACTGAAAGGTATTTCAATTTTTTTGTACATTAATTCAAACTTCATTTTTTTTTCCACCTACTTTGACATTATGAACTGTGCTAATAAATATCATGACAAAAGGCATGTCAGTTACCATCATTTTAAATAACTTTTTGACTATTTTACTATACATAATCTGGATATTGGATAGTATGCCTTTACTGTGTGGGGTTATATATCTATTTGACAGTTTTTTATACTATATCACTTACAATAGAAGATAATTTATATATCTTATTTCTATATCTGTGTCTACTGAATAGCAACATATTCATAAGAAAATATGGTGATTCTAGATAATGTGTATATGAACAGAAATGTACAAAATGTTTGATAAAATTTTTTGAATACGATAGGCAGCAAATTTGACACTGCATATTATAAAACACGTTTATATTTCAGTGTGAAGACCCAATAAAACGAACAGGACTACAAGAGTAACACCACATTCTACTAACTTACCTTTTTGAACCAAATGATTTGAAGAAGTTTAAATATGACCTTTTCAATTGATGCCTTGACTTTCTCAATTTCAGGTGTGTCAAAAATTTTTGTGTGCGTCTAATCTTCTTTTTAGATAATCACATTCAGTTCATTAGGTTTTTCATATTTTGAAAATTTTCCTTCATCAAATTTTTACAATTCAATATAATTTAATTTTTCATCTATTTGATTCCTGCATACAATCTACTGCGAACTCTACAAGTGAGATATTTTAATACAAATATATTTTGTTGACTTTAACAAAATCAGGTGACTGACTTTCAATCCAACGCCTATCAGTTTTATTAGTTGTATATATCTGTGTTATGTATAAAGTTACATGGAACAAGCTGTTGTTTAACTGTTGTCTCTTTAATGCTATTAGATTTGGTGATTATTGTTGTTTTGAAGTGCAGTTTAAACACTTTTCTGTGATTTTGGGATCGGTTGAAATCATTTTTGCTACTATTGGATGTCCTTTTGGCTGCTCTTTTGGTGCTTCTATTAAATGTCTTCTGCTGCTGCTCTTTTGTGGGAATTGAAAATATTTTGACTGTTGTAATATAAGGTCAGTTTACATATAATTTTATTTGTGTGGTTCGTAGCAACTTCTGTTTCTTGCTTACTGTTCACTTCTATAGTTGAGTCTGCTGGAAGATTAATTTAAAGACTCTTCAGTGTTTATTTGTGTATGTTGTGGATGAGAATGATATAGCTTCCTGCATTTCTCAATATGGATGAAATAACTGGCTTTGGACACTACACTACACTGTCAAATATTCATTATCTATAAGAGCCTACTTGCAATATGTTATTGTCAGGGACTGAACTACATATATATAATCTTATTTATCATTATTCTGAGTTTGAAATGGCCGGGTGTTGACACAACATTATCATTTATGCCTTGTTTATTTGTGTTTCGAAAATAGCCTCTCTACCTCCCCCCAGGAAGTGGTAAGATTAAGTACTCTTATCCTCCCCAAACTCACTTGTGGAATTATACCGAGCATGTTGTATTGTCATTATAATTTATTACAATACCATTAAATCACATAATTAGAATACTTACATTTGATCATTAAATTTAATTTATCAGGTCTTTGATCCTGATTGCTCAAGAGATGTGTATATCTATCAATGTAAATAGGCAACAGTCACTATGATATATGAATGTTATGCGAGCATCCAGTACTGTGATATTTCCATGATTGTATGAATCATACATTTTGGAGTTATGCTATGTCATCAATTTCATATTGCTCTTTCATCTTCTCTGTCAAAGATATCGCATAACTAAAAATATCAATAGTTAAGTCATAAAGCACAAGGTGATCTCTTTCACATTTTGCGTTGATTCGCTGTTCTCTCCAATTATTCCTTTTCATTGTTTGCTTATCATTTTTGTTGTTTTCTTTTGGATTTCTCTGTTACTCCATGCATCCATGTCCTCCAAAAAGTGAGATTTTCCAATGTTTCTTCATCTGGGTGTATTTTTATTTTATTTCATTGTTCTGCTCACAATTACCTGTTCATGCTGTAAATTGTTGGAAAGCATACAATCGGTTCAAGTATTTGTTTTTGTTGCTTTTTCATTTTTGATTACTTGCTCCTGTACAGGAGTACAAATCTTATAGTTTCCTGAAGACCTGGAAAAATTGCAATTTGGCCTTAAACAGAAGAGGTACATTGAGTGCATAGCATTTAGAATCTGAAAAATCATTTTAACATGTAAGGAGCATATGAAAAATAGATGATGAATATAAAGACACAAAGGGCAGCCTGATACATTAAAACTACTGCTATGTGCAGGGTCCGAAAAAAGGTCGGATCACAAGGATCTATTGCATACAGTCTTACCTTGCATTTATGGCAAAGGATTTTTCCACGAATGACAACACCATTGCAGGAACAAAATATTAGCATTACTTGGATTAAAATGTTGGGCCCGTGCATAGCACAAGCAACAACTATCTAGTAATACTACAAATTGTTGTATGATAACATCAATAAAGTTAACTTATAAATAAAGATAGAATTCAATTTAAATAATTAAAAGACCTGATTCAACAAAATACTTTTGTAGATGTTCCTTCATATTAAATTATACAAAAGAAATTGAAAAGTTAATGATTTCCTTTTAACTTTAATAGTTTCTTTTTCCTAAAAATACATGTTAAGAAAAGATATATTTTTTTCTTAATTTAATTTATTTCTTTAAAAAAATTATATTGATATTTATTAAACGTGTATGAAGCTTTAATTCATGTTTAAATTAATTATTATGTCCTAAATTATATAAAATATCGATTATTCCATTTTTGTTAAAAATTTCATTATCAAAAAATGTGAAAAAGAATCACTCTCATTTTTTATTATTTAGTATCATTACTATTTGGAGAGTTAAATTATGTTTCTTTTAAATTAACTTTTCAAACATTTTTAGCTATATATAAAAAATATTTTTTAATTTAATAATTAAGCCTGTACTAAGTTAGAAAGGGAATGTCACGGTACTTTATTTACTTGTCCATGATAAATTTGTTAGGAAAAAAAATAATTTGAGATAAGATTAATAAACATTTCCACAAAATAGAAAGACAATAAACTTTTGGATCAATTTTGAATTTAATTGTATAAATAGTTTTTTTTGTGGTGTACTAGTACTTTTCCATGACTCATTACTTTTGTAGCATTTAAGAAGTCCATATAATTGTTCAAATTTACCAAAATGGGTGAAAACGTGTAGAGTAATTAAAACTTAAATTAGGGATAAAATTGCCAAAAAAGCTTCATGTGAGGACATTCAAAATCTCACACTCTCTCTTATACTATAGTAGTAATGTATAAATGATAGGAATATTTTTGTCATGTAAAAAATAATTTTCTGTTTCTGCTTCTACTTTTTCTTAAAAACAGAAATTTTTTGTTTTTTTCCAACAGCAGAAAAATTGCTTTTGCTTCTATTTAAAAGCACTTCTACAAGTTAGCCAAACACCTACTTTTTCAAAATAATATTATTTTTTTTCTAAAAAAAAACAATCTCAAACAGGCTCCTAGTTTTATAAACAAAGAAAATAAGCTAAATGGTCTAGAACTTCTATTCATTGTAAAATATTAATGTAAATATCGAGAGCGGATAAATTTTTATCATATAAACTTGAACTTGAGGATTCAAATCATGTTATGCTCTGAATCGAGTGCGAGTCTACATTTAGAAAGTCTATGAAAAGACTAAGAAAATCCTCAATAATTCTACAGCTGCCTTTTATATATAACAAAATAAAAATAATGAGATTCTATTTTCTAGTATGGTTAGAAGTTCGCTAAGATAAATACAGTAACTAAGTTAAATAAATAAATAAAGAATTACATTAACAAAATTTTAATTTGATTAATAGATTAAGTTCTCTACAACTTATACTAATGGTTGTGGAAAAATTCTTCTAAATACTGGCACAAGGTATGTTTAATACTTTGTAAATATTATTATGCTAAGAACCTTTCTATTAACGATTTGATTTTGATGATAATTCAACATTAAATTCAAATATTTTTCTTGAACCATCTATCCTCAACACTTCATATGACATCTTAATTTTCCTTCTTGTCCTCAAGTTAGATTCTACATCGATTGCTAGTAATCTTGCATTCTTTTGGAAATTCTAACCACTCATTATTATACCATATAACCAAACTAACAATCTTCATTAGCTTTAAAGGAAAAATGAGGTGAGAATATCTCTCAAGTCTCCAATTAATTAAGAGGAATAAATGAGTTCCGCAATGTTAATTAAATTAGAAGAGGTTAAATCCTTCAACTAACTGCACACAGTTATTCGACAACTGCATTAATTGTCCCAACAACTATTCAATTGTCAAACTACTTCACACAATTGTCGAACAACTATAATAGTTGTTGAGACAACTTCTGCCGTTTTAAGGTACAAGTGTAAAAATAAAAAATTTGGGAATGGCAAATTTTTTTTATCACTTTTACTTAATTTTTAAAACTTAAAAGATCCCACTTAATTAACAACCTAATTTGTCCCTTTTAATTGCATCTCCCACTTCAAATGCACATGCTAATGACTACCACTTATGCGAGAGATAGAAATCAAATCAAAATCCGACACCCTTTAAAATTCTAGGGTGTGCTTAATTCAGAGGAAAATGTTTTCCAAGTTTGAAATAGAAAAGCCACTCAATCTTTAATATTAAGCTGATCAAAACACGACCACTGGAAATGAATTACTTAAAAACGAGAAAAATACCTCGGCAAAATAGGAAATACATCCATAAATAACACTCAAGTTCATTGTTTTTCTAAATTATATAAATACGTGACACATCCTTTAACGCACCATGCAAGTGTCACCTTAAACCCTGGCACCAAAAAATTAGAACTCGATTTAGTTTAATGTTTATTGCTTTGGGCTAAATCTCAATCAAACCTTCCACACAACAACTTGAGAAATAAGTTTGCAAACTTAGAAAACGCATAACCAACATACACCCAACAACGCCAAATTGCTGTTATCCTACATTAAATTAAATTCATTGGTGGTTGAATTTTTCGGTAAATAAATAGAATGTGAAGGTTCTTAAAGGAAACCATGTATTATCCCTACTGCTAGCTTCAACAAACATGCGCATTCTTGGCAACAACTCTCTCATAAGCTACCCATTCACCTTTTATTTGAAATATATCAGCTACATTCATTCACCAACTGAAAAAAACACGAACCAAAGCTGGAAACTTTAATCTAGAGCAACGAACACGTTAGACCCATTCACCCAAATCTAACAGTAGTTCAATTCTAGTAAATGACCGGGAAACTCAAAACCACAGCAACACACTACATGTTAGAAGGTAGTTAGAGATCGACAGAAGCAAAGCAAAGTTCATCCCCATCTTACAGTATTCTGTCATGTCAATTTTCCTAGTTAATTTCCTGTACATCCATTTCCTTCCGGACATGAAACTTTACTTCACCCTTTTCAAGTATTGAAGAAGTACATGGCAAACTCAACCGAGTAACTGTAGTCATGTTGGGTTAGAATTGGTAGAAGGCTACTCAATGACAAAGCACAAATGGAATGTCGGCCAATTTTAATGTCATCCTATGTATTTTGCCATCATTCTATAGACACCAGTATAGCACCAATGCCGTAAACATCAGTAGAAACAAGTCTGCATATCTGACCAGGCATCCATCTTGTCAAGACTTCTACTTCAAATGCCATGAGAACTACCTGTTCATCAGCCCGTGGATGAAAAACATCAAAGCTACATGGCATTCTTGCATCACCCTTGTTTGTATTCCACCCACTTCATGAATTAAGATGATGTTAAAGATAACTAGGATAGAAACACTTAACCCCCCCCCCCCCCCTTGCTCCTCCATGGGTAATTTTATATTAAAAATTAGCAAAAAATTTGGCACCCCCCCCCCCCAAAAAAAACACCAAAAAAAGGGAAAGTAATCCCTAATCTCATTTTGTAAAGCTGTTAATAAACCAGTTCTGAGGAACTTTTACCACCATTTTAAGGTTAAAAACAACCCAAAAGCCCATACTTAAAAAAAAAAAAAAAAATCAATTCCACCGTGAATCAAATCTTTTACAATTAAATTCAAGTGATTCTGAAGTGGAGATCAAATCAAAGCATCCAATCTCTATATAAAATGTATTCTAACCCCACGGAATAATAAGTATCAACGTGGAAAAATTGGGGGAAAACGAAGACACCTGCAGTGAAATGCCATGAACATCACCTCTTACCTGCAACAGCAATTGCTACATGATAATCCTTAAAATAAATTAGCTGACCATTCGATGCGCTCATTGCTTCAATTATTTGAACAGAGGGAAAAGCATCGGTGTTTTGTGGAGCAGTTAAAGAAACCATTCAGAAAATAAGATGTTGGAAGTTGGAAAGACCTTGCAAAATATCTAAAATACTGAAGAAAGGGGTAGGATACCCTACCTGCTTCTCAATCCTTTTAAGATAGAAAAGTTTAGTGCAAAATACTACATAGAGTTTAAAAACATTCACCAGAATAAAAGTACTTGAATAAAAAGAAAATACACAGTGAAAATTAAGGTCTTTAAACGAAAGGTAACTTTTGTGATAGTAAAAGACTTCATTTGGAGAGTGCCCGGAACTTCAGAAGAATCACCAGTCCAAAACTAAAAGTTTGAAGCATTTATGAAGGAATCTGCACAGTGAATAGGTAAAACATAAAAACCGAAGTCGAAAGATTTTAGCAGAAAAACCCATGAAATGCAGATGTTAGTAAAACCTTCGGAAAATTACAAGTTCAAAGATATTGCTTTCAAGTAAGACAGAAATGTAACACAAACAAGATATTAATATAGACGCCAAACCAAATGAATGTGAGCTGCAAAATTTATTTAACTAAGCAATAAAGCAATAATTTTTACCTTACTTGGAAGTACAACCATAGTACTACAGATACCTGTCCAAGAAAATAGAACGGAAAAAAGAGGACCATAAAACTCTTATGCAATTTGATGTTAACTATATTTTGATAAAGGAAATCTGAGGTTATCTTATCAGGATTTCTCCTTCAGTAGAGTGAAATTGTATAAGAACCAACAATCAGTATTGGGGAAGCAATTACTATAGCCAAGTTTCACAAGTGCATAACATCTCATTAAAGACTTCCTACGAGTGAGACTAATATTTCATGCAGTAAGACAAAATCTTTTCCTAGATGATCAGGATCTAAAGTATTTTCTACTCCACCTAGATTTTCAGATTTGGATGCAATTCCAGTCTCCTTTTGCAAATTAAGTAAATGTATAGCTGGCTGAATTTTTAGTCAAGTGTGCACATGAGACAGACTCCATGCATAAAGACAACCTTTATCCTAGATGATCAGATGTGAAAGTATTTTCTACTCCACCTAGATTTTCAAATTTGAATGTAATTCTAGTCTCCTTTGCAAATTAAGTAAATATCTAACTGGCTGAATTTTTAGTCAAGTGTGCATTAAACACATTGCTTATATGTAACCCCAGCATTTTAAACCATTGAACATGCAATACATTTGGTAGTACAAGCTACCGTCCATTCTTAAATGTAGTTGCATGCAATGAACAAAAACAAATCAAATCATTAATCACGCAAACAAATCAAGATCATAGTTAAGAAATTCCATGTGAACTAAATAAGCAATAAAAACCAACACAGAGAGCATGAGAACGAAATCACACCTTAAATCTTCCTAGTGACCTCCATAGCCAGAGTATGGAGCACCACCTTGTGGTCTTGCACCACCCTGCATCTGTGGGTTTTGGTATTGCATATGAGGCTGAGCTCCATAGCCAGTAGCACCCTGAGCACCATATCCGGCTGGATTGTTCATCACTGGTTGAACACCCTGGTGATTCACTGGTCCACTAAGACCTCCAAGCAAGTTCCCAATCCCCAAACCAGCTCCTTGTGTAGCTAACAGTGCTGTCAATGCCTGTCCAAGAGCTGGGGTCACAGCTGCCACAGCAGGATTGTATGCCACAGGTGCAGGCCCTGAAGGCGCCATCAAATGCCCCGATGATCCTGATCCTCCACTGCCACCTGAATATACAGTAACCAAATTATCAATTTTACGACAAAATCTTGGGATACGGTAACAAAATTAATCATTTCTACGACAAAACTTTGGATACAGTAAGAAAATTATCATTTTTACGACAAAATCTCGTATAAATAGGATATCCAAAACAATAGAAAAACAGAACTCTTCACTACCTGAATATTTCCCTTTCTTTGCGGGATGCTGATAATACGGCTGTTGCTGATGATGCTGCTGGGGGTAATGCTGTTGCGACTGATTCTGATGCTGCTGATGGAAATTCTTACTATGTTTCGGCCCATCAATCGCCTTCTGACAATGCAGCGTATGCCCTTCAAAAGTCTTGTGCGGTTCCTCCAACGCCTTCCTAGCACCCTCAACACTCTTATACACAAACAAACAAAACCCTTTCGGCTTCCCCGTTTGCTTATCCAATCCAAGTGGCCCTTCCTCAACTTCACCAAACTTCGAAAAAAACTCCATCAACTTCTGCGGCTCCAAATCAGCAGCTACATTACTCACAAAAATCTTCCTCTGCGTATACTCGGATACCGGCGCAGCCGCCGTACTCGGCGGAGGCGCCGGTACTGGTCCAGCAGACGCCAACTGACACGAAGTCATCCTCGTCCCAATCTTCTTCTGCGGCTCCTTCAGCGCTTTCCTTGCACCACTCCTATGCTTAAACAAAATAAACCCGTATCCTTTCGATTTCCCCGAAACCTTATCTGTTACAGCTTTGCAATCCTCAATTTCACCGTAAATTCCGAAAACACTGGTAAGCGTTTCCGCAGTGGTATCCCAACCTAAACCGTGCACGAAGATTTTGCGGTGTGCGGGATCTTTATCAGCTAATTTCTGAATATTTTCCTTGAAATCAGGGTATTTTGTTAAAGCTTCTTTAATAAGCGCTGTCAATTGATCCTTCGTAAAAGGTTCAAGAAGCTTCTCAAGCGGTTCATCCTCTAAATCTTCATCATTGCCTTCTTCTTCTTCCTTTTTAACGGCTCCGTTAACGGCGTCGTTTCCAGATCCAGGTGTTTCTTCTTCTTCTTCTTCTTCGTCTTCATCGTCGCCGTTATCATTGTCGTTATCGTCTTCGTCTTCGAATTCGGCTTCTTCCTCTTCTTCAACAACGACGGTGTTTTCGTATTCTTCTTCTTCTTCTTCAACGACGTCGTTTTCGGGTTCTTGTTTGATGGTTGCGGGTTCTTCTACGGGTTGTGCGGCGGCGGCTGGGGCTTCGGAAGCTCTGGTTTTTCGCTTTTTCGCCATGGAAGTGTGTAGAGAGAGAGAAGAGAGAGGGCGGCGGAAATTGGGGTTTTCTGAATTGGGGGCTAGGGTTTTCGTGAGGGAGAGAATGGGGATAAAGAGAAGGATGGGCTGATATTTATAGTGTAGGGAGGTGGGGGTTTGGATTTTGGATTTGGTTATCGGGTCGGTTTGGCAAAACAAGACAATAATAATATACCCAATGAAACTTTAGGAACTATGATGTGGAAAAGATAGAATATATACAGACCTTAGCTCGATGTTACTTGTTAAACACCGTTGACTCAAGAGAAGCAAGGGTAGAATGTATGTAGACCTTATTTTGAGGTTGTTTGTGAAAGACCGTTGGCTTAAGAAAAGCAAAGATAGAGTGTATGTGGACCTTATTTAGAAGTTGTTGGTGAAAGACCATCGGCTCAAGAGAAGCAAGGATAGAGTGTATGCAGTCCTTACCTTGTGTTTTTTGAGAAAGATCATCATTCAAGAAAAGCAAAGTAAAGTAGTAATGAAAAGGAAAAAAATAAGAGTGAAAAAAAATATGAAAATAGTGTGGGTATATATATAAGGAATCGTAATATTAATAATAAGGTGTGACAACTTAAATATAGTAACTAAATCCAATTCTAATAATCGGTATGGTCAAAACAACTCCAATTTCAATAATTGATATGATCAAAATAATTACAATTTCAACTTTAATTTTAAAAATTTCTAATAAAGTGAATATTATATAATTTGCATCACTAAACCCTTGCTTTCTTTACAATTAGTTTTAGAAGTGCAGACATTTTAAAGAAAATAAATAGGTGTTTGGTCATGAAAATAAAAATAAAAATACTTTATTTAAAATTATCAGAATCAAGAGTTGAAACTGTGTTTATTGCTTTTTGTAAAGAATTTTTAGAATTTGAATGTATTTTTTCTAAATGTGGGTTATATTTTTCAATTTCTAAAAACTAACAAAATCACCTTATTGACTAAGTTACCATAAACATACAATCAAATTTATTCTAAAAGAGCAATATCTCAAAATAAATAATTGTATATACGTGATTTTTGACCCTTCCCGAGTTTTGATCCACTTTTAATTTTAAATATTTAATTTTAGCCTAGTCTTTGCACTAGATTTTATTTCATGTTTAGTAGGTTTTTATTTGGAAAAATTATGAAAAAGGTTTAAATTGAGTTTAGGATAAGTTTTATATTATATTTTATTTTCTATTTTTTATTTTTGTTTTCATCTTTGTGAAAAAAAAATTACAAAATATTTATACTCTTTTAACTTAGATTTAATAAATAATCTAGTGAATTTTAATATTGTCTTAGTCATATTTTTCGGACTAGCCATTAAACTTTTCTATATTTTGTTAGTGTAAAATGATTAGGATAATATTTGTCATTTTATTTTATTTTAGTTTTATTTATTGAAAACAAAGAAAAAAAAAATTCCTTAAAACCACCCCCACTCTCCCTTACCCCCATTTTCCCCACAATTTCCTACACACACACACACGTCCTAGAGCTCACACATCTGCACACACCAACACACTACACATACTCCTCACCTATTATATAAACACAACACAACACACACACAAGGAGAGGAACAGAGGGGAATTAGAAACAAAAAACAAAAGGGATAGAGGCAGCAACACGGAAGAAAAAGGGAGGAGACAAGAACACTTAGAAAAATAGAGTAGAAAAAAAAACCGAACAGAGAGTTCTTTGGGAAATCGGTGAGTCTAGTTTGGATCCTAGTTCAAGTTTTCGGTGACAACGCTCTTGCTCCTATTCTCAATTAGTTTGTCACACAGGTTCTTATCCAATTCTGTACTATTTATTTTATAAGTTCTTTTGTAAATCAATGCATGAACAAGATTGTTTAAATGTGATTCATGTCGAATACGTGTTGTTTATTGGTCATGAAGTGTATCCATATTTCATTTAAAAATCGTATATGTGTTTTGTTTATCTATTTATTTTGGTATAGTAACGATTTAGATAATTATCTAAAGTTCTGGTTAGTATGGTTTGATAACTTCACCTTATTAAGTATTAACTAGCATTTATATAAGTATAAATCCCCAAAAACTTCCTTCGGCAATTTTTTCAAATTAGTAAGCATTATTGCATTTTTTTTAATAAATAGGTACGAAATTTTGAAGTCATGGGTTAGCTCTCTTATCTAAAGGATATGCATATAATTTTGTTAGTCACCCATGTTTTGAGTACACTTTTAAATTCCAAAAAAAAAAAAAGGAATTGTTTACCATTTGAATATCTTTCCCATAAAAAAAAAAGATTGTTAAAATTAAAGTGACTATCGAAAATCTGACTTTTTTTTACATGAATAAAAAATTAAAGATTCCATCTAGTAAAAGTGTTAGTTTGTTATATTTAATGGTTTCGATTGGTCTAAACATTTTTTTTACTCATTTGTTGTTTATTTAGAATCGAGCCAGATTAGGTGTTCTTTTTAGTAATAGATTAACTACTGGAGCATGTTAATATTGGGGAATGTGTATGTTTTCTTTTTAAAAAAATATTTTCATATGACTTGTAGTACTTGAAATGTTAGTAGGTTACTTTGGAGTATCATGATAATTATCGTATTAACCTGATCTCCCGCATTTAAGATTTTACATGGCCTAGACCATATATTTAAGGCCCGATAATTTAATACTAAGGTGAGAAGGAGCGAGACGGAGTGCGGATTTATTCTAAACTTCATTGCGTACAAAATAGTAAAAGAGAAGAATGAATTTAAATTAGTATATCGAGGCTGATCATATGTTCGGTTACACTCCTTGATTTACTTCATAATTACAAGGTTTTGTGTGCAGCTACACTCCTTAGCAAAATATAAGTCACACTATTACATAGATTCTTTAGGTAAATCAAGCGACTAATCAAACCTAGTTTATCCAATAATTAATTTAAGTCAAATACAAGTCAATAAAGCGACCGTGCTAGAACCACGGGACTCGAGGGATGCCTAACACCTTCCCCTCGGTCAACAGAATTCCTTATCCGGATTTCTAGTTCGCAGACCGATAATAAAGAGTCAACTTCCTTTTGATTAGGGATTCAATAACAGTGACTTGGAATACCATAACTCAATTTCAAGTGGCGACTCTGTAAATAAAAATAATCCCTATTCAATATCGTCACTTTAATTTGAAAAACCCTTCGACCTCGAATGGAAAAGGGGTGTGACATCTCTAGCAACTCTGTTGGGGACCATAACTAGAATTCGAGCTTTGTATATTGACTTATTTTTGACTTTCTTTAATTCTTGGATATATATTGTGTTTGTTGGCCTAATGTGCTCTTTGCTTGCTTGTTTACCACTTTAATATTATCTGAATTGCAATGTAAACTGTCTTCTCTCGCGCACTCATCTGAGTCTCGGAATATACCTATCACTATTTACTGTGTGTGCTAGCTACGCTCCACAAAAACATTCTATCTGAGACGAACCAGTGTTCGGTTACGCTCCTGGTTTAAGGAATATTAGTCACACATGTTAGGCAGAGGTGGATCACCAGTAGAACCGGAATAACTCTGCTACCGGTAAACTGACTCTCCCCGATCCGAGTTGTCCACTTGGATAAGCCAGTCTAGACACCTATCTCCATCAGGTTAAATCTAGTAGAACTGAAACTCAGACGTGGCCATCCCTATTAGGCTCCGCTTTATCTGCATTATGAGCATTTGACTTAGCAGGACTCGGCACAGGGACCGGGTGCGTCTAGGCCAGGTGTCCCTCTTTAATTGACCAACATGTGCATCCTATGTGCTCTTTGACATTTATTTGGAAGGCTTGTCTTATTGCTGATCGGCTTTAGGCAGCTTAATGAAATAGAAAAGATATTTTTTTGTTTAAATAAAAATAAAAATTATGGTCTCACGAACTACGCACACTTGATTCTCACCCTAATGAGATACGTAGGCAACCCTTATGGGGTTCGGTGATCCTAAAGAAAAAAAATCAAACAAAAAGCTTTCACTTTATTTAAAAATTCAAAAAAAAAAATCTTATTCAAAAAACAAAAACAAAGTTTGTTACCTTTTATTTGAAATTTTCTGAACTACGTCTGACCTGATTCTTGTTTCAACAAGATACGTAGGCAACTCTTCTTTTGAGTTCGATCCCACTTAAAATATATATATATATATATATATAAAATAATAATCTCTTGATTTGGTTGGTACCAACATACTTAGAAATGGGCATGAGAAAAGAATAAATATTAAATTATTCGGCATAATGGATAAGCCAACTTTACTGTGAACTATAATTTCTTTTGGTACCTCTTGATTGTACTAAAGTGTCACTTGAGAAATTCTTACTTAAAATCAAGGTAAAAGTAAATCTAACCTCATTGTTTCATGTGTATTGTGTGGTGAGCTTTAGATAAAAAATTCAATGACATAGCTTCGTTGATCTAGAACTAGGCCCGAATGTTTATTGAGACGAAATTTGGAGAAATATTTGACTTGAGAAAGGATTGTAGGTTTTCTTTGCTCCGATGGTGCCTTTGAAGCCTACCAAATGAAATTTAATCCATAGACTCCCCCTTTTGAGCCTAAAGCCTTTTATTGGACAATCAAATTTTAGCCTATATCTTTTTCCATGAATAAATGCGCTACCCCTCTTTTAACCCTGCCTTCTTGAGCGCACTAATAAAGATCTAAGTTGGATGAAAAAACAAAAAGATAGAAATGTGAAGGTTCAAGAAAAATACAAGACCAGGAGAAAAAAAGCAAGAAAAAAAAAGGTGAGGTGGAAAAAAAAAGCATCAAAGCAAATGAAGGACAAGTGTGAAAATGCAAAATATTGAGTACATAGTGCATAGTGCAATGCTTAAGGAGGGAATAGTCACTCTATCCCAAACGAATATCCTACCCATTCCCTAAGCTTATATTACAAGCCAATGACAAGCCCTACTTGATCTCAATTTTAGTGTTCTCATTTTAGTGGTTACTTACATGACGATCAAGCATATGGTATCTCTGTTGCATGCATTGAATATCTTTCTGAGTGTGAGTGGCTTGACAATGTCCTAAGATTTTAATCGATTCTTTTTTGTGAGTAAATTAGAACTCTATTTTTGGTAAGGGCATTTGAAACATGAGGATAGGAATAATTCTAAACCCTTGATTAAGGTAAGATGAACGTATCTTGTCAATACTTAAGTATGTTTGAAGTACCATTGGAAATTATAGGAGTTACTCCTAAGTTGATCCCGAGTTTGTCCGAAAGTAACGGGTGGTGATTTCTATGCATAATACTGATTGTTGGTACCAACTGAAGCCAAAAGATGTTGTGTGAACTACGTTTGACCTGATTCTTGCTATGACAGGATACGTAGGCAGTCCTATAATGGGGTTCGGTCTCATCAAATAAAAACTGTGTCACAAAAAAAAAAGTCTAGAACATTTTATTTTATTTTAAAAAAAAATCAAAGTTCCCCAATATCAAAACAGGGGCAAAAAAAAAAAAATATTATTTTTTTCTTTTTCTAAAAAAATAATAATAATAATAAAAAAATAATAATAATAAAATCCCCTTTTCTTCTTGCGTTCTCAGGGAACAAACCGTATCCTAATGATGTTTTTAAGGAACAAACATCCTGGTCTCACTTTCACCTTAGGGATCAAACATCTTATGGGTATGTTAGGAGACAAACGCTTTATCTCTTTTCAACCTAGGGGACAAACATCCTAGTTGCATTTTGACTATAGAGAATAATACCTTAGAAGCGTTTTTAGGGAACAAACACCCTAGTTGCATTTTTAGAATCAAACATCCCTATGATCGTTCATTTCAAGGGACCACACATCCTATTTGCATATCTTTCTTGTATTTTGTTTTCTTTGGCATAAGAATTTTGCATCGTACAAGTTAATCACAAAAATAATTTCTGGTGCAAACTGAAAAAAATTATTCGTGTTGTTTGTCTTCAAGAACTTAATTGTAGCAGGACCCTCCTGAAAAATGAAATTTTAATTTTTAGCTCAGGATCCTCCTGAAAAAATGGGATTAGTAGGACCCTCCTGAAAAATGGGACTTTACTTTTCAGTTCAGGACCCTCCTGAAATTGGGGACTTTACATTTCAGTTCAGGACCCTCCTAAAAAAATGGGATTAGCAGGACCCTCCTGAAAAATGGGACTTTACTTTTCAGCTCAGGACCTTCCTGAATAATGGGACTTTAGATTTCAGCTCAAGACCCTCCTAAAAAAATGGGATTAGCAGGACCCTCCTGAAAAAATGGGATTAGCAGGACCCTCCTGAAAAATGAGACTTTACTTTTCAGCTCAGGACCCTCCTGAATAATGGGACTTTACATTTCAGCTCAGGACCCTCCTAAAAAAATGGGATTAGTAGGACCCTCCTGAAAAAATGGGATAGCAGGACCCTCCTGAAAAATGGGACTTTACTTTTCAACTCAGGAACCTTCCTGAAAAATGGGACTTTACTTTTTAGCTCAGGAACCTCCTAAAAAATGGGATTAGCAGGACCCTCCTGAAATAATGGGATTAGCAGGACCCTCCTGAAAAATGGGACTTTACTTTTCAGCTCAGGACCCTCCTAAAAAAATGGGATTAGCAGGACCCTCTTGAAAAAATGGGATTAGCAGGACCCTCCTGAAAAATGAGACTTTACTTTTCAGCTCATGACCCTTCTGAAAAATGGGACTTTACTTTTCAGCTCAGGACCCTCCTGAATAATGGGACTTTACATTTTAGCTCAGGACCCTCCTAAAAAAATGGGATTAGCAGGACCCTCCTGAAAAAATGGGATTAGCAGGACCCTCCTGGATAATGAGACTTTACTTTTCAGCTCAGGACCTTCTTGAAAAAAAAATGGGATTTAGTTATAGCAGGACCCTCCTGAAAATGAAATTTAGTCGCTTTTCATTTTTCTCCTAGGATGACATTTCTTAGTCTGAGACATTTGTTTTTCATTCGTCTCCTAGGATAACCATTTCCTAGTAGTAGACATTTATTTTTCATTTGTCTCCTAGGATAAACGTTTCCTAGTAGTAGACAATTATTATTTCACATTCGTCTCCTAGGATAAACATTTCCTAGTAGTAGACAGTTATTTTCTATTAGTCTCCTAGGATAAACATTTCTTAGTAGTAGGCATTTATTTTGCCATTCGTCTCCTAGAATAAACATTTTCTAGTAGTAGACAGTTATTTTGCATTCATCTCCTAGGATAAACATTTCCTAGTAGTAGACATTTATTTTTCATTCGTCTCCTAGGATAAATATTTCCTAGTAGTAGACATTTATTTTTCATTCGTCTCCTAGGATAAATATTTCCTAATCAGAGACATTTATTTTTTCATTCGTCTCCTAGGATAAGCATTTCCTAGTAGTAGACATTTATTTTTCTATTCATCTCCTAAGATAAATATTTCCTAGTAGTAGAGAGTTATTTTGCATTCGTCTCCTAGGATAAACATTTCCTAGTAGGAGACATTTATTTTTCATTCGTCTCCTAGGATAAACATTTCCTGGTCTGAGACATTTATTTTTCCATTCGCCTCCTAGGAAAAACATTTTCTAGTAGTAGACATTTATTTTTCATTCGTCTCCTAGGATAAACATTTTCTAGTAGTAGACATTTATTTTTCATTCGTCTCTTGGGATAAACATTTTCTAGTAGTAGACAATTATTTTTCATTCGTCTCCTAGGATAAACATAGCCTAGTAGCAAACAATTATTTCGCATTAGTCTCCTAGGATAAATAGTTTCTAGTCGAAGACAGTTATTTTCATTTTTCTCCTAGGATATACGTATCCTGGTCTGAGTTTATTTATAAAGTTTACAATTGCTAATAACTCACAAAATTTTCCAATGAAAACTGGGGCAAAAATTTTTGTTTGTTTCTTTTGTTTATGATGTCTTGCAGGTTTTTCCTGGTAGAACATGATCTTGATGTCCGAATACACAGTCCAACTTTTACCAGACGTTCAATCTCAATGACAATCAAAATTAGCTTCGAAATGCATGTAGCGGCCCGGCATCCTGACGTCAGTTTATATTCAACTAGTGGTCAAGAGAACAAGCATTCAAGAACTATCTATGACTGTTATTTGAAAGAGCGTCTAAGACTCAATCTAAGTTTCAAGTTCAAGTCTCAAACCTCAATTTCAAGATCAAGGTACCCACCAAAAGAGGGTGAGACGGTAACTGAAGATCCAAATAAGAGAACTACAGGAAGACTCAAGACAAGTAGAGTAGATAAGATATTGTATTTTTTATTTATTTTATTTTGATGTAATGACGGGAGCCACGAACCGAAACCTCGACAGGACCTCACTCGACTCTCTATCTCAGTGTGTTCTACCTCATTTCTTACCCATTGAACTACACGTGACCTGATTCCCTTAGAACCCGAAATATGTAGGTTGTCCAAAACCAGGACTCGGTTACGTCTTTTCCTTCTTTTTCTTTTCATTTCAAATAACGGTCGGATCAAAATTTATCTCATTGTCTACTTCTTTGTCTGAAAACTCTTCATGTTCTAAGACAAAGAGAGACAAATGTAGACACGTGATTTTTGACCCTTCTCGAGTTTTGATCCACTTTTAGTTTTAACTATTTAACTTTAGCCTAGTCTTTGCATTAGATTTTATTTCATGTTTAGTAGGTTTTTATTTGGAAAAATTATGAAAAAGGTTTAAATTGAGTTTAGGATAAGTTTTATATTATATTTTATTTTCTATTTTTTATTTTTGTTTTCATCTTTATGAAAAAAAAATTACAAAATATTTATACTCTTTTAACTTAGATTTAATAAATAATCTAGTGAATTTTAATATTGTCTTAGTCATATTTTTCGGACTAGCCATTAAACTTTTCTATATTTTGTTAGTGTAAAATGATTAGGATAATATTTATCATTTTATTTTATTTTAGTTTTATTTATTGAAAACAAAGAAAAAAAAAATTCCTTAAAACCACCCCCACTCTCCCTTACCCCCATTTTCCCCACAATTTCCTACACACACACACACGTCCTAGAGCTCACACATCTGCACACACCAACACACTACACATACTCCTCACCTATTATATAAACACAAGACAACACATACACAAGGAGAGGAACAGAGGGGAATTAGAAACAAAAAACAAAAGGGATAGAGGCAGCAACACGGAAGAAAAAGGGAGGAGACAAGAACACTTAGAAAAATAGAGTAGAAAAAAAAACCGAACAGAGAGTTCTTTGGGAAATCAGTGAGTCTAGTTTGGATCCTAGTTCGAGTTTTCGGTGACAACGCTCTTCTCCTATTCTCAATTAGTTTGTCACACAGGTTCTTATCCAATTCTGTACTATTTATTTTATAAGTTCTTTTGTAAATCAATGCATGAACAAGATTGTTTAAATGTGATTCATGTCGAATACGTGTTGTTTATTGGTCATGAAGTGTATCCATATTTCATTTAAAAATTGTATATGCGTTTTGTTTATCTATTTATTTTGGTATAGTAACGATATAGATAATATCTAAAGTTCTGGTTAGTATGGTTTGATAACTTCACCTTATTAAGTATTAACTAGCATTTATATAAGTATAAATCCCCAAAAACTTCCTTCGGCAATTTTTTCAAATTAGTAAGCATTATTGCATTTTTTTTAATAAATAGGTACGAAATTTTGAAGTCATGGGTTAGCTTTCTTATCTAAAGGATATGCTTATAATTTTGTTAGTCACCCATGTTTTGAGTACACTTTTAAATTCCAAAAAAAAAAAGGAATTGTTTACCATTTGAATATCTTTCCTATAAAAAAAAAAGATTGTTAAAATTAAAGTGACTATCGAAAATCTGACTTTTTTTTACATGAATAAAAAATTAAAGATTCCATCTAGTAAAAGTGTTAGTTTGTTATATTTAATGGTTTCGATTGGTCTAAACATTTTTTTTACTCATTTGTTGTTTATTTAGAATCGAGCCAGATTAGGTGTTCTTTTTAGTAATAGATTAACTACTGGAGCATGTTAATATTGGGGAATGTGTATGTTTTCTTTTTTTAAAAATATTTTCATATGACTTGTAGTACTTGAAATGTTAGTAGGTTACTTTGGAGTATCATGATAATTATCGTATTAACCTGATCTCCCGCATTTAAGAATTTACATGGCCTAGACCATATATTTAAGGCCCGATAATTTAATACTAAGGTGAGAAGGAGCGAGACGGAGTGCGGATTTATTCTAAACTTCATTGCGTACAAAATAGTAAAAGAGAAGAATGAATTTAAATTAGTATATCGAGGCTGATCATATGTTTGGTTACGCTCCTTGATTTACTTCATAATTACAAGGTTTTGTGTGCAGCTACACTCCTTAGCAAAATATAAGTCACACTATTACATAGATTCTTTAGGTAAATCAAGCAACTAATCAAACCTAGTTTATCCAATAATTAATTTAAGCCAAATACAAGTCAATAAAGCGACCGTGCTAGAACCACGGGACTCGAGGGATGCCTAACACCTTCCCCTCGGTCAACAGAATTCCTTATTCGGATTTCTAGTTCGCAAACCGATAATAAAGAGTCAACTTCCTTTTGATTAGGGATTCAATAACGGTGACTTGGAACACCATAACTCAATTTCAAGTGGCGACTCTGTAAATAAAAATAATCCCTATTCAATATCGTCACTTTAATTTGAAAAACCCTTCGACCTCGAACGGAAAAGGGGTGTGACAATAATCATACAATGGTATAGAATAGATCTCATTTACTAGCTATTACATACTATTATAAATATTTTTTCAATTTATTTGAAATTGAATTTGAAAATAAAGTTGCGTTTGATTATAATTTTTACAAATAATATTTGATTGTTTGAATATAATTTCCTTAAACAAATAAAATGAAATTCAAATATGGGTGTTTAAAATTTTTAATAAGGTCTTCAATGAAGTAGTCCTGATAAGTCATTGGCTCATGGCAATATTTAATTCTCAGGTTTATGACTCCATTAATCTTCCAACGTTAATATGTAGAATAGCAAAAAATTATGAGTCAAAATATTTAAAACGAGAGGATAATGACCCAATCAATAAGAAATAATGGCTAATGTGAAGGTTACTAATGGACCCAAAATTAATGATATGGAAAGAATGATGATCAATTATGTAACTCTTAACTCACATTAGAAAATAATAATATACATTTTGAGATACAAAAATATTTTCATAACATATAGATTGTTTTGATATGTTGAGGTCTTGTCCCGACACTTTTACACTTCATGTCATGCAGAAAATACTTCATAGACTAGTATGTACAAGTCATATTCATGTATTTTAAATTAAGTTTTCAGTATTGTCCTGTAAAGCCCGTCAACTTACCACTTATTCTAATAATAAAATATGTATCTTTTCACATTAGTCAGGTTCGATGTACAATTTTATTGTCAATTGGATGTATGCACTGTATGTATGTTCAAGTAAAACTTGGTTTGCTCGGTCAAGTTACTGTATTACAAATACGACATTGAGTGTTGGTCCACCTCACCAAAGTTTGAGACGTGATACAATCACATAATAATATCTAATTTAGTCATAGTCAAAATCTTTATAGGTACGAAATTTTTATTGCTTTTACTATAGATAGTAGCGTCGAATCGAAATTTTTAGAATATGAGTGCACCATTAAAAATGAAAGAAAAATGCATTTTGTGAGAATTGAACCATAGTCCTCTAAATAAATATTAATTCAACACTCAATCAAGTGCATCATTTAGTTTTCTTTTAGCATGTGTGTCATGCAGGTAATATCAATTTTAAAATATATACATAAAATACCTAATTTTATTAAAAAAATCACGAGTTCACGTGCCTTAAATTTTACATATAAATTTGCTCCTGATCGGTAGATCATAATAAAACATACTACAATGTTTGTGACCTACTAAAAGTACATGGCATGATTAGTGATTATGCTAAAATAAAATTTGTTTAGTTCTCCCAAACCTCTCGTAGAGGTAAGTTGTAATATTTATTCAACATATATGTACACATCTTTATTTATAATAATATGTATTTATCATATCTTATCACATTTACTTCAAGAATGGGTGAACATTTACATCCTCTAAATGGAATGGAGAATAGCCATTTGTACGAGCTTCACAAACTTATATTTAAGCTAATTGTCAAGTTTTTTTGATATTTAATAGATTAATATAATTCACCTTAATATCACTTTGTAAGGTCTAGTAAGGCTCCACTTTGTATTCTTTTTTTTTTTTCAATGAGGGATTTCTTTTCTAGAAAACCACTGATGTATGTAATGTCCCTTTCTTAGATCGTACATTACTCCATATCTCGTGACTAAAGGTGGTAGTTGAAAAATTGATTTTCATATATGATCGGAATTTTTAATTAAAACATAAAGAAGTAAACAAATCACGAAGAAATGCATGATAAGAATATCATTTAATTTTACGTAGTAGTGTAATTTTTCCTTTGGATAAGTGTGGGAGATTCTTCATCACACAAATTTATCTTAGCTATAATAAACACGTAAGAAACAATAATGGAATTCCCTTTATAAATAGACATGCTTATTTTCACATCAACTAAAATAACAAGACCATATAACAAGATTAGTGGCGTAGGCAGAATTTTCAGCAAGCAGTGTGTCACGCCCGTATCCCAACGGGGTGGACTGGCACCCGAAGCTAATAAGGTCCGAGAGAACCAATCTTTGCTCATGTCCATTCATATGCATGTCATTCACGAAACACCACCATCACATATAGAGATATAAGGTGCTAATAGCGGAAGTCATGGAAACATGTTATATATATATGTGTGTGTGTGTGCAACTTGGCCGTCAGGGCCATCAAGTCAAAATGGATATACATCTCTTACATTCATATTCCCACATACGTCTACAAAACCTCTAACAGATGCATACACATAACTATCTTAAAGTCGGGACAAGTCCCTGCTTTATACAACATTTACAATACCAAAACAAATGTACAACTGTGGCTTGGAAAGCGCTGAACCAACTGGAGCTCACCAAAGTTCTGCAAATGACCGGCAACCTACTGTGGAGGTCTACTAGCACCTGCACCTGCAGCAAGTAAGGTAAGTCCCCCAAGGGACGTCAGTACGAAGACGTCAGTACGAAGAATGTACTGAGTATGTAAAACTCATATGAAACTGTATGACACATAAACACTTCAATGAACTCAAATACAAATGAATAACCAATATGGATAAGTCACCATTCTATATGTTGGGAACCATGTGTATTGCTTTCATTACTTTCTTTGCTTCTTTACTTATATGTTTGTTCATCATCACTTGTATCACTATGTACCCAGGCCCCGACTGATCAGTGGGTCTTAACATAACATAACGTTATGTTGGGATGGGCTCGAGCTAGGCTTATGCCTCTAGAGGTGCCACCCATAAATCAATATATCGGGTTCGGCTCGAGCTAGGTTCTTACCTCTAGAGTTGCCACCCATAAACCAATACATCAGGTTCGGCTCGAGCTAGGTTCTTACCTCTAGAGCTGCCCCCTGTCAGGTTCGGTCCGAGCTAGGCTCATGCCTCTGGGACTACCCCCTGATCCAATAATCTCGGGATCTACTTGAGCTAGGCTTTTGCCCCCAAAGCTACCACCCATACTCAATCATTAACCATAAATGCATTACTTCATTCTTTACTTTTGAGATTGATACATTGACAGTCATAACATTATTTGAACTTTGGAACATAACATTATTGGACCTTTGGAACATTAGTCAATGAACATGAGACATGTGAATCACAATTGATCAATGAGTAGGGAACATGTGATTAATAACAATTGATAATCGGAAATGGGATACCTTAGAACATTTCGGAATAGAACAAGTACAATGTCAATGAGAACACTATGTGCTGCAGAAGGATACGGAAAGAGTAACCTTACATACCTTATCTTCTCAATATGAATACACAGTCCTATGTGTGAATACAACAATCCAGCTCCTTCTTTACGTGTTACTCTACAACACAAGTTCATAACGGAGCTCACGTTAACAACTAGTTACATTACAAGTGTACAAGACGACAATGAACTACATGACTGCCATATAACGTCATTTCACCCTTTCCAATACAATCCACTGCATTACCATACCAACAACACCATAACATTTCACACATTGACCAAGACATCATAAACCAATAGCATTTCACACCAAGTTTACCCTTTACGCTTCCTCATTATCCTTACATCACAATAATTTCGTCAAGTCACCTCAATACCTTTCATAACAACATATTAACAACAATCCATAATTGTTATAATCCAACATGCCTCCATACGACCCCTTAAAGTCATTAAAAAGGTATCACAAGTTGATAATTACATCAAAAAGGATATAAGGGTCTTCGGGGATCAAAGAGAGACAAAAACACACAAAACGAGATTCTGGGCTGACCTGCGAAGACACCTGCGGGCCTGACATGCGGCCTCAGGTGCCTTCTGGGCATTGTCCAGAGCCACCTGCGTTGGCATCTGCGCCCGCAGGTGCTCCAGACGCGAGGGCGGATGCCCGTTTCAGCCTCCAGGGGTCATTTTAGGGTCCTTTTTCATAATAAATGGTCCATGGCTATGAATAAACTTCCCTTTACATAATTTAGGTCAACTTGGATGCCAACAATCAACCATGATTTCACAACACACATGAACACCACCAAAACCACATTTTTACTTCAATACACCACCAAGGCCATGCATAATTTTGCGATAATAATTCCAAATATTATGTGCAAGGATAAAACATGTTAAGACTATAATCACATCTCACATGTCAATATTGAATCCATCAAGTTCACTTCCTTCAAGACCACAAGTCCACTTTCTAGTTTATAAGGCAAAACCCTTTTCCGATTACAAAAATAGACAGTTTTACACATAGTAAACTGTCCAACACTTTGCCAACATAACCAACATGATTTATACACCATATTAAACATATCATATACTAAACCATGAGAATAAATACTTACCAAAGCTTGCAAGATGATGATCTTGGCCAAAGGAATGAAGGCTTAGGGTTTGTGTGAGATGAGAAATATTTGAGAAAATCTAGAAATGGCATGTGAGTCTTTGTGAATAAAAATCTAATTTTTAGTCCCTTTTATAGTCCCATGAAGTCTCATTCTTAGCCACATATTAGTCATAAATGTTAGGCTTACTTGGTCAATTGAATAATGGGTCAAATTCCATTTTGGGCCATATCTTTTTGTCTAATTTTGGGCCTCCATTGAGCCCAATAGCACAAGAGTCATTTAAGCCCAACAATTAATGCATAATTAACCAACACTCTCATGTTCAAATAATTCCATGAATGTTACGGTAACTAACTAGGTTCGAAAACATACGGGGTGTTACACAATATCGATATTTGTACAAAAAAGAATAAAAATTAATTACCCCATATAAAAGTATAATATATCCTTGGCCCATTGATATAGTCTCTTTAAGTTAGAAGAGGTCTCGTGTTGAATACTACTTAGCCATAGTTTAAAGAAATTTTTGCAACAAAAAGTATAAGTAACCTCAAAGAAGCAAAACAAGCTATTGGATCAATTCAACCAAATGAAACTTTAGAGAAGTATTGTCATTTTATTTTATATATTCGCTTTTACACAGTATTAATATATATACTTAGTAAAAAAATTCGACTTCACTCAACGGGGGTCCGTCTTTGAATAAGATCAATCAAAATTATACGAATTCAATACTAAGAGACATGTTCCTAAAGGTTCAGATTCAATCAAACTCTATCCCAACTCCTGTTTTTTTTTTTTTTTTTTAAAATCAAGAATCATTGTTTTGTTTGAAGTTAAAAGATAGTACTCCCTCCGTTTAAAAAAGAATGACCTACTTTCCTTTTTAGTCTATTTAAAAAGAATGACCCTTTCCTTTTTTGCCAACACTTTAATTCCAACTTTCCACACGGCATGTTTAAGATCACAAGATTAAAGAGCATTTTGGTACATTTGTCATAACTTTAATTTAAGGACCACAAGATTCAAAATTCTTCTTTATTTTTTTAAACTCTGTGCCAAGTCAAACTAGGTCATTCTTTTTTAAACGGAGGGAGTATAATTTTATACTATGATGTTTTAAATTCATGGATGTTGATAGTTATCATCCTTCAAAAATAAAAGTAAGCATTTATTTATTAAAAGAAGATCATATATACTCTCCCAATACAAAGTTGAGTATAATGGACCCTTATAATTCGATCTTTCTTTGTACCTCTCATGTAGCAGAAACTTCAATGCATTGGACTGCCTTTTATACTTTGCTAATATAATGACAATGAAAGTTGTAGTGGTATTGTTGGAGTTGAGTTCACAACTGGGTCTAATAATATTTAGCCTGACCCGAAACCAAAAGATAATGGGCCGACCACATAAATACATTTTTCTATGATGTTATACTACGATGTTTTAAATTCATAAATGTTGATCGTTGTTCCTAAGTAAAGAGATCATATATACTCTCCCAATATAAAACTGCGTACCATAGATTCTAATAGTCTGAACTCCACATATAATGAGAACTTTAATGCACCGGACTGCCCTTTACACTCTCACACTATTATGGCAATGAAAGTTGTAGTGTTGTTGTGTGTTGGATTCTACAACCGGGTCAATAATATTTTACCTGACCCGGATCCGAAAAGATAATGGGCCGGCCACATCAACACATTTATAGGAGAAAAAAAAAGAAAAAGAAAAAACAGTTTCAAGAATTGAACAGAACACTTGATACGTGGATTCTCGTACGAACGACAAGAAGTTCCTCTGTTTTTTGATCCTCTTCTTCTGCCAAGTAATACCCTCTTTCCTTTTTTTCCCTTTTTTTTTTTTTTTTTTTTTTTTTTTTAATATTTGGGTGTGTGTTATTTTGTCCAATATATCTATTTATTTTCTTTTGAGCTTTTTGGGTTTTCAGTTATGTTAAAGTTGTGATCTTGTTTATATTTGTTTATGTTCTATATTGTTCTTTAATGGGTCTGTGTTATTTTTTTCTATCATGTCAAAATTTTATGTGGGTTGTGTAATATTGGTCTAAATGGAACAGAATTGATGTTCTTGATTTGTATAGTTTGAGATTGAGATAGTAGTTGACATATATATAATTGTGCTTTGAGAATTTTGTGTCTTGTAATTATTCCTATAACTAGTTTAAGAGAGTGGGTTTAGAGTAGTGAAGCTTATATAAAAAGTGAGGCTCTTTGATAGTGTAGATTGGTGATGGGGATATAAGGGGTTGCTCGGATGGTAAGCATCATCCACCTTCAATCTAAGGGGTCGTTTGGATGGTAAGCATCATCCACCTTCAACCTAAGGGGTCGCTTGGATGGTAAGCATAATCCACCTTCAATCTAAGGGGTAAGGGGTTGCTCGGATGATAAGCATTTTCCACCTTCAACTTAACGTTGTAGGTTCGAGTCACCAGGGGAGCAAGAGTGTGGGAGCTCTCTTAAAGAAAGAAAAAGAGAGAAGGTTGGAGATGGGTAAAAAACTATCCTTTTTTGGTTTTAACGGGGAAATGGAGGTCGAGTATGGCGGAATGGATATGGAGGATTCTTTAAGTAGGATTCAACTAGTTTGGAATTATGCTTTTGTTTAGTTGTACGAGCACAACACCTAACGTGTGGGGTTAGGTGTGTCACGAGTTTGAACCCGCAACGGACAAAACCTCGGTATTTAAGTAGGGAAGGGTAAAGGGGCAGGCCATTATTTTACCGAGTTTCCAATCGAGCGCTAGCAGGGTAAAGGATTGATGTGTAGTTGATTGATTGATTGGTTGTTTCGGTCTTAATGGGGATGATCGAGGATAGCAGTAGATATATATAGCTGTAATGGTGCTTCTTCTGGATTTTATGTGTTCTTCCTCCTTTCTTTAGTCTGCATCTTAAATCAGACAAATGATTAAGGAAATGATACGGTCTTTGAGAATTTTGTGTTGTAATTATTCCTGTAACTAGTTTAAGAGAGGGTTTAGAGTAGCGGATCTTCCAGGAAAAGTAAGGCTTTTTGATAGTGAAGATTGGGGACGGGTAAAAAACTATCCTTTTTTTGGTTTTAACGGGAAATAGGGCTCGAGTATAGCAGAGTGGATATGGAGGATTCATTAAGTACAACTCAACTAGTTTGGAATCAGGCTTTTGTTTAGTTGTATGAGCCCAACATCTGACGTGTCAGGTTAGGTGCACGTCACGAGTTTGAACCCGCAATGGACAAAAACCCGGTAGTTAAGTAGGGAAGGATAAAGGGGGAGGCCATTATTCTAAATTTATGTGCTCGTCCTCCTTTCTTTAGTCTGCATCTGCAATTCGACAAATGATTAAGGAAACGATACGGGCTTTGAGAGTCTTCTAATTATTTCTATAACAGATTCCAACTAGTTTAAGAGGGGGGTTTAGAGTAAGAGATCTCCCAGAAAAAGTAAGTTTTTTGATAGTGAAAAGTGGTGACAGGTAAAAAAACCTAACCTTTTCTGGTTTTAATGGGGAAATGGGGCTCGAAAAGAGCAGAACGGATATGGAGGATTTATCAAGTAGAATTCAACTAGTTTGGAATCAGGCTTCGGTGCACGTCACGACTTTGAACCCGCAACGAACAAAAACCCGGTATTTAAGTAGAGAATGGTAAAGGAACAGGCCATATTTACCGAGATTCCAATTGAGCGTTAGTGTGCTCTCTCGGTTATCCAAAAAAAAAAAGGGTAAAGGATTGATGTGTAGTTGATTGATTGGTTGTTTTGGTCGTAATGGGGATGATCGAGGATTTATTTATTTTATAATTGACCATGAATGTTATTTTTCAACAGAGTAGGTGTTTATTAGGGGTTTAAGGTTGGAGGTTTTGATGAATGGGGATTCAAACCATGAATTCTCATGGGAGTGGGCAACAATCTCTTTTACAGTCATTGGCCAAGCAAAATTCACGGTTTAGGTAATCCTCCAGGCAGTATGAATCTTGATGAGAACTCACAAGTGTGTGGAATGCAGATTTTATTCAGTCTGCTAGAGTGAATATTGATGATACTTTCACTGCTGCTTCTTTTCAGCATCAGGCTAGTTTAACTCATTCATAAAGTGCGGAGAGACATACAACAAGGCCAGAAGGTCATAAATCTCGAGGACATGAACAATCAGGAGAGAGAACCAAGTCTTGGCGAGACAACTTTAGAGGACTACTTGGTGAAAGCTGGGCTTTTTGTTGCTGATGCTTCTTTAGGACATACGATGTCATTGGATAATCCTACGGCAATGCAAAATTATGTGCGTCCGATAGGCTTGTCACCATCTCCTTCGCTGTCTGATACACCAGTCTCTGGCCGGAAGAGGGGTGCTACGGACATTGATAAGACTATTGATAGGAGACTAAGGAGAAAGATCAAGAATAGAGAGTCAGCTGCACGTTCCCGAGCCAGAAAACAGGTGTGCTGCTGACTGTAATGTTTTGCTTGCAAACCCAGTTTGCATTTGCATTGCTCATTTTAATCTATTCATTTCCATGATGTAGGCTTACCACAATGAGCTGGTGAACAAGGTTTCACATCTGGAAGAGGAAAACATGAAGCTTAAGAAAGAGAAGGTATGGGTTCTCTCATTATATATACTGAGGCTTCAAACGTTAGATATATCTTTCAATAACAAACATTTCTAGTGTTTGCTCGTGATCTCATTCATGAGCTTAATAAGTTGATCAACGACTATTTCTATTCCCTGTGCCATTTGTCTCGAGTAACCGATTGAGTAACCAACCAAGAGTATCTGATAATGGATAATTTGGTTTAACAGCGCACTGTGATTGATTGTAGAAAGATGAATCGTCTTAGAAGTGAGATAATTAATCTTTAAAGGGTAGCCTCGTTCATTAGAATTTAATGACACTAATCTCGTAGATGCGGTGGTTTCACACTAGCGAGGATCCTTAAGAAAGTGGGTGCTTATAATTTTGATTGACGTGTCTATCAGCTTTATACAGGTATTACTGCAAAAATACTCAAAATGTGAAAGAAAGGTTGATCCCTAAAACCTATCGAACACATGCTGTATTTTAGCTCAAGTAACTTAAAGAAAGGAATAAAGTAGACTGGTCATAAACTCCCATCCATGAACTGCCTACTTTTTCTTTTTTGATAAAGTAAAAGTACACTGGTCATGGATGAGAGGTTTTTGTCTGAAGTCCATTTTCTGAGCTACTCCTTTTCTTGTAAATGTTTTGTCAAATAATCTAATTAGCTTCTGGCTCAAATTAGAGTTGTTAGTTGTTCGTACTAGAACTTATGAACTAAGTTTCCCCGACCCTTCATTTGCTGCTGAACCCTTGTCGACATGACGCGGGTGCGGGTGTGAATTTGTGTGATTCGGTCAATCAACATCGGATACTTTGACCAGAGTCCATGGACAAATTTGGGGAAAATTGAGACTTTTGTTTTCTCAAAATAAAAGATAAAGCAGATTTAGACATGGGAAATGGCATACCTTCAATCCTTTTTAGCTCTCCAAATATTCGCTATTTATAAATGTTTTCCTTCTTGCAGAAAAGAGGAATAATTTCTAAATTAATTATTAGCATGTTGATTTTTGACAATTAATTTATATTTTTTAACGCCTATCTTTGAGAATGAAAGATTGAATTCTACAGCATATCTCTCAAATTAGAATATCTTTATAGCTCTATTTTTACAATTTTGAACTTTTTTTAGTCCAATCCCAGCACCCAATCCATACCTAGATCCGTATCCCATAAGCTTAAAATTTAGATTTTGCCGAATCTGACCTCGGATCCGCATCCGTGTCTGATACCCCGTACCCGCAAGCAACTTAGCTTCTGAATGTCCCTGAGTAGATACCCTTGGTTCGTTGTCTTTAGTTTGTTTTGAGGGAAAGGGAGAAAGGGGAAGAGGAAGAATATCCTAATTTTGAAGTGTCTTGAGCATTTTTTTTTTCCGGATAGAAACTCAGGTTTTCATTCGCAGAATTTCTGTTTGATGTTGGCTTTACAAGGTAAAAATGGATAAATGATGAGAACGGTAATGAGCAGTGATCCTTGGTCCGTGTCTGCTCTGTACCATATATTGTTGCTTGGCAAATGTAAATTGCTATAATGGTCCCTTATCATCAACTTTGGTGCATTTATTGTCTACTATCTATATGGTGTTACCAAAATGTTCCTTGAACTTGCTGCAAATATTCGAAAAGGAATATATTGCCTTTCCAATTAAGTCTGAAGCAAATGGTAAAAGTACCTACTAAAGATACTGCATCGGAAATCTCCAGGAGAGGTTTTTTTTTGGGAACCTAGTAACATTGTCTACTATTTCGCTTCTTTAACACATGTATGATGTGTGTATATTATTGTGGCTCACGAAGAACACGGAAAATACTTAAGGGGTCGTTTGGTGTGAGGTATAATAGTCTCGAGATAAAATACTGGATTATTTTATCATGCGTTTGGTTGGAGGTATTAGTTAGTCCCAGGATTATTTATCCCACCATTTATACATAGTGATGGGATAAGTTATCCCATATACATGGTGGGATAACTAATCCCGGGATAGCTAATCCCAGGATTAATTATCCCGGGATAACTTGTTCCCAACCAAACGACCCCTTAAGAACTAATATAAAAATAGAGCAAATAATAACGGACCTACAAACCAAAAACACTTAAACAATCAGGGTTATTCATGGTTGTTTGATGTTATATGGAAGTATTTGACTAGAGAAGGAGCTTAAGAAATAAATAAATTAAATATATATAACATACCCAAATATCAAAAACTAGCTCCACTGTCCAGAAACATCATCCATTTACCTTGACCTAGACTGATATCTGTGCTGATGATATTTGTCATTGTCAATTGTTTAGTGTGTGTGTGTATACATATAATAATTTTCATTCTCTTTTTAAGGGATATCTATCTACCCGACCGCCATAAGGATGAAAGTCTTGAAAACAGGGGTCAAAAGTTCTTATAGTCAAAGTAGTCTTGTTTCTAATCAAAGAATAGTTCATCAGAATCTCTTCTTGAAGTAATAAAAAGTCTTCCTTACTCTCAGTAAGTTAGTATCTTTGGTCTCCGACATGTTAGTTATTACCAGTGTTGTGAATGGCGCTCGCCATGTCGCCAATGGCGAGAAGCGAGTCGAGCCTATGTCGCCATCTGCCTTCGTGGCGATACCACCTTCGAAAGGCGACGCCATGGCGAGAAAGGCGACACCTTTTTTTTTTTTTTTTTTTTAAATTAGGGCTTTAAAGGATAAAAGGTAATTTTAGGGTTTATTTTCATATTTTTTTCTGGACTGCTGCGAGTGCGACTGCAAGACTCCGGAGACTCTGTTTTAGCCTTTAGCTACGTAACTCTGTTTTTTTTATTTTTTCTTTTTCTACTTTCTTCTACTTTCTTCTTCTGATTTTCTCCTCTGATTTCTTCTTCAAATCAGTTCCCTTCTTATAGCCTGTTTGGCCAAGCTTATTTTTTCCCAAAAGTGCTTATTTTTTCTTAAAAGTGCTTATTTTAAAAAAATTGAGGCGTTTGGCCAAGCTTATGGAAGAAAATAAGTGTTTCTGGGGAGTAAAAAAAGCAGTTTTTCATAAGCTAAAAAAAGTAGCTTCTCTCCAAAAGCACTTTTAAAAAAAGTACTTATGAGAAAAATATACTTAAAAGCACTTTTAAAAGCTTGGCCAAACACTAATTGCTACTCAAAAGTGTTTTTTTAATTATATTGGCCAAACACAAACTGCTTCTCACCAAAAGTACTTTTTTGAAAATCACTTTTAAAAAAAGCACTTCTGAAAATAAGCTGATTTTAGAAGTTTGGCCAAACAGGCTATTAGTTCACTTCTTCCTCTGATTTTTTTACTTCTTCCCAGTGTTTTTTTTCTCACAGTGACAGTAGTTAGTACTTACTGTATCTGATTTCTTCTTTCAAGTTTAGTACTTTAGTTATAACTTATACGGAGTATAATATACTAGTTGATGAAGAATCCGAGGAGGAAGAAGATGAGGGGCAATATAATGAAATGCATGTTGGACTTGAAGATTATGAAAATCTTGAAGAAGAATAAACTTTTAGAGTTTTAGTATTGCTTGTTTTATGGATTGTTGAGTCATTCAAGTTCTAGACTTTTAGTATCTACTATCTATTTTAAGTTTTTGAATTGAAATATTTGCTAATAAATTGTTGCTATTGAGATTTTGATTATTTATATATGCAATTAAATATTTTAATTTTTTGGTATTAATTGGAGCCGCATCTCAAAAGGGCGAGCGCCTCGCCGCGTGGCGAGGCAGAGCCTCTTCGCCTTTTGTCGCCTTTCGCCATCCAAAACGCTGGTTATTACAAAAGTATGTCATAACGATAAAACGAAAATGCCGAGATTAATGAGTTTACATATATGAAAGGTGTCAGTTTTTTCAACCATGCTAAAAAAAAGAAGAGTGTCATATAGAATGAAGGGTAGCTTCAAACTTGGTTCTAAGTCCCCCTTCCCCTCCAGAGTCAATCCTATTGACTATCTGTGAGTATTTTTCTAGCTTAACTTGGAAAATGCCAGAGCTGCATTTTCTCCACATTTGTGCTTAGACCATTTTTTGCAATGCTCTAAAGATAGAGGATTGAAAATGCATAAGCCATAAGGGATGTATTTTTTTAATTTGTCATAACAAGCTAGCTAGGTTAGTACATATACGATAAGCAGTTGCATTTTACCGAGTATAGATAGTGTTTTTGAATTTCTCCAATATATATAAGGACCCATCTAATGTGCACGCACTTGTGTCATGTGTGTTGTGTGGTTGTGATGGATTATTTGGTATCGCCAGTGTCTTTGATTAGTTTAGTGGAGTGGGAATTTAGAATACTATTCTTTTACCAGTCAAAAAGAAGAGTACTATGCTTTTACCCATAAAAGGATGTTATGCTTCATCATACTAATGAAAATTTTACCTTTCTGAACAATTGATCCAATGATTAGAAGTAATGCTGCCTTTGATGATTGATCTGATGGTCCTAGATGCTTGTAGCACACAGTGATTGAATGAGTTTCCCTTCAGTGATTTTCTTGTTTGTTTCTTATTGTAGTAGAGTTGAGTTTACTTTGGTACTTCCCTTATTTCCTTCCTCCCCTGGTTGGCAAAGCGATATTTGCTTCCTTAAGTTCTAGAAAAGGAGAAGAAAGAGGAGGTGCAGGATAGAGCTGGGAAGATGTCAAATAAAAATTGAATCTAGATAGTTCTCAGTAATGTTATGAGCTGACATTCATTTTTTCTTATCAGTATTATGTTTCACTTCTAGTTCATGTTCCACGGCCTTTTTCCCCATGCGTATGACTGCACCGTAGTGCGCTTGTCAATTTTTAGGAGACTTGCCCTTATGCTAAAATTTGGTCTCGTGATAGTTTTTGTTACTGGAAGAAGCCTCTTTCGACAGTTTGTTTACAGACTTACAAGAAGAAACCTTCTTCCGTTGCTACATTTAAGATTTTCTTATGGCAATTTTTTTTTTTTTGGGTCCAAAAGTAGGTCTGTTGGGGTTTATGGTGCTTGTTGATCGCTTCACCTTGGTTCTGGTCAACATAAGGACTTATTATACTAAAAAGCTTGTATTCTTTAGCCTCTTTTTTGATGTATTTTATTTCTCTCTATCTTTAGGAAAGAAAGCCTGACAGCCAATAGTGCTGGTGACTGATTACAAGGAGCCTAAATCTATAGGGATATCGAATCCCCACCCCCTTTTCTACGAAATCGAGAGTGAATGTGGTGTTCGTGCCATGAGATTGCTAACATTCTAAAAATCAGACCTTTTGACGTTACACACAGTTTGATTCCCTTCAAAGTAATTATATTAGATATAAGGTGTGTTTACAAGCCTTTAAACAAGTGATCAGAGGCACTGATGCCTTTCTACATGGCATAGGAATTTCCATCTCATGTCGTTTCAACAACAACAACAACATCATACCTAGTGTGATCCCACAAGTGGGGCCTGGGAAGGATAGAGTGTACGCGGACGTTATCCCTACCTTGTGAGGTAGAGAGGCTGTTTCCGATAGAACGTCGGCTCAAGATATATGGGATCACTGTCTTCCAATAACTGATATACAGGATTTGTGAAAGATACATCCCTGATTGGTATTGTTAGGACCAAATTGTACTCTTTCATATCATCTGTTGGAGTGTCTGTGCAGCTAAGGTAGATTCCTTGGCCATTTTAGCTGTCTTGTTAGTGCTAGTGGGATAGTTGGGATCCCTTCTGGGTGGGAACGCTTTACTCCCTTGGTAGACCTACCTCGCACAATGTGAATTAGTCATGCCAGTGGGCTTTGGATACCAAATGATTAAACCAAAAGAAAAAAACATATAGTGGACATTGATGTAGAGGTTCTATTCTTTCTCGTATTGTTAATTATCTGGTAAAGCAGTACAAGTTACTCTTTTTGTCTGATCTTTTGGTTAGGATGCAGATCCTTATTGTCCTTTCAAATTCCTCTCATCAGGCAGCTATCTCGAGCTCATTGAACACTATCTTTCTTCTTTTCTTTTCTAATCGTCGAAATTATCTCAACATGCTGTCTTTAAGATATTTGAACAACCACCTGTTTTCTGTGGATGCTATTATTGAGTTTTTTAGCTTGGTGATTCAAGTTGGTCATCCTCCAATTTAGACCTGCGAAAAAGTTTAACCGTTTCGGATTTCAAATAGCAAAATCATTTTTCATACCTAGAGTCTTCATACCTCCTGTTATATGAGAACTTTTATGAAAGTCGTTCATTTGCTTCTCTTAGATGGAGGTTTGATTTTCCCCTTTTGGGCCTCTTGTGGGTGATCCTTGAGCCTAGGGTCTATCAGAAACAACCTTTACCTTCCAAGGTAGGGGTAAGGTCTGCATACACTCTACCCTCCCCAGTCCCACTTGTTCACACTGGGTATGTTGTTGTTTGTTGGGCCAGTTGTGGGCGAGGAGTGATTCGAACCCCCGATGCCGTGGTTCATAGCCACGTGCTCTAATCCTCTGAGCTACAGGCCCCACCCCGTCTCCATTGGATCTGTTCCCGGTATTTCAAATCTATTCCATTTACTGCTTTTCTTTTTTCTTGTAAGTGCAAATCTGAAGCCATATAACATGACAAGAATATTTTGCTTCAAATCTATTCCATTTACTGCTTTTCTTTTTCTTGTAAGTGCAAATCTGAAGCCATATAACATGACAAGAATATTTTGCTTTCTGTAGATAAAAGTCTTTCTTATAATAGCTGTACAATTCTGCCGAGGACTTGAATCTTGTTATATATTTCCTGCTCAGTTTTCTAGATGTCTTGTTATTTGGCCTATGGTACATGCATCAGTCCGAACTTAGCAAAACGCGCTACATCTACATGTTACAAAAAAACACATTTTCTTATTTCTATTCCAAAATTCAGCATGTCATCTTGCCTTCTCTTTTTAACTGCTAAGTTACTGAACTCTTACCTTGCAGGAGTTGGAGAAGCTGTTATCCGAGCTGTCGTCTGAACCAAGATATCAGTTAAGACGAACAACTTCATTCTGATGGAGTGGTTTCTCTAGTTCTTTTGCAGAAGTTACCGTAGTCTTGATAGACATAGGATTGTGTATCCTCTTATTAGGGAGTTGGGAGATAGATCTTTAGCATGTTTGCTTCTGTTGGGTGATGTGCTTCTGCTTCCCACCCATAGCTTTGTTTTATCTGTATATGTTTTAGATGCACATGACAAAAACTAAAGGTGAAAATGGACTCTTACCTTACTGTGTCCTTTTTACTTGGTAAACACATGTGCAATATTTCTTTTTTAAAGAAACGAAGGCTTCGATCTAGTGGTAAGATCACAACGCGTGAGGCTCTTCCTTGATGTTAGACTTGTAAACATATTTGATGTACTTTCTTCACAATTTTCTGCGAATGCAATTCATGTTGAGAAGAAAACATATAATTGTCATTTGAATAAAATTAAACATAAAGAGGAAAGAAATTGCTTGCTTAGGAAAGAAACGATTAAATTTTACGGTAGAAATATTTTGCAATTTTTGTCAACTAAATTGTATATTCAACCAGATCTTTTAATAACAATCATATTATTTAAGAAAGAAATCCATGGTGTTTATTTTGAAAATTGTATGAAATATGAGTTTGTATATGTATGACTTAAAACAAAAAAAATCAACAAAGCCACAAAATTAGGCCTCGTTTGGTCGTGGGTATTTTTCACCATTTTCAAGAAAAAAAACTCATTTTATTCTAAAAACAGTATTTGGCAATAAAAATTTCAAATACAACTCAAGTTGTATTTGAAAAAGTAAAAACATGCGATTTTTTTTCAACCCACTTCTCTCACAAAAATTAAAAAGCAACTCCAATTTATATTCATGACTAAACACAACTCCAATTCCATTTTTTGTTTTTGTTTTCATGGCCAAACACCTACTTAATATAAAAACAAAATTGTCCATGATATATGAGTTCAAAAGAGGTATGAGGGGTGTCGAAAATAATAGTGATGTGGTCGATACCCCTATCAATCGAATCTACGTGTATGAGTGGGGTCCATGTGTACCCCTTAACTTCGGGAAAAAAATATATGTATATATATGTGTATATATCTTGAGAAACTAATCTACATCTACATCTAATCTACATCAGTCTATAATCTATCTATAATATATTAAAAGTGTGAAGAACCCTAAAAAAGTAATTTAAACTTTTTGCCTTTTATTAAAAGTCTTTGCTTTAGACAAAATAGTCTTTTCACCTATATTCTCAAATACTTATTTAATTTTATTAGGTTAAGTAATTTAATTTTTCTTTCATATTTTAAGGATTATTTCCTTCCATATTTTTTTAGGATTAAAATTAGTTTAGTTGTAGAATATTTTCTTCCATATTTTAGAATTAGAATTGATTTAGGTATAAAATTTGGTGTCGATCAAAAGCAAAATACTACATAAGGTAGCCTAATTATATTGCTGCCAGCCTGCCAACAAGAAGTTTGATGCAGGAACCGGCACATATTTTAATTAGTTTTATTTTTTTCTCTTTAGATTAAGTATTTTAGTTGACTTTCTTGGGCCATTGAATTAAGGGTGACCAAAAAGTTTGAGAATGAAATTGTGGTGACTCAAGTTTTAATTGTTGAGTAGGGGTGACAAATATTAGATTAAGGATTAAGAAGTTTGAGGGATGTGTGGGAGTTGCCCTCAAAGTTTTTTTTTTTATACTTTGGCCCAACTTATAAAACCCTAATTATAACTAAAAAAAGAGGGAAAATAATTGCCTCTTCTCCCATTTTCTCTCTCCTCCTCCTGCGCGATTTTTTTTTCTTCATTGTCGTTGGTGCTTCTTCTTCTTCTTCTTCTTCTTGTTGTTCTTTCTTTTCTTCTCGCCATTGTTGTGGTTATTGCTGCTGCTACTTCTTCTTCTTCTTCTTCTTCTTCTTCTTCACCATTGTTGTTGTTGTTGTGGCTGCTACTACCTCTTCTTCTTGCTTGAAATTTTGGACCAAATTTTGTTCGTATATCACTGGTCATTACTTCATTGGTGATTTTGGTAAGTAAAAATAATGATTTTTAGTTCAATTTCTCATCTGGGTATATCTGCTGTTTTTTCAACAATTTTCTGTAGCGTATCCAACAACTGTTGTATTCATTTACAACAGCTGTTGGATTGTTTCCACTACTGTTAAAGTAGTTCCAACAGGTTAGTCATCTGTTACAACAAATGAACCATCTGTTGCAACAGATGACCTAGCTGTTGCAGCAGATGGCCTACCTGTTGGATTCATGTTACGGCAGCTCAATCCAACAGGTTAGTCATCTGCTGCAACAGATGGGTAATCTGTTGCAATAGATCACTCATCTGTTGCAGCAGATGACCTACCTGTTGGATTGAGCTACAGAACCAGTATCTCAATCCAACAGGTAAGTCATCTGCTGCAACAGATTGATCATCTGTTGCAGCAGATCACTCATTTGTTGCAACAGATGACCTATCTGTTGGATTTATCTTACATCAGCTAGTAAAGCTGGTTCAGATTCAGAAGCTCAATCCAACAGATAGAGCATCTGCTACAACAGATAACTCATCTGCTGCAACAGATAACTCATCTGTTACAACAGATAACTCATCTGTTACAACAGATAACTCATTTGTTGCAGCAAATGACTTACCTGTTGGATTGAGCTACTGGTTCTGAACATGCACCCAACAGATAGGTCATCTGCTGCAATAGATTAGTTATCTGCTACAACAGATAAGTTATCTGTTGCAACAAATGACTCATCTGTTGCAGCAAATGACTTACCTGTTGGATTGAGCTACTGGTTCTGAACATGCACCCAACAGAAATGTCATCTGCTGCAACAGATAAGTTATCTGCTGCAACAGATAAGTTATCTACTGCAACAGATAAGTTATCTGTTGCAACAGATGACTCATCTATTGCAGCAGATGCTTATCTGTTGGGACAATGATAGTGCATTTAATTTTGTTGTTGTACATAGCCACTCAAATTACTATCATTATTAATTTTTTTAAACAAATTTCTTTAGGTACCATTAATGGAGGATTCAATAACAGTAGGTGTTGATTGTCATGGTGAGTGGATAGAGAAGAACAATCGATTTATTTGGCGTTGGAATGATGGTGACATGTTAGAGACGATAGCGATGACAGTCCAAAGAGATGTATTGTATGATGATCTTGTGAACTTAATCATCAGCAATTGTGGACTTAATTGCCAACCAAAAGATCTTATCATCAGTTACATGCACAACTCTTTTGAAAATCAGAAGGTCCTACCTTTTAAGATAAGCGATCAGGTTCGTTTGAGTGCTTATCTAAGTGATGCAGCTAGGCCCATTTTAAGGGTGTACGTGGTTGAAAAATCGATAGAGAATCAGAATGTAGAACAAGACCAACAAGATATGTTAAATGATGAATTTAATGGTGTGGACATGAATATTCCAAATGATGAGAGTGGAGATGAAGAGGAGGAGGACCAAACACCTACACCCGTTGTTGCGAGCAATACAGTGGGCAGTTCTCAATCAACACAGTCGAGCAATCTTCAAGATGATGAAACAGGTTTTTACAAGGGAATGACATTCAAGAACAAGGAAGAACTAGTCACTTTGTTGCATATTGCTGCTTGAAAAAAGATTTCAGACTCAAGAAGGTGAGTAATTCGCGTAGTGTGTATTGTTTCAGATGTGCACATACAGAGTGCAAGTGGTGGTTGAGGGCTGTGAAATTCATAAGTTCTGAAAAATTCTGTATTAGAACTTATGAAAAGTATCACACATGTGGTTCAGAGCATATTACAAGCCATAATCCGCACGCCACAACAAAGGTCATCGGTAAATACTTCAAAATAGCTTCCCCAATGGTAAAGGCCCGTCTATATGAGATATGGCCAATCAACTCCGTACAGAATTGGGTTGTAAGGTGAGTTATTGGAAGATTTATAAGGGCAGGGAGATTGCAAAGTCTTTGGTTAGGGAAACACATGAGCACGGGTATGCAGTGCTTGATGCGTACCGTTATATGCTTGAGTCCGCAAATCCAGGAAGTAAGACGACATTGCAGGTTGATGAAAATGGAAGGTTCAAGTACTTTTTTGTAGCCTATGTGCGGCTTGGATTCATGGTTTTCAACAAATGAGAAAAGTCATAGCCATTGACGGGACATTCTTAAAGAGCAAGTATGAAGGAGTATTGCTATCAGCGGTGGCACAAGATGCAGAGAATCATATCTTTTCGGTGGCTTTTTGTGTAGTGGACAAGGAATGTGATGCCTCATACCAATTTTTTTTTGAACAAATGAGAAACTATGTAGATGATACAGATGAGTTGTGCATAATTTCTGATAGACATCCAAGTATCGAAAAGATGGTTTCGATTGTCTACCCTTCAGCTCATTATGGTTGTTGCATGAGGCACCTTAGGGAAAATATTCGAAACAACTTTCACAATTCAAAGGTCATTTCTTATTTTTATAAAGCAGCGAAAGCGTACGATAGAGGTGAGTTCTATGACCATTTTAATCAAATAAGGGATATGGTACCCAAGGCAGCCGAACATCTCGAACGTGTCGGATTCCACAAATGGAGCAGGGCATTCTGTCCGGGAAATTGGTTCAATATTATAAATTGAGTGTAATTGTCTTATTTGAGTTTGTTGTAATTCTATGTCTTACTAAGTGATTTTTTTTTGTATAGGTATAATATTATGACGTCAAACATTGTTGAGTCGGTGAATGCAATGTTTGAGGTTGAAAGAGAATTTCCCATTGTCACTCTATTTGATGAAATAAACTTAAGGTTTGCAAAAATTTTCCATGAGAGGCGTATGGAGTTGACCAACTCACCAAATAGACTTGTTCCTACAATGGAAAAACAAATATCAAAGTACATCAACTTGGGGAACAAGTTATTGGCTCATCAAATATCTAACTACAAGTTCACTATCACCGGTCATGGTGATGTTGCCACGGTCGATCTTCAAATGAGAAATTGTACATGTAGAGTTTTTGACTTGGACAAAATACCTTGTCCACATGCTATGGCAGCGCTTCGAGTCCAATATGGTGCAGATTTTGGAAACAAGATTTATGAGTACGCATCTCCATATTATTCGGTGGAGAAGTACATAATTGCATATTGTGAGGAAATTAATCCAGTGCCTCCCGAAGATTCGTGGATTGTTCCTTTGGAGATTTTACAGAGAGAAATACCTCCTCTATATGTTGACCCAAGCAAATCGGGAAGAAGGGCTAAGAAGAGGAGGCGTGGAGTTGGAGAATCATTTCCAACTAGAAAAAATAAGTGCTCCATGTGTAAGATGATTGGCCACAAAAGAACTACATGTCTGGATCGAAATGCTCCATAATTATTGTATAGTCTTGTTTAGTCTTGTTGTTGGTTTTGTGGACTTGATAATTTTAAGTCATATTTAAATTTAGTTGGTGATATAATGTATGTTATTTATTGTATAAAATATATTTTTGTTTATGATCCAACAATTGTAGTATGTGTGGGTTCTTATTTTGTTGCAACAGATGGAAAATTTGTTTAAATAATGAAATATGATGCAACAGATTAGTCATCTGTTGCAACAAATTTATCCTTCAATGAACATTATCAAACAGATATTCACAATCTGATATATTTGATCATCTATAACAAACTCTGCACCTGTTGCAACAGATGACCTATCTGTTCCAACAGATGACCCATTTATTGGACACAATCAAACAGATATGTCCATCTGTTGCAACAGGTTTAGACATCTGTTGCAACAGATGTCTGATATATTTGATCATCTCCAACAGACTCTACACCTGTTGCAACAGATGACCTATCTGTTGCAACAGATGACCCATTTGTTGGACACAATCAAACAGATATGTCCATCAATTGCAAAAGGTTTAGACATCTGTTGCAATAGATGTCTGATATATTTGATCATCTATAACAAACTCTGCACCTGTTGCAACAGATGACCTATCTGTTCCAACAGATGACCCATTTGTTGGACACAATCAAACAGATATGTCCATCTGTTGCAACAGGTTTAGACATCTGTTGCAACAGATGTCTGATATATTTGATCATCTCCAACAGACTCTACACCTGTTGCAACAGATGACCTATCTGTTGCAACAGATGACCCATTGGTTGGACACAATCAAACAGATATGTCCATCTGTTGCAACAGGTTTAGACATCTGTTGCAACAGATGTCCGATATATTTGATCATCTCCAACAGACTCTACACCTATTGCAACAGATGACCTATCTGTTGCAATAGATGACCCATTTGTTGGACACAATCAAACAGATATGTTCATCTGTTGCAACAGGTTTAGACATCTGTTGCAACAGATGTCTGATATATTTGATCATCTCCAACAGACTCTACACCTGTTGCAATAGATGACCCATTTGTTGGACACAATCAAACAGAAATGTCCATCTGTTGCAACAGGTTTAGACATCTGTTGCAACAGATGTCTGATATATTTGATCATCTCCAATAGACTCTACACCTGTTGCAACAGATGACCTATCTGTTGCAACAGATGGCCCATTTATTGGACACAATCAAACAAATATGTCCATCTATTGCAACAGATGTCTGATATATTTGATCATCTCCAACAGACTCTACACCTGTTGCAACAGATGATCTATCTGTTGCAACAGATGACCCATTTGTTGGACACAATCAAACAGATATGTCCATCTGTTGCAACAAATGAATTATATATTTGATTATTTCCATTATACTCTACATATGTTTGATATGAATTGCTTCATTTAATTATAATTAGCTTTTAATTAACAAGTTCACTTACAATCTCAATGATTAACTTTCAATTAACAAGTACAATTATAATCTTAGTGAATTTCATAGCATTTACATGTTCAACTAACTGACTGTATTCATCCTAAATAGAGTGATCAATCGACTAAATTGATGTGAATTCCTTCATTGCATCATGATTGGTAATAAAAAAAGGTTATTTAACTATAATTAGCTTTCAATTAACAAGTTCAATTACAATCTCAATGAATTTCATAGCATTTACATACTCAACTAACTGTATTCGTACTAAATAGAGTGATCAATCGACTAAATTGATGTGAATTGCTTCATTGCATCATGATTGGTAGTAAAAAAAAGTTATTTAACTATAATTAACTTTCAATTAACAAGTTCAATTACAATCTCAATGAATTTCATAGCATTTACATGCTCAACTAACTGTATTCGTACTAAATAGAGTGATCAATCGACTAAATTGATGTGAATTGCTTCATTGCATCATGATTAGTAGTAAAAAAAAGTTATTTAACTATAATTAGCTTTCAATTAACAAGTTCAATTACAATCTCAATAAATTTCATAGCATTTACATGCTCAACTAAGTGTATTCGTACTAAATAGAGTGATCAATCGACTAAATTGATGTGAATTGCTTCATTGCATCATGATTGGTAATAAAAAAAAGTTATTTAACTATACTTAGCTTTCAATTAACAAGTTCAATTATAATCTCAATGAATTTCATAGCATTTACATGCTCAACTAAGTGTATTCGTACTAAATAGAGTGATCAATCGACTAAATTGATGTGAATTGCTTCATTGCATCATGATTTGTAATTAAAAAAAGTTATTTAACTATAATTAGCTTTCAATTAACAAGTTCAATTACAATCTCAATGAATTTCATAGCATTTACATGTTCAACTAACTACATAACCTATTACAATAGATTATAACTTGCTGCAACAGATGGGAATATCTGTTTGATTTTTTCCAACAAATGTGCTCATCTGTTGCAACAGGTTTGTCATTTGTTGCAACAGATATGTCCATTTGTTTGATTATTTTCAATAGGTGGCTCATCTGGTGCAACAGATGACAAACCTGTTGCAACAGATGAGCATATCTGTTTGATTATTTTCAACAGATGCATAATCTTTTACAAGAGATTACTCATCTGTTGCAACATACGTGATGACTGTAGGAAACAATCAAACATATTAGACATCTGCTGCAACAGATGACAAACCTGTTGCAACAGATGAGCATATCTGCTTGATTATTTCCAACAGATGCAGCATCTGTTGCAACAGATTACTCATCTGTTGCAATATATGTGATGACTGTTGGAAATAATCAAACATATTAGACATCTGCTACAACAGATGACAAACATGTTGCAACAGATGAGCATATCTGCTTAATAATCTAAATTTTTCAAATCTAAGTAAAAAATATAATTCATGACATAAAAACTTGGCATTTATCAAACATAAAATATTGTTATCAACAATTACATAATATAATTAACTAAACATACTAAAAATAAAAAATTGCTATGTTGTCTAGAAATTACACTGATATGATAGAAATTATAACCCACATCAGGGCTCCAAACTCTTATATGCCACCCCAGCAGCCCAAACCTCTTGCATCCTTGAAACTGTGTTATCGTTTAATAGAGTCTTGGGAGTTGTAATACAAGTGCCGGTTATCAAAAGCTCAATAAATGCAAGCGAGTAAGACCCGCAAGCGGCACCAGTCTCATTTTTGGGAATGTTCTGTTTTCGACCATCAAAAACCCATCGTTCGTTGAGCAACTTTTCTGGCAAGTGATTCATTATGCCACTTTGCTTCAACAATTTTGGGAACAACTCCAATAAAGGCTCCATGCAAATCCAAAATTGCCAATCTTCAATAACTGGTATGTTGCAGTCGTAAACATTCATGACTCCCTCATTCATAAGGATCTCAACAGTCACAAAATGTTTTTTCTCCAAGTTCAGGACTGCGAGAATCCTCTTTGCCTTCGTCCAATCCATGGCACCTGGATATGACCTCTTCCCTCTACAGTAATCCATCATGTCCTCATCCCATTCAAACTCAATAAGTAACTCCTCAATTTTTCTGCCACCAGGAGTTGTCGCTTCTTCGCTAAGTTTGTTGTACCTACATAAAAAGTAACTATAGAAGTTGAGGTCCATGATCCTATCCCCGAGATCATAGTAACCAGTGAATTTGAGATGCCTCTCCCGCATCAGGAAAAGAATTTCATCAACATACTGACATAAGAATAGAATTTAAATAAGTTAGTAACATATAATAATAATTAAAAAGATACAACAGATGGGTAATCTGTTGTAACAGATAAGTCATCTGTTGCATAAGTTCTCTGAACCTGTTAGTAGATTACCCATCTACTACAAACTAATGCAATAAATGGGTAATCTGCTACAACAGATGAATTATTTGTTGCAACAGATGGTCAATCTGTTGCAACAGATGAGTCATTTGTTGTATAAGTTCTCTAAATTTGTTAACAGATTACCCATATACTGTAAACTAATACAATAGATCGATGGGTAATCTGTTGCAACAGATGACTTATCTGTTGCAACAAATTGGTAATTTGTTGCAACAGGTTTAGACATCTGTTGTAACAGATTACCAACAGATATGTAATCTGTTTCAACAGATGAGTCATCTTTTGCATAAGTTCTTTGAATCTGTTAACAAATTACCCATGTACTGCAAACTAATGTAACAAATGAATTATCTAAATGAACATACTAATGAAATTTAAATAAATAGAAGGTTAGAAAAAGTAACTTACCCAGTCCTCGTACCACACCTTCATATTAGTCATATTTTGGAAGTCTTTTGCACTAAATTGATGCATGGAGTACTCTTTTGGGGCCTTTTTTGATTTCATCAGGGTATTCAGCTTAGCCTTTCTTGTGGCTTTCACTAACTTGTAAACATTCACCTGCTTCAGCTCTCTCTGTTCTCCTATGGCCCTTGGAAGTTGATCAACAGTGCAAGGAAGAGGAGTTGCAATTTTTCTTGATTTAATATCTGATAGTACCTTGGAAATTGCTCTTTTCCTTCTCTTAACTTCCAATGGAGTGAATGGCTCTGTAATCTTCCTTGATGGAATGATACCCCTCTTAGATGTCAATTCCTTAACAGCAACAGTCAGAGCATTAATAGAACTAATCAAGTTGTCATGTCTGTCCTTACATTCTTGGCATTTGCATGCAGAACATGAGCTTAAAGAGGGGCCAAAAGAGGTGGAATGCTCACTGAAAGGGGTGAATCCACCATATCCACCACCAGTATGACCATCATCATGGTCAACTCTTTTTTCAAAAAAAATTTCATGAGCATCATCAACATGCTCATCACCATCATCTCTGACACCATCATCACCAACACCATCACCATCACTACTACCAACAACAACATTAACAGCAACACCCAAATCTGTTGCAGTATCACCAAAAACCTCAACAACAGGCTCAACAAGAACAATCTGACCTTCCTTAGGTGCTTCCCTTTTGATGGTTGTTGCTCCAGATAATTTTTTTTTTATCAAATCCACCTTAGGGTCTGATTTTGTTTGAACAATCCCTAGAGTAAGAAAGGCAAGCATCTCTAACTCTTGCTCAGTAGGGACAATCCAGGGATGCACAACCTATAAATAAACGTAGATATATTAAAATCAACCTATAATTTGTAACAGATGGGTAACTTATTGCAACAGATAAGACATCTGCTTCACAGAAATACAACATGTGACCCATCTGTTGCAACAGATGAGTCATCTGTTGGAATAAATTTTTATGATGTTTCCAACAGATGACTCATCTGTTGCAACAGATTAAACATCTGTTGGAAGAAATTAATCCAGTAGCAAGACTATTTTAATTTCTTCCAACAGATGACCCATTTGTTGCAACAGATGGTCACCTGTTGGAATAATTTTTATGTTGTTTCCAACAGATGACTCGTCTGTTGCAACAGATTACACATCTGTTGGAAGAAATTAACCCAGTAGCAAGACTATTTTGATATCTTCCAACAGATGACCCATTTGTTGCAATAGATGAGTTATCTGTTGGAATAATTTTTATGTTATTTCCAACAGATGACTCATCTGTTGCAACAGATTAAACATCTATTGGAAGAAATTAATCCAGTAGCAAGACTATTTTGATTTCTTCCAATAGATGACCCATTTGTTGCAACAGATGAGTCATTTATTGGAATAATTTTTATGTTATTTCCAATAGATGAATCATCTGTTGCAACAGATAAGTTATCTGTTGCAATGCTTGTTAACATGAGTAAAATTATTCTATTTAAAAGAATACTTACTGCATCATCAGGAGGGTTGAAGAGATAAAGGGGATTCATCCTTGAGTTATTCTTGGCAGACAACCACCTAATGATCATTGGATGAAAAACCTCTTCCGAATAGCCCTTAACTTGCTGTCGAAGGTGAGGAATGACTTCAAATGCCCAAGCCTAAAAATGTAAACATGATCCAAATAAAAAATCAGAATAATTATTCAATAATATCACTAAATGAAACACTAAGGAACTAGGAGTGAAGTTTACCATGAAAGCCCAAGGAAAGCCGTATAAGTTGACCGTCTTTGAAGATAACTTTGTCAACAAATATTTGACAGTCAAGAAATAGCTTTCATATCCCCATGAATAATTATTGAATGCCTCCAAATCCTGAGCAAGCACCAACAGTTCAGGTTCTATGACTTTGTTGGTGTCTCTGGCCCATAAAATGGAATGCACAAACCAAACTAAGCACAATGGCTCCTTGTGCTTCTTCAAAAACTTTTTGTTTTAAAGATCAACTTTTAATTGCTTGGCTTTATAGCTAGGTCCAACAATGGCCAACAACTCATTTATTTTGTCTTTGCCTTTGTTGGTTTTGGTGGGCGTCTTGGTGGGTGTCTTGGTAGGTGTCTTTCCTTTCTTTCCTGCCTTGGCTGATTTAGATGGCTTGCTTGCCTTTGGTTTTTTTAAGGGTGTAACTGTGGGAAGAGGTTCAGATGGAGGATGGCATCTCAGTCCAGTCACTATGGCAAATTATTTCATGCCAAAACAAACCGGCATGCCACAATAGTTTATCCAAATCTCATCCATCTTCTTGTCCTCCTCCTTCAAAGTTGTATCATTACCCATATACTTGATCCTGCGCTTGAGAAGACCATACACCATGGTCATTTGAAAACGTGCATTGTTATCCTCCGACAGATCAAGAAAGTGTCCTAAACAGCTGGACTTAAAGTAATCCTCTAATTTTTCATCCCTCAATATCTTTCTAAATTCATCAAAACCTTTACCCATGACAGATTTAACTACAAAATCAGCAGTCAAATCTGTAGGGTTATCTATAGGCATCTCAACTTCGAACTTGTCAATACTAAAAGTTTTGACAAGATCGTGCTGACCTTTCAATCTACGTTCACGAGAGATCAATGATAGCTCGACATCATCATCAGTATAATCATCAACTCTTTCCTCTTCATCCTATCTTTCATTTTCCTCACTTTTCTTTCCATCTTCTTCCTTATCTCCTTTCGCTCTTTCTTTTTCCTCTTCATCATCACCTTCATCCTCACCTTCCAGCTTATCTCCTTTATCACTTTCATTTTCTTCATCATCTCCATTCCCACTATCTCCATCTTCTTCTTCATTTTTATTTTCATCTTCCTCCTCTATAACTTCTTCCTCCCCTTTCTTTTCTACATCAGCTCTAGAACTTTCAACTGATTCTCCTTCAATATCTTCTTCATTATCTATTTCCACATCTTCATTCTCTTTCTGTACATCTTTATTTATTTGTGAAAGGACCTGTTCAACAAGTTCTTCTAATGGTGTTTGTAATCTAGCTCTTTTACTTGCTTTGTCAGAAGTTGATCCACTCTCTTTTCTTTTGGGAGCCATTTTATCTACAAACAAGATAAAAACAAAAAAGATTACAATTGATTTGTGCATCATTAAAATAAAGGGTAATAGTAAATTTAATAAATACAACACAGTATAAAATATTTCCAATAGATGACCCATCTGTTGCAACAAATTACATATCTGTTGCAACAGATGACTCATCTATTGCAATGAATGGGTCATATGTTGGAAGAAATCAAAACAATCTTGCTACTGGTTTTATTTCTTCCAACAGATGACTAATCTGTTGCAGCAGATAGGTTATCTGTTGGATGAAATCAAAATAGTTATTCCAACAGATGACTCATCTGTTGCAACAGATGGGTCATCTATTGGAAGAACTATTTTGATTTCATTCAACAGATGACCCATCGGTTGCAACAGATGAGTCATCTGTTGGAATAATTATTATGCTCTTTCCAACAGATGACTCATCAGTTGTAACAGATGGGTCATCTGTTGCAACATATGAGTCATCTGTTGGAAAAAATCAAACCAGTAGCAACATTTTTACCACATACTACATATATCAACAAGAACACCAACAACACCAACATTTATCAATACATCAACACCAACATTTACCAATACACCAACACCAACAACAACACAAACAAACAAACAAACCAACAACACCAACATTTACCAATACACTAACAAAATCAACATTTACCAATAGTTACAAATACAACAATTCAAATAAAATCAACAATACCAACATTTATCAAATCAATACACCAACAAAATCAACAGTTGTTGAGTAAGTGTTTACTTAAACCAACAAAATCAACAATTGTTGGATTTGGTCACAACAGATAAACTCCAAAAAAAATTCAAAATTCAAGTTTCACTATTTTTACAACAATGTTCGAGAAAAAGAACTACAACAACAACAAAGAATCATATTTCACTCAGAAAAAAGATACCATTTACATCAACCACCACAGTAAGAGAAGAAATACCATTTGTTGTGTTCCCATTTCGTTTTTAAGCATCAAATACTAAAATTGTTAACCCATACTAAGAAGAGAAGTTAACTCAAGTTTCTCTTTTTCTTCATAACTAAAAAGCCCTAATTTTTTTTGAAAACAAAAAAACAGAGAAGCCTTTACCTGTGAATAGAGAGAAATTGACTATTGAAAATTAAAAAGAAACGATGAAGAACTCGAATCTGTCGTCGCCGGAGGTTGAAAGTCGTCGGAGACTGCTGTCGCGTCGATCTGTTGTGTATGAGTTCCAACAGTTGTTGGGTTTGAGAGAGAAAGAGAGAGGGGTGAGACGTTTGAGAGGAGAGAGAAGGGAATTGTGAGATATAAAAATCTGATTTTGTATTTTTGCTTTTTATTTAAAATGGTTGTGGATTGTTTTGTATTTTTTAAAAGATTAAGAAGTTTTAAAAATGTTAATTGGGTCCCCAATTAACTTAATTTGATTTTTTTAACTACTTTGACCCTTACACTTGGTCAAGGGTCCCAAAAGTTAAAACAAGACTTTTGGGACTCCTTTCGTTAAATTTTCTAGACTTTCTTCTCTTTTGATTTTTTTTCCTCCATATAAAAAATTAACCAGTTCATTGGTGTTTGCATAAGGAATAAAGAGGCCGTCAGACGATTTAAGAACCGCTTTTTATTATTTGAGGTAAATTTACTATATTTTTAGTTTGTTTTTGAAGCTATGTAATATATAATTTATCATGAGTATTTTCTTCATACAAGAGATTTATCAGTTGTCTCATTGTAGGGACTTGAGTTTTAATTATTAATTGATTGGCTTACAGTTAAGCTTTTCATCGTTGCTCACAGGTGTTTGCTTGTGGAATAAAGTGGCCAGTACGCAATTTCAAGAGTTATTTTTTATGATTTGAGGTAAACTTACTATATCTTTACAGCTTGTTTGGGCAATTGCTACCTATTGTATTGTATATATTTTTAATTTAATACAATACAATATGATACATTATAAAAGAATACGTAACAATCATCCAAATAGAGTGTTAGTTTGTTTTTGAAGTTAGGGAATATAATTAATTATGAGTTTTTTCTTTAATGTTGTTTGTGAGCTATATAGCACAATAACGTGAAAAGCTATTGCGCAGGGTGTACGTGTTTTGATGGTGAAGTCAATTTCATGCTTTTGCATCGTGAATATGAAGAAAAAGTAACATGGAAAAGGTACGTTGATTTTCAATCATTTATATAGAAATGTCAATGCTTATTTAATAAAAAATTATGCTATACATTTGATGTATTTTTTCTAATTTTACATTCCATGCTATAAACTTATTCTATCAAGTGTTATGCATATACAATTTTGAATATATTGCAGAATATGGAGAAAAAGACCCTTCAAGAATGGCATAATTCTTTCAAAGTTAAAGAAACTTCTATCTCTGTTCAAGTTAGAGAGATAACTGTTGGAAAAATAGTACAATATTGATAATGGACAGAAATTATAAAAAGTAATAGAGTAGTCACAAACACTGTGTCGTGGCAAGCCACTGCCTTGAAAACGATTTCGGCCCGACTCCAGTGCAAATCCTTCTAGCCGGTCGCTCCCCAAGGTTCCACAGCTACTTCCAAACACGTGCACTCATGGCTGAAAGTTTGGAGGTTGCTCAAACCAATTGCCCAAAAGTTCACAAAGAATAGGAAGCCAATATTGAGGGAGAGAATTGATGAAGAAGAGAGTATTTTGTTCTATGTTTTCTTGCCTCTTTAGTTCTCAAAATGATGCTCCTTAAATAGGTATATCATTTACGTTTCATCCATCAAAAGAGTGAAAGAAGACAAACAGAGTTAATGCACGTAATGTAACATTACTCTTGAATTAATGGCAAGTCATAAAGGCAAGTAACTTTCAAGACTTCTGAATGTCTTTTCATTCACAAAGTTACATTTATCAAAAACTGTCATTTGAATGAATGTGTAACATTTATGAAGTGGTAACTCTCCAATTCTACAAACTCTTATGACTTACGGATATTTACAGATTTATTATGAAGAGTTACAAGATGTTTTAATTCTTTGCATTAATTAAGAAGGAATAATCCTTCAATCCCCCACTAATGCAAAGATAAAGAATGGAACAATTTCTGGGCAAAAGGAAGGAACTTGTACTTAAGTGTCAATATCTTTCGATTTGAATTGACACGTAGTGATATGAGGCAACAACAAATATCCAAAAAGTGAAGTACTCTTGAACTAGATGGACATATGTTGAGACCCCCACAACACATACCATATCCTTGATTTTAAGCAACCTCCGCGATATTACAAAGTGCTCTTATGGTCATGCACACAAACCTTGGGTCTCATGAGTGCTCTAGAAAGACGACCCAAGTCTTTCATAAAAGGTGACCAACCTTTACACTCACGTAGGTAATCCATCAAGTCTATCTCATAGACCACCTTAAGGCTATGGATCATTAAGAGCAAAATAAGCTCAACCTTATAATACACTACCTCATGCCATAAGGATAGAATATGTAGTGTTTATTGAAGGCCTATATGGCTTCGTTTGAGCACAAATGGGTATCCACCATATTACCTCAATCCATGGGCTTTATCCCCATCCCCTTCAACGATTCAAGGACCGTTTTCCTTGTAAAACCCTTGGTCATAGGATCCGCCAAATTTCTTTCAGATCTTACATATTCCAAGGAAATAACACCAAGTTTCAACAACTGTTTAACTGCACCATGTCTGATGCGAATATGTCTTTTTTTTTCATTGTACACACTATTTTTAGCAATCCCAATTGCCGCATGTGAGTCACAATGTAAAGAAACTGGTGAAGCTTATCTTCCCCATAACGGCACATCTGCCAAAAGGTTTCTTAGCCACTCAGTTTCTTGCCCTGCCAACTCAAGAGCAATGAATTCAGATTCCATAGTAGAACGTGCTATACAAGTCTGTTTTGAAGACTTCCACGAAATAGCACCTGCACCCAAAATAAACACATAGCCACTGGTGGAACTAACTTCATCATTGTCAGTTATCCAGTTTGCATCACAAAAACCTTCTAAAATAGTAGGAAATTTATTAAAATGCAAACACCAATCCATAGTACCTTTCAGATACCTCAACAAGCGATGAAGAGCATTCCAATGTTCATTACTGGGATTATGAGTATATCTACTCAATCTACTAACAACATAAGCTATATCAGGCTGAGTATAGTTTATGAGAAACAATACACCCCTAATTATTTTAGCATATTCAATTTGAGAAACACTAGAATCTTTATTCTTTTTCAAGTGTATGCTAGGATCATAAGGAGTTCTCACCGAAACTACATCAAAACAATCAAACCTTTTCAACATCTTTTCAATATAATGAGACTGACACAAAGAGAAACCATTAATAGTTCTTTTGATTTTAATCCCTAAAATCACATCAACTTCTCCAAGGTCTTTCATTTCAAATTTAGAAGACAAAAAATTCTTAGTCTCATTTACAACATTCACATTAGGACCAAAGATTGACATGTCATCCACATATAAACATATAATCACACAATCTGATCCTATCATTTTAGAATAAACACAGGTATCAGATGAATTAACAACAAAGCCATTATCCATTAATGTGAAATTAAATTTCTCATACCACTGCTTAGGTGCCTGCTTTAATCCATATAAGGACTTTCTCAATTTACATACTTTATCCTTTTGTCCTGGGACCCCAAAACCCTCAGGTTGAGTCATATAGATTTCTTCCTCTAAGTCACCATTTAAAAATGTTGTTTTGACATCCATTTGGTGTACCACTAAATCTTGAATAGCGTCTAGAGCAATAAGAGTCCTAATGGTGGCTATTTTAGTCACAGGAGAATAAGTATCGAAATAATCAACACCTTTCTTTTGGTTAAAACCCCTAATTACAAGTCTAGCCTTATATTTATCAATTGCACCATCAGGCCTCAATTTTTTTATTTTTTTATTTTTTAAATATCCACTTGCTACTTATGGGTTTACAACCTTTAGGCAAATCATACAAGTCCCAAGTGTGATTAGAGACTATAGAGTCTAATTCACTTTTAATGGCCTCTTTCCAAAACATTGCATCTATTGAACTCATTGCTTCATCATAAATCTTAGGGTCCTCATCTATTAAGTAGATAGACACTAATTCATCATTTAAAGCATCAATTTCAAAATTCTCCGTCAAGAAGGTAGTGATAAAATCAGGACCAAAGCTAGTCTCTGTTCTACGTCTTTTACTCCTTCTAAGTTCATTTTTATGCTCATTAGCAATAACATCAGAAGAAGGCACAATATGAGAGTTAACAGACATAGATGTAGAAGCAGTATTTTGCACATCACTATGCATATTAATTTTCAAAGGAAAAATATGCTCAAAAAATTCTGCATCTCTAGATTCACTAATAGAATGATCATTTAATGACATAAATCTATATGCAGCATTATTTTGAGCATAACCAATAAAGACAGTGTCAAAAGTTTTAGAGCCTACATTTACCCGTTTAAAAACAGGTAGACCAACCTTAGCCAAACATCCCCACACTTTCAGAAATTTCAAGTTAGGGGCAAATCCTTTCCACAACTCATATGAGGTCTTGTCTAACTTCTTATGAGGGACTCTATTAAGAATATAGCATGCAGACAGGATAGCTCCCCCCACATATAGTCAGGTAGACCCGAACTTAAAAGCATGGAATTCATCATTTCCTTAAGGGTTCTATTCTTTCGTTCGGCTACACCATTTTGTTGGGGAGTATAGGGAGCACTAAACTCATGAATAATACCATTTTTCTCACAAAAATCTTCTAGAGTTTTAGTACTATATTCACCTCCTCTATCAGATCTAAATCTCTTGATTTTCCTGTCTAATTGATTTTCTACTTCGGCTTTGACTTTCAAAAACATGTTTTCAGTCTCATCTTTAGACTTAAGAAGATATACCTTAGTGTACCTAGAAAAGTCATCAACAAAAGTAATGTAATACTTCTTTCCACCTTTGCTAACAATGTTCTTAAAATTTGCTAAGTCAGAATGTACTAGTTTAAGCAATTCGGTTTTTCTACTAGTAACATATTTAAAAGGTGTCTTGGCATGCTTTACTTCTACACACAGAGGACATTTAGAAACATCATCAATATTTACCACAGGAATTAATCCCATTTTTTCTAAGTCTTTTAATAGAAGCATATTAACATGACCTAGTCTACCATGCCACAAATTAATAAACTCAGCAATATAAGCAAAATTGGAAATACTTGCACTCGCACGTCCAGTTCTTAGGCCTCTTGAACAATATTCAGTATAAATAAGCCCCCACTAAGATATCCCTTCCCAATAAAGTCTCCTCTGTGAGAAATAATTATTTTAGCAGCTTCAAAAACAAGTTCAAGGCCTACTTTGTTGAGAAGTGCTCCAGAAACTAAGTTTCTACGGAGCGAGGGAACATACATAACATTGTTCAAGGCTAAAGTTTTTCCAGAAGTTAGTTTAAGTAAAAATTTTCTTTTACCCATAACTCCAGCAGTAGTGGAGTTACCCATGTAGACGCACTCGCCATCAGTGGATTCTTCAAAGTCATGGAATAACTCTTTGTTGGCGCATAAATGCCTTGAAGCACACTGTGTCCAACACCTAGTCAGTTTTGCTACCTACCAAATTTGCCTCGATGACTATCGCAACAATCACTTCATCACCATATTTCTTTTGCAAGCTGTCTAATATTTTCTTAGCAGATTTATTAGTAGCAAATAAATCAAACAAAGGATTAGTCTTGTTCAAAGAAATATCCATTTATCAATATTGTATGTAAGGAAATCGCTTTCAAATTGTTGGAAAAATAGTACAATATTGATAATGGACAGGAATTATAAAAAGTAATAGAGTAGTCACAAACACTGTGTCGTGGCAAGCCACTGCCTTGAAAGCGATTTCGGCCCGACTCCGATGCAAATCCTTCTAGCCGGTCGCTCCCCAAGGTTCCACAGCTACTTCCAAACACGTGCACTCATGGCTGGAAGTTTGGGGGTTGCTCAAACCAATTGCCCAAAAGTTCACAAAGAATAGGAAGCCAATATTGAGGGAGAGAATTGATGAAGAAGAGAGTATTTTGTTCTATGTTTTCTTGCCTCTTTAGTTCTCAAAATGATGCTCCTTAAATAGGTATATCATTTACGTTTCATCCATCAAAAGAGTGAAAGAAGACAAACAGAGTTAATGCACGTAATGTAACATTACTCTTGAATTAATGACAAGTCATAAAGGCAAGTAACTTTCAAGATTTCTGAATGTCTTTTCATTCACAAAGTTACATTTATCAAAAACTGTCATTTGAATGAATGTGTAACATTTATGAAGTGGTAACTCTCCAATTCTACAAACTCTTATGACTTACGGATATTTACAGATTTATTATGAAGAGTTACAAGATGTTTTAATTCTTTGCATTAATTAAGAAGGAATAATCCTTCAATAACAACAGGTTTATCTTCTGCATGTTCTTTTTATTTTGATTTCGATTTTTTCAAATTGTGTTCTTTCATATTTTTTTTTTACCAGTGTTTTTTGTTGTTCCGTTGTCAAGGTTATATCTTGTATGTATATAATTGTGCACCTTTATAAATAGAAACACACTTAGAGCATTGGTTGATATATTTGTATCCCTAGTTGTGACCCTAGATCGAGTTCGATTTATCGCATTTTTATTGTTATTTTTGTTTCAATTTAAAGGGCTTAATAAAGTAAAAATCATGTATTCAATTTATTCAAAAAGATTAACGTTTCTCTCTCCTCTGAAATGCTCTCGGCGTAGGTTACGTTAACGTGCGCCGGGTTTGAGTGCCATGACAGGGAGGAGAGGTAGGGGAAGAGGGCAAGCTCGAGGGCGACCACGTCTAATTCAATCCTTTGGAAGCTCTGTTAGTTCCAAAATTCAGGGTATGCAAGTGGAAGCTAGAGAGAATAATGTTAATTCTCAAGGAATGGCGAGATCTGAAGCTGAGCGCACCATTGAAAGTAGTAGCAAATTGGAGGAGATTGGACCAGCTAGTAAGGTATTCTCGCAGCAATCAACACTGGATAGGAGTTCATTTGCTGATTCGTCACTGAATCGCCCAATTAGGAACTTGAGTACTGTTCCTTTGGCTGCAAACACCAGATTTAGCTTCTCCTATGCTGCTTTGAAGGACCAACACAGGTAAACAAAGCTCTAATCCACTTCCAGCTACTGATGCGAAAGTCAATTCGTAGGTTTCTCCAGGAGAATAAGAACACACTGAAGCACCTTGGACTAGTCTATTTGCAGGTAATCGCTCATCTGCGAATGGTATGTCGTTAAAATATATTACTCCTGAGATAGTAGATGGAGATATTGTGGTCAAACTGGATAGGGGCGAGGTGGAACGAGAAGAGGAAAAATGGAGAAATGCCCTAATAGTCTATATATTGGGGGAAATGCCAGGATATACTATATGAAGCGATTTATAGGTCAGATGTGGTTGACTGCCTCTGCTCCTGATTTGTTCTATCATGAGGAAGGATACTACATGGTGAAGTTCAAGACAGAGGAGGATATGAATGAAATTTTCTATACTGGCCCATATAGTATGAGCAATAGGCCATTGATCCTGAAGAAATGGTGTCCTAATTTCGACTTTAATGCTGAATTTCTTACTGACATCCCTATCTGGGTAAAATTCTCAAGGTTGCCGGTTAGTTGCTGGAGTTGTGACTCTCTAAGTAGAAAAGCAAGGGCATTGGGGATTCCCATTTTTACGAATTAATATACCACTAATCAGTCTTGAATTTCATTTGCTCGTATGCTAATAGAGATCAATGTTACAAAGCCTATCCCTGAGTCCATAGCTGTGATGGATAGCTAACAGGATACGTTTTTCATCAACCTGTCGTATTTGATTGGAAACCTGACTATTGTGAGAAGTGTTTAGCTGTGGGACATAATGGAAGTACAAGACTCCAAGAGGAACGTGCTAAAATGGAAGTACAAGACTCCAAGAGGAAGACTACTTGAAGAAAGGAAAAGAGGCTATGTACGTATAGTGGCTATTATTTAAATGCAAGCCTCTTGACTAAGAAGACCCTTAATTCATTAAGGGTATTTTTGTAATTAGTAATCTAGTCTATAATTAGTGGAGCATAGCTCATTTTAGGGGGGGGGGGGATCATCTTGATGAATATTGAATATTAAATACTCTTTGGAGAGTTTGAGAGCTTGTTGAAACTTTTGATTGTTTCAAGTTTAGAAAGGAGGGTTGATTGGGAATCTAATTCCCTTGAGGTCTTTCTCATAGGTTTATGTGCTTATTGGGATATTTGAAGGAGGCCTTTTCTTTTTATAGAGTTGGTTGTCATTGATTCCACTTTTGTGTCTACCTTTCTATCCCTTTTATCTTTGTTTATCTTGTTTCCTTTGTTTTTTTAGCTTCCGCGTATTTCGTCTTGTATCATTTGGTATCAGAGCCTAGGTTAAGATTTGTTTTCACAAATCTTAATCTTGGGATATTGATCTATTCAAAAAAAAAAATCATCAAAAATTATCCAAAAATCCAAAAAAAAAAAAAAAAATCTGATTTTTTTTTAATTTTGATTTGTTATTTTTGACATTAGATCTTGATTCCCTAGTATTTTTTGAGTCTAGATTTCAAATTTCATTCAAATTGGAGTTGTAGAAGTGAAGTTACCATTAAAAGGTTTTTAAGCTTTTGTGTTTTTGAAACTTAAAAAATGGATTTATTTTTGGCTTGAAGTTGAGAGCTAAAAATTATTGAGGATTGTTAGTGGCGTTGAAAGGAGCACGTGGGCGGAAATTTTATTGAATTTGGACCAAAAATGAAGAAGTTATGAGTATTTGAAGATTGAGATTTTTCTTTTGTTCTTGAGCATCTTCATCTTTTTCTAAAAGAAGAAGCTAGAGAAAGTATACTTTGATCCAAAATCTTCAAGTCAAAGTTGGTCAAAGATGTTTGTGGGTCCAAGTGGCAATTAGTTGAAAAAAAAAAGAAAAAAAAATCAAAATCTGAAAAAAAAAAATTAAATCGGAATTGCCACGTCAGCAGTCAACTGCCATGTCACAGGCAACTGTCCAGTCAGCAGTCAACTGCCCAGTCAGCACACCAACAGCAGTCCCACTCGCCATGTGGCGCGTGCACAACAGTTTCAGAGAGTGAGCAAAAATCAGGTTTTCAACATTCTTTTTTTTTTGGGTCCTAAAGTTTTTTTGACCTAAATTTTTTTTAAATGTCCAAATTTCGTGATTCTTTTTTTGTTCTTTTTCTCCTTCGATTTCTCAACTATTTAACAAGAAATTAACATATTTAATCACTTGTTAACTAGTTTTAATCATCAAATCAAATCCTTTAAAATGATGAACTTCTTTAAGGCGTCAAATTTTTTCTAAGTGTCCAAATTTCGTAATTCTTTTTTTTGTTCTCTTTCGATTTCTCAACTATTTAACAAGTAATTAACATCTTTAATCACTTGTTAACTAGTTTTAAACATCAAATTCTCTTCTTTGATCCTTCATACTAAGTAACAACATGTAATTCCTTCTACTTTTGTTACTTTGTTTTGGAGTCTGATTTTTTTCGTGCTACTTTCTTTTAGCTTTTCTTCTTTATTTTCCCTTGAAAACTTCTTGGTTCTCGTCCTTCGTTTTTGCACTTTCTTTATCGAGTCAACAAGAATCCATTCTTGACCTCAAGTAAAGATTGGACCCTTGCAACTCATCGGACTAAACAAGATACAATCATTGGCCGAAGCAACTTGTGAGGCAAACAAAGGTGTGATTTCTTGAGTGATTGTGAGTTTTTTTTTTAAAACTAACCTAATGTGTTTGCTTGCTTTGGTTGAGTGACTTCAATAGGTAAAGCCAAGTTCCCACCAGGGAACCCACTTTGGGTGAATTGTTAAACTTGTTCACCACTCTTTCTACCCGAATAGAAGGACGGTTGGATCGATTGAATACTCGAATAAATTGATTGCAATTTCACTTTCCACCTACTTTTCCTAATACTCATCAAGGAACTTTAGGCATTCCTTCTCTTTGTAAGAACTCTTGTATAGGTACAAATATGACAAATGGAGGAATACAAGGCAAAGAGGATCTTTCTTGTGAGCTTCAAGGTAAAATAGCTAAATTCGACACTTTAAAATTTACCAATGGACAAAGTGCGAGTGATTTCTTGTCTTAGTGTGAGCTTAATGATCCTTGCAACATAATGATAATGTATTTGTTGAGAGTGTTCATACACTAGTTGATTCTATTGATGACCGAATTGATTCTTCTTCCAAGATCGATTTGTGTCCACCTAGTGTTGGTACTTGTGATTTGCTTGATGGAACATTGTCATGTGATTCTTTCATATATAGATAATGTCATTGTTGAGAGTGTTCATACACTAGTTGATCCTATTGATGACCGAATTGATTCTTTTTGCAAGATCGATTTGTGTCCACCTAGTGTTGGCACTTGTGATTTGCTTGATGGAACATTGTCATGTGAAATTTATGTTGATCAGCTTGTTTGTGATTCTACTTCACTAATTAAGGGATTTTGGGTGTTTACATACAACTTCAGCCTTCAAATAGATTTTTATTGCTTACTTAAATCGACCATATGATAAATTTGAAATAGACAAAGTACTCATCGAGTTTGAAGTCAAAAGAGCCACTTTTTCAAGTAAAAATGTCAATAAAACAATTGTTTTTGAGAAATACCAAAATAAACAATCGCTTGTTTTTCAACAAATCGCTCATTTTCCAGCGATAAACAATTCTTTTAACGATTGGTCTCAAACAGTCATTTGGCTATTTACTTTTTTTATTTGATTGTTTGTTGCTCAAATCACATGACTCATAGACCAACTTTTTTTTATTGCGTTGTTTGTTGTGTGATGTTACACGACTTGTATTAATATATTTTTTTTGGTTGTTTGTCGTGTGAAATTTACACAACTTCTAGGAACCTTTGTGGGTTGTTAGTCTTGTGAGTGGATGAATTTTTTTTTACTCGATTGTTTGCACACATGAAAATTCAAGACTGAAAAGGCCAAAACCGAAAAATAAAAAAGCACTAAACTCAAGATTGAAACAGCCAAAATTTAAAACTGAAAAAGCACTAAGCATTACGTGAAAAACCCTCGAGAATGAATATGCATTGAAAACCGAAAAAGGAAAAGTGATGCAGGATGCCTAGTGTGTCGTGCATGATTCGTTGTGGTAGTAGGCACGCATAGTGCGTCGTTAGGGACCCCCCACACCTAGAATGTCGTGAAGGCTCCCATGCATTGCCTTAAATTTAACATATTGGGAGTCTCATTAATCGTTGCGGCCCCTATTTGTTTCTATTTTGTACAAAAGCAAAAAATTCAAACAATTTTTTTTTTCTTCTAGTAAAAAACTTAAATTGAAAAAACACTAAATTCAAGATTGAAATGGCCAAAATCGAAAACTAAAAAAGCACTTAGTATTGAAAATTCATTTGAGCACCTAGGGAATAAGCATGGATTGAAAGTTCACGTGAAAAAACCTCGGAAATGAATATGCATTGAAAACTAAAAAAGGAAAAGTGATGCAGGATGCCCGACATGTCGTGCATGTTTAGTGTGTCATGCAGGGATCCACACCTAGAATGTCGTGCAGGCTCCCACGTGTTGCCTTAAATATGACATATTCACATTAATTGTTGTGATCCCTTATTTGTTCGAGTTCCCACTTCTATTCTGCACAAATACAAAAAAAAAAAAAATGATTTTTTTTTCCTCCAGCTAGTGCCAACTATCCGATTTCTTGTTTAACCTTCATCGCTATATTAAGGTATGTTTTTATGGTTTTTTTTTATAAAAAGGAGTATGTTATATATATATATATATATATAATTACAGAGTTACATATCTAATAAACGTAACATTATTATTGATAATAGTATTAGGGGTTACAAATTGATTACCAAAACTGGCGAACGTATAACATGTAGATCATGAGATTTATAAGTACATGTTTTATGTTTTGTATGTTCATTTTGTTTAAATTTAAAATATAGTATCTACTATTTTTATAATTTTGTGGTTGCCTATTTTTTATGTACTTAGATATTTTTTATCACTCTCAGCAATTAAAGCTACTTCGAGGTATTTTTGAAATTTTGTATGTTTGTTACCTCGTTTTACAATTATAACATGGTATGTATTTTATTTTATATTTTTTAATTAAATCTTAATACTATAGAATATAGTTTTTCTTATTGCCGCTCATTATATGTATTATTTTGTACAATAAAAATGAGTTTTTTTAAGGGAAAATTATGGAGAATGTCAGCCCACTACAATTATTTACAAGAAAAATGGCCCAATTTTGTAAAAATTACCCAAAATGGCCCATGCTGTATATTTTCTGTAATAAAACACATTTATTACCAATTCTCTCTTATACACTACTTCATCTCTCTCTAAGTTTTTTTTTTCAACATTTTCAAAAGGAACCAAAATATTATTTCAAAAGCTAAGTGTAAGGTATCCTTCATAATATGTATTAACAGTAATATAATGTTGTCATATATTAATCTGTGGAATTTTATGGCAAGCTAGTTTCACAGTCCGATTATAGATTGTCAAGAATGTATATATGAAGGAACTGAATTACCTAAGCTGATTAATAACTATTATTTTTTGTGTAATCTTTAATTACCTAAGTTGTTTGTTTGGTTCAAATTTAGTAATCCTTGCATTGTATAGAACTTTATTCCAATAATAATAATTTTTAAAATATTAAATTTACGATTAGATTTAGGAGGATTCCATCTTGTATCCTATAGCACCAAAAAATTTAAATTTTTTTTTTTTGCTGTGCTATTTAAAAGAAAAATATTCGTTGTTTAATTATTTTTTTTTGTTTCTCTTTTTTTTTAATTGTTTCACTTCTTTTGTGGAAAAAATAAATATTTATGTTGTTTTATTATTTTTTGTTTATACTTTTATTTTGTTAAGGTGGAACACATGATAGTCAAATAAATATCGACATCGATACATAACATTACGTAACTGTTTATATAATATTAATATACTATTATACACCATTTATACAATGCCAATACATTATATATCTATTTATACAATATCAATACACGTTTACATATACACATTATATACTATTTATACACTATTGATATACGCTTATACACCATTTATACAATGTCGATACATTACATAACTATTTATACAATATCGATACACTTTTATGCACATTTATACAATATCAATATATTACATATACACTACATAACTACTTGTACATCATATATACATATTTATACATCATTTATACAATATCGATACACGTTTATACTTTGTTTATATAGTATCTATACATTAAATATATACTACATAACTATTTATACAATATCGATATATATATATATATATATATATATATATATATATATACACTACATAACTATTTGTATATCATATATACATGTTTATACACCATTTATACAATATTGATACATGAAAAAATTGCATGTAGAAAGTTTTGAAAAAAAAGGGGAATTTTTATTTTTTTTTATAAAAAAAAAATGCAGCGAAAAAAAAAATAGCAAAAAAAAGTTTTTATTTAAAAATTAAAGCTGAAAAAAAAAAAGAGGAAGCAAAAATGGTCTAATAGCCTTGGGCCGAATTGAGCTTTGTTGAGTACCTTTTTTGGCTATTTTTTCTATAAATGAAAAGTGAGTTACTTTTTTTGAAAATATTTTATTTTTCTGTATATAATTGAAATTTTTCCTTTTTTTTAATGTGGTAAGACAAATGATTTATTATTATTATTTTTTTTTAAAAAAGAGAGAGACCTTTTAGTGGTATTAATTTTGTCTTGAAAAGTATACATTTTTATGAGACATAGATAAAGAGTAGAACATAAAAATTCATTGTTATTAATTATAATAATATCGGCAATACTACATTAAAATAATAATAATAATATTAATAATAAAAATAACAATTACGATATTAGTTTTGTGTATTCCTTCTCAACAAGATCTTAACTTCTTACTAGAAATAATTCAGAATGTCTCATGTTCTTTATTTATTGGCGTAATGATCCTTTCAACTGAAAGGTAAAAATAATTAAGATTGTTGACTCTTTAATCTTGACCACATGTACTTACTGCTCTTCATGAATCTTAGGGGTCGTTTGGTATGAGGAATAAAGGATAATAATTTAGGATAAAATTCAAAATTCTGCGTTACTTATACTATAATAATGAGATAAGTTATTCCTTATATAGAAGAATATAATAATTCATTCTTATTATTAATTATAATAATACTAACAATAATGTTGGGGATAGTATACTGCATAAAATTTAATGATTAGCAATATTGCATAAAGAGTTATTAATAATGAAATAAGAATAATAACGATATTAATAACAATGTTGGCAACACTGCATAAAATTTAGATTATGTTGTAAAACTAATAAGTGTGGATGTCCACTACTCTAGAAATTTACTCCCACTACTTATCTCCATTATGAAGATAACCTCCACCATTCATTACCATTATTATTGTAACCTTACACCTCCATAACCTTCTCCATTATGTTCATGGTTAATGTCATGTTTATGACAACCTTTTGTATGCCTCTATGTAACACTATAAATAGAGGCATAAGGATTCATATTGTATAGACTTATATACTTTGATATTTGAAAGAATAAGAAACCTCTCATCTCTTCATCTCTCATTTCTTGTCTTATATTGCTTTATTACTTAACAGATTAAGAAAAATAATACTAATGTCATTGCTATGTGGCCATATGTGGGACGTCGTTAAAGATATCGTATTCATTCAATTTTTCCTCTTTGTCGTCTGATTCATCTTCATCTTCATCCTTATGCAAATTAAGTTTCAAATATGGTCGCAGATGTTTGCTTGTTCATGCTTTCAGATGGTGAGATTTTAAAGGAGGAATGCGCGCGATGAGCTTAAAGAGAAGGAGAAGGTGAAAGAAGAACTGTTGGGAACCTCATTTGAGCTACTGATGAGAATATCTGAAGTCGTCCATATTCAGTGGACAACTTTTCCTGCATCTGGAGAAAAAAAAATCTCCTACAGACACCTTCGTACCTGTCATTTGAGCTGCATAATATTCCTCGAGTGTTCCCAGAGGATGTAGAGCTTGAATCTCTTCATAGGAATGAAAATCAGATGCATCAATGCGCAGATGAGTCATATTTGTGAATTCAGATGAAACACTTGAGCAAGCCTACAAGAACAACCAATCACACTCCAATCATCAACATGTTTATGCAGTTAAATAATTAGAAAGTTTAAAGACACTGCCAGAATTTTTCAGTTCACCTGCTGATGAGAATATCTGAAGTCATCCATATTCGGTGGACTTCAGTCAACACTGCTGCTTGATGCTGGAGGTGGTCCACCATCAGCACTCTGGTCGTTATTCTACCGTGCAACCATCGCTGTCACTATAGATTATTTTTGCAAATTAGGTTCAGAGATGGTAACATACAAGAGCCTGTGCACTGTCCTCGATGTCACCAACCATCAGTTAGACTACCACGTCTCTAGCATCTTGACTTGTTTCAATGGAACCTCTAGCTGCTAGGATTTTAAGATTTGGAGGTTTTGGAGGGGAAGAAGATTTTGGAGGATTTGGAAGGGTATAGTTGGGTAGTATCTAAGATTTTGGGAGGATTTGGAAAGGTATAGTTGGGTAGTATCTGTTGGGTTCGAAATCGATAGGCCGTTATGCGGAAGCTATTAGTTTGCAAACCATTGGGACGATAAATCGGATGACAAATAAAACTATACTAAAACATAATATTATTGATATGGTTCGGCCAATTAGCCTACATATTAAAAACTAAATCAAAAAGCATAAAATCTATTAGGAGAAAATCTCCCCCTAAACAAAACTCTTTTAATGAATATATTGTGGATGCTATTGTATTTTTACTATGAGAAGAGAGGTCTTCTATTTATAGAGGTCCAAAACTTTTCCTCTAAGCAAGAATAAACCAAATATGGTAGAGTTTTATATTTTTCTTTTAGGAAAAAATAAAAGTAATTATGGTATTACTTTTATTTTCCTTCCATGAAAAGTAAAATTTAAATTGATAAGAAAATCAAGGCAAAAACCCTAACAAATCTCCCCTTTTGGGCTTGATTTTCTTGATAAAACTTGATCCACCTTCTTCATATGCATGATCATCGTTCTTTACATAATCTTCATCACTGTTGCTTTGCATGCTTAAAAATTGAGCTTTTTTGGGTTAAAACTATATGAGCCCTTTTGGGTTAAAAATATTGAAGCCCTTTGCAGGGTTAAAAGTGAGCTTTATTTTTAAAAATGTAGCGGCAAGATTGTTGAAAATATGATTGATAATTGTTTCCACATTTAGTTTTTTTTTTTGGGGGGAACTTTTTTTTTTGACAAAAAATCTTCATTATCGTCAAGTTGGTTGCAACTTTGATCTTAAACTGTCTTCAATTGAATCATCTGCTCTGATACCACTTGTTGGGTTCGAAATCGAGAAGGCATCATGCGGAAGCTTATAGTTGCAAGTCATCAAAACGACAAATCAGATGATAAAAATACTAAACTAAAAAAGATATTATTATTATTATATGATTTGACCAATTGACCTACATATAAAAAACTAATATTAAAATATTATAAAACCTTTGAGAGAAAAATCTCCCCCTAAACAGGACACTTTTGAGGACTACATTGTGGATGTTATTGTGTTATGATATGAGAAGAGGTGTCTTCTATTTATAGAGGTCCAAAACTTTTCCTCTAAGCAAGAATAAACCAAATATGGTAGAGTTTTATATTTTCCCTTTAGGAAAAAATAAAAATAATTATGGTATTACTTTTATTTTCCTTCCAAGAAAAGTAAAATTTAAATCGATAAGAAAATCAGGACAAAAACCCTAACAGTATCTAAGTTTAGTAATTAACTATTTCAAAATGTGGGAGTTCAACTGTATTTTTGTTTAAAACACTACTAGCCTCTTTAACATTGTATTGCTGGCTAGGTTTAACATTGTTGAATTTGCACCATACCCCACTTTGTGAAAATATACTGAATATGTTGTTGTTGCATTAAATTTTAAAAAGTTAAAAAGCTTAAAAACCTAAAAGTATTTTATTCTTAACCTTAATTCTTTTTCTTTCTCTTTTGTTTATTAAAGAAGGTGAAGTTGTAAGATGACCCTAATTATTTTAGGGAAAATTATGCAAAATGTCCATTGAGTAAAAATTTTACACAAAAAATAACCCACTTTTTATTTTTTACCAAAAATAGCCTTTCGGCCACTTTTTCTTACCATATATAGCCACCCGGCCAAATGTTTTACTTAAACTGGCACTTCGGCCTGGCAGTCGGACTGCCACTGCTTTGTTCATTTTTCAAGTGCTTCTTTTTATTAAAAAAACAACAACTTTTTTTTTATCTTTTTTTGTTTCAAGATTAATTTTATTTTTCTGTCATTATGCATTAATTAAAAGGTAAGATTGAACATCTGTTTTAGCTAATAACAAAAGTTTTTAAAGTTGATTTTTGATAATGTAGACTATAGGAATTTCACACCTCTACGAATGCTATATTGAAATCAAGGGAAAACGATATATATGGATACACATTTGTATACTATTTATACAATATCGATACACGTTTATACACCATTTATATAATATCGATATTTTACATAACTTTTGTACAATATCGACACATGTTTATACACTATTTATACAATATCGATAAACGTTTATACGCTATTTATACAATGTCGACACACGTTTGTGCACTATTTATACAATATTAATAAATTATATATACACTATATAATTATTTATACAATATTGATATATTACATATACACTGCATAATTATTTGTACATCATATATACATGTTTATACACCATTTATACAATATCGATACACGTTTATACATTATTTATCTAATATCGATACATTACATATACCTACATAACTATATACGCAATATCGATACATTACATATACACTACATAACAATTTATACATCATTTTATACACTGAAAAAGTTTGGAAAAAAAAAAGTTGTACAGAAAAAGTTTGAAAAAAAAATGAAAAAAGTTTTTTTGATAATAGAAAAACGCAGCCAAAAAAAAAAGTTTTTTTCTTTAAATTACTGCTGAAAAAAGAAAAAAAAGAAAGAAAATGGCCTAATGGCTATTTTTGTTGTAAACAAAAACTTGGCTATTTTTGTTGTAAACTATTTACTTTTTTGTATATAATTGAAATTTTTCCATTATTTTATCCAATCTGTTAAATAGTAAAAATTTTAAAATTTGTGATTTATAAATAAATTATGAATATTTGTCTAACTATATGTTATCCCATTAAAATTTTTAAAAAATAATTATTATTTCTAAATAAAAAATATCATTTTTTAAATGACTTTTTAAAAATTGACTAAAAAGAAAAGAATATGGAGTGTGTTTGGAATGAAGGAAAACATTTTCTAGAAAATATTTTTCAATTTTCTTATGTTTGATTTGTTTAAATGTTTGGAAAAACAACTTGCGACCCTCTTCCTATCAAAGTGATAAAAGATAATTTCAAAATAGTGGCTAAAATTACTGACTCTATTTATGCAGCTCTCTTCGTATCAAAGTAATTTTAAATTTTGAAGAACAAAAAGTGTCAAAATCTTTGGAAAGAAAATATTAAATAAATTACCTTTACATTCTATTTATGCAACTCTATTTCAATATTAATAAATTCATAAAGAGTGACACATTTTTATATTTGATCATAAAAATATTATGCATGCTTAAAATTACAAGTTTAAATAATTTTGAAATCATATGTAGATACCTAAAGTTGACACGAAATATTTGATATGTGTGAATCTCACTTCAGTTCTAAGAACCTTTTTAGTTGTTAGTTGTGTGAATTACACAAGTGGATGAACTTCTTTTACTCGATTCTTTTCGCACATGAAAATTCAAGACCGAAAAAGGCCAACACATAAAAAAATGAAAAAGCACTAAGCGTTGAAAATTCACATGAAAAACCTGGGGATAAGTAATAGATTGAAAATTTACGTGAAAAAACCTCGGGAATGAACATGCATTGAAAACTAAAAAAGGAAAAGTCATGCAGGTTGTCTAACGTGTCATACATATTTTGTCGTGGTAATAGACGCGCAACCTAGGGAATAAGCATGGATTGAAAATTCACGTGAAAAAACCTCGAGAATGAACATGCATTGAAAATTGAATTGTCTATCGTGTTGTGCATTTTTTGTTGTGATAATAGACATGCAGCCTAGGGAATAAGCATGGATTGAAAATTCACATGAAAAAACCTCGAGAATGAACATACATTGAAAACTGAAAAAGAAAAAGTGATGCAGGTTATCTAGCGTGTCGTGCATGTTTTGTCATGGTAATGGACACACATAGTGTGTCGTGCAAGGACCCACACCTAGAATGCCATGCAGGCTCCCACGCATTGTCTTAAATATGACATATTGGGAGTCGCATTAATTGGTGTGACCCCTTATTTATTCGAGTCTCCACTTCTATTCTGCACAATACAAAATATTCAAATGAAATTTTTTTCCTCTAGCTATAATGCCAACTATCCGATTTCTTGTTTAACCTTCATCGCTATATTGAGGTATGCTTTTATGTTTGTTTTTTTTGATAAAAAGGAATATGCTATATATATAATTATAGAGTTACAGCTCTAACAGACATAACATTATTATTGATAATAGTATCGGGGGTTACTAAAATAGATTACCAAAACAGGTTAACGTATTATATGTAGACCATAAGATTTATAAATACATGTTTTATATTTTGTATATTTTTTCTTTTAATTTAAAATATAGTATGTGCTATTTTCATAATTTTGTGGTTGCCTATTTTTTGTACTACTTAGATATTTTATATCAAACTCAGCAATTAAAGCTACTTTGAGGTATTTTTGAAATTTTGTATGTTTATTATCTTATTTTACAATTATAACATGGAATGTATTTTTAAAAAAAATATTTTTAACTAAATCATAGTATGGAATATAGTTTTTCTTACAGTTCGCTCGTTATATGTATTATTTTGTACACTAAAAATGAGTTTTTTTAAAAAATTTTTGTATGTTTATTATCTTATTTTACAATTATAACATGGAATGTATTTTTTAAAAAAATATTTTTAACTAAATCATAGTATGGAATATAGTTTTTCTTACAGTTCGCTCATTATATGTATTGTTTTGTACACTAAAAAAGACCTTTTTGCTGTATTTTGTCTTGAAAAGTATATATTTCTATGAGACATAGATAAAGAGTAGAATATAAAAATTCATTGTTATTAATTATAATAATTCTGGCAATACTGCATAAAAATAATAGTAACAATATTAATAATAAAAATAACAATAATGATATTAATTTTGTGTATTCCTTCTCAGTAAGATAACTTCTTACTAGAAATAAATTCAGAATATCCCTTGTTCTTTATTTATTGGCGTGATGAACCTTTCAGCTGAAATAATGTTGACATTCATTATTATTAGAATAACACTAACAATAATGTAGGGAATACTGCATAAAATTTAATGATTATCAATATTGCATAAGGAATTATTAATAATGAAATAATAATAATTTTAATAATAGTGTTGGCAACATTGCGTAACATTTAGATTAAGAAAAATAAAATTAATCATCACTACTATCTGGGACTACGTTAATGATATCATATTCATCCAATTTTTCCTCTCTGTCCTTCATCCTTATGCAAATTACAGGATCAAGTTTTATTCAAATTTCAAATATGGCCGGAGATGTTTGCTTGTCCATGCTTTCAAATGATGAGATTTCAAAGGAAAATGAATTTGTTGGATGGGGATCAAAAACTCTAATTGACTTTCTTCGGTTTAATGGTATACCAGAGAAAAATTATCCTAATATGTATGATATGACATCGATAGTATGTAAATATGTAATAAAACATAACCTTTGTCATCCAGTTAAAAAGAGAAGCATCCTTTGTGATGTTCAATTAGAAGCTGTTTTGGGAAAGAAAGTGGTAGACATATACAAAATCTTTAGCATACTTGAAAGCCATTTGTTGAAAATGAAGAGCGATTACAAATGGATGAGCCTGATCATGATCTTGAAGACGATGACACAAAAATGTTGGTGGCGCGGTCCTAAATCGGAGAAAAAGGTTGAACAAACGAAGATATCCTCAATTTGGTATTCTACTGCAGCACTAAGTCAAGTTGCAGCCTTGATTCCTGGTAATCAGATGTAGAAGTGGTCAGATGAGACAACCCCTACAAAGAAAAATATTCTTGGAGTTATTTCCGAAGAAGTAGAGCTTGAACCTATGGCTAAAGATGATTTAGCCTTCTTTTTTTAAAACGACCATTATTATTAGTTAATATATGTACAGTTTTGCGAGCAGATTGAATATACACATATATATTGTAACAATACACAAATTCACTGAAACAGTAGCCCAAACTGTAAACTGATATTAATGAAACTTGAAGTGCAATAACAATCAAAATAGTATTCTTACAATAGAAATTGCATAGAAGTAACGTAACTAAGGATGGATACTAGAAGGGGATGAGAAGACAGATTGAAAAAGGGGATGAGATGCCAGAAGAACGGGGATGAGTGACTCAGAACTGCTTTAGCACATAATTCGCAAAACCTATTGAGTGTTGCCCTTCACTATTTATTGTGCCATCAGCCTGGATCCCAAATTAGTCTTTGCACTTATCTGGCCCTATTGTTACTTCTCAGCCCAATATTTATTTGTGTGACACCCTGTTGGTAATGTAAGGGGTTGGGTCTGATTCATAACATATATATAGTATTATTTTTCGATTAAGTGGGTTCATATGAACCCGCTTGTAACCATGTGGCACTACAACAAAAACAATCTTTAGCGGCAATAAATATGTACTTTAACAAGAGTGTTAAAATTTTTACCGGTATTAGTTAAATGTCATTGGATCCAATGTCGCTATAGGCTTTAGGGGCATTTACAAAAAAAGCTACAATGTAATTGTTACTAGTAAATGCCACTAAAACACATATTTAGCGGCAATTAAGCTATTATCGTTAATTAATTGCCGCTAAAGATCATTTTTGGTGTAGTGTGGGTTCGCCCTAACTGCCATGTAAGATTTGCATCCATGGATACAAAACTTTCTCATCAGAACAAAGTACAAAAGGATAGATCATGTTGTAAGTTGTATTTTACATCCTTCCATATCAAAGACAGGTTTAGCAAAACTTGAAAAATTGTAGCAAACCTCGTCAGGCAATACAAAAATTAAAGACCAAATAAGGGCAGTATGTGTAAAAACTTGTTATGGCTGTGTTTGGATCTTTTTCCTTCCATAGTCGTTTCTATGATAAGTTTTCTCATGAAAATTATCGACAATATTTAGGGTGTCTTTGGTACGAAGGAAAATGTTTTTAATGGAAAATATTTTCGTGGAAAACAAGTTGGTTTTTTACTTATTTTCTCATGTTTGGTTGATGAGTGAAAAATATTTTTCAGAAAATATTTTCTAGTGTTTGGTTGGTAGATGAAAAAATATTTTGCAGAAAATATTATTTAGTATTTGGCTAGAGAGTAGTTGAGAGTTGGGTCAAGAATCGAGGTCAGAAGCGGGTCTGGAGTCGAGAATCGAGAGTCAAGGTCGGGAGTCGGATCCTGAATTAGTGTCAAGGGTCGATACCCGAGACTTGGGTTAGGGTAGAAAGTTGATGTGTGAAGTTGAAAGAGAGTTTTGAAAAATATCTTCCTTACTTTCTGAGGGAAGTCATTTTTCTTAAATTTGAGGAAAATAAGTTCATTTGAAAAATATTTTTCAAAACATTTAAACCAACCAAACATGAGAAAATTGAAAAACATTTTCTTTCAAACCAAACACACTCATAGCCATTGGTCGTTATTGTTGCTGCAAAATGTACATAAATTAACTAATAATAATGGTCGTTATTTCATGGTTCGGTTTGGGTCGGGTTTGGAGTCAAATCAAAACCAAATTAATTTAGTCAGTTTTTTAATTATTAAAACCAAATCAACTATGATTCAAAATCTATCAGTTTGGTTGTTGTCAGTTTGGTTCAGTTCTTATTTTTTTTTTAAAAAAAATAATGATATTTCTCTCTTTTAATATTTTTCCATACAATTAGAGAAGAATAGATCTCCATCATTTTTCTGGGGAAAAAAGAGCTAAAAGACCCTCTCAAGTTTTCAATTAAATAAAAGGGACAAAATGAGTTTAGGTAAAAAAGGGTAAAGTTGTTCAAATAATTACAAACAGTTGTTCAACAGTTGCATTAAAAAGTTGAAATTTTTTTGTCACTTTTTACCTAATTTTAAAAACTTAAAGGACTTTCACTTAATTGACAAATTTATTTGTCACTTTTAATCCAAAGTCCCATTTTTCTACCTATAATCTGTCATTAACCTTTTATTGTGGTGACTACCATTTACTTGGATTATTGCAAAAATAGCAAAAGATTTATTAACTTTAATCAATTGAATAAAGTTGATAAGAAATAAAAAATATATATAGATAAATCTCAAAGTTGTTTCTCTAAATAAATGGGTTTGAATTCATAATTTTCTTTTAATAAATGAAATTAAGGTGTAAAGTTCATTATCCTATTAGAGATGAATAAGCTTTTCATAAAAAAAAAACAAAGTATTTAATTTTTTTTATAACAAATAATATATTGTATATATATAATTATAAAATTTGAGTATATAATTTATCAATTCAATTTATTTTTAATAAAATCAAATCAAACCAAATTAAATATTACCAAGTTTTAAAAAATTAAATCTAAACCAAATAAAATTAATTTATTTAATCATTCGATTCAATTTTTTTGGTTTGGATCGATTTCTAACCAACACAAACCTATGTCACAAGATTTCAAATTTTTTTTTTTTTTTTTTACTGAATTTTGAAAAAGAGAGAGAGCCAAAACAAAACCCGTGAGCTTCGCCCTTCACCGTCCGAACAGCGAAAAGGCTTCAACGTACGTATTCCCCCGCCATCTCTGTCTCACACACACACACAGTGTAATTTTTCTTTTCTTTTTTTTAATAATCGTGTTGTCCCGATCAGCTTAGGCTCACCTAATTAATTTCACGTGATATCTCCCATCACCAGGTACCACGTAATTCTATTCACCAAGGCTAGAACATATGAGAAGAAATTTATTTCTGTTGTAAATTGAACCTGAAAATTCATGATACTCAACCCACGTCCTCATTGACCACTAGCCACTAAGTCACATCCTTGAGTGCACACACGGTGTGTAATTTGCAAGTGTCGATTAGAGTGGGATTGGTGGTTATAAAACATTTATATAGGGATTTAAGTGGACCAAAATGATTTCATATAGTTGACTCTAACTGGTTTGGAATTCCGAGACGCGGTTGATTTAATGATTGATCGATTTGTTGTTTGTAAGTGTGGCACAAAAAAAGCATCTCATGCTCCCAATTTGTTTTATTGATTGAGCTCTCTATTAAATACTCCCTCGTTTAAAACAGAATGTCTCTTTTCCTTTTGTGACAATTTCTTGCTTCAACTTTCCACCTAACATATTTAATGCCACAAGATTAAAACACAAAAGATATAAGATCATAAAATTTAAAAGTTTTATTTATTTTCTTAAACTTCGTATCAAGTTAAAACTAGATAATCAAATTGAAACGGATGAAGTAGTTGGGGAATGGAATGGAGAAAATGATATTATGGAGGATTGATATAACCGATTACAACTAGTAGTTGTAGCATTTCACGGGTAGTGTCTTGTTCTTGGAGTTTTTGGGTGTTGTTTGTGGTTTTGGGTAGATTGTTGGTGGTATTATTCGGTGATAATCTTGTTTTTGCTGCTATTTGTTGTTTTGTTACTGTCTGTTGTTTTGTTACTATTTTTTGTTTCTTGTTCTTATATTATGTATTTTCCTACTTTGTTTGGTCTCGAGTCGGGGTCTATCGGAAACAACCTCTCTACTTCACCTCTGAGGTAGTGGTATGGACTACGTACATTCTACCCTCCCCAGACCCCACTATGTGGGAATGAACTGGGTATGTTGTTGTTGTAGTTGATTTATTGATTGATTTCTTGTTTGTGAGCAGGAAAAAAGGCGTCTTATTCTCCGAATTTTGATTGAACTTCTTGCACTCTCTATTTCCTCCTGATTTTTGTTGTTCGCAACTGTAATTGACTTGCCAAAGGGAGAAGCAAGTCATGTGCCCATTTCTGTTATAACTTCTTGAGCTCCCCATTTCCTCTTCCAACAAGGGTGACTCCGAGTGGCAAAGTCAGAAATTTCGATAAGTGTGTTCAATGATACTTTCAAAGTTTAGTACATATGTATGAAAAGTAACATTTAACTTATATACATAGTATAATTTTCCTCCAAAGGTTGTTCGGCTGACCGGCCTTCTACTATATAGCTACACCCCTAGCTCCAATTGTAAATGGCTTTTCATTTTGTTCCATATTATTCTTTTGATTTTGTACTTCTATCTACCCCACAAAGGTAGGGGTAAGGTCTGGGTACGCTCCATCCTCCCAGACCCCACTTGTGGAACTATACTGGGTATTGTCTGGTATGAGTTATGAATTTCTCTGATTTTTCCTTGCTAGGATGCATTTGGTATATATTTTCCATGAAAAAGGTTGTGCCTTTTGAAAACTTATATATGGGTCATTTTCTTGTAGTTGGTTGGATATAGAAGTATGTAGGAGTAAGGTCTGCGTACATACTATCCTCTCTAGACCCCACTTGTGGGATTTCACTGGCTATGTTGTTGTTGTTGTTGTTTGGATATAGAAGTAGGTGAGGTATGGTAATGGTATAAGCTGGAGAATAGAGGATAGGGCGCTATGGTAGTGTTTTGGTGGTAATTTTTTAGTTTTGAAGATGGACAACAATGTCTAATTGTCCGATGAATCAAATGAAATCAAGTTAGGGCAGAGATGTTAATAAGGAAAATGACTTCATTAGTAACCGGCATAGGTTGTTTTCTCCTTTTATTGGAAAATGTTGTCCTAGGAGAATATATGTTCCAGATCTCAGGGCAATCAAATACTGGAAAATGATTTCATCAAGGAAGTCATTTTAAAGGAGAACACTTTCCATCGTAGCAAACGCACTAACAATTTTACCAAATTGTCTGCTTAATCTCATTCTGCCAAACTGCTTGTAGCTTGGTGTAGTCTATCAGTCTTCCATTGGTCTGACAATTTTTTTTCTCTCTCTGTTTGTCTGATTGTCCTTTCTAATTCTTATACCTTTTGATTTGTATCGACTATCGATGCTTTCTGGGAATTAACCGTGTGGGAGATCCTACTCAAGTTACCTACTGAAAATAAAAAAAATAAAAATTCTACTCTTCAAGTCGGCCACCAAAAAGATAAATCTCATCTTCCTTCTTTTTCTGATATATCCAATTCGTCAACTATGATAGATTGCTTTTGGGTCTGACAAAATTTATTGAGGAACTCTGCCTATGTTAGTGGCTTAGTGTTGCATAGTGGGTCCTAGCCTAAATGAAGGAAGAGGGTTGCAGCAAGTTGAGGGCTGATGTTAAAGTAGTCATAATGAGATGAAATCTTTAACCATTTTATTTAAAGGATTCGTATAACCTACTACAACTAGTTTGGAATCAAGGCATAGTTGATCAAATAATGTTTTGGGAAAAATTCTGCATTGATCTTGCTGTCTACCTATTTTGTGTTGTTTACCTCTTCAGAGCTGTCAAGTTTATCCAAGATTATTTGTATGCCGTCATAAATTCCGAGATTGAAGTTGTGAAGATGAAGGGACAGATTTGAAAACTTCTGATTTCTCCTCTTCCATCTTTATCCAAATGAAAGAACATGTTCAGATTAGTCTAGAAAGAGAAATGTTCATCTTTTGTTTTTAATTTTTGTTTTTAATTGCTTTACTCTTTGTTGATTTTGGGTCAGTTGGACAAAGTTTTGTTTTCTTTTGTCAATATCAATAAAATCAGCTCGTGTGGTCCAAAGTTGAAAAACAAAAAAAATAACTATCTATACATTACATAATTATTTATACAACATCGATACACATTTAAATATCATTTATACAATAGCGATACATGTTTATACATCATTTGTACAATATCGATACATATTTATATATCATTTATATAATATCGATGCACATTTATACACCATTTATACAATATCGATACGCGTTTATACACCATTTTTACAATATTGATACATTACATAACTTTTATACAAGATCGATACATTACAGATAGATGCGGCTATTTTTTTATAATTTTTTTTTGTGGCTAGTTCATTTTTGGGCTATTTTTTTTGTAAAGAAAACTTAGTTATATTTGTTGTAAATTAATTAGTTTATTGTACATATTTGAAATTATCCCTTTAACTTATAAGTCACTTAAAAAAAGCCCAAAAGGTTCCTTAGTTTTGAGGGAAAATTTTAGTTTTGAGGGAAAATTTGAGCTAGTTCACTAGCACAATATTAATCTATTTGGGATCAAATTTCAAAGTGGTGCAAATTTGTTTTATTATTTGTAGTTGAGGAGCAAATATGAGTCGATCCATAGACTATAGAGGCGTATTTGAGACCAGATTCAAATGGATGGAAAATTTACCTTAGGCAAAGGGTCAAATTTGTTCATGAACTATGCGAAATGAAACATAATTTCCTTATGTTAATAGTTGAGGTGTACACAGCTCCTAACCCCTACCATTAGAGTTCTATGGAAGTATCTCCTATTCTCTAACCATGCTAAGACCAAAGGTCAAATTTACTACGTGATTCCAAATGTAAGGGAGGCTACCCAGTGTTTTTTTTTTTTTTTTTTTGGAACTCCAGGAAATTCACAACCTCTGTCACAGCCTCTGTCCTTTGGGTGAGCACTTTCTAGTAACCTGCTTACTGTGCAATAACTCGCAAATCACACTAGGCAAATTCCATGCGATGAGCTCATGGCTGAGCGGCAGATGGTGGTTGGATTTGATCTCACGTCTCCCGCATGGAAGATCTACCTCCCCGATGTTAGGTTAATGTCACGCCTCAAATCCCATTGGGGCGGACTGGCACCCGAAGCAGTTAAGGCTCGAGAGAACCAACCTATAATCGAGTACATTCATATGCATGTCACCAAATGAACAACATTTTGTTACATATAGATATAAGATATCAAGGACGGAAGTCATGGAAAGACATTCAAATAAATGTGAAACTTGGCCGTTAGGGCCACCACGTCAAAAGGGTCATACATTCCTTCGTTTAACTTTACAATGTCTACAAAGCCTCTAACAGATACATAACCAAGTCTAAAGTCGGGACAAGTCCCCGCTTTATACAACTCTTACACAGTACCAAAATCAATACGTACACATGACTCGAAAAGCCCCGAATCAATCTGGAGCTCACCAACAGTCTGCAGATGACCCATATCCTACTGTGAAGGCTTACTAGCTCCTGTGCCTGCAGCAAGTAAGGTAAGTCATCCAAGGGACATCATTACGAAAGAATGTACTGAGTATGTAAGGCTATAAGTAATTGCGTGGAACATAAGAACTTCAATGGAATCAAATACAAATGAGTGATCAATATTGATAAACCACCGTAATGTATGTGTGGAACCATGTAACATTGCCTTCATTACTTTCTTTGCTTTTACGTTCATATCATTATCATCATCATTCATATAATGCCCGAGCCCAACTGATCAGTGGGAAAAAAATATTGGGATCGTCTCGAGCTAGGCTTTCGCCCCTTTGAGCTACCACCCATAAATCAATAAAGTAGTTTTAGCCCGAGCTAGGTTTTCACCCCTTTGGGCTGCCCCCTGTATCCAATAATCAATCGAGATCGTCTCTAGCTAGGCTTTCGCCCCTTTGAGTTACCACCCATAAATCAATAAAGTAGGTTTGGCCCGAGCTAGGTTTTCACCCCTTTGGGCTGCCCCCTGTATCCAATAATCAATCGAGATCGTCTCTAGCTAGGCTTTCGCCCGTTTGAGCTACCACCCATACTCAAACAACTATGCATTACTTCATTTCTTTACTTTTGTGAGATTGATACATTAGTGGTTGTAACATTATTGGAGCTTTGGAACATCAGTCAATGAATAAGAGAAACGTGAATAACAATTGCTAACAAACCTGAAATGAGATACTTTGAAACATTTCGAAATGGAAACAAGTACGGTAATGATGTGAACAATAGGTGCTGCCAAATGATACGGAAAAGAGTAACCTTACATACCTTATCTTCCCAATATGTGAATATAACAATTCAGCTCCTTCCTTACGTGTTACTCTACAACACAAGTACATAACGGAGCTCACATTAACAACTATATTACAAGTTCACAAGACGGCAATTAGTTACTTAACGGGAAGTAAAACCCGTCCAACATTCCAAACATATGGTACATCATTCCACCTTCCTTCCTACTGCCATATAAATTTATTCCACCCTTCTACAATATAATTTACTGCCTCACAACAACAATAATACCAAAACAGTCCGCACATCAACATAGACGTTACAAACCGATAGGATTTTATACCAAGTTCATACTTCACAATTTTACCTTAATGCAACTCCACATAATTATTCCATCAAGTCACACAATTACCTTCCATAACAATATACCAAAAACAGTCCACACAGTTTCAGATTTTACTTTAACATAACAAGAAAGTATTCTTTTTTCACTACACCAAACGTTCCATATACAAACACGTATAAATATTTTCATCAAGCCATACAAAAGGGGAACAAATTAGGGACATAACCACACATTAATATACTGAAATTTCATCCATATAATTCAAATCCTTCAAGACCTTAAGTCCCTTTTCAAGTGTAAAACACATAGGAGGCAAATTCCTAACCGAAAGCACCGGTGGACTGCCCACTTAAAAAGTGGATTGCCCTATGCTTTTTAAACATAACCAACATGTTTTCCACAATATCTCATGCATGTGTTACATTAATATACAAGGGTAAACACTTACCAAGGCTTGCAAGTGAAAGATCTTGTCCAAAATCCTTAAGCAAAATAGGGCGGTTTGTTAGGGTTTGAGGGAGAAATGTGTGTTGTGTTGAAAATCTGTTTTTTTTTTTTTTTTTAAGTGTAATGTGTAGAAATGAGCTGCTTTTTCAGCTTTAAATACTCCCTTTCCACCATCTTCTTATCGCCAAGTTTAGCCAATTTATTGGCTAAGAGAAACCAAATTATTGGTGTGTTGACTTGGTCCATTTCTTTTTTTGCGTGGATCACTAATCCATTTGGGCCCATTCTTATTTATTTAATTTGGGCCTCAATTGAGCCCAAAAACATGTCTCTAAATTCAGCCCAATAAATTTAATATATGATTCACTTAGTATCTTTAATTTAAATGCTTCCATTGATGCTAAGGTCGTTGCATGAGTTCGGAAATGTACGGGGTGTTACAGTTAAATTGGGATTGATAGTTGAAGTCAAATTCACTCTGTCAAATGTACGATGAAAGTAGGTTTGTTATGTGTCCATTTACTAGACCGTTTAAAATTTATAGTCGTACCGAATAATTGAGTAGGTTTTTTATTTTATAAAAATTAACCTAAAAATAACCGAACCGTACCGAATAATACATGTGTCAAATATTTTTATATCTATTAAGTTTAAGAATAATGGATATTAAACTTTTTCCTTTAGATCTGGGGAGATGGAAGTGACTACAAGCGGCAAAATAATTAACACTCGAAGGCCAAACACTGAAATTTATTATACTACTATGATCAAAACTAAATTAGTTATAGTATCTCTACTCTCGATTAGTAACTAGTAAGCTACAAGGTACTCCAACGATCTTAGGTAGCAAGCTCCAAGCTATTAAATATTTATCTCTATTATGACTTAAATTTCTTTTATTGAATAATTAAGTAGACCCGATTCTTGAGTTTCATGTTGATTTCTTTCCGCCCGTGTGATCGAAATTATATAGTTTTTTTATATTATATATTTTTTTTTCTCTTTACAACACTGTAAAATAATGAGATGAATCTCTATTCCTGATTCATAACCTTTTAAACAATACAAATGTGTAGAGAGTTTTTGTCAAAGTCATAAATAAGTATACATGATAGCGTGTTCTACTTTCTATACTTTTTAAAAAATCAAAATTTAATTGAACCGTACCGATATCGAAGAAAAACCGAGATGATGGGGTGGTTTTGAAAAGTCTAATTTTAATTATATAAAGTAAAATAGCCAAAAAGTTGGTACGGTATGAATTTTATAAAATAACCGTCCAAACCGTACCATTGACACCCCTACTGTGGATAGAGATGAATATGAAGATTTTTGAGAAATAATGCAGCCTTTGTGTTGGTTTTTTCAAAAAAGACGGGGCAGCAAAAAAGGGATTAAAAATTAAAATGATTCTCAATGGATTGAAATAGCTTTCAATAATTTTATTAAGAATAGAAAGGCTTTAAATAGCCAACTTACAAAAAAAAAAATCTGCATAATTTAAAATTCAAAAAAAAAAAACTTAAAATCTCTTAACAACTAAACAAACTAATCTAAAATTTAAAATTTAAATTCATATTAAATTTAAACAACTTATTAACTAAAAGTTACTGCAGTAACTAAATCAAATTTTAACACATTGAAAAGTCACTGCTCGAGATATGCTTGTATTTATAGTGTTAAGGCCCCTCCAAAGTAATAATGTCATTTCAACTTATTAGATATTTTTTCTTCTAAATTATTTTGCTAAGTGTCAAAATGGAACGGCACAATCAAACTCTATTATAGGTGTATGGTGTTTAAATAATACAAGTCTTAATTAAAGTGTCTAAGTAAACTTTCATTTCAGTTTTAGGTGTTTACGTACAACTTCAGCCTTCAAATAAATTTCTATTGTTTACTTAAATCCACCATCTGATAAATTTGAAATAGACAAAGTACTCATCGAGTTTGGAGTCAACATATCCGCTTTTTCAAATAAAAATGTCAAAAGAAACAATTATTTTTGAGAAATACCAAAATAGACAATTGCTTGTTTTCTAACAAATCGCTCATTTTCCAGCAACAAGCAATTCTTTTAACAATTGGTCTCAAACAGTCATTTGGCTATTTACTTTTTTTATTTGATTGTTTGTTGCTCAAATCACATCACTCATATACCAACTTTTTTTTTTTATTTTGTTGTTTGTCGTGTAAAGATACACGACTTATATTAATTATTTTTTTTGGTTGTTTGTCGTGTGAAATTTACACAACTGCTAGGGACCTTTTTGGGTTGTTAGTCTTGTGAGTGGATGAATTTTTTTTTACTCAATTGTTTGCACACATGAAAATTTAAGATTGAAAAGGCCAAAACTGAAAAATAAAAAAGCACTAAACTCAAGACAGAAACGGCCAAAATTGAAAACTGAAAAAGCATTAAGCATTATGTGAAAAAACCTCGGGAATGAATATGCATTGAAAACTGCTAAAGAAATAGTGATGCAGGATGCCTACCGTATCTTGCATGTTTTATCGTGCTAATAGGCATGCATAGTGTGTCGTGTAGGGACCCACACCTAAAGTGTCGTGCAGGCTCCCACGCGTTGCCATAAATATGACATATTGGGAGTCACATTAATTGTCGTGGCCCCCTATTTGTTTGATTCCCCACTTCTATTCTGCCTAAAAGCAAAAAACTCAAACGAAAAAAATTTCCTCTAGTGAAAAACTTAAACTGAAAAAGCACTTAGTATTGAAAATTCACGTGAACACAACCTAGGGAATAAGCATGGATTGAAAATTCACGTGAAAACCCTCGGGAATGAATATGCATTGAAAACTAAAAAGGAAAAGATGCAAGATGCCTAGCGTGTCGTGCATGTTTTGTCGTGGTAATAGGCATGCATAGTGTGTTGTGCAGGGACCCACACCTAAAATATTGTGCAGGCCCCATACGTTGCCTTAAATATGACATATTGGGAGTCACATTAATTGTTGTGACCCCTTATTTGTTCGAGTCCCCACTATTCTGCACAAACATAAAAAATCGAAATGAATTTTTTTTCCTTCAGTCAGTGCCAACTATCCGATTTCTTGTTTAACCTTCATCGCTATATTGAGGTATGTTTTTATGTTTTTTTTTTGATAAAAAGGAATATGATATATATATATATATATATATATATATATATATATATATAATTGCAGAGTTATAGATCTAACAAACGTAACATTATTATTGATAATAATATTAGGGGCTACAAATAGATTACCAAAACAGGCGAACATATAACATGTAGACCATGAGATTTATAAGTACATGTTTTATGTTTTGTATGTTTATTTTGTTTAAATTTAAAATATAGTATGTACTATTTTTATAATTTTGTGGTTGCCTTTTTTTTTTTTTTTGTACTTAGATATTTTATATCAAACTCAGCAATTAAAGCTACTTTGAAGTATTTTTGAAATTTTGTATGTTTATTATCTTGTTTTACAATTATAACACGGTATGTATTTTATTTTATATTTTTTAATTAAATCTTGATATTATAGAATATAGTTTTTCTTATTGGTCTCTCATTATATGTATTATTTTGTACAATAAAAATGAGTTTTTTAATGTGGTAAGACAAATGATTTATTATTATTATTATTTTAAAAAGTGAGAGAGAGACCTTTTTGTGGTATTAATTTTATCTTGAAAAGTGTATATTTTTATGAGACATAGATAAAGAGTAGAACATAAAAATTCATTGTTATTAATTATAATACTATTGGCAATATTACATTAAAAAATAATAACAATATTAATAATAAAAATTACAATGACGATCTAAATTTTGTGTATTCCTTCTCAACAAGATTTTAACTTCATATGAGCAATAATTCAGAATGACCCATGTTCTTTATTTATTAGCGTGATGATCCTTTCAACTGAAAAGGAAAAAATAAATAAGATTGTTGGCTCTTTAATCTTGACCACATGTACTTACTGCTCTTCATGAATCTTAGAGGTCGTTTGGTATGAGGAATAAGGGATAATAATGGATAAAATATAGGATTCTACATTTGATTAAGAGTATTAGTTAGTTTTGAAATTATTTATCCCACCACTTATACTATAATAATGAGATAAGTTATTTCATATATATAAAAAAATATAATAATTCATTATTATTATTAATTATAATAATACTAACAATTATGTTGGGAATACTGCATAAAATTTAATGATTAGCAATATTGCATAAAGAATTATTAATAATGAAATAAGAATAATAACGATATTAATAACAATGTTGGCAACACTGCATAAAATTTAGGAAGTTTTGACCAAAATAAGCCATTTTTAAAATCAATTCACCAAAGTAATATGTTTTTTGAAAATTTTACAAAACTAGTATAAACGTTGTTGGCAGTAACGTATTAGCTCTTAAAAAAATTAACGGACCACAAGAAATAATAGACGGCGTTAAAGTAGGAATCGTTACTGACAGTAACGTTTTTAGATTAAAACGTTACCAACAGTAACGTTTTTGGCTTAAAACGTTACCAAAAGTAGCGAGACTCTGCGTCACAGAGTTGCAGAGTCTCGTTACCATTGGTAACGTTTTAAGCCAAAAACGTTACTGTCAGTAACGACTCCTATTTTAACGCCGTTTTGGTCCGTTAATTTTTTTAAAAGCTAATACGTTACTGCCAACAACGTTTATACTAGTTTTGTAAAAATTTTACAAAACATATTACTTTGGTGAATTGATTTTAAAAATGGCTTATTTAGGTCAAAAATTCTAAAATTTAGATTAAGAAAAATAAAACTAATGTCATTGCTATGTGGCCATATGTGAGACGTCGTTAACGATATCGTATTCATTCAATTTTTCCTCTTTGTCGTCTGATTCGTCTTCATCTTCATCTTCATCTTCATCCTTATGCAAATATGGTCGCAGATGTTTGCTTGTCCATGCTTTCAGATGGTGAGATTTTAAAGGAAGAATGCGATGAGCTTAAAGAGAAGGAGAAGGTGAAAGCAGAACTATTGCAGAACCTTATTTGAGCTGCTGATGAGAATATCTGAAGTCGTTCATATTCAGTGGACAACTTTTCCTGCATCTGGAGAAAAAAAAAATCTACTACAAACACCTTCGTACCTGTCATTTGAGTTGCATAATATTCCTCGAGTGCACCCAGAGGACGTAGAGCTTGAATCTCTTCATAGGAATGACAATCAGATACATCAATGCGCAGATGAGTCATATGTGTGGATTCAGATGAAACACTTGCGCAAGCCTACAAGAACAACCAATCACACTACAATCGTCAACATGTTTATGCAGTTAAATAATTAAAAAGTTTAAAGACACTGCCAGAATTTTTCAATTCACCTGCTGATGAGAATATCTGAAGTCATCCATATTCAATGGACTTCAGTCCACACTGCTGCTTGGTGCTGGAGGTGGTCCACCATCAGCACTCTGGTCGTTATTCTACCGTGCAACCATCGCTGCCACTGTAGATTATTTTTGCAAATTAGGCTCAGAGATGGTTAACATACAAGAGCCTGTGCACTGTCCTCGATGTTACCAACCATCAGTTAGATTACCACGTCTATAGCATCTTGACTTGTTTCAATGGAACCTCTAGCTGCTAGGATTTTAAGATTTGGAGGTTTTGGAGGGGAAGAAGATTTTGGAGGATTTGGAAGGGTATAGTTGGGTAGTATCTAAGATTTTGGGAGGATTTGGAAAGGTATAGTTGGGTAGTATCTGTTGGGTTCGAAATCGATAGGCCGTTATGCGGAAGCTATTAGTTTGCAAACCATCGGGACGATAAATCGGATGACAAATAAAACTATACTAAAACATAATATTATTGCTATGGTTCGGCCAATTGGCCTACATATTAAAAACTAAATCAAAAAGCATAAAATCTATTAGGAGAAAATCTCCCTCTAAACAAAACTCTTTTAATGAATACATTGTGGATGCTATTGTATTTTCACTATAAGAAGAGAGGTCTTCTATTTATAGAGGTCCAAAACTTTTCCTCTAAGCAAGAATAAACCAAATATGGTAGAGTTTTATATTTTTCTTTTAGGAAAAAATAAAAGTAATTATGGTATTACTTTTATTTTCCTTCCAAGAAAAGTAAAACTTAAATTGATAAGAAAATCAGGGCAAAAACCCTAACAAATCTCCCCTTTTGGGCTTGATTTTCTTGATAAAACTTGATCCACCTTCTTCATATGCATGATCTTCGTTCTTCACATAATCTTCATCACTGTTGCTTTGCATGCTTAAAAATTGAGCTTTTTTGGGTTAAAACTATATGAGCCCTTTCGGGTTAAAAATATTGAAGCCCTTTGCAGGGTTAAAAGTGAGCTTTATTTTTAAAAATGTAGCAGCAAGATTGTTGAAAATATGATTGATAATTGTCTCCACATTTAGTTTTTTGGGGGGGACTTTTTTTTTTGACAAAAAATCTTCATTATCGTCAAGTTGGTTGCAACTTTGATCTTAAACTGTCTTCAATTGAATCATCTGCTCTGATACCACTTGTTGGGTTCGAAATCGAGAAGGCGTCATGCGGAAGCTTATAGTTGCAAGTCATCAAAACGACAAATCAGATGATAAAAATACTAAACTAAAAAAGATATTATTATTATTATATGATTTGACCAATTGACCTACATATGAAAAACTAATATTAAAATATTATAAAACCTATGAGAGAAAAATCTCCCCCTAAACAGGACACTTTTGAGGACTACATTGTGGATGTTATTGTGTTATGATATGAGAAGAGGTGTCTTCTATTTATAGAGGTCCAAAACTTTTCCTCTAAGCAAGAATAAACCAAATATGGTAGAGTTTTATATTTTCCCTTTAGGAAAAAATAAAAATAATTATGGTATAACTTTTATTTTCCTTCCAAGAAAAGTAAAATTTAAATTGATAAGAAAATCAGGACAAAAAACCCTAACAGTATCTAAGTTTAGTAATTAACTATTTCAAAATGTGGGAGTTCAATTGTATTTTTGTTTAAAACACTACTAGCCTCTTTAACATTGTATTGCTGGCTAGGTTTAACATTGTTGAATTTGCACCATACTCCACTTTGTGAAAATATACTGAATATGTTGTTGTTGCATTAAATTTTAAAAAGCTTAAAAACCTAAAAGTATTTTATTCTTAACCTTAATTCTTTTTCTTTCTCTTTTGTTTATTAAAGAAGGTGAAGTTGTAAGATGACCCTAATTATTTTAGGAAAAATTATGCAAAATGTCCATTGAGTAAAATTTTTACACAAAAAACAACCCACTTTTTATTTTTTACCAAAAATAGCCTTTCGGCCACTTTTTCTTACCATATATAGCCACCCGGCCAAATGTTTTACTTAAACTGGCACTTCGGCCTGGCAGTCGGACTGCCACTGCTTTGTTCATTTTTCAAGTGCTTCTTTTTATTTAAAAAAAAACAACTTTTTTTTTATCTTTTTTTGTTTCAAGATTAATTTTATTTTTCTGTCATTATGCATTAATTAAAAGATAAGATTGAACATCTGTTTTAGCTAAAAACAAAAGTTTTTAAAGTTGATTTTTGATAATGTAGATTATAGGAATTTCACACCTCTACGAGTGCTATATTGAAATCAAGGGAAAACGATATATATGGATACACATTTGTATACTATTTATACAATATCGATATACGTTTATACACCATTTATATAATATCGATATTTTACATAACTTTTATACAATATCGACACATGTTTATACACTATTTATACAATATCGATAAACGTTTATACGTTATTTATACAATGTCGACACACGTTTGTGCACTATTTATACAATATTAATAAATTATATATACACTATATAATTATTTTTACAATATTGATATATTACATATACACTGCATAACTATTTGTACATCATATATACATGTTTATATACCATTTATACAATATCCATACACGTTTATACATTATTTATATAATATCGATACATTACATATACCTACATAACTATATACGCAATATCGATACATTACATATACACTACATAACAATTTATACATCATTTTATACACTGAAAAAAGTTTTTTTGATAATAGAAAAACGCAGCAAAAAAAAAAAAGTTTTTTTCTTTAAATTACTGCTGAAAAAAGAAAAAAAAGAAAGAAAATGGCCTAATGGCTATTTTTGTTGTAAATAAGAGTGGCAACGGACCGGACCGGGCCTACCGGATCGGTCGGTCCGTGTTTTCCGGACCGTCACCAGTGGACGGTGACCGGATATGGTCCGGAACCGGGCTGCCCGGTTAAGTCCCCTTTGTCCGAACCGGTCCGATTTCCGGTTCCACACGGTTTGTTTTTTTTTTTTTTAAACTTTTAATTTAAATTCAAAATTAAAAAAAATAAAAATAAAAATAAAAATTTAATAATTGTTTTTTTGTTTGAATTTAAATTAGTTTTCAAATTTTATTAAATTTTAAAATATTTTTTTGAAAACTTTAATTTTCAAATTTAAAGTTTACGTTTAAATTTTCACATTTGAAAACTTTGATTTTTTTTAAAGTTAAAATGTAAATTTTCAACTTTCAAGTTTAAATTTAAATTTTCAAGTTTAAAGTTTAAATTTAAATTTAAACTTGAAAGTTTAAATTTAAATTTATAAGTTAAAGTTTAATTATTTTTTTTTTAATTCTTAAAGTTTAAATAAAAGACAACTTTAAAAAGAAAATGAAGGCGAATAGCCTATAATTTTATTCAAATCAATAAAGAAGTGTACATATATTACAAATATTAGAAGAGCACCTAATCTACGCAGCCACCTTCTAGGAAGGGTTCTGTTTTAACTAAGTCTCGATTATTATACTAATGTCTATAATTTCGAAAGCATGTTTTTCGTAATTTATCTATCAATTCCTTGGAAACATGATCCGAAATTGGTATTTGGTTTTCTTCATCCATTGCTTCCATGCCATCATCACTATTATCTCCAAGTGCTTCATCTATTTCTACTTCGGCTTGATGCAATAAATTTGGTAGTCCAGCATTCCTTCGTTCGACGTTGATCCAATCTCTGAACAACACTGATATCTTCAAACTATCTTTTGCTAACGAATATCTATGGTCTCCAATGAAAAATCTCCCTGCGCTGAAAGCTTGCTCCGAAGCTACTGAAGATGCTTGCATAGCTAGCACATCCCGAACCACCCTTGAAAGATATGGAAATTGTTCTTTCCGGTTCTTCCACCAAGTTAAAAGTTGAGGATCTCTATTTTCATTCCTAATATTTTTTCGTGCCTGATTAATATATTGATCAAAATCATTATTGTTAGAAGAATCAAGACCAAGTTCTTCATCCATAATTTCATCAAAATCATTAAATCTAGCCCTACGACATGGAGGTTCAGACGGTTCATCATTTAGTAGCTTCTCTCTATAAATGGTATACAAATGTCTAGCTTTAGTTAATACACTATATTTACACGATTCAACAGATGGAACTTCATCACTTGTAATTTCTAAATTTTTATAAATTTTTTCAATCATTTTTTTAACACCATGTTCTTTGTACGTTGGGTTGAACAAAGTAGAAGTCAAAAATATTTGAGGAATAGGAAAAAAATATTTTTTAAATTTTTCAATCATATATGAAACCGCAAGTTTAAAATGTTCACGATCTTTATATTTAACAAATTCAGATGAAATAACACAAACATTTACTAAAGCTGAAGAAATAGTAGGATAATATTGACCAGATATAATATTTGTAGCACTATAAAAAGTTCTCAGAAAGTTAATAAGTTCTTCGCATTCTTTCCAATCCTCGTCGGTGATTTTAAAGCTCCGATGCGATTGATGTTTATTATAAAGCATTTGTAAAGGCTGGCGATAATCAATAGCAACAATAAGCATTTCAAATAAAGAATTCCATCTAGTAGTCACTTCTTTTGGAATTTTTCTAAACGGCATTTCAAATAAAGCACAAGTTTTTTCAAATTCTATAATTCTAGACTTTATTTTAGCTTTAAAAACCCATGCACAAGCAGCTCGAATTCTAACACAAGAATCAGAAAATACATTAATACCATCCATCACTATTAAATTATAAATATGTACATTACACTTAACATGAAAAACATAATCATCAATTGGACAAAGTCTGGATTTTAAAAATTCAATAGCTTTTAAATTAGCAGAAGCATTATCTAATGTGACACCCATTATCATATCAAAAAGACCAAAATAACGTAAAATCTCTAATGCCAAAGAAGCAATATAACTACCAGTTTTCCTCTCTTCAACATATTTATAACCTATAATTCTTTTTTGCATGTTCCAGTCATGATCAATCCAATGAGTAGTAACAGTAAAATATTCATATATCAGCTTTAATTGTATTTCTTGAAAAAACACGAAAATCAGGATTATACACCATTCGAATATAATGAATAAAACCGGGATGTTCACCAAAATTAAAAGGCAAACCACAAACCGCAATCATTTTAGCTAATTCTTCACGATTCCTATCCTGACTATATGTGAGTGATGTGCTTGGGCCAGCCGGGTTACTATAATCTAAAATATTCTGGACCATGTTAGAACCTCCGACAGATTGGTTAGTACCGGGCAAGGGTTTACCATCTTTTTTAGCCTTAGCGATAGGTTCTAGACGAACATATTCAGGAACACAACCTCTCAAATGTCTAGTTAGCATTCCTGTCCCACCATGCGATCCCCCAGTCAAATGTTTCATCACTCTCTTACATTTATTGCAAGTTGCAGTAGTTTTCTCCTTATTTTGGATCATAAATTTCCAAACTAGTGATCTCTTAGGACGTTCGCTCTTTCCTACTCTAGTAAACGTAGGTAAATTTCCTACTTCATCTTGTTCCGATAATTTCGTAGCCGGACTAGTAGGGGTAGGGGTATCTTCTAACTCTTGTTCTTCTACATCTTCCTCTACGTCTTCAAAATAAGTATCAAAACATCTATCTAAGGCCTCATGGTCTACTACATTACCGGAAGCAACATCAATAGCACAAGGACGTTCAAAAGAAGTATCATCAAACTGATTAAAATCATCGTTATTAATTCTAAATCTAGGTGGCAACGATTTAGAACTACCTCCACCACCGCCTCTACTACAACTAGCACCCTTATCTTTTTTACCCCAAATTTTTTTTAACCTGACTAATAAATGTTTTCTTACCACTACCTTTTTTACCTGCATCCATATTTTAATATTAAAAAAAGAAATATAAAAATATAAAAACAAACAATGTAAATATAATGAAAAAGTAATAGTAATTAAACAAATAAACAGATGAAAGTTGGAACGAATGTACCGAACGTCTGCGTAAAAGCAGACTTATATAACCAAAAAACCAGAATTGAGAGATGACAATTGAAGCTTGCTTCAAAAAAAATCCCTTCAATTAACAAAATACACAATATTATAGAGAGTATTTGAGAGTGATTAGTAATAGAGAGTTTTTGAGAATTTGTGGGAAAATTAGGGGGAAGAGTGGGTATTTATAGGAAAATATGAGGGGGGGGGGGGGGCTGGAATTAGCCGTTGGGGGCCCCACCAACGGCTAAAAAAATGTTTTTTAATTTTATTCTTTTAAAAAAATATTACCGTTAATCGGTCCGGAACCAGACCGATCAATCGAAAAAATGCCCCCTTCCGCACCGGTCCGTGTACCGGTCACCAACCGAGCCTACCGGAACCGGCGAGCCCGGTTTCGTTGCCACCCTTAGGAGGAAGTGTGGGTATTTATAGGAAAATATGAGGGGGGGGGGCTGGGGGAAGCTGGGGGGGGGGGGGCTGGAACTAGCCATTGGGGGCCCCACCAACGGCTAAAAAAATATTTTTTAATTTTTTTTTTAAAAAATATTACCGTTAACCGGACCGGTCAACCGGACAAAATGCCCCCTTCCGCACCGGTCCGTGTACCGGTAGGTACCGGTACCGGTCACCAACCCGGCCTACCGGAACCGGCGAGCCCGGTTCCGTTGCCACCCTTTGTTGTAAACTATTTACTTTTTTGTATATTATTAAAATTTTTCCATTATTTTATCCAATCTGTTAAATAGTAAAAATTTTAAAATTTGTGATTTATAAATAAATTGTGAATATTTGTTTAACTATATGTTATCTCATTAAAATTTTTAAAAAATAATTATTATTTCTAAATAAAAAATATCATTTTTTAAATGACTTTTTAAAAATTGACTAAAAAGAAAAGAATATGGAGTGTGTTTGGAATGAAGGAAAACATTTTCTAGAAAATATTTTTCAATTTTCTTATGTTTGGTTTGTTTAAATGTTTGGAAAAACAACTTGCGAGCCTCTTCCTATCAAAGTGATAAAAGATAATTTCAAAATAGTGGCTAAAATTACTGACTCTATTTATGCAGCTCTCTTCGTATCAAAGTAATTTTAAATTTTGAAGAACAAAAAGTGTCAAAATCTTTGGAAAGAAAATATTAAATAAATTACCTTTACATTCTATTTATGCAACTCTATTTCAATATTAATACATTCATAAAGAGTGACACATTTTTATATTTGATCATAAAAATATTATGCATGCTTAAAATTACAAGTTTAAATAATTTTGAAATCATATGCAGATACCTAAAGTTGACACGAAATATTTGATATGTGTGAATCTCACTTTAGTTCTAAGAACCTTTTTAGTTGTTAGTTGTGTGAATTACACAAGTGGATGAACTTCTTTTACTCGATTCTTTTCGCACATGAAAATTCAAGACCGAAAAAGGCCAACACATAAAAAAATGAAAAAGCACTAAGCGTTGAAAATTCACATGAAAAACCTGGGGATAAGTAATAGATTGAAAATTTACGTGAAAAAACCTCGGGAATGAACATGCATTGAAAACTAAAAAAGGAAAAGTCATGCAGGTTGTCTAACGTGTCATACATATTTTGTCGTGGTAATAGACGCGCAACCTAGGGAATAAGCATGGATTGAAAATTCACGTGAAAAAACCTCGAGAATGAACATGCATTGAAAACTGAATTGTCTATCGTGTTGTGAATTTTTTGTCGTGATAATAGACATGCAGCCTAGGGAATAAGCATGGATTGAAAATTCACATGAAAAAACCTCGAGAATGAACATACATTGAAAACTGAAAAAGAAAAAGTGATGCAGGTTATCTAGCGTGTCGTGCATGTTTTGTCATGGTAATGGACACACATAGTGTGTCGTGCAAGGACCCACACCTAGAATGTCATGCAGGCTCCCACGCATTGTCTTAAATATGACATATTGGGAGTCGCATTAATTGGTGTGACCCCTTATTTATCCGAGTCTCCACTTCTATTCTGCACAATACAAAATATTCAAATGAAATTTTTTTCCTCTAGCTATAGTGCCAACTATCCGATTTCTTGTTTAACCTTCATTGCTATATTGAGGTATGTTTTTATGTTTGTTTTTTTTGATAAAAAGGAATATGCTATATATATAATTATAGAGTTACAACTCTAACAGACATAACATTATTATTGATAATAGTATCGGGGGTTACTAAAATAGATTACCAAAACAGGTTAACGTATTATATGTAGACCATAAGATTTATAAATACATGTTTTATATTTTGTATATTTGTTCTTTTAATTTAAAATATAGTATGTGCTATTTTCATAATTTTGTGGTTGCCTATTTTTTGTACTACTTAGATATTTTATATCAAACTCAGCAATTAAAGCTACTTTGAGGTATTTTTGAAATTTTGTATGTTTATTATCTTATTTTACAATTATAACATGGAATGTATTTTTAAAAAAAAATATTTTTAACTAAATCATAGTATGGAATATAGTTTTTCTTACAGTTCACTCGTTATATGTATTATTTTGTACACTAAAAATGAGTTTTTTTTAAAAAAAATTGTATGTTTATTATCTTAGTTTACAATTATAACATGGAATGTATTTTTTTAAATTTTTTTTTTAACTAAATCATAGTATGGAATATAGTTTTTCTTACAGTTCGCTCATTATATGTATTGTTTTGTACACTAAAAAAGACCTTTTTGCTGTATTTTGTCTTGAAAAGTATATATTTCTATGAGACATAGATAAAGAGTAGAATATAAAAATTCATTGTTATTAATTATAATAATTCTGGCAATACTGCATAAAAATAATAGTAACAATATTAATAATAAAAATAACAATAATGATATTAATTTTGTGTATTCCTTCTCAACAAGATAACTTCTTACTAGAAATAAATTCAGAATGTCCCTTGTTCTTTATTCATTGGCGTGATGATCCTTCCAGCTTAAATAATGTTGACATTCATTATTATTATAATAACACTAACAATATTACAATAATGTGGGGAATACTGCATAAAATTTAATGATTATCAATAATGCATAAGGAATTATTAATAATGAAATAATAATAATTTTAATAATAATGTTGGCAACATTGCGTAACATTTAGATTAAGAAAAATAAAATTAATCATCACTACTATCTGGGACTACGTTAATGATATCATATTCATCCAATTTTTCCTCTGTCCTTCATCCTTATGCAAATTACAGGATCAAGTTTTATTCAAATTTCAAATATGGCCGGAGATGTTTGCTTGTCCATGCTTTCAAATGATGAGATTTCAAAGGAAAATGAATTTGTTGGATGGGGATCAAAAACTCTAATTGACTTTCTTCGGTTTAATGGTATACCAGAGAAAAATTATCCTAATATATATGATATGACATCGATAGTATGTAAATATGTAATAAAACATAACCTTTGTCATCCAGTTAAAAAGAGAAGCATCCTTTGTGATGTTCAATTAGAAGCTGTTTTGGGAAAGAAAGTGGTATACATATACAAAATCTTTAGCATACTTGAAAGCCATTTGTTGAAAATGAAGAGCGATTACAAATGGATGAGCCTGATCATGATCTTGAAGACGATGACACAAAAATGTTGGTGGCGCGGTCCTAAATCGGAGAAAAAGGTTGAACAAACGAAGATATCCTCAATTTGGTATTCTACTGCAGCACTAAGTCAAGTTGCAGCCTTGATTCCTGGTAATCAGATGTAGAAGTGGTCAGATGAGACAACCCCTACAAAGAAAAATATTCTTGGAGTTATTTCCGAAGAAGTAGAACTTGAACCTATGGCTAAAGATGATTTAACCTTCTTTTTTTAAAACGACCATTATTATTAGTTAATATATGTACAGTTTTGCGAGCAGATTGAATATACACATATATATTGTAACAATACACAAATTCACTGAAACAGTAGCCCAAACTGTAAACTGATATTAATGAAACTTGAAGTGCAATAACAATCAAAATAGTATTCTTACAATAGAAATTGCATAGAAGTAACGTAACTAAGGATGGATACTAGAAGGGGATGAAAAGACAGATTGAAAAAGGGGATGAGAGGCCAGAAGAACGGGGATGAGAGACTCAGAACTGCTTTAGCACATAATTCGCAAAACCTATTGAGTGTTGCCCTTCACTATTTATTGTGCCATCAACCTGGTTCCCAAATTAGTCTTTGCACGGATCTGGCCCTATTGTTACTTCTCAGCCCAATATTTATTTGTGTGACACCCTGTTGGTAACGTAAGGGGTTGGGTCTGATTCATAACATATATATAGTATTATTTTTCGATCAAGTGGGTTCATATGAACCCGCTTGTAACCATGTGGCACTACAACAAAAACAATCTTTAGCGACAATAAATATGTACTTTAACAAGAGTGTTAAAATTTTTACCGGTATTAGTTAAATGTCATTGGATCCAATGTCGCTATAGGCTTTAGGGGCATTTACAAAGAAAGCTACAATGTAATTGTTACTAGAATGCCACTAAAACACATATTTAGCGGCAATTAAGCTATTATCGTTAATTAAATGCCGCTAAAGATCATTTTTGGTGTAGTGTGGGTTCGCCCTAACTGCCATGTAAGATTTGCATCCATGGATACAAAACTTTCTCATCAGAACAAAGTACAAAAGGATAGATCATGTTGTAAGTTGTATTTTACATCCTTCCATATCAAAGACAGGTTTAGCAAAACTTGAAAAATTGTAGCAAACCTCGTCAGGCAATGCAAAAATTAAAGACCAAATAAGGGCAGTCTGTGTAAAAACTTGTTATGGCTGTGTTTGGATCTTTTTACTTCCATAGTCGTTTCTATGATAAGTTTTCTCATGAAAATTATCGACAATATTTAGGGTGTCTTTGGTACGAAGGAAAATGTTTTTAATGGAAAATATTTTCATGGAAAATAAGTTGGTTTTTTACTTATTTTCTCATGTTTGGTTGATGAGTGAAAAATATTTTTCAGAAAATATTTTCTAGTGTTTGGTTGGTAGATGAAAAAATATTTTGCAGAAAATATTATTTAGTATTTGGCTAGAGAGTAGTTGAGAGTTGGGTCAAGAATCGAGGTCAGAAGCGGGTCTGGAGTCGAGAATCGAGAGTCAAGGTCAGGAGTCGGATCCTGAATTAGTGTCAAGGATCGATACGCGAGACTTGGGTTAGGGTAGAAAGTTGATGTGTGAAGTTGAAAGAGAGTTTTGAAAAATATTTTCCTTACTTTCTGAGGGGAGTCATTTTTCTTAAATTTGAGGAAAATAAGTTCATTTGAAAAACATTTTTCAAAACATTTAAACCAACCAAACATGAGAAAATTGAAAAACATTTTCTTTCAAACCAAACACACTCATAGCCATTGGTCGTTATTGTTGCTGCAAAATGTACATAAATTAACTAATAATAATGGTCGTTATTTCATGGTTCGGTTTGGGTCGGGTTTGGAGTCAAATCAAAACCAAATTAATTTAGTCAGTTTTTTAATTATTAAAACCAAATCAACTATGATTCAAAATCTATCAGTTTGGTTGTTGTCAGTTTGGTTCAGTTCTTATTTTTTTTTAAAAAAATAATAATATTTCTCTCTTTTAATATTTTTCCATACAATTAGAGAAGAATAGATCTCCATCATTTTTCTGGGGAAAAATGAGCTAAGAGATCCTATCAAGTTTTCAATTAAATAAAAGGGACAAAATGAGTTTAGGTAAAAAAGGGTAAAGTTGTTCAAATAATTACAAACAGTTGTTCGACAGTTGCATTAAAAAGTTGAAATTTTTTTGTCACTTTTTACCTAATTTTAAAAACTTGAAGGACTTTCACTTAATTGACAAATTTATTTGTCACTTTTAATCCAAAATCCCATTTTTCTACCTATAATGTGTCATTAACCTTTTATTGTGGTGACTACCATTTACTTGGATTATTGCGAAAATATCTAAAGATTTATTAACTTTAATCAATTGAATAAAGTTGATAAGAAATAAAAAATATATATAGATAAATCTCAAAGTTGTTTCTCTAAATAAATGGGTTTGGATTCATGATTTTCTTTTAATAAATGAAATTAAGGTGTAAAGTTCATTATCCTATTAGAGATAAATAAGCTTTTCATAAAAAAAGACAAAGTATTTAATTTTTTTTATAACAGATAATATATTATATATATATAATTATAAAATTTGAGTATATAATTTATCAATTCGATTTATTTTTAATAAAACCAAATCAAACCAAATTAAATATTACCAAGTTCTAAAAAATTAAATCTAAACCAAATAAAATTAATTTATTTAATCATTCGATTCAATTTTTTTGGTTTGGATGGATTTCTAACCAACACAAACCTATGTCTTAAGATTTCAAAGTTTTTTTTTTTTTGACTGAATTTTGGGAAAAGAGAAACAGGCAAAACAAAACCCGTGAGCTTCGCCCTTCATCGTCAGAACAGCGAAAAGGCTCCAACGTATGTATCCCCCCACTCTCTCTTCCTCTGTCTCACACACACACAGTATAATTTTTTATTTTATTTTATTTTTTTTAAATCATAATGTCCCGAACAGCTTACGCGCACCTAACTAATTCCGTGAGATACCTTCTATCAGTCACAAGTATCACGTAACTCTATTCACCGAGGTTAGAACATATGAGAAGAAATTTATTTTTGTTGTGAATTAAACCTGAAAATTCATGATGCTCAACCCACGTCGTTATTGATCACTAGCCATTAGGTCACACCCTTGGGTGCACATACGATGTGTAATTTGCAAGTGTCGATTAGAGTGGAATTGGTGGTTATAAAACATTTATATAGGGGGAATGGATATTAGTAACTAGTTAGGGATTTAAGTGGACCAAAATGTATTCATATAGTCGACTCTAACTGGTTTGGAATTCCGAGACGCGGTTGATTTAATGATTGATCGATTTGTTGTTTGTAAGTGTGGCACAAAAAAAGCATCTCATGCTCCCAATTTGTTTTATTGATTGAGCTCTCTATTAAATACTCCCTCGTTTAAAACAGAATGTCTCTTTTCCTTTTGTGACAATTTCCTGCTTCAATTTTTCACGTGACATATTTAAGATCATAAGATTAGAAGATAACAGATATAATATTATAAAATTCAAAAGTCTTATTTATTTTCTTAAACTTCGTATTAAGTTAAAACCAGATAATCAAATTGAAACGGATGAAGTAGTTGGGGATTGGAATGGAGAAAATGATATTATGGAGGATTGATATAACCGATTACAACTAGTAGTTGTAGCGTTTCACGGGTAGTGTCTTTTTTTGGAGTTTTTGGGTGTTGTTTGTGATTTCGGGTAAATTGTTGGTCGTATTATTCGGTGATAATCTAGTTTTTGCTACTATCTGTTGTTTTGTTACTGTCTCTTGTTTTGTTACTATTTTTTGTTTCTTATTCTTGTATTATGTCTTTTCCTATTTTGTTTGGTCTCGAGCCGGAGTCTATCGAAAACAGCCTCTCTACTTCACCTTTGGAGTAGTGGTATGGACTACGTACATTCTTTCCTCCCCAGACCTCACTATGTGAGAATAAACTGGGTATGTTATTGTTGTAGTTGATTTATTGATTGATTTGTTGTTTGTGAGCAGGAAAAAAAGGCGTCTTATTCTCCAAATTTTGATTGAACTTCTTGCACTCTCTATTTCCTCCTGATTTTTGTTGTTCGCAACTGTAATTGACTTGCCAAAGGGAGAAGCAAGTCATGTGTCCATTTCTGTTATAACCTCTTGAGCTCCCCATTTCCTCTTCCCACAAGGGTGACTCCGAGTGGCAAAGTCAGAAATTTCGATAAGTGTGTTCAATGATACTTTCAAAGTTTAGTATATATGTATGAAAAGTAACATTTAACTTATATACATAGTATAATTTTCCTCCAAAGGTTGTTCGGCTGACCGCCCTTCGACTATATAGCTACACCCCTAGCTCCCATTGTAAATGGCTTTTCATTTTGTTCCATATTATTCTTTTGATTTTGTACTTCTCTCTACCCCACAAAGGTAGGGGTAAGGTCTGGGTACGCTCCATCCTCCCAGACCCCACTTGTGGAACTATACTGGGTGTTGTCTGGTATGAGTTATGAATTTCTCTGATTTTTCCTTGCTAGGATGCATTTGGTATAGATTTTCCATGAAAAAGGTTGTGCCTTTTGAAAACTTATATATGGGTCATTTTCTAGTATTTGGTTGGATATAGAAGTATGTAGGAGTAAGGTTTGCGTACATGCTATCCTTTCTAGACCCCACTTGTGGGATTTCACTGGCTATGTTGTTGTTGTTGTTTGGATATAGAAGTAGGTGAGGTATGGTAATGGTATAAGCTGGAGAATAGAGGATAGGGCGCTATGGTAGTGTTTTGGTGGTAATTTTTGAGTTTTGAAGATGGACAACAATGTCTAATTGTCCGATGAATCAAATGAAATCAAGTAAGGGCAGAGATGTTAATAAGGAAAATGACTTCATTAGTAACCGGCATAGGTTGTTTTCTCCTTTTATTGGAAAATGTTGTCCTAGGAGAATACATTTTCCAGATTTCAGGGCAACCGAATACTTGAAAATGATTTTATCAAGGAAGTCCATCGTAGCAAACGCACTAACAATTTTACCAAATTGTCTGCTTAATCTCATTCTTCCAAACTGCTTGTTGCTTGGTGTAATCTATCAGTCTTCCATTGGTCTGACAATTTTTTTTCTCTCTGTTTGTCTGATTGTCCTTTCTAATTCTTTTATCTTTTGATTTGTATCGACTATCGATGCTTTCTGGGAATTAACCGTGTGGGAGATCCTACTCCTCAAGTTACCTACTGGAAAGAAAAAAAAAAAGATTCTACTCTTCAAGTCTACCACCAAAAAGATAAATCTCATCTTCCTTCTTTTTCTGATATATCCAATTCGTCAACTATGATAGATTGCTTTTGGGTCTGACAAAATTTATTGAGGAACTCTGCCTATGTTAGTGGCTTAGTGTTGCATAGTGGGTCCTAGCCTAAATGAAGGAAGAGGGTTGCAGCAAGTTGAGGGCTGATGTTAAAGTAGTCATAATGAGATGAAATCTTTAACCATTTTATTTAAAGGATTCGTATAACCTACTACAACTAGTTTGGAATCAAGGCATAGTTGATCAAATAATGTTTAGGGAAAAATTCTGCATTGATCTTGCTGTCTACCTATTTTGTGTTGTTTACCTCTTCAGAGCTGTCAAGTTTATCCACGATTATTTGTATTCCATCATAGGCTGATCCTTCGAGATGTTTTTTCTTTCAGGATAGCAAAAATAGATGTTGGCGAAAGGCAGAAAAGTTGCTGGGAGGGGTGAGACGGTGGCTGCAAATTATGCTTTTGGCCCACTTGAAGATGATATAATTATTAAGCATAGACTTCTCACTCGCACAACAACCACTAGAGGTGAACCGCCATTGAAGAAACTTCACAAAAAGTTTATGGCTTTTGCTTTGGAGGTAGAGAAGGAGGCTGATAACTATGGTGATTGTGAAAGACTTGCCAAAACTTTCTTGCAAGAGCTAAATACATTTGAGATTCCGCTCCTAAAAAGCAAAGCAGTCATAGATTCAAACCTTAGAGAGAAGGAGAACTTCAATGACCTAAAAGATGAGATAAATGGGCAAATTTTACAAGCTCAGGCCGATATAGAAGATCTCAAGAGGCAACTTGAAGAAAGCAAGATAGAGAGGCAGCACAAAGAAGAGTGTGAGTCCATCAGGAAGTTGGTTGCTATGCAGCCTCCAAGATCTGAAACTCAGAAGGTTATTACAGAGCTAGAGAAAGAGATAGCAATGTTGGGGGCAGAGAATACTGCAAGTTCAAGAACATTGGAGCTTCGTAAAAAGCAATTTGCGCTTCTATTGCACGTGGTACGTATCCTTCTATAAAGTTCATCTCCTGATTTTTGTAGGGAGTTCTAGCTGGAAATTCTTAATTGCTTCTATTGAATTATGGTAGCTAAAATATACTCTAGTAACTAAAGAGAACTGACATGACGCACTAATGAGCGACAGGTCCACAACTTCTTTAGAGAAATACAGGATAATTCTCCTTCAATAACTTCACTTTGGAATTCACATTTTGCATACTTCCTTTATGTAATTTAAACCTGTAAAATTGGGAAGAGACACTCTCTTTACCTGACTTTCCTATTGTCTTTGACCTCGGTTTTTTTTTGTTGTTGTTGGTGTTAATGTCAACTCTCTAATTTTAATAAAAGTGATGGTGACACTCTGTTGAATTCATATGAAAGAAATAATCATCAGCAGCAGGTGAAAATCGCAGGCTTCACAAAGTTTTCTTTGTTAGCTTCTGGTACTGCAGGTCATTTATTAAGCATCATTTTTGAAATTATCTGAGATTTAGCCATTTGCTCTCATCATTGCCTTGGAATTCTAGTTTTCTGACCTACAAGGCTATCAAACTTCCTTTTTTTTAATTGGCAATTGCATTTCTCTATCTATTTAAGTCGTCAATATTAATATATCTCAAAGATGTTAAGATTATGTAAGTACATTCAAAAATGTATTCTTCCTTTGTTAACAATTCTGAAGTGACTTTGCTGAACTTCCTCTTTTAAAAGTTATTTCCTGAACATTTCAATGTACATGATTTGAATGTTGATGAAGGGTTTCATTGCTTCAAAAGAACTACTCCCTCCGTTTCAAAAAGAATGACCTAGTTTGACTTGGCACGGAGTTTAAGAAAATAAAGAAGACTTTTGAATTTTGTGGTCTTAAATTAAAGTTATGGCAAATGTACTAAAATGCCCTTTAATCTTGTGGTCTTAAACAAGCCACGTGGAAAGTTGGAATTAAAGTATTGCCAAAAAAGGAAAGGGTCATTCTTTTTGAAATAGACTAAAAAGGAAAGTAGGTCATTCTTTTTGAAACGGAGGGAGTACAACATTAGGATAAACAACTTAGAGCCACCTTGCTGATTCTTGTTGCCAGAATTAGTAAATGTGAAGAGAAATTAATTTATTTTTTTTGTTTCCTTTTGTTTTGTCTTATATGTGCAGTTTTTTGACAGTTAAAAAGAGACATAAAAATGGATCTTATTCTACTTTGCCTCTTATAGAAACTTGCGAACATTATGTCTTGCATACTGGAATTGCTCAGAGAATGGGTTTTAAGATTACTTATTGAGATGTAAAAGAGTTTCCTATAACCATTGTTGTTAAAAGCCATCACATCGATTTGAAGCGAAGGGTTGTTTCATGGGTGAACTGATAGACTTCTCTATAAAAAATAGTAAATAAAGGAACAAATACTGATTTTTTATACTAAATACACTGATATTACAACCAGAATTCTAAAACAGCCACTAGGAAACTGCTAACACCTTAAAATACAACCTAAGACATGAATGAAATTCAGTTATAGAATACATAATACTAAGATTACATGAATTTCAGCATTCCTAGACATTCGAGAGGCTAGATCTCTCCCACATTTCTAGACATTCGAGAGGCTAGAACTCTCCAGAATTCCCTTTTCCTTTTTCCTGAATACCTTCTTCTACTGCCCTGCCCTTTTTTCTATAGAAAAAACCACCTCGTAACTGTCTCATGACAGTTACTAAGTCTTATTATTGTTTATTTTGGCCTCATGGAATAAGTTTTTATAACTTGAGGCACATCATTACCCTCCCCTATAAGAGTCACCTTGTCCTCAAGGTGAAAATCTGGAAATTGCAGATCGATAATTGCATATTCTACACCATCGTAGTACCCTTAGTTTCCTTTTCGACTACATCTTCTCCGGTAAGCTCAAAGAATTCTTCCATATCACCTTCATCTGTATTGGGTGCCTCTGAAATAATCAATAGATTAAGCTGCCTATTCTTACAACGATGATTGGGGCCAAATTTTTCATCACATCTGAAACATAACCTTTGTTGTCTTTTTCGAGCAAATTTTGAATCAGACAACCTTCTGAATTGTCCCTCTGATTTTTCTACTGAAGTAGTCGACTTTGCGGCAATATGCGCTGGTGAATCAGTGTTACTACCTGCTGATCCGGTTCTTGAGTGACGCGTTTCAAGTACGTTTGCGACTCGAGGATAATTGGGTCTAAACCCAACTAGTTTATTGCATGAACTTCCTGTATTTGGTTCAAATTTAAAATTTTGAACTTTCTGCAAAATAGAATTTCGATCCTCCACCTTTTGGGCCATCTCCATTATCTCCCTCAATGTTTGAGCCTGTAAAAGCATTACTTCTGCTCGAATCTCCTCTTTCAGACCATTCAAAAACACTCCAGATAACATTCCATCAGTCGCCTCCTTCATAGTTGCTGATATTTTTTCAAATTCTTCACGAAACGTAGTGACTTTGATAATCTGCTTCAGCCCCATTAAGACAGCATATTGGTTGATCTTTTGAGAATGATGAAATCGGTTCAACAACTCTCTTTTGAAGTCTTCCCATGTTAACATTGGTTGCCGAGACACTATCCATTAATACCAATTTAAGGCTTTTCCTTCCAAACAAACACCTGCTACCTGTAATCTTTCAGTTTCAGAAATTTCATTCATGCAAAATATCGTTCTACTCTGAAAATCCATCCTAAAGGATCCTCTCCTTCAAAAACTGGTAATTATAGTTTCCAAAACTTCTTCCCATCTTTTTCTCCAGCCACGTTGACATTGCTTCCCTCTTCTTGGTTTTCGACGGATCTGGTTTGAGGAGGAGATGCTTCTGCCATCACAGTTCTCCCTTGTACTTCAATTCTTGCAAGAGACTCTCTCATTTCTTGAAACTATCCTTCCAGTTTTCTGACATCTTCTCTTACCCCTATCAAATTAGTCTCCACTTGTTCAATTCGTCCTTCCATTTTACTCACCATTCCCGAACGTTACTGCTCTAATACCAAATTGATAGACTTCTCTATAAAAAACAGTAAAGAAAGGAACAAATACTGATTTTTTATACTAAATACACTGATATTACAACCAGAATTCTGAAATAGCCACTAGGAAACTGCTAACACCTTAAAATACAACCTAAGACATGAATGGAATTCAGTTATAGAATACATAATACCAAGATTACACAGATTTCAACATTCTTAGACATTCGAGAGGCTAGAACTCTCCCACATTTCTAGACATTCGAGAGGCTAGAACTCTCCAGAATTCCCTTTTCCTTTTTCCTGAATACCTTCTTCTACTGCCCTGCCCCTTTTTCTATAGAAAAAACCACCCCGTAACTGTCTCATGGCAGTTACTAAGTCTTATTATTGTTTATTTTGGCCTCATGGAATAAGTTTTTATAACTTGAGGCACATCATGAACCGATGTGTTTTAGAGAAATGCTCGCTTCAAACTATGACTTGCAACGCGATCCAAACGAGAAGAAATTGGTTCTTTGAATCTCGACTTTGAGGATTACGCTCAAAAGAAGGTGCAAGTAGCACACATAGAGGACAAAGTGGAAGGTCGTTGGAGATGGTTTGGTCGTGTTCTATAGAGATATACAGATGCACCGACCTTTAGGTCTTGAACCATGATAGGTGTTAAAAGGGAAAGCAGTAGACTTAAAATCACACGGCAAAAGTTATATCCGAAGATTTACAATCTTTTTTTTTTAAAAAAAAAAAAAAGTACAATAAAAGAGGAGGATACATATTGTCTATACCAACTAGTTGAGATTAAGGTTTAGTCTTGTTGGTGCACTCATATTAGTCTAATACTTGCTAGGAGTCTTTTTGATCTTGTTATGGCATTTGTATAATCAATATAATCTTGTTATGGCATTTGTATAATCAATATAAAATGTAGAGAACTTCTAGTTCTAGAGATGCTAATGTATTGAACTTAGAATGAGAAGTGTCTAAATGGAGTAAAGTGGAGCACAAGGATTCATATCGACCCAACTAGTTCGGCATTGTAATTAGATGTTGTACTGTGGCATTTAGTAGAATAACTTTCCTGTTAAAGTCGAGTACGTTTCCCTTGTGAGCCTGATAATCGTAGAGTTAAAAAGTTCAGTAAATTCAAAAATGAGTTATCCCCATCTTGTGAAACCATATATATGGTGGTACACGTGGTGGGAATATACTGGGTATGTTGTTGTTGTTGTTGTTGTATATATATATATGGTGGTGGAGAGATTGAATTTTATGTCTTAGAGACATTTGAGAGTTTGTGGCCCATATATTTCGGTGGGCCAAGGCCTCACACTACCAAGTGTCGAGTCTGAACCATAGCACTAGGTCAAGGATTGGGCCATTGGCAAGAATCTTATTTTCCCATCTATACCTTCAGTTTTGATTTTTAACCTCCATTCTTAAGATTAACAGGCTCAGTGTCTACTGATTAGAAGGATTATGTACTCCCTCCGTCCTAATTTATGTGTCACCATTTGACTTGGCACAAAGTATAAGAAAGAAAGGAAGATTTTTTTAAATTTATGGTCCAAAACACTCCTTGATCATTTGTGTGGCTATAAATCATTTCATTTAGGGTTAAAGGCGAATTTCAAAGTTTTGTTTCTAATTATAGTGTGCCACATCAATTGGGACAGAGGGAGTAGTAAGTAAAGGTTAGAAGGGCCTTTATTTTAATGGCACCCCTTATTGATCATTTTACTTGCAGTATCTTTTAGGGGCTCAAAACATCTCAAATCTTCTGCTGCTCCATCACTGTGAAGCACTATGCTAAAATTAGTTTCAGCCCTTCTTTCCCCATTCCTTCATCTTCCACAGTATAATGGTCATATTATGCTGATTCACATCTTGAGCTTTCACTGATATATATATATATTCAATTATTCTCTAGTTTATTGTCACCTTGTGCAACTTCCAATTACTGTTAGTAAAGCGGCAGTCTAACTTTTCTAACACTCGTAAAAAGAAACTGGTATGTAATAAGCAGATGACAGGATCACTTTTGTAAAGGATCCATGTGAAATTTTCCATGTCTGTAGATAGGTAGATAAATACATTCTTGTAAATGCCTAATATTTTATCTGTATTTGGGAACACTTTGATTGGTGATTATGGATATCTTTTGCTGATGTTCAAACTTTTTCCTTAGGTTGATGAGTTGCAGAACACAATAGAGGAAGAACAGAGAAGCTTGGTGGAAGAGGTGAGGAATGCAGTTGATGATCATAATAAAAGCGGGGTGGAGGACGCTAGTGGGGTTCCTGAAGCAATGGCTGTGGATTAGCAAGTGAGTGCACCTAGATTCCTTAATTATAAGTGTACTCTTTATGCATCATCTAACTGTAGCATCTGTCACTGAAGATGGTTGATTTTGTTGAATTTACTTTTTCCATTTATAAGCATGTAAAGAGTATTTACCTAATGTCATTGGCGAGCTGAAATACATCAATCCTACAAAAATTAGTAATAGACAGTACCTAATCTTGGAAGTAAAGTCTTTTAAGTGTTGTAGCTTTTGTTTGATGCATAACTTACTTCATATTAGGGAATTTACATCTCAGCATTCATATGAAGTGCAGTGCCAGTACTGCATAATGATACTGGTGCTGGAGAGGCATTTGCTTCTTCGTGGCATTTTCTTTTAGGTTATACTTTGTTTTCTTTTGAATAGTTCAACAAAGTTTAACCTTTCAAGATTGGTCAGAGTCAAGTCGACAACTGTGGGCTATCTGAGTTCTATCCTCAAAAGTATAGGATAAGTTGGCTTCATTTTGATTTGGCGCTGTCGCCAGGTCACAACTTGTCCTGAAGTAGGGATAGAATTAACTATTTTACAATGATGATGAAGGCATAATCCAGCAGGCTGCACCAATCATGTTTGGTAGGGTCGAGGGGGTGTGAAACTTTTCTTAGAATTGAGCATGAGAAATAGCACATCACATTATGCTGCACATGTAGCTTTTTGTATCATCTTCTGGCATCTTAGACTTACCTTTACCCTACATGCACCACATATTGTTTGATAGGGTGTATAAGAATAGTGTTGAATAGGGTGTATTAGTAATGCTGAAATTTATTTTTCATGCATTGTTTGGTTTGGTATATTAAAAATAACATGCATTGCATAATTTCTAAAAAAATATATATATAAATTTATTTACAAAAATACCCTCCACAAGTACGATGGGAAGGATGTGGAAAAGGTTTTGAGGGACAATTGTGTATTTAACCATGCTAACGCATGCATTATAAACTCTTGCATTGCTAATGCTAATATGCTATGGTTTGTAATGTATTAGTAGCGTAATACCAAATAGAATAATTAAAAGTTATACATAGATTGAAAAAGTGTATCTAATAAGGTATTAGTAGTATACAAAGCTAATGCATGCATTATTTTTTCTAATGCATCCTACCAAACGACCACACGAGTGTTAACATCTTTAGATTATCTACACAGAACATTTTTTATCTTTCTATATCTCAGTTTAATGATTTCAGTCTTCATTTGTGCAGTTGGCATACCAAGGACAAGCCTTTGTCAGATGACAGATATCTCCTACCAACTGTTGTAATTTAGCACCTAGCACCCTTTGGCTTGGAATTTCCAAGCACCTGGCTTTTTCTAGGCAGAACGTACCCCCCTCCCCCAACCCCCAAAGGGTATTCATTTTCTAATTTTTATTTTGACAATGTAATGATTTTTCATTATGCTGGTTAACAATGGGACTTAGATTAGTTTCTGGTTGTAGAAATGTTGAATATGACGGTCTTTTATTGTGCCATCTTGAGTTTGACATGCACAAATTGGTGTGGTTACAATGGAAGATGGAGTAAATACTGATGGAAAACATGAACCATGGCATCTCACTTTCTTCATTATTGATGGACCATTCTGTTTCTTTCTTGGGTCATTTGTACTTTTGCCCCTATTTTGTGATGGGCAAATAATGTTTTTGTCGGGTATAAATTTATATTTTTGCATCACTATATCTCACAAGTTATGCCCCTCATTCTCAAAGAACTTATGTTCCGCTAGGCATAAGTTCAATTTATAAGGGTGGAAATTAAAGGCCTGAAGGACAAAATTAAAGATTAGCTCATTCGAAGGCCAAATCGTGGAAGTAGTTTTTCTTTTTTTCTTTTGGTTGAGATGCCATTCCGTTTAATAGTTTAGTTAGTTATCCAATTCACTCCTCCTAAATATATATAAATAGTGCAACCATAAAATGTTATAGATGCCTTTAATTAGTCAACTTGACCAATTACTTGAAGTAGTTTTTGATCTCCATTAGTTTAGAAAATTGTCAACTTATTCATCTTCTATAAGTAGGCGTTTGGCCATAGATTTCAAATATTTTTACTTTATTTGAAATTTATGAAGATGAGATTGTATTTGATTATACTTTTTGTGAAGGAGAGAAGAGAACATTTTATTTGGAATTTATATAGATGGATTTGAAAAATAGATTTGGAACAACTTTTCAAATTCGAAATCCAATTCCAAATTAGATTTAAAAATTTTATAATCAAATACTGGTTTTAAAATAAATGAAAAATTATTTTGAAAAAGAAAAAAGAGTAAATAACTCTCATGGCCAAACGGCTCCTTAAAAAGTGTCATTGAAGATTTATGCTTTAGATGCAAACTACCAACTTCATTAAAGATACCTTTATACAAAGTTATTTCAAAGTAGAATAAAATTAATTTTGGTAGCAAAGTGTAATTTTTCCGAGTTAAAATGATTTATTGTTAACTTTACCGATAGCTAGTTTGTGTTTCGGGTGCACACTTGGGTAAATATCAAACTATCACAGCGAAATGGATTGCTTTTGACATTTTATTTACCGCATTATTGTATTTAGAGTGCATTTAAAAAATGATGTTCGATATTTATAGAAAGAATTATCAAAATATAGTATTATATATATATATACAATCTTTATATATTATTATATAGACAGTGATAATGATTACATAATTTATTATATGAACTTTCAAAATGCCTAAAATTTGAAATTTTCAGACTAAACGTTTTTTACCTTTATTATTAAATATAAATTAAATACTTAATTAAGTGTATATAGTCATATACAATATTTGTGTTGTTTCCGGTCAATACTAGACAATTTTCAATCATTTTGAGCATGAGACAATTTCCACACCATTGCCAACTTCATAAGCCTCCACTGTATGTAAGTCAAAGTCGAATAAATCAAGGTTATCGACATGGGCGGAGCTAGAATAGAAGTTACGTGTTCGGTCGAACCCAATAACTTTAGTTAAAATTTTATATTTATTTTGAGAAAATCATGAAATTTGTACAAACTATTACCTTAGACCTTCAATAATTTAAAAAAGACTAGAATCTCAAATCCATTAACTTCAAATCATGGCTCCGTCTCTGATTATCTATTTATTTTACGAGCACAAATTGAAACCAAACCATACCAAACAAATTTGATATAGTAATTGCATAACATTCTTAAAAATTAAATATATAATAAGCGAATATAAGTTTTTAAAAGTGACAAATAAGTTTGTCAATTAAGTGAGAGTCCTTCAAGTTTTTAAAATTAGATAAAAGTGAAAAAAATTCAACTTTTTAATGCAGTTGTCGAACAACTGTCTCTGATTGTTTAAGTGATTTTATTCTTTTTAACTTAATAATATTATAGGATCCATTTGTCCCTTTTATTTAATTAGAAACTTGAAAGGAACTCTCAGCTCATTTTTCTCCTTGGTTGGCATGTAGTTTGTGTTAGAGTTTTTGTTCTGATTTTCTTACCAAATTTAAGTTTTACTTTTCTTGTAAGGAAAATAAAAATAATAACATAATTACTTTTATTTTTCCTAGAAGGAAAATATAAAACTCTTCCATATTTGGCTAACCTCTTTATTGTAGGAAAGGTTTTGAAATTCTATAAATAGAAGACCCTCTTCTCATACTATAACATAATAGCATCCACAATGTAGTCATTAAAGAGTCTTATTTAGGGGGAGATTTCTACCAATAGATTTTTATATTTTTTTCAATATTAGACTTTCATATGTAGGTCAATTGGTCAAACCCTATCAATAATATATTTTTAGTATGTTTTTATTTGTCGTCCAATTTATTGTCTACATGATTTGCAAATTAATAGCTTCCGCATGATGCCCTATCGATTTCGGATCCAACAATTTGAACTCTCTTCACTTCAAAGTGGAATAAATATAAACTTATGGCACCAAAGTACAGTATTCTCTAATGAAAATGGTTAACTTGTTTTTTTAGTACCTCATTCGATTTCTGATATTCATATTGAACCTAATTAATATAATTTTGCATCGTATAAAGACTATTCAAAAAAGAGTATCCTACTAAGATTTTATTATTATTATTATTATTATTATTATTATATTTAGAGCTCGAAGTCAAGATTGAATGGAGGAGCAGTCCATCTGCCTGTACTAGATCCTTCCGTGATGAAAATGATTTCACTTTGTTGTTAATCTTACCAATCACCATTTTGGCATGTAGTTGGTGACAACATAATAAAAAACTAGTACCACTATGTAAAATTAAATGCACGCAAGGCGCATTTTAGTACATATCGACTGTAGAACAGCACATATCCCATCACCCTTTTTGTCTCCTTCCTTCCTTTCTTTTAGGGTTCTTTCATTTTTCTCGCTCACACTCTCTACATATCATCTTCTTGGTAAGGATCCAATTCCCAATTTTTAATTTTTTTCTCAAAATTCCCAATTTTTACATAATTCTTGGGTTTCATTTCAAATTTGCATCAATTTGACTTTTTGTATGTATCCATCTTTGTGTTCTTGTATGGGTTTTTTTTCAAGATTTTGTGTTTTATGTGTGTATTATTCTTTGATTAAGTGTAAAGGAGCTAACTTGATAATTAATTTGTATGTTTTGTAAAAAAAATATCAAGATTTTGTGTTAAGTGTAAAGGAGCTAGCTTGATGAGTATTTTGTATGTTTTATATTTTCTTTTTCGAGATTTTGTGTTCTCTATGTATGTTGTTCTTTGATTTAGTGTAAAGAAGCTCGCTTGTTGAGTAATTTGTATGTTTTTTTTCAAGATTTTGTGTTCTATGGATATTATTATCTTTGATTAAGTGTAAAGGAGCTAGCTTGATGAGTAATTTGTATGTTTTTTTTTTCAAGATTTTGTGTTCTATGTATATTATTATCTTTGATTAAGTGTAAAGGAGCTTGCTTGATGAGTAATTTGTATGATCTATCTGTGTTTTTGTATGATTGTTTGTTCAAGATTTTGTGTCCTATGTATATTGTTCTTTGATAGAGTGTAAAGGAGCTAGCTTGATGAGTATTTTGTATTTATCTATGTGTGTGTATTTTTTTTTTTCTCAATATTTTATGTTCTATGTATATTGTTCTTTGATAAAGTGTAGAGGAGCTAACTTGATGAGTAATTTGTATGATCTTTTGGATTGGAGATCATAAGAGGGCAGTTTTTGGGTTAATTATTTGGTCAATTACTGTATTTTTTTGCCATAGTAACTTTCTTTCTAGGGCTAAGGGCTTGGAAAGTTTCTCGGTATCTGTGTTGGTAGGAGGTAGCAGGTACCTCGTGGGATAGTCGAGCTAAGCACAAGCTGGCTCAGACACCAATTGTTACTTAAACAAAACAGGGGTTTTACCCCAAGAAGGATCTTGTGCTCCCTGCTAGAGCAGGTAGAAACTACCTCGTGGGACAGTCAAGCTAGGTACAAGTGTAAAGGAGCTAGCTTGATGAGTAATTTGTATGTATCTATCTGTGTTTTTGTATGTTTTTTTTTTCAAGATTTTGTGTTTTATGTATAGTATTATCTTTGATAAAGTGTAAGGGTGCTGGCTTGATGAGTAATTTGTATGTATCTATTTGTTTTTGTATTTTTTTAAAAAATTTTGTGTTCTCTATGTATATTGTTCTTTGATAAAGTGTAAAGGAGCTAGCTTGATGAGTAATTTGTATGTATCTATCTGTGCTTTTATATGTTTTTTTCCTCAAGATTTTGTGTTCTATGTGTCCTCACTTGTGGGAATTCACTGGGTATGTTGGTGTTTGTTGTTGTGTTCTATGTGTATTATTCTTTGATAAAGTGTAAAGGGCTAACTTGATGATATGTATCTATCTGTGTTTTTGTATTTTTGTTTTCAAGATTTTGTGCTCTATGTATGTTATTATCTTTAATAAAGTGTAAAGGAGCTAACTTGATGAGTAATTTGTATGTCTACTTGTGTTTTGTATGTTTTTTTTTTTTTCAAGATTTTGTGTTCTATGTATATTGTTCTTTGATTAAGTGTAAAGGAGCTAGTTTGATGAGTAATTTGTATGTCTATTTGTGTTTTGTATGTTTGTTTTTCAAGATTTTGTGTTCTATGTATATTGTGCTTTCATGAAGTGTAAAGAAGCGTTCTTGATGAGTTTGTATGTATCTATCTGTATTTTTGTATGTTTCAAGATTTTGTGTTCTATGTTTATTATTATCTTTGATGAAGTGTAAAGGAGCTAACTTGATGAGTAATTTGTATGATCTTGTGGATTGGAGATCATAAGAGGGCAGTTTTTGGGTTGATTATCTGGTCAATTGCTGTGTATTTTTCTGTAGTAACTTTGTTTCTAGGGACTTCTCCATGTAAAGTTATCTAGTACCTGTGTTGGTGGGGTAGCAGGTAGCTCATGGAATAGTCGAGCTTGGCACAAGCTGGCCCAGACACCATTTATTACCCAAAAAAGGGGGTGTTTACCCCGTGTAGAAGGGTGCTCCCCTGCTAATGCAGGTTAGAAGGTAAAAGGTACCTCGTGGGATAGTCGAGTTAGGCACAAGCTGGCTTGGACACCATTTGTTACTGGGAAAAAAAGGGTTTTACTTGTGTATGAAGAATGGTGCTCCCTTGCTAGTGCGGGGTAGGAGGAGAAAAAGGCTTAGACAGTTTGCTGCCTTATCTTGAATTTATGCATGAGGCGCTGTATGCCTACCTCAAACCATGTTCTCTGCACCAAAGGAGCAACTTTACCATTGCACTGACCTTGAAATGTTAGTGAAATTAATAAATGGGTTTTGAGATTTCTTTAAAGTAAAAGTGGGAGCCGAGAGTCTACCAGAAACGACCTCTCTACCCCTCAAAGGTAGGGGTAAGGTCTGCCTACATCCTACTCTCCTCAGACCCCACTTGTGGGGTTACAACGGGTATGTTGTTGCTCAATGTAAAGGTGGGATGAAATTTATTTGGATGAAGAAGAAAGTATAATGTTAGTGAAGTGGTTTTGGCCTTTGGGAGTCCTTCAAAGTAAAACCGGGATGAAGTGTATTTGGGTGTCACTATAGCTATGGAAGAAGTATGCTTCAATTTGTAATTTTCTCTCTTCAATAAATCATAGAAAAGGAATTTGAAAAGAAGAGAGAGACATTTTCTTGACATGAGAGGGTTCCTCTAGTAGTAGATCTCTCCACTTCCAACCGAAAGTTCGATAATTTGAATAACCACTGTGAAATGTGGAAAATCCGTAATTTACAATTTTCTAATTAAATCTCAGGTTTACTTAACTTCATATAGTCATCGATTCTCCCAAGAGATCTCTAAGGGAGGGGCAGAAAAGGGGTGTGTTTACCAGCCCCTAAAGGAAACAAAAAAGCGAGATCTTTTAAAAATGGCTAAAAGGGGAAGGGAAATTTTAGATTTAGATTTGGATGTTCTAATATGACATGTGTTTTGGTGAATATGATTGACACATGACATCACTTTTGAGCACTACCTGATACTTTTATATGAAAACATTGTCTTATTTCATATAATGAAAGTGGTACTACTCTCTATTATAGTTGAACAGTTAGTTTGTGGGTGCAGGATGATCTGCAGCTTGGTTTAAAAGTTCCAAGATTTGTTCACGAAAGTGAGTATCAGGGATGTCGAGTGGGAGTTATACTCACTGGTGCCACAGATGCAGGCAGCCAATTCAACCTCAAGGAGGTAATTGTCTTTGCCCAAATTGTGGCGGAGGTTTTGTTGAAGAGCTCGATGACATGGTAGGTTCTAGAGCTAATATTGAGGATGATCCTCATTTTGGATTGATTGATCCTTTCCCGGACCCAAGATTTGGTATAATGGATGCCCTTGCTGCATTCATGAGGCAGAGAATGGCAGGAAGAAACCCTAACTTTGACATCAGGACGAGATCTGGCATTGTTCCCGGAAGTGGGAGGGGTTTTGGTTCTGGTCCATGGTTGATATTTCATGGCCAAACTCCTGTTAGTATGACCGAAAATGATGCATTTGAGTACTTTTTCAATGGAAGCCCGGGAATGGGGCAGCGACGTCCTAATTTTGATGATTTGATGGGTACTGGGCTGCAACAGTTAATTGAGCAGCTCAGTATGAATGATAGGCAAGGGCCTCCACCGGCACCTCGTTCTGCTATAGATGCTTTGCCTACTGTCAAGATCACACAAAGGCACCTCAACACTGATTCTCAATGCTCAGTTTGTCAAGATAACTTTGAATTGGGTTCTGAAGCAAGGCAAATGCCATGTAAGCATCTTTACCATTCAGATTGTATTGTACCGTGGTTGGTTAGGCACAATTCGTGTCCTGTTTGCCGTCTTGAGCTGCCTTCGCGAGCTTCTGGTAGTGGCCCAGCCAATTGGAGTTCCAGAACTGGAAACGTTAGCAGTGGGAGCAACAGTAGTAGCAGCAGGGACAATAGCGGTCAGAACCAAGGGAGGAGGAATCCTTTTTCATTCTTGTGGCCTTTTCGCTCGTCCAACCAAAACACTGGCAATTATACTGAGAGGAGAGGAGGAAGTAGCTCAACAACACCCTATGAAGAGAACAATGAAGCAAATTACCCCGAATGGCGCTTTTGATTATTAAAATTTCAGCATCTTGGATTTTGCCCATTTTCAAGGCTCTGAAATTAGTTTCATAGGTTTATGTTGAGTGCTAGATCTTGAAATTATCCTAAGATGGAGTGGAAGTGTTGTTTACAATATGTTGTAATATGAGATGTAAGTTTTTCTTCAAAGGTGTATAGGTGGGAAACATCTTGAAATGGTTTAAGGGACTTCTGTAAATGACGTTCTCAAAATGTCAATGGTACATCTGATGTTGATAATAAATTTGCTTCTAGGTAGCATGGTTCCATCTCTTCTTTTTTGTGTTGAGAGTAAGTTTATGATGTACTCGGTTAAGTTGCCATCTATGTCCCGGTCAGGACGACTTCATTCTTCCCTTCCTTTGATTCACGATCCTTGCAGCTGAATTAATCCATGTGTCAAGACATTTGCTTCTAGAGCGAATGATCCGGCAGAATAACTCAAAAGATAAAGAAGTATCGTTAATCTCTTCATGCTTGTTCCAAGCTCGAAGTACCATATGTACAAATAAGAATCCTCTTCGTTACATGATTTCTCCTTCATATAGATATATATAGGATCTATGAGGCAATTACTTAAAAGTACATTTTGTGCTACAGCCCTTCCCATTTGATAGAAAAGGATCCCATGATCCTGAACCGATCTTACCTGAGATTGCAAATCCCAAGTTTAGCATAATTCCATCTCCTTTCTTTGTGTTGAGAGAGTTCCTTTTTCAATGATGACGTACTGGGTTAGATTGCCATCTAGGTCTTGTTTGGGGGCAATCATTCTTCCCTTCCCTTTGATTCACGGTCATGTTAGGACATGAACCGTGGTGGTACCCTTCTACAATTTCTTCTACCTAGGCTCCTCAACTTATGGAACAAAAAAAAGGAAGGTTTCTCAAGTACCCGATTGGTTAGTTGAGGCGGTGCAACCTGTCTCGAACACCATCATTATTTAAAGGTATTTTGCTTATACAATTATATGTGAAATACAACCTCAAAATGGACACCATCATTATTAAAACGTATTTGCTTATATATGAAATACAACCTCAACATTTTTCAGAATATGCTAGTTTGCACTTTGATTGCGTGTGCGAAGACTAAAGAATGAGTAATTTTCTTAAAGAGCGTGCTCAAAACTTAAGTTAAAAACACTACTTATTATGAAACAGTTGGAGTATAGGAAATAAAAAAGTATATGAGAAAGGGTAATCGGACAGTTACTACTCTCCTATCTACAGTTACACTTATGGATTAAGAAAGACAAAACGGCCTAATAGACTAATGTACTTGTATGTTTTTGTATTCTAGACCTTCCTACTCACCCTTTTGCCAATTGAGCCCTTAAATCCATTGAAACACAACATTTTAAACTCTTTTTTTTTTTTACCTGTCATCCTATGTGGCATTTTTGTCCAAAGTGTGTGTGATACACACATTTTAGGCGCGCGAGGTCTTCTAAAAAGGCAAAATTGATCACTTTTGTTGTTCATAATACTTATCTTCTTCCCCAATTATTCTAACACCATTATTGATCAAAATTTGAGCTCCTTTTTGCCTCTCACTTGATTTTTTCTCTTCAAATTTCTTTTCCGTTATTTTTTTTGTTTGTTTATATTGCTATTCTTCTTCTTCATGTCCTTTTACTCATGTAGTTATCAATCGATTTCTTTTAGTTTTATTTTGTTGCTCATTCGCTTGTACTGCTCAACATATATATGTGCCTACCAACTATATAAACCTTTCTCTTCAATAATCTCTCTCCACACAACCTTCTTCTCCTCCTCCTTAATCTTCTAACCTGACCCACAAACACTAAGAAAAGAAAAATTCTACTCTCTGCAATTTCATTAAACACCCAAAAAGAAAGAAAAAATATTAATTTTTCAGCAATTTCTACAAACAATCAGAAAAAAAATTAAAACTTTCTCAAATTTCGTCAAATATCCAAAAAAAAAAAAAAATTAAAATTTTTTCAATTTGATCAAACACTCAGAAAAAAAAATTAAACTTTCTCCAATTTTATCAAACATCTAGAAAAAAGCAGAACTCCCAAAAAATCACACAATAATTATTGTAAAATTCCTAAAGCCTAAAATATGACATTCTGCATACTGAATACTGGCTACGAAATTTTCGCCAAAGCCATTACTACAAAATAAGTATCTTCACTTTCACTCTTTTCTCCGTTCGTCTTTTCGTCGATGACATCTATATCACCGCCTTCAATTTGTCTCCACCGCACATCCGCATACATGAAAATAATAGATCAAAAATAGTGAAAACAAACAAATATTATTTTAGGTTAAGACGAGGTTAACAAACTTACAAAGAGAGACTGAAAATTGCTTTCACCTTGAAGAATGGATGAGATTGTGGGAGTGAAGGGGAGAAATAGGGGTGAGAAAAGTATGGGGGTCTTTCCTTTGTGTCATTTTTAAATGACGTGAAAATTGGCATGTACTCAATTGTATCACACACACATTAATCGGATGAGAAAAGAGTTTAAAATATGAAAAAATTACATAAAAGTGCATCTCACAATGTTACATTGCAAAATATAGCCCATTCTTTAAGTCTTTACCAAAAATGGTCCAATTGTACAGGCCCAAAACATTAGTTTTCAATTCGTGACCCATGAAGCTAGCTATTACATCCTTGGTCAGAGCTTTAGCCAAAATCAATCTTAAGAGAACTTATTATTCCCTTTTCTTATCTCAATTTCTTGTCGATTCATTTTGTGATTGCCTGTTATTTGATCAGTGACGATTCAGTTCCTTTGTTCTAGAATTTTGTGTCCTTTTTAGTCGATTTGTTGACTTCTTTTTTAACAGTTCGAAAAATTGTGTGTATATGTATTCATCTTCTTTGTGTTCTTTTTAGTCTGTTCGTTTTGGCTTCTTTTTAGCAAAATTGGGTGTATATGTATTTATATCCTCTGTTTCTTTTAATTTTCGAAAATTTGAGTGGGTATGATTGAAAATTGAACTTTCGTAAATAAGCTCTGTTTTGAGCGGATATGATTGCAAAAGATCGATTATGTATTGAGGAGCCAAAATCTGAAGTTTTAGATGATTTGGTGTAGTTTTGAAGTATTTTTTGGATGAATTTGGTGCTTGAATTCGTGGAAGAAAACGAAGTCCTTTTTTTGTATACATTTGTATATTATATTGTATATTGTTGTATATACAATAAAATCTTTTTTATTTCGATGATTTTCTTGTCCCTCTCCATTTTATACACACTTATATAATATAGATACATTTTTTAAACATTATTTATACATATGTATATATATTTGTATAATTATGTATATGATTGAATAATATATATATAACATTATGCAATACAATAAAAAGACTATATTATATATACAACAATATACAATACAATATACATATGTATACAATGTTATACAAAAAAAAAATTACTTTTCATTCTGTGGCCAGATCTAGATTTTGGGCTATAAAAATGTAATATACTTTTTTTGCAATGAAATTATAATGTGTATTTGCTATGCGTATTTTTTTGTAATTATCCCTTAAAATATTGTGTTCCGGAGAATTTAAGAGTTCAGTTGGCAAAGGGGTGAGTAGAAGGGTTCAGAATACAAAAACACACAAGTACATGTGACTATTAGACCATTTTGCCATTAAGAAATTTACTTATTTCTAAAAATTAAGAGGGGTTTTAACTAAGGGAAAATTTCAATTATATACAAAAAAGTAAATAGTTTACAATAAAAATAGCCAAATTTTTATTTACAACAAAAATAACCATTAGACCATTTTATTCCCTTTTTTTAATTCTTTTTTCACCAGTAATTTTTTTAAAAAACACTACTTTTTTTCATTGTTTTTTTTTTTGCTGCGTTTTTCTATATTAAAATAAACTTTTTTTGTTTTTTTTTTCAAACTTTTTCCGTACAACTTTTTTTTTTTCATGTTTCAATATTGTATATATGGTGTATAAACATGTATATATGATGTACAAATTGTTATGTAGTATATATGTAATGTATCGATATTACATAAATAGTTATGTAGGTATATGTAATGTATCGATATTGTATAAATAATATATAAATATGTATCGATCTTATATAAATGGTGTATAAACATGTATATATGATGTACAAATAGTCATGCAGTGTATATGTAATATATCGATATTGTATAAATAGTTATGTAATGTATCGACATTTTATAAATGGCGTACAAGCGTGTATCAATATTGTATAAATAGTATATATACGTGTATCAATATTGTATAAATAGGTATGTAGTGTATTGACATTGTATGAATGGTGCGTAATCGTGTATCGATATAATATAAACAATTATGTAATGTATCGATATCTATATTTATTTGACTATCATGTGCTTCCACCTTAATAAATAAAAGTATACACAAAAAATAATAGAACAACATAAATATTTATTTTCTCCACAAAAGAAGTAAAACAATTAGAAAAGAAAAAATATTTAAAAAAAAGAGCAACAAAAAAAATTTAAACAATAAAAAAATGTTTTTAAAAATAGCACAACAAAAGAAAAAATTTAAAAGTTTTTTCTTTTTTTAAAAAATAAAATAAAATGACCAAATGGCCAAAGGCCTAAAACTGATGCCTCTGTAAAAGAAAAAGGCGCCTGCCATTTTTTTGGTAAACCATATAGCCGAGCGGCTATTTATGGTAATAACTTTGGCCGGTTGGCCATTTTAAGTATAAAAAAAAAGTGGGTTAGTTTTTGTGTAAAAAAAATTTCCAATGGACATTTTGAGTAATTTTCCCTTTAACTAAAGTACGTTTAATTATGATTTTTTTTAGCTTGACATAATTATCATGTGGATTGGAATGTGTCAAGGATAAATTTGACAAAAAAAATATCTTCATGATTTTTGTAAAACATAATTATTTTGGATCAATTTTTAGATGCTAAAATATCAATTATTTTGGATAGGAGGAAGTATTATTTAGGGGAAAGTTCAGAAATAGCAAAGTTGTCCCTTTAACTAAGAACAAGATAGTAATCTTTTACTAATTATCCGAAATAGCAATATGTAATTTGAGACTTTTTTTTAACCACAAAATACATATACAACTAGTTGTAATTGGTATTTTTTTCTCCAGTCCGTTGAGATAAACAAGGAATGAAATATTCTAACCACTACAATCACGCTTTCCTTTCAGTTGAAAATTTCACTTTCAAAAAGGATGCTTATTTCACGGGATTCATAACAGGTAATACGCTTGATTTAAATTCAAAAAATTTGTTACTAATCAATTTTTTTTCATCATCTTCATAATCAATCAAATTTCTTCTCTCAAATTCAAACCATTACAATGTGAGTAAGGAGTTTAATTGCTGATACAGTTTTTCATCACCTTCATAATCAATCAAAATTTCTTCTCTCAAATTCAAACCATTACAATGTGAGTAAGGAGTTTAGTTGCTGATACAGGTATGTGAAATAAAAGATGTACTTCTCATTAAATTCACTGTAATAACTGTTTAAGTAGTCGACAAATCGTAATTGAGCTCGAAATCTGAACGACAATTGAAATTTGTTGCAAATATAAAAGATTATGATTTTAATTCTAATGATGTCTGTGCTCTATTTGATTCTAGTGATAAATATTATTTGAATGTATATACATAATGAGTATTGTTAGAAGTTTACTCTGTTTTTTGTATGTAATTTAATTTATTATGTTTGGAAAAATACAAATCTGATTGAAATTGAATATTTGTATTTTGAATATACTTGAATATGTTGACTGATTGACTATATTTAATGTGTAATTTTGAATTTTGATAATGATATTGATGAACTGGAGATTGGCAATGGCAAACATCCCTGTTCTTGTAAAGCACTTAGGGAGATGTTATAATGTTGAGCACAAATGCATCATACGACCACCTATACGATCTACTGACATCTCATATTAATGTAGATTTGAGGCGCAAAAGTATCAAAATTGAATATAAAATTATTGGTAGTGCAGGACAAATACATATACATAATGACATAAGTGTGAAGATGTCTATTTTACAAAAGAAGGAAATAAAGGAGATGAATGCTCTGCCTTTACATGTAAGTATTTTGAATAGGGCTGCTGAAAGCAAATTAACAAGTTCATCATTGGTTAATGGTGAAAGTTCAAGTGTCAGATACAATTATATTGAAAGGGTAAATACATCTAGTGATGAGACGTAATGATTACTGATAATGTAAAACCTGTAGATGTATTTGAGTTGGATAAGAATTGTATGATTATCTTAGACTCATATCATAAGTATATTGAGTTAGATCAGGTATACCGTACCAAAAAAAATCTTAAAATCTTTCATGAAGGACTATACAATTCGGGAGAGGTTCCAAACCCGATTTGAAAAGTCAAGTAAGACCTGGTAAGTGAATTTTTCACTGTTATATTTATGATGTTTAATTGTTGGTAAATTGTATTTAACTGTATTTAGGTTTTTGGTGATGTTATACACTCTTTTGTGCATCTGGTAATTGTGGCTTTTTCTTTGTGACATCTGTTATCCATAATTCTGGAATGCTTAGAAGCAGAGAGTTTGTTCCAGAACATACTTATCCACTGAAAGACCAGGTGTATTCTAAGATGCATGCAATAAGTATGTTGATTGGTGGTATTATTAAATCAAAATTTAAAAATCACAAAAGAAAATATAATACATCGAAGATCAAAGCAGACATAAAGAAAGCATTGGGTCATGATTTGACATACAGTTTGTACTGGAGGACCAAGGAAAGAAGTTAGACAAATTAAGGGGGAAACCAGCAGCGTCGTACGACAAATTAACAACATATTTATACATATTGAAGACTACTTATCCTGGTTCACATATCAGAATGAAGAAAAATTCTGAAGATGAGTTCTTATATGTTTTTATATCCCTCAATGCATTCATTAAAGTTTAGGAGAATTGTAGACCTGTTGTAGTTGTTGATGACAGTCATCTGAGAGGAACGTACACTGGTACCTTTGTAGCTGTAGTATTATGGATGGAGCAGCTCAGTTGTAGTTGTATATATGTAAGAATAATGTATTTGTATATGTAAATTCTAAATACTGTGTGATATTCAATTAATCATATAAAATGTATTTGTATATGCAGGCCATATCTTTCCTTTAGCATATAGTGTTGTCAATTCAGAGAATGATACTTCTTGGATGTGGTTCTTTGAGCAACTCAAAAAAGCATATGTCTAAAGAGAACACATGTGTTGTGTAACACCCCGTACCTTCCCAACCCTACTTGACGACGTTGAATAATGTTTACTTAGGTGTCGAGAGTCATAAGTATGTATTTGGTAATGTTAATGATGAGAAAATTGAAATTTGGCCTCGTATATGTGATTAGCCCTTCATAGGAGGTGTTTTGTGATTTTCGTGGAGCATTTGTGGGGTTCAAAATGAGGCTAAGAGGACCTCCAAACAAAGGATATTAAGGGTAAGAAGTAAGTTAAAGAATAGGACTTGAAGTATCTAACCAAACCCGCGAAGAAAAGTCGAAAAACGAAATTTTCAAAAAAACTAAGGGTGGGGCACGCCAGAGGGCGTGCCAGGACACTCTGGGCTAAAATTTTTAGCCTAGAGGCAGAAAGCTGGCGCGTCCAAGGGCGTGCCAGGCTGGTTTTTCCACCTTTCAAAAGTTGGAAATTTTCTTAAGTCCCAAGGGTGCCCGGGGACGTACCGGGCCGATTTTTGCCACGTTTCTTCTAAAACCATGAGCATATACATGAAATAAGTGAAGTATTATATTGGTATGATAAAATTACTCGATAACGAATTTGGCATCAAAATGACGGTTTTACCCTTGTGGTCAAAATGGGCCATACGTGGCTAGAATCACTTGTTTTTGGGATTGAGGCTACGAATATGAATCACGTGAGTGGGAATATTATATTAACACATATGGGAATGATTTAAACATGAAAAATTATTGATTTTATTGGGTTGAGTGAATTGGGCTCAATAAAAGGCCCAAAAATAGAAAGAAGACATGGGTCAAATGACCCATTCTTTACCCTTTGACCCCTTATACATGGCATTTAATGCCAAGAATACTTGAGGGCATATAAATAAGTGAAAAATCTGATTTTTATTCAAAGGAATACACAACACATTTCTAGAAATTTCCCAAATTTTCTCTCAACTCTTGAAGAACCCTAAGCCAACTTGTGGAGAAAAATCATCATTTCTCAAGCTTAGGTAAGTGATTATTATTATGGAATAATATATTATATGCATGGGAGAGTATGTAAATCATGTTGTTTATGCTTGAAAGTGTTGAACCTGGCACTTTGTGTTTTTGTAAAAGATGTGTTATCCATGAGATTTAAACTTGAAAGATGACTTGTTGTCTTGATGAAAGTGCATGGTATGGATGAAATATCCACATGTATGGTATGATTATGGTCCTAAACTTGTTATTTTTCTATAACTGTAAATTATGGTATTTTGGCCGATTTGTTGTTGTGAGGTGTATTGAAGTGATTTAATGGAATAATTGTGATGAAGAGTGGAAAGTATGAACTTGGTGTGACATACTAATGGTTTATGATATTTTGGTCAATGTTGGGCATGTTGTGGTATTGTTGGTATGACCATGCCGTAAATGGTATTGTAAGGGAATAAATGACATTATACGGCAGTCCTATAGCTTATTGTCGTTTTGTACACTTGTAAGGAAACTATTTGATAATGTAAGCCCGGTATGTATTTGTGTTGTAGAGTAAGGCGTAAGGAAGGAGAGGGACTATTGTGTTCACATATAGGATTGAGTATTCATATTGAGAATACGAGGTATGTAAGGCTCCTCTTTCCGTATCCTTCAGCAGCATATAGTGTACACTTTGTTGTGGTACTTATTCATTTCCGAAATGTCCTAAGGCATCTCATTTCATATTATCATCTAGTGTTAATCATATATACCTTATTCTTGATCTATTGTCATTCATGTCTTACATAATTATGGACAGGGTTCCAAGTCTCAATAATGTTATGTTCTACGATCTAATAATATATTTTAACCACCAAGTATCAATCTCATGAAGTGAAGGATAATGAAATGCATATATGTGTGCTTCCAAAAATGTCATAATCATCAATGTAATAATCTTTCATGAGTGAGTGTATCCATGGGATGAAATAAACACCTTCATGACGATATCCATGGGGTGAAAGAACACACCTTCATGATGACTATCCCAATATTATGGGTGTATCCATGGGGTGACATGAACACCTGCATGACGATTTTATTTTCCCACTGATCAGTTGGGCCCGGGCAATATATAACTAATGACTGGCAAGCAAGTAAGAAGAGGTACAAAAATGAAGTAAGTATCGAAAGTAATGCACGCAGTTCTAAATATATAGATTGATGGCTTATCCATAATTGGGCATTCCCTTGTAATGTATTTTTCGTTAAAATTCTTATGTACTGATACAGCCTTACATACTCAGTACTTTCTTCGTACTAACCCCTTCGGGGGAATTTACCTTACTTGTTGCGGGCACAGGTACTAGTAGACCTCCCCAGTAGGCTGCAGGACATCTACTGATCCTTGGTGAGCTCCAGTTGGTTCGGGGCTTTTCGTGTTCAAGATGTATATTGATTTTGGTATTGTAAATGTTGTGTAAAGTGAGGACTTGTCCCGAACTCAGGATGGTTATATGTGTACTCCTAATAGAGGCTTTTGTAGACAGATGTGGGTATATGAATAATAAGAGGTGTATGTCCTTCTTGACTTGATGGCCCTAACGGCCAAGTTTCTTGTATATATATATATATCATGCCCCATGATTTCCGCTACTAGCATTTTATACCCTTACGTGGTGGTGATATTTCTTATGTCATGCATATGATTGAACATGAGTAAAGCTTGGTTCTCTCGGGCCTTATCGGCTACGGGTGCCAATCCGTCCCGTTGGGGTACGGGGCGTGACATGTTGTTTCATATCAAAATTATATCATTATAAAGCAAGTTTCTAGGGTGTTCGAAGATGTACCTCATTATTCATGCATGTGGCATTTGTAGGAGAATATGAAAAAAAAAATACAGAAAGTTGCATGATGCATTAGCTAAGGTCTTTTATACAATGGCCAAAATACATTCAAAGTTTGAATTTCACAAACTAATAAAAAAAGTGGAGACAGTTAATGTTAGAGTGAAGCAGTATTCGAAATTGGCGAGTTACAAAAAATGAGCTAGATCATATGCACCAGTTCATAGAGGCTGGACTTTGACATCAAACATTATTGAGTCAATAAATTCTGTACTTGTATCGGCTAGAGAACTATCAATATTTGATTTTATAGAGCAAATTAGGTTGATGTTTGATAGATAAAATTGTGAAAATCGACAACAAGCCTCATATACATTCACACCATTGGATGGGAAGTTTCAGAAAATACTCAACAATAATGAGGCAGAGTGTACATGCATGCCACTATGTATATACTTTAACTTTACCATGATATGAGTGATTGTAATCGTATATATACATGTCTCTTATCATTTGTATTTGAGATGAACCTATGTTGTGCAATTGTATTTGTAACTGTAATTTGACCGTTATATATATTTATTGTAATTAGTACCTATAGAGCTATGTATTTGTAACTGTAATCTGGCAGATATATGTATTTGGCATACAATTATGTGTATTAAGTGCAGATAGTTGCGCTAATTGTATTTGTAAAAAAAAAATCAGATTGTACCAGCCACAGAATATGTCTACATGGTATATGACAAAGAAATGCAATTCATAGTTTGTCTCAAGAATAAAACATGTACTTGTCTGAAGTTCTAGTTGGATGAGATATCATGTGCACATACATGTGCTATGTTGAATAACAAGAATTTTATTATCGGTGCATATTGCTCAGATTTGTACTAACCAAAAACTGTACTGAGAACATATGATGTTTCAATATATCCTTTACCACATAAAGACGATTGAATAATATCGGAGAGCATACAACTTGAGGTAGTACTGCCTCCAAAATACAAGAGACCTCCTAACAGACTACCAAAGAAGGATCATGGAAAATCAGCAACGGATATGTTCAGAAAGAAAAGCACAAATTCATGTAGTGCTTGTGGTTTAAAAGGACACAATAGACATTCGTGTAAGAAAACACGTAGATGATACATTTGTTGTTATGTTATATTCATTTCAAACTTTTTTATCGCATTTCACAAATCTATATTGATTGTTAAATTTGTTCTTCATTTTGTTATGTCAATGATGTATGTTGTATTAAATATTCAAATACATATACATAGTTACATATGTATGTGCAAACCAATTAATATTAAGAAGGATTGAGTTCATATGTATATGAAATAGATATGATTCATATGTATTTAATTGTAGATATGCACTTTCAAATGTATTTGTATATACATATACAAATATACATATGTACCTGCAAATACACATGCAGGTATACGTATATAGACATGAATACATTTTATGATGAATTCAAATATAACAAATACATATGTAAATATATCTGCAAATACATATACATATGCAAAAATACATATATATTTACATATCTGTATATTTACCTGTAAATACATATGTATACAAAAAATTTCATGGTCATTGCTGTCAAATAGAAACTACTGTTGAAAACAACTGAAAACAACTAATCAAAGTTCAGTACCATCAAATACTATTGAAAACAATACTACTATTTCAAATTCAAGGTCATTATTGTAAAATACAAACTACTGTCAACATAAAACTGAAAACAACACTTTCATTCAACCTCAAGTTGACTACTGTCAAAATACAACTGAAACCTACACTACTATTCAAATTTTAACATCATAACTGTCAAGTACAAACAACTGTCAAAATACACCTGAAAATAACAATGTCATTCAATATCAAGTTGAATACATATCCAACTGAAAACTACAAATTCTATTTAACTTCAAGAATTCAGTGATCTCAGTTATCCTAGTTGGCCTAACTAGCCTCATTATAACTTTCAGCACCAACAAGTTGTTTCTGCGTAGCATAGTTGTCACGACCCGAGACTACCCACTAGTCATAATACGGTGCTTAGAGCCACAAGTGACCCCAAGCTAACCTATGGCCTGGCATGACACTATAAATATTGAAATAATCTGGAAATCACTTATGCGGAAGTTAATAATCTGGATAATAAGTTTGGCAATACGCCCAAGTGACAATATCTGAATGAAACTCATAAATCTGAAAACATAATCTAACTGACTGTCTGAAAGTCTCTAAACAAGATGAGTTGTTGGGACAAGCCCCCAACTAACTCCAACTGCATGAAACTGAAATAACATAAAATGAAACATTGATAATAAACATGTACTGATAGATAAGCTGAAATACTGAACACATGGTCAAGCGAGCTCTGAGACTAAACTGTGGGAGATACTATTAATCGACATACCCCATCTGAGCTAAGTAGGGCCCAACTAGTAACCCCAGTTGGATGGGTGTTCAGTACCTTGCCAAGGGTACGAACACTTACTGATATGGATCCACTAGCTGATGTCCAAAAAGACTATAATATTAACCTACGGTGGCAACGTAGTTCTGGGACTTGGGTTATCTAAACCTGTGTCCTTTCGGTTCTATGTACTACTCCCAACTGAAGGTAAACTGATATACTGAAATGCTCAATAATAATAATTTTCTCAAACTAAAAGATAAGTGTTTTATCTGAAAGCATCTAAATCATGAAAACTGAATGATTGAGTACTCAACTGAAAATACATGATATCCTAGGTCATCAGGTATTTACAACCTGCCATCTCAGAAGAATTCAACTACAAATGGCAATTCTATAAACTGGCCTCAATATGGAATTCCATAACTCAAGCCCAAAATCAAGAATTCTTCAATATAATAAGAGTTCATAATCATAAGCATGTAAAGGAGCTCAAATTCATGGGATAACATATATTCATGGTTCAGTCAAAGCAAGAATAACTCTTAGCTCCGACATCGGATTCACGTTCGTGCCTATGATCGTATGTTCTCACTGCTGGACAATGCTTCACTAAAATGGTCATAACTCTTAGCTCCGACATCAGATTAAGGTGAATCTAGATGAGTTGGAAAGATAATTCAAATATCTATCATTTAGTGGGTTGTGAACTCAAAAATACCCTAGAACCTAGGAGTTATGGTCATTTAAAGTTGACTATAGCAAGATTCTTCACAAGAAAACCACCAGTAAGGAAGATTTCAACTTGGCTATGAGCTAGGAGTTACTTGAGGCTTTAATACATGTATAAATCACTTCTAATGCAGATGAAACATTAAGTTTAAATTCACATGTAGTTGAAGCATGGTTCTAATCTTAGCTTGGGATTTTTGGGATGTTACAATATCTCTCCCTTGGGGTCATTCATCCCCGAATGAAAACTAACTAAGCTGAAGAGTTACGGAAAGAGCTGTAATCCCAACACTGAATTTCTAAAGGCTGAATACTGACATGATAACTAAAACATGGACTAAATTTGAACTCGCGAATGCATGACATGATATGAGAGTGACTAGATGACATGGAATAGAAAGAATTAATTAAGAGAAAACTATTACCTTGAGCTGGAGTAGAGCTCGAAGAGAAAAAATGAGAGTACTTGGTCATCATATCCGCCTCTGCTTCCCAAGTAGCTCCCTCAACTAGCCGATTTCGCCAAAGAACCTTTACTGAAGCGACCTCTTTATTCCTCAACTTACGAACCTGACGGTCAAGAATCACAACTGGGACCTCTTCGTAAGAGAGACTATCCTTCACACCCACACTATATAAAGGAATATATGATGCAGGATCACCAATACACTTTTTTAATTAAGACACATGAAAGACTGGATGCACTGACGCTAATTCTGTGGGCAAATCCAACTCATAGGCTACATTGCCAAAACGACCCACAATTTTATAAGGACCAACATAGCAGGGACTGAGTTCCCTTTCTTACCAAACCTCTTGACCCCTTTCATGGGTGAAACTTTCAAGTATATCAAATCACCAATAGCAAACTCAAGTTCCCTTCTCCTCACATATGCATAAGACTTCTGAAGACTCTGAGCTATTTTCAGTCTTTCTCTAATTAACTGAACTTTCTCCATAGATTCATGGACTGAATCTGGCCCTATCAAGGTAGATTTACCAAATTTGAACCACCCAATAGAAGACCTATACCTCCTACCATAAAGTGCTTCGAACGGGGCCATCTGAATACAAGAATGATAATTGTTATTATACGCAAACTCAATCAAAGGCACATGATCATCCCAAATACCTTTGAAATTGATCACACATGCCCCCAACATATCCTCTAACGTCTGAATGGTCCATTCAGCCTGACCATCTGTCTGTGGGTGAAAATTTGTACTGAGGTGAACTTGGGTACCAAGACCCTTTTGGAATGTCTTCCAAAACTGAGAGGTAAACTGAGTACCCTTATTTGAAATGATGGTCAAACGGACACCATGTAACTTTACCAATTCCCAAAGATAGAGTCTAGCATAATCCTTGGCTGAGTCTGAGGTATTAACTGGCAGAAAATGGTATGACTTAGTCAATCGGTCTAAAATGACCCAAATGGAATCATGCTGATGGCGAGTACGAGGCAACTATGTAATGAAGTCCATATTCACCACTTCCCACTTTCAAGTAGGAATATTGATATCCTGAAGCTTACCACCAGGTCGCTGGTGCTCAACCTTAACCTGCTGGCAATTTGGACACTTAGCCATAAATTTTGCGATATCTTTTTTCATGTCGTTCCACCAATAGACTTCTCGTAGATCAAGGTACATCTTAGCGGCTCTTGGGTGAATAGAATATCGAGAACTGTGAGCTTCTGTTAGTATCCACTGTCTCAAGTCATCTACATCCGGAACACATAGTCTGCCCTGACAACAAAGAACACAATCTCCCCCTTGGGAGAAAACCTTAACTTTCTGACTCTGGACTGCTTCTTTCAACTTAAGAAAAATGGGATCATTATCTTGCTTTTCTTTTACCTCAGCTATTAAGGAAGATTCTGAACTATTCTGAATCAAGGTATTAGCTTCGACTGAATCAACCAACCAAACTCCCAATCTAGCAAGCTGGTGAACCTTATGAACTAACCCTTTCTTCTCATCCTCAATATGAGCAATGCTTCCCATAGATAGTCTACTAAGAGCGTCGTCCACAACATTGGCTTTACCCGAATGGTATAAGACATTCATATCATAGTCCTTCAATAACTCTAGCAATCTCCTCTAACGAAGATTTAGATTTTTTTGACTGAACACATACCGCAGGCTTTTACGATTAGTGAACACATCAACATGAACCCCATAAAGATAATGCCTCCAAATCTTTAAGGTAAAAACGATAGCTATCAACTCAAGATCATGAGTTGGGAAATTTTTCTCATGAGGCTTGAGTTGTCTAGAGGCATATACTATAAACTTTCCATGCTGCATCAACACACAACCAAGACCAACTCTGGAAGTATCACAATAAACCACGAAACCATCTAAACCCTCTGGCAGAGTCAGAACTGGAGCGGAGGTGAGTCGAGTCTTCAACTCCTGAAAACTCTTCTCGTAAGAATCAGACCACTGAAACTTGACTTTCTTCTGAGTCAACCTAGACATGGGAGAAGTAATAGAGGAAAATCCCTCTACAAATAGTCTGTAGTAACAGGCTAAATCTAAGAAACTCCTGATATCTGATGATATGACCAAGGAATGCCACTTATTTCAACCAAAATTCACACTTACTGAACTTCGCGAATAACTGGCGATTTTTTAGAGTCTATAAGACAATCCTCAAATGGTCTGCATATTCATCCTCACTTCTAGAATAAACAAGGATGTCATCAATAAAGACAATGACGAACGTGTCTAAGTTATGCTTGAACACCCTATTCATCAAGTCCATAAATATTGTAGGAGAATTTGCTAGTCCAAAAGATATAACAACAAATTCAAAGTGACCATACCTAGTTCTGAAGGTTGTCTTTGGAATGTCACATTCTCTGACTATGAGCTGATGATAGCCAGATCTGAGGTTTATCTTAGAGAAGCAATTTGCACCCTGAAGTTGGTCGAACAAGTCATCAATCCTGGGAATGGGATACTTATTCTTGACTGTAACTTTGTTCAAGTGACGATATCCGATGCACATTCTGAGAGAACCGTCTTTCTTTCGCACGAAAAGAACTGGAGCACCCCATGGAAAGATGTTGGGCCTGATAAAACCTTTTGCTAAAAGATATTTCAGTGCTCATTTAATTCTTTAAGCTCAGCTGGAGTCATTCGGTAGGGTGGAATTGAGATCGGCTAGGTATCTGAAAGGAGATCTATTTCGAAGTCAATTTCTCGCTCGGGAGGATAGATCTTAAGGAAATACTTCTGGGAACTCATTAACCACTGGAACTGACTCAAGAGTTGGGGTCTCAGACTTTGAATCCTTAACCCAAACAAGATGATAGATGCACCCTTTTGAAATCATTTTTCTAGCCTTAAGAAAAAAGACAAACCGACCTATAGGCACTGAAGTATTACCCTTCCACTCTATGACTGGTTCATTTGGAAACTGAAATTGGACTACTCTATTTCTACAATCAATAGAGGCATAGCAAGAGTGGAGCTAATCCATGCCAAGAATTACATCAAAATCTATCATGTCTAACTCTACAAGATCAACTGAGGAGACTTTACGAGAAATTGTGACTGGGCAATTTCTGTATACCCATCTAGCTATGACTGAATCACCAACTGGAGTAGAGACTGCGAATGGTTCTGAAAGAGTTTCGGGACTAACACAGAAGTCTACTGCTATACAGGGGGTTACAAAAGAAAATGTGGACCCAGGATCTAACAATGCATAGACATGAATTTAAAAGACCTGCAACATACCAGTAACTACATCATGAGAACCTTCCTGATCTTGTCGGGTCTGAAGGGTATAAAACTTGTTCTAACGCTGACACCTGCACTAGATGAGGCACCCTGCTGAGTGGGGCGACCTGCTAGAGCTGCTGAAGTATTGGACTGAGTCTGTTGACGAGTATCTCCACCCTTTTGATTGGAAATTGGGCACTCCTTCAAATGATGCCCTAGATTGCCACCCAAAACAATTCCCACTATCGGTCATACACTCTCCTTGGTGATTTTTACCCCACCTCTTGCAAATTAGGTTAGTACTACCACTAGTAATGCTGCCTTGGAATTTAGAGCCAGGTGCTTTATCTCGACTATCCTGCCTAAATTTGGGCACTGGAGCACTAGAAGAAGATGGGGCTGGAACTGATGACTTCTGGCAGAACTGTGAATGGTTACCACCATCTGACTTCTGTTGAGAAAAATTAAAGTTACCTGTCCTGGCCCTCTTGCTATCTATTTCTCTTTCCTTCACTTTCTCTTCCTTAATCTGCTGAGCATGAACTATAAATTTGGAGATATCCATCTCCTCAACCAACATAGCAGTCCTACACTCTTTGACCACGTCCTCAGAAACACCTGACACAAACTTACTAATTCGGGCCCTAGAGTCAGCAACCATAGCTGGAGCATACTTTGCCAACTGAGTAAACTTAAGAGAATACTCTTTCACGCTCATGCAGCCCTGCTTCAGATTAATGAATTCCTTTACCTTAGCCTTCTTTAGTTCAAGTGGGAAGAACCTGTCCAGAAATACAACAGCAAACTCATCCCATTCAACTGGACCTGCATTCGCATCTCTATCCTTCTTCCACTATTGACACCAAATGTGAGCTACTCCTTTCAACTGATAAGCAGCCAAGTCAGCACTCTTAACTGGAGTGATATCCATAATTTCTGTAACTTGCTGAATGTCACCAAGAAACTCTTGTGAATCTTCCTCAGTCTTAGAACCATGGAACTCAGGAGGATTCATTCGAGTGAAGTCCCTGACTCTAGCTGTTGTCATGGTACCAGTGGGTTTGACTGGGGCAACAGCCTGTTGATTTGTCTGGGTAGTCATGGCATGAGCTAGCACCATGAAAGCAACCTTGAATTCACCATGCGAGACTTGCTCATTTAAAGGGTCTGCGGGAACTAGTGGTGCTTACAGATTCCCATTCATGTTACCAACTGCATTTCTATTCCTTCTTTCGTTGGCTCTTCTGGGAGCCATTTTCTGTAAACGCTTAGAGCATGAGTTAGAAGAAGATTTTAGTATAGTTCACACTCTATTGCACAATATGAACATGAAATAAGTGAAACTTTTTCCTAAAACATTTCATAGCCTCTCACTTATAAGTGTGGCGTGCTTCACACCCATGAATAAGATTCTACTTAACGCGACTTTTAGACACCCTAGGACACTTTAAACCTTGTGCTCTGATACCAAGTTTGTCATGACCTGAGACTACCCCCTAGTCGTAACACGGTGCTTAGAATCATAAGTGACCCCAAGCTAATCCATGGCCTGGAATGACACAATAAATACTGAAATAATCTGGAAATCACTTATGTAGAAGTTAATAATCTGGATAATAAGTTTGGAAAAACGCCCAAGTGACAATATCTAAATGAAACTCATAAATCTAAAAACATAATATAACTGACTGTCTGAAAGCCTCTAAACAAGATGAGTTGTTGGGACAAGCCCCTAACTAGCTCCAACTGCATGAAACTGAAATAGCATAAAATGAAACACTGATAACTAGTCCCAGAATGATGAGGACTCACTAAAGTACTACAGCTGATGTGATAAGAGATCGTACTAGGCACGATCCGGATGCTGAACTTCGAAACCTATATTATAAGACAATATAACACAAAGAAAAGTATGCGATCAGTACTTTGAATCTACTGAGTATAAGGGAGAGAAAAATAACTAAAGTAGGCTAAACATAATGCATGTGACATGAATAAACTAATGCAAAACCAAGTAATAAACATGTACTGATAGATAAGCTGAAATACTGAACACATGGTCAAGCAAAGTCTGACACTAAACTGTGGGAGCTACTATTAACCGACATACCCCATCTGAGCTAGGGCTGTGCAAATTTTGGGTCAAATCGTTAACCCGAACTGATAATTTGATTATCGGGTTAATGGGTCGGTTTAATGGGTTTTCGGGTTGGTTCTCGGTTTTTATATGTCTGATATCGATTTATCGGGTCGGTTCTCTGTTAAGGCACATTTTTTATCGGGTAACCCGATAAACCGATAAGGATATATAGGTTTAGGGCTTTAGGCATACTCAATAGAATCCATTACCCAAATGGCCCAAGCCCCAACAGCCCAAATGAAAAATTCTACTCATAGTTCACTACATTTCTCAAAGACAAATTCTAGGTCAAACCATCAAAGGCTCAAAGCTGCTGCGGCTGTGCTGATTGCTGAAGAACTGTGAAGATGAAATTCCATCGGGTAATTTCTCAAATCTCTATTCTCAATTCTCATTCTTAAACTCTTAATCATTTTTATCCCATCTTTAATTTTTGTCATAAATTTTAAAAGATGTTGCAACTTAATTTGTTTCAAAACTCAAGTCCGTATCAATTATCATACGAATTTTGTACTCTAAAATAGTACTTCAAAACTTATTTTACCGAATCTGCCTCAGTTTGGTTAGGGTGTAAGGTTGTGTTATTTGACTTATTTGTGTGTTTTGTTGGCTTGCTGTTTGATTATTTTTCTTTTTAAAATCACGGTCACAGTGACACAACTAGATGTGCAGCTATGAACTTCTGTGTGGATGTTGTTTTTATGGAAACAGGATATGGCATTGAAGAGGGGAATATCAGGTTTAGGCAGCCAAAGGAACATAAGTGCTGGATCTAGCTTCCCTATTTTGATTCTAATCTTTTGTTCATTCCTTGCTCCCTTGATTTTCTTTGTTGGTCGTGACCTCTAAACCTCTACTCCACTTGGTTAGTTTATATAACTCTCATTAAGCTACATTATTTGTGTTTATGGGGTTTGACTGTCTTTCCCTTTTCGTGTTTATCTCACTACTGAAAATTGTGTGTGTTATGTATACTTGGTTAAATTGGTCAGTCCCAAATTAGCTGGGTTGATTAGTTTCTTTTGTTAATTGCATACTTTGAATATAATATTTATTCAATCATGTGTCAGTCTTGGGACTGCTTTGGACTGTCTTCTTGAGCTGAGGGTCCATCGGAAACAACCTCTCTACCTCTGAGGTAGAGGTAAGGTCTGCGTACACTCTACCCTCCCCAAACTCCACTTTGTAGGAATACACTGGGATGTTGTTGTAATCATGTCTTAGTCCCAAGTTTAATTGCATACTTTTGCTTTCTTTTTGGTGTAAATAGGAACTTAGTAAATGAAGAAAAATTAATACTTTAGCCTCTCCGAATCCTTGTAAGATTGGAAAGAGATTCGTATGTTATTTTTGTGCTCACTTGTAAATACTACAGCACTTCCTAACTGCTCTCTTTATCCCTGTAAGCATTGATCGGTCAGATATTGAGAATGCAGTTGTGGTACATTACAATGGTAACATGAAACCATGACTGGAGTTGGCAATGACAAAGTACAGGCCATACTGGACCAAATGTTGTGCTAATGTTGTTGCAGTCTAGCCGGGCTGTCGAATGATAGAGTGACGCTACTGATTTGATTGAGTAAAACTGTAAAAGTGTGATACCCAATCTCACAATGAACAATAAAAGAAGGCTTGGACAAGTTACAAAAAGTTAGTGATCTCTTTTATTAACTTTGGAGTCAAAATTAGGGGTATCTTTTGATATTGTGATGTTTTTCGAGAGTTACTCTCGAAATTCAAAAGGTGTCAAATAAATAGGACAAGACGGATATAGGAAATAAATATCTTATTCTACTACCTAATAGATATATACACTACATGTGCTTTTTAATAAATGGTGTGGAAAGAGGGTAACAAAGTGAATAGACTCCCTTTCTCTGTGAATTCGACTTGTGGTCCATGAACTCTGGATGATACTAACATTATCTAATTCATCTATGGAACTTATCAAAGAGGAGCAAGGAATAAGAAAGTATGAACAACATTCTAGATATTCTAAAACAAGTTTACATCTGGCAGCTCTCATTCATTCATAACAGGCTTGTTTTCACTTGCTTTTGGCCTCTGTTCCTTAGGCTTCTGCTCCTCTGTTTTCCTGTACAAACAAATAAAAAGTTTGGAGGCGCTACCGTGATGGCGTGATATTAACATCAAGGCATAAAGAAATGACTACAAAATCCTCATAAAATGCCTTGTAGTATGACAACGATGACAATAAATTATACTTTGAATGTTAACGGTTAACCCGATAACCGAACCGATAACGATCAAAAACCGATAAACTGATAACCGATTAACCGATATCTTATTGGTTCTTTAATGGTTTAGCATGTATACAAACCAATAGTGAATAAGTAAAACCGATAAAGTTCATAACCAAATCGAACCGACCGATACGCAGCCCTAATCTGAGCTAATTAGGGCCCAACTAGTAACCCCAGTTGGATGGGTGTTCAGTACCTTGGCAAGGGTACGAACACTGACCGATATGGATCCACTAGCTGATGTCCAAAAGGACTATAATATTAACCTACGGTGGCAACGTAGTTCTGGGACTTGGGTTATATGAACCCGTGTCCTTTCGGTGCTAAGTATTACTCCCAACTGAAGGTAAACTGATATACTGAAATGCTCAACAATAATGATTTTCTCAAACTGAACGATAAGTGCTTTATCTGAATGCATTCTAAATCATGAAAACTAAATGATTTAGTACTCAGATGAAAATGCATGATAATCTAGGTCATCAGGTTTTCTTAACCCGTCATCTCAGAAGAATCCAACTACAAATGGCAATTCTATAAACTGGCCACAATATGAAATTCCATAACTCAAGCCCAAAATCAAGAATTCTTCAATATAATGAGAGTTCATAAGCATGAGTATGTAAAGGTGCTCAAATTCATGGGATAACATATATTCATGGTTCAGTCATAGCAAGAAACTGAAAACTAAAGGAATTCACACTGTCCATGGAAACCCTAGGCTTGAAAGGTGAATTAAACTTGAGGAATTTGAGTTAACTTTGGGACTCAATGGGTGAAAGGAACCCATTGATGAAATCCCACATACCTAGAGATGAAAGCCTTGGAGAAATCTTTGGAATTGGAAGCTTGAAGAAGATGAACCCTAGTTGCCTGAAGAAAAGAGAAATCGCCTCTTTTCTCTTGTGAATGCTAAATGTCGATTGTTTTCTGAGTAATAAGGGATTAGGGAAAATTTTAGGCTAAGTACTCAGCTTTGGGAGGACTTAAATGACGTAATTTAGATGTTAAAAAAGTGGAAAAAGACCGAGTTATCCTTATAAAAACGTACTGGAAAAACTGCTGGGAGGAACTCACGAGACCTTCCCACGATCGTAGGTAGGAACTCACGAGACCTTCCCACGATCGTAGGTAGGACCTACGATCGTGGGTTGTGATCGTGGTATGGGCTGGACTTTTAGGTTCTCTGAACATGATCAGACGAGCCATGGTATAATCGTAGGACCCACTCATGATCGTGCCTTGTTTTGTATCTTAGAAATTCAAGCCGGATCAAGTTTAGAAGTCACGATCGTGCCTTTAATCGTGTTTCAAAGCACGGTCGTGCTTCACTTTCATGGTTGGAAGGTATACATGTCAACCTTCAGGTTTTCGAGGTTGTTTCGATCAGATGAGAGCATGGTACGATCGTGTGTTGTAACCAGGATCGTACCTACGCTCGTATGTTCTCACTGTTGGATAGTGCTTCACTAAAATAGCCATAACTATTAGCTCCGACATCGAATTAAGGTGAATCTAGATGATTTGGAAAGGTAATTAAAATATATATCATTTTGTGGGTCTTCAGCTTAAAAATACCCTAGAACCTAGGAGTTATAATCGTTTAAAGTTGACTATGGCAAGATTCTTCCCAAGAAAACCACTGGTAAGGAAAATTTCAACTTGGCTATGAGCTAGGAGTTACTTGAGGTCTTAATACATGTCTAAATCACTTCTAATGCAGCTGAAACATGAAGTTTAAATTCACATGTACTTGAATCATGGTTCTAATCTTAGCTTGGGATTTTTGGGGTGTTACAATAGTCCCACATGAGTGACGCATATCTTGTACGCAGCAAGCCAGGTTTGAACTCAACCGAAGGAACACCTTCACCATAACTAAGGTACTCTGCATATGTAACCATTTACAATCCATAATCTCTGCACATGATAAAAAAAAGTTACAATATAATCTATTTAGATTATCAATCAAAGACTAGGGATATGTATATTAAACTTACAAGCTATCACGGAGTTGTTGAGGCAAGTCCTCTACATAATACGCATCAAAAACGTCCAACTTATCCTTATATTTGTATTTGGGATGGTTATTATGATTAATACCCTTTTTACTATAGAATTTTCAGCTCGCGAGAAATATGGGTATAACCTCGGCTAACTTTTCTATTTCAGCAAGGACAATAGCATTATGACCAGCGGCGTTGTAGGAATCGTATACAAATATGCACTTTTTTTCGAATGACACAACAACAAGAACCCAGTGAAGTCTCTCCCTGACATTGACAAAAATAAAGATATGGTCAATCGTGTGTCATGGTACTGTAGCGTGCATCCGAAACCCATTTATGTACTTAGTGATATGGTATTTCTATCCACCCGCATCACGAGTTGCATTCTTGACCACATAAACTGCGAAGACATTATTTACTGTGTTGATGAAGTTGCAATCAACTATGCTATATTTGTATGTATTATAAGGGTCATACTTAGACGTCTTCCGCAAGTAATAAAAGCAAACTTTAATTTGTTGCATTAAAAAATACATATAGCAATTTTAACTTAATGTACATAAGATGAAATTATCAGATAAAATTTAGCAAAATATGATACATACCGAGTCAGTCCATGGCTGACTGTCATAACCCATCATGTTGAATTAATTTTTATCTTTGACTATACGTACACCAAAGTGCATGATTGGTATGGTTGACTTGTTCTTCAGGTACGTTCCTTGTTGTCCTTCTTGTTATTTTATTCAATACAATGCGCTGTAAGAAATATTAATCAATAAATAAAATAATATAAAAATGCATGTGAGGTGAAATACGTACTTATTTGCATGATATTTTTAAGAAGGTCCTCCCAAACCCACTTCAAGAACTTACTGGTAACTTTAGTATCCTGTATTCCATGGATTGAGTGATATACAAAAGGATACTTATGTTTGAATATACGTCGTGGCATAGATGAACTACCTTTAATAGCATCCAAATACATAATACCCAAAGTTAACTAACACATATACATATAGTGAAAATGTAAATGTATCTATAAAAAAAGTACATACATAAAATGTTGATTGTACAAATACAAATACATAACTGTTACTAATACATATACATATGTATTTCATCATTATATATATGTCACGATCCAACTAATTGGAACATGAGGGCACCTCCTCTAATTCACCTAGATAGTAGAACCCTTACCACCCAATTAAGAAATACAAAAATCACAATAAAATATCATAAAATTCTCCACAATACTATAAACATTTATAACAAACTCCTTTTTAAATACATGAAAGAAAACATCCTTCCTCGAGGACCTAGTCTAGACAATGTACAAGAGCTTTTAATAAGTAAATAATAACACAAAGGAAACAACTTTCACCATGGAAATGAAATGAGTAGAAGCTGTTGTAGATCACTATCCACGTCACTTGAGAAACATCAACTGACCATGCAACCAGACTATACCCCAAAAAGAGTGTAGCATCAGTAAAAATAACACGTACTGGTAGGCATCATCGGTTGATCGAGGTTAAAGTAAATAACCTATAATACAGAAATTCAAGATAAACCATGTACATATAGTGTGACAATTTAACTTTCCTCGGTCTACAGTTCATATCATCACTTAATATGAGTAACTTCTATTTTTTCCTCAAATATACCAGCCTTTAGATCACGGCTTAGGCTAAATATGAGAGCACACCACTTCGTTAAAGACTCAACAATAAAGACCATAGAGAATCTCAGCCCTTAGTACTCATTCAACGACCTCAACCATTATCATATTTCTCAAAAATATCTATTTGTAGAGGCATTCGTGCATCATAGGAACACATAACCATCTAATAACAAGTCAACTTTACTTTACTTTATTTCAATCAATATCAACAAATCAAACAGTTATAATTTAATACAGGAATCCACCAAGGCAACACCCTGACCAATGACAACAACCAATAACCAAGCAAGTATAAATTATGATAGACAATTCATCAAAGTCAAGAATAAGACTAACAACAATAGATCAAGTCAACAGTTCATGACTAATGACAATAAGTTTCACCTTGCCTCAATTGTTTTTTAAATAGGCATCTATAGAAATTATACCTTTCAATTATGTTAATAGCCCGGACAACACAAGAATCTAATATAACACCAATAATATCCACCGATTCACTCAAGAAACTAAATATAAATAAGTGAACAAACAAATTCAGTCCACTCAAGGAACCAAATATTAATTAATCAACGAATAAACTCAGTCCACTCAAGAAATCAAATATAAATAAATCAATAAATAAATCCGGTCCACTCAAGGAATCAAGTATAAATAATCAATAAATAAATATGGTCCACTCAAGGAACCGTCAAACTCAATAATCCTTGTACACACATGCTAAGGGTCTTATGGTCGCCCACTAGCCATGACATGCAGGGGACGAGTTCTGTCCATGTACCACAAATCCTAGAAATCTAGTGTCTGTCAATCTTATCTCAATCAATTTCGTGATGATATCCATTATCGGCTCATCTCACAATAATAGTAATGAATTCTGCAAAGATGCCCTTTAACGGCTCATCCCGCAATAATAATAGTAATTTCTGCAAAGATGTCCTTTACCGATTCATCCCACAATAATAATAGTAATACTCGCAAATATGTCCTTTACTGGCTCATCCCGCAAAAATAATAGTAATTCTTGCAAAAATGTTCTGTACCGGATCATCCCGCAATAATAAATATCACAACAATCACAACCACAATGAGAGTTACAACAAGCCTTTAATATAACCTCATTACATGCGATTAACACTTAGGATATCATTCAACAATTTACATTCTTTGAACATGCATTGTAACAAGCATACGAAGAAACAATTAACATGCACACATAAATCAGTTGGATTTTCAACTACATTTAACCATCACCTACTAGTTCAAATGCAATCATCAAGTAAGTTTACAAATATCACCACTTGCACCACAACACAATCCTTATCCAGAAATACAATGATTTTATTATTCAACAATATTTGTAATAATCATTTAGCATGTTCAATAGCTTCTCAAGCAAAATCAAGTATTCATATTTACTAGCATGCAGTGCATCAATGACTAAGTATTTAGTTAAAAATGCTTATTTATAGACAGTTAGCCTTAATTCGATTCTCAATACCCATAAAATTATGACAAAGCTTTAGCATAGACTAATTCATCACCCAATTGCTCAACTATGATTTATAATCCACCAATTTAACCAAACTTTCCACCTACTCACTTTCATTCCTGCTTCACTAGAATCAATTTACATCAACACCTTTCAATTTTGAAAAAAATCATAATTACTAGTTACTAGTTTTCACAACTCATAGTCCCATAATTGGACATCATCATACATATATTCTCACGAATTATCACAATCAACTCATAATCTACAAAATCATCAAAGACTTATCCTAAAATAATAATTAAACTAAATTAGATTCAATTCATGTTCACATTTTAATTATCACTAATCATTCACCATGCTCGCTTGCGTAAGCATGAAATCTCCAGTCAAACTATATTACAGTCATGCAATTTAACCAAGATCTACTACACATTAAACCTAGCCTACCTGGGCTCCAAGCTGCTACAACAAGTAAGCTATACCACGGATACTCTTCCCTTTTTTCACGTTTTTGAATGCTAAATCATCTAATAAACAAGCAATTATAAGAGTAATTAATCAATTACTTTTCAAACATATAATTTGAAAATTCAAACCTACTAATTCTACCCTTATTCACAGTCTACATCATTACCAAGGGTCAATTAATAATTAACTAGTTCTATCATACTCAACTCATCTCCATTAATGGAGTTTTAAAGCTAAAGGTCCCATTTTATTGAATTTAAGGTCCCCAACCATCAAAATTCATGTTTTGAAATAACAAATTCATACTAGAAATTGTTAGTTTATAATCTAGAAGCAATTCTAGGTGAAAATACACATACCTATAAGTTTTCTCCATAATTTCATGAACCTAGGGTTATAACCCACAAGAATTTCACCATAATTACTTATTCTAATGATTCTAGAAGAAGAACGGATTAATCGATGTTAAAAGGGAGTAAAAATCTTACCTCAACGAAGAATTTCCACCCCAACCTTGAGCAAATCGCCCCCTATGGCTGTGGAATGAAACTTTGGAGTTAAAGAACTAAATTCAGCCAAAATAGGCTTTTATACTCCCATCATCCAGTTATAGCGGGAAAATTCCCGCTATAGCATCCTCAGCTTTTCAGCATGGACAGTCTTCAGTAAAACACTCATAACTTTTCACTCCGATGTCGGATTAATGAACGGTCTGTGGCATTGAAAAGAAGAATCAGAGATTTTTAATTTGGTGAATATTGAGACCCATAACTCTTTGTATTCTAGGAAGAGTGTATTGTTTGAAGTTTACCCTAATTTAAACTTAGCCCGGAACTTAATCGGTAAGGATACTTCCAACTTAACTTTGTGCTAGGGGTATTGTATGACCTTAATTCATATCGAATCCACTCACATACCAAAGAATTGATCCTAACACCTATGACAAATGAGATTATTATACCTTTACAATAGGTATTTTCAATAACGACAGAATGAAGCATTACAATATACAAATACATGTCTTAGCACAGTTAGACATACAAATACATATACAAATATAAAAATACATATACATATATTATAACAGTTAAATATACAAATACATGTTTGCATGATTATAATACTTTAAAAATAATATACAAATAGGGTGATGATTGTAATTACCAGCCTTCGAACCAAATTCATTGTGTATGGTGATTTATTCCATCTAGAAGGGCACCTATTCCTTGCAATTGGTACATGAGTTTATTCTTCTACATTGACTGATGGATGTACGATCATACTTCTCTCTGGATAGAGGCTTGGAAGCAGCTCGTCAGGGATGAAGAATTGTGAATCGGATAAAACTGTTTCACACTTTTTCTTAGTAGTGCTTACTATCTGAATAGGGACTGATGTCATAATATGTTTCTCTGAATCTGTTCCTTTTACTCCAGGAGATGGGCGAGATACAGTTGCACTCACATCTACACCATCTGCCTTGGTCTACAGAATATTAAAAAATAACTTAGAATGCTATAATATTTCTTAATAATTTGAGTAGTGAGATCCAAGAGTAATTCTTCTTCTTTTTCATACCAGTGATTTATCTTGAACTGCTGACTGGACGTCTATTTTTTTTGTATTGATGCTTTACAGCAGCTTGTCAGAAATGTGGAATTGTGAACCAGATATAACTTTTGATGGCTCAACATTGATTTTGGTGGGGCTGATTACAGGTTGATGAGTTTCATCAGTATTACCCTTTCATATACATAAACAAATAAAAAGTTAAAGTATATTCATGCCTATTTAATCTATAAATCTATTTATATATTGCATATATATAAATTGAATATTACCGCTACATCATGAATGTTTTTTCCTGACCATGCACTGGTGTGTCTGTAATATTAGGACTGGAGTTTTGGGATGATGTGTGTACGCCAACATGAGCCGTATGATGTGAGATTCCATCTCTTGAGATCATTGCTATGAAAATAAATGCAAATTTTGTCAGAGAATTGCATATAATGGTAGTATATATAAATACATATCTATTTGTATACATATGTCTACAAATTCTTATACATATGTATTTATATATGTATTTGTATATGAGAAAACAAATCAACTAAATAATATATGTATATGAATGTTAAATGGTATACCTTGTCTCTTGTTTTCCTTTCTTTGCTTGCATCCAAAATAAGATCGAACTTGATTGTTACTAAACTTCGAATGTCTTTCAACTCATTTCGGACCTGTTTTTTAAGCAAATTAATGAGTAAACAAAAATATCATATGCACATGTATTTAATAGTGCTAACCTCATCACTGAATAAGTCAAAGACTTTCTTCTAAATGACTACATCTTTAGGACTGCTTGAAGATGGTATACTAGAGTGAATCGGAATGAGAATTTGCCTTGACGTTTGCTTGATGGCTTGTTGTTTGGGAGCTACCGTCACTTGTGTGTGGATCGACTTAAATATTTGGTGTATTCACCCTGGGTGATTTTACAGCATGAGGTGGTAGTGTCCTTATTGGCATTTGTGCAGTAACTTGCTTTATCGATGACTTCAGTTGCTTTTTTTGTATTCGTTCAGTTCCAACATTAAGTACTTGCTGCTTCATTTTCTTCTTGAAGGGGGAGGTGGATGGACCAGCCTTTTGCATAAATATTTGATGGTGGAGACTCCTGGAAATCATCATCTGAAGGGGCTGCTTCGTTGACTGATTCATGATAAGGTTCAAATACAACTTGAACCTGCTGGGGTAATTGAAAGATTGCAAGTTCCCTCGTCGTTGGCTCAATATTCCTAAAAAAAAATCTACGATATAGAAAATGTATAATACAGTGTTAAATACAGATAAAAAAAAATTGTATTTTATATACAAATACAAATGTATATATGTAAATACAAAATACAGTTGAGTAAAATAATAAAATAGACAAACCTTGCTATTTTCTTTACTGAACATATTGGCCATAAGAACATCAAAGCTGGGACGAGGCTCATTTGTCTTCCAGTTTAGCAATCGAGAAATTTGGTTGTCCACCTTAAAAGCAACCTTTGGGTCAACATGGGAGCAACATTCGTACCACACTTGCATAGCAAGTGGCATGCCCTGGATCAAGTAAAACTATCCTGTGACTATCAACTTATTGGTTATACTTTTAGACAACTCATCAAATGATACAGATCCCTATGTAAAATACTCATACCTAACATTCTCAACCAAGTCAAAATGGAGGCGTGGTATACTTATACCCAACATGACATTTGATAACAAGAATGCGTGTATAGCAAACTTAATGCATCATCATCATTCCCCTCCCCCTGTATTTTATTATCGACCGCAGTATACAACTCTTGTTTTGAAATTAAATTGACACCATCAAAATACTGATCAAGTATCTTGTTGGGTACCTCTTCATTAAATACAATATCCTCCTTGTTATGATGCAGTTTAAATCAGTAATTATAGCAAATTCTCAGGAGGAGAAATGTAGCATAGTCCTATTTGCACGTATGATTATGGCATTAGCAGAACTATCCTTAGTGTCTAGTGCCATAACACATCTGCACATTTGTGCATGGACATAACAGTGCTTCTTCTTTGTGAAAATTTCAAAAATAGTCTCGTCACAAAATCGCTAGTACTGATCAAGCGATAATGTATCCTTTAAAGTTTCTACAATATCATTACCTATGAAATAGAACATATGTGGTGCAAACCTTGATAGTTTTCTGGCCATGAATATTTCATCACGGATCACCCATACAACAAAAAAAGGACATAAATCTCTATTGGATATATAAATGACAGCTATATGTATTTGTATATAAAATACAATTCTTAGCATAAGATTTATAAAATACAAATACAAACTGATTATATATATATATATGCAAATACAAATGGACTTATGCATGTAATACATTTATATGAATCATACTATATATACAACAACATAATTCTGAACATATACAAACAATTAACTAACAACTAAATATAATTCTAATCCCAAAAAAAAATGCATATACAAAATTTATATGTGCTAAATACATAGACAACACATTTAACTGTAGTAAAAATACATACACAAAATTCATATAGAGAAGAATTTTACATACTGAATACATACACAAATTATAAATTTCAAAAAGTAAAATACCTCTTCTTCTTCATCTTGTTCAGAATCATCTTCAAAAGCTTTTACATCTTTTGTATGCGAAATTTTTCTAGTTTCTCCAATTTCTTTGGCTTTTTTTTTTTTTTTTTTTTTTTTTTTACTGATTTTGCATTTTTTTTAGATTTGGAGAAGATTTTTTTTCAAGCCCTTTGCTTTCATAATTTACGCCATTTTTACTGGGTCTACGATGCTTGGATCTCACTCTTGTCACTAATTTTGATTGTTGTATAAAGGTAGATCCTATATTTATATATGTATCTTGAGAGAGTCCCAAACTAAATAATGGTGCATTATCAGAAACTGAATTGATAACGGGTATACGTCTATTAGATCTTCTAGATGATGTGTGTTCTGCCATTAGAGCAGACCTCCACAATACTAATAACTCAAGCTTAAACTATAGAAGAGGACGATATCAGTGTTAAAAGAGAAATACAATATACTTTTAGATGTATTTTCGGAAAGAGATAACATGCAATAACTGAAATTAATGGTTACCTGGTTTTGTGGAACACGATATTATATAGAAAACTTTTGAAATATTGTAGAATTTGAAATCTAAAAATAGGAGAAAAATTGAGAAAATAAGAGAGTGGTAAAATCAAAAAAGAAAGTGGGATAAATGTTGAGCCGTGAAAAAGGAAGGAGTTACACCTAGTAACTGTATATGCGGTAGTCGCCTAGCCCCACTGAAAATATTGCGATTTTTGTTATCTCACTTAATTTATTTAAAGTGTTGTTATGTGGCTTAATTAAAGACTTGAGATTGTTATGCTCTATACTTTTCCCTATTATTTACCTTATATTTTATTGGAGCTGCCTAGTCAATATTGGATCTGTTTACATTATCTATAGAGTTTTATATAATTTATAATTTCTCATAAATATTTCGCAAACAATTTTCTTTGAATTTAGTACCGTAATTACTACAGTCAAATCTCGTTATAATGATAATGTTAGCCTGAAATTTCATAATTGCTATAGTAAGATATTTTTATATATGTATATCTCCTCTCGTCTTCCTAATCTACTCAGATTTAACCTTACACAACAATTGTGACTGATTATTTTGGACATATAAATGTGTATAAATAATTAAATCTTCAAATTTAACTGAAATTTAAATGTATCTATTTGGATAGTATTACATATTATTTCATAATATATTGTATTATATTTGTTAATTAATATAATACTTAGATAGATTATATCATGTTTCGTCGTTAATAATGTCATACAGAAATCATTTGATAGATAAATCTACAAATATAAATAGGGAACGGGATAGAGCTACTATAAAAAGATAGGATAAAAGATGAAATAAGACTCCATTTAGATATAGTTTGAAATTGAAGCTTTGTTTGGACATTTAATTTAAATTTTTTAAGTTGGATTTTTGTCATAAACATGAAAATTTCACAAGTGAAAGCTATCAAATTTCCATAATCCTTACCCAATCTTACCAAATGAGAAAACTATAGTTCATAAACAAGATATCGAAATGTTATAATGCATCACGTTAATAGATCAGATATCTCCGTATTTTTTTTTATAAATATATATTCTTTTACAAAATTTCAAATACACATAATTTATAAGGATCCACTAGTCAACAACAACAATAACAACAGTTCACTAGTTAACAACAATAATAACTAGTTATTCTTTAATATAATCATTTTATATGGTACATACAATCTCTTCACGTTGAGCATAAGCCTCTTCTTCGTTTTTTTGCAAAATTTAAACAATGAATCTTTTTTTTACAAAATATAAACTTATGAATCAAGTTTTACATTTTAAAATATTTTAAAGTCATAATTTGGAATTTCAAATTTAGCTTTTTGAACAATTTGGATTTGAAATCAAGATTTTGAATCATGATCTCAAATCATATTTTTAAACGCTGATTTGAAATCATAATCTCAAATCACATTTTCAAACCCAAATCACATGTACAAACGCTTACTAAGATTATTACTAAATAATAAGCAAAGGTAAAATGAGAAGAAAAAGAAAAGTAGGAACACAATCACATCAAATCGATCATTAACAAAATAAGATTATGAATATTCGAGATGATAAAATTTAAATAATAATACAAACAAATACTTCTTCTATTTCAATTTGTTTGACCTATTTTGATTTTATATGAAATTTAAGAAAATAAAAAAAATTGAATTATGTGGTCTTAACTTAAAAATATGTCAAATATGTAAAAATACTCCTAATTTTTAATCTTATGATCTTAAACATGTCACATGATAAATTAAAATTTAAAAGTTACTCTTGTACAGAAAGAAAATGAACATTTTAATTTTTATTAATATATATTTAAAATAAAGGTAGACTAAATAAATTAAATCAGAGAAAGCTAAGAAATAATGCAATACAATAGGTAACAATCATCTAAACAGGTACACTTCATTGAAGTGTATCATCATCTCCTTGTTGAATTGACTAAAACAGATGACTTTCACTGTCCAACTTCATTTTCTCTAAAATTTTCCATTAATCCAATACAAAAACAGCACTGAATAAAGACAAGAGCCACAAAGAGAGAAAAAAAAAAATCTTGTGAAACACATTTCTGAAATCCTTATTTTCCCCCTTTTTGTCCTATGTTATGTACCTTTACCTACCTAAAAAGTGAAAATACAGATACCCTTTGGTCAGTTCCTCTCACGAAAGTGAAAAAAGATTGAAAATTTTTGAATTGTATTTTCAAGAAACACAATTCTTGAAAATGGGGTTGAAAAATTGAATCATATTGTTCAATTTTTTTTGCTTTTTATTTCACTTAAACTTCTGCAGCAAAATAGCATAGAGGAACTATTGTAGCTATGTCCTCTTGTAATATTCTTTGTAGTTATCAGCTTTACAGTTCTTGTAATGTTAAGACCCAAATTGGTTCTTTGAAAAAGAGTTGCTTTTCTCTCTCTTGGTCAAATAGGCCACATGGGGTGTCTTATTTTCATAAGAATTTTCAGTTTAGAAGAAGCAATTTTGTTATTGTGAAAGCTTCAGATTCAAGAACTACCAGAAAACAAGTAGAGGTAGCACTATTTTTTTGGTCATAGTTTGACTGTTTTTGTGAATTTTATTCTCTGCTGGTTTGAATTTGTTTTTCTTGTTCTTTTGAGCTGTAATTGTGTCAAAACTTTTTTGGCTGAATTTTCTTGTGTGTGTGGGGTGGGGGGTCTGCTTAGATAATGTAAAGGTTGGGGAATTGACTGGTGGTTTGCTTGCCAGGACCAGGTGCTATATCTTATATATTATCAGTGGTAGGTCAATCCCCGTTTGGACTACCGGTGCATGCTCCAGTTGGGCCTGGGCGTAAAGAGTGGTGTTAGAGTGGGAAGGGGTGCTTAGATAATGTAAACGTTGGGGAATGGACTGGTGGTATGCTTATTAGGACCAAGTTTCATATCTTTTTATGGTATCAAAGCCAGGTCCATCCCTGTTTTGACTCCCAGTTCACGCTCCAGTTGGGCCCGGGTGTGAAGGTCGGTGTTAGAGTGGGTTAAAGTGCCACATTAGTTGCGGAATGAACTAGTGGTTTGCTTAAATGGAGTTGGATAATCCTCCCCTCTTGAGTTAGCTAATGAGGTTGAGTTAGGCCCAGGTGACATTTCTTTTCAGATAAAATATAACCCTATTTTTTGTCATAGTTTGGCTTTTGTGTGAATTTTATTCTCGGCTGGTTTGAATTTGATTTTCTTGTTTTATTGTTCTTTTTAACTGTAATTGTGTAAAAAAATTTGAGCTTTGACTGAATTTTGTTGTGGTGGTTGCTTAGATAACGTATAACCCTGAAGAGAAGTTCAATAAATTAGCTGATGAAGTGGATAGTGAGGCTGGGCTTACAAGACTTACTCTGTTTTCTCCTTGCAAGGTAAGTTCATCAAGTTAAATTCCTTAAGTATCAAAACTCCTTTGTGGATTTTACGCTTAATCTTGTTTTGTGCTGCAGATAAATGTTTTCTTGAGAATAACGGGCAAGAGGGACGATGGATATCACGATTTAGCATCTCTCTTTCATGTAAGTAACAGGATCTGTTCTATAGGCTCATACGACTGTATCCTTGATTCCTAAGGAAACGGGAAACTATGTCTGGTTGATGAAGTTATAATTATCAAAAAAAAAAAAAAAAAAAAAAAGTGTTCCACTTCCTTTTTTGTGCTTCAGATTTTTGTGTGGTGAGAAATCAGAATATGGTAATGCTTGAAAACCCCATTGGAATTATGCTATATTACTATATTGCAAGTTCGGAAACAGCCTCTGTATCTCACCTCCGAGGTAGTGGTATGGACTGCATACGCTAACCCTCCCCAGACCCCACTTTGTGGGAATATACTGGGTATGTTGTTGTTGTTGTTGTTACTATATTGCAAGCTCCTGTTACTGTGGTGTTTACTTATGAAGTTTTGGAAGAATGAATATTAGGTACCATATTATAGGTTATGGTACTATCTAATATTTCGTGTTCTTCTGTTACGCTTTTGTGGACTGCTTTGGACTACCTTTTCTTGAGCAGAGGGTCTACCGGAAACAGCCTCTCTACCGCTGAGGTAGAGGTATGGTTTGCGTACACTCTATCCTCCCCAAACCCCCCTTTGTGGGATTATACTGGGCATGGTGTTGTTGTTGTTGTATATTACAGGTTATGAAATGATGAGCCCTTTTTGTTCCTTCAGGTAATTAGTCTAGGAGATAAAATAAAGTTCTCGCTGCCACCATCGAAGTCAAAGGATCGTTTATCTACTAATGTTGCTGGAGTTCCACTCGATGAGAGAAATCTGGTAAAGGAATAAGCTAATATGGTTATCCTCATATTCATCAATTTTAATGATCTGATTAGTATATTGATGATTTTGCCACTCTCTTTGCAGATTATAAAGGCCCTCAATCTTTATAGGAAAAAAACTGGAACAGACAATCACTTTTGGGTAAAGTCTTTAAATTGTTAGCAAATTAATCAGTTTGGAATAGCTTTTGGTTATATTGCAACTGGTTTAACTTTATTACCTATTTCTCTGGCCAGATTCATCTTGATAAGAAGGTGCCTACTGGAGCTGGTCTTGGTGGTGGGAGCAGTAATGCTGCAACAGCTCTGTGGGCAGCAAATCAGTTCAGTGGTTGTGTTGCCACTGAAAAGGATCTCCAAGAGTGGTCGGGTGAGATTGGTTCTGATATTCCTTTCTTCTTCTCTCATGGAGCAGCCTACTGTACGGGTAGGGGTGAGGTATGCTTTTGCCTGGCACTTACTTCCAAATGTCATATACCTTCCGATTGTGTATGAGATTTGTGGTTTTCCTTGCATCTTTTTGGGTTACTTGTACTGTTAATCTTAATCAGTCTCTGATCAGATGAGAAGTATAATTTCTAATGATTTCCAGATGGAATGTGATTTAGGGAGTAGATGTATTGCATGGAAACTTTAGGCAGATCCCTTATTTTGCAATTAGCAAAAGATCTTGAAATTTCTTTTGCAACTCCACCCTTTCACATGACAAGTATAATTTCGACTTAGTAAGCATGTTTATTATTGATAGGCGAGAGGTACAAGGTGTAGTTTATTCAGACAAGTAGGGTCAAATCATTTTGTGCTTCTCATAATTCAAAAAACTGGCATGCAAAAAGGAGATATCAGCTTATGTCACATAATTACTGTTAACGAGCAGTGTGATAGTCACTCAATAAGTTGTAGATTTAATCGTTAATGGCCTGAGATTCTGCATGGAGACCACAACTTCAAATTGGATGGAAAATGGAAATTTTGCAAAATGTTGGTGAGGAAAGAATTCTCGAACTTCTTTGGAACCGACTTTCTATCTTTAGCGATCTTGTCAAGGCCTTCAATTATTCCATATTTACATGTGAGCTGCAGCAGTGGTCAATGCATGAGAAATGGCTTGTAAATTTCTAGAAGTTATTACATATGATCTTGTCTCTTATAAATTCAAATTATGGAAATAAGCATTTGTTTGTTCAGGTTGTTCAAGATATCCCATCACCCATATCATTTGACATTCCAATGGTTCTCATAAAGCCTCAACAGGAATGCTCTACTGCTGAAGTTTACAAGGTGATACAAAATGAAGTTAATGGAACAAGTTAAGGATTAAAATATACGATTTTGGTTATCAAAGTCTAAGAGAAATTTGGTTTGACAGCGTTTTCAGTTGGATCTGTCTAGTAAGGTTGATCCCTTGAGCTTGCTGGAGAAAATCTCAACTAGTGGAATATCTCAAGATGTGTGTGTCAATGATTTAGGTACGAGATGAAGATTAGACACCTTAACATTTGTTCAAACACACAAACACGTACATATCTTCTTCTTCTTCTTCTTTTTTTTTTTTGTGTGTTTCTAAATTCATGTGCATTAAAGTAACTTTCCTAGTGACATTGCTCAAAAAATAGGAAAGCTTTCTTAAAAAAGACAATTCTTGTAGTTGCTTAGTCCTGTCCAGGCATGTAGGGTGGCTATGCTAATGAATACATGGCTACACCAATGCCAATATCCTGCCAACTGCATAGTCTTGGTGCTGATCAGCAACTTAAAAATTCAACTTTTTTTAAGCGTACTTTCTTCATTCCCCCGGTTTCACTGAGTAAAGGACTAATCTTTCTTTATCTACTTGAACTTCTCTCCTTATATAGTGTGTGAAAATGAGAACTTCACTTAATTAATCGATTGCAATCATGCAACGTGAATCTAAATACTTATCTCCTTATAATGATTTATTACTTCAAACACACTATGAAACATATTTCATATCCTTTTCTTGGAGTCTGCTTGTCAGCTACCTGTTTCAGTTGTATGTTCTGCAGGAGAAGTAAATAGATGATTAGTCTTTAGCATAATACATAAACAGACACTCAAACTTGACATCAGCTGGCAAATAAGTACTCCAACTTTGAATATGCACATCTAGACACTTCAACTTGTCTCCACTGTGTCAGTTGAACACTCAAACTTACAAAATGATCATCTAGACACCTTCAAAATTCATGTGCCACGTCACTGTCGGGTGTCCACGAGACACAGTGGGGATGAGTTGGAGTGTCTAGTTGCCAGTTGAGACCAGCTTGAGGTGTCTACATGTGCACTCTCAAAGTTAGAGTGCTTACTTGCCAGCTGAGGCCAAGTTTGGGTGTTTGTTTATGTATTATGCCTTGGTCTTTAGTGTTTCCTTGTCCTCTTCTGTCGCGGCAAGTAATTGTTTCAGCTGGCAATGTAGAATAGATACAAAAACCCGACTGCTACAATTGAAGTAGATTGCTCTTATTTTTACCAGTTCTTTCCTTTCATGCTTACCTTTCTGGTAAAAGTAGTGGTTCTTTTTCATCCTAAGTCGTTGAGTCTGCATATGTGACTTGGGAATCATTATTGTTCGAATGTAGTACTTAAAGATGCATCCATCCGCAAATCAGAAGAGTGGATGTTGGTTGCACTTTGAAGATATTTTTGCTCGGGATAACACTCATTTGACATTGTTAATATTTCTTGCAGAACCTCCTGCCTTTGAAGTTCTTCCATCTCTTAAAAGGTTAAAACAGCGAGTAATTGCTGCAGGCCGAGGACAATATGATGCAGTTTTCATGTCTGGAAGGTATGCTTTTGCCTTAGTCTGGTTTATTTTCTTGCTTTCTCTTTTCTTGATTGTCTTAGTTCTAACCCTTTTAGTTTGTACTTAAAAGCTTTTCAAGCAGATGGGTGAGTCAATGTGGATTAGGCATGTTGGGCAATAGGAGAAACTGAAATTAACAGTGTTATGCTTGTAGATTTTATCATCGTAGCGAGCAAGGGGCGTTTATGATATCTGTATACTGGATCTTTATTATGAAACATTTTTGACTACTGAACTCAACATTTAATTGCATAAGTTGTCAAACAGCCTCTTAGTGGCCACCTGAAATTTCGTAGGAGAGATAGTGTAAGCCTTTGGACCAACCTCCTGGGAGGAAAGTATAAAATGCCCAAGGGTCATTCACATCAATTGAGTTGTATTTGGTAGCTTTTTTTCACATGCTCCTGCAAGCTGTAGCTCATGGCTGACGAGAAATTTTATCTCCTTTGCTGTCACTGATAGAAACTTAAACGACGTCTTCTTCCTGAACTTTGTCTTTAGTTTGAAACTGTTACTAATTCCAAAAATGAAATGCAGTGGAAGCACAATAGTAGGGGTTGGCTCTCCAGATCCACCACAATTTGTCTATGACGATGAAGAATACAAGGATGTCTTCTTGTCAGGTAAATAACAAAAAACGTGACTACATGATAATACAATCTGCATCTAGTTAGTTTACATTATAATATTCTAACGACATACCCAGTGTAGTCCCACAAAGTGGGGTTTGGGAAGGATAGAGTATACACAGACCTTACACCTACCTCAAAGTTAGAGAGGTTGTTTCCGATAGTTTTTTAATTGTTCACAAAACACCGGTATGATTTCAACCTTACTTTGCATATCCTTAGCTAGAGATTCCATTTCTTCCAATTGCCATTGGAAAATCGTAAGAGAGTCCATAGGATCCATTTTTCCAACCATGGTTATTCAGGTTCAAACTCCTTTTTAGTCCAATCTTGATGAAGATCATTCAAGGCCTTTAATGGAATATAGTTAAAGAAGCTCAAGGCCTTGCTGCCTATAGGACTAGAGAATCGCCAACACGTTCCGATCATTTGTATTTGCAGAGCAATTCACACATAGTTTAGTTACTTGAACGTGACAAAAAATGGTTTATGGCTTCACTGTATAGTGAGTAAAGTTCAGTTACTTCTGAGACAAAAAAACAGTTTTGAGTATAGAACGTCATAGTGGTTAAAGTTTAGTGACTGTGTGAAATTAAAACCCAAATTTTCCATTGCATAATCAGCCATTACTCTCCATAATATCTCACTGCTCTTGCTACAATCATACCCTAATAACGTGATAGTAAATAAGTACTATGAAAGATTCTTGCTTTGGCTTAACAACAACATAGACATACCCAGTGTGACGCCACTCATGAGTGGCGTCTGTTGATGGTGGAATATACGTAGAGCTTACCCCTATCTTTGTGAGGTAGCAAGGTGGTTTCCAATAGACCCTGGGCTCAAGATTTCATTGTTCTTGCTACGACCATACCCTAATTACGCTATAGTAAAGAAGTACTCCTCGGAAAGATTCTTGCTTTGGCTTAACAACAACATACCCGGTGTGATCCCACAAGTGGGGTCTAGGGAGGGTGTGATATACGTATACCTTACCTCTACCTTTGTAGTATAGAGACGTTTCTGATAGACCCTCGGCTCGAGATTTCACTGTTCTTGTTTTGGCTTATTGATAAGTATTTACTTCCCAATTGTTTTTGCAGAAGCTAGTTTCATCACTCGATCAGCCAACCAATGGTATGTGGAACCTGTTTCATCTAGCATTATTGGTGAGCAAGCTGAGTTCTCCACATCTTTTGAGAAGTCTTAGGCTTAGAAGAGCCTGTAAATTGAAGCAATAAGTTTTTCCAATTGTAAATGTAATGTCCAATAATGCCTGTAATTTCATCCTTTCACTTCGGATGCACTATTCAAGAAGAGAAAATTTCAGTGGCAAACGGGTGGGTTAGGTCAAAATCAATAAACATGTTATGATCCCACCTGTTCAAAGCTTACTTGGGCTAAATGAATTGGTTCGAGATCGATTAAATGAGGTTATAGTCCCGCCTAAATTAACTCAACCTTTCCTCCTTTTTATTTTGTTTTTGAAAAAAAAAAAGAAGTGAGAAGTAACATGTTTTAATCTTGTTAGTACGTTGATGTTTGAGTGATAGCTGTTTTAGGTGTATTTTAACCTTATTATAGATTTCACAGTAATATAGAAAACCTTATTATTACTATTAATGCTACTACTATTATTATTTATATACAACAGCAACAATAACATACCAATGTAATCTCACAACTGAGAAAGGTGGCGTGTATGTAGCCTTATTCTTATCTTATGAAGGCAGAAAGGTCTTTCCAATAGGCCTTTGGCTCACTATTATTTATATATTAACATATATTTACTATTTGGGATGATAATGAAATGAATTAAACTTAAGTGGAGAAACAATGTCAATGAGGATTAATATATCCAATGCCAACTTATTTGTGATTTTAGGCGTATTTGTTGTTGGCAGCTACGAACGAGGAAATTTACTTCAATAAACTCACTTTTATTACATATATTTATCTTTTGCATTCATACAGATATTATTGAAGAAGTAATACAACCTCAAATACTGTCAATTTGAGAAAATTGTAGTTCCCAACAAACATGTAAATCACCATTACAATAACCGCTTGTTAGCAGTCAATTAGAGAAACCAAGAATTTCGTAGAAAAGGTCCTCAAGATTTAATATATGTGTATAAGTAATATATGACCTATATACACAGTATAATAACTTTCCGGTGAAGGGTGTTCAACTGGCTACCCCTTGCCGGTTGTAGCTCCACCCCTACTTAGCACAAAAGTCAAGAAAATGTGCACAAGTAATGTGTGCACCATTCAGAATACACACAGTTCATCTAAGGACAAGTGTCATAGTCAATGAGAATGAACATTATCCTCGTCATAAGAACATTGCTGACAAGATTTATATGGAGTAATTTTTAGCAGAATGACTAGAAAACAACATAATTATGTGGCTAGAAACAGTTACTCCACTGCCAAATCAACTTTCTTCTGTTCAGTAAAGAAAAGCATTGTAAACTATTCAACAGTATCATGACTATAACAACTAAAATCACAACAGGAAAGGTCTTTAATTATATATGTAATTGTTCCCCATCCTAATTATCATGTTCCTGGGCGACGGGAAGGTGGAAGACTAACATTTCATATAGCTCAACTTGCCGGTTGTAGCTCCTCCCTACTTAGCACAAAAGTCAAGAAATGTGCACCATTCAGAATATACAGTGTGCATCTGGGAAAAATGTCATGGTCAATGGGAATGAACATTATCCTCTCGTCATAATAAAGTTGTTGGCATGAAGAGAAAGGCTGTTGGCAAGATTTATATGATACCTTTTAGCAGAATGACTACAAAACAACATACCTATGGCTAGAAACAGTTACTGCACTGCCAAATCAACTTTCTTCTGTTCAGTAAAGAAAAAAGCATTGTAAACTATTCAACAGTATCATGACTATAACAATATGCTGCTAAAATCAAAACAGTAAAGGTCATTAGTTATAGGATATGTTATCATTCCCCCACCCCTAATTATCACACTCGTGGACGACTCGAAAATGGAAGACTAAACATTTCATATAACCAGAGAAACCTGAGAGTGCTACTGTGATATAATCAAGTACTCAACTGCTACAAATGAGTTTTTAGCATTCTGTAGTTTGCTGTACTGAATGTCTACAACTTGCGATGTGAGGAGAAGAACGAAAGAAGTAAATCTAAATGATTCTTGTCATCACAAAGAATACGAATATTTAGATCCATCCAGCTCAACCTACAAAAGGACATTTAGAAACGAAATGGTTGTCCTATATACACAGTTATAATTCCTCAATCTGCATCTGTCACAAAACATACCAACTTATGGAAGGACATTCAGAAGCAAAATGGTGGAGTATGCAACACCAAGGCAAGTAAACAGTCATGGCAAAGAATAGTACATTTAGTTGGGACTTGAATGCATTAATTATAACTATTTGTATGCTAGCCGCTAACCTGCCACCTACACCAACAACAACATACCCACTATAATCCCACCTACACCAACTTCACAAAAAAAATTGGCAACTGCTTATGCTTCTCAGGACTCAGATATATTAGGAACAGAAAAGCAGTACGTCAAATATAAGATATAGCATAGAACTATCCTACGGAGGATAACATTATATGAATGTGGAACATTGTAAAGTTATAGTTGCCCATAATTTAGAACCACGATAAGAGTTATGAACTTACTTTACGATATTCAAGTACTAACAAGCTAAAGTATGTTAGCTTTATTTGCACAGACATAACAGGCATAAATCATTTAGCACTTGTTAAGCAGCATCCCCAATAAGCTTGAAGTCTTCAACTTGCTTGAAGTATCATTTAGCACTTGTTAAGCAGCATCCCCAATAAGCTTGAAGTCTTCAACTTGCTTGAAGTTCTGCCATGGCTTCACCCAGACCTTGGCTTCATATGCTTTCTTCTTACCACCTTCAGTTGCCTCCAGTGTTATATAGTACATGGTTCCAGCAACCACTTGTTCCTTCACATTCACAACCTTTCCAAACTCCAAAAGAGCATTCTGGTAGCAAGAACAGTGAACCATGAGTGCTGAAGCAATTAATCTAAGTCATAACGGAATGCAATGAAGACAAGGTTGTCCACTGCACATGCTTAATCACATACAGACAGACTTAGAAAGTTGGTAAAAACATGAATCTGGCCTCAAAAAGACTAAAGTACGTATTTCGTCATTTCTATTTGGATAAATGCAGCACTTCTCCTCTCTGAAAAGAGCAACATTTAAACTATCACATCCTAATGAAAATGCCCATTTCGAGAACATAAACTTAAATAAGATGGAAGTTGGAACAGTGAAACGAGGCTATCTTGATTAATTTATCAACTTATAAATCTCTTTGTCCCATACTATGAGAAACAACTCAGTGTTCAAGATTCAAAAAGATAAACCTCTGGCGGAAATATTCTTAGCTCAAGCCTCAAGGTTTAAATCATTAGACTTTTTTCCCCTTTTAATAGGTAATGAGTAAAGGTTTAAAACCACAACAACAACATACCCAGTGAAAATCCCACAAGAGGGGTCGGGAGAGGATAGAGTGTACGCAGACCTTACTCCTACCTTGTGGAGGTAGTGAGGCTATTTTTGAAGGATCCTCGACCAGTAAAAGTTTAAAACCATTACTACTAAATTGATGTTGTTCAGCATATAAAATTGTTACATTTGAAAATGATTAAAATTTATTACCTGTTGGGGCAAATTGGTCAAATTAACACCCGAAAGAACAGACAACAACACATCCAGTGTACTTCCATAAGTGGGGTTTGGGGAGTGTGGAGTGTACGTCATAGGCGAATATAGGATTTCTGGAATATGGGGACATCACTAAAAAAAGACGGACAAAACATATTTAATGGGAATTGACCCCTAGTCCTATGGAAAAATTACTCAACCTTTAGCCAGGTGCACCATTTAGTTTTCTTTAGCACGGGTGCAAGCAGATAATATTATACTGATTTTAAAAAATATATACATAAAATACCTAGTTTTACGGAGAGACCACGGTTTCACTTCTCAGTATTTATGCCTATAAATTCGCCACTAGTATATGCAGACCTTACCCCTACCTTGGAGGTAAAAAGGTTGTTTGCAATAAACCCTCGGCTCAAGGAAAAGCTCCCAAAAAACAGTCAGCACCACATAATTAGGAATCAAGTGTTTTATCCTTAGAATTGTACCAAGTAACTCCTTTAATCTCAGATCTTAGCTAATACCTTCGTAGCTATAGCTAATACCATACAGTCCCATACAGTACCGATTTTAATACCAGTTATAGTTAATACCTTCAATCAAACATGTGATAAATTTAATCACAAATTCTAAACCAAGATAACTCACCTAATCCCTCCAACAAAACAACCCCTAATAAGGGTTTCCTTCCTATTCGATAAAGCTATCACTTTCTATCATTTTCAAAGCATATTTTATATCCTAATATACAATCTACACGTATATTAATTTTATAGACGTAGCATTGTCGGATGATGCCCATTTACAAACCCACTTAGAAGTTACAAGAAGAATCTTAGTAGCACAGTTGGTTGGCTACGTAAATTTTTGACTTATTTGTGAGGGTTGTTAATGGGAGGTGACTGGTATTCGTGATCAATTATGAAACATGATCAGCTCATCATGATGATCAAATCTTGATGTATTTCAGTTAATGATAAAAAGGAACCTGTTTGTTATTGTGATCATCAACAGCAAAACGAGCAAGATCATTGATCTCAAGACTGTTTTGGGATCCTCCAGCCTCACTAATTCCTCCACAAGTTGCCATCTTCAATAATTCTTTGGGTGTCTTGTAAATGGGTATGGCAAGAATTTATGCTAAATTTATAGGGGTCTTTTGATAACCGAATAAGATTGGGTTATTAAGGACCCGTTTGGCCACTAAAATGAAAAACATATTCACTTTATTTGATATTTTTAAAGAAAATAAAGTTATAGTTGTGTTTGGCTTTTCAAAAATACTTTAGTCTTTGGATGTGTTTTTTTAATAAAGTGATAGAAAAAATTAAGTGCAAAAAAAGTGACTTTTCAAAATAAACAAAAATTGTGTAAATATATTCTGGAATACTTTTTTGGTTTTCATGGCCAAACAAGTATTCTGAAATAAAGTGAAAGCGTATTTCGGAATATTATGAATAATATTTATGGTCAAACGCCTACTAAGTAGGAGGTTGCCATGGAAATTTTTTTACTTTTTCTCAAAAAATTATTTCACTTTAGTGAAAAAAGTAAAAATAGTAGTGTTTGGTCATAAAAATTATCTCACTTTAGGAAAAATTATTTTTGAAAAAGTGAAACTCCTATTTCTCGTACAAAATTTCAAAAACAATCTAATTTATATTCATGATCAAACACAATTTCAACTTCAGCTCCAAAAATTATTATTTTCATGACCAAACGGGGCCTAACTCTTTTATCACCCTTTTCATATTAATCATATTTTGTATTTCTTTTTTAGTCAACCTCAAGAGAAAATGACACATTACTATAATTAATAGCAAAATTTAATTTTATACTATTTTATTTTAGTTGGTCCTCTTGCTAAAAGTATCTTTTCAATTTAATTGTTTCATTTATGAAATTAAGAAAAATTTATTATGCTCTTTCAATACTACTCTTATCATTAAATATTCAAGTTTACATTTTCATAGCATAATTAATAAGTCTAATTTGGTAAAATAAACTCCTAATAAATATTTTCTAGAAGAGTGTTAAGTCAACAAGATCTACTATTTTGAAACGAAAGGAGTAATATTTATTTAACCTTAATGAAATAATTTAAAGTCACCTAAAAATCTATAACTTATTTTAGACCAGACATGTCTAAAGTATTTCTTTCTTTCTTAAATTTCGTATAAAATCAAACTACATCATATAAATTTGAACTGAGGAAATATTAAATATTAAAAATAATTTAAAAAATAAATAATTAATGCCAAAAGTAAAACATTGAAATAAATATTTATATTTCCTTAATATATTAAAAGTGACAAATAAAAATCTATTTTTAAAATAATGAATAAGTAAAAGTAAACGGAGAAAGTTTATACTTAAGTTTAAATAAAATTTATATTATGTATAAAGTATAAATTTTATTTTAGGTTTAATTTTAAAAAAATTTATTTTATTTTATCAAATTTAAAGTTGTTTTATCTTACTTTTCAAATGAATAAAATATTATGGAGCGCGGAAGAATCGTCAGTCACAATCAACGAATCTTATGGAGCGCGTTTGATTAACGTTAGCACTCAATAATTCTCCCTTCATTTATTTTTATTTGTCACTTTAAGATTTTCGAGAATCAAACCGCATGAATTTTAATTAATATTTTAATATATTTTTTTTATCACATTAATATAAGAAGAATTGAAACTTATAGCATTTTTCGTATAGTTTTTCGAACATCTAAATTTAAAATTTAAAATATTAAATTAATCTACTTCAATTTAACTTCGAAGTTTAGTCAAAATTAACTTTCATAAAGCAAAATATGACAAGTAAAGATGAACGGATGGAGTACTTTCTTCGTTTCATTTTATCTGACCTTTTTATTTACAAGAAAAAATTATTTTAATTTATTTATCCAATTTATAAAATCAAGAAAAATTTATCATTTTTTTTTCACTACATAAAGTACTATTTGTCAAATTTAAATTTTCAAAATATAATTTATAAGGTTATTTAGTAAAATAAACACCTAATAAATATTTTTTCAAAGGAAGTATCAAGTTAACATCGGTCGGTCAAGTAAAATGAATCGAAGGATAGGAAGTATCAAGTTAACATCGATCAAGTAAAATGAACCAAAGGGTGTACTCCATATTTGTGTTTGTTTATCTCATTGTCAATACATATTCTTTTATTAGTTGTGTATTTTTTTCTTGTCTCGATTATCTTATTATTTTATGTGTTTTAATTTATTTATTTGGTTTTAACTTGACATAAAATATAAGAAAGTAAAAAAAAAATTTGAAATTTTGTGATCTTAAAATTAACGTTATGTAGGACAAAAAATATTTTTAATCTTGTGATATTGAATATGTTACGGAAAAAACAGGATTTAAAAGTTGTCAAAAAGATATTTAGAAAAATGAAAGTCTATAAAAAAGAGGAAAAAAAAAATTAAAATGGAGGAAGTATTTTGCTATTATTTTTGCTTGATGCTAATGTGACGTTCATTCTTTCTTTGACCGAACAGGATACAATCCTTTTACTTTAATGCATGCATAATGTCCACTTACAAATTACCCTTCTCTAATTTTACTTGTGGAATCTCAATGAATTTGTCGTTATTGTTGTTGTTAGAGGTTTAACTTCAAATTTATGATTTTAAATTTTTCAAAATTTAAAATTTAGTCCATAACTTTTAATTTTTATAAAAAACTAATAACCCATATTATTGGTACAAACGTAATCACTCAAGCCTACTATATTTTTTACTTTACCAATCTATATTTGTTAAAAATGTAAATTCTATTTTTTTTTTGACAGTATAAAAATGTAAGTTTTATATAAAATTAAATCACCACTTTCCTCTCTAAACTCAACAAATCAACTCCTCCGAACGATGACATACTCAACTTATATTTGATAAAGCTTTAGTCATTTAGTAATTAGTAATTTTCATAATTGCGAGCTTTCATAATTTACGAGAGAAAGAAAAAATATATTTTCAAATTCAAATAAAATTTTAATTTTAAATCATTTTTTATCTAAATGGCTGATTTTGAGTTCTTAGTTCAAATACCTATAAGTTAAAATAAGTCAAAAATAAATTGCACGTTCAACTTATAATTTTTAAATTTAAATATTATTTAAATTTAATCAAGTAATTTACCTTTTTATTCTTGATATATTTTTATAATTTCCAAAATATCCTTTCCACAAGAAAAAGTTCTAATCCCACTTTCTCCCCTTTTTTTTATTCCTCCTCCTTTGATCTCTCTCGTTGCTAGTTGCTATTTCCTTTTGCTCTATCAATTGTTATAATTAATTTTTCTTCACTTATAATTTATACTAGATACATGAGCCCGTGCCAACACGGGCCCAATATATATTATTTTTTATCCCAAGTGGCACAGATGAAATTTAAAAAGTTAACCAGATTTTTATATGATTTTTAAATATTTTAAGTTATTAATTATTGATTTATAGTATTTTTACATAATTTTCAGATACTATATGTTACTCTTTCAATCTCAATTTATGTGGCAATGATAAAATATTTGAGAAAGTCAATCAAATTTGTTATATGTTTTTTTAGATATTTTAAGTTGCTAATTATTATGATTTATACGACTTTTTACATAATTTCTCAATTTATATGACATTGATCGAATTTGAAAAGTCAAACCAATTTTTTATACTTCCTTCAAATATTTTAAAAAAAATTATTATTCGGATTTATATTACTTTTCATGACATTTTCAAATAATATATAACTTTTTTTATCCCAATTTATGTTGCACTGATAGAATTTCGAGTCAACCAAATTTTTTATGTGCCTTGAAATAATTTAAATAATTAATTATAATACTTTTACATAATTTGTAAATATATAACAGATTAAAAAGAAAAATAAAATAATTAAATTAAAACGGTGAAAAAATATAAAATTACAAAAATACCCTCGACCATAAGCAGGCAGCTGGAAGCAGGCATGACAACCACCAGCTGCCTGTTAACTGAAGCTTTTATATAGTAGTAATTTGGAAAAGTTTGAAATACGTCAATTTTATTTTTTGTTATATTTTGGGCTTAAGATTTTTTTCCGTTAGTTAATTAAAAGTATGTTTTAATTAGTCAAATAGTTTTAAAATACCTTTTTTGCTAACGGTTGCTTCAAAATAAGAAAAAAAATAGGTTAATTTTGCTCTCGAACTATTCAAAATGAGACAATTTTTTCTCTATTTAAAGTTTGGAACAAGTGCTCTCAATTGAAAAGGCTTAACAAAAACTTATATTAGAGATTGTGAGATTACTTTAACTATTATAATTGATTATTTTTATACAATGTCCTTTTATGTAAAATAAAATTTAATTACCAACATTAGTTTTTCAATTAAACATTTATTCTGCTATTTTCTTTCAAAAATATTATACCCCCGATTGAAACGATAGATGACTTGAAGTTACACTAAGTTATATCATGTGCAATGATATAATTGAATTTGATAGAGTAATATTTTGCTCTCATTTTGAATAGTTCTTTTTTTTAAAAAAAAAATGGGGGTAGATGGAGGTAAAGTAAGGGAGGGATGTAAATTTAACTTTTTTTCTTATTTTGAAGGAACTATTAGTAAGAAAAAAAAAACTGTGAGCTATTTGACTAGATAAAAGGTACATCTATGCTAGTTATCAATGACGAGGATATTTTTGAGAAATAAAAGTAACAGAGAATAAAATTAACCTATTTCAAAAATTTAGATATATTTTAGCCCTTTTCCTTTTACATTTATGCAATATTATTGTAAAGTATAATTTTTACAGCCTTTATGTTTATATATCGAATACCAGTATGCTTAAATTTTTTTGTTTTTCAAAAAAAACATAAAGCAAAAAAATATTTTTTATTAAAGATTAAAATATCCATATCATTATACATAGATGTCAAGTATATCCCTCATTATTTCACTAATACTAATAGCTAATTATAAAACAACTTGTTTGATTACTACATACATCAACTCATTTCTTCTGAGATCTCAATACTATATTTAAATGATAAAATAAAATTACAGTTACTTCAATTCATGTTACAATTATCAAGTTGCATTTTAATATATTTTGAATTTTATACCATAGATATAATTTATTTCTTGTCCAGAAAAGACTTTTTTTTTTCTTTTATTCTTCAAGTTTATTACATATATATTTATTTAATTAGTGAAATGGTTTTAAATTTATTTGCATGATGTTTTCAATATATTTATATCACTATTAGTATTTTCCTTGATTTATCTATATATTGTATTGATTGAAAATTTAATATATACTTTTTAATTTTAATTAAATAAAAGTAATATATAATTCCTCTATTTGAAATTTCCCATTATTCTGAAACGAAAAGATAAAACAAAGCTTGCTTTAGAAATCTTTCAAAAATCGTCCAGTCTTTATTTTCATAGCCAAGAAATTGAGAGATTCAAAGTCACTATGACTGAAAATCCATCGATCCAACTTACTGAAGAAATCTCTCAACACCAAAAGATGGTGTACAATCACATGAGGAATCTTGTTGAATTGAGGAACGAAACAACAATAGGAATGAAGAATACGAAGCCATTACACTTAAGAAACATTGAGAGGGAGTTTTGGCAGATCAGGGAGTACTGGTGCAGTTTGTATCTTCCAAGTACTTTTGATTACATAAATTTAACTTCTTTATTTGGGTTTCTAGTTTTAGAGAATTTAATTTCCTTGTTGATTAGGAATTGTATTTGGTTTCCTGTTTTCTTTTTGGTTTCTTGAAGGAATTTTCAATTTTCGACTTAATTTATTGTGATATATGCACATAATTTAATTTCTTTATGGGGTTTTTTAATCTTTTTTTCTTCTACTCCATTTATTTTCTACTGGAATCATGTTGGTCATGCATCAACAATAAGAAGAAGGCATTCCTTGCGTTAGTGAGAGGAATATGTGATGATTAATATTGATGGATGATGAATATTGATATTGTCTGGTTATGTGTATTTGTTGGATTTTGGTTGTTATTTGCTATTTCAAGTACCAAACAACTTTTGAAACGGGGACTGATAGTCAAGTGTCGGAGTAGGTTGACGATTAGTTAGATAAGTGGCAGCTTGAAAAGCATGAGACCAGAAAGATGAAGGTAGAGAAGTTTGGTGAAGAAGAGTCAGACCAGTTTCAACTATTTGACGGTGTCGTCTTTTGGCATAGCCATTGTGTTGTGGCGTATATGGTGGTGATCAGAGGCGAAGCCAGGATTTGAGGTTTGGGGGTTCAAAATTTTAAGATAGAGCAACGACTTTCAAGCTAATATATAATAACCGTCAAATTGACGAAAGAGTACTGTTGATACATAATGTATACTTAGTAAACATCGAGTCACTTAATATTATTTAAGTATAAACAGTATCATTATAATTACATTCGAGAGCTAAGAGTAGTGTTTGCAGAAGTTTGAACCTTGAAAAAGTTTGCGATCATATTGACGCTCACTTTAAAGATCCTAACTAAAATCATAAAACACAAATTATGTGTCTATTTCTCATTGTCAACCATATTAATATTACAAATTATGAAAAGGGATACACTAAAAAAAATAAAAAAAAAAATAAGAAAGGGACCACAACTTGTCGGGAGTTCTGGTATGGAAACTTTGCGAAGAAAAATAACAAAGTTAATAATTATAAAATAAAAATGTGAAACGGTCCTAAAATCAAAGATTAAAAATTAATTTTTAATTATATTATTATACATAATAATAGATAAAAAAAATTGAAAAAAAAGAGAGGATAAAGAGTTTCCTATGCATACAAATCGCGAGTGAAACAACTAATTTTGGTTTTGTTTGGGAAGAAGATCTAATAGATTTTAAGGATAAACATTTTATTTTTTTTAGTTTTTTAAATTATTAATTTGATGTTTTTATTTATTTCCGCTTTAAATATAAGTATTTTTTTTTTTTTTTAGAAAAACCAGTCCCTGATGCATTCCTTAGAAAAAAGAAGAAAAATTGTGCTATCAGTGGGGATCAAACCCACATCTCAGACGCGGAGAGCTTTCCCTCCACCCACCTTGCCAATGAGCCGTTGGACAGTCTTTTTATGTGGGTCGCAACAATAAAATTTAAATACATTTACTAAATTTTCAATATAAATATCGAGTCTATACAAAAGCTACTGAGTTCGCCCGAACTCACACATTACACTGTAGCTCCGCCCTTGGCGGTGATGTGAGGTGACTTATTCCATGAGTGGCAAAAAAATCTTTTAGTTTAAGATATTCAGTGCCACCATCAGTGAAGAGAGTTTTTATTGGTTTTGCAAAGTATTTTTCAACCAATGATTTAAATTTGGGAAACAAGTTGGTGACATCTGATTTTCTCTTCAGCGGGTAAAGCCATATATACTTAGAGTAGTGATCAACAAAAATAAGACAATATTTGAAATCGTCAATAGAATCAACTGAAGCAGGGCCCTATACATCACTGAAAAGCAACTCTAAGGGAGATGAACTAGTAAGAGTAGACTGACTAAATGGAAGCCGATGGCTTTTATTACAAGAACAAAAGACACATGACTTTGACTCGAGAGATGATGTTGATAGTGGTAGAGAGTCGGTGCGGATGATGTGATGAAGAATCCTATCTGAGGGATGTCCAAGACGACGATGCCAATCAACAATAGGTGCTTTAATGGTGTTGTGAACTGTAGGTGGGGATGACTTTGGAAAAACATAGACATCATCTTTATTCTGTCCTTGGAGCACGACCTCCCGCGTGTTGAGATCCTTCACAGAAAAATAATGCGAAAAAAATTCAACAAACACTTTGTTAGTTTTGTAGAATTTGCCAACAGAAATCAGATCAGATTTAATTATGGGGACACAAAGGATATTACGGAGATATAATGTGTTTGAGGAGGAATTTATATGGGATGAACCAACATGTGTGATATGTAAACCTGAACCATCGCCTATTTTCACTTCATTAGGACCATCATACTCTGAAGACAAGGATAAATTTTGAATGTCATTGGTGACATGGTGAGAAACAGCTGAAGCCATTAACCATTCTTGAGTTGTTGAAGTAGAGACAATAGTATTGTTTTCTGTCGGAGTTCCAAGTAGGATAACTTTGGCTTTGTAACATGCCCAGAATTTTCACAAATTTGACATATAACACGAGGCTTGCGAGATCTCTGATTCCCCCTGTTGTCCCAAACTTATGTGAGGCGTGTTCGGCTGATTGTGATTGGTGTAGGAACCTCTGTTGTGGTGTTGTGGTTGATGTGACCTGGTTGTTGCATTCACGGTGGCAATTGATACATCAGAACCCATAGGTTTGGATTTGGCTAAATAGGATTCAAAATCTGTGAGTTTGTCATGAAGATCTTCAAATGAGATGCAAGTATCACGGGCCTTAATAGCAGCAACTATTTCCTTGTAATCAGGGCCAACTCCATTCAGGGTTAAGAGAATGAGATTGTCTTGTTCAATAGGAGAACCAACAAGAGCAAGGGTGTCTGCCATTGTGCGAATCTGTTGAAGATACTCAGATATAGTTTGTTCACCTCGTTGAATCACAGAGAGGCGTTCTTTAAGCGACATGATTCGTGATTTGTATTTGTTTGCATATGTCTTTTGGATTATTTTCCAGGCTTGGTGAGAAGTCTGGGAAGAGGCTATGAATGGTATAATAGCCCCTGAAATCGAGGCCAAGATGGCATGAAGGATCAATTTGTCTTGTCTTATTTGAAAATTGGTTTTATCATCAGGAACTTCCACTGAGCCAGTTATATACTCCATGAGATTGTATCCGATTAGAAGAAAGTGTAACTGGGCTTTCCATGAAACAAAGTTGGTGGAAGTCAGTTTCAATGGTAATTATGCAGCAACATTGATGCACACAAGTACCTCACCCGAGTTTGATGTTATATTGGGAGTGTTGGTAACTGTAGCACAAGATGAGCTATCTGGTGTCTTTGGATCAGTAGCCTTGGCAGAAGGTAGAGATAAAAGAAAAAGAAGGTTGGATCTAGATTGCGGTTAAGCGAAGGCTATATCTGATACCATATAAAAGACTTAATATGAGAAAATAAGAATTCTATATAGTTCGCTGTAGGTTACACGTACTTATATACACAACTACAATCTCATACAATTCCTAAAATCAAGTGATTTGATTTGTGAGAATCAATTACTATAACTAGTTTGTTTGACTGTTGCATTTGTGGGATTCTGATTGAGTACAGATTTGCTGCTTGATTTATTTTGATCTTCTGAATATTCAGTATCACTAACAAATATTCATACATCATGTTTTAACTACAATAGTTAATCAAGTCGCATCAAGTTTTAACAAAAAATAATTTGCAGAAAGACATCAACAATAAATTCCCTCACAAGATAAAAGGACAATCAAAAATAGCGATGGGAAGAAGAATCCGATCCTTTTCGACATGAATGTTGATCTCGAGTCGTTCGATCAAGGGGATAGTTAGTCTATTTAGCCAAACTTATTTTTTCCTCAAAGTGCTTATTTTTTTCTCGAAAGTGTTTATTTTTAAAAAATGAGGTGTTTGGCCAAGCTTTTGAAAGAAAATAAGTGCTTCTGGGGAGTAGAAAAAATAATTTTTCGTAAGCTAGAAAAATTATTTTTTCCTAGAGGCACTTTTGAGAAAAATACACTTAAAAACACTTTTAAAAGCTTGGCCAAACACTAATTGCTGTCCAAAAGTGCTTTTTAAATTTATTGGTCAAACACAAATTGATTCTCAAAAGCATTTCTAAAAACACACTTTTCAAAATAAGCTGACTTTAGAAGTTTGACTAAACAGGTTAAGTGTCATACAACAACTTTTGGTACTCAAAAGATTTTTTGGGGTTCTGAAGCCATTTAAATATGTCATGTTATTTGCATTTTTAAATAATTTGTTTATGCACAGAAAAGATATGTTACTAGATAAACATTTTCCCATTATTAGGTGTAGGCTTGAATGACTTAGGGGTCGTTTGATAGAGTGTATAAGAATAATGCAGAATATGGTGTGTATTAGTAATGTTTGCTTTAGTAATGTTAATGTTAGTTATGCTATATTATTTCTTATACATTGTTTGATTTGATATATTAGAAATAACATCTCTAGCATAATTTCTATAAAAAAAATAATATTTGTTTACAAAAATGCACTCTTTTAACTTTGTACACTTTCCTTGAAAAAAGCTCTTTTACCTTTAAAATTTCAGCTTTACCTTCAAGGGGTCGTTTAGTAGAGTGTATTAAGTGTCCATTTGGATTGACTTTTGGCTTTTGACTTATAAGCCAGAAGCCATATTAGAATTTTTAACTTATGGCTTTTGACTTATTTTTAGCATTTTACCTTAAAACTAAGGGGTCGTTTGGTAGAGTATATAAGAATAATGCAGAATATGGTATATTAGTAATGCTGGTATTAGTTATACTTGCATTAACTATGTTGACATTATTTCTTTTACACTGTTTGGTTTGATGTATTAGAAATAATATTTCTTGTATAATTTTTATAAAAAAATATTTATTTGTAAAAATACCCTTTACACTCTTTAGTTTTGTAAAACGAAATGGAAGTTTCATTCAATTGTTTTCAACTTTTTTTAAAGAAAAAAAGTAAAATTCTTTTCCATTTTAAATTGTAAAACGCGCAATTTTTTCAAGGTTAATCCTTTTTTGTTTTTAATTTTAAAACACTATGTTCTTTTTTAAGGTAAATCTTTTCCGTGTTTAATTCCATAACGCACAATTTTCTTTTTTCTTTTCCAGTAAAATAAATACTCCAGTGTTTCATTTTTAATATAAAAATTCAATATTCATTTTTTTGTTCAATTATCTTACATATTAATTTATTTTATTGGAAACCCACAAGCAAAGAACTTGAAAAATGTTGGATTTGAGGGGCAAGGTTGTCATTATTAGGTTAATGCATGTGTTGAAACCCTTTGTATTAATAATACATAGGAAAATGGTGGTATTAGTAACACATAGCTCAAGACACAATATAATGTATAACTAATGCAAGCATTAATTATACATAGGGTGAAACAATATACCAAACAAGGTGCTAATAGTACATTAAATTAATGCTACATTCTACCAAACGACCCCTAAATATTTATAAACACTTTTTAAATTTTCCCAAACACTCCATAAGTGCTTAAAAGTCATTTTAGACTTAAAAGCACTTAAAATAAGTCAATCCGGACGGGCTTTAAAAAAAAGTAATGCATGCATTAGTCTTACGTATTATTAATACCTTGTTTGATAAAAATATTTTGGCCTATGTATAATTAATGTGTGCATTATTTATAAACTCTATTGTATGTTGAGGTATGTATTACTAATACCACCTTTTCCCATGTATTAGTAATACAAAGGGTTTCAACACATACAATAACTTGATTAGTGACATTATTACCCCTCAAATCTCTCTCAAAATATTTTCCAATTCCTTTTCCCACCATTTTTGCAACAGCGAATAGCTAGTTTAAATAAGTGCGACATGTCTTTGCTTTGCTTCAAATTTGGAACTCAACATCAGATATCCTTAGTCCTTGTTTTGCTTTCCCTCACAATCTGCCAAAATGATGCTAGTCAAGAACTAAGACTTCGTGAATTTTCACACTTGAGACAGAGTATGATGAAGCAATGCTAAGAAGTATTTAATTTTATTGGGGGCGGGGGGGAGGGGAAGAGCAAGTGAAGTTTTAGGGATTGTTTGGTAGAGTGTATTAAAAAAAAGTAATACATGCATTAGTCCTATGCAGAGCTGTCAAAATGGGTTGACCAAAACCAACCTAACCCTAGCGGGCTAGAGAGTTAAACGGGTTAGCGCTTTTAACTAAAAGGCCTATAAAATAGCAGTCCAATCTAGCCCTAAGCGGGCCACGGGTTGGGACGGGTTGACCCTTAAAAAAATAATAAAAGTAACCAGAAACATTATAAGCAAAAATAATATAAGTACTAGACAGTCACCAACTATTATGCCTTCACTTTAATATGTCACCTACTAGTTTTTAGCATGTTATAAGCATATTACTAATCGATTTGGAGAGATTTGTATTATTAAGCAAAAGCTGCGCAAATATGAGAAGAGAAAATGTTTTAAAAATCATAAGTCTCTATTTGAGAAATGTTGTGTACTTAGGAGGAGAAATGTTTTAAAGGTTGGGTTAGGCTTGGGTACTTGGGTTTTTCATTTTTTTATTGACAAAATCCTAATTTCTCACAAATAAAAGACCAACTTAAGAATATTTAATAATTATTTTTAAAGTTCCGGCCCATGAGCTGGCCTCTGAGGCTAACAGGTTAGGCCTCTGAGGCCGACGGACCAAATGAGGCTGGGCTGATAAGCCTCGTTCCTAAATGAGCTTAAAAAACTTAGTCCAACCCCACTTAATTAAAGAGTTGGATTGGGCCGGCCTCACGGGCCAAACCCATTTTGACAACTCTAGTCTTATGTATTACTAATACATTGTTTGATAAATTTTTTAGCCTATGTATAATTAATGTATGCATTAATTATAAACTCTGCTCCCTCTATTCCAAAATAAATAAATTGTTAAGACTTTTTTTATAGTTCAAAATTATTGAATTGTTCAAAGTTCAAGAGAATTGTTTGGACCTTTTTTCATAGTTACCCTTTGTTTTAATGATGTTCTTAACTACTTTACATTTTTCTAGAAAAATAGGTTGAATAATCAAAAGAGTAATAGTGAAAAGTAGCCTTGAATTTATGTCCTTAATTATTTTTCTTAATATGTGTGTATTACCTTAATAATTCATTTATTTTGGAATGGAGGGAGTATCATATATTGAGGTATGTATTATTAATACTATTTTTTTATGTATTAGTAATACAAAAGGTTTCAGCACATACATTAACTTGATCAGTGACATTATTACCCCTCAAATCTCTCTCAAAACATTTCCCAATTCCTTTTCCCACCATTTTTGTAGCAGTGAATAGCTAGTTTAAATCATGTCCAGCAATAAAAAATTTAATGATTTGAGAAATATATTGGATATAGAATACTATTTAATATGAACATAAAATGGATATAAATAAATAAATTATTTATTGATTTCTTAAATTAGATAAGTATTATTGCACGGGGGGAGTATATCAAATTGATTTGAAATTTCAGAATTTCCTAAAATTCCTAAAAAGAGTCACATTGCCTTTTTTTTTTTTTTTCCCCCTTTACATATTTTCCGATCGCCGGCGTTAGTCAACTCAGTGAATTCACAGATGGATTCTCCACCGGAAAACGCCGGCAATGGCCTAAAACCTACTATCTCCGTCTACACTGAGTACCTTTCCAATCGAATTTCCAGTTACTTTCCGGCGTCTTCTTCCTACTCGAATTTCCTCAGCAGGATTTCCAATTTCTACCGCCGCAACTCATCAGGCACCAGTAAACGACGTCGTAGAAAAACTTGTCTTCCGCTTCCTTTCCTTTCCTCCTCCTCTGAATCTTCTACGTAAGTATTCCTATTTTTCGAGTTTCATACTTGAAGTAACTATTAGGTGTGCGAGTTTACTAATTGAACTATCACTAACTGTTTATTAAAATACACGTCAACTATTAATTGTTCACTTTTACTAACTGAACAACAATTACAACAACAACATACTTAGTGTAATATCACAAATAAGGTCAGTGAAAGATAGTGTGTACGTGATAGACACTCCACTCCTATGTTGCTCGAGTTTTTCGAGTTTCTTACTTGAAATATCAGGAGTGCGAATTTTTCGAGTTTCTTACTTGAACTATCAGGAGTGCGAGTTTTTCGAGTTTCTTACTTGAACTATCAGGAGTGCGGGTTTACTACTTGAACTATTACCAATTATTTATAATAATATACCGCAACTATTAGTTGTTCACTTTTCCTAACTGAACAACAATAAAAACAACATACTCAGTGTAATCTCACAAATGAGGTCTGGGGAGGATAGTGTGTACGTGATAGACACTCGGTTCCTATGTTGCTCGAGTTTTTTGAGTTTCTTACCTGAACTATTAAGTGTGTGAATTTCATACTTGAACTATCACCAACTGTTTATTAAAACACAATTCAAATATCAATTGTTCGCTTTTCCTAGCCGAAGGTATGATGTTCCTACTTGAACTATCTCCGACTATTTATCAAAGCACACTTCAATTATTAGTTTTTTACTTTTTCTACCTGAATGTGTTCGAGTTTACTACTTGAACTATCACCAATTATTTATTAAAATACAACTCAAATATCAATTGTTCACTTAAGGTGTGATTTTCGTACTTGCACTATCACTAACGATTTATCAGAACATACCTCAATTATTTGTTATTTACTTTTTTTCTACAAGAATGTGTTCGAGTTTACTACGTGAACTATCACCAACTATTTATCTAAATACACCTCAACTATCATTTATTCACTTTTCCCACCTGAAGGAGTTCGAGTTTCCTACTTGAACTATTACAGTTAACTATCAATTGTTCACTTCTCCTAATTGAACAACAACAACAACATATCTAGCGTAATTTCACAAATGAGGTCTGGAGTGGGTAGTATGTATGCAGACCTTTACCCTGCAACATAGAGAGGTTGTTTCTGAAAGAAAATCGGCTCCCATGTTTGCTCTGACTCTTCAAAAATATCGAGAGATGCTTGTCGAATACTCTGAAAGTAGTGTATTTTTGGATAATCCTATACGGGTGCGGCAACATTTTTGGAGAGTTCGAGCGATGTAGCTCGACTCAAGTAAAAGAATTATAAAGTAATTTGAAAAAGAAAACAATGTGAGTGAAAGCCAAGACAAAAATGCTAAAAAAAGCATGACTTTTCGTACATGAATGATCGTGATATTTCAGATAGGAAAAGTGAATAATTGATACTTGAGGTGTGTTTTGATAAATAGTTGGTGATAGTTCAGGTATGAACCTCAAAAAACTTGGATATTTTAGGTGTGTTATTGACTCTTCACTCTTTATCTTTAGTTATGAAGGATATCTGGAGAACATTTTGCTCATAAGACAAGTTTCTAAGCTAACTGAGATGCAGGGCTGTTTGTGAGGCATCTAAAATTGTTGGTGTCTTGGAGGACATTATGGAGGGCACCTTTCTAAATTTGCATTACATCCAGAAGAACTTAGAATATTGGCAATCTAAAGCACAGGTTAGTTATTGTCTTAATACATAGTTAACCCCTTAAATTTGTTAGGATATTCCATTTAGACACTCGAACTAAACCCTGTTCCAATTGAACAACTCAACTCCTAATAAACTGTCCCAATTAGACACTTTCGATTCGAATTTTGAAATTTTTTTGCGTCTTCATTCATCTATTACATATTTAAGTCAACCACATTAAATATGTCATTCCTTTAATTATACCATCAACCCGAAGTAGAAAATGCGTGGAATTTTACGACTTATTGAGGCGAATGCATGTAGAATAAAAGAAATGACATATCTTATGTGGCTACGTAATATATGAATGAAAACACACACAAAGAAGTTTTCTTAAATTTAAACTGAAAGAACATTTTATTAGGAGTTGAGGCATTTAATTGAAACATGACTTAGCGCAAGTGTCTAAATGAAATATTTTAGCAAGTTTAAGCGGCTGGTTATGTACTAAGCCTTTGTTATTTTAGTTATTTAAAACAATACATACAATATTTTCTAGTTCAAGTTTAATTAGTTATGTATGTATGGTTTCAGGGATCAAATGCTAAAAAAGCATACTTCATGATATGTGAGAGAGGACCATATGCATTTTTCAATGGCACGATTCAACTGATAAGTGATTGTGTTGGTGAAGGTTCTGGAATGCAACATACGTATTGTTTGGCATCTTCGTATATATCCGAGAGGATAAATTTCTTGACTAGCTTAAGATATCATTTGGCTACATTTTTGGCACAGGTTAGTTGAATTTGCCTTAGTATATGTGAAAATTAATCATGTAACATTATTTGGCATTTTATTTCATCAATCTTCTCTTTGATGCTGTAATAAAGTTTCCTTTGCTGATTTTCCCATTCTGTACTGGTTTCTGTACATCTATATGATTTGTACAAAGGAAATGAAAAGTTGAAGAATTCTTTAGATATCTTAGGAGTTGTTGGACTTCTAACCAAGAGTATAGGAATTGAAGCATTTCAAGTTTAGGCTCCGGTTGGATACTGTAATTCATCCAAGAGGATCCTTCAATTTTGATTCTCCTATTTGGTTTACTTTGACATTTTGACAGTGCAGTTCTTTATCAGTTCACATCCCATTGTCCATACCAAATTGCTTTGCTTTACATTTTCTTTTTTTCTTTTATAGTGGCAATATCATATGAGATGACTTCCATCAATTTCTCATAACCTTATATCAGCTTATATCTCTACATTCGGAACTGTTCCTATAAAAGATGTCTCGCTTTCGAAAAAAAACTCTATATGTTCTGAATCACTTTTCATGAGCTTTTAAGATGGCTATGATTGGAAGGAGTTCTTCTCTTCCAAGTAAAAAAGCCCTAATACTATGTGCACCATAGGTTGGGCACTTCACTTAACTTCGATTGCACTTCAATGCAGCACCAAAGTGCTAGGATGCACATCTCAGTGGCCATGGGCTCTATCTTTAGGACGGCAATAATAAGTAATATATAGCTAGTGAAACAAAGCAATAGATGAGAGCCTTGATAATCTTTTGAGAAGGAAGACAAATGGGATGGAATGTGAGCTTGATTTAGAGAAGGTATACATTCATTTCAATTGGCAATGCCTATCGAATTTTTGAGATTGATGAACTTTGGTGAGAAATGGACAGGATGGATCAAATTTATAGCCTGTTTGGTCAAGCCTATTTTTTTCCAAAAGTGCCTTTTTTTCTTTCTAAAAAGTGCTTATTTTTAAGAGTGAGGTGTTTGGTCTAGCTTTTGAGAGAAAATAAGTGCTTCTAGGAAGTAGCAGAAGCTGTTTTTCAGAAGCTAAAAAAGTAGCTTCTTCCTAAAAACACTTATTTGAAAAACACTTTTGAAAAAATACACTTAAAAGCACATTAAAAAGCTTGATCAAAAAATAATTGCTGCTCAAAGTGCTTTTTAAATTTATTGGCCAAACATAAACTGCTTCTCACCAAAAGTGTTTTTTATGCTGATTTTAAAAGTTTGGCCAAACAGGCTATTAGTTGGAAATTTAGATGAAGAAAGAGAAGATGCAGGGAATGGGATGTTGCTCCTCTAGCTTTTATGTGGATTACATGGAGAGAGAGGAATAGAAGAGCTTTTGAGGGAGTAGAGAAAGACTTTGTACTCTTGAGTAATAGCCTATTTTCCCTTATTTCTTTTTGGTGCACCCATAGGATTGCTACATATATAGATGAGGGTGTTATTTGTAGAAAATCATGTCCTATTGTAAGGTTTTCTACTTTTTGGTATTCTTATTGTATTTGGGCACTTTGCCCTTTTCTAATGAAATTTATTACTTTATCCAAAAAAAAACAGTGAAATTTTTCATTCTAATTTATGTTGACCCTCAAGGTTTTTTCCATTCTCATAGAGGTCTTAGGCAGGGGGACCCTCTGTCACCTTATTTATTTGTTTTGGTTATGGAAATTCTCAGTACAATGTTGAAGAAAGCAGAAACTCTAGGTTGGCTAAGGGGTCTAAAAGTTGGTAGAAATGATCAGGATAGTATGATGCTTAACCATATCTTTATGCAGATGATTCCTTTCTATTTTCCGAGGCTGATAGAGATCTAATTCTGTATATGAGAGGGGTTTTTCTATGTTTTGAGGCAGTTTCTGGGTTTCAGGATTAATCTTGCCAAAAGAATGCTGTTGATTGTAATGTGTGGAAGAGCTGGCAGATATTTTGCAAATTGAAAAGTTTCCCACTGTTTATTTGGGGCTTTCGTTAGGGTGAAGAGAAAGGACAAAAGCATTTGGCAAGGGCGCAGGGCGTTATTGATAGGTGCAACAACAAACTAACCTCGTTGAAAAAGCAATACTTGTCTTTTGGGGGCGGACTTACTTTAATCCATTGTCTCTTGGATGGGATTCCAACATATACTATGTCCTTATTTTGTATGCCTACAACAATAGAAAGAAAATTGGATTCCATTAGAAGGCATTTCCTATGGGATGGGAACACCAGCAATAGAAAGATACCTTTGGTCAAGTGGCCAGTGGTTATTGGAGGTAAGAAGACAGAGGGATTGGGAGTGAGAAATTTGAAGTTGCATAATAAAAGGGGAGCCTTGGCGTAACTGGTAGAGTTGCTGCCATGTGACCAGGAGGTCACGAGTTCGAGCTGTGGAAACAACCTCTTGCAGAAATGTAGGGTAAGGCTGCATATAATGAACTCTTGTGGTCCGGCCCTTCCCCGGACCTCGCGCATAGCGGGAACTAGTGCACTGAGCTGCCCTTCATAATAGATGTTTGCTTTTTAAATGGTTAGGGAAATGCAACAAGGGGAGTGAGGAAATCTGACAAAGAATGTTAGATGTTATTTATGGTGAAAAGGAGGGATGGAAATAAAACTCAACACAGTTGGAAAATGGTAGGGAATCTGGAAGAAAATAAGTGGATGGTAGGATGAATTTGTCCAGTATATAATGTTGGAGGTTGGTAATGGTGCAAAAATTAAGTTCTGGCTAGATACTTGGAATGGAGGGGGAGAGTTTTGAGGATAGATTCCTAGATTTATTTAGCTGTGTTATGAACAAAGAGGGCTATATTACAAATTTTAATTCAAGCTCAGGCTGACAGATTATTTTCAGAAGATACTTGAATGAATGGGAGTTGGAAAGTTTGTGTCATCTGTTTCAACAACTGAACAAAGTAGACAGATTTGTTTGGATCAACAGCAGGGTTACAAATTTTTCAATTGAAATTTGCTACAGAATGGTGTTACAACAGAATAGTCAGCGGATTCCAAATTGGCCTCGGAAAATGTTGTGGAAAACCAAGGTACCTGTGAAAGCAGCCTTTTTGGTTTGTTAGCAGCTTTGGGTTCTTGTTTAACTCAGAACAACCTGCAGAAGATAGGTTTATCATTGTGCAACAGATGTTTCCTTTGTAACAAAGAACAAGAACCAGTTGCACATCTTTTCCTACATTGTAGCTTCTCAAAACAATGCTAGGAGCTTCTCTTCAACATTATGGGTGTATCCTTCCCTGGACCCTGCGCATAGCGGGAGCTTAGTGCACCGGGCTGCCCTTTTAATCTTTTGAAAACATGGCAGTCTTAAAGAGTTAAAAGAAACTTGAAGCACATATGGAGGACTATTCCTAGTTGCATTCTGTGGACTATATGGCTGGAAAGGAAGAAGACATTTTTGGGACTAGAAATTTAATATAAGAAAAGTAATCACTAATCTGAATTAAAAACTTAAAGGTGTATCTTTTTATTTTTTAAATCAGGAAAACTTAAACGTGTATCTTTACTTGTGCATCAGAATTTTAAATGTTTTTTGAAACATGAGTTTTACCAAATATTTTTTCATTTAATTGGAATTTTATTCAATTAAATGAATCATTTATTATTATTATTATTATTATTATTATTATTATTATTATTATAATAATAATAATAATAATAATAATAATACATGTCGATAGTTATTTTTTCTTGCATTGCATATGTATTTTTATCTACCTGTGCCATCTTCACTAAAATATGAACTTTTATTGTGCTTAAAGCTCCAACAAACACTTGGCACTTATCTTCGCTTTTCGCTTTTGATAACACTACTTTCATGGACCATATTTTTCATTCTTGAGAAGCATCTGTACTAATTTAATGAGATCAAGCAATTAGTGAAGAACAAAATTGTATGAAGCTTCTTTTCAAAAAAAATAATTATATGAAGCTAAATCTTATAAGTGGGCAAGTTGATTGATTTATTGATATACAGATTACTAGAAAGCAAAGAATTCTAGTTTTCGAAACGACACAACTTGCTACATTTTTCGCATGTTTCCTTTGGCTTATCAAGTTAAGATCTTACTTCGCAATTTGAACGTTCTTGGAAGAATGATCTCTCTGAGGAGTAATTTAGTGTTGAATAGCTTGATCATTGAGGTATATTCTGGTTGTGGTAATAAAAGTTCAATTCATGACTTTCCTGGTATATATATAGATCTACATGAAGGTTGACAAAGCTGGCGAGGAGTTAGTTAAGGACCCTGAGAAGTCATTATCATCATTATTGGTTGATATGAATGATCTATTTCTGAAATTGGAGGCATCAATTGGCCATTTCCATGCAGTGCGCCAGGTGAGGGAAATTTTGTGTGTAATATAGAAGTTCCCCACCTAAAATGTATTAAAAAGACTGTTTTGCTTGCTACATGTTTATCAGTATTAGTTTTTGACGCTGTCCATTAATTTATTCTGCAGCAAAGCTCTTCTGTTGATGAAAGCTATTCTTTTCCATTGATATTTGAGAAACTTCCAGAAGTTAATCAAGAAGGGTCTCAATGGACTGATTGTGAGATTACAGATGCTATCAATTTGATCTACCAAAATATGGACAGATTGAACACATATCTAGCTGCCATTGTAAGAGTTCCCTACTGACTTGTAATAAGATAGCTTTACCTTTTCTATCTTCAAGCTGTGGTCATCTTTTATCTTTAGCAATGGATTTAGTTTCATTGTTATCACATTATCAACTCACCACTGAATTGCTAAAGTGAAACGGGATGCTGTATAACATAACTGTCCTGCCATGACATTAGTTGTCAACTGAGATCTGTATAGCTTTAGTGTACATGAGTGTGCATGTTGTAGGAATACAACACAAAGTGCAATGTATGCCATCATAATTTTTGTAATTTAACTTCTTTTGAGGACAGTTTGTTTGCCATTAATTTTGAAGGTTACAATTCACCGGAAACCCAGAAGAGTTACTCGATACTGGATACCCTATACTTGTGGGATTGTGGGGATCTCTATCTGTTCATTATGGTTACTTCGCCATAGCAGTTTAGTAGGAAGCTCTGACATCGACAATTGGATCCGTGAGGCAAAGGAGTCAACAGTTAGCTTCTGGAATGACCATGTTGAGCAACCGGTAAACTGCCCCTAGTTATTATACTTGCCTTCAGATCCTATCTGTAATAATTGAAGTTGAACACTGTTTCCCGAGTTCCTTCTTGACTTTGCTTATCATGGTTCATTCTGTCAACACTCTAATGTCCTCAGGAGATTTTCCTATATTCTCATGCTACACGTGGACAGTCCTCCATAAATGGTTTCCAATTGTTTTGTTACTGCAATTAATTATGAGGATTAGAATTTCATCTTTAAGATTGTGGAATTTGCTAAGGAATTTTATGGAGTTACAATTGAAGAAGGAAATGCTTTTCAAGATATTGGAATGATAAAACATTTGCATTTATTACATTATCAAAAGAAAAGATAAAGCAGTAGCATTTTAATAGTTGACTGATATGCAGATCCAATATCACCATGGGGTTATGTTATAATTAGGGGTGTTCATGGTTTCGGTATACGGTTTGGGTGAAAACCGATCCAAACTGAAAAATCAAACCAAACTGATTAAATAAATCGATTTTTATTTGGTTTGGTTTGGTTTGGTTTTACATTTTTAAAAACCGATAATATTTGGTTTGGTTTTGATTTTGTTCAAAAAAACCGAAGAAATAATCGAACTGATCAGACAAATTATATACATTTTTAATAATTATATATACATAATATATTATTTTTCATTAATAATTGTAAGTATCTAATCATATACGTGTAATAAGTTCTTCAAAGTTTATTTAATAAATAAAAGACTACAAACAAAAGATAAATGAGAAGGGTCATATTGGGTCCAAGCCCCAAAGCCCAAAAAATAATAAATCAAATAGCACATTAGGTCATTGCTGAGCTACCCAAATTCCATTTTCACTTCCACCAAAAAAAAAAGAATAGGCAGCAACTATCCAGATTCACCAGAAACCATAGGTGCGGCGGTGTTTCTCCGCGAAGGAAGACAGAGAAAGACATTAACAATTGAGCGTCTTCATTTCCGGTGAGCCTCCTCGGATTTTTTCTCTGTCTATATCTTAATAGAACTCTCCAAAAATGCTGCCACACCCGTGTCGCATCCTTAAAAAATGCACTATTTTTGAAGGATCCGACACACAACCGTCAATATTTTTGAAGAGTCCGAGCAGCATAGCTCTGTCTCCATCTTAATAGAAGTTCTAATTTTCATTTTTTTTCTGATTAAAACAATGGAGCTTGAAGGTTCGAATGTGACTGAAAAAGAAACTACACCTGCACCAGCAATACCTAAAAAACGTGGTAACGCCTCTTAATACTTCTACTGCATGCAATCCTCCTAAAAAACAAAAAAGAACTTGTTTCTGGTTAAGATCCTATCCATGGATAGGCTAATAGGGAAACATCACCAATTTGGAACCACGTAAAAATTTCTTGATAAGAAGGGTGAACAGAGGTGGAAATGCAATTACTGCTTTAAAGATTTTTCTTGTCCTAGTAGGAATGGGACTTCTAACATATAGACACATTTAAATCTCCATCCCTTTCAAAATTATTGATAGGACGCAGTCAATACTAAAACTTAAACCTGCTAAAGAAGGGGTACACAGAGTTTTGGAAAAAAGGTTGTTTATAATATTGTTGAGGTTAAGAAGGCCATTGCTAAGTTAGGTATTATTGATGAACGACCATTTAAAGTTGTTGAAGGGGAAGGGTTTAAGAGATTAATGTCGCTCATTTTGCCTAATTATGAGTTACCTTCTCGCATTACCGTTGCTAGACATTGTTGGCAGATTTATCAAAAGGAGAAGAAAAAGCTAAAAGGCTTATTAAAGATCAACGTGTATGTCTTATTAGTGATATTTGGACATCAATCCAAAATTTGACTTATATGGTAATCATTGCTCATTGGATTGTTGATGAATGTAGTTTGCAAAAGAAAATTCTTAACTTTTTTCATATTTTAAACGATAAAGGTGAGACAATTGCCAAGGGAATTGAGGCTTGTTAATTAGATTGGGGGATTGAGAACCTATTCATAGTGACGTTGGATAATGCAACAACTAATAGTTCTGCAATCAAGCACTTGAAAGCAAGGATTAATGATTGGAAATGCGTCATTGTGGAAAATGATTTTTTACATGTTAGGTGTAATGCTCATATTCTAAATTTGATTGTAAAAGAAAGGCTTAGTGAACAAAATGAGTCCATTTCTCGAGTAAGGTGTGTTGTGAAATATGTTATGTCTTCTGCTTCAAGAACCGATTCCTTTAAGTCATGCGTTGAGAAAGTCAAACTAGAACTCATGGCCTTTTGAGTTTGGATGTTGAGACGAGGTGGAACTTGGCCTATGTTGCTCGGACTCTTCAAAACTGACATCGGATGCTTGTTGGATTCTCCAAAAATAGTGTATTTTTGGAGAATCCGACACGGGTGCGGCATCAAAAGTGAAGAGTCCGCGTAAATTAGAACTTGGCATTTTTAATGTTACACACAACTCAAAATTTTGAAAAAGTTTTTTCAAGAATGTATGAAGATGATCATAAATACTTCAAGTATTGTTTAGACTTAAAGGGAACAAAAAAGCACCCATCTTTGGAAGATTGGCAGAATGTGAGAGTCTTCATTAAGTTTCTTGAACTTTACATTTCCAGAAATTATTCAAAATGACATGTAAAGTTCCCGAAAATTTCAAAGTGATTTGGTAGAAAATTTCAAGAAACTTAATGAAGACTGAACCCTTGTCTCAACATTCAAACTCAAAAGGCCATAAATGTCTAGTTTGACTTTCTCAACGTATGACTTAAAAGAACCGGTTCTTGAAGCAGAAGACACAACATATTTCACAACAAAACTTACTCGAGAAATACTCATTTTTTTCACTAAGCCCTTCTTTCACAATCAAATTTAGAATATGAGCATTACACCTAACATGTAAAAACTCATTTTCCAAAATGATATCTTTCCAATCATTAATCCTCGCTTTCAAGTGCTTGATTGCAGAACTATTAGTTGTTGCATTATCCAACGTCACTGTGAATAGGTTCTCAATCCCCCAATCTAATAAACAAGCCTCAATTCCCTTGGCAATTGTCCCACCCTTATGGTCTAAAATATGGAAAAAGTTAAGAATTTTGTTTTGCAAACTCCATTCATCATCAATCCAATGAGCAATGATTACCTTATAAGTCAAATTTTGAATTGATGTCCAAATATCACTAGTAAGACATACATGTTGATCTTTAATAAGCCTTTTAAGCTTTTTCTTCTCCTTTTGATAAATCTGCCAACAATGTCTAGCAACGGTAATGCGAGAAGGTAACTCATAATTAGGCAAAATGAGCGACAGTAATCTCTTAAACCCTTCCCCTTCAACAACTTTAAATGGTCAACAACAACAACAACATACCCAGTGTATTCCCACAACGTGGGGTCTGGGGAGGGTAAAGTGTACGCAGTCCATACCACTACCTCAGAAGAAGTAGTGGCCTTCTTAACCTCAACAACATTATAAACAACCTTTTCCAAAACTATTTGTACCCCTTCTTTATCAGGTTTAAGTTTTAGTGTTGATTGCGTCCTATCAATAATTTTGAAAGGGGACTGAGATTTAAATGTGTCCATAGGTTAGAAGTCGCATTCCTACTAGGACAAGAAAAATCATTAAAGCAGTAATTGCATTTCCCCCTCTGTTCACCCTTATCAAGAAAATTTCAAAGTGGTTTCATATTTGTGATGTGTCCCTACCATCCTCTCCCTGGCTAGGATCTTGACCAGAAATAGAAGTTATTTTTTGTTTTTTTAGGAGGATTGCACACAGCAGAAGTATTAAGAGTGTATCCACGTTTTTGAGGTATCACTGGTGCAAGTGTAGTTTCTTTTTCAGTCACATTTGAACCTTCAACCTCCATTTGTTTTAATCTGAAAATTAGAACTTCTATTAAGATGGAGACAGAGAACAAATCTGAGGGAGGCTCACCAGAAATGAAGACGCTCAGTTGTTGATGTCTTTCTCGGTCTTCCTTTGTGGAGAAACACCGCCCCACCTATGGTTTTTGGTGAATCTGGATAGCTGCTGCCTATTCTTTTTTTTTTTGGTGGAAATGAAAGTGGAATTTGGGTAGCTCAACAATGATCTAATGTGCTATTTGATTTATTGTTTTGTTGGGCTTGGACCAATATGACCCGTCTCATTTATCTTTTTTTTGTAGTCTTTATTTATTAAATAAATTTTGATGAACCTATTACATATATATGATTAGATGTTTACAATTATTAATAAAAAATAATATGTTATGTATATATAATTATAAAAAAATGTATATAATTTGTCGGTTCGGTTTTTTGAACAAAACCAAATATTATTGGATTTTAAAAATGTAAAACCAAATAAAAATCGGTTTTTACCCAAACCGTGAATACCGCTACCCGTGACCTATAGGTCACATTCATAAATACAACTTTACCTTGATCCAAGGCTCCCCTTCTGGTGTCACATTGTTATAGTGTTTTGGACGGCGAAAGGCGACAAGAGGCGACAAGGCTCTGCCTCGCCACGCGGCGAGGCGAGCGGCGAGGCGATCGCCTTTTGGAAGTACGGCGACAATTAATACCAAAAAATTAAAATATTTAATTACATATATAAATAATCAAAATCTCAATAACAATAATATATTAGCAAATATTTCAAGTCAAAAACTTAATTTATAGATAGTAGATACTTAAAAAGTCTAGAACTTTAAGGACTCAAGACGTCAACATTCAACAATCCATAAAACAAGCAATACCGAAACTCTAAAAGTTTATTCTTCTTCAAGATTTTCATAATCTTCAAGTCCAACATGAATTTCATTATATTGCCCCTCATCTTCTTCCTCCTCGGATTCTTCATCAACTAGAGTCCGAGTCTGACTTGAACTTGTAGCTTTTCCCTTATCAAGTGACCTTGGTCTTAACGTTGAAGTTGAACTTGAATACTTTCTCCTAAGGCCATAGACACTATCATCTGCCCCAGCTGCCATAGCAACAGTACCCCAATTAAGATCACCTTCCTCGTATACTAGTTCATCTTCTTGATCTTCGGGACCACCAAGTAACCATTCATTAGCATCCTCAATATTATCCAAGATAATTGGATCAATGGTATCGCGAATATTATATCGACGTATCAATGTTCTATTGTACTTAACGTACACTAGATCATTGAGACGCGATAGCTCAAGCCTGTTCCTCTTCTTGGAATGAATCTGTGTTTAAGTTGTAGAAAGTAATTATTAATTAGATACTAAAAATAATTATATTGGTAGAAAAAGAATATAATAAATCCATTCTCACATGTTCAAACACACTCCAATTTCGCTCACATCCGGATGCGCTACAAGTTAGACTCAATACTCTCATGGCAAACCTTTGCAAAGTCGGAGTATCGCTGCCAAATAACGACCACCACTCAACTATAGAAAAATAAATTTAAAAGGTTAATACTTAATAGGTATAAAAAAAAAAGTCAATAATTTAAGTAAAGCACTAAAGCTATAATAAAGACAACTAAACCAATTCACTAACCCGGTGATCTTGTGTCTCTGGCTCTAACAGCTTGACCAGAGCCAAATAATCCATCTGCACTCTTGTACTTAGCAAGATCACCAACTAGTATATCTTGGGTGGAAAGATCGGGGACCATTGTCTCAACACAAGTAAAGTAATTCTCCCACACTACAGCAATTTTTTCTTCACTCATAGTGGATTTAAAATACAATCCGGGATTCAAAACATAACCTGCTGAATGCAAAGGTCGTTTGAGTTGGCCCGTCCATCTTGCATCAATTATGTCAAGGACTTTCTCATAATGCCTCGCCACTCCATCAAAAGCCCGTTGAATAGATTCCTTCGCCATATCCATTGCTTCAAACATATAGCCCATTGGGGGTCTTTTTTCCCCATCCACCAAGCGAAGCAATGAGATCAAAGGACCACAAACTCTAAGAGCTTTGACAACATCATTCCAAAAGTATGTAGAATAAAGAATGGCGGCAACTTCTTTCCCCAAAACTTCCTTTGCAAATTTACTAGAAGTCCATTCATTAGAGATGATCAAAGATCTCAAGTTCTTCCTTTGTTTGTACATAGCTTCCAAAGTTAAAAAGGCCGTCGCAAATCTTGTCTTGGCCGGTTTCACCAAATTTTTTTCATTGGTGAATTTTCTCATCAAATTCAACAACAACGGCCTTTGACTTATATAAGAAACTACCTTGGTGGCCTTCTTAAAAACTGTAAAAGACATTATAGTAATTATTAGCTTAATAAGTATATAATATTAACTACAAAAGAGGAGAGCTATTAAGTATTACCTGAAGCATACGGGTTAATCTTGAATATGTCCCCAAATATCAAATTGATGCAATGGGCAGCACATGGAGTCCAGTAGATATGTGGGTACATAGCCTTCATCAACTCACCTGCTTTCACATTCTCACTGGCATTATCAGTGACAACTTGAACAACATTTTCCGGTCCAATGTCCTCTATTGTCTTCTCAAACAAGCTGTACATTTTAGTGCCAGTTGTAGACTCATTGCTAGCATCAACAGAACCAAGAAAGATGCTACCAATCGGACAATTCACTAAATTATTAATGATCATCTTTCCATTGCGTGCTGTCCATTTGTCCATCATAATGGAACAACCATACTTTTGCCATTGAACTTTATGCTTCTCTACTAGCTCATCTACTTTTTTCACTTCTTTCTTTAGCTGAGTAACTCTAACTTCATGATAGGTAGGAGGTTGCATTCCTGGGCCATGCTGTCCTACCGCCTCTATGAAGTTAGCAAATGATTCATAATTGACACAATTGAAAGGGAGGCCCGCATCATACATCCATACTGCAAAAGCATTTACAGCCCGCTCCCTTAAGATTTTTTTTGTGTCATCAATTCCTCGTCCTCCTCGTACTCCTCCCTTTTCAAAGCATGTATTTTGTTGTGGCATCTGTGGAAAAAATCTATTAATAGGACCTTTCATCACATTTCGTCCCGAGGATGATACACTACCACTACCACTTGAAGACATTCTTTGAGTTTTGGAGGGTGGCATCATTTCTTCGTGTTCATCCATATCATCATCATCAACAACGATATTATACGATGGCACATATCTTTGATTCTTTGGATTCATCGCGGCTTTGCTATCGACAAATGTCTTTACTTCATTCCTAATTTCTTCCGGACAACTTTGACATATTTTGACATTTTTATATCCACCTATCAAATGTTGCTTGAACCGAGTAATACCACCATACATAGTACGTCGACAAAAATTACATATCACCGCATCTCTTGTTGGTCCTTGCGTACCATAATTCCATCCAATGTCCTTTTGTTTGCTACTAGTAGAATTAGACGTCATTGAAATTGCTGTTGAAGGCATCAACATAGTAATTAGTATATTATATAACTTATAAAAGAAAAAGATTGTTATATAGAAGAATTGCCATTCAAAGTGTTGTTGAAGACATCTCTGTTTCAATTCTGAAGAAAAACAGAGTCGCACACTCGCCGGAGTGAAACAGTGTCGCACTCGCCGGAGTGAAACAGTGTTTCACTCGCCGGAGCGAAACAGAGGTTGGCTGCGTGCTGCTGTGTGCTGCTGCTGCAGTGCAGCCAGTGAAATAAAGAAGAAGAAGAAGAAGAAAGTTGAAAAAATAAAAAAAGAAGAACATACGTACCACTGTATCAGTCGCCGGTCGCCGGAGTTATCGCCGGAGTTGTCGCCGGAGTTGCTGTCGAAGGTCGGACTGGCCTAGATCGCAGCAGCCGCGTCACCAACCAGATGCAAAATGGAAATAAAAACCCTAAAGTTACCTTTTAACCTAAAAATCCTAATTTTTTAAAAAAAAAATCAAATAGCGTCGCCTCTTTCGCCTCGCCTCGCCACGTCGCCACGTCGCCTTCCTCGCCAAGGCGTCGCCTTTTGGATTTCGCCTCGCCACGAAGGCTGGAGGCGACACTGCCTCGCCTCGCCTCGCCATTCGCCATTGGCGACGTGGCGAGCGCCATTTACAACACTGCATTGTTATGCCAACCAAAATATGAAAACATTTAGTATGCGTTTGGCCATGAAAACCAAAAATTTTGGAGTTGGAATTGGAGTTGTGTTTGGCCCTAAATATAAATTGGAGTTGTTTTTGAATTTTTGTGAGAGAAGTGGGATGGAAAAAGTGAAAACAAACACAATATTTGGAATGAAGTGAAAAATTTTTCTGGAAAAAAGTATAAAAATTCTTATGGCCAAACGGGGCCGTATTTGCACAAACACTTAGGATATTAATAATATGACTTTGCAGGATTTAATTGTTATGACTATCTTCTAGTATCTAACTGACCTGAAAAAGACGAAAAAAATACAAACGCTTATCGACATTTTGAGTTCAAATTGCCTTTTCAATTTGTCTTTGCTCTGACTGCATCCTTCAACGGGATTGGTTGAAGGCTCTGATGTATGTTGTACTATACAACTTGTACAATAAGGGGTCGTTTGATAGGATGCATTAGAAAAAATAATGCATGCATTAGCTCTGTATATTACTAATACCTTGTTTGGTACACTTTTTCAACTTATGTATAACTAATGCAAGCATTAGTTATACACTCTATTGTGTATTATGCTATGCATAACTAATACATGGGAAACCCTTGGTATTAGCAATGCAAGGGACTTTAATGCATGCATTAGCATGGGTAAAGACACAATAGCCCCTCAAAATCTTTTCCACATCATTTTCATTATATTTTTGGAGGGTGTTTTTGTAAATATTTTTTTTATTTAAAAATATACAATGCAAGTTATTTTTAACACACCAAACCAAACACTGCATAAGAAATAATCTCAGCATAACTAATGCAAGCATAACTAATACTTGCATTACTAATGCAAGCATTACTAGTACATGATATATTGCACTATTCTTATACACCCTACCAAACGACCCCTAAGAATGCTATGGCAAGATCAACTCTGACCTTTTGTAAGATGTGTTCTTCAATAGGAATCTTTCCTAGAGTGCTTATATCAAATCCATCAACTATGCCTGAATGCTAGATCTGTTGGGTCAGCTCTATTAATCCTTTTCATCTATAATGCACACAAATAGGACTGGAGCACATATTTCCTGATCGCTTATATTTGCCTTCTTCAAGTTTTAATGAGAGCATAAATTTTTGTCTTGATTTTTCATTTTGTGTTAGTCTGTAAATTTAGAACTGTATTGATTCCTTTCTTGTTGATGTTAGGTCAAAATAACTTAATTTTTTTTCATCATGTAGATTCTTAACATTGTACATGAATATTTCACTTAGAGATTATACACTCATATTCTTTTCTTCTTTTTGTTTGTCTCATCGTAGTTGCTAATAAATACTTCTTTCGCTGGTGTTCAACTGATATATTTCCGTCTTGCATTTTAGTTCCCTTTTATCTTTTTATTTGTTAGATGTTATATAAGAGATTTTGCATCATTTAATGATTGTTCCATTCATGATGGAATTTTGAAAGATCAAGCTTTTAATCTGTTTTCTATGTTTTGGCTGATATGAGTTGGCTCATCAGGTTTAGTTAAGGTTTTGGTGCTAAACTGCCCTGATCGCCATCAGTAAATGTTTGGTTGTATGTCTTGTTTTCTCCAGGTCATCGCTATAAGAGACGATCTTTTCTACACATTTCGGAAGAGGCAGAAGGGTGCAATGGAACCTGAAGAAGTGCAGTTAACTGCCGACTCTCTACACAGGTTAGTTTATTGAACTTTAGCTCATTGACTTATTGTGTACAATATGCAAGCTCAGATTTGTCACAAGATACAGTTGTATGCTTTCATGTTGAGTCTCTTTATTATACTTGTAATTCATCAATCTTTAATTCTTACAAAGGTATTGATAAGTCGGTAGAATTCTATATACGCCATTTATTCCTTGGGTTTGAACTGTTTTTGCTGCTCACAACTCTTAGCAATTGACAAAAGGTAGTCTTGGGGGGAGAAAAGGTTCAAGTTGAACCCAGCTCTTTTATATATTTTCTAAGACGCTCTTCTGTATATACTGACTAGACTGGTAGTTATCAAAGCACGAGTGCATGTGTAGTTTTCATCATCAGTGTAATATGCACTAGCACCATGGAGAGAGAGCGAGAGAAAGAGAGAGAGAGAGAGCTAGAGAGAGTTATGGACATGGGAAGAAGGAAATGTTGAGATGTAGATCTTCAGTCAGAAATGTACATTGCTTTATCAATTTTGCGTTGAGATCCATCAGATCTGAATGAATTCTGTTTATGATGGTACAGATGACAGTATCAATGAAATGATGATATAAATGGATGTTGAGATGCACCCAGTGATGTGGCCTAGTGGTCAATGAAGTGGGTTGAGAACCATGAGGTCTCAGGTCCAAATCCCCGCAGAGACAAAACACTAGCTGATTTTTTCCCATCTGTCCTAGCCTTGGTGGACAGAGTTACTTGGTACCTGCTGCTGGTGGGAGGTATCCCGTGGAGTTAGTCGAGGTGTGCGAAAGCTGGTTTGGACACCATGGTTATTAAAAAAATGGATGTGGAGATGTGTTCGAGAATGCTGGTTATGGTATTCAGTATAGACAATGTATATGCGGGAATTGAATGCTTTAGACAAAAAAATCCATCCGATTAAGTGTAGGAATCATGTTAAAAACTACTGATAGTAATTCCAATTAAAAGAGAGCTAGTTCCAAAGAATAACAGAGATGCCCTCTTTTTATATTAAGTTGTATGCTTAGAAACCTAAAAAGAAGAGAAATGTTGGATAAGTTGGCTAAGCTGACTGTTGTCTTAGTCTTTGGCTTTTTAGAGGATAATGGATCTTGGGCTTTGTCATGCTATCTTTAGTATTTTGTCGTGGCTTCTTCACTTCTGTTCTTTCTTTTCCCAAACTGCTTTGTTATGCTTTTTCTTGAGCTGAGCGTCTATTGGAAACAACCTCTCTACCTCCCAAGGTAGGGGGGTAAGGTATGCGCACACAACCCTCCCCATACCCCACTTGTGGGATTTCATTGGGTATGTTGTTATTGTATTCCATTTGCGTTCTTTTAATATTTTTCGTAGAATATTCTATGTGGTCCTTGTCGAAAAACACCAGCCTGCTACGTGGTCAAGATGATGCTCTAGGGTGCTTCTTGTCTTTCACTCTTTAATGGAGCATTATGCATGCTGTTTACCATGTTATCTTCTTTCCTTAAGTGCAGAAAGTGAGTTGGCATTTAGTGCTATGGGATAAACCTGTTACTCTTTTCTTGGTTTGCAGAATGTTGCAAGCTTTCACTGAGCAGACGAAGGGTGAGAAGGCTCCACCCAATGGAACAGATCAGGAAATGCTTGAAATAGTAATGATGAGGTATGGCTTCCTTTTGCTTTTATTTGCCGCTTATTTAATATGTAGGGATTGGATAATGGTACTCATTGTAGACGATGCTATTTCCTTCTGCTGCACGTCATGATTGTAACCTTATAGATTCATATTTTCTTCCTTGTTTCTTTCTAGATTTTTAAGAAAGTACTTGCATGTTTTATTTTGATCTCTTTGGATACTATGAGGTACTGGCTATACAGGTCTTGAGTTGCTTATTACATGTATCTTTAGTTTCTATCTTTTTGGGATGAGGAACTACAAGTTAGGGAAAGAGATAAAAATCAGAATGAGCAATATAATATTTGCGTAAAAAGGAGGATTTTCGATGCTGTGAGCATTTGATTCTTGTCATTAGATCTAGAAGGTTAATAGATGGACTATGAGAATGGTAGACTGTGGATGTGGAATGGTACAATGACCTCAAAAATTTCTTAGCTATATAGCTGTTTATGGGATACATGTGGTGCTAATAGAGGTATGAAGGCCACTAACACAAACAGAAGTATGAAGTCTAGCAGTAAGCACGTAAGCATTTGGGTCAATTTCGTGGCTAATTACTCATTAATAACTATTTGGCCTCCAGTGTATACAAAAGTCTTTGTTTTATTCATCTATGATCTATCTGTAACATGTGTTTGAATCTAACCATTTCCCCTTATCTCTTCACCAGAATATGTTTACATCTAGGGTGTGTTTGGTATGAAGGGATATGTTTTCCTCGAATATAAGTGATTTTCTTTCTTATTTTCGGTGTTTGGTAAGCAAGCAAAAAATTTTGTCCCAAGAGTATCTATATATATTCTAGGTAAACACTAGGGTAATGTCACGACCCAAGTCTATGGAACGTATTGTCTGCTTTGGCCTAGGCACGCACGAATTTGTCTTCCAGGTTACGCCACATCGAGCACCAAAAGTCCGCGTACCATGTAACTTGGGTCATACCTTATAAAGCTCTTCACTTGCCTCTCGCATTTCAATGTGGGATTCTCCTCGTGCACCTAATCTTCAGAAGTTTGTGAGCCTAGAAGCCTGTAAGTCTTGCTTGATCCACCCTCTGTTAGGGGCGTCACATACACCCCCCACCCCCACCCCACCCCACCCCACCCCTTAGAGAATCAGCATCCTCGCTGAGGTTTGCTCCATCATTGTACCGAGGGACTACCTGACTCTGATGCCATATTTGTCACAACCTAAGTGCATGACACGTATTATTTGCCTTGGGCTTAGGCCCGCCCGGGTTTGTCTTTGGGGCTACACCACATCGAACCCTAAAAGTGCGCGTAACATGTGAACTTAAGTTATTCCTTATAAATCTCTTCGCTTTCCTCTCCTGTTTCGGTGTGGGATTTACCTAAGGTGTTATCTGCATCTCATCTTCAGAATATTGTCAGGCCTAGAAGTTTGTATGTCCTGCTTGACCTGCCCTCATCAGCCCGCCCTCCATTAGGGGCGTCACAAGTGAGGTGGTGGGGTGGTGGGGGATAATGAGGAGACAATCAGCTCGGATGCCACTTATGAAACTTGTTTTCCCTACTCTCACCAAGGAAGTCATTTTCCTGATTTTTAAGGAACTTGTTTTCTTGTTTTGCAAAACATTTTGATCAATCAAACATGGGAAAATTGGAAGAAAATTTTAAAAATATTTTTCTCCATACCAAACAGCAAACACACCCATAATCTTTGTCCTATCACCGATCTGAGGCATTCCTTTCCTGACGTCTTCTGTTTATGCAGCTCGAAGGGAAGCTTTAGATTTATATACCTTCTGTCCTGTACCACGTGACATAGTTTGGTCGAGTGTGGATATAAACCAGTTAAACCTAATTTGACTTGAGATATTTTTGTTGAATAAAGCATTTTATTGGTGTGAAACTACACCAAGTTGGTGCAAGTATGCAAAGACTCAATCCCTATTATAAATACGGGGGAACTGTGGAATTCTGGAAAACCTTGCATATCATGTACTTTTAACTATTGGCACCAAAAATCCAAAAATTTACAAGCACTTGTATTTAAGCTTATGCTTTGGTTTTGCCTTTCCTTCAAAGCACCTGTAGTTTCTCCCCTGCCAAATTACTCACAAATGCATAAGGGGATGTAGACCACTGGCTCTTGATGTCTTGATCCTACATTCTTCCAGACCACCACCACATAATGATTTTTGGCATTACTTTTACCACCCTAAATTGGTTAAGAAGCATGTCCCAGACCTGTTTGGTCACTTGACAATGCAGAAGAAGACGGTTTTCGTCCTCTGTTTCTCTCACACAGAAAGCACCTACTATGAATGGTGAATCCCTTTTCTGTCTCATTCTATGAAGCTGATAATCTGACAAAGATAATATACTTCTTGTTGCATAAGAAAAAATGCACATTAAGTATTTTTCCTGATGAGCAAAAGAAAAAATATTTATGTTGACTTTTTTTTTGTTGGTAAAGTACTTGATGTGCATTTTAGTGGAGGCACACTTTATCCAAAGAATAGAAGGAGAGAGGTATGCTTAATTTTGATATTATATAGTTTATTCAATAGTCCTTCTCCTCTTGCAGAAGCAATTGTTCATGGAACTTTATATTAATGGTAGTGCTTCTTATGTTCCAAAAATTTGTCTGTACTGCTTGCCTGCTCAGCCAATTACAGGTTTTATTGTGGAGATATAAGAGGTTTTCAATGTTGACAAACTGCAGGATGTCTTTATTTTTTGAATGATTTGAACCTTTTGGGTATGATGGCTGGATGGACCAGCTATTTGTCATCTCTAGTTAACTGACTAGGGTTTCTGATGTAATGACAGAATCTTCAACTTTCAACTTTCATGTTACCGTTTCAAACAATTTTGTTTGCTTTCCTGTTATTCGTTGAATGTTTAACCAAGCAATAATATAAGTCTATTGCTTAGTTGGAATATATGCTTAACAGACCATGTTTGAATCAGATTAATTTTTTCTCACAGTACTAGCAGTTTGGTCCACTTTCCAGCAAAGGGTGTGCTTTTATGTCTCTCTGTTAAGTAAGCTTGCTTTTCACTTTAGGTATGAGAAGGAAATGATGCATCCAATTCAAAATCTTTTTGGAGGGGAGCTTTCTCGTGCTCTTCTTATCCAGGTAATATACTCCACTCTGTTGCAGACTTGCAGTCAATTCTTTCTGGTTTTGGCATGTAACATTTATTCCTGCATTACAGGTTCAGAAGCTGAAGCTTGACATTGAAGAGTGAGTGAGAACAACTGATACTCTTATCCTGGATTCAGAATTTCTGAGAGTTAAAGGTGTTTCTTGTTTTCTTCTCTGATTTTCATATTTTTAAAACAGGGCTATGCTGGAGCTGGATCAAATTCTTAGGGCCAATGAAATCAATTTTGCTATTTTAGCTGCTTTGCCCGCTTTCTTCCTCTCCCTCAGTGTGATCATGTTGGTGCGTGCTTGGTTTAAACAGGTAGGGTGACTTGTTTTCGTTTTGTGTGTATGTAGGGCATAGCTATTTATATATGGCTTCAGTCCAAGAATTGATCTCACAGTAACGTGATGAATATTAATAATCTTTTGAATCCCCTGCACATCCCCTCCTTTTTCTTGAGGACATATGCAGAAAATTGATCAGGAATACCCTAATGCAGATTACCGCAGGGCGCAGCATCACATTGAAGCCATTATCATTTGAGAAACATATAAGAAGGCAAATTAATTGTTAGAAGCCCAGAGGACTTAAAGAAGTTGAATTTTTCATCATATATATATTATTCCATTAAAACTAATTGTAAAAGGGATCAGGATTTTTGTCGCATGAGGGTAGAGAGGATTAGGGTCGTATTATCGAACTGCTTTGGTGTGCTACTTTGTATAAGGGCCATCTTCTCTTCTACCCACTTTCCGTTCACGCAGTTCTTGGAGCCTCTGCTTTTGATATCAGTTGGTTCAGCTACTACTACTACTTTTGTTTTTTTGGTAAAACTACTTCCTTTGTTATCATGTTTGTTGTAAGATTATTGAAGGAAAGGTTGGTCGTAAATTCAGAGAGTTTGCTAGACAGAGTATTGGAGTATCGGAGGAAATAAGGGAATCTAGTTCTGACATCAAAGAAAAAGATCAGAAGAAGTTTCCTTGAGAAAGAGATCGGAGTGCAGGAGTTTTCTGATGAGGGAGGATTGTTATGCAATTCACAGAAATAGTTCCTAAGATATCATACAATGATGAATTCTTCATGACCGTACACAATTGTTAGATCCTACTGGATTGGGCACTTTCCGTTCCATTTTAAACCTAAAAAAGTGGACTCAACTGTGGCTCGGAACAACTTCAGCCAATATTTTCTTCAATTCTCCTCTCTTCTAATGCTGTTGACACGAGGAAGTGATTATTAGTTGAAACTACCAAGAAAAGAAATATTTAACTTTTACTGGTGGAGAAATATGATGGTTAATAGAGTCTCTCGTTTTGAGAGTCTTGCCATGCTCCGCGAAATCATATAACACCATTAAATTTTGAATGGAATCAGGATAAGAAAGCAGAAGGCAGGGGAAGGGTTGCCCGGATTCAACGAAGACTGCTAATTGTGGAAGTAGAGAGAAAGATTATGCAATTAGAAAGCTACAAAGATCAAGGACAAGTAAGGCCCTATGAACTTTATCAGCACCTTTATTAAATCTTTGTACAAAAGTATTTGAGCCTTTGAGAATCTCATATTTCTTCCACTATCGCAGAATAAATTAGAACCCTTTACTCAAATCCCTTTCTCCCTAACAGTAGTGCAATAAATATCTTTTGCTCTCCAGTAAGTTTGCTAGATAAACACTATGGCTATAGCTTGGAGTTGAGTTGTTTTCGGTTTTCCTATTCCCTTTTTTCTTCTTTTCCCCAAACTCTTCAGGAAAAAGATGCTCAATGCATGTTGGGGTTGGCATTATATTATCTGGATCGCTTATACTGTGCTGTGGAAGGACACGCAAGGGCGACTGGTGAATGGATAAGGTTTGTTTCTCTCTATCATTTATCTCAACACATGTTTCATTTAAGGCACGAGACCTTTCATGGATTTCCTAAATATATTTTCTGAATTTTTCTAACTCTAATATGACATTTGCATTTGAATAGTTTGAGGCAGGATATTATTGACTTGGCAAAGCCAGATCTTCAAACTGCACATAAACTTAGGATTACATCACGGATGGAACGGATATATGATTGCTTGCTACCTTTACCAAAAAGACAGTAGTTTTGCAGTCTTCACATTTACTGTTTCATTCAACCAACGTTGCCTTTTTGTATAAACGGGGGATGGATGATGCCCCCTTTCGCTCTCCACCCTTTCCTTTTGTCTTCCGGGGTGAGATTTTGTCCTAGAGCATTTGCTGCTTGTTACAATGTCCACGACATTTAAATTGTACAATTCAAGAGAGAACCAAGCTCCCATTCCCCAGCAAAGAACAGGGGAATACATCCGTTTGGGACTTGTTTGTTCTTCTGCAAGGATATGACTTTTTCATTGTCTGATACTTCTTGAAAACCTGTTGCTTTGATGTAAAGATCATCCGCATAACTGGGTCGCTGCATTCATCCGGCAATATTTTATGGAGTTTGAATTGATAAATGTTCAAACTTTAATAATTGCGTCTGAACATTTTATATAAGCAATCTCCTTGGGAGTGTTTCTATGCAATATATGTACTTGTATTCTACTCACTCCGTCCCATATTAGCTGCCTAATTTCCTTTTCCACGCCCTTAAAAATCATAAATGAGAAGGGTAGTTTTACTAATTTACCCTTTAAGAAACTTTTTTGAAAACAAAATGGAAAAAATTAATTAATTCTTTCTTGATTTTGTAAATTAGCAAGTAATTTGGACAGCCATTTTTAGTAATGTAGATAACTAATATGGGACGGGGGGCGGGGGGGGGGGGGGGGGGGTATTTGCAATGACCGCAACACAAAAATGAGTTTCTTAATTAAGAATTTCTCAACAATCCATAGCACTCTACAAATTGGAAAATTCTGTAGACATCCACTAAATTATGAAAAGATGGATGAATATCTATTTTAAACTTGCTGAAACTACTCTTGAAGAGGGTTAATGCAGAATGTATTCCATGTATCTTCAAATAAACTCAATTATTAGGAAGACTTGTCAACTTACGGGTTGAATGCGACTCTACCAATATCAGTCTCTTTTGGAGCAAGGAAAAGTAACTTTGCCTAGTATAGATAACGATTAACAGATTCTCTTTTTTTTGTTGAGAGGAGGGAACCTTGCATAAGAACAGAGAGTGGCCGAGGAAGGCAAGGGATAAAAGAGATTAATATACTGTTCGATATGGGAGGAAAACTAAGACTATAACTTTCTAATTTAGTTACTCGCGATAAATCAACCAAAAACTACAGCTATACAAAGTTCAAATATAAAAGAACACTATAATTACAAGATAAAATTTAGAATTAACTTCATTCCATGTTTGGCTCGCGGTAATAGCTAATTCTAAGATTATTTTGTCTCATTATTTGTATTAAAATGGTGGGATTACTATTCCACGTAGAAGGTGGGATAAGATAATCTCACGAGATACCAAACAAATTCTTTATCTACAAGACATGTAAACACAAGGGGATGTAGCTCAAATGGTAGAGCGCTCGCTTTGCATGCGAGAGGCACGGGGTTCGATCCCCCGCATCTCCATTCTTTTTATTCTAATTTTTTTTTTTCATAATTTAATCTAATCTAAATAACTTTTCTGTTCACAAAATTAACTTAATGTAAATCAATATTCGTTTTACCCTTTGGTCTATTTTCAACTTCTTTTGAAAATAAAAATTTCCTTTTCAAATTTAAAAGGATAATTTAAAATTTGAAACACATGTTTCAGAATACGAAATAATAATTCACTCACAAAATCTCAATTTTTTTTTTCTTGAATTAAAATTCATTTTTCAAGATTCCAAATGCCCTTCCATTTTTATTTTTATTTTTGAAAAAATGGGAAGGAAATTATAAAACGAGAAATAAAACCCTTACCAATAAGGTAAAACCAACTAAGCTACTAAGATTCTCTAACTAAATGACATGTTAACGAATTTGTTAAGTGGGTGTTTGGATGGGCTTATAGCTTTTGGCTTATAAGTCAAAAGCCATAAGTTAGGAATTCTAACTTATGTCTTTTGGCTTATTTTTGCCTATTTAGCTTAAAAATAAATGCTTAAAAACACTTTTTAATTTTATTCAAATACTCTAAAATTGCTTAAAAGCACTTAAAATAAGTCAATCCAAACAAATCCTAAAATAATTTATTGTATAAATTGGTAATATGATTAATAAAATTCTAGTTTGGTCATGTATGAATTTATTTTCTAATCAATGAATTAATTTTAATTTGATAGAAGTGGTAAACTTAAATTAATTATTACTCCACTTCTTTATATAATTATATTGTAACTAAAACCAAATAGATGTAATGGAACATATAATTTTTTTCTTCTCAAAAGAGGTAAAAGTATCACCTTACTTTCCCCCGAAAATAACCTTATGCATATGAACATGTAAAATATGATTTAAGACATTCGATTTGAGAATGTGAATATACAACATTGATAGCATTCTCAGTTAAATTTCATTAGTGAAATCTGAAGAGGGTAAGATGTATGCATACCTTACCCCTACCTTTATTATGAAGTAGAGAGATTGTTTTGAATAGACCCTGAGTTAAAAAGAGAAGTTATCCAAAGAAGGGTAGCATGAAAAAATGGCAGCAAAATATCAAGATATAGAGCAAAATGTTTGAAATGACTGATTTGGGAGTGTTGCACTAGTTTCTTGGACTCGAAGTGAAGCAGGAAGAAGATGAAATTTTCATTTCACAAAGGAAGTATGCCATTGATCTTTTCAAAAGATTTAATTTGCTTAATTGCAAAACAATGGCTACTCCTATGAATGTAAATGAGAAGCTACAACTTGATAATGATATTGAAAAGCTGATGGAAGTTATTTTACAAGCTTAGTTGGAGGCTTAATTTATTTAACGCACACTCGTCCTGATATAGCATTTTCTATTGGAATGATTTCAAGGTTTATACATAGGCCTTCAAAACATCATCTTGGAGCAGCTAAGAGAGTCTTGCGCTATGTTGCTGGAACTACAGGATTTGGACTATGGTACTTTCGAAGTTCCAATTTAATCTCTATGGTTATTCAGATAGTGATTGGGGAAGGTGTTTGGATGATAGAAAGAGTGTTTTGGGGAACCTTTACACTATTGGTTCTGTAGCTATTACTTGCAGCTCAAAGAAACAACTAACAACAACGTTGTCTACTTCCGAGGTTGAATATGTAGCAGTAGCATCTTCAACATGCCAAACATTATGGCTCAGGAAAATACTTGTCGATCTTCACCAAGAGCAAAAGGGGGCAACACAAATTTTCTGTGATAATCTATAAGCAATTGCAATGGCTAAATATCTTATTTGTCACGGAAGATCGAAGCACATAGATATTCGGCACCATTTCATCCGTGAACTCGTTGCAGAAGGGATGATTAAGTTGAAGGGTTGTACTACCGAAGAACAAGTGGCAGATATTCCTACTAAAGCACTTCCTCCAACAAAGCACAATTACTTTATGTTATGCCTTGGCGTATGTGATTTTGAATCAAGGGGAAATATTGAAAATTGATTCAAAGCCTGTTTTTTAAGTTACTGTGAAGGATAAGTTTTATTGTGAGTTGAATAGTCTTTCACTAAAGTTGAAAGAATCTTTGTTAGGCTGCTATTTTTTCTGGTATATTTCCTAGTTTTTAGTCAAGTGGAGTCTTGGATAGATATGATCTTTCAGAGTTTGTAAGCCTATGAAAGGAAGAGACTTCCGGTTAATAAAACTACGCTCTTCTAAAAGAAATTTCCTTCATCTTCTTTGCGCAACTCTTACTTTTTTAGTTGAAGAACCTCTCTTTTTCCTACATTGTGGATATTATTATTACGTTAACTTCGTATCATTTGCGTTCAAATACCTAAGCTACCTTGTTGATAATTTTTAATTATTTTTGATTAATTAATAAACGTCAAGACATTAAAATACATGATTTGAAGATTTTAAATACTATATTTTCTTATCCACCTAACGAAAAAATAAAAGAATTAGATGATTGTAATTATATAAATTTTATTAAAATTAAATTCAATATATATTAGTCCAAATAAATAGTGTGGATTCATATAATTGGATTAATTATTTAAGTCCAATAAATATGAATTTAATTAATGTTTAATTTTTGGGCTAGTCCATTTAATTGGGCTACAAATGATGAGCCCACTTTGTTAAGCCCAAGATGTCATCTTATTTTAAAGGCCCAATTTGGTACCACGTATCAAATGACGTGGTATTCCAAGTCAAGCGAATGAGCCAATAGGAGCATGCCATGTGTCAAAATGATGAAGCATGCCTAGTGAAATCAAAGGCCAATAAAAATGTACCACGTGTATAAGTGACATGTTCCTGTCAATCAAGCATCGTTTTGTCATTTAAATCTGATTGGTCAAAAGAAGTCTGTCCTCATCATAACTCCTTCATCCTACAACTATAAATAAAGGTCTTCATAATACAAAAAAGACATCAGAATTCTAAAAAGAAGTCAGAGAGAGCTCGCGGATCAAACGCCGCAAATTTCTTTACAAGCTACAAGTTCAAGGATTCAAGGGCTCAAGTTCATAGACAACTGAAGATCAGGACGAAGATTCAAAATCTGAATCTGTATACCCAATAGGTACAAGATTGTCAGAGTGAAACACAAACATGTAATCCCTAGTCCTTTTCAGGTACTTGATTATATGCTTAACCGCAGTCCAATGTTCTTGTCCAAGATTAGACTGAAATCTGCTAACCATAGCAACAACAAAGCAAATATCAGGTCTGGTGCACAACATAGCATACATGAGACTCCTTACAGCAGAAGCATAAGGGACAACCTTTATTCTCTCTATCTCATCAGTCATTTTGGGTGACTAATCCTTTGATAGATTAATTCCATGACTAAAAGGAAGGGATCCCTTTTTGGAATTTTGCATGCTAAACCTTGCAAGAATAGTGTCAATATAAAGCGTTTAAGATAAGCCTATTATCCTTTTTCTGCGATTTCGCATAAGCTTGATCCCAAGGATATGAGCCGCTTCTCCCAAGTCTTTCATATTAAAACGCGATGACAACCACTCCTTAACAGAATTCAACATCCTCACATTATTCCCTATGAGCAAAATGCCATCTACGTGTAGAATAAAAAATGCTACTTTGTCTCCGTACTATTTTTATAGATGCATGACTCATTTTCACATTGATCAAAACCAAAAGTCTTAATCGAATTGTCAAAACAAGTATTCCATGCCCTAGATTCCTGTTTCAATCCATAGATGAATTTCTTAAGCTTACAAAAAATGTGTTCATTGCCACTTTCTATGAAACCTATTGGTTGTGCCATATAAATGCACTCATCAAGACTTCCATTTAGGAAATCCGTCTTGACATCCATTTGCCAAATCTCATAATCATAATGAGCAGTAATAGATAAGAGAATCCTAATGGATTTAAGCATAGCTATCGGCGAAAAAGTTTTCTCATAATCAATTCCTTCTTTTTGAGTAAACCCTTTCGCAACAAGCGTTGCCTTAAAAGTTTGTACTTTTCCATCCACACCTCTCTTTTTCTTATAGATCCATCTATAGCCAATGGGTTTGACTTCCGTAGATGGTTCTACAAGATCCCAGACTTGATTAGAGTACATAGACTCCATTTCAGATTTTATAGTAGCAATCCACATTTCAGCATCTTTAACCTGTAGTGCTTTGGTGTAATTAATGGGTTTTGTATTAGGCTCCTCAGGGATTCTATCATATGATTCTCCCAAGAGCGCAAATCGTAAAAGTTTTCTAATAATTCTCCCACTACGACAACTAGTCACTACAAGATCCGCTACATCTGGAACTAAATTCTAAACACCCTAAACGTCGTCGTGCACAATTGCAGGTTGCTCGACATTACCCTAAACGTCTTTCTCCACAATTGCATGTTGCTCAATATTACTCCCACTACTTTGAGGTAGCGAGATGTCAAGTGTTTGCTCTTATGCAACCTCTTGCCAATTGACATTTCTCCCACTACGTGGATGCAATGATATGTCAATAACGTTTTTCAGAATTTGTTCTTGTGTTTCATTATTCGTTATTCTGTTGCTCAATTCCTGTAAAATGAGTTTACTTCTAGGAACATGATTCATTAATTAATCCTCTTCCAAAAATCTGGCATTTGTCGAGACAATTACCTTCTGTTCCTTAGGACAATAAAATAAACCTCCCTTCGTTCCTTTTAGATATCCAATAAAAATACACACTTCTATCCTAGATTCCAATTTATCAGTTTTCCCTTTTAGCACATGTGTTGGACAACCCCAAACTCGAATATGCCGTAGACTAGGCTTGCGCCTACTCCATAATTCATATGGGGTTAAAGGTACTGACTTTGAAGGAACCAAGTTTAGAATATAATTTGTTGTTTCTAATGCATACCCCCAAAAGAAAAAAGGCAAATCTGAATAACTTAACATTGATCTAACCATTTCCATACGAGTTCTATTTCTTCGTTCTGCCTCACCATTTTGTTGTGGTGTTCCCGAAGTAGAATATTGAGATGTAATTATTGATTCTGATAAGTACTGAATGAATTTCGCAGAAAGGTATTCACCACCACGATCAGATCATAATGTATGAATATGTTTATTATGTCGCTTTTCCATTTCTATCTTAAATTCCTTGAATTTTTCAAAGCATTTAGATTTACGGCACAACAAATAAATGTATCCATATTTTGAGTAATCATCTGTGAAAGTCACAAAATACTCAAAACCACCTCTTGCTTGTATATTCATAGGACCACACAAATCAAAATGAATTAATTCTAACTTATTACCTGCTCTATTTCCTTTGGAAGGAAAAGGTCTCTTGGTCATTTTCCCTTCTAAACAGGATTCACAAGTTGGAAGTGCCTCCACTTTCAATGAACTCAAACGTCCATCAGAAACCAACCGTGAGATCCTATTTATATTAATATGACCTAGACGTAAGTACCATAAGTAGGTTTCACTCAATTTCAAAATTATACGTTTTCTCTTATGTGATTGATCAATATTATTAAGTTCCATTATTCGTAGGATATTATGGGACACATCAAATACAAACAGATCATGTATTCTAGGTGCAAAAATTATAAAATGCTTATTAAACTTAACAATTGCAGAATTATTAACAAAATAATTATTGTAACCAACATCCATTATTCTTGAAACTGAAATTAAATTCCTTATTATAGAAGGTACGTAGAGAACATTATTCAAAGTTAAAACTCTAGAACTAATGAACGTAATGGAAATATTCCCTATAGCGAAGGCTGGTGCTGGTTCCCCATTTGCTTGAAACACGTTGAGTTCATTTTCACTTAGGCGTCGTGTTTCGTGAAACCCCTGTAAAGAAGTGCAGATATGATTAGTGAATCCAGAATCTATAGCCCAAAATTGGGTAGAAACAACCGCTAAAAATGTTTCAACGACATATAAAAAAAAGTACCTTGTTTCTGCATTTCTGCTATGTAACCGGGGCACTGTTTCTTATAGTGACCAGGTTGCTTGCAATGATAGCACTTGCTCTTAGGCTTAGCCGCACCACCATTAGCACCTGGAACCTTACGGGGCCTCTTCTTTTTCTTTTTGCCTTTCGTCTTAGAAGTCGAAGACGAAGGTTTGTCAACCATGAATGTCGCATGAGGAGCTTGTTGCTTAATGATAGATTCTGCCGCTTGCGATTCATTCAGCAGTTTTGCAAGGGACAAGTCCATCTTATTCATATTATAATTTAAGAAAAACTACTGAAAACTGTCCGGCAGAGTCTGTAGGACCATCTCGACTTGAGATTCCTTATCAATAACCGAACCAAGAATTTCCATCTCATTCAATAGACTCATCATCTTAAGAATGTGCTCCCTCACCGATGATTTTTCAGCCATTTTTGTGGTCAAGAGGGCTTTCATGCCGTCTGCTTTGCAACACGATTTTGCTCACCGAACATCTCTTTGAGAGATTCGAGCATATCATAAGCAGAAGTCATGGACTGATGTTGATGCTGCAACACATTTTCCATGGAGGAAAAAATATAGCATCTTGCCTTCTCGTCAGCCTTAACCCATTTATCATAGGCTTTAGTCTCATCATCAGTGGGATCAACTGACTTAATGGGGAATTCCTCAACCAACACAAATTTAAAGCCTTCAGCAGTAAGGACAGTGTCCAAATTTCGTTTCCAGTCAACATAGTTAGGGCCTTCTAGTTTATTTTGATTTAGGATAAAAGTTAAGGGATTGAATGAAGACATGGTAAATCTATTTTATAATCAAAAATAGATCATTAGACATGCTGCATAATAATTAAATTGATAAAAACCACATCACACGTATAACCATGCTCATAAACAGTTAGAATCGTTAGGGAAACTTAACCATTTAAGCAAAAATACATGCAATGTTTGACATGTTATCCCTTAAATAAAACAAAACCAACTCAGTTTATTGAGTAAAATGTTAATTTAAGTTAGATAAACATCACATTTCATATAATCTCTTGTTCATTGATTCAACATGCAACTTAGTTGGAAAGTGAATACAAGTCATCAAAACAAGAGACTAAAGAAAAAATAGTATTGTACTATACAAGTTTATCCGATGGGGAAGATGACCTATGTCAACATGTAAACTCATATTATTTACTATTATTAACCTCTAGAAATCATAAGGAATGAACCCTATCAATACTAGTTTACAAAAAGTAATTTTTCAGAAATTTTAAATTTTCAGAAAATACAAAAATGCTAAAAAAACCATCAAACCGACTCTGAATGGCCAAAAAAGGGCCTATATCACAAAAAAATAGTGATTATTGCTCAGTGGGTTGTTTCCAACGAACCTACCAAATTTCAGGCCAATCGGAGTTCGTAAAAATTTGAAAAACTCCAAAACTGATCAAACTGGCAATCATTGACAAGGCTACTTGTGAGGATCAGCAAGGCTGCCTGCATGGCTTGAACTTACCACTACACTACTTGTTAAGTCAAATAAATAACAAAAGTAGTTGGACAGATTAAAAATTCATTACAGATTTTCCCTCAATTCAAAAAAAATAATTTTTGTATTCATCGATAAGGCTGTCAGTGAAGGTGACACGGATTGTCTGGACAGCTTTGCCTTGCCACCATACTACTTAGAACATGTAAGTAGTGACTATAGTTGGGCATAGTCATAACTTGTAACAATTTTATCCTTAATCCAGAATTCAATTAATCATAAATCTGTTAAAATTCATGAACATATGATAAACACATAAACCAAAACAGATATATGAAACATGGATTTTCTTTTACATTATCAACAACATGATAAACATCCATCAAACAACATGATTAATACATCTATTTTACTAACAAAACATGTATATCAATCATGAAATTCTTGTTACATTATCAGTTATATGTAAGAAGACTCGTGATACCAATTGCTAAAGCATATAATTCATACAGGCAGCGGAAGTATAAATTCACGGATCACAAACTTACATAATAACATGATAACATAAACTTAGAATGAAACTCTAAAAAGCTACTTACCTGTTAAAGCTTTCACACAACTCGTTCAACGCCTTGCTTGCCTTGCTCGCCAGGTCTACAGTTTTCTACTACTTCCTGGTTAACCTTTTTTAATCAACACTTGTGTGGACAAGTTCTTTGTTTTCTAAGAAAAAGGATGAAGGATTTCTGAAAACAAGCCCCTATTTATCCCAATATTCCATTGAAGAAGGAAAGGGAAGAGGCAAACGTTTTCAGCCTTTATGCCAACTTAATACCCCCACTATGAGCAAAATATTTTCAGCCTTAATAATCCTATTAAGTACAAAACGTTTTCAGCTCTTTATTTATTGGTATTAAAGTCACTTTTATTTCTTATAGTAGACTAGTAAAAAATAATATCACTTCTTCTATATAAATCCTTTTCTTTTCCAAATTTGATTAGTTAATCAGGCATAGCAGGGACGACATATTTATTAACTGAGGCTTCCAATTATGATATTAATTCGTAAATGAATGAATTACCATATCATAATAAATTAAAAATTATTCCACTAAAAATCTGTAATTGCACTCCTCGATTTTAATTTCTAAATCTACCATTATATCTTATTTAACTCCCCGTGTTAGAATTACCGATACAAATCAATTAAATAAAATTTTCTAAAAATTTAATTTATTGACTAACTTAATCCTTTATTACTATGCTCAACTTATTTCATGTGACAGATATTAAATCCACTTGCAGGGTTTACACTTGAAAACTTATCAGCAACCATATAAGGGTGTCTTCTATCTCAAGTCTGAGACATGGTTCTATCAACTAATTATTATTTCACTAATTGATTTTTCACTATCCACTCTATTAGGAATATATTGACTCGTAATAGAGTCTCACATTTTAATAGATTAAAATAATAAATCAAATTACATAGATCATAGTAATTATATCAAGATTAAGAGTATAAGTACATGTAATGGACTAGAGAAGTTGTTTATTAATATTCAGAACATAAACAAACATCTCTACTTGGTCCATTCAGTACATACAAAATGTACTAGTACAAGAAGTTGGAATATTACCACTCTCATAATCAAGATCAAATTATATTTAATCTTCTGCTACAATCATCAAGATGTTTGTCCAACTTTATTTTTGATTGTGAACATTAACTTAGAACTTATAAGAACCGACAATTTTAATCTTTTGTGAATGAGTTAAATAACTCCATACACAAAATCGTCTACTATAAAGTAAAGAACACACATGTCAACACAATGATCTATTCAAATAAAGACTTTATTAAATTAAGTCATCATCATCATCATCATACCCAGTAAATTCCCACCAGGTGGGGTCTGGGGAGGGAAAGTGTACGCAGTCCATACCACTACCTCAGAAGAAGTAGAGAGGTTGTTTCCGATAGACCCCTGGCTCAAAACAAATAACCATAACACTTTATTAAATTAAGTAAATAAAATAAATAGTCTCTATATGGGATGAAAATATAATACTATAACATAAACCACATGGTTAATAGTATATCCTAACAACTTACTTTAGTACTTAAACTTAATGGGCGTTTATATACCCCCCTTAATAACTTTGAACTGAATTATTTTCAACCCTTCGTGCCTCTGACCAGGTCAAGGCTAAGTGTTGTATCACCACACATTTTTTAATTCGTCCAAGTCATTAATGAAGCCGTTCCCAAATTAAACCCGATCCAATTGAAATTCGTTCCTAGTTTAAAACCCGATCCGCTTCAAATCTCAAACAAATACCCTAAATTTAATCGATACCCATCTTTTCTCTTTCCTAAAATACCCTAAAAGATAAAGAAAACTTAATCGCAAAATCGTTGAAAATCAAATATTGAAATCGTTGAGGGGTTTTTCATTGAATTGCGAGGTGTTTTCCTTCCAAGTGTTTGTAGACAAACACTGAAATCATGGAAGTATATTTTATTTACACAGTCTAGGGTTTTTACCCAGTCGATTTTTAAAGATTTTAGGATTTTTCAATTTTTTATTTTTGATTTTTTCTAAAGCTACTGTTTTTTTTTTGACTTTTTTGCAGTTTGACAATTTTATGTAAATTACCTTAAGGTTTCACCATGGAGGAATATTACAACAAAAATCTCGTATTAAATACATCGAAGGTATTGTCACAGATTGTTTTGATGTAGATGTTGATAAGTCTCTTACTTTGAGTTTGTAGGATATGTTAAAGAAATTGGATATAACTGTTCCTCTTGTTTTGTTTATATTAGACCACCTAAATCTGCTCATTTGGTTAAAGTTACATGTGATAGGGATATTTCGGGTAGTGTAACCCAACTAAAAAATGGAGATTTTGTTAAACTATTTGTGTCACATTTTATTGAAGAGCTTGTTGTGGTACCCCCTGCCCTTGAATATTTAACCCATGTGGGTGGAGAATCTAGTACTTCTTTTGATAAAGAGTCTACTCAAACATGTGAAGGTAGTCAGAATTTAGGGTTCGAAGAAGCTGCAAAAACTCAAGAACCTATGTAGGTGGAGCTTCTTTTAGTGTTGGGGAGGAGTTCGGTGGTGCTTCTAATGGTGTTGAGGAGGACTTAGGTGGATTTTTTGTTGGTGTTGGGGAGGAGTTAGGTGGGGCTTCGACTGCTACTGCATTTGATGTTTCAATACTTGGATCTGATTGGGAAAGTGCAAGTGAAGATAGTGAAGATTCAGGTTATAGGGATTTGTTTGATGAAGTTGATAATGAATATGGTAGTGATGCTCTTGAGGAGGTTAGGACTTTGAGGAAATAAAAAAGAGCTGCTAAAATTAAAAAGAAGAAAGAAAGGGGTCCTAGAGCTAAAGGTGTTAAATTAGGCAAAAAAGGAGTATATTGGATATGATGAGTATTTATCCAAGAAAAAAAAAATACTCTAGAGGATAAGATAGGTGGTGATGAGCCATACTTTGATTCAGATAAAGAGGCTAGTTTTGAAATGTACACTGATGTAGATGCTGATGATGAAGATGAGGTTCAACAACTTGTAAGAAGTGGAAGGCAAGGAGAGCAAAAAGACCTTAAAAAAGAATTGTGTTTGATCCTAATTGTAGGTTAATTGTTTAGGAAACTGGTCTTGCTTTTGCAACTGTTACACAATTCAGAGAAGCTATTACTAGGTATGCAATTCAAGAACATATAGAATTGAACAAATATGTTAATGAACCAACTAGGGTGAGGGTAAAATGTGTAGATGGTTGTCCATAGTTAATGTTTGGTAGTCATGATTCAAGGACATGGGATTTTGTTGTGAAAAAATATATTCCAGTCCATAAATGCCTTGCCACAACCAAAAACAAATTAGTCAATTCAAAGTATTTAGCAGAGAGGTACAAGGATAGAATTATTTCTGAGCCTAGTATTAGAGTTTTTCAGTTGCAAAATCTAGTGTATGTTGGAAGCAGTGTTTTAAAAGGTGTGGGTGTGAGGTGAGGCGTTTTACATAGCACGGGGCGAGGCATAAGCCCCGAGACATGGGGCGTAAGTCCCATGGATCTTTAATTTATAATTTATAATATAATAAAAATAATATAATAACATAAAATTATACAAAAAATGCATTATTAATTTAAAAAAATTTAAAACATGATTTTAAAAACTCATAGAATACAAAACTTTTAACATCATTTATAAGTAGAAATAGTGCAATGATATAAAAATTATTATGTGATACAAATCAACTCTAACATCTTAACTTATAAATAAAAAAAGAATCACAATTTCTTAAAAAGATATAATATCATACTATGCAACCTACATCCCTAAAAGAAATAATCAATAAACTATTAATATTATAATTAAAACATCAACTCTTTCATGAATAAAAAAAAATACTATCAAATAACAAAATAAAATATGATAATTTTGAAATATAGGACAAAAACATAACGATCAATGACAAGTGAAGATGTAAATTCGGATATGTATTTTTAAACAGAAATGTTAAGTAATATTCACCCTTACGACATCCTCAATTAGTAAATAAGCTAGTTACTTTTAATTTTCTTATTTTAACAGATGAAAAAAACTACTAAGCATCATTCATTTAGTAGAGAATTATTAGTATCAACAACGTTGATTAAGGAATTTGACACAATTTGTGTAAGAACTCTTAGACGAGCCCCTAGCGTTGGGTATTAGGCGTATTCAGGGCGTATAGTCGGGCGCTTATGGCATAAGCCTCACAGAACTAAGTCCCATATTTGAGCCCCGAGGCATTTTACCTGTGCCTCGCCCAAGAGCTAGTCCAGACTCTACCTTTTAAAACACTAGTTGGAAGAACTGTGGCAAGAAAAGCTAGAAATATTGTCTTGCAAGAGATTATGGGTGATCATGTGGAGGAATTTAAAAGGATACTGGATTGTAGGGATGAGCTGTTGAAGACTAATCCAGGAAGCACGTGTGTGGTGAGGCTTAGTGAAGAAACATTTGAAGGTGGGAGAAAAAGATTTCAATCATTCTATATTTGCTTTGATGCTTTGAAGAAAGCATTCAAAGCTGGATGTAGAAGATGTATTGGGTTTGATGGCTGCTTCTTGAAAGGTCAATTGTTTGTAGCAGTTTTTAAGATGGGAACAACCAGATGCTACCACTGGCCTGGGTAGTGGTTGAATTTGAAAATAACTTCACTTGGAGATGGTTTATTAGGCTTGTAAAGAATGATCTTGAGCTTGGTAATGGGCAGAATTGACAACCCTTTCTGATATGCAGAAGGTAATTTTTTCTCTCTTATTCATTATCTGATTTTAACTATATTATTATTATGTCACCTAATCTTTTGATATGTTGTTGAAGGTCTTGATAGTACAATTCATGAGTTGCTTCCAAATGCAGAACAAAGAATATGTGCAAGACATATTCTTGCTAATTGGTCCAAAGATTGGAAAGGCATTAAAAGAAGAAATTGCTTTTGGAGATGTGTCAAGTCTACTTATGAGTAAGAGTTGAGAATAAATCTAGATCATATGGAGTTTTTAGGTAACAAGATATGTGATGATCTATTATGGTACAACATTGAAAGGCGGTCTAAGGCCTACTTCCAAACTTTTAGCTGTTGTGATAGTGTTGACAACAACATGGCTGAATGCTTTAATTCATGGATATTGGGGCCAATACACAAGACTATCATCACAATTCTTGAGGAAATAAAAGTCAAAATGATGAGAAGAATTGGACAGTTGAGGGAGTTCTCTGATACTTGGATAACTGACATTTTCCCAGTGACTTTAAAAGTATTGGAAAAGAACACATCAAAATCAATGAAGTGTAGACTTGAATGGAATGGTGATTATGGTTTTGAGGTTAAGGACAGTTGGGGTAATACCTTTATAGTGAATTTGAGTAGAAAAACGTGTACTTGTAGATCTTGGATACTAAAAGGTATACCTTGCTGTCATGTTATAGCTGCGCTGCATTTTAGAAGATTGGAGCCTATTTACTATGTTGCACATTGGGATAGCAAGAAAACTTACCTCAAGACCTATAGCTGCTTCATTCATCCTGTCACTGAAATGAAAATGTAGCCACAATCAACCAACCTTCCGTTATACCACCTGAGATTAGAAAAATGCCAGGCAGACCTAGTAAGAGTAGAAGGAAAGAGTAGACTGATAACAAGACAGGAAATTTATCTAAAAGAGGTGTTGAGATGACCTACAATACTTGTCATGTCAATGGCCACAATAAGAGGGGTTGTCCTTTGGGTACAAAAGCTACTACGGGTAGAAGAGGAATAACAAGATCAACAATGTCCAGTGTTGGTTATTCTGCAGCACCAAGTCAATCTCAAACAAGCACAAGCAGAGGAAGAAGAAGATCAAGCGGTTCTACAAAACAGATAATTTATTTGGATTATTTATTTACTATTAGTTCACTTAATCATTATTAAATTTTTTTATTATATTATAGGCTGCTGCTGCTGCTCCTACTCCTAATGTGGTTGGTGTGACTGGAAGAGGAAGAAGATTTATTCCTACTTCTAATGTGGTTGGTGTGACTGGAAGGGGTAGAGGGTCTGTTGGTGTCACTGAAAGAGGTGGAGGGACTCCTGTTGCTGCTGCTGCATCTAATATTGGTGATGTTGCTGGTAGGGGTAGTGGGACAACTTTTAAAAGGCCAAGGATGGTTGGGATGGGGGGGGGGTGCTATATACATAAAGTGGTTTTACAATCCACAATGTAAGTTGAATAATTTCACACTTTTTAATTTTCAAGCCAATGATCAAATGTCTAAGATAATTTATTCTCTTCTTGTTACTACAACTTTGAATGCCTTTGAACTCCTCTATAGTGACTGAAACTCTTGGACATTACAAACCAAGATCAGGTGTGAAATGGAAAGGAAACAATGTTGTGACCCAACAAAGACTTCAAGAAATGAGAGCACAAAAAAGGATGAAGACAAGGTCCAAAGCTGCTAAATTGAATCATATGAGTCAAATAGGCTCATCATCTATTTAGTAGAAGAAGCAATAGTGACTGATATGTAGCTGTGACTACTATTTATTTGATGAATGTTTTGTTCAAACAATTGTGTAGTGATTGAATCTGTCTTTTGAAAAATAATTATGCAGTTGTGACTGCACTGTTTTGATTTGAAACAATTATGCAGCTGTGATTGTAATGCAATGTTATTCTCTATTAATTATGCAGATGTGACTGCACTAGTTTGATCTATTTTTTAAATAATAATGCAGTTGTGACTGCAATATATTGACAATGTCTTTGTTAATTATGCAGCTGTGACTGCACTAGTTTGATCTATTTTTTAAACAATTATGCAGTTGTGACTGCAATATATTGACAATGTCTCTGTTAATTATGTAGTTGTGACTGCATTATTATGATCTTTTTTTTCCAGACAATTGTCCAATTGTGACCACACTGTTTTTTCTGAGATAATTATGCAGCTGTGTCTGCACTTTGGTGAATATGATTTCTAGCAATTTCATACAGCCAAGATTGCACTTTTGAATCTACATATTGATAACAATTTCTTTGTATTGATATAATATTTGCCAGTCCAATAAGAACAATATTCCATTGTAGTCCCACTATATATCATAATTGGATCAAAAGCATTATACGCAATTTTTCATACACAAAAGATCCAAACAAGATTTACTCAATTTCAAATACAATACAAAGACAAAAAACTACCTTACATTGAGAGACAAGTCAAGAATGATTACAAAAGATCAAATTCAATTTAAAATAAAGAATGATATACACCTTTATATCAACTAACAACACCAAAGTCTAAGGATGACAAGTCAAGAATGATTACAAAAGATCAAATTCATTTCTCAATAAAGGATGATACACACCTTTATATCATCTAACAACACCAAATTCTAAGGTAATTTTATTGAGTCTTTCTTTACATAGATCATCCCAAACCAATAGCTAATAGCTATAACAACAACACAACAGCAAAACACAATAAAAATGACTGCATTATCCTTAGTCTTTCCTTTAGCCATGTTACTTCTCCACTTCTCTCTTTCTTTCATCTGCTTAATCTCCTCTTCCAACTTCTTCATCTACACAATTATCATCTTCTTTGGATACTCTAGGCTTATCAACTTTTTCAGAAGCTTCCTCAATCAACTTCTCAACTTCATTAACTGATGTATGCTTGTTATATTGATATGATTCCACTAAATTTTCAAGCTCACCTAATTTTTTAATTAATTTAGAGATTATAAATTTAGACCTCAGATCAATATCTTCTTTATCCCTCCAACACCAAAATTCGCAAGATCTTGGACCCTTCAATGATTAAAAAGAAAGAAATCAATGTTCAATTGGATCAATCGGGATAATAAAATGAGGACGAGAGAGCAAAATCTGGTCTTTACCCCATAATAATGACATGCCCAATATCTTCTATCGAGATTTCTCAAAGTCTAAGATGTCTTCAAAGGCAGCACAAATCCATGATTGCATCGAACTTCTTGGTTCAAAGCAAAATCATCCTCCTCCATTCAAAGCTTACTCTAGTTAATTGATCGCATGGTGTGCTACCAAAAATTCATTCCAAGAAATTACATAAACTAAAAAACAAACTGATAATAGAAGAAACATGACAAGAAATCTAAATTTTTTTTATAAAGAGAGATGAAAAATTATAACCTTTTCCCGAACGAGTAAGAGCGAATTTATGAGAATAATAAAGCAAAAATTAAGGTTCTTTAAGAAATTTCAAATCTTGAGTTGTAGAAGATATCGGATGCTGAGTTGATTGAAGATGGGGGAGATGAGAAAAAATTAGGGTTCTGTGTAGATTTGGATTTCCTATAATAAAACTGTTATTTTCAATTTTCCTTTAATAAAATTTAAAAAATAAATTAATTATGTGTTAAATTTAGTCATTAACATGCTTTGTTTTGATATGGCAACACGCGCTGTGGTCGGAGGCACGAAGAGTTGAAAATATTTCAGTTCAAAGTTATTAAGGGGGTATATAAATGTCCATTAAGTTTAAGTACTAAAGTAAGTTGTCATGACAAGTTTGGGGGTGTGTGCATTTTCTTAAAAAAAACAAACTAAATAGACCTTTTTTCTCAAAAATCAATAGTAGAATCGTCACCAACGCGTTAGACACACCTCTAATCTTAAATTTTGGCGTCTTTTTATTGACCAAAACGTGCGATTTATAGGGTGGCCGTTGGGGTTTGAGTTTTCTTTTTGGGAATTTTATGGTTAAGAGAATGGGAGGACCGCTAGTGGAGAAGATGATCAATATCTTATTTAAAAAACTAGGGGAGAAATGGTTCGTGTTAGCACGGGCCCAATATAATGAAAATTAAAATTATTAATATATCTCATCAATTAACAAATCTATATCTGATATTATTATTATCAAAAGTTGGATCTGTAAATATGATTTTTACAGTACCATCCGGAACTTGTTCAACTTCAGTGATCTCACTGTTAGAACTAGCTCTTGGAGGAGCATCCTCCTCTATGACCCATTCTTTTGGGAAGTCAATTTCATCCCACTTAATAGGTCTTCGAGTAGTAACTTTAGATTTACCAAAATTAGTTTCTATTAAAATAGTTTCATTTTTGAAATCCATAATTTTACACATTGGATTTAGGGTAAAAAGGGGTTTTTAATAAATTCTATAATAGATATATATATAACTTCAGTCTTGGTGCATAATCATAACCATGTAATTTAATGCTCAACGTTAAAGTATTTAATGAATTGTCATTATTTAACAAAATCTGCAAATTAGGATATGCATTAAAATAAACTAGACAATAGGCCAAACTGGTTTGAATTGTCCCTATTAGGGATTTCCTCCAGTTTTGGTTTCTGTCATTGTTTAAAGCTGATATAAAGCTTTCGGGTAAGCCTCTCAGAGTAAGTGGCTTGAAGGCGACTTGAATTAATCCAATATGCATGAATCTATGGGTCTCTCTATAAGGAGCCAAATCATTATCAGATAATAATTTAAAAGTAGCATGATCACTATCAACAGTTAAGGTTTCTCCGGTTGTTTTAATAATTTTTTTTAAACTCAGTTTTTCAAAAGTACCCATCTGGTATATAACCTTGGGTTGATTTTTAGGAATACTCCATCTATTAAGGAGATCCAAGTGTTGAGGCATATCATATTCCTCTTTCCTACTGTTCTTGACAGTAGATTGTCTCTTGATGATATTCATCTTTGAGAATAAGTGTTGAACTAGACTTACCTGCGACGGCTATAAAACATGAATCTGATAACAAACAACGGATATTTTTGTTAGGGTAACAGTACTGGGAACTTCTTTATAGGCATGTAAACCCTCAGCCAGGTGATACAGTAAACCACAACCCTAACTCAGTCCTTAATGCCATCCACTCGGCTAGATGGGCACAACAGGACTACTGTTATGTTACCATAACACTGCACCACCTGATTAAGTCTTCAAGCCTTATCCAACCGTTACCCTAGCTCCAGATTCATTTATTTAATAAAGGAGCCTTCTTTATAACCGACTGGCACGTCATAGTCCAATACTTAGGGAAATTAACCTTTCATTTAGGCTAACAAATCTTTTAAAAAATTAAAACTAAAAATAAATAAATCACCTTTTAATAAGGTTGTCACCAGAGAGATGGAGATGTTTAAAAGAAAACTAAAACTTTTATTCGGCAACTGTTTTTAGAGAGAGAGAGGAGGGAGGGGGGGGGATTCTAAAAACCTGCTTCTTCCATATACCTAATGAATCCTTTTATAATGGATTCTTCATACTAGCAAACAAAATATAAAATTTAAATAGGCCTAAGCATGGCCGACAAACTAAAGTACAAAAAATAAAAAGGTCAAAGGCCATATGTGACCGACAAAGAAAAACATGACCATGTGGTCCTACAAAGAAAATTATGACCATGTGGTCCTATCACTTTATTAAAGTTGTTTGTCGTATCACCCCAATAATTCAGACTATGGGGCTTTCTGCTCAAGTCTTTTCTTTTCCTTTATTGGATCTAGATAAGGTGGAAGATTCTTCCATTTTATATTTGAATTGTTGTAGGAGTAAATCCAAATTGTCCAAGTCAATTTCTCCCGTGCTATTATCACTTTGTGCCTCTCCTGCTTGTTCATCTCCATCTTCAGTATGACTGATAGACGCCATGGAAATGTCACCTGGTATTTCTATGTCCAGATCTTTTAGAAGATCCTTTTTGATCTCTTCCATATATGAGGCTAGGATTTCGGATTTAGACATTATCCCCCTTTTCATTTGAAGCTTTCTGGAGATATGTTTAAATGGACTAGCATCATCTTGGCTAGTTGTCGCTTCCTGTAACATTGTATAATCACTGATAGTTGTATGAATGTTATCTATGGTCTGCTGCCCATGAATATTTCCCTCTTTGTCATTTTGAGTCATTTTATTCCAGAACTTTGTATAAAAAGTTATTTTCAAGCAAGAAAATTCTCCTGTTGTATCAACTTCGACTGACCATTTCATGATCCACGATATTGAAAATTCTATAAAGAAGTACATGGCTGACATGCCTTCAAAGAAAATATTTTCTTTCTGTAACTCCATTAATTTAGGAGAAATATCAACCCATTGGGTACAAAGGTTTTTGTATGATTCTGGTAAAATATTTATAGTTGAACCATATAAAGTCCACCATTTGCAAAATCATACAAGAACATTTTGTGTAAAAACTTGATTACAAATTTTTATAAATCAAGAATATTTTTTGCCATGATTTTCATATAATTATTAAAGTTTTCTAAATAGTCCCCATAGCTATATTTAACTGATACTTTATTATATGGGTGAGTATAATCCCGTTCTTGAAAAGTGTTAAGACCCCAATCTTCTGGAGCCAAAATCTTTTTTGTCACGCTCCGAACCCCGTGGGGACGGATTGGCACTCGTAGCCGACAAGGCCCGAGAGAACCAAGCTCTGCTTACGTCTATTCATACGCATGCCATAAGAAATACCACCATCATGTAAGAACATACTAGGCTAACATTGGAAATCATGGAACATGTAAGATATATATATAGACATATGAGAAACTTGGCCGACATAGCCATCGATTCAAACGACACACATGTCTTCTCTTCACATCACTTCACATACCCACGTACGTCTACAAAAGCCTCTAACAGAAGTACATACATAACCAACCTAAATTCTGGACAAACCCCACTTTACATAACCTTTACAATACCAAAACGCATATACAACTGTGACACGGACAGCCCCGAATCAACTGGAGCTCACCCGAAAGTCAGTAGAAGTCCTGCAGCTCACTGGAGAGGTCTACTAGTACCTGCGCCTACAGCAAGTAAGGTAAATTCCCCAAGAGGGGTCAGTACGAAAAATGTACTGTGTATGTAAGGCTGCATGAAACTGTATGATACATAAAGACTCCAATGAAATCACATATAAATGAGTACTCAATATGGATAAGTCACCATTCTGAATATGTATGGAAAAAGTATACATTATGTGAATTTCTTCCTTTACTCTTACGCTCATTTATTCATTCACTCATTCCTTCATTCGTTACTCATCCATCCTCTCATATAATGCCCGGGCCCCAAGCTGATCAGTGGGTAATCAATAGTAATCGGGATCGACCCATGCTAGGCTTTTCCTTGCCCCTGGGATACCACTCGTAGCGGAATCGACCCATGCTAGGTGTTCTTCTCACCCTTGGGATACCATCCGTAAATATTGAGATCGACCCATGCTAGGTTATTTAACCCCTGGGATACCACCCATGAAACATCTCTCCTCTTTACAACATTACTTCTTTAATCTTTGAAATAGCTCAATCAATGGTTACTTCATTTTTGGGAACTTTTGAATATAACATTATTGGAACTTAGAACCATGTTCATGATTAGGTGACACATGAATAACGATAGACCAAGAATGAGATATATGTGAATAACAATAACAAGAAATGATAACTCGAATTGAAATACCTTAGGATAACTCGAAAATGAGTAAGTACCCTAACAAGGTGTACACTATATGCTGCAGAATAATACGGAAAGAGGGACCTTACATACCTTAATTCCTTAATATGGATACACAATCTTACTCGCGAATACAACACTTCAGCTTTCCCTTTATGTCTACTCTACACACAAGTATATAACGAAACTTGCATTAACCACTTACTTCATTTCAAGTGTATAACAAGACAATAAGTTATATAGTTGTCACACAACGTCATTTAACCTTCGTACAATATCATGTACTACTTTACCATTACCAAAACAAGCCACATATCACCCATGGTATCACACATTACTAACATTCCACACCAAAATCATGTTTTACACTTCCTCTTCAATACTATGTTATATTTACGTCATTACGTCGCCCGAACTTCTTTCACAACAATACATTAAAGTCAATCCATACCTAACATAGTCCAACATGTCCCCATACGACACTTTAAAGTCATTACAACGACATCACAAGTTGATAATTACATCCAAAAAGAGTATCGGGGCCTTCGGGGATCAAAGAGGGACGAAAACAATCAAAATGGAAATCTGGGCCAACCTCCGCAGCCACCTGCGCCCGCAGGTGGATGAGGTAAGCACGCAGATGGCTCCTGACAGATTCTAGGAGCATCTGCATTGGCATCTGCGCCTGCAGATGCCTCCGTCTGCGGGGGCGGATGCTCGTTTTGGCCAAAATGGGTCCTTTTTGGGTCTTTTTGTGTAATAATTGATCCAAAGCCACAAATAAGATTTTCTTAACATATTTTAGGTCACTTGGACACCAATAAACCATCATGGTTTCACAACGCATAATAATATCACCAAAACCACATTTCCCGGCCAATACGCTACCAAATCCATAACCGATTTCACAACAACAACTCCAAACATCATTCAGAAGGATAAAACAAGGTAATACTATAATCACACTTCCCATGTCAATATGTATTCCATCAAGTTCATTTCCTACAAGGCCACAAGTCCATATTCACGTTTACAAGACAAAACCATTCTCTGATTGCAAAAATAGACAGTTTTTGTACACAGCACACTGTCCAAGTCTTTGCCAACACCATCAACATAATTTATAGACCATCTTAAACATATCATATACAATAAACCATGAGAAGAATACTTACCACAAGGTGATCTTTTTCCAAAAGAGATGAGAACTTAGGGTTCTTAAGAGCCAACAAGATAATGTTGTGAATATTCTAGAAAAAGGTATGGGTGTCACAATGAATAAAAATCTGATTCTTTTTGAGCCCTTTTATATTCCCTCTCTAATGATCCTTATCCACATGTTTAATGGTTTACTTGGTCAATGGAAGGGAATTGAAAGAATGGGTCAAATTTCCATTTTTGGGCCATGTCTTCTTATGATTAATGGGCTTCATTTGGCCCAATGACCCAAGACTCATTAATGCCCAACAATTTAATGTATAATTCTCCTAATCTCTCATGTTTCAATATTTTCATAAATGTTACGGTAGTCAACTAGACTCAGAAACGTACGGGGTGTTACATTTTTGATGATAATTTTTGAAAAATTATAAACAGTTCTACTATTAGTAGAATAAAAATGCTGGAATTCAGCAGATTCTGTATCTGAGAGTATAATATCATAGTGCCTTCTGTATTTATAAGTAGGCGTAGCATATAATATTGTATTAAAATAACTTATCATTATTTTTCAGGGATCACTTTTATATTAAGATCTGAATATTCCAAAAGAAGTATAACTTCTCTTTTTTCTTTTAATTCATAAACCTCAGTATTTTCATTACTGTCATCTGCCATTACTGAGGAATACGATGGGGGATTATTATCCTCCCTTTGTTTTATGGATTGCATAAGTTCCATGAACTCCTTATATATTGGATGATCTATATTAAGATTAGAAGTTCCTGCAATATTTGAAGTTATTAGCTTCTAGTTTCTTATCTGGGCTAGGATATTATCTCTGCCTCTTCCTTGTCCTTGTTCCCTTCCTCTATTAGAGGTGGGTGAATAGATCGGTCTGACCCCTGATATCATCCTGAAATAATAATATAAGAGTTATTAACTCAAATGTTCTCTAGTAAGAAAATCAAGAAAACTATTAGTCGATCCTTTCAAATATTGTATTTCAAAATCAAATGGGGCTAATAACGCTTGCCATCTTGCAAACATTTGTTTAGAAACATCATGTATGATATCTTTATTAAAGATAAATTTGGCTGCTTGGCAGTCAGTCCTTATAAAGAACTTCTAATTATATAAATCACTCTGAAACTTGATAACACTTTTTACTATAGCAAGGATTTTCTTGGCTATAGCAGCATAATTTTTCTGGCTATTATTCCACTTATCAGAGTAAAATTGGATAAGATATTCTTGCTTCTTATCTTCTGGGAAATGTTGTATTAAGATTCCCCCATAGTCTATATCTGAAGCATCAGTTTGGACTATTTTTGTCCAGTTCGAATTGGCTAAAGCAAGACAAGATAAGTTATTAACTTTTGCCTTAATATTTCTAACCGCTTGAGTATGACCATCGGTCCAGGCTTTAGGATTTTTCTTAAGCCTTTCGTATAAAATAGCAGTGTCTCCTGCCAAATCTTTTATAAAAGGGGATATATAATTCAAGCTTCCTAAAAATCTCTAAAGCTGAGTTTTATCGATAATAATATCAGGAGATTTTGAAGCAAACTCGATACTTCTATTAATAGGGATTATTTTCCCTTTTTCAATAAAACGTCCTAAAATTTGGACTTTTGTTTGGAACAAAAACATCTTTGGCTTGGATATTACTAAATCATTTTGGATAATAATTTTTTTATATAAATCTAGATGTTTAAAATAAGTTTCTATTGTTTTTCAGTCTACCAAGATATCATCGATATACACAATTATAAAATTGCTATAAGGTATGAAAATATCATTCATAATTTTTTGAAACTCAGAAGGTGCATTTTTTAATCCAAAGGGCATAACATTCCATTCGAATTGCCCCACTGAAATATTAAAGCAGTTTTATACATGTCTTTTTCTTCAATCTAAATCTGCCAATAACCAGATTTTAAATCAACTTTTGAAAATATAATAACATCATGGAGTCTATCCAATAAATCCTTTTATTTAGGATTGGATAGCGTATCCATTTCAAAACCTTATTAAGGGGTTTATAATTAATAACAAGTCTGGAAATTTTTCATTCCTATTCTGCATGTTTATTAACATAAAAAGCAGAACATGACCAAGGAGATTTTGAAGGTCTTATTAAACCTTTATCTGAAAGAGATTGATTTTTTTTTTTGCATAATTGCAAATATTCTGAATTCATTTGACAAGGTCTAGCCTTAGTAGAGCTATTATCCTCTACAAAATCTTCTTCATATGGTAGATTTACCACATGATTTTTCTTTCTCAAAAAATGTTTGGATGATCACCACAAATTTGTAAAGTGAACTGATTTGCAAAAAATCTATTTTCTGTCACACCCCGTATCCCAACGAGGCGGACTGGCACCCGAAGCCGATATGGCCCGAGAGAACCAATCTTTGCTCGTGAACCTTCGTATGCATATCCTCGTATGAATCTTATGATACCTCATGCAACTATGCGGAAAACATGAACATGGAAACATACGCTATATAAATATATCTAGGAAACTTGGCCGTTGGGGCCATCAAGTCAAAACGGACATTTGTCTCTTACATCCATAACCCACATATGTCTACAAAGCCTCTAACCGATACATGAACACAACAACCTGCAGTCGGGACAAGTCCCCACTTTATACAATAATTACAATACCCAAAACAATATACACATATGACTCGGAAAGCCCCGAACCAACTGGAGCTCACCAATGATCCGCGGATAACCCGTAGCCTATTGTGGAGGTCTACTAACACCTGTGCCTACATCAAATAAAGTAAGTCCCCCAAAGGGGTCAGTACGAAGAATGTACTGAGTATGCAAGGCTATAAGAAACTTCATGAAACTTAAACACCTCAATGAACTTGATTTCAAGAGAATAGTCAATGTGGATAAATCATCGTTCAGTATGTATGGAAATACGTATTTTACGTTCATTATTCCATTTGCCTTTATGTCCGTTACCATTAGTAGTTAGAACCGTCAATAGATAATCATCAATAATGTATAACCGTTAGTATGCAACCGTCAACATGCAATGCAACCGTCAATATGCAATGCAACCGTCAATATATATACATATAGCAGGTTCGGCCCAGGGCTACCCCCTGTCAGGTTCGACATCAAGTTAGGCTTTTGCCCCACTGAGCTTCCCCCCTTCCATCACTTGGAAATCAGTGAAGCAGGTTCGGCATCAAGTTTGGCTTTTGCTTCACTGAGCTTTCCCCCTGATCCAACAATATCGGAATCGGCTTGAGTTAGGCTTGCACCCCCACAAAGCTATCACCCGTACTCAATAAGTATAAAGAAAATATAAAGTAACCACAAGGAAAATATAAAGTAACCATAAGGAAAATATAACGTAACCATGTGGGAATTACTTCTTTCATTACTTCATTGGATTACTTTTCTCTTTTACTTTTATGAGATTGATACTTGGGGATCATAACCTTATTGGAAGTACATAAATGTGTTACGTTAGTCTTTTATGTTCATGAGATTAATACTTGGTAGTAATTATGACTTTATGGAAGCTTTGGAATTTCGATCCATGATTAAGAGACATATGAGTCATGATTGGTCCATGATTAAGAAACATGAGAATAAGAACATATGACAACCTGAAATGATATACCTTTTAACATTTCAGAATGGAACAAGGACAATGACAACATGAGCAATATGTGCTGCAGAAAGATACGGACAGAGTAACCTTACATACCTTATCTCCTCAATACGAATATACAATCCTATACGTGAATACCGTAGTACCGCTCCTTCCTTATGTTTCACTCTACAACATAAGTACATAACGAAATTTACATTAACCACCAACTATCTTACAAATGCATACAACAACAGTGAGTTACATGTTTGCCTCTAAAATGTCATTTCCTTCTCTACAATACCTTTACGGCATGGTCATATCAACAATACTACAACATGCCCAACATTGATCAAAATATCATAAACCACTAGCATATCATACCAGATTCACACTTTCCACTCTTCATCACCACAACATCACAATTATTCCATCAACTCACCTCATTACACTTCACAACAACATATCGGCCAAAATCCCATAATTTACACTTATGGATAAATAACAAGTTTAATAACATAATAACACCATTCATGGAATTATCATACCAACAATACCATAGTATTCCATACATTGACCAAGGCATCATAAATCAATAACATTTTACACCAAGTTTACCCTTTATACTTCCACATTAACACTACGTCACAATCACTCCATCAAAGCATCTCAATACCGTTTGTAACAACACATGAACAACCATCCATAATTGATACCATGAAAAATACCTTCAAGATACTCCTTTAAATTCATTCAAAAGGTATCACAAGTTGATAATTACATCCATGAAGGGTATAGGGGTTTCGGGGGGTCAAAGGGATGCAAAAACAATAAATTCGGAGTTCTGGGCGCCGACCCGCTAAGCCACTTGCACCCGCAGGTGGATGACCTTCATCCACAGGTGCCCTTTGGCAGTAGCCAGAGGCACCTGCGTTGGCACCTGCACCCGCAGGTGCTTCGTCTGCGAGGGCGGGTGCCCGTTTCGGCCAAAAAGGGTCTCTTTTGGGTCTTTTTATTCAATGAATGGTCCATGATCATAACTAAACTTCTTTTTTACATACTTTTGATCATATTATATGCCAAAAATCAGCCATGGTCTCTCAACACACATAAACATACCCAAAACCTCACTTTCTTTTCAATCCGTCACCAAATCCATGACCAAATTTACAACAACAATTCCAAACATTATACACAAGGATAAAACAAGGTAAGACTATAATCACATCTCACATGTCAATATTTAATCCATCAAGTTCACTTCCTTCAAGACCACAAGTCTATGTTCAAGTTTACAAGGCAAAACCATCCTCCGATTTAGCATGCACAAATTGTTTTACACATAGTAAACTTCCCACACTTCACCAACATAACTAACATGATATAAACCATATTCCATGCATAAAATATATTAAACTGTTATAATATACACTTATCAAGTCTTGCAAGATGATGATCTTGGTCTAAAAGATGAAGGTCTAGGGTTTGTGTTGAGTAAGGAAATATTGAGAGAATTCTAGAAAAGGCATGGGTGTTGAAATGAAATAAAAATCTGATTTTCTCATATATATAGGCCCCTTTAAGTTCCTTGATTTACCAAACACTTGGTCCAATCATGATATAACAACTTGGTCTTGCAAGAATGGGTCAAGGATGGGTCAAATACCCCTTTTGCCTCTAGGACTACCCCCTGATCCAATAATTTCGGGATCGGCTTGAGCTAGGCATTTTTCCCCCAAAGCTACCACCCATACTTGATCATTGACCACCAACAGATATGAATTACTTTATTTCTTACTTTTGAGAGATTGAGTCGTCCATGTATGAGAGATTGATATATTGAGGATCATGATAGTATATAATATCGGGCTTCCACCTTTAGTGGGTTAGAAATGACGTAGCATAATATTGGGATTTTTCCATATTGAACTTATACCCTTTTCATAGTTATGAGAGATTAATGTATATAATTGCAGCCACAACATTATTGGAAGCTTACACAACATTATTGGGACTTTTGGAGCATGTCCATAATTATGCAACTCATGAACAACCATGAATAATGAATGAAGAATATGTGACTTAACAATAGATAACATTATTGAAACCATTAGACACAAGTCAATGAACAAGAGGTATGTGTATAACCACTATTGACACTTTGGAACATAACCTTTTTGGGCTTTTGGAACATTGACTAACGAATATGAGACATACAATTCCCAATTGATCAATGAGTAGGAAATATATGATAATAACCATTGCTAATCGGATATAGAATACCTTAGCACATTTTGGGATGGTACAAATGTAATGTCAATGTGAAAACTATTCGCCGCAGAAAGATACAGACAGAGTAACCTTACATACCTTGTACTCTCAATACGAATATACAATATTAGATGTGCATACAATGTACCGCTCCTTATTTATGTGTCACTCTACAACACAAATACATAACGGAGTTTACATTAACCACCAACTATCTTACATATGTCTTAGATGTCTTTTTGGGCCTCCATTGAGCCCAATAGTTCAAGATTAATTTGGCCCATCAAATTTAATGTATAATTTCTCATATATATATATAGGTCTCTCAAGTCACTCTTATCCATCTCTTGGCATTCAATGCATGGTTGATTAGTTAAATGGAAGATTGGATCATGTTTTGCCCCATTGGGCCTAGTCTTTTGCTCTTGTTTTGGGCATCATTTGGCCCAATGGATCATGGTTCATTAATACCCAACAAATTAATGAATAATTCATCAAATCTCTCATGTTTAACTAATTCCATAAATGTAAACGTAGTCGTATAGGTTCGACAACATACGGGGTGTTACACCTCCTACGAAGATCTAATCCCATGTACTAGGCCCAATATCAGTTATTTCATCAATAACATTACACAATACATACTTTTGGTTCTCGACACTGTAGTAACCATTGTTCAACGCCGTCAAGTAGGGTTTGGTAGGTACGGGGTGTTACATTCTCCCCCCATTAGGAACATTCGTCCTCGAATGTTAACGACATCGCTGTATGTACAACACATGCATCTCTATATTAGCATCTCTATACACATACTCATATAGATACTTACTTAGTCTTTCTCCACTTTCGCACTTTTGAACTTTCTCCTTCTGTTTGAAACAAATATGGGTACCTTGGTCTCATCATTTCTGCAGCTTCCCAAGTGACCTCTTCGACTTGTTGATTTCTCCAAAGAACTTTTACGGAAGTTACATCCTGATTTCTTAACCTCTTCACTTGTCGATCTAGAATGACAATCGATAGCTCTTTCTAGTGAGATCCTCCGTAATTGATACATTTACAGTGAGAGCAATATGAAATCGAACTCTTATGCACCTCCGACAATTTCACATGGCACGTTGTATAGGGCCATTTTCCCTTTCTTTCCAAATCCCATTACCCCTTCTCGTCATCGGCAATCTTACTATACACACACAAAATCAGTTCCAATGGTTAGATACGATTCCACTTACCACATTGGATCTATTGCACGATCTAGAAGTGAAGAAAGGAAACAACATCCTAAATGTCCCATAGCCTCCTGCTCATAAATGTGGTGCACAACACATCCATGAACAAGACTCTACTCAGACACAGCTTTGTAGACACCCGGAGAACGACCTGCTCTGATACTACTTTTGTCACACCCCGTATCCCAACGAGGCGGACTGGCACCCGAAGCCGATATGGCCCGAGAGAACAAATCTTTGCTCGTGAACCTTCGTATGCATATCCTCGTATGAATCTTATGATACCTCATGCAACTATGCGGAAAACATGAACATGGAAACATACGCTATATAAATATATCTAGGAAACTTGGTCGTTGGGGCCATCAAGTCAAAACGGACATTTGTCTCTTACATCCATAACCCACATATGTCTACAAAGCCTCTAACCGATACATGAACAAAACAACCTGCGTTCGGGAAAAATCCCCGCTTTATACAATAGTTACAATACCCAAAACAATATACACATATGACTCGGAAAGCCCCGAACCAACTGGAGCTCACCAATGATCCGCGGATAACCCGTAGCCTATTGTGGAGGTCTACTAACACCTGTACCTGCAGCAAATAAAGTAAGTCCCCCAAAGGAGTCAGTACGAAGAATGTACTGAGTATGCAAGGCTATAAGAAACTTCATGAAACTTAAAAACCTCAATGAACTTGATTTCAAGAGAATAGTCAATGTGGATAAATCATCATTCAATATGTGTGGAAATAGATACTTTACGTTCATTATTCCATTTGCCTATATGTCCGTTACCGTTAGTAGTTAGAACCGTCAATACATAATCATCAATAATGTATAACCGTTAGTATGGAACCGTCAACATGCAATGCAACCGTTAATAAGCAATGCAACCGTCAATATGCAATGCAACCATCAATATGCAACCGTCAATATGCAACCGTCATTATATATATATAGCAGGTTTGGCCCTTAAGGCTACCCCCTGTTAGGTTCGGCATCAAGTTAGGCTTTTGCCCTACTAAGCTTCCCCCCTGCCATCACTCAGAAATCAGTGAAGCAGGTTCGGCATCAACTTTGGCTTTTGCTTCACTGAGCTTTCCCCCTGATCCAACAATATCGGGATCGACTTGAGTTAGGCTTGCGCCCCCCACAAAGCTATCACCCGTACTCAATAAGTATAAAGAAAATATAAAGTAACCACAAGGAAAATATAAAGTAACCATAAGGAAAATATAACGTAACCATGCGGGAATTACTTCTTTCATTACTTCATTGGATTACTTCTCTCTTTTACTTTTATGAGATTGATACTTGGGGATCATAACCTTATTGGAAGTACATAAATGCATTACGTTAGTCTTTTATGTTCATGAGATTAATACTTGGTAGTAATTATGACTTTATGGAAGCTTTGGAATTTCGATCCATGATTAAGAAACATATGAGTTATGATTGGTCCATGATTAAGAAACATGAGAATAAGAACATATGACAACCTGAAATGATATACCTTTTAACATTTCAGAATGGAACAAGGACAATGACAACATGAACAATATGTACTGCAGAAAGATACGGACAGAGTAACCTTACATACCTTATCTCCTCAATACGAATATACAATCCTATACGTGAATACCGTAGTCCCGCTCCTTCCTTATGTTTCACTCTACAACACAAGTACATAACGAAATTTACATTAACCACCAACTATCTTACAAATGCATACAACGACAATGAGTTACATGTTTGCCTCTAAAATGTCATTTCCTTCTCTACAATACCCTTTACGGCATGGTCATATCAACAATACTACAACATGCCCAACATTGACCAAAATATCATAAACCACTAGCATGTCATACCAGGTTCATACTTTCCACTCTTCATCACCACAAGATCACAATTATTCCATCCACTCACCTCATTACACTTCACAACAACATATCGGCCAAACTCCCATAATTTACACTTATGGATAAATAACAAGTTTAATAACATAATCACACCATTCATGGAATTATCATACCAACAATACCATATTATTCCATACATTGACCAAGGCATCATAAATCAATAACATTTTACACCAAGTTTACCCTTTATACTTCCACATTAACACTACGTCACAATCACTCCATCAAAGCATCTCAATACCATTTGTAACAACACATGAACAACCATCCATAATTTATACCATGCAAAATACCTTCAATATACTCCTTTAAAGTCATTCAAAAGGTATCACAAGTTGATAATTACATCCATGAAGGGTATAGGGGTTTCGGGGGGTCAAAGGGATGCAAAAACAATAAATTCGGAGTTCTGGGCCGACCCGCTAAGCCACCTGCATCCACAGGTGCCTTTTGGCAATAGCCATAGGCACCTGCATTGGCACCTGCACCCGCAGGTGCTTCGTCTGCGAGGGCGGGTGCCCGTTTCGACCAAAAAGGGTCTCTTTTGGGTCTTTTTATTCAATAAATGGTCCATGATCATAACTAAACTTATTTTTAACATAATTTTGATCATATTATATGCCAAAAATCATCCATGGTCTGTCAACACACATAAACATACCCAAAACCTCACTTTTTTTTCAATCCGTCACCAAATCCATGACCAAATTTACAACAACAATTCCAAACATTATACACAAGGATAAAACAAGGTAAGACTATAATCACATCTCACATGTCAATATTGAATCCATAAAGTTCACTTCCTTCAAGACCACAAGTCTATGTTCAAGTTTATAAGGCAAAACCATCCTCCGATTTAGCATGCACAAATTATTTTACACATAGTAAACTTCTCATACTTCACCAACATAACCAACATGATATAAGCCATATTCCATGCATAAAATATATTAAACCATTATAATTTACACTTACCATGTCTTTCAAGATGATGATCTTGGTCCTAAAAATGAAGGTCTAGGGTTTGTGTTGAGTAAGGAAATATTGAGAGAATTCTAGAAAAGGCATGGGTGTTGAAATGAAATAAAAATCTGATTTTCTCATATATATAGTCCCCTTTAAGTTCCTTGATTTACCAAACACTTGGTCCAATCATGATATAGCAACTTGGTCTTGCAAGAATGGGTCAAGGATGGGTCAAATACCCCTTTTGGGCCATGTCTTAGATGTATTTTTAGGCCTCCATTGAGCCTAATAGTTCAAGATTAATTTGGCCCATCAAATTTAATGTATAATTCCTCATATATATATAGGTCTCTCAAGTCACTCTTATCCATCTCTTGACATTCAATGCATGGTTGATTAGTCAAATGGAAGATTGGATCATGTTTTGCCCCATTGGGCCTAGTCTTTTGCTCTTGTTTGGGCCTCATTTGGCCCAATGGATCATGGTTCATTAATACCCAACAAATTAATGAATAATTCATCAAATGTCTCATGTTTAACTAATTCTATAAATGTAAACGTAGACATACGGGGTGTTACACCTCCTACGAAGATCTAATCCCATGTACTAGGCCCAATATCAATTATTTCATCAATAACATTACACAATACATACTTTTGGTTCTCGACACTGAAGTAACCATTGTTCAACGCCGTCAAGTAGGGTTTGGTAGGTACGGGGTGTTACATTCTCCCCCCATTAGGAACATTCGTCCTCGAATGTTAACGACATTGTTGTATGTACAACACATGCATCTCTATATTAGCATCTCTATACACATACTCATATAGATACTTACTTAGTCTTTCTCCACTTTCGCACTTTTGAACTTTCTCCTTCTGTTTGAAACAAATATGGGTACCTTGGTCTCATCATTTCTGCAGCTTCCCAAGTGACCTCTTCGACTTGTTGATTTCTCCAAAGAACTTTTACGGAAGTTACGTCCTGATTTCTTAACCTCTTCACTTGTCGATCTAGAATGACAATCGATAGCTCTTTCTAGCGAGATCCTCCGTAATTGATACATTTACAATGGGAGCAATATGAAATCGAACTCTTATCCACCTCCGGCAATTTCACATGGCACGTTGTATAGGGCCATTTTCCCTTTCTTTCCAAATCCCATTACCCCTTCTCGTCATTGGCATTCTTACTATACACACGCAAAATCAGTTCTAATGGTTAGATACGATTCCACTAACCACATTGGCTCTATTGCACGATCTAGAAGTGAAGAAAGGAAACAACATTCTAAATGTCCCATAGCCTCTTGCTCATAAATGTGGTGCACAACACATCCATGAACAAGACTCTACTCAGACACAACTTTGTAGACACCCTGAGAACGACCTGCTCTGATACTACTTTTGTCACACCCCGTATCCCAACGAGGCGGACTGGCACCCAAAGCCGATATGGCCCGAGAGAACAAATCTTTGCTCGTGAACCTTCGTATGCATATCCTCGTATGAATCTTATGATACCTCATGCAACTATGCGAAAAACATGAACATGGAAACATACGCTATATAAATATATCTAGGAAACTTGGCCGTTGGGGCCATCAAGTAAAAACGGACATTTGTCTCTTACATCCATAACCCACATATGTCTACAAAGCCTCTAACCGATACATGAACACAACAACCTGCAGTCGGGACAAGTCCCCGCTTTATACAATAATTACAATACCCAAAATAATATACACATATGACTCGGAAAGCCCCGAACCAACTGGAGCTCACCAATGATCCGTGGATAACCCGTAGCCTATTGTGGAGGTCTACTAACACCTGTGCCTGCAGCAAATAAAGTAAGTCCCCCAAAGGGGTCAGTACGAAGAATGTAATGAGTATGCAAGGCTATAAGAAACTTCATGAAACTTAAACACCTCAATGAACTTGATTTCAAGAGAATAGTCAATGTGGATAAATCATCATTCAGTATGTGTGGAAATAGGTACTTTACGTTCATTATTCCATTTGCCTTTATGTCCGTTACCGTTAGTAGTTAGAACCGTCAATAGATAATCGTCAATAATGTATAACCGTTAGTATGCAACCGTCAACATGCCATGCAACCGTCAATATGCAACCGTCAATATATATATATAGCAGTTTCGGCCCTTAGGGCTACCCCCTGTCAGGTTCGGCATCAAGTTAGGCTTTTGCCCCACTAAGCTTCCCCCCTGCCATCACTAGGAAATCAGTGAAGTAGGTTCGGCATCAAGTTTGGCTTTTGCTTCACTGAGCTTTCCCCCTGATCCAACAATATCGGGATCGGCTTGAGTTAGGCTTGCGCCCCCACAAAGCTATCACCCGTACTCAATAAGTATAAAGAAAATATAAAGTAACTACAAGGAAAAGATAAATTAACCATAAGGAAAATATAACGTAACCATACGGGAATTACTTCTTTCATTACTTCATTGGATTACTTCTCTCTTTTACTTTTATGAGATTGATACTTGGGGATCATAACCTTATTGGAAGTACATAAATGCGTTACGTTAGTCTTTTATGTTCATGAGATTAATACTTGGTTGTAATTATGACTTTATGGAAGCTTCAGAATTTCGATCCATGATTAAGAGACATATGAGTCATGATTGGTCCATGATTAAGAAACATGAGTAAGAACATATGACAACCTGAAATGATATACCTTTTAACATTTCGTAATGGAAGAAGGACAATGACAACATGAACAATATGTGCTGCAGAAAGATACGGACAGAGTAACCTTACATACTTTATCTCCTCAATACGAATATACAATCCTATACGTGAATACCGTAGTCCCGCTCCTTCCTTGTGTTTCACTCTACAACACAAGTACATAACGGAATTTACATTAACCACCAACTATCTTAATAATGCATACAACGACAATGAGTTACATGTTTGCCTCTAAAATATCATTTCCTTCTCTATAATACCCTTTACGGCATGGTCATATCAACAATACTACAACATGCCCAACATTGACCAAAATATCATAAACCACTAGCATGTCATACCAGGTTCATACTTTCCACTCTTCATTACCACAACATCACAATTATTCCATCAACTCACCTCATTACACTTCACAACAACATATCGGCCAAAATCCCATAATTTACACTTATGGATAAATAACAAGTTTAATAACATAATCACACCATTCATGGAATTATCATACCAACAATACCATAGTATTCCATACATTGACCAAGGCATCATAAAGCAATACATTTTACACCAAGTTTACCCTTTATACTTCCACATTAACACTACGTCACAATCACTCCATCAAAGCATCTCAATACCGTTTGTAACAACACATGAACAACCATCCATAATTGATACCATGCAAAATACCTTCAAGATACTCCTTTAAAGTCATTCAAAAGGTATCACAAGTTGATAATTACATCCATGAAGGGTATAGGGGTTTCGGGGGGTCAAAGGGATGCAAAAACAATAAATTCAGAGTTCTGGGCCGACGCGCAGGTGGCTGACCTGCATCCGCAGGTGCCCTTTGGCAGTAGCCAGAGGCACCTGCGCCCGCAGGTGCTTCGTCTGCGAGGGCGGGTGCCCATTTCGGCCAAAAAGGGTCTCTTTTGGGTCTTTTTATGCAATGAATGGTCTATGATCATAACTAAAATTATTTTAACATTCTTTTGATCATCTTATATTCCAAAAATCAGCCATGGTCTCTCAACACACATAAACATCCCCAAAACCTCACTTTCTTTTCAATCCGTCACCAAATCCATGACCAAATTTACAACAACAATTCCAAACATTATACACAAGGATAAAACAAGGTAAGACTATAATCACATCTCACATGTCAATATTGAATCCATAAAGTTTACTTCCTTCAAGACCACAAGTCTATGTTCAAGTTTACAAGGCAAAACCATCCTCCGATTTAGCATGCACAAATTGTTTTACACATAGTAAGCTTCTCACACTTCACCAACATAACCAACATGATATAAACCATCTTCCATGCAAAAAGTATATTAAACCATTATAATATACACTTACCAAGTCTTGCAAGATGATGATCTTGGTCCAAAAGATGAAGGTCTAGGGTTTGTGTTGAGTAAGGAAATGTAGAGAGAATTCTAGAAAAGGCATGGGTGTTGAAATGAAATAAAAATCTGATTTTCTAATATATATAGGCCCCTTTAAGTTCCTTGATTTACCAAACACTTGGTCCAATCATGATATAGCAACTTGGTCTTGCAAGAATGGGTCAAGGATGGGTCAAATACCCCTTTTGGGCCATGTCTTAGATGTATTTTTGGGCCTCTATTGAGCCCAATAGTTCCAGATTAATTTGGCCAATCAAATTTAATGTATAATTCCTCATATATATATATAGGTCTCTCAAGTCACTCTTATCCATCTCTTGGCATTCAATGCATGGTTGATTAGTCAAATGGAAGATTGGATCATGTTTTGCCCCATTGAGCCTAGTCTTTTGCTCTTGTTTTGGGCCTCATTTGGCCCAATGGATCATGGTTCATTAATACCCAACAAATTAATGAATAATTCATCAAATCTCTCATGTTTAACTAATTCCATAAATGTAAACGTAGTCGTATAGGTTCGACAACATACGGGGTGTTACACCTCCTATGAAGATCTAATCCCATGTACTAGGCCCAATATCAATTATTTCATCAATAACATTACACAATACATACTTTTGGTTCTCGACACTGAAGTAACCATTGTTCAACGCCGTCAAGTAGGGTTTGGTAGGTACGGGGTGTTACATTTTCTCCTTTAATCTAGGAGTCTGTAAAGTACTTTCTATAGAAAGATAATTTATCTCATTTTTTATGAAATCATCTTGCTTAATTTTAGAAAGAATTCTTTCTTTTATTTGATTCAAGAATTTATCAAAAGGTTGGGTTATAAAATTCAACCGGATTTTCGTATCATCATAGGTTCCCGTAATACCAGTTTCATCCCATCTAGTAATCGGAAAAATATGTATAAAAAAAGGTACGCCTAAGATAATTTCATCAGAAGTATCTTTTACCAAAACAAAGGTCTCAGGTATACATACTTTGTTGTTACAAATATAAGCTTTTGGTAATTTAAAATCTATTTTCATTTTAATTCCGCTAGCATTACGGAGACTATGAGTAGTTTTATGAAAATATCTGAAAGGTATAAGTCCTTCTTTTATACAATTCAAATCTGCTCTGCTATCTACTAGGGCAGTAAACTCTTTTTTGAAATTATAATCAATTAAAAGAGTAATTTTAGTATAAAATTTTGAGAAGTTATCATCTCAAGAACTTGAATAAATTCTTCTTTATCCTTATCCTGTAAGGATCCCAAAAACAAATCTTTTGTTTTCGAGGTTTAAGCTTCATCAATAAGATCTTCCATTTTATTTTGGAAATCTGTATCTGGATCAACCATGTTGGACATCTCTAGACTTAGGAGTCTTTCATCCATAACTCTATTATTCTTTTTGAGATTTCAATCTCTACTTTAAGGTTATCAACCTCTTTAATCAAATCTTGAAGAATAGTCGGAGTATTTTCCGCCTGAAGTTTTTCTCTTAACATCTTTTTCAACTCTATCCCCTGAGGTTTACTATTAGTTGCCTTCATTTTATCAATAATTTGGGATCTGATTTCAGGGTCTTTGATTACTTTCAGGAGCTCTATTAACTTATCACCCTGAAGAACCTTAATATTAAGATCCTTGAATTGAGAATAAATCCCATAAAATTCATCAGTTTCCTTGTTGTCACAAGGTTGCCCTGTATGGCAGGGGATGCATTCGTCTTCCGAGGGGGATGTAATCATCAACCTAGAGAACGTTCAAATCTCTGAGTGCTCTAAGTTCTTCGTCCGTGGAAGAATCTTCAAACTCACTCTGTTTTGGACTATTTTTCGGAGAGGAATTCAGGAGGATTTTGCATAAAGAATCCTTCATCTTATCATCAATAACTAGGAGTTTGATCTTCTCCTTTATTTTGCAGTCTTTAGCATAATGCCTAACTCTACCCCATTTGTAGCACGCATTAGGCTTATCAGAGGATTTCACCATCTCTTTTCTTTTATTAAAGACTTTTTTCCTTTTAGCCCTTTTCTCCTGACGTTTATAATATTTATCAGGATTGTAATAATCTCTTTTTAAGGAAAGCTTTTTCCTCTTATGCTCTTTAGATTTCTTGTGGGTTCCTTTTGGAATATCCATTTCAAATTGTTCACAGAAATCACCCATTTATCGTCTTTCATTAAGACTTTGCTTTTTGATCTGCTGATTCAGTTTAATCTCATTGCATAAGGATAAACCTTCCTGAGTACAAATATTAATTAATCTCCTATATGAGAAATTATCGTATGCAATACTATTTGCTCCTTCTCTCAGAGTTTTCCTAACTCTTTCAGCAAAAAGCACAGGTAATCCATCAATAAATTTGGATTTTCAATGAGAGTTATTACACTCTGGTAATTTCATGACTCTGGATAGAAAGGTGTCTTTATACCACCTAAATGATGAGAGTGTCTTGCACCTCAAATTTTGTAGTAAAGTTATAATAGTCTCACTATCATTAGACCACCTTCCTGAAAAATATTTTATAATATTAACAATGAGAGTGTACACCGCATTATGAATTGGTACACCCTGCTCATGCTTAATCGACGTGAGGATCATTCCCCGTTGTTCACTAGTGAGATAATTATCCCACCATCCTTTTAGTTGGCCAGTAAAGCCAACTATGATTATTTCTGCAATGTTTTTATCCTTATTCTCACACTGCTTGCAGATAGTGCTATACATCATCATTCTATGGACTAATGTATAAATTTGTCTTTCTGTATAACCATCTATATTCCATTAATAGATGTTTTTACCATTGTAACTATTGAATATAACCAATTCTTGCTCCTCTAATAAAACATCCTTGGATCCTAGGATAATAATACATCCTTTGAACAGGTTTGCGAGCAAACCTTTCTGAGATTTTATTAACCTTATTGTGACCTTCTTCCTTAGCAGGATTGAAGTCATTGGTTAAATGAGTAAGCTTAAGGTCTCTAAACTTAGTTTCTATGACCTTTTCTAATTCTGAAATGTTCTTTAACCTAAAATTCCTTACATCAGGATAAGGTTGAATACTAGACGGAGCAATGACAACTTCCAGGTTCTTTTCCTTCTTAGTATCTTGGATACTTCTAAGAACCGTATCAATTTTCTCATGAAGAGAGATAATATGCTCTCCTAATATGCTCACATAAACATTAGCATAATTCTGTTGTTAAGCATGATATTAACATGTCTAGCAGTAATAACAGCAGTATCATCTTCTAATAATTTAGAAAAAGTTGAAAAATAGACAATTTTATCATCTTTTTTAATTTGAAAAGATTGTTGGGGGGTGGGGGTGGGGGGGCGGGGGGGAGTACAGAGCTAGTAGTTTCAGTACTACTAAGCCTATACTCTTTTTCCAACACCGAAATGTATTTGTCCACATATTTGGCCATAAACCAAGGGACAAAAGCAATGATTTTATTAAAATATGAAAGATCTTTATAAAATTCATTTTAAAAGTAATTTCTTTCTTTGTTATCGAAATTTTCAAAAAATCAATTCCTGAAGCATTCCCATCTGGGTAACTTAAATTCTTCAGAAATCTTTTTCCTTGCCGGTGAACCCGATCTAAAATCAATTTTTTTATTAGTCATTTAAACCAATTGAAAAATTCATTTCAGAGGTTGTAGGATCCTCTTCATTGACTGAAACAACAATATTATTTTTTTCAATCAAAATATTATTAACTCTATTTTCTTCCCTAATTTGAGAAGTAGAAGCTCTCGAAGGATAGTCAACAATATAATCGACAGGAGATATATAAGTATAAAGGAAGGATATGGAGATGCTAATGTGACATGTCTCTAAAGGCAAGAATGACATTTATCTTTTTTTTTCTCAAATTTTTAACATTTTTTCTTAATTATTCCTATTTGTTTATATGATATATTAGAAATTATTTTCTTTGGTGTTTCCTAATAAGAGCCTGTTTGGATACGATTAAAATCTGGTCAAATCAGATTTTAATCTCTTTTTTAGCTTTTTTAGGTGTTTGGTAAATTAAAAAGTACTTAAAAAAAGCTAAAAGCTGATTAAAAAAAGCAAAAAGTGAGAAGCTGGGTACCCCCAGCGTTTTTTTTTAAGATTAAAATTCTTTTAAGTTTGACCAAAATATTTACTTTTTTATCCCTTATATTTTCCTCCAATTCCAACAATACCCTGAATCTTAAATATATGATTTTTCTTTCTTTTTTCTCTTTTCCGCTTCTCTTCGTCTCTTCCCTCCATCGTGGTCATCTTTCTCCTTTGTTTTCAGCGAATTTATATCTGAATTTATTTAAATATATTCATTTTTTAGATTAAATTAGCTTCTTGAGAATGATCTCTCATCATCCATTATTAAAAGAATTTTGTGTAGTCCCTTGTACTGCTGATTTGTCTAGTTTTTTAACGATATAAATTGTTGTAATAGTAATAGTCATAACAATATTTCAATAACATATTTTTTAACATAGCCAAATTGTTACAGACTTGCAATATTACAATATAATACTATATTTATATAAAAGATGTCCTAATTTTTTTATTTTTTAACATTTAAAAATAAAAAAGTAACTTATATTTATAGATTGACCTCACATATAATCACTTACGTTGAAAGTGCATTTAAATAGAAACTATTTTTGAATTATTAGAATTAAAAATTATATATAATTCAACTTATTTATGGTGTTAGCAGCTCTAAGGACATTTAAGTCATTTTGACAACAAAAAGTGCTTAACAACACTTCTTTACCAAACACATCAACAACTTTTTTTTTTAGTTTCAGCACTTTTATCCAAACACTTATTTACTTAATTTAATTAGCACTTATTTTAAGCTTAATCACTTAAGCTAAAAAGCTATTTTTTTAATCCTATCCAAACGGGCTCTAAGTCCGTTAAATTCTATCTCATTACTACACCCCATTTAAGTTTCCGTTTTTTCCTCATTGAAAGATAAGCGTTTTTTTCTTTCTTTGATTTCACCTAATTATGTGATAATCATTTAATTATTAATCAACTTTATTCCTTTCATCTTTCCAATATTTATTTTTGTGGTTTCAAGAACATGTAAACAGAACATACATACCCATTTATGTTCTTCAAGTGGCGCACAACCTGAAATGCCCATTTCCGAGTTCCTTCACCTAAAGGATGAGTTCGACTACCCAACCTTTTAATTAACAATTGAACTATATATTAACATAATATATTACTACCTCTTATCACAATCTGATAGTATAGGTTATTTTTGCTATTAACGTTGAATAAAAATATGAATAGCCTATTTTGGTTACAAATATATACATAGTGTATTGATGTTCTAATTACATCCTTTATTTGTTATTTAGAATATAAACTTCGATAAATTCCTAAAATTTACACACACATATATAATAATAACAATAACAATGATGATGATGATGATGATGATTAGTAACTCATAGAAGTAGTATAGTTAATCAAATATTGATTGATTTGTTTTACATGTACAAAAATTAGCCGTAAATAATCTAATAGTGATTATGTTAACCTTTTAGAAAGTTAATTTTGATTCCATTTTACTTGATTTATATTAACTTGACATGGATCTTAAGAAAATATTTATTACGAGTCTATTTTACTAAATTAATTTTATTAATTATATTTTGAATATATAAATTTGATTATTAGTATTTTATAAATAGTTACTTAACTATAAAGATGATATTACAATAAAATAAATTTTTCTCTTAATTTTCTAAAATAAATAAGCTAAAAGAATTATTTTTTAATATTAGAGCGAAATATTTTTTTAAAAAAATGTATACCCTCCATTTCAATTTGTTTGTCCTACTTTCTTTTTTAGTACTTTGAAAAAAATGTTTTTTTCCTTTTTTTCTTTGGCAACTCTTTAGTCCAACTATCCACATGATATGTTTAAGACCACAAGATTAAAGAATATTTTGGTACATTCTACATATATTTAATTTAAAACTACATGAAAATACTTTCTTATTTTTTTAAACTCTGTGTAACATTTATTTAATTTTTAATATTCAATAAAATTAATTAATATGAATTACTATCTTATTAAATCACTTACTTGTATTAAATTTAACTAAATTAATATAAACCTAGTCATAGATAGTAAAGGTTTATCCTTCAACAAATTCAAATAAGAAATATGTGGAAGAAACGAAAGTAAAATATGACATCATCTTCATTGTATGTATCAGGGGCCTATTAAGATTGAGCATAGCTCTACATGTCACATTGAAAATTTAGTGGACCCCACTACATTCAGTAGGCATTTTAATGTTATGGCATATATGTAATTTAAGGAGGAAGAATGGACTTTTTCTCAAGTAATTGGTATGGTTCAACAGTAGAATCGTCACCAACGCATTGGACACACCTCTAATCTTGAATTTTGGCGTCTTTTTATTGACAAAAACGTGCGATTTATACTTTATATGGGTGGCTGTTGGGGTTTGAGTTTTCTTTTTGGGAATTTTATGGTTGAGAGAATGGGGGGACTCCCGATGGAGAAGATGATCAGCATTTTATTTAAAAGGCTAAGGGAGAAACGGCCCTTGTTAGCACGAACCCAATATAATGAAAATTAACAAATTTATCTATCTCTCTCTCTCTCTCTCTATATATATATATATATATAAAGGAAGGATATGGAGATTCTGATATGGCATGCCTCTAAAACCAAAAATGACATTTATCTTTTTTCTCAAATTTTTAACATTTTTTCTTAGTTATTCCTATTTGTTTATATGATATATTAGAAATTAGTTTCCTTGGTGTTTCCTGATAAGTCCGTTAATTCTATCTCATTACTACACCCCATTTAAGTTTCCGTTTTTTCCTCATTGAAAGATAAGCGTTTTTTTCTTTCTTTGATTTCACCTAATTATGTGATAATCATTTAATTATTAATCAACTTTATTCCTTTCATCTTTCCAATATTTATTTTTGTGGTTTCAAGAACATGTAAACAGAACATACATACCCATTTATGTTCTTCAAGTGGCGCACAACCTGAAATGCCCATTTCCGAGTTCCTTCACCTAAAGGATGAGTTCGACTACCCAACCTTTTAATTAACAATTGAACTATATATTAACATAATATATTACTACCTCTTATCACAATCTGATAGTATAGGTTATTTTTGCTATTAACGTTGAATAAAAATATGAATAGCCTATTTTGGTTACAAATATATACATAGTGTATTGATGTTCTAATTACATCCTTTATTTGTTATTTAGAATATAAACTTCGATAAATTCCTAAAATTTACACACACATATATAATAATAACAATAACAATGATGATGATGATGATGATGATTAGTAACTCATAGAAGTAGTATAGTTAATCAAATATTGATTGATTTGTTTTACATGTACAAAAATTAGCCGTAAATAATCTAATAGTGATTATGTTAACCTTTTAGAAAGTTAATTTTGATTCTATTTTACTTGATTTATATTAACTTGACATGGATCTTAAGAAAATATTTATTACGAGTCTATTTTACTAAATTAATTTTATTAATTATATTTTGAATATATAAATTTGATTATTAGTATTTTATAAATAGTTACTTAACTATAAAGATGATATTACAATAAAATAAATTTTTCTCTTAATTTTCTAAAATAAATAAGCTAAAAGAATTATTTTTTAATATTAGAGCGAAATATTTTTTTAAAAAAATGTATACCCTCCATTTCAATTTGTTTGTCCTACTTTCTTTTTTAGTACTTTGAAAAAAATGTTTCTTTCCTTTTTTTCTTTGGAAACTCTTTAGTCCAACTATCCACATGATATGTTTAAGACCACAAGATTAAAGAATATTTTGGTACATTCTACATATATTTAATTTAAAACTACATGAAAATACTTTCTTATTTTTTTAAACTCTGTGTAACATTTATTTAATTTTTAATATTCAATAAAATTAATTAATATGAATTACTATCTTATTAAATCACTTACTTGTATTAAATTTAACTAAATTAATATAAACCTAGTCATAGATAGTAAAGGTTTATCCTTCAACAAATTCAAATAAGAAATATGTGGAAGAAACGAACGTAAAATATGACATCATCTTCATTGTATGTATCAGGGGCCTATTAAGATTGAGCATAGCTCTACATGTCACATTGAAAATTTAGTGGACCCCACTACATTCAGTAGGCATTTTAATGTTATGGCATATATGTAATTTAAGGAGGAAGAATGGACTTTTTCTCAAGTAATTGGTATGGTTCAACTAACAAAGCAAAAAAACACAACATTCTTAAGCAAGCTTCCCTTAAAAAATATTTCAAGGGTCATTATACCTTCAATCTTTCTTCAATGACATTAAGCTGTCATGTTGAAGGTAGCTCTTCTAATAGAAAAATATAGCGCACAAAAGAATTTTTTTTTATATAGCACACAAAAGTTATGCGCTATATTAAAAAAATGGACAGCGCAAAAAATTGTGCACTATATACTTTTCCAGGAAGTTAACAACGTTAACTTTGTTCCTTTAAAATTAAAGTGTATAGCGCACATAAATAGTGTGTTAAGTTATGGCATATATGCAATTTAAGGAGGAAGAATGGACTTTTTCTCAAGTTATTGGTATGGTTCAACTAACAAAGCAAAATAACACAACATTCTTAAGCAAGCTTCTCTTAAAAAATATTTCAAGGGCCATTATACCCTCAATCTTTTCTTCAATGACATTAAGCTGTCATGTTGAAGGTAGCTCTTCTAATAGAAAAATATAGCGCACAAAAGAAATTTTTTTTATATAGCACACAAAAGTTATGCGCTATATTAAAAAAATGGACAGCACAAAAAATTGTGCACTATATACTTTTCCAGGAAGTTAACAACGTTAACTTTGTTCCTTTAAAATTAAAGTGTATAGCGCACATAAATAGTGCGTTAAGTTTATTTGTGTCACTTTTCATATATATGACATATTTCTGTCATTTTTTTGAAGGAGAATGAACAGAAATGGCATTGTCGGCCAAAATAATTCCATGTGAATAGCCACTAAGTATACTATGCCACTTATGGCCATTGTTGCTCCTAATTCACCGCTCCTTGTTTCTTTTTTTCTTTTTCTTTTTTTTTTTAAAAAAGCTTTTATTGCAACTATTAAAAAAAATTCACTACTTTTTTTTTTCACTGATTTTTCATTTTTTTCGTTGCTCTATTTTTTTTTAAAAAAAAAAAATTGTTGCTCTTTTCTTTTAATAATTAAATACAAAAATAGTATATTTTTAAAAATACAATCAAATTTTTTTTATATCTTCTTCTAATGTACTGATACAACCTTCATAAGTGTGTGTGTGTGTGTGTGTATATATATATATATATTAATATAATTGATACAATACAATACATATCTGATATATATACACACAGTATAATATATGTTACGTATACACAATATTGATACAATTCAATACAATTGTGATAGATATATTTTTATTCAATAATAATACAATTTCTATACATATTCTATACAGTAATTATACAGTTCTATACAATTGTATTTAATTTTTATTTGTTTTTTAAAAAAAAAGACAGATTTTTAGCCCAAAAATACTGTAGGGAAATAAAAAATTAAAAGAAAAAAAAGAAAAATGAACTATTTAAAAACAGGGTTGAAACAAAAAAAATGAATCTATAAGCCAAAATGGCCCAAGAAGGAAAAGGGCTTTGGAAAGGAATGGACTAAGTGGTTGAAGGGAGAAATTAGCCAAAATTAGAATGGTCATTAATTGAAATTACTTGGGCCGACTGGCCATGTAATATCCAATGGCTCAAACATGAGTCATTAATTTTGAAAGGGAAATAGGCAAAAACAGTCTCTCGACTTAAAACTAATCCCACCAAAATGGCCAAATATTTAATTTTCAATTTATAGCCGCATTTGTTGACCAAATATCGACTGACTTTGCTAATCTTCTTCCGTTTCTTCTTCTTTTTGTTTTCGACTTTTATAGTTGAAATGACCACTTTTAGTAGAAATAGTTTTTCAAAGTGGTCATGTGGTATCATTTCCTCATTTTGAAAAGAAACAACCCATATCCTTTACCTTTTTTAAATGAGTGGCCCATTTAGATCGTGAATTCTAATTTTTAGGCATATGAACAATTTATTGTACATTTCTCTCTATTCAAATTTATTTCATTTTTAAAAAAGAAAAACAAATTGTAAACAATACATTTAATTTATAAAAATGTGCATGTCTTGTATGTTTTAACTATTATTTTTTTAAAGTCAAAAGTGATATCAGAGCTTCAAAGCTCTGTGAAGCTCTGATACCACCTAATATTTACAAATAAATTGAGAAAAGTACACAAATTAAACAAAATTCATAAATATTTACTCAAGCATAGCCCAAACCAAATTAATTTTAGTCAATAGTCATGTAGCTCAATTTAATTACATGATACGCCTCTTCAATTGCACTTTTTTTGTTCTTCTTTTTTCTCCTTGCATTGATTGCTTTGACTTTTCATTTATTGTTTTATTCTTTCTTCTCATTTATTATTTTTATCTTTTTGTCTCTTTTAATCTTTTATTAAAAATATTATTTGATAATAATTGAGGAAAAAAGTCAAAAGCCTCCCCAATCTATTACCCAATTACTTACTACACACGTATACTTCACGAAAGTATTATTTCCCCCCTTAACTATTTGAACTTAAAATTATTATCTACTTAAACACTCACAACCATACCTATGTTGATCATGTGAAAGTCACGCGCTTTGACACGTGTAAATTTTATTAATGAATTTTTTGCCTCATTTTTTGAATTATTTTTTCTTTTTGATTTTTTTTTTCTTTTCCTCTTTCCTTTTTGATTTATTCGTTTTTTGTTTGTTTTTTTACTTTTTCTCTTTTTCCTCTCTCTTCCTCTTCTTTCCTTCTCCTGAATGTGAGTGACCATACCCACTTTTGCATAAAAAAGTTTTCTTTCCTTTCTCTTTTTCTTTACTAAATCTTAAATAATTATTAAGTTTATGGTTAAACAAGAAGACCTAGTTGCATAAATGATAAAACTCACTGTTAATATAAAAATTTGTCAGAAAAAATAAATTTTTTCGGTTAGAATTTTCTCTGATGAGAGTGTTTTGAAAAAAAGAAATTAGAGATCTCCATCCATTATTAAATCATTTGAATAAGGTTTGTTACTCCCTTCGTTCAGAATTACTTGTCACAATTAAATCACTCTGTTTTAATTGAATTTTCATTTTTACTTGTCATTTTTGAAACATAAAAAAAAAGATAGTTTTTTTTTCTATTATACCCTTAATTTATTTAGTACTTAACATTGAGTTAATTCCTTAAAAAGTGGAGTAAGATTTTTTGAAAACCTCCAATGGTCAATTTCAGTCGTAGTCCAATGTTAATTATGGAGAAAACTATTTTTTTATAAAAGAAAAAATTTCAGATTCACTCACTAATTTAAAAAAGTTCCTTTTTAATATAAGTCCTGGCTAGTGAGGATGAATTACTCCTATACTACTTCTGATTCAAGTATAATATTGGAGTATAATGTTTGCCTCCAGAAATTGGAAGATGAATTTTGTTTGCCTCCAAAACATAAAGAAAGAGAGAGATGAATTACTATTATACTACTCTACCCAATATAAAATGTATTGATATCAATAAAACAATTAATACTCCTTTGGAAGTTGAAATTTGGCTTTAATAAATATGTTTGAGACTTGTATCAATTAAGATGGGTAATATGATAAAGTCACTATATCAATCATTATTTTCTTAATGGGTGTGTCAGGTCAAAAAGTGATAAGTAATTCTTAACAGAGGGAGTAATTAAAAAAGCTTATTACAATAACTTCAAAGTGATACTTTAATGGTATTTTAGTGGCTAATTGTTGATTTTGAAATTGGGTATAAAATAATTTTTTGGTTGTGGAGAGTGAGGTTGGAATTCCAATCTATGACTTTTGGTGGTAGCGATTTCAAGATGGTGAGTGATGGACAAATTTGGTGACTACCATAGATGTCTTTACTATGTTATTATGGAGAAAGAAAAAATGAAATGAGATAGAAACAAATAAGTAAAAAAAAAAAAAGGAAAAGGAAAAAAATATAAATGCATATATTTGTGAAAAGAAATATAAATAATAAAGTTTTAATAATTATTTTTGGTTGCTCACTCTCTCAAAGGGAGTGAAATACACCCCTTTGCCACTAAGCGTTTGGGGAGGTAAAAATTTTGATTTCAAATAGTTGAGGGGGTAATAGAACTCCCGTGAAGTATAGATATGTAGTTGAGAATCATGTAATAGATTTATTTTTATTTTTTTGGGGAGGAGGGGGGGTTGGCTATTTTCTCATAATATTTTTATTAATTGTTTTCTTCCTTTTATTTTGCTTCTTTTGTCCATTATTCTATTAATTCTCTTTTCCGTTAGTTTATCTTCTTTGAAATTTTTTGTTTGCTTTTTTTTAAAAAAATAATTATGAACTAATTATTTTCAAATTAATTTTTTTTAAAAAAATAGAGTACAATAAATTTACTAGCTCATTCATTAAAGTTTAAATTAATGATATATATATATATATATATTACTTTTATTTTTTTGCTTTTGCAAATGAAAATAAAATTTGTATCTAAAATTTGACTCTATTTTTTGTAATTAATTTGATAGATTTAACTTGCTAAAATTGAATACAAATTAAAATATCAAAATTAAGTATAAATTCTATGAAACCCTATCAATATATAATATATACCACGTGGGTATCATAGAGGAATGACAAATGTTGAAGCTGACCTAAATGATACCATACAGGTACATAAATATACTAGGTATCATAGAGGACTGAGAAGTGTCTTACTAAAGGACTGAAACGTATGTTGATGATACCATGTTAATATATAAAAATATTGTAATGGTATAATGGATAATTGAGCACATTGAAGGATTGAAGCAAATGTCACAACCCAATTTCTCAGGTCATGATGACACCTACTTTACCCCACCAGTAGGTAAGTTAAGTGCTCGAAACGGCAAGTAACCGGCTAACCAACGGAAGATAAGGAATATGAGATGAAGTCAACAATAATAAGTAATAAGTGGAACAATAGAGATAGATAAACACAAATATACTGCAAGAGAGGGAAGAGGACAAACTATACAAAATGAATTCTCCCACGACCTGATAAAGCCAGTACAAGAGCCACTATAACAAAAGAGAGTACTAGACAATATCAAAAATTATATACATAGTAGTCTTAGGATATACAAATAAGACTATCACTAAAGCAGAAGGAGGAGGATCAGCTCCGGACTCTAAAAATCTTACCCAGTCTCCGATCAGCAGCATAGCCAGAGGAGGTCGTCAACTGCGGTGGCTCGTACTCGAATCTGCATCAGGGAAAAAGATGCAAAAATGTAGTATGAGTACCAAAACCATGGGTAACTCAGTAGGCATCATCAACCGACTGAGATCAAATGCAATAAAAGAATAAATAAAGTGCGAGAATGTAAGCTAAAGTCAATAGTAAAGGGACAGAAATGAAAATAATAAGATATGCTAAGAAAATGCGGTAAATCAATGTAAATAACTTGAAAGCGGAAATAAAAGCCTAACTCTAACCTAACTGGACAAGTCCAGAAGGCACACACAAGAAGTAATAAACCCAACCGAGCCCCCATAAGCACGGTGGGTACAAAAAAGAGTAAAACTAAAGTAAGAACCAGAAATAACAATAATGAATGTAAAACAAGCCAAGATGGGCGATATGCGTACCGAATACTCCTTTCTGTAATGACCCTCCAGGTCATTATCTAGGTTTTTGTGCTTTTCGATATTTTTTATCTCCCCATAGCGGCTACAGATCATTTATGACTTACCAGAACAATCGTTTTAATTTTTGGCAGTTCGTTTGGGCTTTAATCCCATTTCCCTGTTTTGGAGCTTTTAAAGTTAAGAAATTGGTTTTGGACCAAAATTTCTAGTAAACAACCTCGGATGAAAATTCTGACAGAGTCGTTAGCTCCGAAACATAGATTTTAGGCTAGGGGGACCCTTGGTTCGGGTCCCGAGGCTTTTGAACTCGTTTTGGGCTAGTAGTTGGAAGTTAACAAAAATGGAACATTGGTGTGGGGCTCATATCTTGTCGAAACAACCTTGGATGGAAGTTTTAATAGTTCCGTTGAGACAGGAATGTCAAATTTGGTATGGTAGCATAGTTCATTTGCATACATGGGGTTCCAAACGAATCTCGAGCACCTGATCGGAGTCCGTTGGGACTTAGGCTTTTGTTGGTTTTTCAGCTGCTGGTGCAGCCGCTTAAGCAGCTTGGGAGCCGCTTTAGTGGCCTTGTGGCTCTTTAGCGGTTTGGCCACCCTGCTGAGGGTCGCTTTAGCAGTCCATGTCCGCTTTAGCTGATGCCGCTTAAGCGACCAGGGTGCCACTTTAGCAACCTCTCACCCTCTTATACCAGCTGCTTTAGTGGTCAACTGCCGCTTTAGCGACTAAGTGGCCTCTTTAGCGGTCACTGCTGGATTAATATATTTTCATTCCTCACAATTTTTCTTCATTTTGTTAACCCTTTTCCACCATTGTTGGAGCTTGGAGCGTGGAAATTCTGGGAGATCGTCCATTGAGGCTAAGGTAAGCTAATCCAATGCCCCTTGGTCATTCTCCATTGTTTTTCCCCATCAAATTCCACTCTTTTCCTTGTAAATTCTTAGAAATTAGTTTTGATTTTCTTAACTTTGTGGGATGATTTAGGTCCCGATTTGTACTCAATTCGTGCTCAATTTTTGAACACGTACTCCTTGTCCTTCGAGGGATCTCATGACGGATTCAATTTTGGAATTTCATTTGCGAGCCTCAAGGGCCTATTTTTTATCCAATTTTGGCCCAAGCTTCTATATTACAATATGGGTATCGTTTTACTCGTGTTAACATGTAGATTATGTTTTTTATAGCGCGACATCATTCATAGATCATGGAGTGAAGACGAGCAGTTCATGGATGGTTCGAGACTGATGTTCTACTGCGAGGTAGGCTACAGTCTACTCTTCTCTATGAGATTGTGTATTATATAGATCCATGCTAGATAGGGATTATAGGATAGGTTTATACCTAGTTATATCATGACTTGACCTATATAGGGGATTTAAATTAGAAATGTAAATTGAGTCTTAGTCTAGAATACCTAATATAGTTATGTGACTCTAGTATACTTGATTATAGACTTGGTTAACCATAGATTGACACATAGGCTCCCTTAGGATAAGACTTACCGTATTACTTAGTGATTGTGCGATATCCCTCGATTAGGTTCTCCTAGTAGCTAATGCCCATGATTTACCTTAAATTTCTGAGTTATAATGTTGATATCATTGTAATTTGCATATTGTTGGGCGGAAAGCCTCGATTACGAGACCAGTCGGATACCAGGTTAGTATTTTATTCTTTGAAAAGACGTGGTTCTAGTTTATAGACACTTAGACACTTACATTGTATTGTTTGAATACTGGTGATGTCATGCATACAATTAGACGCATTTACACTTATTTAGTGGTGTGATTCCAGTTAGAACCTGAGTTTTGCTTATGTTTTCTAAAAAAGGATTTATTCCCACTTTTTCACTTTTAAAATTGATTCTTTTGAAATGGAAGTCGTACCACCCTTATTATTGGATTATGATATTTTAAACTAAACAAACTACTTTGGAAATTAGATCGAGGCTAATTTTGGTCGATTGTTGATCCACTCTTTTACCACTATTTACTCACTTCGATCGAGGGATATTTCGACCCTTTATATATTATTACACCATTTTAGTCTCGGATTCAATATCGGGCAATGGATTTACATATTTATACTTGTTTAGTCTCGGTTTGATTCTGAGCACTTATTATACTTTTTTAACATCGGTTCGAGTTCAAGTACCTTATTATACTCTTATTTCTCTCCGGTACTGGACGGAGTAGATTGGTTATGATAGCTATTGAAAGTCCTGATTTGGGACCAGGCAGTATATATGGATATCACGAGTCCCATATGGATTCCTCTGTCTGGGGACCACATACTAGAAGAGGTGATATTCATAGGTCCTGCCTTATGAACCGATGAGCCGAAGGAGGTGTATATACTTGGTATAATTTGGCACTTATTTGATATGCATTGTCTATCACCAGTATAATTATTTTGGCACTTATATCTATCGATTTTATGAGGGGTTGTATAGGTACAAGTTATGGTTGTTGTTTGCTGAGTGTTTGCTTGTGCATATTGGGCTTATAGGGGCCCGATTAGGTTACTAGTGGTTCGGGCTAGCCGATTACATTATTGTTTAGTTAGTATGGTATAGTTCGTGGTAGGCTGGTTATGGATTAGTACTCAAGGTTGTCAGTATGTTTCTGATTCCCTTCTTTATTACCATGGTAGGATTTATCATTGTTACATAACTTTATGATTACGCACATTTATGGTTAGAGACCCTAATTATGCTAGAGTTAGTCTCCTTATTGCTTATGGTCTTTGTGATGTTAGACTAGCTTCCTCAGGGTAGTACCTTTTATGTTTGGCTATTGATATAGCTATTGAATAGCCTTTCTTCTCTAGTTATTATTCGTACATCATATCCTTTCTTCCTACTACTATTGTATGTTGTATATTCCTTTCTTCATTCTACTATTGCATATTGGCCAGCTACTTATGGTATCGCACTTTCGTCCCTGATTACGGGTAGAATAGGATAGTTTATCCTTATTGCTTCATTAGTATTATTATGTTTCGCTCTTTAAAATAGTTGTCTCTAGCATATATTTCTACTTTACATGTTATTTATACTTGCATTATCTTTGGATAACTACTGAGTACCTCATTGTTTGGTACTCATACTACCCGCATGCACCCTGCAGATCATAGTACGAGTTCTTACCGTTGACATGTGCATCGTGAGGAGCTGCCATGGATCAGAGATTTGGAGTGAGCTTCTGACGTCCGGAGTTGTTCCTGCTCTCCCTCTTTTGCTGGACTGATCTTTATTTTGTGTTTCAGAGATAGTTCTATATATATATTTACATTAGGCTTACTTTGTACTCTTGTCTTGTTAGTAGCTCTTGTACTGAGTTCACCAGATTTTGAGGTTATTTTTTTATATTATTGAATTCATTTTCCATTGCTTTCTCTTTTTCTGCTGATAACCTGTTACTCATTGTTCCTAAGTATGGGCAGTCTTACCTATTGGCGGGTTATAGTAGGTGTCATCATGACCTGAAAAATTGAGTCGTGACATTTTCCCAGCCGTAACCATAAATCTTACCGATTTTCTCTCAATTTCCAATCCCAGATCAATAATCAAAAGGTAATGTGTGTCAGACTCGAATTGAAACTAGTGGATAATAACAATAGGCCAGATACTGGACTCAAACCAAAACTCATGAATAAGTAGAGATATACCAATGTCGGAACTACTAAACAATAACCATATACAGTTGCCGGACTCGAACTGGAACTCATAAATAGTAGTATGAATAAGGAATGTCGAACTCGAACTGAAACTGATAATAAACCATAAGTAGTGATATCCCAGAGTTTTAACCCATCTTACATTCATTTAATCACCAATTTCAATATTGTACAGCTAAATTCTTTAAGTGACACGGGCTCCAGCTATTAAGTCAGAATACGCAATTTGAGGTTAAATACCACTCTAATCGAGTTAACGAAGCTAAAAGAGCATATAGCATTGTCTATGTCAACCCAAACCCAGGTAGTAGCCTAAGGAAACGGTCAAGTGGTCATTTAGGTCTAAAGGGGCGTTATTCAAAACATTCTATTATAAAAGGGTGGTGGGGTCTACTACCAGTCCCAAAAACACAACCTAAGGCAAGAACCTACCCAAACCTAAGCTAAGGCTTCTCAATCCCCTCCCCATGCACTAAAGGAGCTAAGTGTAGTCCTAAAGGATAATCATAGTCTAAACTAAGGGAAAACGGGTCAAATTTTACCCTAAAGGGCCCCTAGTTGGCTAATAAAGTCAATAAATACTAAAAGAATATTCGGGCTATAAGAACCCACCCAAAACTAGAACAATATCCTTCTAATACCATAAGAAAGCAAAGTCTAAGAGAAAGGTAAGCCTAGCCTACTTGAACGTTGTTGAAACCACGCAAAGTCCTCTACAATGGAGTTTTTATAATGTTCTACACGTCAAGACAAAAAAATTGATACCCATATTACAAAATTATACTCTGGGTCAGAAATCGAGCTAAAAATCTCCCATGGGGCCCGCTTGCAAAATCCCAAAATTGAAATGGTCACAGCATTCATCTCAGCTCAAGGATCAAGTGCCCTAAAATTGGGCATACTTCGAGCTTTTAAGCCTCCTCAATCAGTCCCAAACTAAACGATAAAATTAAGAATCAATCTATGAATCAAACGGGAAAATAAACCGGAAACTCATGAAACAAAGACGAGGAATAGATCACTGCGATGCCTTCAACTTAATCCTAGCTCCAATTTAAGATTTTGCTACTGTTTTTGATCTCCTGATACCTCTAATGGTGTTTATACTTAGAGAGAATGATGCTGAAATTGAGGAGAAAGAAATATATATAACTACCAGCGATGACCGCGTAATCGGCTAAATGACCGCTTTTGTGGTCACCAAATAAACGCCAAGAGGGCCATCTTAGAGGACCTGCCAAGTTGGTCAGCCTCAGCTTAAGCAGTTGCTTGGCTGCTAAAGCGACTGCACCAGCAACTTGGCACCAACCGAATTTGCTAAGTGATGCATCTTGGTAACATGGCACTTTCGATGCTTAAAACAAGGGAAATATGCAATAACTTGGGTGTATTTTGTTGGTATGATGTGGTTTCTATCCTACTTTGCAGGAAAATAGGTTTTTGAAGGCAAAATGATCAAAAAGAAAGAATCAAGCCCGAGAACGAAGTGTCTGAGGATGAAAGAATAAGAATCTGCACCGGAGTGGGAGTCAAGACACCACTCACGTGATGTGGGTTCCACTCACGTGATGTGAGTGGTGCCGTGGGTCCACTCCCAGTGTGGAAAAAGTGTCTGATTTCCACGCCAGGCATCCACGTGGCGTGGGTCCACCTACGTGACGTGGAAATATGGCGTGACTCAACTTATGAAGACGTCTAATTGAGCCTGATTCCAACGACATCAACCTACGAGGCGTGACTTGGTTCCACGACACCGTGAAAGTTGCTGACTCTGTTCTCCTATTTTGCTTAGGATAGGATTAGCTTTGTATCTATAAATACCCCTGTATAGTCCTATGTGCGAGATTCATTTAGAGAGAGTCATTACATTGTTTTGAGAGCTATTTCGTACTATTTTTGAGTTCATAAATATTTTCTTGATTTTGTAGTTACAAACCCTAATTCGAGTTTTATTGATAAGTGAGATTTCAGCTTTTCTTCATTGTTGTGAGATCATAATTATGTTTTCATCTCTGAATTCTGCTTGTGTTCTTATAATTATGAGTAGCTAAACCCATTAACTAGGGTTGTGTGAACCATGAGGAATTAACGAAACAGGTTAAGTACAAATCAAGTCTGAACCGCTGAGTATGCATGTATTGTTGTTTCCTTCGTTGTGATTACTCTTCTAGCGGTTGCAAACGTTAGAAACTCACCTGTATTATAGACTTGCTCGAGAGAGAGGTAGAGATTGGGAAAAAGAGATAACAACAGAGATTTGAAGCTATCAACCTTCCTCTAATAACCTGAGCCTTAGCGAAAATGGTTATCTGAGATCCAGGACAAGGGTTAGTAGTGCGACACTTGGAGACCGAGAGGAGAAGAGTGAAATTCGTCTAACCAAGGTTGAGAGACGTTTAGACGAACATATCTTGTCAGATTTTTCATGCCAAATAGCGGGACGGTTTTGTTAGCACATATAACCGGTGGAGTTAAGGAATCATTGGGGATCACAGTCCTAGTGAATCTCTCTTATTAATTACAATCTTGATACAACCAGCAATTGTTATTGACACAATTTATTCACAACCCCCCCCCCCCCCCCCGTTTTACTTACTTTCCAATTACTCTGTCTAGTATTCTAAACAACTTCGACCTATTCCCTGTGGGATCGACCCCAATCTAGTTGGGTTCTATATTTGACAAGCGACCGCATTATACTTCTTAGGGGGCATATTTTGGGCGACATCAAATTTTGGCGCCGTTGCCGGGGAATACGGTTACGGAGTTGATTATTACTGGGTGGAGTTGATTGGTTGTGTTTTTACATACTTTTGAGGGCACACGCCGGTGTATGCCAAATACTAGGAGTCAAGGCAATCCCCTGATTCCACTTGATCTTGAAATCGAAAGGACTCTGAGAGCTAATCGGAGAATGGTGAATACTGAAGGAGTTCAGAATCCCGCAGCTGCGGAAGATATTCACAACCAGCCAATTCATCCGGTTGGTCAGGAAATAGCGGATCAAACTACTGCTCGATTGACACAAGAAGAGCATGCTAGACAAGCTGCTCTTAGACAAACAGAGAGAGATAATCGAGCTATGTAGGAAGCAGCATAGCGTCTGGCTGATGCTGAAGAGCGGAAAAGATGACTAAGAGAACAACCGAGACCATATGTGCCTGTTTATGATGATCCTGAAGAAGAAGATGTGGCCTACTTTGAGCCAATAGAGACTGGTGCCATCATTCCACCAGAGTTACCTCCGGGCACTAAGTTTGACATTACTAGTGCCATGATCCATCTGCTAAACTTGAAGGGTGTGTTCGCGGGTCTTCCTACTGATGATCCAAACATGCACGTAATGAATTTTGTGGGGGTCTGCACGTCGTACAATCTGCCTGGAGTTAACCAAGAGGCTATTCGATTGAGGTTGTTTCCATTCTCCCTTACAGGAGAAGCTACTTTGTGGTTGGCTGAGTTGCCACGAGGTTCCATTACTACTTGGCAAGAATTGAGAAATTAATTTTTGGAAAGATTTTTCCTACCTTCCAAGATACTGCAGTTGAAAGCTGAGATTTACAATTTCAGACAGCTTCATTCTGAAGCACTCTATGAGACATGGCTGAGGTTCAAAAAGAAGCTGCAGAATATGCCAAATCACAGGATGAGTGGTAGAAATTTACTTGAAATCTTCTACAGGGCTTTGAATGTCAACATAAAGGCGGTAGTAGATACTATCACTGGTGGAGCATTCATGAGTCTGAGATGGGAACAAGCTTCGGAGATATTAGATCGTGTCACTAAGACCAACTGAGGGTGGCATACTCGAGAGGCAGACACGCCGGCTGGCACATATGTTATTGGAGCTTCAGCAGCTCAAAGGGCTTTGGATGAATCTGTGGCTCAAGAGGTCGCTCAGTTGAGGATAAAAATTGGTCTTCTGGCTAAACAGATAACGGCCAGAGATGCGAAAAAGGTGCATGATGTAGGTGCACAAAGTAAATCGGCTAGACATGATGATAGTGAGTCTGATGAAGAGGAAAAGTACCTAGATCGAGAAGTGGCGGGTTTCCGAGCCAAGGGTCTAATCAAGACTCTTGGAACTCAAGGCAAAGGAATCAAGATCGAAACTATTATGGAGACAACTACAACAAATCGGGATACAGAGATCGAGAACAAGACCGTGACGGTGATTGAAGACGAAAAGATTATAATAGAGAGAAGAATGACCTTTATGTACCACCAGGAAGACGTGATGAGGAGTCTGGAAATTCAAGGATGAAGGCTCTTCTTAATAAACTGGTCAAAGAGGTAGAGAGCCAGGAAAATTGCTTGAAGGAGATTATGACTGACATTTCGGGAATTAGTCAGAAAGTGGAGTCCCATTCAACTGCCATTAAACAGTTGGAGAAATAATTCGGGCAGATATCATTGGCACTGAATCAACGTCAGCCAGGCACCTTTCCAAGAAACACCGTCCAGAATCCGAAGAATGATGCTCATTGTATGGCTATCACAACAAGAAGTGGAATGACTCTCATTGAGGCACCCAATCAAGTTGAGGGTGTTCATGCTCCACTGAACGAGCAGACTAAGGCCACCAGAAAGGTAAAGGAAGTCCTATAGAAGTATGTTCCATTTCCAAGACCTCCTCCACCCTTCCCTCAATGTCTTAAGAAAAAGGTGGATGAAAATAAAATTGTTAGTGGGGAGATCACAAAAGAGGTGGAAAAGACTCAAACTGATGAAAACAAGGTAAATGTTGAATCTGAGAAAGTAAAGGAAGCCCCACAAGGGCTAAACCCCATTCCTAGGCCGCCACCTCCATTCCCTCAGCGATTGAAGAAGAAGGAGGAGGATGGGAAATTTCAGAATTTCATGTCCATCTTGAAGCAACTTTCTATAAACATTCCTCTTGCTGAGGCGTTGGAGCAGATGCCAGGTTATGCGAAGTTCATAAAGGACTTGGTCACAAAGAAGAGAACTGCTAGTTATGATTCTGTTGATAATTTGCACCATTGTAGTGCAATTGCATCCCGTTCTCTTGTGCAAAAGAAAGATGATCCTGGTGCCTTCACAGTTCTATGCACGATTGGGTCAGTTCACTTCTCCAGAGCTTTGTGTGACCTAGGTGCGAGCATTAACTTGATGCCGCTGGCAGTATTTGAGAAATTAGGTTTGGGAGCCCCCGAGCCAACAAAGATGCGGTTATTTATGGCGGATCATACGATCAAGAAGCCCGTGGGCATAATATGTGATGTTTTGGTCAAGGTTGAAAATGTCATCTTTCCTGCTGACTTTGTTGTCTTGGACTGTGAGGTCGATTTTGAGATGCCCATAATTTTGGGAAGACCATTTTTAGCCACCGGCAAAGCATTGGTAGATATGGAGTGGGGTGATCTGAAATTCAGGCTGGATAATAAGGAAGTCACATTCAATGTTTGCAGAAGTATGAAGCAGCCAAAGAACATGAGGGTGGTTTCGAAAATAAATATTTTCGATGACCCTGGAGGACAACCCAGTGTGGATCTTGATGAAGTCTGAGTAATCAAGATACCCGCGTTGTGCTGATGTTAAATCAAGCGCTGCTTGGGAGGCAACCCAAGGTGTCTTACTATTTCTACATTTGTTTTGATTTTTGATTTTGATCGACATTAGACCCATGCACCTAGGGTGCCACAGGTATGTTCCTAACTCCCTTGTTTTATTTTATCTATTGCATTGGGGACAATGCATGCTTACAAGTTGAGGGTGTGAGGTACTTGTGGGTCTATATGTCCTCTTGGGGTTTTTTGTTGTCGTGTATCTTTTCCCCTGAGTGTGTTATCATAGTAGAACCAGCATGTTTAGGATATTATTTATAGTGTTTATTTGGTTCTTGTTTAATTAGGAGAAATAAGGGAACCTTAGTGCAGTCCAATTTTGAAGTTGATGCTTTTTGATTATCTAAAGGATACCCCTCCTGAAATTTTTTGTTTTCAAAGTGTGTGTGTAGCATGTTAGTTTATGACAGCTGTTGGATCTTGTTATGGCACTAGGATTATAGGCAAATAATTGTAGCTAGCATTGCATGAACCGTACAGGTAGTAGCTGATAATACAACCCTGTGTTGTGTGTGTGAGGTCACTACTTAGTTAACTATGTGTGTGCGATCCAGAACTTGCCCGGTTAGTCTTGCCTAGGTTAGAGGATAGAGGATTAGGAAAGGATCATAGGCCGTTTTGGAAAAAGTCTACTTTTAGCCTAAATGCCAAACCAAACGAATATGTATCCCTTGATCCCGACTTTAAGCCTTAATTGACCTATTTCTTTCATTAGCCTAGTCACATTCCTATTTTAATTACAATGAACCTGTCTTGGCCCTGATCCCTCCTTGGACACTGTGTACCTCAACTCAGGCAAATCGCCTAAGTTGAGGGTGGCTATTAAAGGGGTGTGTAGATTGAGCTGGGTATGAAGAAGTGGTTAAATAAAAGAAAAAGGGAAAACAGTTTTGGGTGTGAAGAAAAGAAAAAAAAAGTGAAAAAAGAGAAAACGCAAAGAAAAAAAAAAGAGTTGTGCTGTGAAGTTTGAGAAAAATGACACCCAAAATCAGAAAATAAAAGAAAGGAGAATAAGGGGGAATAAAAATGAAAAAGGTTGAAAGTTGGAGCCAAAAATAGTGTAGTGTCAAGGAGGGTTGAGTCACCACATCCATATGTGTCATAGTCGTCCCCAAGCCCATATTACAAGCTGAGTAAAGTCCTATAGTGATCCTAGTCCAACTGTCCAAAAACTAAGGCATAGAAAATAAGGGCAAGCCTATGGTATTTCATGCACACTGTGTTAACTTCTTCGTGAGAGTGAGTGTTTTGACCTCGTCCCTACTTTAATATTGATTAGTATACTGTGGGTGGAAGGGACTTCTTTGATTGTGAGAGTACATGGGTTGCATTATTAGCTGCTAGTTGTTCGAAAAATGTCGTTTGCATATATGCTTAGTTGGTTGTGCATAAGTTGGTGCCATCACTTAATCCTTTCTGTGTCGTGATACTATGCTGTATGTATACACACTTTGGTTTTGATTTGCAAATCGGAGGGGTAGTAAAAGTTTTGTGCCAAGGGCAATGAGTCGACTACCATAGGTCCCTTAGGTTTCTCTTAATCAAGAATCGTACAAGTGTGTTTTTGTTTTGTTCGCCTGAGGACATGCAAAATTTCTAAGTTGAGGGTCCCACATGCAAACTTTCTAAGTTGATCATTTTGGTAACATGGCACTTTCGATACTTAAAACAAGGGAAATATGCAATAACTTGGGTTTGTTTTGTTGGTATGGTGTGGTTTCTGTCCTACTTTGCAGGAAAATAGGTTTTTGAAGGCAAAATGATCAAAAAGGAAGAATCAAGCGCGAGAACGAAGTGTATGAGGATGAAAGAACAAGAATATGCACCGGAGTGGGAGTCAAGACACCACTGTTGTGGGTCCACTCCCAGTGTGAAAAAGGTGTCTGATTTCCACGCCAGGCATCCACGTGGCGTGGGTCCACCTACATGACGTGGAAAGGTGGAGTGACTCAACTTCTGAAGACGTCTAATTGAGCCTGATTCCAACGACATCAACCTACGAGGCGTGACTTGGTTCCACGACACCGTGAAAGTTGCTGACTCTGTTCTCCTATTTTGCTTAGGATAGGATTAGCTTTGTATCTATAAATACCCCTGTATAGTCCTATGTGCGAGATTCATTTAGAGAGAGTCATTACATTGTTTTGAGAGCTATTTCATACTATTTCTGAGTTCATAAATATTTTCTTGGTTTTGTAGTTACAAACCCTAATTCGAGTTTTATTGATAAGTGAGATTTCAACTTTTCTTCATTGTTGTGAGATCATAATTATGTTTTCATCTCTGAATTCTGCTTGTGTTCTTATAATTATGAGTAGCTAAACCCATTAACTAGGGTTGTGTGAACCATGAGGAATTAACGAAACAGGTTAAGTACAAATCAAGTCTGAACCACTGTGTATGCATGTATTGTTATTTCCTTCATTGTGATTGGTCTTCTAACGGTTGCAAACGTTAGAAACTCGCCTGTATTCTAGACTTGCTCGAGAGAGAGGTAAAGATTGGGAAAAGGAGATAACAACAGAGATTTGAAGCTATCAACCTTCCTCTAATAACCTGAGCCTTAGCAGGAATGGTTATCTGAGATCCAGGACAAGGGTTAGTAGTGCGACACTCGGAGACCGAGAGGAGAAGAGTGAAATTCGTCTAACCAAGGTCGAGAGACGTTTAGACGAACATATCTTGTCAGATTTTACGTGCCAAATAGCGAGACAATTTTGTTAGCATATATAACCGGTGGAGTTAAGGAATCATTGGGGATCACAGTCCTAGTGAATCTCTCTTATTAATTACAATCTTGATACAAACAACAATTGTTATTGACACAATTTATTCACAAAACCCCCCCAGTTTTACTTACTTTCCAATTACTCCATCTGGTATTCTAAACAACTTCGACCTATTCCCTGTGGGATCGACCCCAACCTAGTTGGGTTCTATATTTGACAAGCAACCGCATTATACTTCTTAGGAGGCATATTTTGGGCGACATCACTAAGTCCTAACGGACTCCGACTGGGTGCTCTGGATTCATTTGAAATCTCGTGTATGCAAATGAACTATCGACAAAATGTGGGTCCCACATCCAAGGTTTCGATTTTACTAAAATCCGTTCAATATCCCAAAACGAGTCCGGAAGCCTCGGGACCTGGACCAAGGATCCCCCTAACCTAAAATCGATATTTTGGAGCTAACAAAACTGTCAGAATTAGCATCCGAGGTTGTTTACCTGAAGTTTTGGCCTGAGACCTTTTTCTCAACTTCAAAAGCTCTAAAATAGGGAAATGGCTATAAAAAATAAACGAACTGCCCGATAACCGAACTGTCAGTTCCAGCAAGCCATAAATGACTTGGAGTAGCTATAGAAAATTTCTAAATGTAGAAAAAGAACAAAAACATAGGAAATGACTTGGAGAGTCATTACAACAGAGCTCATGATATCATATCGGTATATAAATATATTGTGATAGCATATTTAAAAGACTAAAGCAAACCTCAGTGATATGATGTCAATATATAGATATATTATGATGATATCATGGAGGACTGAGGAGTATCTTAGTGAAGGAATGAAGCCTCGATGATACCATGATAGTATATAGATACACTATGATGGTATCATTTAAGATTGAAGCAAACCTCAATGATAACATGATAACATATAGATATATTATGATGTTCTCGTTAATGATTGAGTATTGTCTTATTTGAAAGACTGAAGCAGTCCTTCATGGTACCATGTCAGTAGATAAATATATTGTGATGGTGTCACGAAAAACTGATTAGTGTTTTATTATAATGACTTAAGCAGAACTCCATGATACCATATCATATATTGGTATGGTATCATGGAGGACTGTTTTAATCCTCCAATAAGACACTTCTCTATCCTCTATGATATCATGTCAGTATATAGATACTGTGATAGTATCACAGAGGACTGAAGAGTGTTTCACAGAAGAACCGCAACAGGCATCAATGAAAATCATCAGTTCTTAAAAAAATAAGAATGTTGAAAAAGAGCAAAAAATGAATGAAATTAGATTATGAAGAAAAAATAAAAGAAAAAAAGCTAAATTAAATTAGAAAAAACAAGAAATAAATAATATGAAAAAAAATAGAAGAAAAAAAAAGAATCAAGATTGAGTATAAAATTAGATATGGTGAAAAAATATAAATAAATATAATTTGAGAAAAAAAGATAAATGAGTAATAAAAGAGAAAAATGAAGGAAAAAAAAAGTAGAAAAGAAAGGTTAAACCTGTCTCAAAATAAAACACAAAAGGAAAAATAATTGGTTGGTGCACCGCCGATGTCAGCCCGAGAAGAAGGAAGAAAATGACAATTCTGATAATTGTTTAAGAGGGGCATCAAAGTAATGGGGTATGAACTTGTAAATATTTTATTCCTTATGGACAAATATGTAGTTTTAAATATAAGGAAAAATTACATAACACCACAACTTATCTTTACTAAACTATATAAAATCTCTACCCTTTTTATTAATTACCTAAATCCCCGTTTTTAAAAAAAAAACAACCAGATACATCCACAAATCCATAAATTTTTAGATACATAATTATGTATCTCCCTTTGGTCTAGTTAATGTATTATGTATCTCGACCAAATAATTTCAGAAATAGATGTATCACAGTAATCAAAATTATGTATCTCAACTTCAAAATTATGTATCCGCATGCTAATTATGTATTCGGAAATTGTAAAATAAGAGATTATTTGTAATTTAACAAAGAGTAGGGATAGAGAGTAATTAGGGATAAACTTGTTGGGATATATGTAAATTTTACTAAATATAATAGATCAAATTATATACAATTAAAGATGAATCGGTACAATGATTGTTGAGGGAATTCTCATGGGTCTGGTTCAATTTTGAATTTACATGGGTCTTTTGGAAACAACCTCTCTACCTCTTCGAGGTAATGGTAAGATCTGCATACACTTTATCATCTCCATACCTCATTTGTGGAATTTCACTCAGTATGTTATTGTTGTTGTATGGTCTTGTTCAATTTTGATGATGGAGTTGGACTTGTCTGATTCTTTGATAAATGTATAAGAGCTATTGAAACATGTGAGTATTCAAAGAAAGTTTGAGATGATAACTTGAAAAAAAGAAAAGCAATAACACTCTATAAACAAGCTAAATTCCGTTTAAAATATTCACACAATTAGAGTATATATAAATCGAACATTATAGGTAACTACACTTGATATGCTTTACCTGAGACGATGGTCTATCAAAACCAACCTATCTACTTTCATATGACAAAAATAAGATTGCATACGCACCATCCCTTCTCTCCAAACCCCATTTATGAGATTACAATAACACATATGTTATTATTGTTGTTACAAATTTTATTTTTATATGACACTTTCCACAAAAGATCAATATATAAATAAAACAAAAAAGATCTTTATAGGATCACTAATTATACGTAGATCGAAAAGATCATTTGCTCTAAATACTAAATGAACCCTACTATAGTTATAATAAAAGATATAACATAAATTCAAAATCTAAGTTTTATGGGATAGCGTGTCAATTATAAACTAGGGGTCGTAAGTAGGGATATCATATGAGTTATAATCCCATAAGATTATTTTATCCCACCCTCCACATGGGATAGTAATCCCACCATTTTAGTTCAAATGGTGGAATAAAATAATCCTGGAACTAAGTAATATCTCATATCAAATATGAGATAAAGTTAATCCCAAACTTTATCTCGGGATTATTTTTCTTATCTCTCGTACCAAACGACCTTAAGATTCCTAATTTAGTGGAACACTATACTTAATTATGAACTTCCATTTTAATGCATTTCATAGAAACTTTTTAAGAATATGAAAAATTGCACACGATATAATTAAGAAGTTCAAATAAATTATACTTTATGTAATTTTCTAAAAGTAATTGTATTAATGGAGTACCTTTTAAAAAACTTGTATTTGTATAATCTCCCCCCCCACCCCCCACCTCCCAGCCCCTACTCCCCTACTTTTATCACCACATTTTAACATAGATTTAAAATCTAATAATTACCAATTTTGCCCTTTGCTAATAATTTTACCAAACGGTAACAAAATCCCATTATCTTCTCATATACTTCACTCCCACTCTAACGGCTAGTAAAAAAGCCCTTTTATGCCACTTAAACAAATCTCAACCGTCCGATCAATTCCCATCCAACGCTCCTCATTCAAAAAGCCAAAAATATGACCGTTAAAAAGTCAAAAAACGCTCCTTTCTCCATTCTTTCTCCCAATATAAATCCCAAATAATCTCACCATAATTCCTCTTTGTTAACTCAAAAATCTGTGCAAAAAACTTGAAAAATTCACAAATCGAAGAGCGAAGAAGAAGGAGAGATATTTGTTTGAAGAAAAAGTAGTCGTCGTGGCGACTGATAATATAGAAGGAGGAGGAGGAGAGGAGGTGGGGAATAGTCGTCGTCTCCATTCTTTTCTTTCGTCGATTTTGAATAGTCTTGGTGGAGTTTTTGGACAGATTAATATTAATCAAGTAGAAGAAGAAGAAGAAGAAGACGAAGAATCTGAAATGGATAATAAGAAAGCTGTTGTTGTTGTTCCACATAATTTACCTAGAGGTTTGAATGAAATTTTCGGATTTTCTTTTAGCTTCTTTGTTTTTTTCTTCTTTTTTGAGTGATTTTTGATTGAATATCATCTGGGTTTTTCGTATTAAGGCGGAAAAATTGTTCTTTTTCTGTGTTTCTTATAGTGGGGTTTGACTGAAATTCCGGGTTTTTCACCTTCTCTGTTTATTTTTCTTCCTTTTTTGAGTGATTTTTGATTGAATGTCATCTGGGGTTTTCGTATTATGATGAAAAAATTGTTCTTTTTCTGGGTTTTTTTTTTCATATTAAGACGAAAAATTGTTCTTTTTATGTGTTGCGTATAGTGGGGGTTGAATGAAATTCTGGCTTTTTTACCTTCTCTGTTTCTTTTTTCACTTTTCTTGACTGATTTTTTTTGGTATTAACACGAAAAAATTGTTGTTTTTCTGTGTAAGGTGGGGTTCTTGAAATATTTGATATTGTGGTATACTCTTTTTCTTTGACTGAGTACTGAAGTTTTTGGGTTTTTTGATGGTTGATTTTGGGTTTTTTGATGGTTGATTTTTTCTTCGACATTCAAGAATTGTTAATGTGTGCCTATAATGGGGTTTTTGAAATATCTTATTGGAATGAAGGCATGATTGATAGATAATTGTTGTATTTTCAGACATTCAAGATTTCTTTGGTGTGTGCATTTATAGACTTATGGGGTGGGGGTTTTGAATCACTATTATTGTTACAGACTTAGTTTCTCAAATTGAGTTTCTTTTGGGTTTTAGTTGATGTAAATTGGTGATGATTGTGGATTTTTTTACTGATGAATATCGATTTTATAGCCGATTTTGGTTTGACATTGATGTGACTGATTGACGAATTGTGAAAATTGAAATCTCTAATATATGTTGCAAGAACATTATCATTTTGTCTCATAAGAATTCTACTAATCTCTATAGGAGATATGGGAGGAAAACAGAAAATTGGACAAGGACAAGTCGTTGGAAAAAATAGGCGTGTGCTTGGAGACATAGGCAACCTTGTGACAGTAGCTCCTGCTGTCGAAGGAAAGCCTAAACCGCAGATTACTCGTCCTGCTACTAGGAGCTTCTGTGCACAGTTGCTAGCTAATGCACAAGCAGAGAAGAACAAGGTAAAAAAAATTACCTAATACATTGAAAAATGGATTTATAAATTTTTTTCGTGATTCTTGAAATGGTTGATGTAATTTGTGTTTTTTTTTTTTTGGTGGTAGAAACCACTTGCAGAAGTTGTCAATAAAGTTGCTCCAACAAAGGTACAAGTTAAGAAGAAGGCATCAGACAACCTTGCACATGAAACTGTTATTGTCATTAGTCCTGATAAGGAAGTGAAGACTATTGAGGAAAGCCCCTTGATGAGCAGTAGAAGAAAGACAAAGAAAACTGGCAGGACTCTCACTTCTACTCTCACTGCAAGAAGCAAGGTATATATTTAGATTTTCCCTCTTTAGATGTATACGGTAGTATGCAGGATTACATTGGATATGTTGTTGTTGTTGTTGTTGTCGTTGTAGATGAATAGGTTCTAAGCAATATCAAGATTCTGAAAAACGTGTTCTTTCTCAGGCTGCTTGTGGACATTTAGATTTTCCCTCTTTAGATGAATACTGTAGTGTGCGGGATTATGTTGGGTATGTTGTTGTTGTTCTTGTTGTTGTAGATGAACTGGTTAGTTCTAAGCAATATCAGGATTCTGAAAAATGTGTTCTTTCTCAGGCTGCTTGTGGACATTTAGATTTTCCCTCTTTAGATGAATAGTGTGGTCCTAAGCAATATCAAGATTCTGCTAAATGTTTTCTTTCTCAGGCTGCTTGTGGACTTACCAATAAACCAAAGAATGAGGTTGACGATATTGATGCTGCGGATATTGACAATCATTTGGCTGCTGTGGAGTATGTTGAGGATATCTACAATTTCTACAAGCTCACTGAGGTATATATATGGTGACTACTTTTCTTGTTCTGTTCTATTTGTGTTCCATATTTTCAGAATCTCATATGCTACACATGATTTGTCTAATCCAGGATGAAAGTCGAGTGAATGACTACATGGAATTTCAACCAGAGCTGAATCATAAAATGAGAGCCATTCTTGTGGACTGGTTAATAGAAGTTCATAGGAAGTTTGAGCTAATGCCTGAAAGCCTTTACCTTACAATTAACATACTGGACCGTTTCCTCTCCGTGAAGACGGTTCCCAGGAGGGAACTTCAGTTAGTTGGCATTAGCTCAATGCTAATTGCTTGCAAGTATGAAGAGATTTGGGCACCAGAGGTATATTATTATGCAGTCTGTTATATTCTGTTGTGCGTGCCAATGGAACAAAGATTGATTTTTTTCACTCTGCAGGTCAATGATTTCATTCATATATCAGACAATGCATATGCTAGAGACCAGATACTTCAGATGGAGAAAGCAATTCTTGGTAAACTTGAATGGTATCTGACAGTTCCAACACCATATGTGTTTCTCGTTAGGTACATTAAAGCTTCAACTCCAAATGATCAAGAGGTACTAATCATTCTTGATTCATCTTTTGGCATAAATTTTCTGCTGTATTGGCTAACTAGCTAATTAACTCATTCTTTTTTTTGTAGATGGAGAACATGGCTTTTTTCTTTGCTGAACTTGGTCTAATGAACTATAAGACCACAATAGCATGTTGTCCATCAATGCTGGCTGCATCGTCTGTCTACGCTGCTCGTAGCACACTCAACAAAAGTCCACCTCTATGGACTCAAACACTGCAGCACCATACAGGCTACTCAGAAGATGAGTTGATGGAATGTGCAAAACAATTGGTTAGCTATCACTTGGGTGCAGCAGAAAATAAGCTCAAGGCAATTTACAGGAAGTTCTCTAGTCCAGATAGAGGTGCTGTTGCCCTCTTCCCACCAGCAAGAAATCTTTCACCAACTACTATTGCTATCTCTTCCTAATGATTGTTAGTTTGCCTATTTTATGAGATCATGTTACTGGTGTGATGATCTCTCTAGCTTTTTTAGACTATTGGTGTGTGATTTTTGGGTTTTTGGAGTGTGAAACTTTTGGAGAAACTAGGTTTATGATTTTACCCTACTAGTGAAGTCATGTAAAAATCCTCTATATGTTTTTTTTTGTGAATACAATTAGTTGATTCATTCTTTACTGTGTGTATCTAGTAATTTCTTTTGCTGCTATGCAAGTATGCAACATGATTTACTGCGGCATGTAAGCTGGTGGTATACTAGAAAATGGGCTTGGAAGATATTCCCCAAGATTGCTTCATCCAACCAACAAATGACATCGTAGTAACCAAGTTTATTATTATGCGAAAATGAACTATCAAAGTCAATTGAAATGCCAGTTTTACAGTACAGAACTAGAAAGTTCATGTCATGAAATAGAGACTCTTTTTCCAAATTGTCCTTTCTGTCTATGGTAGCTTGTCCCTATTTTGACTCTTGTATTAGGAATCACAACTAGTAATTGTTTTGGTAATCATTGTGTTGTAGCCCCAATAAGAGAATCATATTGGAAACACTTGGAAATCCTCTACATTTTCTACACATGTTCTCTACACTTGACAACATTTTCTTCAAAAACATTTTCTGAAAAGACTATTTTTTCTTCCGTTTTGGAGTCTAGTGAAATAAAGAATGTTGGTGAAAATTATCTATCAAGCCGTGGAGAGAAAAGGCACAAAACGTCTACAAGTCTTGCTTGGCAAATCTGCATTTCAAGAATGACATTACTTTCATTGCGTGTAAAATTGAAATTATTTTGTTTCCTTGGGGGGAGAATGGACCATTTCATTTTTCCCATGTAAAATAGATCCGAGCACAGTTGAACAATGTCGGACACTTGTTTTCTTGACATGAACAGCTCTTATTCATTTCTTGACATGGGAACAACGATCAAAATCTCAAATTCAAATACATTGGCAATCCAAAAGTTCAAACAAGAAATTGGTCAAAGATAACTTCATGAAAAACTGAAGAGATTTTAACTTTCCTGTCTTTTGAAGTGGCCTTGCTGAGCATTATACAAGATACAGCATAGTTAACTCATTGGAAAATTTGTACGAGTATGATATTAACAGACATACATTTTAGTGGGAACACGAACAACCATGCTCTTCTTGCCCACCACTCGAAGCCAACCTGTAACTGTGCTCCCAAGTATCTGTAGGAGCAGCTTGTGCATGAGGAATATGACGAGGATGTTTCTCTCTCTTGTCACCCCTTACCTGCTTCAGTGCATGCTTAAGTGCAGGCAGTAAAGCTTCCATGCACTCCGCGACTGCATTTGGATTGCCCGGCATGTTGATGATCTGGAAACATTGTGAACATATAACGTAAAATTCTGAGGGGCTCATATAACAAGGGGCAGTAGCTAGAAGCTCCAAGAAGAGTAAAAGATTTCTAACAAAATGATGCAAACCCCAGAAAAAAGCAGGAACTTGTACCAATGAAGGGATACAATTGAATCTTTTATAGCAATTACAGATAGAGAGATGACCTCTCTTTATATAGAAGGAAGTCATCATGCAGGTTGCACTTGGCTCTCCTGGTAAAGGAAGAGAATCTGCAAGTCAACCCATTAATGTAGCTAATTAGCCTTAATGCCTCTCTCTTCTTGATCTAGATGGTGTGCCTCACATAAGCCATTCCCCTTCCTAACAGGTACAGAGCGATAGCAGTTTAACCTTGCAGGCATCAACCTTCCGGTCTCCAGTATTAAGGGTAAAACATGAATTGGACAAAAGACAAAGAGGCAATAGCAGCAAAAGTCTCAACTTAAAGCGGAGCTTTCTTATACACTGATTTTAAAATTAACAAAACCATCTAGTAAATAGTAATATACTGCAACTATCAACAAACGACATATGCATTTGGTGAAGTCTAATAGTATTCAATAACACACACTTCCTTGACTGAATTTGGTAGGTTAATATACTCAAGTATTTTGAAAAGGAAGTTGAATACGAAAAAACTTGCATCTTGAGATGAGATTCACTATCAACTCAAAAGTACTTTTCCCTGCATACCTCATCCTTAAACTATCATGGAGTAGCAACCCAGCCAACCCCAACTACAACAGAAAAAGAAAGGGAAACTACTATATACATCTATCACTGGCTTCCTGTTGGAGTACCACATCGGTGGGATAAGGGTCCTTGGTCTCCTTATATGGTCTTGGGCAGTCCTTCCCTCACGAGCTAGCTTTCGGGTTTGAGTTAGGGCCAAGGTCCATTTTGGACTTGGTCAATGAGTTTGGACTTGCTCAAAATAGGTTTTAGGAGAAATATACACAAACTTCACATAAACTTGCAGCAGAACTGTTCTCGCATCTAAGATGCCTAAGCTTCCTTAAGCAAAGATGAATTAAAAAACTTAGCCATAAAATCAAGTTTTACATATTATTCTAAGTAATTATAGCACAGTGTGCCTGTGAAAGTGTATGTTTAGCTCAGTATGTCAACTCAGTGACAGCATTCAACTCAAAGTGCAAGCTTGTACACATTTAATTATCTTTTTGTTTAGTCAGGGTAATTCAGTCGTACTATAATAGTTGTCTCGAGTTCTAAAACCACAAATGCCTTCCCTTTGGGTCAGTCGAAGGCACAATTTTAAGCTGAGCTTATCAACAATATGACGAAACTTTCGGCTGATTCATGTTGGTGCGTTTTGTGGTGCATGATAGTAACAATACAATAGTTGGACTTCTGGCCTTACCAATGTTGATCCTCTTATTCCAGCTGCTGCACGTGAGAGCATCGCAGAAGGCGTAACCTGAGTGAAGAAAGATGATTGATTGTTAGTCCATCATAAAGGCAAAATTTTATAGCCGCCTTACATAAACATACAAAATTTCACAGCTGCCTTACATGAACATGCAAAAGTTTCAACCGCCAGATAAGTGACTAAGAAAAGAAAGAAATCCTGCCGAAGATTAAATATCTGATGTTATCAAAAGAGAGTCACTTCATTAGGTGTTTAACAATACACATATATTGCTGATAGGCCACCATAATGGCAAACAGAAAATCACTTGCTTAACTTGAATTCTCTAGTTCATTTTGATACATGAGGAAAAGTTATTGCTTGAGATACTTTTCTCGGTGGGCGGGGTGCAGTTTGGGACACGGCTCTTTTGGGCCAGGACAAAAGTCAGCTTTCTGAGATTGCTCTTCTCTCCCTTTTATTTTGTTTATAAACTTTTTTGGATAACGGTGGTGCTGGGACCAACTTACAGACACCTCAACAATCCACCGGATAACTGCTCCTAGCGTAGGAGACGGAAAAAATCAACTAACTTTTTTGGTTACGTTGGGATTTAAACTCTAATCTTCCATGGTCTTAATTCTAATTTCATCGACCTCAAGGGCAAACCCATGTGTGACCAACTTTCAAGATTACTCCACATACAATTTTTGGTATTTAAGTTCTGTATATGCTTAGAAATAGAGTTATCTTCTTTTATTTTGGCTCACTGTGAATACTATGTAAGCAATGCTATCTGCATGAAATCCCATTTTTTGGCAGTGGCTAGCAAGCTTTATTTTTACGTCTCGATAACGTGGAATGTGATTAAATTGCCAATCATCTTGAGAATCTTTTCATAAAGAAGGGGAAAAAATAAGGAAGATTCATCAGGGAGAGACTTCACTCGCTTACTTTTGCAATTAAGAAGAAGAGGACAGACAATGCTAAAGCATGTCAGCAGCAACACATGCCTTGGACTTTGATGAGCATAGCAACGGGGAAGTTCTCAATAATAATTCCCCATGAAAAACAAAATTCTAACTTATTTTTTGTGTTATATTTGGAGTTCAAATGACGTGCTGATAGGATAGATTACTAGACTGGCTTTCAGGAAACCAAGTACATGGTCTGTTGTCTCCATACACCATCATAGAATGGCCTTTTATCCAATCTTTACTTGTAAAGTAAATTATATTCTTTTCAGAAGTGGTAATATAGATAAAGACCTTGTGACATGAGCATGTGGTTATACACCTAGTTCTACTTTTTCATTGTCTGTACGATGCCCCCAGTTTCAGCAATCAACTAGATGAAGGTTATACAGACAAGGGTGTAGAAAATATCTGCGAAATTTTAGCATCTGCAATACTTATACAGTCAAATAAAATGCCCATGGAATACCAGTGATATGAGAACTTTGATACCTTCAAACTTTCTCGCATCATTACATAGAGAAGACCAGGTGTTTCTTTCTGTATCATACTTTTGGTTGCTTCAGGGGTAACATCCCTTGGGGTAAAGCCAGTCCCACCTGACTCATTCAGTAAGAGTATCAGAGAAACAAGAAGAATAAAGAAGGTTCTAGATGGCAATTTTATGTTCTGAAAGAACCCTTTCACCAGAAAAATAAAAATAGGTAGACTTATTGCTACTCCAGCCATTGAAATGATAGTAGTGAATGAAAACCAGCAAGTCTATGTTGCTCGGACTCTTCAAAAATGTCAATGGGTGTGTGTCGGATTCTCCAAAAGTAGTCTATTTTTGGAAAATCCGACACTGGTGCGGCAATGAAAGAGAGTCCGGGCAACTTAGCAGCAAGTCCTTCATAAAATATTTTATTGCTCGACAAAGAAACGGATCATGACCATAACAACTAACATACCCAAGGTAAGAATCAGATCCACTTTGTCAACGTCACACCACTTCTGCAACATGTCTTTAATCTTTTGCACATCATCTGGCACAACAGCTGTTGCAACTATACTTGTCCCTCCAAGCTTTTCTGATGATGAATTGACGACAGAAACTGCCCTTGGACCACTGCAAGATCATATAGCATAACAAACTCGGATCATTTAGTAATCAAGGAAGTGAAGATTTTTTTAACGGGCTCCAGCATATTATGGGAGCAAGAAAATATCAAGTAGCCATTTAAATTCTACCCAAGGTGAAAACAGTGTTAATGCAGAGAAAGGAAAGAGGGAAAACAAAAATCATTTTAAGTAATCAGCCTGTGATAAACTCCAAATATTTGACAAAATGTTCACTTGCAGATGAGACATTTTAACCAGAAAACAAAAGGAAATATAAGATCTAAATCAATTGTACAATCGTAGTTTTCTTTATCTATGTGAAAACCAAGCAAAAAATAGAAAGGATAAGGAAGTAGGGCTAGAAGGAGAAAGAAAGTAAGCATGCCCACTGCAGAGTTTCAACTTGTCAAATAATGATTAGCATCCTCCTGTTTCTTTTATCATTTAGGCATTTAGGGTGGTAAAGTTTGCCTCTTCTGTTGAAAAAAAAAATAATAAATAAATAAAATTTCCTCTTCTGGAAGCAGTGATATGATCCTAAATAATGATGCATGATCCATCCAAACACCAAATAATATGATGTAGCTTATTAAATGTAGCAAAGAATCTGTGTACTCACATGTTCCACTTTTACACGGAGTAATATCAGATTTGTCACTTTTCCTTTCGCATCACTAAAGTGACCCTTTTGGAATGACGAACCAAAAAGGTGTATCCTGATGCAACCTCTCTATAAAAAAGGTGGGGGAAGGGAGATGTATCCCGATGCATCTCTTTCAATTTCGAGAACTGCATCAGTTGCATCGTCATGTCTCGGACAAGGAGCAGTAAACTCAAGAAACAGTGTAGTCATTTATAGTGGCCATGGAGGGAAATAAAATAATAGTTCCACTCTTATCCACGGTTGCCAATGACTACAAAGTTTGAGGTAATTCCTCTTTTCTTGCAAATAGTTAGAGGTACCATCTTTACTGAGTAACTTTCAGTTGCACAAAGTTAAATTTTAAAATTCGAGAGCACTAGAATCTAGGTGATGAAGCTTTTGTTTTTCCGTTTCATTTTTTTGTGCGTGTGTGTGTTGGTTGGGGGGCTCAGATTGAAGCTCATTATGAACTATGAAGGTTGAAAAGCATGTCACTCCTTGTTAGACAGCTAGGTGTGGAGAATCCCCTGGTGGATGAAGAAATGAGGAGTGTCTCAAAGAACGATAAGAGGGAAAACAAAAATTCTTTTAAGAAACCAGTCTACGATGAACTCAAAATAGAAAATCTAAGATTTGACAAAATGGTCACCTGCAGATGAGACATCTTAACCGGGAAGCAAAAGAAATATCAGCCGATCTAATCAATTATACAATGGTAGTTCTCTTATCTATGTGAAAACCAAGCAAAAAATAGAAAGAACACAGAAGTAGGGCTTGAAGGAGAAAATAAGTAAACATGCCCATTACAGAGTTTCAACTTGTCAAATAATGATTACCATCCTCCCGGTTCTTTTATCATTAGGCTTTTAGGATGGTAAATTTTGCCTCTTCCGGAAGCAGTAAAGCGATATGATGCTAATTAATGATATATATGTAGCAAGGAATCTGTATACTCACATGTTCCACTTTTACACGGAGTAATATCAAATTTGCCACTTTTCCTTTTGCATCATTAAAGTGACCCTTTTGGAATGATGAAACAAAAGGGTGTATCCTGATGCAACCTCTACATAAAAAAGGTGGGGGGAAGGGAGGAGTATCCTGATGCATCTCTTCAATTCCAAGAACTGAGAACTAATGTGTCAGTTGCACTGTCATGTCTCAGACAAGGAGTGGTAAACTCAAGAAAGAGTATAGTCATTTAGTGGCCATGGAGGCAAATGAAATAATAGTGAGACGCTTATCAGTGGTTGCCAATGACTACAAGTCTGAGGTACTTCCATCTTTTCTTACAAATAGTTAGAGGTACCATCCTTCCTAAGTTATCAGTTAAACAAGGTTAAAATTTTAAATCCAACCGCATGATAATCTAGGCGATGAAGCTTTTCTTTTTCTTTGTGTGTCTGTGGTTTGGGGGGTGGGGGGATGTGGGTGGGTGTGGGTATGTGTCTGTTAAACGGCTAGCTGTGAAGAATTCACTAGTTGATGGAGAAATGACGAGTCACTAATGGTCTTCATGATGACCACTCTATGCATCTCAATGATAAATGATGTTGGTTTCAAATTAGATTGAAAAATGACCATCAAAGAACAACAATTCAGGATGTGCTTGCTTTAAGAATTTTACTGATTAACGTATAAAAACATTTACTGATTAACGTATAAAAACATGACAAAATGGTCTTAATGCCTTCTTTCATCTCCAGACAACCAATCTAAGCACATCAACGAGAAAGGATATGGGATATGCATGTCATTAACAAATTACTAGCTAACAAGAAATAGCATGCAAAATGGCAGTAATGCACTCTTTCCTCTGAACTGTCAGCGCGAATGCAGAATAATAAGGAAATAGGGGACTAGAAAATAAGCAGAAGAAATAAAGGAGAAAAAATGCACTCTTTCCTCTGAACTGTCAGCGCGAATGCAGAATAATAAGGAAATAGGGGACTAGAAAATAAGCAGAAGAAATAAAGGAGAAAAGAGGAGTGCCCAAAAGGGTAACTTGGTATATATGGAACATAAGTTCAAAACAATAGAGAAACTTGAAACAAATGGCGCAACAATAGAAGAGAAGCAGCTTCCTACTTAGAAATTACCTGCGATCAGGTCCCAATCCAGTGGCAACAGTATCACTTACTGTAAGAATAGCTACCTTAAATTCAGATACTTCAGATCTGCCAGCATCTGCAGCTGCTAGCTTATGTTCTTGTTGAGTGCTACATAAATCTGGCAATTGCAGATTCCTGCTCCCAGGGGAATTGCTTAGATCAGAAACTAGAATTGCAGACACTGAAGCACCAGCAGGTAATGAAGTTTCTGAAGCCGGAAGCTCTAACAAAGCATTGGCTGACTTCATACTCAGAAGTTGACTGCTAATTTGATGACCTGTACTCTCAGCTATGAACCTGTAAATCATAGAGGGAAAAAGAAGCTTTTGAGCTCTTGATGCCATTCACTGCAACAGTCTGCTAATAGAGCATGAATGAGGTTTTTTTTTTTTTTTTTTTTTTTTTTTTTTTTTTTGATCAAGTAAAAGATTTCATTGATAATAACAAGGCCATCTTGGCCGTATACAAGGGGTATACCAAAAAAAGAAAAGAATTACAAAATATGGTTCTCTCCAAAAGACACCCAATCCTCTAATATTGGGTCTTCATACTCCTGAGTTCCCTTCAATGATCAATTACTAAATCCAATTACCTTAATTAATAAAAGTTTTGACTTTGCCTCATAGGAGATTCAAAGAAAAAACATTTTAAGGCTTCGTACATTAAACCCTTGTGGTTCGGCCCTTCCCCGAACCCCGTGCATAGCGGGAGCTTTAGTGCACTGAGCTGCCCTTTTGATTGAAGTTCTTATATATATAATGCAGATGAGTTGGGGTCGCCCGCCAGCAACTAGAATAGCTTAGGTCCCTCATTGTGGTATATTCCATAGTTTTCACCCCATAACGGATGCAAATTACCTTCTCTTTCACGTTCCTCATGGACACCTTCAACATGACCCCTCTTCCCTCTTCCCCTAAAACAAAATATCAATCAACTGCTCTACTTGTGGGTTTTGGCTTATTTTTGTTATTTTGGCCTTAAGATAAGTGCTTAAAAGTATTTTTAATTTTATCCAAACAACACAAAGTGCTTAAAAGTTATTTTGGCTTAAAGGCACCTAAAGTATGCCAATCCATCAGGCTCTATATCCATTTTCCCATTTCAATCCAATAATAAAAAATTTATCTTAGAAGGCGAACTAGGAGACATATATAACTGGAGGTTCTCTAAATCTCACATCTCGTCCCTACCTCGACATACAAGTCTTTAAGCTATGCTACATGGATACAATTGCCGGACACAACTATGAGTCTAAAAATCAGTTTTGTCATCTTCTAAAGTGTAGGAGTCGAGTGTATGAATGAGTATACGTGCGGGTTCTGGGATGCAACTTATAAATGTGTGTATGATGTGTTTCTTTTCTTCTTTTTTTTTTGGATAATGTAAAAACCTTATTAAAGGGTTTGGGCACGAAAATGCTCTTGTATACCAAAAGAGAAAACCTACAAAAAGATATGGTTGGCTACGAACTCGCCCAATCTTCTATACATAAAGAAGGTCATTGGTGCAACAAAAGGAAATAAGGGGGAGACATTGCAAAATATGATGAAGACTACATACCATACAAATTCATCAGATGATCACAAACAGTGTCTCATTACTTTTATAATAAGAACTAAATATGAGATCATAGCACCCTCAGCAACTAATTTTAAAGGAATTTGCAATTCTACTTACTATTCTTGTCCAAGAACTCTAATTGCTCAAATATGAATCCTTGTCCCGCAATACTCCATTTCAGGATATGTACTAATACATTTCGAGAAAGCTAGGATTTTACAAGCGAAACACTGAAAGAATCAAAAAATGCACAACCTAGTGATCTACAAACCGTGTTATATGAAAAGATAACGTAGGGAGGCACAAAATCATAACATTACAAATGGGTCAAATTTTGGGAAGAAATGAAATATTGTACATTCAAGACAATAAAGCAAAGTAAAAAGAATAGCATTACATCAACTGATTGTTCTATTTACTGAATAAGCTCATATATCAAGGACTTCCACCATTTGCATATGTGACAGATCAGACAAAGAGTAAACAAGAAAGGAGCTTCTTAGATTAAAAATCCAGGACAACCAGCATCTATGACACCAGTAAGTGCATTTGGAAAATGCTATGAACTACTAAACTTTAAAAATTTACCCTTGAAAGATTTTAGTTGGACGGAACTGCATGTTCTGAGAGAAAGAGAAAGAAAAACAGAAAAATACAATGCTTACCCTTGATAACCCGACCCATCATTGAACTGCCAGGAGATAACAGCTCGATGGAATTCTGGACGGAGAGGATCTGTCTTTACTGAATGCTTTAGACGAGCTTGCACTCTACAATTGTTAGAAATAGATACTGCTTTACTGAGATTGAACCACTATAAATCAACTAAAAATTGAATAGGAAAAGGATTGAGGGGCTGGAGAGAGAAGAGGACTTCTTCTGTCAACTCTTGGCAACCTTGGAAGATGAGGGTTTGCCCACCCAGAAATGTGCCTAATGGCTGGAACCACAAAGAGATGGAAACAGACCAAACAGCTCACAGGATTTCCAGGTAGCCCAAATGCAAGAATCTTACTGGAAGTCCTGTCAGATGATCTGGGAAGGATCTCAGCAAATGTGACAGGCTTTCCTGGTTTCATGAGAACCTGATTTGCAAAGAATGCCAGTAAGTAATTACTTTATGAATTTATAGATTCAAGATGTGTGTCGATACGAACAAGAAACACCGAGGTATATATGTAAAAACTCCCAGCTCAACGCTATAAGCATAAACAGGGAGCATTACCTTATGAAAATATAAGCTTCCAAAATCTGTATACAGATATTGCCAGCATTACCTTCTGAAATAATACTGTCCCTTTCTTTTGAAGTAAAGGTTTCACAAAATCCCGGTCTCCCATGGAAACACCACCAGAGGAGAGAAGGATGTCAATTCCAGAAGCAAATGCATTGTCTAATGTCCTCTCAATCTCCTGCTCGTCGTCACGAGCTATACCAAGATCAAGAACTTTGCACTGATACTGTGTTGCAGCAGCTAGGATCATTGCACGGTTGGAGTCCCTGATCTGCTTATGATAAATTGAGATTTAAGTAAAATACACCAGAGGAGAACATCTGCATCTAGTCCAATTACGAGTATTACAGTGATCATGCAATGAACGGGACTGTCTATGAAATACCTGAGCAGAACAAGAAAGATAGGAAGAAAGACAGATTCCTCAATAATAAGTTTGACGAAATCTCATCACAATACAAATAATAGAAAATGGAAATTTAGTGAAGATTTTCCTTGAAAGAAAACCTGCAAGCTAAAGAAAGGATAATGTGCTTTTTGACAAAAGTACTTTTCAATTCAATTAGAGGTTTTAATAGCTTTTGGGTAGAAATACTCTGCCAAAAATAGTGTTTGATTGAATCACGCAAGTACTATGACCAAATGTTAACTTTATTGTAAACTTCCTTTTAGTGAAAATAGATACTTGGATGAAGATGCTTCTTTTGAAGTCACAAACTAATGGAGACGGAAGTTTCATTATCACAGAGTTGCCATTGTGAGCATCAGAGAATTTTTTAAAAAAAGAATATCATAGTAGCCTCCACAACCTGACCACGATTTAATCTCCCAATTGCTGGTTCTGCAAGCTCATCCCCTGTTGATAAGACACCAATTGTTGGACTAGGGTACACCTGTATATCAGCAATCCAAAATGCCACATGATTGCACAAGAAATGGCATGGAAAAGAGGAAGAAATAGGCAGACATTCTGGGTTATAACATTGACACCACAAGGAAATAAAACAAATACCTTCACTGTGACAACACCTACGGTGGCGAGAAGACCAATTTCTGCAGCACCTAATCGCTCCCCAGATTTCAATACGATAGTACCTTGTGCAATATCAGATCCCTGGAAAATACAATTTTAAAGCAGTTGAAAAGGACCAACTAAACAATCACGGTAGCAGTCATATGGAGTAAGTAATTGAAATCAGCGGTTCAAATTTCAAGGCCTATAGCCTCCTTTTCAACAAGAACACCCAAATAATAAAAGTTAAGCAGCTACAGAGAGAACGGTTTCTTAGATATGTTTTTATCGAATAAAAAAAGGTCTCTTAAATATGCAGTACCCAAAGAATATACAGTTTATGGCTCTCAGGGGTCATGATAATTTTATGAAGATGCAGTAAGACTGACTTGACTCGAAATCAGTGGGTTGTCATATTCGAGCAAAAGATAACAAGTTAACATGGACTATTAGGCTGTAAGCGGTCCTTCAGACATGCAAAAAGACCAAGATGCCTAAAGCTCACATGCTTCTCATATGGACTAACCCGGGGTGGCACAAATTCCCAACAGGCAACAGCCGCACCAATCAGCAATAGGACAGCAATAGACTTCAGTCAGCTTAATGTATCATTGGGTCTGAGGGTGCGGCTCATTCCCAGACAATGTATGAATTCATTTTCAATTTTTTATGACAGTGGTGCTGGGCCAGCTTGACCCCACTTCAACTAATTCCACCTGGTAGCTGCAACCTCCCACCAACACAAGTACCAGATAACTTTGTCCACCAAGGCTTAGACAAATGAGAAGAAATCACCTAGTTTTTTTATTTTTTTTGGGTTCTGTTGGGATTGAGGCTCTAGTTAATAAAACTAATCACTTCAAAGGATAATAGCACTTATCAAATTACGTGGATTATTTTTCTGGAAGTATTCATGTCAATATCCAGATTTCTCTCAATCAACCATCCAGAAATGGGAAGGCAATCTGCCACATCAGTCATTCGCTCTATAGCTTGCTATCAAAAGAGACATGCATATACATAAAATAGTTTTTGGATCACATGGTAAAATTATTGTCTTCACTGGGTATGTTGTGGTATGGTAAAAATAAAAAATAAACATTATCCAATTAGTCTCCACTACTTCATCTGTTTGTTTTACAAAAAAGAAGAAAAAAAAAGAAGACGGCCATTTTCTATATTTCCCAAAAAAAAAAAAAAAAAGAATGTTTTGCTTTCCAGAGAATGGAACACTATCGAAAAGTTGTTTCTGAAAAAATCTTCCAGCCTACAAGTAACCAATTCCCAAACCATATTCAAACAACATTATTGTCCAGAAAACAAAATAACACTAAAAATAAAACCGACAATAAAACTGTTCTGCAATCCGAACTCCATTGTACCTAGGCACAAGACATACCCAAGGTACAGCATCAAGTTCTTACCACTGCACGAATATCGACTCCAGAGCTAGTTTGCTTCAATATTCGCACTAGCTTCGGCCCAGCTGAACCAACTGAAATTGATTCGGTGTCCTCTACTTGCACAACAGCATCAGCACCATCAGGAACTGGACCTGGATAGGTGGACAGCATGGAGAAATCAATTGACACCCAACACAGTACTAGTTGGATGACCATTTGTTGAAAGAAATAGTCATCTAGCTTCGAAAGCCACCAACATAGAAATTACATCCACTGACCAGGACCAGATTGATTGCTCATTATTTTCAAGGGGCTTGTGAGCTACAAGCTCCAGTTGCAATAGGTTAATGATATATTTAAGGATTCATTTGGTTCGGACTAATAGTGCAAGGACTATAATGCAGGAATTGTTGCGTGAATTAATAATGTGGGGATTGTGTGCAGCGAACAATAATGTTGAAGATGTTTAGTCAGCCCCTACGGCAAGAAATGTAGGTAACATGTCTCAGGATCAGTTTTCATGCCCTAAGATGGGCAAACCAGTAAGTCTGATTGTTTGGTCACAATTGACCAACATCCGGAAATAGTATCACTTCCATGAAAGCAATGGTTCACATTCATTTTTCCCCTCAAATCCTTGTTATGGAGAACTTCATATGTCTTTCATTTGAGTCTAACTTGGGCATCTGCAAGCATTCATGAGTCAACCCAAAAGGATAGGAAATTTGGTATCAGCCAAGTCTAGATGAGTCCTAACCTTGTATCTCTATGACTCTATCCACAGGTACAAGGCTTTTCTCGGTCGTGAAAAGTGTAAGAAGAGAAGAGGAGATGAGAATGTAACTTCAGGTTGTAGATCAGGTTCCCTTGCAACTTTGAGTTTGGTGGCACAAAGTGTGTGAAATAGAGCAGGGTTCAATATTCAAACATATACGTTTCTCGACCAGAATCATGAACGTTAATCCGATGAGAGATGTGATCAAAGCACTAATATCCTTTTGTGACCCGATAAAGGTTTTCTGTTTTCCTAGAAAATCCTAAGGCCAATTTAGATTTGACCTGCCTCAACTTTATCCCTAAAGCTTCAATAAAATTGAAGTTTAGTTTGAACGCACATCTAGCAAGTTGTCGCACCAGCATCTACCACCAACACGATATATGTTATGGTTAGATGTCAAACATCAATATTTCCCTATAAGGATGTTTCTTTGCTTGTTTTTAGATGTAATTCTAAATATCTTACCAAGATCAATAAGAGCAAATATATGTCTAGGCATAAACTTTAAACAACATCAATTGAACCACAATATCAGAACAAACAGACCTCCAGTAGTTACATATGCAACAGTCCCAGGGGTAACCGTCACACCAAGTGCATCATTTCCTGCTCTTGATTCAGTAATTACAGGATATTCACCAGGTCCATCAGCGGCAACAACAGCATAGCCGTCCTGCAACAGATCCACCCAAAAGAAAGTTAACCATACCCCTCAAAGAGGCAACAGCATAAATGAAACTCTTTATCAACATGCTTTCTGTTTGAGCTATTTTCTGCTTCCAACTGAAGTAACTATATAAACATTCAGTCTCATCTGTATAACCTTTAGCCATCTCCCATTTTTCTTTCATCTTCCACACCACTACTGTTTCTACCTCGTATCCGTCTTAATATCAAGTTTATCATGTATCGTCAATTTAACCCCCAACCCCCCAACCCTAAATCAAAGCCCATTGACAGGAAAAAAAATACTCCTTGAACAAGCTGACATCTCTCATTTTGCGAATTTCTATATAACCGGAAAGTTCATCAGCTTATGAGCTTCACAGTGCTGTTTCACCAGTAGAACTTAATAAGTACAACTTCTGGAATGGCCATGCTTATTCAGCAAAGCAGAGAATGATATGTACTACTTTTCTCAAGCCTTGTTATCTTGAGCATCAAATTCTGGGAATGGTACAGGGAAAATCATAATCTAGATGTTCCAAAGTTACAATTCTCAAAGAAAATGGCAGGCAACTTTAACGAACTGAATAGAGAGTAGCAGAAAATGCAAGAGAAACGTACTAAATTTTTCAAGGTAAGTAGGAAATTTTAATGAACAAAACGTAAAACAAGCATTTATAGATAATCTTTTCCCAAAACTAAGTGATGGTGCATTTACAATTGTGATGATTTCTGGATTTCCAATGCCCTCCGGTCCTAGTATTATTCTTAAGCTTTACTTATGGCCCAAAGTAAGCTAACAACCAAGGCCCTCGGGTTGCTTCAGCAGCAAAGATAGTACACCATGGGATGTGTATTAGGTGCAGATCATGAGTTTGAATAGTGCTGGTGAACTAAGGCCTCATTTGTTTTACTAAGATTAAGATGTGTGAATCTGAATATTAAGATGTATTTTAAGATGAAGATGATGTATTGAGATATGAAATACCAAAAAATTAAGATTGTTTATTTTTTTCAACATCCGAATGCATTTTTTGAGTAAAGGTAACTTTTTCAACATCTGAATGCATAGAACTAGTCTTTATTCAAAAAATAACAAACATAAAATTCAAATAAAATAATAAATAATGCTATATCAACAAATATTTTAAAAATTATACGGTTGGTGGTGAATATGGTTAACAATGGCGTTTGTGGGTGCCGACTGACAACTTATTTGGACGGTTTATTTGGCCTAGTGGTTAATGTAGTGGTATGGACTGCGTACACCTACCCTCCCCAGACCCCACGTGGTGGGAATATACTGGGTATGTTGATGATGATGATATATATGTTTTGGTTGTTCCTTAAATTTTAATGTATCATATTATCAAATTCATTGTTATGTTTGTTAATGACGAAAAGTCTTATTTTATGTAACGACCCATTTGGTATGTGATCGTATTGTAACCTTAATCTTTTCTTCTTTTTTTTTAAATAGCCGTGATGTCCGGACCAGCTTGTACGCACCTCGACTAATTCCACGGGATACCTGCCACCTCCCATCAACAACAGGTACCAGGTAACTAGAACAGAAGGGATGAAATCATATAGTGTTTTTAACTCTGCTGGGATTTGAACCTGAAACCTGTCCATTAACCACTAGGCCACGCCCTTGGGTGCATGCCGTTTATCCAACCTTTTTTTATAATATTTCTACCCGATACCCTACTTTATATGATATTATATGTTTATGCTTCAAATTTTTTTGGTGCATGACAATATGAAACAACGAAAAATGATAAAACCTATTCAAATATTGTATTCATCAAAACAACCCAATATGATACACTATCAAATGATATGTAACAACCATCCAAACAAGTTGTGAGAGAGGTGATTGGTTGATGGTGGTAGCTAGCCGTGAGAGTGGTGGTTGTAGGTAGCAGCAAGTGGTGATTTTGGCTGGCAGTAGTGATTAACGATGGTAGTCTATGTTGGAAAATGGTGGTAGTAGCTGAGAATTGTAGTGAATGATAGTAATAGCTAATAGCGGTGGTGAGTAATAGCGGTGGCTGGCAATATATAGTGTAGCTAATGGTGGTGGTGATCAATAGTGATTTGTAGCTATTGTGGTAATGGTGATTGGTGGCGATGATTATAAATTGTGGCTAATGGTGGTGACAATTGACTGTAGTGGTTGGCGATCGTGGCGTTTGTGACTGAGGATGATAGTTGTGAATGGTGGTAGTAGGTGGTAGTATTGATTATCATGGCTGGCAGCGGCTATGGCAGTTGAATATGGTGGGAGGCGATATAAGTGGTAGTTTAGCGGTGAAAGTGGATAGAGCAATTGTGAAATGGTCATGTTTGCAAAAATCCTTGAATGGACAACCTTTTAATAATATTACGACTTTATTACAGGTGTTATTCATTCGGATCTATTCAGACTTATTACATGGTCGTAACATAAAAAAAAAAAAAAAAAAAAAAACGTATATAATAACTAAAATCTGAATGATTAAACTTTAGACCTAAAACAAGCGTACTCAATGATCGAGACCCAAATTATTTAGACCTTCATTAAGTGCAAACAAATAAGACCAAGTCCATTAAGTGGAGAAAAATATAGGGAAGGGACATCATCCATCATGTTTAGAAGTGGGAAATTGAGAATTCCTTCTTGATCATTATTGGAAAAAAAGGAGCAAGCCAACCAACACTTACTAAAAAGGCAGCCTGTTGCACTAAAGCTCCCGCTGTGCAGAGGTCTGGGGAAGGGCCGGACCACAAGGATCTATTGTACGCAGCCTTACCTTGCATTTCTGCAAGAGGTTGTTTCCACGGCTTGAATCCATGACCTCCTGGTCACACGGTAGCAACTTCATCAGTTACTCCAAGGCTCCCGTTCAAACCAACAATTAGTCTTTCTTTTAATTTAACATAGTTTTTTTTTTTTTGAGATAATCTTTTAATTTAACATAGTTACTCGCTAAGTTGCACGGACTTGGGTGCGGATGTCCGATACGGGTGTGGATCTAGAGGTTGGATCTTTCATGATTTAAATCTTAAGATCCGTGGGTACAGGTGTAGGGATTCGGCTAAAAATAATTTAAATATCTAACAACAGAGTTATATGCCTAAATTATGAGACATTATGTGGAAAACTTACAATGTATTCCGAGGAGAAAATAATGATCAAGAGGAAAATCTCAAAAAGAGATAATAGGAAAAGGACTGACATAGAAAATTTCTATAAACAAGTTATTCCATTTTCTTCAACTTCACCTTATCTTTTGTTTTGATTACAAAAATCATAGGTATGTGTCACAAATTTCTGGGTCGATATTGGTCAAAGTACCTAAAATCGATTGACCGATCCGGTACAAATCCTGCACCCACATCATGTCGAACAGGTGGAGCACCAAAAGTGAAGAGTCCAAGCAACTTAGGTTACTCGGGTACAAGGTAGAGGATTCATAAGAAGTTGACTACTTTTAGGTGTGCAATCAATCTACCATAACCCTCCACCTTTATTATAGACTATGATTGATTTCTCTTCTACGAAACAAAATTATTTTTAGGGGCCCGAATAAAGAAAATAGTATATAGAAGATCCATAGATATAGTTAATGTTGTTAACTGTCATACATTCGTTGATTGAATGGGTTTTTATCTCCTTATAATCTTAAGTAATTCTCACCACATGAGCTAACTTTTTTTTGGTCTAATTAGCCTCAAAATCCATTTTCTTTACCAATCCCATCTAACTATGAATCTCATGGAGAGTTTGATCCTAGCTCAGGATGAATGCTGGCAGCATGCTTAACACATGCAAGTCGGACGAGAAACACGTACTTCAACTCTCACATAAAGTTCTTGTTTTGCAATTCAAAAGTTGGAGAAGATTTTTTACTAATAAACTGATATTTAAATTATTCCATTCAGGATTTTTTAATTTGTCAAAACGTTGGATTTCTAAATTTTCGTAAGGCCCTCTTGGAATTCCTTCCAAAGCCAATTCCGATTCTTTCTTTTTCTCTTGATTCTTTTCCAATCAAGATATAATCAGATCTTGTTGATCGATTGATTCAAGGATCAAGGGAAAATGAAAGCCCATTTGGACAACAGTATCCAAAAGGCCACCAGATTTGAAACTCATGATACTGTCATTCCCTCTTAACCATCAGATTGTCCATATACTCCGACAATTATCCTTCCTTCACCACCTAACCCTTCCACACACACACACACACCTCCTGACAGTCTAGGCACCCCAACCTGGGAATATGGACACAAAGAAACCATTGACTCAAGAAAGATAACTTTCTCAAAGAACCCATGGCATAGTTCCCAGAATCAACTAAACACCAAAAATAGTCAATAAACACTAACATGTACAATGTATATACCTAGTGGTGGATCCCAAATTTTCACTAAAGTGGTTCGAAAAATAAAAATCTCAAGATGAATTTTGAATTCCCTAAGCCATTGAGTCAACTCCAAAATATATACATAAAAAATAAAAATAAAATATACTACCTTATATATACAATGTAATTTTTTACGGAGGAGTTCGGGTGAACACCTTCCCACCCCCTACATCCACCCCTATAAATAATACTCCCTCCATTTCAATTTGTTTGGCTTATTTTGACTTGGCAAGGAGTAACTTTTGAATCTTTTGATCTTAAATTAAAGAAATGTAACTGGGGTTGGAGAATCTTAGGGAATTATTGAATGTGCAGGAGGTCGAACCTCTTCGTACTCAACAACAAGACTCTCTAATTGAAATGGAGAGGAAGGCTACAACATGGGTGCAACAAAATCTACTCAAACTCCACAAGATGTTTGGAGTTTCAGGGTCTTGAAGAGGGGAAGCAATTGAGTTGCTAAGGCAGGTTGAAGCAAGCAGGCAAGCAAGAAGAATGGAGCAAACAGTAGAAGTGAAAAGAACTAGACATAAAGGTTCACAAGAGCTGAAGAATCAGATAACTTTTGATGTCAAATTCAAAAGTAATGGCGATAGAGTAAAGGGGAAAGGGAGTCTACAGTCTGCTCCATGAAGATCAAACTAATATCCTGGAATGTTAGGGGGTTGAAGGAACAGGGGAAAAGGAGAGTAGTGCAGAGTTTGATTCAAGATTGGAAAGCAGACATAGTTTGCCTCCAAGAAACTAAATTAGCGGGGAATGTACAAGACTTCATTAAACAAATATGGGCAGGGAGACGGATTAAATACGCATGTTTAGAGGCAAGTGGAACTAGAGGAGGAATTCTACTATTATGGGATTCCAGAATTTGGGAAGGGGAACAAGTTGGTGCCTACACTCTTTCTTGCAAGTTTAAGGCTCAGTTATGTAATTTTGATTGCCACATTACCAGTGTTTATGCTCCTAACAACAAAGTAGAGAGGAGATTTGTATGAGAGGAATTAGCTAATGCGAGAGGTCTGATGGAGGGACCATGGGCCATCTGCAGTGATTTCAATGTGTGCAGATTCCCATCTGGAAAAAAGGAATGCATCAGGAGAACTTTAGCTATGAGAGAACTTTCAGATTGCATTGAGGACATGGAACTCATTGATCTACAGTTAGAGGGTGGAAGTTACACTTGGTACAAAAGAGACAATCATACCACTGCATCTAGAATAGACAGGATATTGATATCCAAAGAATGGAACAATCTCTTCAGTAATTTAAAGCAGACCACCTTGCAAAGGATGACATCTGATCACGTGCCAATTGCCCTTTTCTGTGGGCACTGGGAACAATTCAAATCATACTTCAAGTTAGTTTGTTTTTTTGAGAAAGGTAACTTGTATTATAATTAAGGGGGTACACAGATGGTACTCCAATAATACTCACAACCAAAATTCCAGAAGTGTAAAAAAAAACTCCTATGAAATCATAAGAAATCTAAAATTCTAGGAATATCCTCTTCTTCCTGAGGATACTCATGTTTACACCAAAAATAGAAAAGGACCAGTCAATTCATCCTCATTTTCTGCATAGAGCTAGCCCTAATTTCAAAACATCTCTGATTCCTTTCCAACCAGATAGTCCACCATATGCAAGCAGGGACAATCTTCCATCTCTCTTTGTGACCTGACTGATTCCCATCTCTGTTCCAACAAGCTAAAGCTTCCTTTATATTCCTAGGCATAGCCCAACTGATGCCCCTAAGATTGATAAACATCTGCCACAGTTTTCCCATCTCTCTACAATGTAGAAAGAGATGATAGATTGTCTATGCCTCACATTCACAAAAAGAACATCTGGAGCACAATTGAAAACCTCTTTTCATGAGGTTATCCTGAGTAAGTGTTGCTTGTTTGGCTAAAAGCCAAGTGAAACATGCCACCTTGAATGGCACATTGACTTTCCATATCATTTTCCATGGCTAGTATCCTTGTTGTGCTGACCCATTTGAGAACCTTCCATGTTTGTCTGGGACCCAAACCAAATTATCTACACTATTGTTGAAATTTTTCCATTGCTCCAGTGTGTGTAGAAAATCAACCAAACTGCTTACCTCCCAGTCATTTAAAGGTCTCATTATCTCTTTCACTGTGGTCGCCTTCTGCAGGCTTAAACTGAACAAAATAGGAAAGTTGACTTTAAGAGGATCCTATCCCACCCAACAATCCTCCCAAAATAAAGTTTTTTCTCCATTTCCTACCATGATTTTACAGTAGATTATACACTTCAACCACAAATTTTTAATGGATCTCCAGACTCCAGTCCCATAAGGTTGTGATGCTACCTTACTGATCCACATATTCTCCATACGGTACCTTGTTTTAATAGTGTCCTTCCATAGTGATTGTTCTTGGGATGCAAATCTCCACAACCATTTCATTAAAAGGCTGTAATTTTAAAGCTTCAATGGATATGTTCATTCCAAGGCCCTCTTCCTTCTTGCTGGCAATGACTTGATCTCATTCAACCAAGTGGATCTTGTGGTTGTTTGGGTCACAGTTACCTTGCCATAGAAAATTTCTTCTGATAGCATCCAATCTGTCTCTCACACTTGCCGGAAACAAAGACATCATGTAAGTAGGTAAAGAATCTAAAACACAGTTGATGAGGGTACAAATACTTGCTCTTCCAGTTGTATAGTTTATTCTCGCATTTCTCCAGAACATTATTCCAGATGCTTTTTGATTTGCTCTTGTCACCCAGTGGCATACCAAGATATACAGTAGGTAGCTCTCCAATTTTTCCCCCCAGAATATTTGCTAAGCTGGCAATCCTAGGTACCTCATTAATATGGTAAATAAAGTTTTTACCCCTATTAATGTGTAGTCCTGAGATTGCTTCAAACAGTATAAGGATGACTCTCAAATACTTCAATTGGTTGTTGTCTGCATCACAAAAAATCAGAGTATCATCCGCATACTGGAGATGTGAGACTGCCAGACCTTGTCTATCATTCATATTTGCATTGAAACCCCTTATTCATCTATTTGTTTGAGTTGTCCTTAGCATGTCATTGAGACCCTCCATAGCTACTAGAATAAAGAGAAAAGGGGATAGAGGGTCCCCTTGTCTCAACTCCCTTTCAGAGGGGAAGAATCCGGGAGGCAACCCCGTTTATCAAAACAGGGAACTTCACAGTTGTAGTACAAAATTCGATCCACTTTATCCACTTATCTCCAAAACCCATATTCTTCATAGTCTTCCAAAGGAAACCCCAATGTAAGTGGTCATAAGTTTTTTCTACGTCCAGCTTACATAATATGTCCGGGACATTACTAATCTTCCTCACATGCACACACTCATTGGCTATCAGAGTAGCATCCATTATTTGTCTACCTTTGATAAATGTCATTTGATGGGCATCCACCAATTTAGACACTACTTTCTTCAGTCTTTCAGTCAACACTTTTGAGATGATCTTGTATATGCTACTTATTAGGCTAATAGGTCTGAAGTCCTTCAGTTCTTTGGCCCCAGCTTCTTTGGTATCAAAGCTATGAAAGAAGCATTAAAACTTTTTTCAAACATGCCATGATCATGGAAGTTTTGTACAGATGCAATTACATCTCTACTCACCACATCCCAACAAGAGATAAAAATGCCATAGTGAAGTCATCAGGGCCAAGAGCTTTGTCCCTAGCGCATGCCATGACACAATCTTTGATCTCATTTTCACTAAACTGGCTCTCAAGCATTATATTATCCTCTCCACTAATAACATTCCCAGAGGTTTGAAAACTGGTGGTTAAATTCAGAAGGTTTCGTGGACAGAGTTAGGGAGTGGTGGAGTGAATTCGAGTTTTATGGGAAGCCAGACTATATCCTAGCATGTAAACTCAAAGCTCTCAAAGAGAAACTAAAGAGTGGAGCAGGAATGAACAGGGGAATTTGAAACTACAGAAGAATAATCTACTTGGTCAAATGGCTGAGCTAGATTCTCATTTGAACAATAGAGCTTTAACAGAGGAGGAAACCGCCAAGAAAGCAACCTTGTTTATGGAATATGAAGGATGTTTGAAGAGTGAAGAAGTAGCCTGGAGACAGAGATCAAGGGCCCTATGGCTCAAGGAGAGAGACAGAAATACTAAATTCTTTCACCAAACTGCTAATGCCCATAAGAGATGCAATCACATTGATCAGCTGGAATTACAAGGAGAGACTATACATGAGCCAAACAGAATCAAGGAAGAGATCATCTCTTTTCACAAGAAGCTGCACACATAAACTGAAGACCGGAGACCATCTGAAAATATTAACAACCATCCCACCATTATAGATGCTGAAAAAAGAGGCACTGCAAGAAGTTTTTGATTGTCTGAAGATGTGTGCCATAGACAAAGCTCCTGGCCCTAACGGATTTACTATGAGTTTCTACTTGAAGTGTTGAGAGGTTATTAAGCAAGCCATAATGGAGGCATTTCAGAATTTTCACTCAAGTGGGATGTTTGAAAAAAAGTTTTAATGCAACCTACATTGCAGAAGACAGGAGCAAAAGAGCTTAAAGATTTCAGACCCATCAGTTTGATTGGTAGCTTTTACAAGCTAATTTCCAAGGTATTAACAAAACGATTAAAGAGAGTGGTGGATAAGTTGGTGGATAAACAGCAGATGGCATTCATCAGAGGAAGACAAATAATGGATGCAATGTTGATAGCTAATGAAGTAATTGATTCCAGAACTACACAAGGAAAACCCGATATCCTATGCAAACTTGATATTGAGAAAGCCTACGACCATGTAAAGTGGGAGTTCATTCTAAACATGTTGAGGCAAATGGGCTTTGGGAGAAAATGGATAAATTGGATCAAGTTTTGCATTTCCACTGTGAAGTTTTCAGTTCTCATCAATGGTTCACCAGAAGGTTTTTTCAATGCACACAGGGGGATTAAACAAGAGGATCCCATTTCCCATTTCTTGTTCATTATAGCAATGGAGGGTCTCAACAACATGTTGAATATTGCTAAGTCAGAAAGAAGGATTCAGGGTTGGCGAAAGCAGTGTAGAGATCACTAATCTACAGTATGTTGATGACACCTTAATTTTTTGTGGTGCGGAGGAGGAACAACTACTAATTCTAAGACTAATATTGGTTTACTTTGAAGCAATATCTGGTCTCCATATAAATTGGAACAAGAGTCACTTGTGTACAATCAACTTGGTTCCTAATATGGATCACTTATCTCAGATCTTGGGAGGTGCGGTGGGCACCCTGCCATTAGTTTATCTGGGCATGCCTTTGGGTGCAAAGTCCAAGTTTATAGACATTTGGAACCCAATTTTGGAGAAATGTGAGAAGAAGCTGGCTAGATGGAGATCACAGTATTTATCATTGGGAGGTAGACTAACTTTAATAAATTCTGTCCTAGATGCTCTACCTACTTATATGTTATCTTTATTCCATATACCCCAATCAGTAGTTTCGAAGTTGGACAAAATTAGAAGGAACTTTTTGTGGCAAGGCAATAAGGAAAAGAAAGGTTTTCACCTAGTCAAATGGACGAACATCACCAGAAGCAAAAAACAAGGTGGATTAGACATCAAGAACCTTAAGAATCAGAGCAAATCTCTTAAGGTGAAGTGGCTATGGAGATATCATCAAGAGGAAGGAGGATCAAGCTCTCTGGTGCAAGGTCATCAAGAGTAAGTATGAAGAGCTAAACAAATGGGTAACAAAAGAGGTGAATACCACCGATGGTGTTAGCCTTTGGAGGTCTATCAGAGTATTCTGGCCCTTCCTCAGCAGTCAATCGACTGTCAAGGTACAAAGTGGGAGCAAAACTAGCAAAACTAGTTTCTGAGATGACAAATGGTTGGATTCTATGAGACTTAAAGACATTTTCCCCGATAACTTTGCTTTGGCTCAGCATCAACAAAGAACAGTGGCAGAAATGTGGACAGAACAAGGATGGGACTTGGTACTCAGAAGACACTTAAATGACTGGGAAATCCCGAGAATGATTGAACTCTACAAGCTGCAGGAGAGTTTTCAAGGTCTACAAAGGGGAGAGGATTACTTATGGTGGCATGAGCACAATAAAGGCAAGATAAAGTGAAGGAGGGGTAAAAGCAAACAAATCTAATTGGTAATCAAAACCTCAAATGGCCTTGGAAGCATATCTGGAGAATCAAAGTACCACACAAAGTGGCATGTTTCACTTGGCTTCTCGCTAATGAGGCAGTTTTGACATTGGACAATGTGGTAAAGAGGGGAATCTCTTTATGCAACAGGTGTTCTTTATGTGGAAAGGATACAGAGACAATGAAACATCTCTTCTTACATTGTAAGTTCACTGACCAGCTGTGACAGATTTTCCTTAATCTCAGAGGCATCTCCTGGATCATGCCTAGTAAGGTTGATGAGACTCTATTCAGTTGGGAGGAAGCTGGATTTGGAGCTAGAAACAGAGACAGGTGGAGGATGATTCCTGCTTGTATTTGGTGGATTATATGGAGAGAATGGAATGATAGATGTTTTGAGAATAAGAACAACAATCTACAGGAGGTTAAACTTAAATGTATGTTATTGTTCTGCTTTTGGTGTACAAATGTCTACTCCAACGAGACTGAGTCAATTCTAGATGTTTTAGGGTCCATCTAGAGTCAGGTTTAGCTCTGGGGAAGCTTTATACTTCCTTTTTATTTGTAATTATGGTTTTCCAGTACTACCTAAGTACTTTAAATGCAAATGTTACCAGTTACAAAAAAAATTAAACAAATGTCAAATGTACCAAAATGCCCTTTAATCTTGTGGTCTTAAACATGTCATGTGGAAAGTTGTAAAGAGTCAAACAAATTGAAACGGAGGAAATATACCGAAACGGAGCAATACTCAATTGATAAAACAGTACATAGGTGCCAAAAAAAGTACCTTAATAGATGTGGGACAAGGGGGAAGAGGGTCAGGAGCAGTGATATCTTCAGTCAAGATTTTGCCTAAAACTTCATGAATAGGCAAAGTCACAGGCGGCAACCGCTGAGCTACATTTAGCACTATCTCAAGTGCTTCTTCAACAGATATCATCTTGTTTGTGTTGGTTGAGATTTGGGTTCCTCCATTTTCACCCATAAATTACCTTGAGAACTAAGAATCAATTCCCACTTATTTACATTTTTCCTTTTTTTTTTTTTTCTAGAGGTGAACCTATGTTCTAAAAATCCTAAATTCACCTATGACAACATATATACTAAGACGGAGCAATACGCAATTGACAAAACAGTCAATTAACAACAACAATTACAACATATAGAGCAATACCCAATTGACAAAACAGTCAATTAACAACAACCATTACAACATATATACCGATACGGAGCAATACCCAATTAACCAAACAGTCAATCAACATCAACAATTACAACATACATAACGAAAGTTGGCCCGGACACCATGGTCATAAAAAAAATGTACAACATATATACCGATACGGAGCAATACCCAATTAACAAATCAGTCAATCAACATCAACAATTACAACATACATAAGGAAAGCTAGCCCGGACACAACGATCATCAAAAAAAATGTACAACATATTTACCGAAACGGAGCAATACCCAATTGACAAAACAGTACATAGGTGCCAAAAAAAGTACCTTAATAGATGCGGGAGAAGGAGGAAGAGGGTCAGGAGCAGTGATAACTGTGGTGTCTGGGCTACACACCTCGCCTAATTCCACGGGATACCTGCCACCTCCCATCAACAGCAGGTACCAGGTAACTCTATATCTCTATCCACCAATACTAGAACAGATGGAAAGAAACCACATAGTATTTTTAACCCTGCTGGGATTTGAACCTAAAACCTCATGATTCTCAATTCACTTCATTGACCACTAGGTCACACCCTTGGGTGCATGCCATTACCTTCATCCAACCTTTTTTTATAATAATTCTACCCGGTACCCTTCTTAAAAATTGTTGGTTCATGACAATATGAAACGACGAAAAATGATAAAATCTATTCAAATATTGTATTCATCAAACCAACACAGTACGATACACTATCAAATGATATGTAACAACCATCTGTGGTGGTTGGTTGATGGTGGTAGCTAGCCGTGAGAGTGGTGGTTGTAGGTAGTAGCTACTGGTGATATTGGCTAGCGCCTGGCAGTAGTGATTAACGATGGTAATCTATGTTGGAAATTGGTGGTAGCAGATGAGAATTGTAGTGAATGAAAGTAATAGCTAACAGCGGTGGCTGCCAATATATAGTGGTAGCCAGTGGTGGTGGCGGTCAGTAGTGATTTGTAGCTATTGTAGTAATGGTGATTGGTGGTGATGATTATAAACTGAGGCACGCAGTGGTGACTGTTGACTGTAGTGATTGGCGATCGTGGCGTTTGTGACTGAGGACGATAGTTGTCAATGGTGTTAGTAGGTGGTAGTATTGATTATCATGGCTTGCAGCGGCTATGGTAGTTCAATATGGCGGGCGGAGATATAAGTGGTGATTTAGCAATGAAAGTGGATGGAGCAGCAGTGAAATGGTCATGTTTGCAAAAATCCTTTAATGGACAACCTCTTGATAATATTATGACTTTATTACAGGTGTTAATCGTTCAGATCTATTCGGAATTATTACGTGGTCATAACATAAAAACAAAAAAACAAACGTATATAATAACTAAAATTTGAATGATTAAACTTCAGACCTAAAACAAGTGTACTTAATGATTGAGACCCAAATAATCATCATAAGTGCAAACAAATGAGTCCAAGTCCATTAAGTGGAGAAAAGTATAGGGAAGGGACATCATCCATCGAGTTTAGAAGTGGAAAATTAAGAATTCCTTCTTGATCATTATTGGAAAAAAAGGAGAAAGCCAACCAACAATTACTAAATGGGCAACCCGGTGCACTAAAGCTCCCGCTATGCGCAGGGTCTGGGAAAGGGCTGGACTACAAGGATCTATTATACGCAGTCTTACCTTGCATTTCTGCAAGAGGTTGGTTCCACGGCACAATTCCCAGATTCAACAACTAAAAAAAAACATTAACACGTGCAATGTATATACCTAGTGACGGATCCAAAATTTTCCCTAAAGAGGGTCGAAAAATAAAATACTCAATGTGAATTTTGAATTCCCTAAGTCATTGAGCCAATTTCAAAATTTATATATATACATTACCAAATAAATAAAATAGTACCATATATATACAATTATTTTTTTTTACAGAGGAGTTCGAGTGAACAACCTCCCGGCCCCTACATCCACCCCTATAAATAATACCCCCTCCATTTGGCCTATTTTGACTTGGCGCAGAGTAACTTTTGAATCTTTTGATCTTAAATTAAAGAAATGTCAAATGTACCAAAATGTCCCTAAACATCTCACGTGAAAAGATGAAAGTTGAAACTAAACATATGCTAAAAAGGTAAAGAGTCATTCTTTTTTAAATGGACTACAAAAGAAAATACTCCTTCCATTCCTTTTTAGTTGTCACAGTTCTCTTTTTTAGAATCAAACATATAAACTTTGACCTAACATTTTAATATGTAAGATAAATTACAACTTATAATACTTTTCTTAAAGTTTTTGAATATCTAATATTTTAATTTTAAAATATTCAAGAAGTTACCTGTTTTATATATATATATATATATATTCAATTAATCAAATCAAATTTAGCTTTCATAATTAGTTAAATTGACATGTGAAAAACAAAACATGAAAACTAAAAACGAATGAATGAGTAGGTCAAACAAATTGAAACCGGAATAAATATACCAATACGGAGCAATACCCAATTAGTAAAACAGTACCTAGGTGTGAAAAAAAAAAGTACCTTGATAGATGCGGGATAAGGAGGAAGAGGGTCAGGCGCACTGATATCTTCGGCCAAGACTTTGCCTAAAACCTCATGAATAGGCAAAGTGACAGGTGGCAAACGCTGAGCTATATTTAGCACAATTTCAAGTGCTTGTTCAACAGGTATCATCTTCTTGTTTGTGTTGCTTGAGATATGGGTTCCTCCATTTCCACCCATTTTTTCGGCTTTTCAATACTTCAATGAGTCAATGAACTAGTGCTTGCCAAAACATTTGTTGGCCCAAATGGGTTTAAGAAGATCCAATGGATTTTTGTTAGGTAGGATTCCGGAATATTTTATGTGATTATTTTATTTTGTATTTCGTAATTACATTACTCCCTCATTTCTATTTTAGTTGGCTATTTTTCCTTTTAAGCGCATATCATATAGTTTTACTACTTCACCTCTAAAAAAAAAAAAAAAATTGAAACTCTACGAACAAATATTTACATTGTCAGAAAAAATAATCAAAAGAATAATATAAGAAAAATTTAATTAATTCTCTGTTAATTTAGTATGGCAGATAAATAATACTCCTTCCATTTCTTTTTATATGTTCCCTTCATTTTTCGTGAGTCATTTTGACTAAGTTTCAAAATTAAATTAGATTAGATTAATTTAATTTTTTAAAATTAAAATTTAGATATTCAGAAATTATATGAAAAGTACTATAAATTGCAAGTTTTCTTTTTTTCAATTTGATTGAAAAATACATCTTAAAATATTGGTCAAAATTTGTATCGTTTGACTCTAGGAAAAAAAAGGAATATATAAAAAGAAATGGAGGGAGTGTGGGATAACTATTTTAAGTAAGATGGGACGGAGAGGTTAAGTTTTTGGGAGGCTAGAATTCTTATGTTTTTTTTAAAAAAAAAAGTGTTTATTTTTAAAAGAATCCCAAGTATTTGGTCAAGATTTTAGAAAAAAATAAGTATTTTAAGAAAGCTGTAGAACTTGTTTTTCCAAAGCTGAAAAAATAGTTTATGCGTAAAAATACTTTTGAGAAAAATTTATTTAGAAGAACTTTTAAACTTGATCAAACACTAATGTGTTATAGTTGTTGAGAAACATATTTAGAAGTTTTTTGTATTAAAGAACTTTTCGCTAACTTGTTAGAATATGCTCTGCAAGGAAATTCAACCGACATCATATTAAACACCATAACCACACGATTTACCATTTCCATCGCCTCAACCTTTCTCTCACACAACTTACCACTTTCACTCTATGTGATTTGGAAAAACCTTTTCGTGTTCATGTTGGTCATGTCATTGTAGTTGCTACGTCTATTCTGCCTGTCGTCGATTTTCTGTGTGTTGCTATATTCATCAAACTTACTACTCTTTTTGAGGTCATTCACGTAAGGGTATTATTTTGAAAATCAAATTATGTGAAAAACAGGTATCTTAAATATGTAAAAAAATTCAAATTGTTAATTTCAAGTCCTTTCCCAACTTAATTACAATAATTTGTTCATTTTCGTAGATAATTATTTTATTTATTGGTTAAAATAAAGAAGCTTAATTTTTAGTTAATTGGATAATTATTCGTCTCAACATTATCTCAAAGAGTGACTTTAATTTTAATTAATTTGACTATAATCTCAATCAAGAGGTGTTATATTTTAAAGGCATAATATCTAAATATGCCATTTAACTTGGCCTCAATTTACATCTATGACCTTCAACTTTGAATGTGCACAAGTAGACACTTAAATTTGTATAAAATTGAACAAGTAGACACACGTCCTATGTGGCATAATACACGTAGGACACCATGTAGGACATGAATTGGCCACGTAGGACGTCATATATGACACGTGTCTACTATCCAGCTTTATGCAAGTTTAAGTGCCTATTTGGCACACTCAAAGTTAAAGGGCATAAATGTAAGTTGAAGCTTAGTTTAAGGACACATTTTGTATTATGCCTATTTTAATCTCAATTTTAGGCAATTTATTCCTTCAAATTGGACACAAGTGTTTTAAAAGACAGTTTTGAGGCTCGCCCCAGGGTAGGGTACTGGCAAAACGCCTCGAGGCATAGGTGTGAGGCTTACGCCTTAAGCGTCTGACTGTACGCCTTAAGCACGCCCAATGCTCGGGGCTCGCCTAATAGATCTTAGGTAAATTATGTGTCGAATTCCTTATTAATTAACATTGTCGACCCTTATAATTCTCTAGTAAATAAATGTTGTTTAATAGTTTTTTTCATCTATAAAAATAAGAAGATTGAGAATAACTCAAATAATAAGTTATTGTATTGCATATTTATTATTTAAAAGCATCGTGAAGGTAAATATCATTTAGCATTTCATTTAAAATACTTAATTAGCCGAATTTTACATCTTCACTTATCATTGGTCTTCATATTATTGTTATACGTCTCAAAATTATCATATTTTATCATTTATCATATGTCTCAAAATAATCGCTATTTGAAAGTTTATTGTGTTTTATTATCTCAAAATTATCATGAGGGTACTAATAAAGTTTATTGATTATTTTTTAACGGATGTAAATTGCATAGTAGGCTAGTAATATATTTTACAAAAATGTGATTCTTTTATTATTTGAAAGTTAAGATATTAGAATTGATTTGCATCTCATAGTAGCTAATATAACATTTCTTTATTTATACTTGTAAAATTATATTAGAAGTTTTATTTTTTATGAGTTTGTTTAATCATGTTTTTAATTGTTTTAACTATTAATTTATTGTTTATAATTTTTGTTTTATAATACTATTTTACTATATTATAAATTAAAAATTTAAATATCTGTGCTAAGTAGAACACTCCACTTTACGCCTCCGCCTACACCAACAATGGAACCCAATCCAAATTGAAATCACTCCTTCTCTCTCTCCAACGTTCTTATTTAAACAATTTTCAAATCGATTTCTTTTTTATGTTTTGCATCTTCAACGTCCATACTCAATGTTTTCTTCCTCTTTACTTACTACTTCTTCTTCAGTTGGAATTTGAAGTGCTTCACTGGTTTCTGACTTGTTTTATTTTACTAAACATGAATATTCATTCACCCATTGACACCCGATTGTAGGAATTTGTAGTAGAGTCGATCTCCCTATTCGAGAAAATAATTCTTGTCATTTTCTCCTCAAAACCTCGTCATTATATGCCTTTTCCTCATCATCATTCATCATTACTAAAATGGACGAATTATAATTTATATTCACCCATTGACACTCGATTTTTCATGAAGTTCCTTCTAGTGATTGAATATCAATTTCCTAGTCATCGATCAGCAAATGATAGAATCATTTTTGGATTTGTAGATTGAACAACTTAACAACTGTTGTATTAAGAGGAGGTACCTACCCCTTTTGCTTTTCAGTCATAATTATTATCTCATTCCATATCTGGAATTTGATTGATATTTGAGAAAATCTTGTTGGGTTGTACTTATCTTGAATTTTAATTTAATGCTTAGTATTTCACACGAGCCGAGGGTCTTTCGAAAACAGCCTCTTTACCTCCTCAAGGTAGTGGAAAGGTATGCATACAGTTTACTGGGTATGCTGCTGTTGTTGTTGTTGCTGCTGCTTAGTATTTCACACCCCATCTGTTAATTTTTGTTTGTTCAGTCGTTTCTTGTTTTTTTAGGTTGCATTGCAACTATATCCAGTACTTGAATTGATGTAAACCCATGTGTTGATTTTGTTCGTTTCTTATTGTTTTTGGGGTTATGCTTGCTTGCTTCACTGATTTCTGGCTTCTTTTGTTTTTCCTAAAAACATGAATTAGTGAATGCTCCATCCAATCTTTGTTTTCTCATTTCGCTCCTTGTTTATTCATCTGGATAATCAACAATTGCTTCTTCTTTTTTAATTAATTTTGATAATGATATGAGATTTATTTGATACTTTTTAATTAAAATGAGATATTGTCTTTAGATCGACTAACCACACACAACAAAAACTTATTGGCTTTAGATTGCTAATCTTTTGTTTTAGTGTAAAATACTTCTTTTATCCGGAAAAAAAAAGAAGAATGTCTAATGCTTTACATCACCCTTATACTATTATTTTTGTTTTTCTGTTTCCTTCTCAACTTCCATGTATTATAATTATTTTTGTTGTATGATTAAATTTCGACATGGGATATTCCAACAACCCACATTCAATAGAGAATGCAAATTGCATACGCTGAGGGTAAAATTAGAGCAGGTTGCTTGAAATGATTTCCCTTATCCTCCATAGACCTCCTAAATATGTTCGTGCTCAAGTACGACATGACGTTCTGCTGGTTGAAGGTGTAAAAAATGAAAAAGATATATCTTAAGTTACATGAAGCAAAGTTGTATTAAAAACCTATAATTTTGTTAAATTCATGTGGACTTCATTAAGAACAAAGTTTAATGAAAGAAAAAATTGCATATACGGAATACCAACTAGTTGGAATTAAGAATTGTTTGTTATTGATGCACCTGAGATTGGTGTTTCTGAAAAGTCTTTATTAGAGATTTGTATGTCAGTTCAAGGATGAGTATAAGATTTGGTATCGAGTATTGGAATAAATGTGTCCAAATGGTGGAATAGGTATCAAGGATTCATGTAGCCAACTACAAACTAGTTTGGCATTGAAGTATATTTGTTGTTGATATTTTTTACAATATTCTGACAAATTTAGTTCAATAGATAGAAAGTTATAAGGTTTACCAAAGAGTAGATATTCAACTTCTTTGAACTCTTAAATGTTGGCTTATTCGAACTTATTTTGTTAGTTGCTCTCAATGTGGTTCATCTAGGATCATTGGGAAACATATTGTATTCAGCTTTTGATTTAAGCTTATTCTGTAATTAGAAAAAATAACTGGTTTTACTAACACACTAATGCACAGCTGAATTTTTTTGGATAGATCAGAAGTGCAATGCATGCATCGATGGCAAAAGATTCTGAATCCAGATCTTGTAAAAGGACCCTGGACTCAAGAGATTGGGGTTTTTTTTCCCTATATTAATCTGTTCTTCTTGATTGTACGTGGACTATCTTTGGTAATTTATGATGTCCTTCAATTAACTGAAGAGTTTGTTTATAGGAGGAGGATAAGATCATTGAACTGATGGCTAGGTATGGGCCTACAAAATGGTCTGTCATAGCCAAATCATTACATGGTCGGATAGGGAAGTAATGCCGTGAAAGGTAAGATCAGATATGGTGGTCATACATTTGTAGATGCTATTTTTGTGGGATTTAACTGTCCGTTCCTTATATTATCAGAGTTAATCTGTTAATTCATTGCCAACTTTTTCCATTGCTCTGGTACTAGATACAGAACTTCAATCGATTGAATATCACTGACTACCTTGCTTATACCTGATTCAACTTTTTCTGCGAATATCACAATTAATTCTTCAGTTTTTTTTTAAAATTGGGAGATCCTACAAGATTTGATTACTTATTGCATTGGCTTCATTACGATTTTTTTTAATTTCTCAGGTGGTACAATCAGTTGAATCCAAATATTAAGAAAGATGCTTGGGCATTGAGGAGGAACTAGCACTTATAGATGATCATCGGATCCATGGGAACAAGAGGGTTATAATAACTATAGTCCTACCAGGAAGGTAATCATTTAGCAAAGATATTGAACATTTGTTTAGGTGGGTGCAACACGTATAGATGATCTAAATGAAGTAGTGATTAATATTCGGTAGAATTGAGAGGGCCTAGGCAGGGGAGAGGGGTGCGGATGGGGTCCGGAGCCTAAGCTTGGTCTCGAGCCTGGGGTGGGGGCAAATGGAAAGGGGGTGGGGTCCTAGACCTTGGCGTGGTCTCTGGCCTAGGGTGTCCTGGGCCTAGGAAGGGGGCGAAAGGGGTAGGGTCTTGAGCCTGAGCGTGGTCTCTGCCCTTGGGCAGGGGAGAGGCTGGGTGGGGTCCTAGGACTAAACCTAGTCTCAAAGCTGAGATAGGGGTAGAAAGGGGTGGGGTCATAGGCTTGAGCATGGTTTCTAGCTTAGGGCGGGGGTGAGGGTGGTGGGATTTTGGGCCTGAGTATAGTATCGAGCTTACGGCGCGGGCATGGGGTCCTAGGCCCGTGCGTGGTCTCGGGCCTAGGGCAGAGAGGGGTCCTGGGGCTGAGCATGGTCTCAGGCCTTAGGCGGGGGCGAGAGGGGTGGGGACCTGGCCTGAGAGTAGTCTCGGGACTTAGTTGGGACGGAAGGGGTAGATTCTAGGCTTGAGCATGGTCAAGAGCCTTGGGTTGGGGGTCCTGGGCCAGGGCGTGGTCCCGAGTCTAGGTTAGGGGAGAGAGAGGGGTCCTAGGCCTAGGCATGGTCCTGGGTCAAGGCGGGGGGTGGGAAAGAGGGGGTCCTGGGCCTAGGCGTAGTCCTGGGTCAAGGCGGGGGGCGGGAAAGAGGGGGTCCTGGGCCTGGGCGTAGTCCAGGGTCTAGGCGGTATGTGTGTCTTGGGCTTGGGCGTAGTCCGAGATCCAGACGGGAAAGAGGGGTCCAGGGACTGGGTCCATGCGGGGGAGGGGGGAAGGGGTCCTAGGTGTGGTCCTTATCCAAGCAGGGTATGGGTAGGGGGTCCTAGGCCTAAGAGTACTCTCGATCCTTGGGCTGGGGCAGAGAGGGTGAGGGGAAGGTCGGGAGGTCCTAGGTCTAAGGGTGGTCCTAAGTCCAGGCAGGAAATGAGGGCTCTAGGGTCTGGGTCCAGTTGGGGTGTCCTGGCCTGGCATGGCCTTGGGTCCCAGCTGGAGGAGAGATGAGGTTCTTGGGTTTGGGCGTGGTCCTGGGTCCAGGCATGGGGCAGGAAGATGGTCCTGGGCCTAGGCGTGGTCCCAGTCCAGGCGGGGTGTAGGATGTAGGGGGTCGTGGGCCAGAACATAGTTTTGGGCCTTGGGGTAGGAAGGAAAGAGTGAGGGAAAAGGCGAGGGGTCCTAGGCCTGGGCGTGGTCCCAGGTCCAAGCGGGAAAGGAGGGCCTAGGGCCTGGGTCTAGGTGGGTTGTTGGAAGGGGGAGAGGTTCTAGGCCTGGTATAAACTGGGTCCAGGTTGGGGGAGAGAGGGGGGTCCTGGGCTTGGGCATGGTCCCGGGTCCAGGCAGGTGACGGGAGGAGGTCTTGGGCCTCGGCATGGTACTGGGTCCAGGTGAGGGGTCTGAGAGATGGGTCTTCGGCGTAGTCCAGGGTCTTGGTGGGGGGAATGAAAGGGGGGCATGTGGGTCCTATTCCTTGGGCCTGGGAGTGGTTCCGAGGCCAGATTGGGGAGGAGGTCCTAGGCATGGTCTCGGGTCCAAGCCAGGAGCAGGAGAGGTACTGGCCTGGCATAGTCCCGGGTCTAGGCTGGGAGGGGGGAGGGACGGGGGTTCTGGGCTTGACCATGGTCCCGAGTCTAGGCGGGGGTTCTGAGAGATGAGGCCTGGTCATGGTCCCAAGTCTAGGTGGGGGGTTTGAAAGATGGGGCCTGGCGTGGTCCTGTGTCCAGGCGGAGAGTATGGGAGAGGGCAGGTGGGTCCTGGTCCTTGGCCTGGGCATGGTTGTTCCGACCTGGGACAGGGGGCAAGAGTAGGAGGTCCCGGGCCCAGGTAGGGAACGGGGTCTTGGGCCTTGGCGTAGGTTTAGGTGGGGGACAAGATGGGGGTCCTGGGCCTGGACATGGTCCTGGGTCAAGGTAGGTAGTAGGAAAGAGATGGTCCTGGGCCTGAGCATGGTCCCAGGTCCAGGTACGGGGTTCCTGGGCCTGGGCGTGGTCCTGGGTCTAGGAAAGGGACGGGTCTTGGGCTTTGGCGTGGTCTCAGGTCCAAGCGAAAAACAGGGGTCCAGAGCCTGGGTCCATGCAGGAGGAGGGGTGGGGAGGGAAGCGGGGTCCCAGTCTAGGCGTGGTATGGGGTATGGGTCCTAGGCCTAAACATGATCTCGAGCCTTAGGTTGGGACAGAAGAGGCGGGGGAAAGGGTGGGGGTCCTAAGCCTGGGCGTGGTCCCAAGTCCAGACAAAAAATGAGGGTCTAGGGCTTGGGTCCAGATGGGGTATTGGGGGGAGAGGTCTTGGGCCTGGCGTAGCCCCGAGGCCAGGCTGGGGGAGAGATGAGGGTCCTGGGCTTGGGCGTGGTCTCGAGTCCAGGTGTGGGGAGGGAAGGAGGTCCTGTGCCTGGGCATGGTCCCAGTCCAGGTGAGGTGTAGGGAGGGAAGGGGTTCGTGTGTCTAAGCATGGTCTCGGGCTTTGGGCTAGGGCGAAAGGGATAGGGGAAAGGGTGAGGGGTCCTTGGCTTGGGCGTGGTCCCAAGTCCAGGAGGGAAAGAAAGGTATAGGGCCTGGGTCCAGGAGGGGTGTTGGAGGGAGGAGAGATTTTGGGCCTGGCATGGTCCCAGGTCCAGGCTAGAGGAGAGGGGAGGTTCTGGGTTTTGATATGGTCCCGGGTCCAGTTGGAGGCGGAAGAGGGTCTTAGGCCTGGGCGTGGTCCTGGGTCCAGGCGAGGGGTATGGGAGATGGGTCTTGGACGTGGTCTTGGGTTTAGGCGGGGGGTATGGGAGGGGGGCAGATGGGTCCTTGTCCTTGCGCCTGGGCGTGGTTCCGAGGCCAAATGGGGGAGGGGGTCATGGGCATGGTCTCGAGTCCAGGCTAGAGGGAGGAGTGGTACTGGGCCTGGCGTAGTCCCGGTTCTAGGCTGGTGGGAGGGAGGGGGGTTCTGGGCTTGGGCATGGTCTCGGGTCTATGCAGAGAGGTCTGAGAGATGGGGCCTGGTCGAAATCCCAAGTCCGGGCTGGGGGTTTAAAAGATGGGGCCTAGGCATTATCCCGGGTCCAGACGGGGGGTCTGGGAGGGGGCAGGTGGGTCCTGGTCCTTGGCATGGGCCTGGTCCCTGGCCTATTACAGGGGGTTCGGGTGTCCTATATCTTGGCGTGGGCCTGGAAAAAGGGGTAAGGGCAGGGGTTCCTAGGCCCAGGCGGGGTAAGGAGTCCTGGGCCTTAACGTAGGTTCAGGCAGGGGGTCCTGGGCCTTGGTGTAGGTTCAGACGAGTGGCATAAAGGGGGTCCTAGGCCTTGGTGTAGGTTCATATAGGAGGCAGGAGGGGGGTCCTGGGCCTTAGCGTGGTCTCAGGTCCATGCAGGGGGTCTGGAATGTGGGTCCTGGCTTTGGACGTGGTCTCGGGTCTAGGAGAAAGGTAGGTGGGTCCTGGTCCTGGGGCAGGAGGTTCGGGTATCCTGTGTCTGTGCGTGGTCCCAGGCCCAGGGTAGAGGGTAAGGGCAGGGGGGCCTACACTTGGGCATAAACTTGTCGCAGAACTGTTCTAGCTTTAAGATTCTTAGCAAATCAGGTTTTAGATTCTAATCTGAGTAATTATAGCAGAATGTACCTATGAAAATGTATGCTTATCTCAGTATGTCAACTTAGTGACTCAGCGTTACTCAACTTAAAGTGAAAGCTTGTACAAATTTAATTATCTTTTTAGTTTAGTAAAGTAATTCTTTGTTACTTGTAATAGGTGTTTCGAGTTCTAAAATCGTAAGTGCTTTCCTTTTGTGTCAGTCGAGGGCACAATTTAAGCTGAGCTTATCAACAATATAAGGAAACTTTCGACTGATTCATGTTGATGTGTTTTGTTGTGCATGATAGTAAAAATACAATTAGTTACTTCTGGCCTTAGCAATGTTGATATTCCAGTTGCTGCACGTGAGAGCATTGTAGTAGGCGTAACCTGTATTAAGTAAGATGCATGATTGTTAGGCCACCATAAATGCAAAATTTTATAGCTGCCATTTGTGAAATGCAAAATTTCCAACCACCAGATAAGTGATTTAGAAAATAAGGAAATCTTGTTGAAGATTAAATATCTGACATTATCAGAAGAAGTCACATCATTAGGTGTTTAAAAAAAAACATATATTATTGTTAGGCCACCATAAAGGCAGACATAAAATGATTTGGTTAGCTTGAATTCTCTATTCATTTTGATACTTGAGGAAAAGTTACTGTTTGAGATGCTTTTCTTTGTGGGCGTGGTGTAGTTTGGGACATGGCTCTTTTTGGGCCAGGACAAAAGTAATCTTTCTGAGATTGCTCTTCTCTCCCTTTAAATTTATTTACTATTTTGGATAACGGTGGTATCAAGACCAACTTACAGGCACCTCAACTATCCCCAGGATAACTCGGCGTAGCTTAGGTAGACAGGGAAAAAATTAACTAATTTTTTCGCCTATGTTGGCATTTAAAGTCTTAAACTCTATCTTCCATGGTCTTAATTCTAATTTCATAGACCCTGAGGGTAAGCGCAAGTGTGGTCAACTTTCAAGATTGCTCCAGGTACAAATTTTGGTATTTAAGCTTTATATATGCTTAGGAAATAGATGTATCTTCTTTTTATTCACTTTTTCAATAGAAATACACTGTGAACAATATATAAGCAATGCTATCTGCATCAATTCCATTTTCCAGGAGTGGCTAGCGAGTTCTATTTTTACATCTGGACAATGTGGAATGTGATTCAATTGCCAATTATCTTTAGAATCTTTTAGTAAAAAGGGGAAAAAAGAAGGAAGATTCACCAGCGAGAGACTTCACTCACTTACTTCTGCAATAAAGAGAAAGAGGTTAGACAATGCTAAAGCATGTCAGCAACAACACATGCCTTGGACTTTTATGAGCATAGCAATTGGGAATATAGCTAAAGACCTTTGACATGAGCATGTAATTCTATCTTTTCATTGTCTATTCGACGCCCCTAGAGTTTCAACAATCAACTAGACAAAGGTTATGCAGACAAGGATGCATTAAATATCTGTCAAATTTTAGCATCTGTAATTCATATACAGTCAAATAAAATGCCCATGGAATAACAGTGATATGAGAACTTTGATACCTTCAAACTTTCTCGCATTATTACATAGAGAATACCAGGTGTTTCTTTCTGTATCATATGTTTTGTAGCTTTAGGGATAACATCCCTTGGAATGTACAAAGCAATTTGTTATCTATCACTTTAGTGCTGTAGAAAATAAGCTCAAGGCAATTTACTGGAAGTTCTCTAGTCCAGATAGAGGTGTTGTTGCCTCTTTCCACTAAAAAGAAATCTTTCTCCAACCACTACTACTACTACTTCTCTTCTTAATGATTGTTAGTTTGGGTGTTATGAGATCATGTTACTGGTGTGATAACCTCTCTAGTTTTTAGTAGGGGTGTGCATCGATCAGTTCGGTTCGATTTTATGTATTATCGGTTCGGTTTATTGGTTTTTGGTTTTTAAATACGCTAAACCAATAACCAAACTAATAAGATATTTTTTTATCGATTTTCGATTTATCGGTTTTTGGTCCTTAATGGTTCGGTTTAACCGATAAGAAAATTCTCATAAAACAAATATCAATTTAGCGCAGTAATTTTTAATGTTGTGTAACAGTAGCAACTAACATGATATCAATAAGAAAGCTCACAAAATAAAAACATTAGCAGCTAACATGACATATGCCTTGTAGTGCCAAATTCCACAAAATAAGAAGTTCACCATCTTGTCCACTAACTATGCAGCAATTAGACTTTAGAGGGTATTGAAATTAAATAATGAATAGGTTTAACTTTATCGGGTTATGTATTTTTAGGAAGTTGAATAGGTTTGTAGAAATTAAAGAGAAATTAAGTGAAGGAACTAATAACTAATAAATAAAAGTAGTAATTTATTATATTCTTATTGAGTTATCGGTTTACCCAATAATCCAATATAAAAAAACCAAAATCGAACCATTAACCCAATAATTTTTTTTATAAAATCATTAAAAAACCGTAAACCCGATAATCTAATAACAATAAACCAATAGCATTTTTATCGGTTCGATTTATTAGTCGGTTCGATTTTTGTACACCCCTCATTTTTAGACTATTGGTGTGATTTTGGGTTTTTGGAGTGTGAAATCATTTGGAGAAACTGTGGTTTTATGATAGCCAAACACATTTATAGGCTCCTAAACTTGTCATAAACTTTCACTTTGGCACCTAAAGTGGATGGTGTTCATTTTAAACACCTAAATCAGCCACCAACTGTGTCACTTTGGTACCTTTTGCCTTGTCGGTAAGTCGCGTGAAAATCACACAGCGAAGGTACATTGAAGGACCATTGTTGCTGATGTGGCATCCTAGTTGGCCCCCCAAATGGTAATATTAGCCCATTCCCTTTTATATCCATCTTCTTCCCTATTCCCACATCTACAATTTACCCTAAATTTCCAAATTCTTTAAAGATTAATTTTTCTCTCTCTTCTTCTTCATCTCCCTTATATAAATTAATTTCGTATTTAGTTTTGAATAGAAAATTTGTTCTTTATATGTTCCAAAAAATTTATTCCTTTTCTATCTTTTTCGGATTGCCATAGCTGATGATGAGGATAATGTCGAGCTCGTCTTTCATGACTTTTTATCAAAAAGATTGCCTCTATTGTAAATGTGGTCATGGAGTATTATTGAAGATTTCTTGGACTCAACAAAATCCAGGTCGTAGGTTTTTTACTTGTAAAAGTTCAAAGGTAATGTTCTTTTATTTAATTTTTAACTTGTAATTGATTTTGTAGAAATTGGACGGCTATGATTACTTTGATTGGTATGAAGAATGACACCCTTTACAAGCAAATCGGGTGATTTGGGGTTTGTTGAAGAAAGTCAAAGCCTTTGAAGAGAAACAAAATCGAGCAAGAAGATACTATATTATGGGTGTCGTTGCTACTGGTTTGGTGTTATGGGGAATATAGATATTGAAGCCTAGTGTCATTTCTATTGGTTTGATGTTACAAAATTATTGTTTTTATGATGGTTTAGGTGTACTATTTTGATGCATATTAGGTCACTATTTAGGTGTAGTTTGTTGATGTAATCTTGGCCCTATAATATTGCTTACATTTAATGAAATGAAATGTTTATTTTGGCTCTAAACATTCTCAGCTTTGTGGTCAATGATTTACAGTAAAAGATGTTGTCAAAGTAGACAAGCAACACAACAAAGTAATACCAAAAACAACTTCATAAATATGCTCCAAATTGAGCTCGTAGTAACACCAAAAGAGAACTTTATAAATATGCTCCATATTGAGCTCAAAGTAACACCAAAAATCAACATCTAAAACTTGCTCCATATTGAGCTCAAAGTTTGTATAACCTTTATTAACATGCTTTAAAAATCTAAAGAAACTAATTGTTTACTGTTATGCACTAGTAGCATATTTTAAGCAACAACATAAACTAATTGTTTGTTGGTACTCCATATTACACAACAAAATTAGAACACATCATCAAAATGAAGTACTTCTTCTTGACTACTTCTTCTTTTTGTTTTCCATCTACTACAACTGATTGGTGGTGACAACATCTTTATTTTTCCATCTCAAGCCTCTAGGCTTATAACCAAGATCAACCTCTATAAAACTTGCATCCTTGTAACTTGTACCAGTTTATAGGATCCTTGGATTTGATGTCCTTGGATGTTTTTTGCAAAAAAAAAAAAAAAAAAGGAATAACATTTAGTATATTTACTTATTTTTTTAAAGAAACAAAGTTAGAGGTAACTTACATTTAGTATTTGGGTTCCCCTTGCACTTGTGTAGATCCCAAATTCAACATTCTTTGGTCTTTTTGATCCACCTTCTCCAGCATTGTCCTTTTTGATCCACCTTCTCCAGTATCTTCTGTACTTGCAACTCTTCCTCTCTTCTGCCCAACAGTTTCTCTTCTTCTAGGAGGTAGTTGACTGTTGATTTCTTGTAAAACAGGGATTCTTGTATCACTACAAAAGGTTGATCTTGCAACTTCCTTTAATCTCCTAACTCTACTTGTATCAACACAAATTATTATTGAAGATGCAGCTTGGCTTGAACTTGTTGGTGCATATTGACTTGAGCTAGTTTGTGCTGATTTTTTTGTGGTTCTTAGTGTAGGTTGGCTTGAGCTTCTAGGATGGCTACTTCCTTGAGAACTTTGACAAGTAATCTTGGACCCTTGTCTAATAGGTGCTTGTGGATTTGGATCAGGAACCTATAAATTCAAACATAACAGTTTATAAATTTAAAAATCAACATCAAAATCAATTTCAAAAATCTACTTCTTGGTGACTATTTTACCTTGCAATATCTTCTGTTATTGCCTTGTTGATGACGCTTGAAACATGTTATTTTCACCCCCTGTTTGGATATCTTTCCATATTTCTTCCTTGGTTTAACTTTGTTTTTCAATTTCTTGGGGTCCTGCCAGACATTTTCTTTGGTTCAGGAGGCTCAATCTTTGGATTGTTTATTTCAGGCCACATCTTCATATTGAAGATTGGTTGGATGAAGAGACTATAAGCGTTCATGAAGGTTTGCTTCTTATACCAATGCTCCATATAAGGTTCAGGCTCCGTTTCAATGTGATACAATGCACAAATAGCATGTTGGCATGGAATGTCTCTCAATTGCCAAGTTCTACAACTACAAACCCTATTAAGCATGTTCATTGCATGCATAAACTCCCCTTCTCTAATCTCAAACCCAATATCAGCATTCCAAAGCACCTTACAAGCCCTAGTCCTGTCCTTATTCTCCTCCAAAATAAGTCTAGCCATAGGTGCAATATCACATATCTAAGTCTTGGCAAACTTAATCATCTCCACTGTCCTAGTCATAATTTTTCTCCTAATTTCCTCTAACATGGTAATAATATATTTGTGTCTACTGGCTAAGATCCATGAGTTAAAGATCTCACACATGTTATTTTTAACAACATCACACTTAGAATGATCATTAAAGAATGCCTTAACCCATGACTCCCTAGAATAATGCAATAAATCAACATTAATATCCTTACCTTGCCTACCAAGCATGCTCATGTAATCAAGTACCTCTTTGAACTTCACTTCAAAACTTGCCTTGGAACATCTTCAAAATTGTTTTCTCTTCTCCCTTCCAGTCTTGACTCTAGTTGGACCAGATATGTCTAGCACACCTTTTAACTTCATCATATGGTAACAACTCAGAGACAACTGTATGAAAATCCTACATAACAAAAAAAATAGTTAAATACTTGACAAAGAAATTAAGTATTTCAACTACTTAACAGTTAAGGAAAAAACAGATAAGTTACCTTCCGCATATCAGCCATGACAGTGAGACCTGCTCCAGTACCCAACTGCAGGTCCTCTTTCAAATAGTTGATAAAGAAACTCCAACTATGCTTAATTTCCTTGTCCACAACTGCCCAGGCTATAGGAAATATCTGATTATTTCCATTCTTCCCATCTGCTACTAAAAGCTCACCCTTACAAGCACCATTTAAGAAACATCCATCAAAATCTATAATTCTTCTACATCCTTCCATCCACCCTTTCTTCAATGCATCCAAACACACATAGAAATGCACAAACAAATTGTTACCTGGGACAGTTTCTTTGTCCATTCTCAACCAAATAGAATTACCAGGATTCGTCTATTTTATGATCTCAGCATAATCTTGCAAATTCCATGTTCCAGTCCCCCAAAGACTCTCGTAGAACTTTTGCCTTATAACAAATATTTCTACCCACATACAATCTCGATTTCTCCCTGCATAATTCTTGTAATTCCCAAATCCTCAAAGATGGTTGTTTAGTTATTTCATCCCTAAATCTGTTGTCAACAAATTTAGTTGTACACATCTTGTTCTTGTTTGATGTAGTACACTTATGCACATGATTATAGTTTTTAATCAAGAAATTACCAGAATCTCTATCAAGTGCACCATAACACAACCGTTTGCATTTTGGCTTGAATTTACATTTAGCCCTCATTCTATGAGCTTCATTAGGTTTTAAAACAATATGAATTTTGTTTTCTACTGCATAGCTTTCCAATTTTTTCTGAATTTCTTACTACCATTAAAAATCATTCCAAGTTCAAAAATAGCAACACCACATTCATTATCATACTTGATTTTACTACTTCTTCTTCTTCTTCTTAGTAAATCAATACCCACAACATCTTCCTCATCTAACAAATCTATCAACATTGTCACAGTCTGAACTATCAATGTACTCTTCATCACCTCCTAATCTACCCACATATCTATCTTTCTTATTTCTGCCAATATCTTGAAAACCTTTGTCAATACCAGCTTCACCTACTTGTATTTCTTCAGGGACTTTTGATTTTCTTCTAGGATTTCTTTTTCTTCTACTTTCAGCCCTAAAGGCTCTCAACTCTGGATCAATGTATGAACCATCTTCATCAGGTATTTCACCTCCATCTGATTCACTACTTGGCAGATGTATATCATTAGCATTCAGATCTGAATTAAGCCCCCTATCCTCATTACCATCACTGCCTATATCATTTTCATCAAAAGAGTCATTACACTCTGGTCCTTCTAAAAGACCAACAAGATTTGTCAAAACCTCAAGCTCTTCATCAATGTCATGGAGAACACACATATCAAGTTCATCACCATCTTTTAAGTCCTTCACAAAGTCTAACAATTGACTATCAGAAGTAACTTGAACTAACTCACCACCATCTATATGTTGATAGTAAAACCCCTTAACTTTGAGTACCCAAGATCATTGGTGTAGGAAAGAAACTCAATAAGACTGTAGTGGTCTTTATCAATAGCAACAACAAAGATATCTAATTCATCTTTATAAGTAAGTTTAGGGTCAGCTATAATAGTCCCCCCATGATGAAAACAGATCAAAATAGAGTTGTCTATTATATTTCCTTAACAACCCCCAAAGATTCTCAACAATAAAGAAATACCCAAAAAGCCCCTAACTTTATCAGTGAAATCCCCAAAAAAAATCCTAAATCAGTGAAATCCCTGAAATTCCCAAAAGAACCCTAACTTTATCATTAATATCCCCAAAAGAACCCTAACTTTATCACTGAAATCCTCAAAAAAAACCCTAAATATGCAAATTCAACCAAACAGTCCAATTATTTTCAACAAACAGTCCAAACGTCAAGGAAAATGCATAAAAATAAAATAAAAGTTTAGTACGACCTCCAATTTCTTCAATTTTGTCAACTTTAAAATCGATTTGAACTCAACTAGAAATAATAATGCATCAAAACTTGATTGCAAGCATTGTACCTGCAAAATACATGATTATTAGTTAGTTATCACTAAGAATCCAAGGAAAAGCGAAGAAAAATAGAACAAGGTCTAAAAGCTTACCAAGGATTTCCATTGGGTTTGAAATAGAGAAATGTGGGAAATGATCTGATTTTTCCCTTTTCCCCTCTTTTAGATTTTCTTGGGCTGACATGGAACGTAAAAATGAGGTGGCGAATTTTAATTGACATTTAAAAGCCATGTGGACGGGTTTGTTAATACGCGCCTAGGTTTTTTTTTTAACAGGGCAAAAGGTGCCAAAGTGACACAGTTGGTAGCTGGTTTAGGTATTTAAAATGAAAACCGTCCACTTTAGGTGCCAAAGTGAAAGTTCGCGCCAAGTTTGGGGGCCTGGCGATGTGTTTGGCCTTTTATGATCTTATCTACTTATAGTGAAGTCATGTAAAAATCCCCTATATGTTCTTTTTTGTGAATACAATTTTAGTTGATTCATTCTTTAATGTGTAGCTATTAATTTATTTGTTTGCTTCTTGTTGAATGGAACTTGCAACATGGTTTGAATCTAATAATAGAAATTCTAGAGAATGTTTGCTATCCTGAAATTTTTTTGTCTTTTCTGAGTGATAAAGAGAGAAAAAAAATTGGGTCAAAAGAAAATGCCATTTTGGAGTTTTATCAACAATTTGCTTGTGTAGGTGGCGATCCGATATTTTCTGAATCCTTATGTAAGGAATTACAAAAGAAATTCTTTCAACAAATCTGTGAATTAGGAAGGATTGGTCGACGAAATATGAAACGTAGACTGAGTATTGATATACCCCAGAACAATACATTTTTGTTACCACGAGATATATTGGCAGTCGTCGATCATTTGATTGGGCTGAAATTTTGAATGGGTGCACTATGTATTAATTATACTAGAAAATGGTCTTTGAAGTTTGCTTCATCCAACCAACAAATGACATAGTAAATAAGCAAGTTTTGTCTCAAAACATTATTTTGCGAAAATGAACTATTATCAAAATCGAAATGCCACCTAGTTTTTAGACTAGTGTGTGAAAGTTTTGGAGAAACTATGGTCTAGGAATTTACCTACTAGTGAAGTCATGTAAAAATCCTTTATATGTAAACCATGTTGTAAGACAGTGAATTATACTAGAAAATGGTAGGAAGATTTTCTCCAAGTCATCCACCAACAAATGACATCGTAATAAGCAAGTTTTCTCAAAATCAAATTGAAAAGCCACCTAGTTTATAACACGAAATTCTTTAAAAATACTTTAAAATAAAGTTCATGTCAATTAATCTCCCACTAAGATTCATCATATAACAACAATCCAAACAAGGTGTTGACACATTTATCACTTGAATTTTTTCACGCAATAAATAAAGAAGTATTGTACTTTAAACTGTTTTTTTCTCTCCAGCCGAATATTTCTCGGAAACAATCTCTTTACCTCCCAGGTAAGATCTGCATATATTCTTTCTTCGGAGAATGACACATGAATATATGGCCATATCAAGTGACGTTACAACTTGACACGAAAGAAGGAGTAACAAACCAAGAGAACATATGAACAAATTGGCAATTTGGGGTACTTGTGAGTGGTACTTGTGGCCACTCACAATATGCAAATATCTTAAGTTGTTCATTATGCACTTGAACAAATGATACATTATTACACTTGATATTTTTATGTCTTATACATGTTAGATAAAAGGAAAAAGAAAAAAAAAACACATTAAAAATTACTTTATGAAATTACATCATATATATTATTGTTACAACAACACCATACTCATTACTCCCTCCGTCCCATTTTATGTGACCTACTTTGACCGGACACGGAGTTTAATAAATAAGGAAAGACTTGGTGATGTTTACTAAATTGCCCTTTATTAAAAATGTACTACTATTATTTTTAATTAAGTGGACCTTATAAGTGGGACCAATAAGGGTAAAAAAGTAATTGTGCTTTTAAAAAGTTATCAAATAAGGAAATGTGACATTCTTTTTGGGACAGACCAAAAAGGAAAGTAGGCCACATAAAATGGGACGGAGGGAGTAATTGTATTCTCAGAAAATGGGGTCTAAAGAGGATAGAGTGTACATGGGGACTGAAATGGTAAGGACGATCGATATTCCTTTCGAGGAATCAGAGTATCCAAAGTAGAAAGGTGATAGTCGACCATTAATAACGTGTTCGGACCTTACATCTACCTCATAAATGAGATAGAAAAGCTGTTTTCGATAAACTCCGACTAGATATATGTCACGCCCCGATTCCCAACGAGGCGTGATTGGCACCCGAAGCCGATAAGGCCCGAGAGAACCAATCTTTGCTCATGTACATTCGCATACATAACCTCATATGAATCTTATTACACCTTATGCAACTATGCGGAAGTCATAGACATGAAAACATATGTCATAGCTATATATGTAAAACTTGGCCGTTTGAGCCATCAAGTCAAAACGACATGTACCTTCACATTTATACACCCACATCCGTCTACAAAAGCCTCTAACAAATGCATTGACCAAAATAAACTAAAAGTCGGGACAAGTCCCCGCTTTATACAACGTATACAAAATCAAAACACATGTACAACAGTGACTCGGAGAAGCCCCGAACTAACTGGAGCTCACCAAAGATCTGCAACACTGACAATCTACTGTGAAGGCCTACTAGTGCCTGCACCTGCAACATGTAAGGTAAGTCCCCCGAGGGGGTCAGTACGAAGAATGTACTGAGTATGTAAGGCTCATAAGAAATAGCATCATACATGAGAATGTCAATAAATAAAATAGGAGAGAATAGTCAATGTGTATAAATCATCATTTTATACAATATCTCTATAACTACTCCCCTTCAAGGGAGATTACCTTCACTCAACAGACTTGCCTTCAATAGATTCTTTCTTGCTTCTATGTTCATTACCACTATTGTTCATCTACTTCCACATACATTCACTCTAGTGGTGGGGGTAATAATATGACATAAATCTATTCTCTTAACGTACATCCACTCTATTGGTGGTTTTAACCTACATCCACTCTATTGGTGGGGCGACATACATCCACTCTATGGTGGGGCAACATACATCCACTCTCATGGTGGGGCGGCGTACATCCACTCTCGTGGTGGGGCAACATACATCCACTCTCATGGTGTGGTAACATATATCCACTCTCATGGTGGGGAGACATACATCCACTCTCATGGTGGGGTAACATACATCCACTCTCATGGTGGGAGAACATACATCCACTCTCATGGTGGGGTAACATACATCCACTCTCATGGTGGGAGAACATACATATATCAACTTATGAGAGATTAATAAATTAAGGATCATGACACTAATTGAAACACACAAATACGCTTTACCTCATTCTTACACGACATGAGATTAACACCTTAATTTGTGAGGGTTAGATAGATTAGCTCGCACTTCACCTCCTTCACTAATCCTATAAGATCTTACATAAGTAAGTATATGATACCGGACCTCCACCTTGGGTGGGCTATAATAAATGACATATCACAATATTGGGATTATTCCATGTTGAACTTATACTCTCTAGAATGTGATCCATACTCAATGAAACATATAGCAACCATTCACATTACCTCTTTACAATCTTGTACCCTCTACTTAGTTATGAGAGTGACACGTTAAAGATCATGACATTAAAGCACACACTTATATGCACACCTCACTTTACTCCTTTACCTCATGAGATTGACAACTTCCCTTATGAGGAATAATTATACTAACTTGCACATCACCTCTCTTATTACTCTTATGAGATTGGTACTCTTATTTATGAACAATTGGTATAAGGATAATCATCATACTCTAGGACTTTGGAACAAGACATGATCGGAATAATGCTATTCAAACTAAACAAGCTCTCTTTACCTCATTACTCTCGTTGAGATAGTTCCCTTAAAATTTACAACGTTATGACATCTTTGCAACTTCTATCAACGACTAAGAGATAAGTGAATCATCGTTCATCTAAGAATAGGACACGTATGAATCACAATATAGGTCAACCTGAATTGATATACTCTAGGCCTCTCGGAATTGAAACAAGTCCAATGTCAATGTGAACAACATGTTGCAAAAGAATATGGAAAAAGGAACCTTACATACCTTGTATTCTTAATGAGAATACACAATCTTAGACGTGCATACAATAGTCCCGCTCCGTTCTTGTGTTTTGCTCTACAACACAAGTTCATAACGAAACCAACATTAACCACCAATTACCTTATAATGGCATAAAATAACAATAAGTCACATGTTTAGCTTTAACATGTCATTTCCCCTTTGACCATACCATTTATGAAATCATTATTCCAAAAATCCCCCAATATTCCATACATTGACCAATACATGAAAATCAATACATTTCACCACAACACTCCTCCTTTACACTTTCTTATCCATATCACATCACAAAGAAACCATCAAACCACCTTAATACACCTCATAGCACATATCGGCCAAAATCCCACAATTTACGCTTTTAGAAAAATAATAAGTGTAATAACAAAATCACACCATACATGTTCATATTTTATCCATACCATGATCTTTCATTAAGACATCAAGTCTCTTTTCAAGTTCAAATCACCAAGATAGCACATCTTTCACCAAAAGCAAAAATACACTATTCACCACCTTGCCAACATAACTATCATGATATACATGATCTCCCATGCATATAATATGTTAATCCATGAGCAAAAATACTTACCAAGTCTTGGAATAGTGATGATCTTCTCCAAAAGTTACCTTAGGGTTTTGAGAGCAAAAGAGGTTTTCTTGGAAATGTCTAGAAAAAAGATAGAAAGCATGTGTGTTTTTAATGAATAACAAATCAGATTTTTGGCCTTTATATAAGCCCCCGAGTCCATCCTTAGCCACTCCTTTGCATTTAATACCATGTTTACTTGGTCAACCTTGGAAGAATGAGTCATTTCCTCTTTGGGCCCATGTATTTTGGTTCATTTTTGGGCCTCAAATTGGCCCATTAACACAACTTAACTTAGCCTACCAATTTTCATGTATGAACCATCATATATCTCATGTTCCAATAATTCCATAATGTCACGACAATATTCTCTTACGAGATTCTCATTCGCCCATGGCGTCATTAGACATTTTGGATCACTATTCATGTTTCATGATTTGATCATGTAGGAGTATATAGGAGTGTATTGAAGTGTTTGAAGCTTTAACAATGCTCAAAGAACTCCAAAGAACCAAAAGAAACCATCTAAGAATCGTCGTAGAATTGCGTTGCGAAACGAGTCCGGAAGGGCAGATTATTTGTGCCTTGCGCCACTAGCTGCAAAGCAAGCTGTGGCGTAAGAAATGAACCCCCTCTGAATCAGGTGGCTTGCGCCACACCCCCTGAAACAGGGTAGTGGCGCAAGTTTCAGCACCTTGCTGAATTTTTCGGCCACTTCCTCAATACTTGCATATCGTCCAATACCTTATTAAAACACTTCAAAATACTTACTTAGTGATCTTAATCATCAAGTAAACATGACTCTAAGTCACCAAATGAGGTTAGAATGTGTACGGGGTATTACCCAAATGCTCCATGAAATCACAAAACCCTTCCTATGAAAATCTAATTGCATGTACGTGGCCAAATTTCAATTTTTCTCATCTTTCACATTTCCAAATACATACTTCTAACTCTCGACACTTAAGTAAACATTATTCAATGTCATCAAGTAGGGTTGAGAAGGTACGGGGTGTTACAATATATGTCATTGTTTTATTGTCTTAAATAAAGAAACCTTGTACTAGTATGACATATTAGAGTTATGACCTTACCTCTGCTTCAGAGGTGAGATAGAGAGGTTGTTTCCGATACACTCCGATAACATATGTCATTGTTGTCTTAAATAAAGAAATCTTGTAAGTATGACATATTTTCACATCTTAATTTCTATTTTGGAGGCACCAAAAACACTTCATAATTTCCTCCAAAAGATCAAACACCAATCTTTTGAAACCGAGATTTGGAGAGGATAGAATGTACGTAGGGATTGAAATGTAAGGACGATCGATATTCCTTTCGAGGAATCAGAGTATCCAAAGCAGAAAGATGACAGTCGATCACTAATAACGTGTCCAGATCTTATCTCTACCTTAAAGGTGAGATAGAAAGATTGCATCCGATAGACTCCGACCAAGATGTCATTATTGTCCCACATAAAGAAATCTTTTAAGTATGACATATATTTTCAGATCTTAATTTTTTTCTTTTTGATGGCACAAAAAACACTTCATATTTTCCACCAAAAGATCAAACACCAATCTTTCCAATTAATTCCCTTCAAGTCCATCAATTTCCCTTTTCCCAAACCCTAAATCACCAAATTCACAATGTCGGAGCTCTCCGACAAAACCACCAGCCCCTTAAACCGGCCAACAAGTTCCCGGTCCGTTACCGAAACCGTTAACGGTTCACACCGGTTCGTAATTCAGGGCTATTCATTAGCTAAAGGAATGGGAGTTGGTAAACACATAGCGAGTGATAATTTCACAGTTGGTGGTCATCAATGGGCGATTTATTTCTACCCTGATGGGAAAAATCCGGAGGATAATTCGACATATGTATCGGTTTTTATTGCGTTGGCGAGTGAAGGAACGGATGTTAGGGCTTTGTTTGAATTGACGCTTGTTGATCAGAGTGGTAAAGGGAAACATAAAGTTCATAGTCATTTTGATCGGTCACTTGAAAGTGGTCCGTATACGTTGAAATACCGCGGCAGCATGTGGTAATTTTTTGTTTAAATTTTGTTGGTTTAGTGTTGATTTTATGGTGAATTGACTGAATTTTTTGATTTTTTAGCTTTAATTTGAAGTGAAATTTAATGCTTTAATGTTTAAAGAAATCACAAAATATAGTGATCGGTGTGGTAAAGGGAAGCGTAAGGTTTTTAGTCATTTTGATCGGTCACTTGAAAGTGGTCTGTATACGTTGAAATACCGCGGCAGCATGTGGTAATTTTTGTTTAAATTTTGTAACTGTAGTTTTGATTTGATGATGAGATTTGGAGTAATGGTAAATTGACTGAATTTTTTTAATTTTTTTTTAGCTTTAATTTGTGGTGAATTTTTTTTATTTTTTAGCTTTAAACATGTGAGTAATAAACATGTACAACGTGAAGACTCGACTCGAAAGGAAAAGTAATTAATGGAGAGAACATATAACCAAATGATTTTAATCGGCTATTTGGATAACTTGTGGCCAATCACAATATGCAAATATCTTTAAGTTGTTCATGATGCACTTGAACAAATGATACATCATTCTTGAGATTCTTATGTCTTATGTAGATTAGATAAAAAGAGACAAATAAAAAGGACACATAAAAAACTATTTTGTGTAATTACATCAGATATGTTATTGTTACTATAATAACAACAACATCAATACACTCGGGTATCTCACAAAGTGGGTCTGAAGAGGGTAGAGTGCACGCGGGGACTGAAATGGTAAGGACGATCAATATTTCTTTTGAGGAAACAGAGAATCCAAAGCGAAGAGGTGATAGTCGACCATTAATAACGTGTTCAAACCTTACCTCTACCTCATAGATGAGATAGAAAAGCTGTTTTCGATAGACTCCAACCAGATATATGCCATTGTCTTGTTGTCTTAAATAAAGAAATCTTGTGAGGTGAGATTGAGAGGCTGTTTCCGATGCACTCCGACCACATACGTCATTGTTGTCTTAAATGCAGAAATTTTGTGAGGTGAGATAGAGAGGCTGTTTTCGATGCGCTCCAACCACATATTTCATTGTTGTCTTAAATAAAGAAATCTTGTGAGGTGAGATAGAGAGGCTGTTTTCGATACGCTCCGACCACATATGTCATTGTTGTCTTAAATAAAGAAATCTTGTACTAGTATGACATATTTTCACATCTTAATTTTTTTCTTTACGGGGGCACCAAAAACACTTCATATTTTCCTCCAAAAGTTCAAACACTAATCTTTCCAATTAATTCCCCCCAAGTCCATGAATTTCCCTTTACCCAAACCCTAAATCCCCAAAATTCACAATGACAACGGACCTCTCCGACAAAAACACTAGTCCCTTAAACTGGCCGACAAGTTCCCGGTCGGTAACGGAAATGGTAAACGGTTCACACCAGTTCGTGATTCAGGGTTATTCATTAGCTAAAGGAATGGGCGTTGGAAAACACATAGCGAGTGATAATTTCACTGTTGGTGGTCATCAGTGCGCTATTTATTTTTATCCTGATGGGAAAGACCCGGAGGATAATTCAATGTATGTTTCGGTTTTTATTGCGTTGGCTAGTGAAGGAATGGAGGTTAGGGCTTTGTTTGAATTGACGCTTGTTGATCAGAGTGGTAAAGGGAAACATAAGGTTCATAGTCATTTTGATCGGTCACTTGAAAGTGGTCCGTATGCGTTGAAATACCGCGGCAGCATGTGGTAATTTTTTTTTAATTCTGTAAATTTAGTTTGATTTGATGATGAGTATTGGAGCAATGGTAAATTGACTGAATTTTCTTGATTTTTTAGCTTTATTTTGCAGTGAATTTCTTGCTTTATTGTTGAATTAGTTGTTTCACTCTATTGGTTTATGTGAAAGATAGGAGGGTGTGGAGGTCATGTATTAAGGTAGAAGGGTTACTAGGTAAAGGGAAACATAAGGTTCATAGTCATTTTGATCGGTCACTTGAAAGTGGTCCGTATACATTAAAATATTGCGGCAGCATGTGGTAATTTTTGTTTAAATTCTGTAAACTTAGTTTTAATTTGAGGATAGATTTTTTTTTTTAGGCTTAATTTTGCTTTAATTTGCAGTGAATTTGATGCTTTATTGTTGAATGAACTTAGTTTTAATTTGATGGAGAGCCTTGCTCAAGTGGTTGCGCACCTTCACCATCAACCGGTAGGTTGGGTGTTTGAGTGGAGGGGAAGTAGGAACACTATTGATCCTCCCAGGGGTGGGGTGGAAAAAATGGTAAATTGACAGAATTTTTAAATTTTTTTAGCTTTGCAGGGAACTTCATGCTTTGTTGTTGAATGTAGTCGTTTCATTCTGTGTTGCTCTGACTCTCCGAAAATGATGCCGCACTCGTGTTGGATCCTTCAAAAATTCACTACTTTTGAAGGATCCGACACGCACCCGTCGACATTTTTGAAGAGTCCGAGCAACATAGGTTTCATTCTATTGGTTTCTGTGAAAGATGTGCTGTTGCAGCTGCTATTTATGAACATTCTGGGAAGTATTAGTTCCACTTGTGTTGATTAGAATTTTGTTCAATCGAATCTGTGCTGTTAAGAACCCACTTGTGGGATTGCAATGGGTGTGTTGTTGTAATCAAGTATGCCTCTATTCCTCCACCATAGCCCCAAAATGATCAAACTCCTCTACCTTATGTGAAGTTGCCGGAGAAATTAGTTGGGTCCGGCTATAATTATGTTTCCATCCACTTTTATTCAAGATTTGGTATTAGGGGTATTAACTATGGGTAGATGATTTTATGCTGGCTGTCTACTTACTGCAACACTCCTTTTTATAGCGGGCTTTAGAACTGACTATGCTTTGGTAAGCTCGCTTAGGCAGCGTTCAATTGGGAATTTGTTTAAGTTTGACAATTTGTGTTTTGAGTATTTAGATGCATTTCTGTAATTTCATGGTGGACAACTAAATAGGCTCAGCGGACTTTCTGTTGTAAGTGAAGCTAAGCTGATTAGTTGGTCTTTTCTTTTTTCTGTCTTGAGGGGATATTGCAATTTGCATATGTCTAGCAGAAATGTGGGTGATTCTTAGAATTCAAGTACGCATGCATATTTAGTTCTGATAAGAAAACATTAAGGGGGTGGAAAGGAAAGAGCTGTAAGGCTAATAAAACTTTGTTACAATTTGTTCCCAGGGCTTAGCTCAGTCAGCTAAGGTTAAGGGACTTGTGACTTAGGTCACTAGTTCAAGCCCTCTGACAAGCGAGTTAAGTTTGGTTTTAAGTGGAGAAGGGTAGAGGGCGTACCCATTATCCTTGAGTTTTGAATGATGCAGTAAGTCCTAAGAGTTGGCTCCGGACGGATTTCTCGATCATAAAAATATGGTTTGAAACTTATTTTTTCTTCCTATAAAGATATAACAACTTTCGCTTAGTTATATACTTGGAATATAACCATATCTCAACATTTAGGCAATATGAATGTGGATGGTTCATTTGTTTAATTGAGGTGCATCACTGTTTGTTATTTCCGATTTATATGTGACTGGTTAAAGGACAGGAGAAAGTGCGGAAACAAGGACTAGAGAGGAAGGAGCAGAGTATCCCCTGTATTATATACCACTGAATTTCTTTATTGCAGTTTATTAGCTCCCTGGTTTTAGAATAGCCTCCACTGTTAAAGAGCTAGTATACTTTCTTTTTTTTGCCATCTCAACTGTAAGTAACCCGCTTAAGTTTTTATATGAAATGATTCACACAATAACATGGTAAGCCCGTTCACTCTCGCAAGACCTAGTCCATGGGATGTTGTTACATCCCCCACACTGTTTTTAAAGGGCATCCAAATTGATTTATTAGAAGTCTTGGATTGCTCCATCCACTGTCAATAAATAAATAAACAAAAAGAACTCGACTCGTAAGTAAGGGATGTTTGAAGAGTTATCTAAATAAATAGAAGTGTCCACTTAAAACTTGACTTTTTAGATAATGCTGTTCACTTAATAGAATGTCTCACATTGGTTGAGGGAATGAGTTGTCTCCTTATATGGTTTTGGGCAACTCTTCTTTTGTACGAGGACATAAGGTAATATGATTTTATTGATGATAGTCGTGGGCAATCCAAATTTCATGAGTTTTTGTGCTTGAGTTCGGCCCAAGGTCCTTTTTTGTAATATGGTATCAGAGTTGGACCGATTCCAATCTTAGTTTACCAAATTTGGCCCCCTGTTTGTTCATGGTCCAAATGTCTAGGCCTTGGAGTGTAGGGGGTTGTTAGAATGTCCCACATTTGTTGAGGAAATTGGATGTCTCCTTATATGGTCTTGGACAATTCTCACTTCATGAGCTAACTTTTGGGGTTGAGTTAGGCCTAATGTCTATTTTTTAAAACACTTCTCAGTGTTAATGGTTTTTTAAGGTAGTTTTTTTTTTTTGGTAAAAGTGATTTGTTCAAGTTTGACTGTTGTATATGTCTCAAGGGTTTTTTTTGTTACCAAAGTTGCCCTATGCATGTAGCAATTGATGCTTGTTGAGCACTACAACAACATCCCCAGTATATTCCCACACAAGTGGGGTCTGGGGAGGGTAAGTGTACGCAGTCCATACCACTACTTCAGAGATGAGATAGAGAGGCTGTTTCCAATAGACCCCCGACTCAAGACAAAAACAGTCTAGAAAAGAAATAGTAAAGTAACAAGAAACAATAGGTATTAAAACACCAGATAATAACATAACCTAGACTAACACCAAATAATACGCCAGATGATAACACGCTCTGAAACAAGCCTAGCACTATGACTACTAGTACGGATAACAAAACAAATTCTTTTGTATAATGTACTCCTTCCGTTTCAAAAAGAATTGACCTACTTTCCTTTTTAGTCCGTTTCAAAAAGAATGACCTCTTTCCTTTTTTGGAAACACTTTAATTTCCACTTCCACATGGCATGTTTAACACCACAAGATTCAAGGGCATTTTGGTACATTTGCCATAACTTTAATTTAGGACCTCAAGATTCAAAAGTCTTCTTTATTTTCTTAAACTCCGTGCCAAGTCAAACTAGGTCATTCTTTTTGAAACGGAGGGAGTAATATAATAGCCGCTTGGAGATTTTATAAAAGAAGAGATGAGGGAGGGGTAGATAGGTTGAGTATAGTCAAATTTGATCATCAAGGTGCACAACACTTAATTATCCTCTATATATTAATTAAATCAAGATGTTGTCAGTGATCATCATGAAACTTCATTGAATATCGAGGCATCTAACCGAGTTGAAGTATTTATGGGCAATATTAGGTACTTGCTGACAGTGATGCGTTTCCTTTATTGGCACATGCTCTATTGTTAGGTTTCTGCCTTTGTTGAAATTTTTTATTCTTTGGCATGAATGTGAAAAGAAAGAAAATACAAACTAGAATTAGTGTCTAGGCGTAATCGAGTTTTATTTTCCCTTTTACTTTAATCCTGATATTTTTGTTTACAACTTAAGACAAATTTGCTATATTGTTAATCTGTGTGGTATGCAGGGGATACAAACGTTTCTTTAGACGAGCGTTGCTTGAGGCTTCAGATTTTCTCAAGGATGACTGTTTGAAAATCAATTGCACTGTGGGAGTTGTTCGATCTACAATTGATTGTTCGAGCTTACAGCCAATCCAGGTTCCAGATTCTGATATGGGATCACACTTTGGCATGCTATTAGAGAACATGGAAGGCTCTGATGTTGTTTTCAGTGTGGCTGGTGAAAAATTTCATGCCCATAAGCTGGTATTAGCTGCTCGTTCTCCTGTATTCCGCACTGAATTGTTTGATGAACTGGAGGGCGATAAGCCGGAGATTATTGTCACAGACATGGAACCCAGGGTCTTTAAAGTGAGCATCAACGCCTTTTTCTCTTTTACTTTTGTTAATCATTTTATTTTAAACTGGGGTTTCTTGTGCTGTCGAAGAGGACGGAATTTCTCACTGCTTCAGATAGTGGCATTTCTCCGTCTCTCTTGCCGTATTTGTTTCTCCAAAGTAACTTTTGTGTTTTGGCAAAACGATTAGAATTCTTCAGAACAAAACATGAAATTCGTACTCACCCTTCTTTGGTTTACCAATTCTTGTGGCATGAAACAGGCTATGTTGCACTTCATATACAGAGATTCTCTTGTAGAAGAAGAGCTAGAAGATACTAGTTCTTCTTCTATTCCTTCTGTGACTGATACTTTGACAGCAAAACTGCTATCAGCAGCTGATCGGTATGATTTAACAAGACTCAGGCGGGTGTGCGAATCTCATCTTTGCAAAGATATCTCGGTGAACTCTGTTTCCAGAACTCTTGCTTTAGCTGACCGTTACCATGCCACGGAACTCAAAGCAGTTTGCCTTAGATTTGCTGCTGAAAATCTTGCAGGTAGGAGAGATATTATTATTGCAACTTGTCCATGTTTTGCAGTGATTTCTGCACATATTCTGAACTGTTTAATTGAAACATGTGCATTTTCATTGTCTTGGACTGCAACAAATGAAAATTGGTAGTTTGTTTAGCCTGAACCTCGTGCATTTTGCTTTGTCATTGGGGTGTGTGTGTGTGTGTGTGTGTGTGTTTTGTTTGTTTTTTCCCTTTTGGGATTTGGGTGTTGGGGGTATTTGTCATCTTTTTGTTCTCTTGAGCAGAAAGGTGGAGTAATTTGGACCCTTGGCATGTCAACAGTATCTATCGGATCTATCTTTATCTGTATAGTTAGCCATTTCCCATGTCTGTCCCTTTGCTGATTGTCTTGCCTTCTCTCTTTTCAATAACCTATTTAGTAGGAGTTATGCTTCTCTCCTGAACCTGACCATATCTTATGTCTGATAGGACATAACTGAGCAAAGAAAATAAGTCTTTCCTCTTTTACTGGGAACGCTCTCCTTTTTCTTTTCTCTTCTCATGGAAAAATACCGAAAATTGAGAGTGCAGTTGCCAGGTGGAATAAGAGCATTTTGCTGAGAATTTTTCCAAATTGAAGCTGCTTTAGAGTATCCTAAACAATGACGACAAACACAGCAGTTCTTCCTGAGTCCTAGCTGGTTAGGTTGGCTGTATGAATCCTCAGTGTCCATCTCGCTCCATTTGTACACATTCATTCAATAATCTGGGATTCTCTCGCATCGGAGGTTCTCTAGAGATAACTGGAAAAAAGGAGGGGCTTTAGAGATATTTTATTGAAGAGTTGCTTCTTTCTATGATGTATTTCTTTGTCTTTACCCTTTTTTTTTTGTTTTTTTTACAAACACGAGAAGCTGCATGTCATCCCAGGCTATATATGTGATCAGTACCTCTATAGACAATGTTTTTTTTCTTGGGAAGGCGCTCTATAGACAATGTAACAAGCCCATAACAAATATTTATTTTGCAGTCTTCATCACTTCTAATTTGTCTTCACTTTTTTTTTTAATTTTTGCGAAATTATTTTTCTTATACCATTTATTATTCATTAGAATGAAGAAAAATAGCCAATTAGCAGAGCAAGTGCGTCAAATAAATGATGATGAACACTTGCATTGAAGGTTGGCGATATCAATAAGCGATTCTCCGTGCCTTTCAAATTCTTGTCATTTTGATTACAGCCTCGAACAAATGGCTAAATTTTCCCATATTACTACATGTTTTCTTGATCAAAAAACAAGCCCATAACAAAAAAGTATCTAAAATCTCTGACCCATCAAATGTTTATGAGATATAGAAACCAAGAGGTGGGAAACAACACAAAATGAGCAATTACGCTGATGAAGTGGATTGCTATCCTGCCCTGGTGAAGGGATGGGAAATGGTTATAACTTGTGCTCATGAATTTGGCATGGACATCTTTGCTACTGATGTTATAGATGCTGACTTTAATTCTGTTGAACACGAGATATCAACTGAACTTCTATTTATCCATTAATCTCCTTTTGTTGCAACTTGCACCAGAAAGACTACGCCTAGCCATGCACCTAAGTCTTAAGCCACTCTCCACACTGCAGCAAAAGAAGTCTGATTTAACTGTCAAACTTCAACTTCTGTTGTTCCGTCTGTTAGCTGGCTTTTCTGTAGAGCTGTTAGTGGGGTGCATCATGGAGTCCACTGAAGTGAAAATAAAATCTTACTTGGGAAATCAATTCGGTTTTCTGCCATAGGAACATTACATAGCAGTGAGAGTTTTCTCTTAAACTGAGAGAAGAAATGTTAGCCCCACCACTGTAAACCCTTAAAACAGAAAGCATCAAAAGAGCCTTTAACTCCCACATAAGAAGTTTTGGAATTACTAAGTTAGACCATGGCTACTTTGAACCAAGACACCACTGTAAACCCTTAAAACAGAAAGCATCAATAGAGCCTTTAACTCCCACATAAGAAGTTTTGGAATTACTAAGTTAGAACCTGTCTACTTTGAACCAAGACACCTAAAAGAATTACAGATCTATGTAATTAGTTTCTGGTTTTGTTATAGAGTGCTTTTGGGAGAGGGCACTTCTTGCTAAAATGGACTTAAGAGTATTAGTTTGGTGAATAAACTAAAAATGATGAAGCGAATCAGATATTTTATTTTAATTGCAAGCACATTTTTCCATCAAATGGGCTCTAAAGAAAGTCTCACTGAGCAAGTCATGATACAAAGTGAGATACTGTCATAGAACTGATCCAAAGAAAAAGTGATATGTGTTATCAAATGTCGCAAAAGAATGTGCATATCCCTTTGGATGTCCAAAAATCAAAATTCTCGAGCATTTGTTTGATGAGTTACTACTCCGTCGGGGAGTTGAGCTTTGACTATAACGACTAGTATCAGAGTTCATTTGGGGACCTTTCTATGTTAAAGACTGATCTATATGGAAATCTGCAGCCTGCAGGTATGTTTTTTGTGTGTTTTCTTTGCACTGCAGTTTCCCCTCATCTATTTGTTGTCTTATTTTTGCAGCTGTCATGCAATCAGATGGATTTGAATACCTTAAAGAGAACTGCCCTTCTCTTCAGTCAGAGCTTCTTAAAACCGTTGCTGGTTGTGAGGATGATTGTAGCAGTGGAGGCGGCAAGTCTAGAAGCGTTTGGGCCCAGCTTTCAGATGGTGGCGATACCATTGGCAGAAGGGTAAGGCAACGGACCTGATTTTAGATAGAGAATCCTTATTTTATTGTTCTGTATATTGGAAGTTGTGTTAAAAATGTTAACAGGAAGGTAAATGTACCATAGTTTTCTGAAATACCTAACGAGTCTGTAATACCAGTATCCTGGAAGTTGCTCCATACTGAGTTTTTTTTACGTTTATGCTGACACCAAGTTTGGGTTTCAGTAGACTATTTAGTGTTAAGACATGATCCTGGAAAGTCGGTACCTTTGCTGTTGCCATTATAACCTTTGTAACTTCTACCCCTAATTGGAGGATACTCTTGTTTGTACTTCATACCGTGCTGCTTCGTAGAAAAAGGATGCTGCCTCCTCTGGTTTAGTTCCAAATTTCTGAATTGCTATTGCCTATTGCTTAAGCTGGCAATGAGCCGTTGCTCCAGAACTTTGTATGGCTGACTCTTCTTAGCTTCAAATTTTACTGGTTGTGTTCTTACATTCAGTGTGAAGTTTCTCACATGATGATCAGGACCTGTCATTTTAAGCTGTTGAAGTAAGGCGGGACTAGCTGATATAGGGAGAAACGAGTTGATTCTTTTTCTCATGTCTGTTTGAATAGTGGAACTGGTTATCCTACATCATCATCCCCAGTATAATCCACAAAGTGGGGTCTGGGGGTCTGGGGAGGGTAGAGTGTACACATATCTTACCCTTACCCCTACCTCAGAGATAGAGTCCGTTTCCAATAGATCCTCGACTCGGAGAGAAAAATCGCACTGAGAAGGATAGAGTGTACGCATATCTTACCCTTACCCTTACCCCTACCTCAGAGGTAGAGGCAGAGGCCGTTTCCAATAGATCCTCGACTCAAAGAGAAAAATAGTCCAAAGCAATCCAAAAAAGTAATATAAGTACAAGAAATAGCATACAGTAGCAGGATGCTAATTGCAACAAAATAATACAATAATTGAAGTACAAGACAAGAAGTAATAAAAGAAACCGAAGGACCAAAACCTGTAGGAGCAATGCTACAACTACAATAAATTAATCTTCAATTATCCTAATGTGTTATGTTTGGTCTCTGAACCTATTGGAAGTTCAAAACTTACTTTGAGTCGGTAATAGGAAAATTGGAAATAAAAGAAAATTAAGGACTCATTTACGAGATGATAAGATATGACAAAAGTTTAACAAAAAATTAGTTCCCCTAAGATTGGTCTAAAGGAAGTTACTCATGTTCAAGCAAGTTTCAATAGTATCATTATCACTTGTACAGATGTACGGGATCGAGTCGTTTCTTGTCACCTTATACGATCGTTAAATTTCCTGCCAATGCAATGAATTCCGTATAGAAAAGTAAAATCAGTGAATTTTTTGAAAAAAGCCACACAATTTCAAAATGGAGTTGAGCAGTTTTGCCATCTTATTGAGGAAGAGCGCTAGATATGGTAAGAGTCACTTGGATATATAGCTAAATATAACTATGCAGAAGGTAAGGGTAAGGTCAGCGTACATCCTATCCTTTGATAAATCCTTCCTAGATACCCCTTATGGAATTACAGTGGTATGATATTGTTGTTTATGGTAAATCAAATAATTTAAGTTAAGAAGGTAAGCGTACGTTAGGGTTCGAATTCTGCAACTGACATAAGTTTGGTATTTAAGCTGATGGAAAAGGGACAAACGCGGCTGGATACTTTTCCAAGTTCTGAACTTAGGTTTGAGTCTAGTTTGTCACAGTGTGAGGCCGAGTCCCCTAAGTAGGTCCCCACATGCGACTCCTTTGATATGGAAAAATCGATTAGCGGGGTAAAGGGTTTTGTTTCAACAGTAAAGTCTTGAGTTAAATGCACGTTATGAATTCAAATTCTAGAAACTACACGTAATAGAAACAACCTCTTGCAAAAAATGCAAAAGAGTCTGATGTCATTCAACTCTTTTTCGTATCCCCACAGAAAGTAGGAACTTGGGGCACCTTGTTATCTTTTATTTCAAATTAATTTCTTCAAGCTAACTATAGTGCATCTATGCACTCGAAGTCATTGCTCCAATGAGATCGACTGTTTGTTTTCGATATGGAGTATTGATTGAAGGATGAAAAGCTAGCATGTCCCATTTAAAGCTGTGACAAACTTTACCACAGCAACAACATACTCAATGAAATCCCACCAGTGAGGTATGGGGAGGGAGTGTACGCAGACCTTACCACTACCTCGTGGGAGGTAGAGGGGGTGTTTCTGGAAGACCCTTGGCTCAGTTGTGACAAACTTTCTAGACTAGAATCTTGTCACAAAATAAGGTTTTGAGGACTGACTCTCAAGACTTCACTTGCCCCATTTCATGCATCTGAACTGCATGTTGTAAGGCATGAGGTCTCAGACTTCACTTGCCCCATTTCATGCATCTGAACAGCATGTACTAAGGCATGATGTACAACTTATTGTCTCACACAAGTACTTTCTGCAACCTCACCAAACCACAGTTGATTTACAACTGCAAACAAGAAGTTGGGGGAGGCTAAATGAATGTTCACTGTCCATGTTATGAAAACTGCAATCAACTTGATGCCACAAAAAATTGTTTAAAAATTGTTTCATTGTTTTCGTCTCCAGATTGCCTAAACAATGCACACACAAGAACATGCAGAAGTGTTTCCAGCTTATGGAAAATATTACATGGTATTCCATAGTCATTTAATAGGATAACCAAGTTTGCGTCAAAAGACTTTATAAAAACCTTAAAAGTACCATAATCCCATTCTGGTTGTTGACTACACGGCGGACATGGCATCCCAAGAACAAGAACTGCGTCCACAAGCTTGACCTGATGATGTTGCTACGGCACGGATTTGCTTGCAATCCCAGCCACAATCATCGAAAAAGCCAGAACCAATTGCATCTTTCAATGCCAGATTTTTCTTAGCATGCTGTGTCTTGGGACTGGAAAAGATCGTGCCATCTTTCTCATCCAAGGGGGCTAGATCGCCAATCTCTTGCTTAATCTTGCATCCTTCAACATCACGGAAGAATCCAATTAAAGAAACATAATATAGTTGAACTATGCAGACAATCAGGAGGAGTCGGTAAATAAACCATTCTCACCTGGCAGTGTGGCCACTGATAGGAACTCATGTAATGAACTTCCATTGATAGGGGCGTATTCACCAAAAGCTGATGCAGAGAAATGATGTAAAGGAGAAATTGGATCCCCATAAGTTTCCCATCCTTTATTGACTACATCACCAGATGTCTCCTTCCCTTGGTGTGAGTTATCGTTTGAAGCTTTCATAGTTTGGGATTCATAAAGCACAGCATCCAGTAGACCACTGTTGCTAGGTGACAGACTACCTGATTCACTGTTTCCAGCTGGAGGGGATTGAATCAGAATATCATCCGCCTCTAATGAAGGAAGAGGGGAAGGAGGTGAGCCCCAGTTTGCTGTCTGATTTTGGAGTGAAGGGAGCTCCAGCTTCATTGCCCACGTGGGCTCTGAAGAAGAGGAGTTGCCATTTAAACAGGCATGGCCGCCATGAACTACACTTGAAAATGATCGGTCATCATCATATGTTAAATGATGATTATATGAAGAAAATCCCAAGGGTTGAGCAAGCAAAGAACCGCCATTATGATATTGTAAGGAGCCGAGGAGAAGATCACCATTTGAACGGGAGAACACGGATTCTGATCCTCGTATACGCTTTGAGGGATGCATTGTAGAAAGGAAATACGTACTACTATAGGGAGCTCTATGACCCTGGGCCAGAAAGCTACTTACAGAAGGAATTTCACCAAGTGGTGGTGGATACAACAGATGATTGAGTTCCAAATTTTTGAACTCCACAGCAGGAATCTCAAAATTGTTAATTCCCAAGATATTAGGATTTTGTGCATCTACAGAGGAGAATGCACCCAACTCCTCATTTTGTTTGTTCTGATTTGCCAGGAAAGAAATATCTGGAGGGTAAGCTGGCAAGCCTGCACGCTGTCGTCTCTTTATTCTGGTGTTCCAGTAGTTCTTTATCTCATTATCTGTGCGACCAGGCAACTGAAAGGGTAGAAAGGGCATAACAAAAGTTAATATGAATCATATACCACTGATTACACAACTGAGAATTTGAAGATATCACACTCCTAATCACCCAAAGGCCAAAGCATAATCATGGGAGAATTTGAAGATGTCATTCCTAATCACCCAAAGGCCAAAGCATAATCATGTGTATCAAGACAACGGAAGAATGTAACTAGGACTATTACAAGTGACAGCATATAGTATAAAGAAAATCATCTTGGGAGAAAGGGATTCTGATAATGTGGCGTTCCATTTGTAATTTCATTTCTCACCTTTTTACCAGGCAAACAGTTTTGTCTACTTCTCCTATCCTGGTCAAGGGACAATGACCGAGTGTATAACAAATGTACATACAAATCTGTTGAGGTAGACAAGACTTGATGATGCAATAAGTCTCATTGAGCCAGAAACCTTTTACATCTTGGATTCTGGCAACTTTTGATGTGGTATATGAATTGTCAAATCCATGTCATACCTTTTCTCATCATGGCATAATTAGGTGGATTTTAGACACCCCTTAGTGTTGAACAAAGAGCAAGAGAAGTGCAGCAAGATACTTCTGAAAGTTTAATAGTTTATGACTAGTTCTATTTAAAGAGAGATAACAAAACAATTGCCAATAACCGCCTGATCGGCAAAGCTATGCTGGTACGGCCATACATGTTCACGTTATCAACTCGTAGTGCAATGCCCATCTGAGTAGATGTAATATTTTGGATTTCTAAGGATCAGAACCCCTGTGTCCCGAAGTGGTAGTCCTCTTATATTTCTAAATATTCAAGTCTCATTTTCAAATGATGGATTAATCTGAGTCCACTTCAATTCTAAAAATGAGTCCAATCGACATAAACAAGTGAAACAGGTCTATCAGTTAGAGAATTCATTTCATATCCTGACCAGGATTGAAAGAAGCAAATGCAGCTCTAGTTACATAACAAATTAAGTGGACAGCCAGCTGTTATCAATAAACCGGAGTAAGGTCTGCGTACACTCTATCCTTCCCAGACCCCACTTGTGGGATTACACACTACACAGTACACTCTACACTCCCCAATAAAGGTCTGGGGAGGATATAGCGTACACAAACCTTACCCCTACCTCATGAAGGGAGAGAGGCTGTTTTCGAAAGACCCTCAGCTCAAGTGAAACAAATCAAATAGTAATGAAAAAGAAAAAAACGACAGTGAAGAAAACACTGCAACTAATAGGAAAGCAGTGCAGAGCATTAAAAGCAAGGAGCAGTAACATCAGCAGACAGCCTAATGTCATGACTCATGACTGATGCTGTTTGATGACTGCCAATGTTAGCTCAGTTGCCAGTTCTTAGATAAACGATTTCCAGTCCAACATACAAGAGGGACCAGCCATCAGGAGGGTTATGAAGAGCATAGTTTGTATCCTCCCTTTCAGTGGGGATCTTACTGTTCTTTTTTTTCCAGACTGCAGTTGTACATTGTAGTATCATTGACAATTACTTATTATAATTTCATATTATAGAATTTGGGATAGCATGATTACAAGCAAGGGGATACAGGAAAGAAAAGCCAAATCTGATTCAAAAAGATTGAAAATATCGAAGTCCCCTAACACACAGCTGGAAATTTGAAGGTTAGTAGAAACTCACAATTAGACGACAAACTGATCAAAATAATACTCCAGTTGTCCCAATTGATGTGGCACCCTATTGGCACCCTTCCTTTTCAGTTTGTCCCAAAAAGAATGTCGCATTTCTATAATTAGAAGCAACTTACCTTTAAATTTCTCTTTTATCCTTAGTGAAATAATTTATAGCCACACAAATGTCTTAACATTTATTTTAGACCACATTTCAAAAATCTCCTTTCTTTCTTAAACCTTGTGTCAAGTCAAACGTTGCCTCATAAATTGGGACAGAGGGAGTACTAATTACTTATATTACTCCTTCCATCCCATTTTACCTGATGTTGTTTGACTGGCACAGAATTTAAGAAAAAATAGACTTTTGAAACTTGAGGAGTTGAGGCATAAAACAAGCCATAGACATTTCTGTAGTAATAGATCAGCTCATTGGGGTAAAATAGAAAGTTTAAAGTTAGATTGTTTCTAAATATAGAAATGTGTCATTCTTTTTGGAATAGACTAAAAAGGAAAGTATACCACATAAAGTCGGTACTTATCAAGGACTACAAGACATTGTCTGTAAGGAGTGATGATATGGATTCTATCCACAGGAATGGCAGAGACCTGAACTTATCAGGGCTAGGATATCCAACTTAAATAGGTATTAGTATGAAGTAAAAACACAAATGGAGGATGCCAGTTAAAGACATTTTATTTGAAGATTTTACAAAAAGATAGATAGATAGAATGAACCTCAGCAGCCATTCGTGCCCATTTGTTTCCTATCTTAGCATGTAGTTCAAGTATCCGCTGCTCTTCCTCTGGAGTGAATGCACCTTTCTTTAAATCTGGTCTCAGGTGATTTGCCCACCGCAAACGGCAACTTTTACCACAACGAGCAAGTCCTGAATGCCTCTGGACAGCATTCCAGTTCCCCTCACCATTTGTCATGACGTAATCCACTAAAATCGCATCTTCTGCAGTAGTCCAGGGACCTTTTTTAAGTGGTACACTTTCTCCACCACTAGCTTCATCTGGAGAATCCATGTCAACTTTGGATGTCATCCTATCATCGGTTTCACTTGTGATGCTCATATCCTAAAAATGTTTAATAAATAAAAAATAGCATGTAACTGCAAATAGTAGGAGATATGAAATTGTTTGTTATAAAGTCGAGGGAAAAATAAAGGCGATATGTCCAAACAAGTGACCTCGTTCATGATGAATTCAGTCGAGATAAATATCAGAAATTGTTGAAATAAAGAAACTGCCAAAAAAGAAATTTTGGATTAAGTAAAAGGATTTTATTCAAATAACAGCACCACAAAAGTGCTGAAATTACAGAATAGAATGGATAGATATAAACCACCAACTTCAGAAAGCAGTTGACATATATTCTCACAGAATAACATAAAAGGTAAAACGATAAATGATGAAAAGGGATAACTTATTATGAATTCCCAATACATAATTCCCTTGTGGTCCGGCCCTTCGCCGGACCCCATGCATAGCAGGAGATTTAATGCACCGGGCTGCCCTTTAATTTAGGGCATCAAACTTCTAAAAACTCACCACACCACCTTATCTCATCTAACTACCAAATAACATGACACAGTCAGTTATTTGGGGTAAAATGAATGAAACAGAGGAAGCAAAAGGGTTTATATACAACGTCCACAAAGAAATTCACGGAGCTCAAATCCTAGGTATGTATAACAACTTTATGATTTAAACAAAGCAAATAAACATATACGTCATAGCTGTAGAATAAAACAAAGAAGCAGCTAAACTTCTGAAAACAAACAAATAAAAGAAGCTGACAACCGTATCGACCAATCATTTAGCTTCAAATCAGCATACCACGAACTCAATGATATAGTTTCTAAGGAAATCAATTTCATTGGGGAACCTTGTCCCCCGATAGGCTCTTGTCGTTTTCACTATGACAATTCTGAGTTAAAGAACACAAGGAAAAATGCAAAAAAAAACCCTACTAATTGCATTGCACTGCATAACCTCAACCTAGAAAAGTTAAAAAACACGTACACTTTTTCTTTGTTACATCAGGGGATGGGAAAAGGAGAAACGGAGGCTACGATACTGATGGGGTTTAAACCAGCTACCTCCACTATAATAGGTAAGGAGCTCACTAAGTGAGCCTCAACCCCGTCAAAATACTCTTTTTTTAAAAAATCTTTTACATTACATAGGGGTTAGGGGAAATAAGAGAGGCGATAACAATGGGAAATCGAACCATCACCAACAAGGTGAAAGTTCAGGTAGCCAACAAACTGAACTACCAAGTTCCCCCACCTCGTCAAAATACTTACTCACGCTGGGAGTTAGCACCAAACTTATAAATGCATGGCTCACAATGAATGTGAAAGAGATTCATAATTAATATGACACGAACTCCTAGCCAAAAACCCAATTCATAAACAAGTAAATCATGCTAGTACAAACTGCTTAGACAAATAAAGAAAATACCCCCAATAGGGGTATGCTTGGCAATTAACAGGTCTAAAACCACGAAACCCGAGGATCTATTAGAAACTGTATCTCTACCTTCACAAAGTAGGGGTAAGACACCTCCCCAGGCTCCACTTGTGAGATTACACTGGCTATGTTGTTGTTAATGTGAAAAGAAACTCCTAGTTTAAAATTTACAGACTTCACTAACATCAATAAAAACCCATTCACATCTACACCCCCCAACTCACCCCACTCCCCACCCCCCCACCCACCCCCAAAAAAAAAAAAAGCCACTCTATGAAAATCAAGAGACCTATTAAATCTTGCTAGTACAAACCAGGAAACATAACAAGCTCAAACAAAAATTTCATCACACAATTAGCATTTAATCATACCTGAATTATAAAGAAAGAAAGCTTAGTGAAGCAGCCCAACAGAGTCTTGGAGCTAGTGAACACTTATCCGTCCCTCAACAAAACTCAAAGACAAAATATATATATATATATATATATAAACAACAGAATTCAACACAGAAAAAACTGAAAATCAGCTTAAAACTCAAATTAACAAGAACACCTTTAAAAAATGAAGTAAAAAAACCCAAAATATGGATTACACAAAATCCAAGATTAGAACTTTCTTAAGACCCACAAAACAAAACTTAAAAAAGAACAAATAACAGAATTCAACACACACAAAAAGAAAAAACTGAAAATCAGCTTAAAACTCAAATTAACAAGAACCTCTTTTAAAAATGAAGTCAAAAAACACCAAAATATGGATTATACAAAATCCAAGATTAGAACTTTGTTAAAGACCCCATAAAACAAATTTGAAAAAAGAAACACAGAAGAACTGAAAATCAGCTTAAAACTGAAGTTAACAAGAATCCCTTTTGAAAAATGAAGTGAAAAAACCCAAAATATGGATTATACAAAATCCAAGATTAGGACTTCTTTAAAGACATCATTAAAGAAAACTAAAAGAAAAAATGAAAATGCAAAAATCCAAACTTTAAAAATGGGTAAATGAACAAAAAGGAATTTCAAGATCCACTTATTAATGAAAGAGTTTGAGAAAAGAGAAACACTAATAAGGTGTCAACAGCTTAAGGAATTTCAAAAAAATGGAAAATGGAAAGAGAGAGAAAATAGAGGAGAAAGATTAGGAATAGATAACACCCACATCATTAAATTAAGAAAAAAGAAATCATTTTGCTTTCTTTAGTTTTTGAAGCTTTTGCACTTTTTATTACTCACTCCATTCATTTTTACTTATTCATTGTATTAACTGTAGTTATCCTATTTTACTTGTTCAGTTAAAAAAATTAAGCGTTCTATTGGTTTATCTTTATTTATTCAATATACTAAAACTAGTTGTCCAACTTTACTTATTTAATTTAAAAAATCAAAATATCTTTATTTTTACTTATTCAGTATACTAAAAATAATTATTCAATTTTATTTGTTTCGATCAAGAGATCCGTCTGTTTATCTTTGTTTGTAGGCAAAATGATCTTATGAACCCTTATACTTGTAAAAATTTGTATTATAGACCCTTCTATTTATTTTTTTACCAACAAAACATTTAAACTCAATAAAACATAATATTTTAAATCCTTTTTATGATTACTCAATATGCGTGTAATACAATTGCTTACACGTAGAATCCACGTTATTTTTTAATGTCAGGTAAAAAATTAAATATTTTAAAAAATAATTAAATCAAATAACCGCTACCCCGCCACCCCCACCCCGCAAACCAATCCTCTCATCTTCTTCACACCTACCCCTCCCACCCCCTCTCCTTCATTCTTCTTCTACTCCCGTCGGCAGTCGGTGTTCGGAACAACTGTGATCGCCGAACTGATCCGAAGAAATCTTGCATCTGATTTTTTGAGTGAGGGAGTTTTTTTTGTTTTTTTTTATTTCTTATCTGGTTCTCCGTCTGTTTCAATTTATGTGACACATTTTTCTTTTTAGTTAGTCCCAAAAAGAATGATGCATTTCTATATTTGGTAACAATTTAATTTTAAAATACATGCTCTACCTTTAATAAAATGATTTACAACCACGCAATCATCTATGACTCATTTTAGATCATAAGTTTCAAATTTTTTTTTTTTTTTTTTAAATCTCGTGCTAAGTTAAACTACATCACATAAATTGAAATAGAAAAAATATTTGATATGTATATTAAAATCCAGTTAATTCAAATTCGCATCATATAGAGTTCATTCAAGAAAAACAATTCCAATCAAGCATTTTTTCATATCTGATGCAAAATCAAACCTCTAATTAAGAAAAAAAAAAAAAAAAAACTCCATCCGCTGCGCCATATTTTTTCTTGCTTCTTTCTTCAACTAAAAAAACAAGTTTAGCAAAGGAAATCTTGGATTATTTTGCAAATAAAAAACAAAGTAAAATAGAGGAGTTTTTAACATGTGGGGCTATATAAATAAAGAATTATTTACTCTATTGGTTTTCAGTCATGTGGTTCAATTTGATTAGACAAAGAACTTTAAAAAATTAGAATTTATAATTTAAATGATTAAATATCTCACAATTTTTTTGAGAAAGTAAATATATGTCATTCGGTAAAAGAAAAAAAAAATAAAGCTCAATTAGTATTTTTCTTATTAGAATTTATCATTTTGTTTTGAAATAAATTTGAAAATGATACCGAAACAAATAAATTTCCACTTGCGTAGTATGTATGGGGTTAATCATTAAGAAATGATTAATTAATAAACTAAAGAATTAGAAAGAAATTTGTGGGGTTCACATAACACAACAACGAGAGCTTGATAAAGAGAGAGAAGGAAATTTAGCATTACATGATTTTTAAAAAAAGTTTCCTCCTTTAACCAAATTATTGAATATCATTGCTACTCCCTTCTTTTTAATTTGTTTATTTTAATTTTACTGGTCAATAAATTTTTAAAAATATTTTTTAAAATATTGTGATCTTAAATTAAGTAAGTGTTTGACTATATTTTTCATTATTTAAAATTTATAAAATTGAAGTTGAAAATAAAGTTGTGTTTGATTATATTTTTGTAAACGAGATAAGAGAATATGATTTTACTACTTTACTTATATCTCTTACCAATAAATTGCACTTTGTTAAGGATTAAGAATAATTTAATTTTATTTCAAGAATGTTAAATATTAAGAATAAAATGGGACAAAATTTTCATTTTGATTTTGTAAAATAACAAGTATGTTTTGACAAATATTTTTAATAATCTTGACAACTAACATGAAATAGAGGGAGTGTTTTTTCTAAGTTATCATTAATTAAATAGTATAGTGTCTTGATTACGTAAAAAATCTATTTATTTAAATAGGATAAACTTAGGAAAAAATAATTAATTCATTTACCACTTAATATGAATTGGAGGAAGTACCATATAAGGAATTTGAGTTAGGAGTTTGGTGAATTTTAAAAAGGTTTTTAAGTAGGCATTTGGCCATGAAAATTAAAAAAATTTGGAGTTGAAGTTTCACTTGTTTTCACTTTCCAAATACAATTTCAAATGGTATTTGAAATTCTTATGGCCAAACACTATAATTTTTATTAAAATGAAATAATTTTCCAAAAAAAAATGAAAAATGGGCAAATAAAAGGAAACATAGTCAGAGAATAATTTAACTCACTGACATTAATTAGTACAACTGTTTATGCTAGATTGTACTACCTAATATTCTCCAAGTATCTTCCATGCAGACAAGGTTGTACTCTACCATTTTTTGATATTTCTTTCCAATATAATATTTTTTTTTATATGTAAAGATAGTTAAGATAAAATATAGTAGGGAAAAATACTCACTTTTCATCTAATGTTAAAATATTTTTCATAATCTTTTCTTAATTCTTTCATCATTTTGAAAATATAGGTAAAATCTTTTTCCGATTAAGTTTTAATTTGAGTTGGGTACTTCATGTCAAGCTCTGAAATGTCTTTACTTATACACGCATCTGCTCAGAATAGTATATATATTTAATACAAAAAAGAGCTTTATAAGAAGGTTTCGAAATCTATAAATAAAACAACACAATAAAATGATAAAAAAATAAAAAATAAACGGAAGACATTGGAGGAAGAGTTATTTTGTGCGTTCATCTATCTTCCAGGAATAGTTGTGTGTTTTTTCAGAAATCTCTCGATACAAAAAATATGTAACATTGCTACTGAATAATTACGATTCGGAACTTTAACATGTCTATAAAGAGAGTAATTATTTTTCTAAGAATAGATTATTATTCTCCTTTTCTAATATTCTCATATGAATAGTAATGGAGAAATTTATGACCCATTCAAATAATGGAACTTCAGTTTAATTATATTAAGGATAGAGTAATTAATCAACTTACTCTTTTTATTAAAAAACCACATGATAAGAAGAAAGCTTATTTTGAATACTACTATACATATCCTTTATATATATATATATATATATATATGAAAAGATGTTTGGTATATGTGAAATTCAAATATTCATTTCACATATACCTAATATTAGCCAAATTAGAGCAAACAATTATAAAAGTTCAAGAACGATATGTCTTTTGTTTTACTTTAGTTTGAAAGCCATGTGAAGTCATATCATATTTTACAGTAGTATGTTTTTTATTTCTTTATTCAAAAACTCTTTGTGTTATTGTGTGTATATAGAATTTGTGTTGTGAAGATAATTTATGCAGTCCGACACTCACTGTTAAATTGCTGTATGTATAATACTCACACTAATTTATTTATATATCCTACTAAGAGTTTATTTGGTCAAGATTTTTGAGACTAAAAGGATTTTTTTTTTCCTAAGAATTGATGTATTTGGCAAACAGGAAAAAACACTTTTGTAGGGCAGTAGAAGCAATTTTCTATTGTTGGAAGAAGTGGTAAGTTTTTGTTTTTCTTTCTCAGAAGCAGAAGCAAAAGTAAAAAATTAATTTTTTTTTCAAGAGAAAAATATTTTTATTTTAAATTTATATATACTTAACTTATTCCTCATTTATCTAACTCGTTTCTTTCAACGACATGTAAATTTTGTCGGGAATTCTTAATAGCTCAGTCAATTCTTGATCAACTATCTAAACTTTTACCTTGTTGGTGAGGGTTTGATCCTCCACCTTGTAATCTCCTTCACAATTTTCCCTTTTTTCTACTATCTCTTTCTTATATTTCTCCTCTCTCTGTCTAGAATATTAAAGAAGTATATATTGCTTGAAAAATTATGATATAATGTAATATTTATATTTACATATAGTAAATAGGAAAAATTACAAAAAAAAATGCAACTAGTAATGTTACATTACAAAATATAGTCTACTCTATGTTACATTACCAAACATGGCCCAATTGTATAGAAAAAGAAAGTTATTTTACATCCTTAGCCAAATGGAGTAAAAAAGGCTAACAACAGTCATCAACAAATTCAGAAGCACATTTTTTTCGATCCACCATCTGTTTCATTGGCCTATGCCTCATTTGTATGTTAACACAAGTGACTACATCTGCTGCTACTATACTTATCCAGATGGAGTACAAAACAGTAGTTTCAATGGTAGTAAGGAGAAAGAAGCAAAACCGGGTGGAAATAGGCAAAACGGTGTAAAGCTTTTTGTGGTGTCAAAAGGAAAGTAGAGGTTCCTTGAGGCACATAGGCTGAAACAATGGTGGTCTGATGACTTGAAACTCCAAATGGCTCTCAAAGCTACTTTATTTGCAAATAAAAGGTGTTAAAGAAGGAGGGTATGCTTTTTGAATTCTTTGCATGCAACTCGAAAGCTGAATTTAAGTTACTGTTTACAGTAATTATATATACAAATATATACATATGTATATATAATATGTAAATAATGTATTTGCATTGTATAAGTGTGTATAGAATGGAGAGGAACAAGAAAATCACCGAAACAAAAAGACTGTATTGTATATACAACAAATACAATACAGTATGCAAATATATACAATAATATACAATACAATATACAAATATGTACAATAATATACAATACAATATACAGATATATCCACTGTTATACCAAAAAACAGACTTTGTTTTTTCCTCGAATCCAAGCATCAAATTCATTCAAAAACACCTCAAAACTACACCAAATCAACCAAAACTTCAGATTTGGACTCCTCAATACATAACCGATCTTTTGTAACTATAGCCACTCAAAACTGAACTTATTTACGGAAATTCAAAATTGAAGCTTGAATGGCAGAATTTTTTTTGCAACAATGTTGAATTTTTTCACCAATTGCTTATGTAAACGAAAATTTCGAGTTGCATTGTATATATTTTGAGTTGAATAAGAAGGAGTATGAAGCTTTTTGAGAGATTTTGGAGCTGAAAATCTGGTAAGAAAAAGGTTCAATTTTGAAGGAAGAGTCTCTTTTCCCTATATAACCAACAAAAAGGTTAGTTTGCAGATTTGGGCCAAATCTGATTTTGGGTCGTGGAATGTAATGTAACTTTTGGGCTACGAAAATGAAATGAACATTTGTAAAGTGTATTTTTCTGTAATTTTCCATAAATTAGTAAATAAATATATATATAGTAGAAATATAAATATATATTTTCTTCTGTATATTTTAAAAAATAGTTGTATGTCTAGTTTGGACCATAATAGATTATGCTCAATATTGGAAGGTCACATCTTTTGCTAAGCTCTCAAGGGTGCTTCTTCAAGTGAAGTCGCGATCAAAATGAGCCACAATAAGTTAAAAGTGACACAAATAAGCCACTGATTTAGTTAGTAACCAAAATAGGCTACCCGTTTTTTTTTTTTTTCGTTTTATGATATTTTTTTAACGTCTCTATTAATTGGCAGGAGCAGTGAATAAGTCAAAAAAAATGGAGTAAAAAATTCCGAGTTATAAAACGGAACTAAAAGTTCCGGGTTTTGAATTAATTTATTCATAACCCGGAACTATTTGTTCCGTGTAATTTTTTTTTAAAAAAAATACGTAAAACGGAATTATTTATTCCGGGTTGTGAATTAATTTTTTTTTTTTTTAAAAAATGGAACATGGAACAATTTGGTCCGGGTTAGTTTAATTTTATTTGGGAACCCGGAACATATTATTCCGTTTTAGATGATTTGACCCATCATCCAGAATTTCGAATGACTTTATAGTTCAAATCAAGCTAAATGTGCTTGAAGTCTATGTTCGGACTGAGCGTACGAGTCGTCGTCGGCGTTCTCCTATACCGAGTGATGTCCATCCTCAAGTTGAAAATCATAACAGTGTTGATGCAGTCCCCGTAACTTAGTCATCTTATTTTTCTCACATAACTCAATACCAAAATCTTCTTACAGGCAGATATGATTTTGATTTGAATGAAGATATTAATGAAAATGACAGGTAATGTCCATAAAATTTGTGTTATTTCAACTTACAAATTTCTTTTTTTCATCAATTTTAGTTTTTGATTATTATTTATTTTTATAGCAGTTTACCTCAAAATGAGATGAATGTTGGTCCAAGTTATGGACAAGATTACCATTTTGGACAATCGTCACAGTTTGGCTTGATAAAAAATGCTGGAACATCCTCAAATGTGCATGCCTCGTCAAGTTTTGGTGTACCTGATTGTTATTTGTACGTCCACCATTGAAGTTTAATTTATGTAATTTTAATATGTGTGACAAGTAAATATTTTTTTTTAAACATATAGGGAAAATCTAACGCAAGATGAGCCCAATGTTCCCATAAATATCAATGATGTTGATCAACCAAACTATCGATCAAGTTCAGAGAGTGATAGTGATTATTTGCGTAATGCTGATATATCTGAAGATGAACTCCCATTTGTAGCGTCATCCAGTGATGATGAATTTATAATTCCCAATCGGTCACCAAGATCTATGTCGATGAGTCCAATTCATGCGGAAGTATCTTTGCCACCAGCAAATCTACAGTTAGTTGCCAGGTCTCCATCAGTGCATATGCCTGAATTTTATTATCGTGAAATTTCGTTTCTTGACCATCCCTTAGATGGTCCAGATGTGTTTATGGATACCCATGGTGATACACATACAGCAGAAGGTACGTGGCGTGAACCGCAAGATTTTATGAATAGTAATTTTTATCTTGAAAAAGGCATGTTGTTCAAGACAAAGAGGGAGTTGCAAAGGGCGTTTAATCTTTTGCACTTAAAGAGTGCGAGGGAGTACCATGTCACTAAGTCGACAAAAACATCATGGCAAATTTGCTGTAGGCATGCAGATCAAGGGTGTGGATTTAAAGCCACGAATTATAAGTCCAAAGAGACTAATATGTGGACAATTGGGACATACCATGATGAACACACATGTAATATGGGTACATGTTGTGAAGGTCACTTTAACCTGAATGTCGAGATGATTGCTTCCATTCTCCTCACTGATATAGAAAAAACGCCAAGGTACTAATTCATTCTTAGATCATTTAACTTTAATTAAGGATTACATTATTTTCTCTGGAAAAAAATACGATTCAAACATGCCAGGTTTCCTATCAAAGACTGCCAAACAGCTGTCTTTAAATCATATGGAAAAACGATAAGTAGAAGAAAGGCCTATCTTGGACGCAAGCGTGTATTTGAAAAGATCTATGGTACTTGGGAAGGCTCTTTCAGCCAGTTGCCGAGGTATATGACTTCTTTGAAATGCTACAATCCAGGAACTGTAGTTGAATGGAAGTTAGAGCGGCATGATAATGTTTCTGAAGATGTATTCAACTACGTTTTCTGGACATTCAAGCCATGTATTGATGGATTTTTTTATTGTTGTCCTGCGACATCAATTGACGGAACACATGTGTACGACAAATATGATATGAAAATGTTGATTGCAGTTGGAACAGACGGTAACGGTTCTATATTTCCCTTGGCCTTTGCAATAGCTGCGAATGAGAGCAAAGAGACTTGGACCTTATTTTTGAATCATTTGCATCAGTATGTTGTCAGGGGTCGTAAAGGCGTAACACTATTATCTGATAGGCATCAAGGAATCCTTTTAACTTTGTATAGTTCGCCTAATTGGCAGGCCCCATTTGCTTACCATCGTTATTGTTTAAGGCATTTGAAGGCTAACTTTCAAAAACAATTCAAAAATGTTACTCTAAACAATCTTCTATGGGCACACACCATCAAGAGAAGAAGTTTTTGGAAAAAATGGAGGAGATCAAACATATTAACGAGGAAGCCTATGCATGGTTAATGCGGTTTGATCTTGACAAATGGACAGTGCACCAGGATGATGGTAGGAGATAGGGCATGAGGACTACAAATAGCTCTGAGTCCTTCAACGGGATCCTAAAATCAGCAAGGGGCCTACCAGTTACTGTGATGGTGACACTTACTTATAAACAGGTTGTGGGCCGGTTTGTTACGAGATCGGCTTATGGTATGCGGTTAATATCGAAAAAACCAAAATGGATGCCAAATCTATTCAAGTGTTTTGAGGATAACCGTAAAAAGTCAGAGGGACACACGCTTATCAACTATCACCAGCAAAGGGAAAATATATTTGAGGTGCAAACATGTAGGTACCGTGGTCGTGGTGGAAATAAGCACATCGTTAACGCGTCTCAAGGAATATGTCAATGTGGTAAATGACAGTCATTTCATATTCCATGTTCTCATGCCATTAAGGGTTTTGACCAAATTGGATATCAAGCATGGGATCACATAGCACAAGAATATAGTGTGCGCAACTATGTAAAAGCGTACTCCGGACAATTCAATCCGCTTGGTGGTGAGTCATATTGGCCTCTAAGTCCCTTTACTATGATAGCCAACAAAAGATTTTTACGAAAATTGGGATCCAAAAAAATTACTCGCATACACAATGAAATGGACGTTCCGCCAACTACACTCTCTCGTAAGTGCTCATTGTGCAAACATATTGGTCACGATAAGCGCAATTGTCCTTCGCGAGATAGGAACGCTAGTTCATCTCAAGTTAGAAATAACTCATGTGATGGTAGTACTTTTCATAGTTGATGTTGTTGTACTAGTTTTCATCATTTGTCGGATGTTTTTTATGTACTAATGTAATGATTTTTCTGATGTCATGTCTATGCAATTTGTTTTTGTGAATGATTTGTTTTGCTTTTAATTTTCTAACAATTATAAATAAGTGGCTATCGTCAATAACACCTTAAAAACATTATTCATAATAATCACCCTTCCTGAGTTTCAGGAACGAAATCTACGTCATCTTCATCGCTATAATTCATACCACAATTTTTTTCCATTTTATGAGTAGGCTCCAAAGAAGAACTTAACTGATTTATACAACAATATGGTACTCCAAAATCTAATGTTTGTGGTAAATATTTTTTTCTACCCAACCATTCGTTAACTGTTGGGTATACAGGATAGGTAGCATCCCTATGCAAGTGTTGATTTTCTAGTAGTTGCCAGTGTGCTTCTTCATCAGCTCGTTGATAGTTAAGATCGTCTAAGGCGTGGTAGAGCTCTAATGATTTTTCCATTTCATGTATTTTCTTCTTCAAATATTCAATAACTTCTGGTTCATCCCTAAATCTATATATCTGAAAAGTCGCTGAAATAGCCTGTGGTACAGTCAAACCATGCCATCGACATAAGACCTCATAATCACATCTTTTTGAATATAGTTGGGGCCACTGAAGTGTTTCACCCCAAATTCTAACTTCCTCTGGTTTGTTGGATTGTGCTTCTCCAAGAATGACGTGCTCAGTAACATATAAATCATAATAGATAGAAATAGGCTTATTTAGAAATGGGCGAAGTTTTCCATACCATTTTTTACCTGTCAGGTCGGTGTAGCAACCAAAAAATTTCTTTGAATTGTTAGAGCTCCCTCTCCTTTTCTGTTCGTAAATCAAACCAACTTTTGTATTGTTTATTTCTATGCATTGTTAACGATGAATATTTTTAATTCGTTTTCCATCTTATTTATGAGAGATGGTGGTATAATGTGTCATATAAAGTAGGAACTTTTTCTGACCGGTCAATCACCGAATGATATATCGGATTAATTTATTCCGCTTTCCATCTTATTTATGAGATATGGTGGTATAATGTGTCATATAAAGTAGGAAATTTTTCTGACCGGTCAATCACCGATTGATATATCGAATTAATTTATTCCGTTTTCCATCTTATTTATGAGATATGGTGGTATAATGTGTCATATAAAGTAGGAAATTTTTCTGACCGGTCAGTCACCGAATGATATATCAGATTAATTTATTCCATTTTCCATCTTATTTATGAGATATGGTGGTATAATGTGTCATATAAAGTAGAAAATTTTTCTGACCGGTCAATCACCGAATGATATATTGGATTAATTTATTCCGTTTTCCATCTTATTTATGAGATATGGTGGTATAATGTGTCATATAAAGTAGGAATTTTTCTGACCGGTCAATCACCGAATGATATATTGGATTAATTTATTCCGTTTTCCATCTTATTTATGATATACGGTGGTATAATGTGTCATATAAAGTAGAAAATTTTTCTATGGTATATCGGTTAATTCATATGGTACAATAATTGTATACATAATGTAGTTGAATTACCAAAGTTAAGGTGAACAAAATGGATTCCAATATCCTCTAATAGTGAAACATTTGTTAATAGTGAAATAAAAATACATGGAACAATAACATTCATAATATCTGAATACCTAATTTTGGATATAGCATTTCCAAAATAAAATCAATGCCAAAATCATACAAACAACTTGAAAAGTAGTGATTACTTTGTCTTTCTCATTTACTTTTTCTCTCAACATGTCTCTCTCCCGAAGGATATCCCTTAGCAAAGTTCTAAGCAAATCCCGATCTTCTCTGACTTCATTGAAATTGTTACGTGAAGTAACGTTATCAGTTTCCATCACTGGCCTTCGGTTTGTTGTAAAATTGTCCTCCCAACGAAAATAATCGCATCCACCGTTTGCCTAAACAATTTTGAAGAGAACAAAAATTACATTAGTTCCCATAGGTTACTGACTTATGCCCTTTAAGAATAGTAGAAAACAATCTTACCTGAGCAACTTTGCAACCCCAGAATAATCGACCTGGATTTTCAATAGTCCGTGATGTTTAATTCTACACCGATCTCCGCAATAACATATATCTAGTTGGATAGAGGACATCGACACTCCAGAGACTTGAGACATGATTTATGACTCACAGTAGTATGCAATAGGGCAAAGTGGTTTATATAATGAACTAACCATAACTCGAAATAAAATATTACGTTTTCAAATTCTTTTACAAGTTTTAAAATTTCACTAAAAAGTTAAATAACTATATTCAACTATATATTTGCAAAATGCAACATTCGACATGAATATTAAGTGGCCAAAATTCATATCGCATATTCACCATACTTTTTAACATATTATTAAAATTAATTTAATACTACAATATGCAAATAATATATTTACGTTGTTTGCGATATGAAAAAAATAAGACTTAATATAAAAAACAACAAAGAGGAATAAGCTAGTACAGAACAATAAATATACAAGCGAAACTAATATGAAATACTATGTTCCACAACCCCCCCTTGGTGGTCTTAGAACATTAATTGGCCTAAATCCATCACCATCCCGCTTTCTCTTTACTGCAACAATCGCCTCACCCCGATCTTTCTTTCGTTGCTTTCTAACCCTTTTAACAGGCAATTTCTTCCCAGGTGTCTGTGTCACTTGGTCATCAGCCGTAACGAAATTCTCCGGAGATGAACCTCCAGGAGATATAGTATCAACCTAACACAGAAATTAATACCAAATAATTATGTTAGTAGGAATATGTTAACGTTACTTTCAATGAAGAAATAAGATAACATAATTAATTAATTAAACCTGTGTTTCGATGGGATCTCGAATCGATGCCTGAAGGATATCTGCGTGACTTGTAGGGTCGGCCTGGCTAGTATGGTCATTCGGAATCTAAACAAATAGGTAAAAAAACAAATAAATTTAAACAATAATAAATATTCATTAATTAAAACTAAAAGTGAATAATATATTTAAACAGTAGGTTACACTAGACCTGTGCCAAAACAGAATCTGTGGTACATGTCGGGACGCAACCGAGCTTGTCAGCTTGATCAGCGGTGGCTGCTGGACACGAACTCGGAATCTAAACAAATAGGTAAAAAAACAAATAAATTTAAACAATAATAAATATTCATTAATTAAAACTAAAAAAATATATATATTTAAACAGTAGGTTACACTAGACCTGTGCCAAAACAGAATCTGCGGTACATGCCGGGACGCTACCGAGCTCGTCAGCCTGATCAGCGGTGACTGCTGGACACGAACTCGGAATCTAAACAAATAGGTAAAAAAATAAATAAATTTAAACAATAATAAATATTCATTAATTAAAACTAAAAGTGAATAATATATTTAAACAGTAGGTTACACTAGACCTGTGCCAAAACAGAATCTGCGGTACATGCCGAGACGCTACCAAGCTTGTCAGCCTGATCAGCGGTGGCTGCTGGACACGAACTCGGAATCTAAACAAATAGGTAAAAAAATAAATAAATTTAAACAATAATAAATATTCATTAATTAAAACTAAAAGTAAATAATATATTTAAACAGTAGGTTACACTAGATCTGTGCCAAAACAGAATCTGCGGTACATGCCGGGACGCTACCGAGCTCGTCAGCTTGATTAGCTGTCACGCCCCGAATCCCATCAGGACGGATTGGCACCCGTAGCCGACAAGGCCCGAGAGAACCAAGCTTTGCCTCTATTCAATCATATACATGCTATAAGAAATCCATAATCACATAATAACTTTGGATATCAACAATGGGCTTTATGAAACACGATATATATAGATACATATGCGAAACTTGGCCGTTGAGGCCTCCAAGTCAAAAACGACATATACCTTTTAACTTTTACACCCACATCTGTCTACAAAAGCCTCTAACAAATGCATTGACCAAAAAGATCTAAAAGTCGGGACAAGTCCCCACTTTATACAACATGTACAACACCAAAACATATGTACAATAGTGACTCAGAGAAGCCCAGAACTAACTGGATCTCACCAAAGATCTGCAACAACTGGCAACCTACTGTGGAGGCCTACTAGTACTTGCGCCTATAACAAGTAAGGTAAATTCCCCAAGAGGGGTCAGTACGAAGAATGTACTGAGTATGTAAGGCCATATGAAACTTATATGATATATAAATATGTCAAAGAACTCAAGTTCAAATGCGTAACCAATATAGATAAGTCACAATGTAGATGAGTCACTATTCTGTACCTTGGAAACCATGTATATTGTTTTCGGTACTTTCTTTGTATTTTTAATTTAATGATTATTCATCTTCGCTTGTGACCTGTGATACCCGGGCCCCGACTGAACAATGGGTTTTAAACATAACATCATGTTATGTTGGGATCGGCTCGAGCTATGATTATGCCCCTAGAGCTGCCACCCTATGAATCAATGTATATATCGGGATTGGCTCGAGCTAGGTTAGTACCTCTAGAGCTGCCACCCATACAACTTTCTAGGTTCGGCTCGAGCTAGGTTATTACCCCTAGAGCTGCCCCCTATCAGGATCGGTTCGAGCTAGGCTTATGCCTCTAGGACTGCCCCCTTATTTTGGGATCGACTTGGGCTAGGCATTTCGCCCCCAAAGCTGCCACCCTTACTTGATCATTGACCACATATGCATTACTTTGTTCATTACTTTGAGATTGACACTAGGATAGCCATAACTTTACTTTAAGCTTTGGATCATTAACCAATGAGTGAGAGACATGTGAATAGCTTGGAAATCATAACATTATTAGAACCATAACACCATTGGACAATATTCCTTGAACATGAGACATTAGTATAATCACTATTGGAACATTGGAACATAGCCTTATTTGAGCTTTTGGAACATTTACCATGAATATGAGACATGAGATTCACAAATGATCAATGAGTAGGAAATATATGAAACATGACCATGGATAACCGGATATGGAATACATTAGCACGTTTCGGGATGGAACAAGTGTAATGTCAATGTGAATACTAATTGCCGCAGAAAGATACGAACAGAGTAACCTTACATACCTTGTACTCTCAATACGGATATACAATCCTAGATGTGCATACAATAGTCCCGCTCCTTCTTTATGTGTCACTCTACAACACAAATACATAACGGGATTTACATTAACCATCAACTACTTCACAAAGGCATATAACATCAATGGGTTACATGTTTGCCTTTAAACATGTCATTTCCCTTGACAAAACCATGATGAAATTATTATTCTAAAAATCCCACAATATTCCCAACATTGACCAATACATGATAATCAATACATTTCACCACAACACTTCTCCTTTACACTTTCTTATCCACACCACATCACAAATAATCCATCAATTCACCTTAATACACTTCATAGCACATATCGGCCAAAATCCCCCAATTTACACTTATAGAAAAATAACAAGTTTAATAACAAAATAACACCATACATGTTCATATTTTTTCCATACCATGCTTTTTCATCAAAGGCACAAGTCCTAATTCAAGCTTGAATCCCATGGATCACAAATCTTATACAAAAGCACAAGGTACCATGTCCAACATTTTCAAGCACAACCAACATGATTTACATACTCTTTCATGCATATAATATATTAATCCGTAACAATAATCACTTACCCAAGCTTGAAAAGTGAGGATCTTGCTCCAAAATTGATTTGAGTTCTTTAGGGTTTGAGAGAAATGTTGGAGAAAATATCTAAAAAGGCATGCGATTGTCAAATGAAGAAAATCTGATTTTTGGGTCTATATATAGCCCTTGGGGTCATCCTTAGCCATTCTTGGCATTTAATGCTTCATTTGACTTAGTCAATAGAAGATTGGATCATGTGACCTATGTCTTTTGCCTTATTTTGGACTTTTATTGAGCCCAAATCACTTAACCCAATAAAATCAATAATTTCTCGTGTTTAAGTCGTCTTATACGTATTACAATAATATTCCCACTCATGCTACTCATATCCGTAGCTTCAATCCCAAAAACAAGTGATTCTAGCCACGTTTGGCTTATTTTGACCTTAAGGGCAAAACTGTCATTTTGACTCCAAATTCGTTCTTGAGTAATTTTATCATACCAATATAATATGTCATTCATTTCATGTATATACTCATGGTTGTATAATAAACATGGCAAAAATTGGCTCGGTACGACCCCGGATACCCTTGGGACTTAGAAATTTCCAACTTTTGAAAAAGTGGAAAAACCAGCGTGGTACGCCCTTGGGCGCGCCAACTTGCTGCCTCTGGACTAAAAATTTTAGCCCAGAGCGGCGTGGCACTCCCTCTGGCGCGCCCCACACTTAGATTTTTCAAAAATTCCGTTTTTCGATTTCTCTTCGCGGGTTTGGTTAGATACTTCAAGTCCTATTCTTTAACTTACTTCTTAACCTTAATATACTTTGTTTAGAGGTCCTCTTAGCCTCGTTTTGAACCCCACAAATGTTCCACAAAAATTATAAAACACCTCCTATGAAGGTTTAATCACATTTACGAGGCCAAAAGTCAAGTATCTCATCCATAGCATTACAAAATACGTATGTATGGCTCTTGACACCTAAGTAAGCATTGCTCAACATCGTCAAGTAGGGTTAGGAAGGTACGGGGTGTTACATTCTTCTCCCCTTAGGAACATTCGTCCTCGAATGTTAACAATATCGTTTCAATTACAACAATTGCATCTCTACAGTAGCATACATATACATAAACACTTAAGGCTCATGGAGACTTACTTGTTATTGCTCCACGTCCGCACTTTGAACTTCTTGGTCCATTTGAAATAGATGGTGATATTTGGATTTCATCATCTCTTCCGCTTCCCATGTGATCTCCTCTACTTGTTGATTTCTCCAAAGGACTTTTACGGAAGCTACGTCTTTATTCCTCAATCTTTTTACTTGTCGATCTAGAATAGCAATGGGTACCTCTTCATAAGTAAGATCCTCCGTAACTTGAACATCCTCAATTGGAACAATACGAGATGGATCTCTCATGCATTTTCGAAGCATCGAAATATGAAATATCGGATGTACTGAGGAAAGTTCCTGGGGTAGTGCCAAATCATACACAACTTGCCTAAATCTACTAATGATTTCATATGGGCCTATGTAACGTGGGCTCAATTTCCCTTTCTTTCCGAACCGCATTACCCCTTTCATCGGTGACACCTTTAAAAACACCCAATCACCTATGGCAAATTCAAGACCTCTTCTTCTAACATCGGCATATGACTTGTGACGACTTTGAGCCGTTTGTAACCGCTGTTGGATCACTTTAACCTTTTCTATAGCCTGATGAACAATATCTGGAAAGCCGTACTCAAATTCACCCGTGTACCCAAACTCTGCTGGAAAGATCTCCAAAAGTGCGCTGTGAACTGTGCTCCTCTGTCTGATATAATGGAAAGTGGAATACCATGCAATCGTACTATCTCTTTCACATACAATTTTGCATACTCTTCAGCTGTATAGGTGGTCTTGACTGGTAGAAAATGCGCTGACTTGGTAAGCCTGTCCACTATAACCCATATAGAATCAAACTTCCGCAATGTACGAGGCAAACCCGTAATGAAATCCATATTAATCATATCCCATTTCCAGACTGGAAGATTGATACATTGCATGTAACCTCCTGGTTTCTGATGTTCCACTTTCACTTGTTCACAATTCGTGCATTGAGCGACAAACTCTGCAATGTTCTTTTTTATGTTTCCCCACCAATACACTTCTTTTAATTCATGGTACATTTTAGTAGCACCCGGATGAATAGAATAGCGCGAATGATGCGCCTCTGTCATAATTCGTGTCCTCAGTTCATCTACTCTGGTACACATAATCTCCCTTGACATTGAAGTACCCCTTCCTGTGTAAGATCAAATGCCTTTGTCAAATCCTGTTGTACATTTTCCTTTAGCTGCAATAACATAGAATCCGCAAACTGTTTCTCTTTCACTTCAGTTATTAAGGAGGATTCTGCTGCATTCTGCACAATAACTCTATCATCTGAGGATTCAATAAGGCGAACTCCCAAGCTGGCTAATTGATTCAAATCTTTGATTATCTCATGCTTTTCATTCAACTGGCCACTAGTGCTTTCTACTGCCTTACGGCTCAATGCATCAGCTACTACATTTGCTTTGCCTGGGTGATAAAGAATATCAATGTCATAGTCTTTTAAGATCTCTAACCACCTTCGTTGACTCAAATTGAGTTCCTTTTTCTTAAAGAGATATTGCAAACTTTTGTGGTCCGTATAGTTATCAACATGGACTCCATACAAATAATGACGCCATATCTTTAGAGCAAAAACTACCGCTGCCAATTCAAGATCATGTGTGGGATAATTTTTCTCATGTGGTCGCAACTGTCGTGAGGCATATGCTATGACATTACCGTGTTGCATCAACACACATCCAAGGCCAACCCCGGAAGCATCACAATACACTACATAACCTTCGGTACCTTCGGAAAGCACTAAAACCGGTGTGGAGGTTAATTTATCTTTCAACTTTTGGAAGCTTTTCTCACATGCATCATTCCACTGAAATTTTACTGTCTTATGTGTAAGCTTTGTTAATGGTGCTGCAATAGAGGAAAAACCTTCCACAAATCTTCTATAATAACCTGCCAGTCCAAGAAAACTACGGATTTCTGTGGGTGTCGTAGGTCTAGGCCAATTTTTCACTGCTTCAATATTCTGTGTATCAACCTGTATACCTTCATCTGACACAATGTGGCCCAAGAATGCAACTGATTTTAACCAAAACTCACACTTGGAGAACTTGGTATACAGCTCACGCTCTGTACCCAAACTCTGCTGGAAAGATCTCCAAAAGTGCGCTGTGAACTGTGCTCCTCTGTCTGATATAATGGAAAGTGGAATACCATGCAATCGTACTATCTCTTTCACATACAATTTTGCATACTCTTCAGCTGTATAGGTGGTCTTGACTGGTAGAAAATGCGCTGACTTGGTAAGCCTGTCCACTATAACCCATATAGAATCAAACTTCCGCAATGTACGAGGCAAACCCGTAATGAAATCCATATTAATCATATCCCATTTCCAGACTGGAAGATTGATACATTGCATGTAACCTCCTGGTTTCTGATGTTCCACTTTCACTTGTTCACAATTCGTGCATTGAGCGACAAACTCTGCAATGTTCTTTTTTATGTTTCCCCACCAATACACTTCTTTTAATTCATGGTACATTTTAGTAGCACCCGGATGAATAGAATAGCGCGAATGATGCGCCTCTGTCATAATTCGTGTCCTCAGTTCATCTACTCTGGTACACATAATCTCCCTTGACATTGAAGTACCCCTTCCTGTGTAAGATCAAATGCCTTTGTCAAATCCTGTTGTACATTTTCCTTTAGCTGCAATAACATAGAATCCGCAAACTGTTTCTCTTTCACTTCAGTTATTAAGGAGGATTCTGCTGCATTCTGCACAATAACTCTATCATCTGAGGATTCAATAAGGCGAACTCCCAAGCTGGCTAATTGATTCAAATCTTTGATTATCTCATGCTTTTCATTCAACTGGCCACTAGTGCTTTCTACTGCCTTACGGCTCAATGCATCAGCTACTACATTTGCTTTGCCTGGGTGATAAAGAATATCAATGTCATAGTCTTTTAAGATCTCTAACCACCTTCGTTGACTCAAATTGAGTTCCTTTTTCTTAAAGAGATATTGCAAACTTTTGTGGTCCGTATAGTTATCAACATGGACTCCATACAAATAATGACGCCATATCTTTAGAGCAAAAACTACCGCTGCCAATTCAAGATCATGTGTGGGATAATTTTTCTCATGTGGTCGCAACTGTCGTGAGGCATATGCTATGACATTACCGTGTTGCATCAACACACATCCAAGGCCAACCCCGGAAGCATCACAATACACTACATAACCTTCGGTACCTTCGGAAAGCACTAAAACCGGTGTGGAGGTTAATTTATCTTTCAACTTTTGGAAGCTTTTCTCACATGCATCATTCCACTGAAATTTTACTGTCTTATGTGTAAGCTTTGTTAATGGTGCTGCAATAGAGGAAAAACCTTCCACAAATCTTCTATAATAACCTGCCAGTCCAAGAAAACTACGGATTTCTGTGGGTGTCGTAGGTCTAGGCCAATTTTTCACTGCTTCAATATTCTGTGTATCAACCTGTATACCTTCATCTGACACAATGTGGCCCAAGAATGCAACTGATTTTAACCAAAACTCACACTTGGAGAACTTGGTATACAGCTCACGCTCACGAAGAATCTGTAACACCTGCCGTAAGTGCTTAGCATGGTCCTCCGGTGTTCTGGAATAAACTGGGATGTCATCTATAAATACCGTGATGAACACGTCCAGAAATGGCTTAAACACCCTATTCATCAAATCCATAAACACAGCTGGTGCATTTGTTAGCCCAAATGACATAACTAAGAATTCATATTGGCCATACCGTGTTCGGAAAGCTGTCTTGGGTACATCTTCTTTTCTAACTCTGACTTGATGGTAACCCGACCTTAAGTCAATCTTTGAAAAACACTTGGCACCCTGTAACTGATCAAACAAATCATCAATTCGAGGGAGGGGATATTTGTTCTTGATCGTTACCTTATTCAATTGCCGATAGTCAATGCACAATCTCAAGGTGCCATCTTTCTTTCGCACAAATAATACCGGCGCACCCCACGGGGACATACTAGGCCTAATGAAGCCTTTGTCCAGCAAATCTTTCAATTGCTCCTTCAATTCACGCAATTCTGCTGGAGCCATTCTATATGGAGGAATAGAAATAGGCTGAGTGCCCGGAATCACATCAATGCCAAACTCTACTTTCCGTTCTGGGGTAAGCCTGGAAGATCCTCTGGGAATACATCTAGAAATTCATTAACCACTGGAACCGACTGTGGAGTTAGTGGTTCCACTTCTGTATCTTTCACCCGTACTAGATGACATATGTATCCTTTAGCAATCATTTTTCTGGCTTTCAAATAGGAAATAAATCTTCCTTGTGGTGCCCCTACATTACCCTGCCATTCAAGAACATTTTCTTGTGGAAAACAAAATTGCACCTTCTTGGCCCGGCAATCTACCGTAGCATAACAAGAGGCCAACCAATCCATTCCCATGATCACATCAAAATCCACCATGTCTAATTCAATGATATCGGCCAATGTATCATGACCACATCCCGTTACCACACAATTACGATATACTCTCTTTGCAATAATATATTCACCAACCAGTGTAGACACTTCAATTGATTTAATTAATAATTCTAGTGCCTTTACAAATTTCGCAGCAACCAATGGAGTAACATAAGAAAATGTAGAACCAGGGTCAATCAATGCATATACATTATGTGAGGATATGAGTAATGTACCTGTGACAACATCAGGGGAAGCCTCTAAATTCTGTCGGTCCACTAAAGCATAAGTGCGATTCTGGACCCCACTAGTACTTGCTGCTCCTCTGGCACCCTTACCCCTGCCAACAGACTGAACACCTCGGCCCAAAGAAGGGACCGATGCTGATGACGCAACGACAGATCCTGCCGGTCGTGCTACACCACCCATATTCCTCTGGGGACACTCCCTCATCATGTGTCCTGTCATGCCGCACCAAAAACAAGCATTTGTCCCCACTCTGCATGTACCTGTATGAATACGCCGGCAGTGCTGACACTGCTGACGAGGAAAACCTGCTGCCTGTGATCCGTGAACTCCGCTACTCTTCCCAGATGGACCTCCCCTAGACCCTCGAAACTGTGAATGAGCACCCCCTGTAGAATAGGAGAACGATGGTCTGGGTGGTCTCGGAAACATATGGGGCCTAGATCCTCCTTGGGACATCATAGGTGGTCCTATAGGTCTAGCCCTTTTGGACTGTCCCCTGTCAAATTTCTGTACCCTTCGTCTCTGTCTCTGATCTTCCATTTTCTGGGCGAAGGCTTGTATTTTAGCTATGTCCATGTCCTTGTTCAAGGCAGCAATGGTGCGATCCCTTACCAAATATGGCTCTAGTCTGTCCACGTATCTATGGACCCTGTCTGTCATCGTAGCCACAGCATTTGACGCATATCGAGCCAAGGAATTAAATTGCAAGCTATATTCCCTGACGCTTAGATGTCCCTGACGGAGATTTAGGAATTGATCCGCACGTGCCTCGCGGATCTCATAAGGAAGATAATGATCTAGGAAAGCCACTTTAAATTCTTCCCAAGTAGGTGGGGTTGCACCAATATCACAGGATTTCTTCCAATCCTCGTACCACAATATGGCCTCTCCTTTCAATCGGTACGCAGCAAGTTCAACTATCTCTACCCCCGTCACGTGCATAACTTCCAAGGCCCTCTGAATTTGATCCACGAAGTCCTGTGGATCTACTTTTGGATCTGACCCTGTGAAGATAGGAGGGTCCAATTTTAGGAAATCCTGTGTTCTGCGACTTGCCACTCTAGCCGCATCATCATTATGTGTCATTGGACCAGCTGGTCCTTGACTCTGGGCTGCCACTAACTGTGTTAACATCTGAACTGCATTTCTAAGATCCTGATCTGTGGCATTGACTGGTGGTTCTACAGGCACGCTTCTCCTACTCGACTCTTCTGGTACAGAGGGAGTGGAGGAAGCTCGTGACACAAATTCATGCTCAGTATCACCTTGATTAACTTGATCATGTGGTGGTATACTGGTTCCTTCACCAATAATTCTATCAATCCTCTTACTTTTACCGTGACCTCTTCTTGTCATTGGCATTGTTACTATAACAAGAAAAATAAATTTCAATGATCAGATATAATTTCACTTACAACTTTGGCTCTATTGCACTATCTAGAATGAAGAGAAGAAACAACATCCTAAATGTCCCGTAGCCTCCTACTTATAAATGTGGTGCACAACACATTGATAAGTAAGACTCTACTCAGACATGGTTTTGTAGACACCCTTAGAACGACCTGCTCTGATACCACTTTTGTCACGCCCCGAATCCCATCGGGATGGATTGGCACCCGTAGCCGACAAGGCCCGAGAGAACCAAGCTTTGCCTCTATTCAATCATATACACGCTATAAGAAATCCATAATCACATAATAACTTTAGATATCAACAATGGGCTTTATGAAACATGATATATATAGATACATATGCGAAACTTGGCCGTTGAGGCCACCAAGTCAAAAACGACATATACCTTTTAATTTTTACACCCACATCCGTCTACAAAAGCCTCTAACAAATGCATTGACCAAAAAGATCTAAAAGTTGGGACAAGTCCCCGCTTTATACAACTGTTACACAGTACCAAAACCAATATGTACAAGAGACTCGAAAAGCCCCGAACCAAGCTGAAGCTCACCAACAGTCCGCAGAAAGCCCAGTGTCCTACTGTGAGGGCCTACTAGCTCCTGTGCCTGCAGCAAGTAAGGTAGGTGTCCCCCAAGAGACGTCAGTACGAAAGAATGTACTGAGTATGTAAGGCAATAAGTAACTGCAAGAAACATAAGAACTCTAATGGAATCAAATACAAATGAATAATCAACACTTATAAACCACCGTTCTATTTGTGTGGAACCATGTACATTGCTTTCATTACTTTCTTTGTTTTTACGTTCATGTCAATATCAACATCAAACATAAAATGCCCGGACCCAGCTGATCAATGGGAAAATAACATTGGGATTGTCTCGAGCTAGGCTTTCGCCCCTTTGAGCTGCCACCCATAAATCAATAAAGCAGGTTCGTCCCGAGCTAGGTTTTCACCCCTTTGGGCTGCCCCCTGTATCCAATAATCAATCGGGATCGTCTCTAGCTAGGCTTTCGCCCCTTTGAGCTGCCACCAGTTCTCAAACAACTATGCATTACTTCATTTCTTTACTTTTGAGATTGTTACATTGATGGTCATAACATTATTGGAGCTTTGGAACAATAGTCAACGAATAAAAGACACGTGAATAACAATTGCTAACAAACTTGAAATGAGATACTCTAAAACATTTCAAAGTGGAAACAAGTGCGGTAACAAGGTGAACAATAGGTGCTGCCAAAGAATACGAAAAAGAGTAACCTTACATACCTTAGCTTTTCAATATGTGACTACAACAATTCAGCTCTTCCTTAAAGTGCTATTCTACAATATGAATACATAATGGAGTTCACATTAAACCAAGTACATGACAAGTTCACAAGGCGATAATTAAACTAGCCACATCCTAAACACATGGTATATCATTCTACCTTCCTTCCCTCTATCACATACCTTCATTCCATCCTACATACAATATAAATTCTTGCCTCACACCACCAACGACACCAAAACAATCCATAAATCAACATGGAAGGCTAATCCTTTACCGATTACAACCAAGGTGGACTGCTCAACCCTTTTAAATCCTAACAAACATGATATACATACCCTCTTGTGCATATAATAGAGTAATTTACAAGAGAAAACACTTACCAAGACTTGCAAGTGGAAGCTTTGCTCAAAACTCCTTGAAGAAAATTAGGGTTACTAGGGTTTGAGAGAGGAGAAGATATTTTGATGAAAAATATGATTTTGGCATGTGAGATATGGTGAATTTAAGTTGATTTTTCAGCTTTAAATACTCCCTCTTGGCTACCCCTCTCAAGTCTATCCTTAGCCACCCTTTTTGACCAAAAAAAAGTCCAAGTTGACTTGGTCCATTTGTGAATGGATCACCTTTCTTTTGGGCCCATGTATTTTTATTTCATTTCGGGCCTCCATTAAGTCCATAAACCTCATCTTAATTCAGCCCAACAACTTTAATGGGTAATACACCCAAATCTAGGATTTTCGATTCCAAAACCAATAATTTGCTTATGAACATAGAAACAATAGAACTGTAACACCTCAGGTGCTACGATCACTTTATAAAAAAAAAAAAAAAAATTTGACTCACGACACCAGTCACGTGGCATGAGTGGGTGTCGTGAGTGGACTTTAGAACGTTGAAAAAATGGTCTGATTTCCACGGCATGAGTCACGGGGTGTGATTCACAGTCACGGGTTGTGAGTGGTGCAGTGGATGTGCTTCAGAAACTTGGTCGAGTCATCTGAGTTTCACGACAGGTCACCTACGTACGTGACTCGACCCACGACATGAGTCACGATACTGTGAAATTTTGCCGGCTTTGTTGACCTATTTTTGACTAGATGAAATGTTTGAGTGTGGGGCCCATTAAAGGTGTTGGGCTGGATCTATATTCTGTATTTGAGGCCCAAATATCATGGAATAAGCCATGGGCCTCAACAAATATAAGAAAGACCCATTCAACATTGAGCAAACTTGTGGCCAAGAATTAACTTGACTTGACGGGCTATATAAAGGCCAAAATCAGATTTTTATCCATTAGAACTCTCATCTCTTTCTAGATATTTCTCAAAGGCTCCTTATCTCATAAACCGGCAACAACACTTGTTGGAACAAGATCATCTCTTTGCAAGAAGTGGTAAGTGTTTCCTCTTGTGACTTACTACATGATATACATGAAAAGTGATGTAGGTCATGATTATTAGTGTTGATAAGGTTGGATGGTTTCCATACCATATTGTGAACTTGTACTAGTTGTGGTTACTAATGGAAGGTCCCTTATATATGCATGTTGTAGAGTAGCGGAAAGGTGGAATTGTTGTAATCACATAGTGGAAGACTAAGGTATGTAAGGTTTCCCTTTTCTATGACTATTGGTCACACCTATTGTTCATACTTTGTCCGACCATACTTGCCCTCCGAAATGTCGTAAAGTGTCTCATGCTAAGTAAATGCTTAGCAATTGTTGTTTGTATACCTCTTATTCATTGCCTATGGTTTCCAAGTGTCAATAATATCGCAACCACCAATGTATCACTCTCTTAATGAACAAATTGAAGTAATGCATATAAGTGAGTATTGAGTACGGGTGGTAGCTCGAGGGGGCGTAAAGCCCAGCATAGAGACGATCTCGATTGATTATTGGACACAGGGGGTATCCCAAGGGGGTGAAAACCTAGCTAGGGACGAACCTGCTTTATTGATTTATGGGTGGTAGCTCAAAGGGGCATAATCCTAGCTAGAGACGATCCCAATGTTATGACCCACTGATCAGTCGGGGCCCGGGTACGATATGAGTTGTTGATGATAATGAACGTAAAAGCAAGGTAATGAATGTAATGTACATGTTTTTCCCACATACAGAATGGTGGTTCTCCATATTGTTTATTTGTTGATATTTGATTCCATTTGAGTTCTCATTTGTCATACAGTTGCTTATCGCCTTACATACTCAGTACATTCTTTCGTACTGATCCCTTGTGGGATTTACCTTGCTGCAGGCGCAGGTGCTAGTAGACCCCCACAGTAGGATTTGGACTTTCTGCGTATAGTTGGTGAGCTCCAGGCTGATTCGGGGCTTTCCGGGTCATATGTACATGTTGATTTTGATGTTGTGTACATGTTTGTGTAAAGCGGGGACTTGACCCGATTATAGACGTGGTTTTATTTCTGCTAGAGGCTTTGTAGACGTTGTACATTACATGAAGGGATGTCTTCTCATTTTTGATCTTTGCGGCCCTACCGGCCAAGTTTCTTATATATACGTCTTTCCACGCTTTCAGTTTTGCTATGTCATGTCCATATGCATATTTATTGTGTTCCATACGAATGAAGAGGTTGGTTCTTTCGGGCCTCAACGGCTTCGGGTGCCATGTCTGCCCCGTTGGAACTCGAGGCGTGACAAGAACATGTCTCTCAAATCGATGTACTAGCTTCCTTTTGCACATAGGAAAATGCAGGGGTATTTATAAATACAAGGCTAATCCCTTCCGAATCAAAACAGGACAACAGAGCCGATAAATTTCCAAGGTGCCGTGACTTGGTGTCGTGGACCAAGTCACACTATGTGGATGGGTGTCGTGGAAATCAGACAACACCATAAAGTCTCTGAACTTCATTCACGGCACCAACTCACGTCACGTGAGTGGAGTCACACCGCGTGGAAGCCCTGCCGTAGAAATCAGGCTTTTGGCCAACCTGCAGAAGGTGATCCACGGCAGTCACCCATGTCACGTGGGTGGACTCGCGACACGTGAGTCCCTTCCGTGGGTCACTCCTTCGACTTGGTTCCTTTCTTCTTCGCATGCCCCATTCCAGTACATGCTCCTTCACTTTTCCTCCATTTAGCCTCATACCCAAGTTATTGCATCTTTTCATATGGCCATGGTACCTCAGGTGTTACATCTTTATTGGATGTATTATGTATCTCGACAGATCCAAAATCGAAAAAAATATATCAGGAGCTAATTATGTATCTTTTTTGGATGTATCGGGAGCTAATTATGTATCTCGACAGACCCAAAATTGGAATTTTCAGTAATTATACAAAATGTCGGAATTTTCTGTAATCAAGCTCCAAACTGTCGGAATTCATATTGTTTGCCATTATATAAAGTAAGAAACTCCAACAAAAAATATTGTTTTTCTTTTTTCCTTTTTAAAATCTTTTATAAGTGCATTACATGTTGAATAAAATTGTAAATACAGTTACTTATTTAAAACTGTAATAATTTGAACTCAATTTATTTATCTTACTATAAGTGCATTACAATTAACTTTCTTGTGTTCATTATTTGACCTTTTTCAATAGATAAATATTGCATTATTTTCTTGTAAGACTGTTACGTTAGGAATGTCGTAAAAAACTTATATCCCAGTAGGTCATCGTGTTTTTTCACAGAATTTTTCTTATTACTCATGTCAGCATTCTCACTTTTGATATCTTCAAGTCTTGTCACCATTTAAGTAGGTAGCTGGACATAAACAGAGTGATATTTGAAAACGGTAGTAGTTAAAGTTGAAGTAGAAAAATAGTATTTGAAATTAATCTATGTTTGGACATTCATTTCACTTGAAAAAATTTAAAGTTTTATCAGTGAAAGAAAATCACTTTACATGTCGGTACACGTTAGCGTAACTTGCTAAAGTGCGCCCACTGATCAGAATGACACCAGGAAGGCAGAAAAAGAAGGTGATTACACCGGAGACAACAACATTGGGGGCGAGTACCGTTGATTTAGGGGAAACAATAGCGCGTGAGGTAAGCAACCAATGGAACAGTGGCCACCTCTGCCGGTAAAAAAGGTGACCCCGAAGTCTAATGGAACAGTGATAACGCTGATCAACCCAGGGAATAAGGTGACTACTGAGATGAATAAGCTGGTGCAGCAGGAGGTAAGGACGGAGGAATCACCTGCACGAGGAACTACACAGAAGCTAGATATGAACATAGAGCCTACTAGGAAATGGGCGAATTTCTTTGATACCAATTGCCTATCAGCTAAAGGAATGAGCCTAAGCTATGTCGTACCGGTGATAAAGAATGGGGAAAAGGTCATAGAATTGAACAAGGAGGAAGTTAATCGAGCAACTGAGGAGTGGAAACAAACCCTTATCTTGTATGTAATGGGGGATTCACCCATCATTGCTGCAATAGAGAGGTATATTGCTATGCAGGTGAATACTGTTAGTAAGCCCAAGGTGTATTATGATAATGATGACTATTTCTTAGTCCAATTTGCAAGCTTGGATGATAGAAATGAATTGTTGTACTCGGGGCCACATATAATGAATAACAGACCAATTATAGTTAAAGTGTGGAGTGCTGATTTTGATTTCAACAAAAAGGTACTGCAAATAGTTTTAATTTAGGTAAAACATCCTAATTTACCTTTGAATTGTTAGAGCATGGACTAACTGAGTAGAGTTAGCAGTGGATTAGGAATTCCATTATATGCAGATGAATGTACTACTAAGGTGGATTGAATATCCTTTGCTCGTGTGCTTGCGGAAATGAATGTGGCAAAGGAGTTGCCAAAGAAGATCGAGGTTGAAGATCCTAATGGAAGGGTTTTTGAACAGGCTGTACAATATGAGTGGGTGCCTGAGTATTGTACTGAACACATACAGATAGGGCACAAATGTCATACAAAAGAGGGACCTCGAGGTAAAGCTGCACATACAAAAGAGGGACCTTGAGGTAAAGTTGCACCTAGAATGGTTAACAAATGGCTGCAGAATTCAGACATAGGTACAGAGGTGGGCATCTCAAACCAAGGGTCTAAGATTGAAAGCAAGGGGGAGAAGATGATTGAGGAAGAAGAAACCTAGCACCAAGTTACAACAAAATCAGCAGATAAAGCAAACTCAGGTATACAACTTAAAACTCAGACTATGGGGATGAACAAAGGCTTTGAGTCACTTGCATCTATAGACCAGGATACAACTTGTAATGATGACAATAAAAGGGTGAAGAGAGAGGGCATTGGAGGTAATACCACTATACCAGCAACATGAATTCCTCATAACCGGCAACATGAAACAACAATACATGCATTCACAACGGTTCAGAGTTGTTTTGCACTTAACCGGTTTCGTTTATTCCTCATGGTTTACACAACCCTAGTTGATGAGTTTAGCTCCTCATAATTGTAAGAACACAAGAAGAATTCAAAGATGAAAACATAATTGCACACTCACAATAATGAAGAAGAACTGAAATCTCAATTATCAATAAAACTCGAATTAGGGTTTGTAACTATAAAACCAAGAATGTGTTTATAAGCTCAAAAACAAGATGAAACAGCTCTCAAAATAATGTAATGAATAATTCTCGTACATAGGACTATACAGGGGTATTTATAGATACAAAGCTAATCCTATCCAAATCAAAATAGGAGAACAAAGTCGGCAACTTCCACGATATCGTGACTTGGTGTCGTGGAACCAAGTCATGCCACGTAGGTTGGTGTCGTGGAAATCAGGCTCAATTGGACATCTTCAGAAGTTGAGTCACGCCAGCTAGTCATGCCACGTGAGTGACAGTCACGCCATGTGACTGGCTGGCGTGGAAATCAGAACCTTTCTTGATCTCTGAAGTAAAGTCATGCCAGCCACTCACGTCACGTGAGTGGTCTTCACGGTACGTGAGTGGTGTCGTGGCTCCCTCTCTGGTGCAGATTCTTGTTCTTTCATCTTCCGACACTTCGTTCTTGGGCTTGATTCTTCTTTTTTGATCATTTTGCCTTTAAAACCTGTTTTCCTGCAAAGTAGGACAGAAACCACATCATACCAACCAAAAACACCCAAGTTATTTCATATTTCCCTTGTTTCAAGCATCGAAAGTGCCATGTAACAATGGCGCATCAACACCCTCAACTTAGAACGTTTGCATGTTCTCAGGCGAACAAAACAAAAACATACATATACATATACGATGCTTGATTAAGAGAAACCTAAGGGACCTATGGCAGTCGACTCATTGCCTTTGGCACAAAACTTTTTTGACCCCTCCTATTTGCCAATCAAAACTAAAGTGTGTATACAGGCAGCATATTATCATGACACAGAAGGGATCAAGTGATGGCACTAGATTATGCACAAACAACTAAGCATATATGCAAACGACATTTTTCGAACAAATATGTAACACCCCGTACGTATCTAAGTCTAGTAGGCAACCTTAGAATTTATGGAAATATGAGAGAATTGATGAATTATGTATTAATTTGTGGACATCAAGAAGTCTTGTATCATTGGGCCTTAAATAAAGCCCAAAAATAACAAGAATACATGGCCCAACCCAAGCTTTTTGACCCATTCTTCCATCTTTTGACCCATTTGACCCATTCAACATAAAATAAAGGATAAGAAGAGACTTGAGGGCCTATATAAAGCATGCATGCAAATCATATTTTTATTCATTTGTGCCACCAAGCCTTTTCTAGAATTTTCTCCAACATTTTTCTCTCAATTCAAACCCTAGGCTTTCATCCTTTTGGTCAAGATCACCTTGGGGCAAGACTTGGTAAGTATATACTATCATGGTTTAATATATATTATGAATGTAAGATAGTTTATATCATGTTGGTTATGTTGGTGAAGTGGGAGAAGTTCCCTATGTGCAAAACAATTTGTATTTGCTAAATCGGAGGATGATTTATGGCTTGAAAACTTGAACATGGGTTTGTGATCTTGATGAAAATGAACTTGATGGATTCAATATTGATATATGAGATGTGATTATAGTCTTGACTTGTTTTATACTTGTGCATAGTGTTTGGAAATTTCTATTGAGAAATTGGTTATGATTTTGGTGGCATGTTGGCCGTAAAGTGTCGTTTTGGTGATGTTAGGTGTGTTGTGAAATCATGGCTGGTGGTTGGAATGTTAAATGATCAAAAATATGTCAAAATGAAGTTGTTTATGATCATGGATCATTCATGACATTAAATGACCCAAAACGGAGCCATTTCGGACCAAACGGGCATCCGCCCCCGCAGACGAGGGCATCTGCGAGCGCAGATGCCAACGCAGATGGCACTGGCTGCTGCCAATGGCCATATGCGTGCGTATGTGGCTGACCTGCGTGTGCAGGTGGCTGCGCAGGTCATCCCATAATTGAGTTTTGGTTGCTTTCGTGTCCCTTTGATCCCCGAAAGCCCCGATACCCTTTTGGGATGTAATAATCAACTTGTAATGTCATTGTAATGACTTTGAAGTGTCGTATGGAGGTGTTTTGGACTATGTTAAGTATGGATGGTTGTTAATATGTTGTTATAAATGCATCATTACGATGGAATGATAAAGGAAAAAGCGTAAAGGGTAAGTATGATGTGAAATGCTATTGTTGTATGAAATCTTGGTCAATGAGTGGAATGCTATGGTAGTGTTGGCATGTTGATGCGATAAATGACATTGTAAGAAGGTGAAATGACGTTCTAAAGTAACTATGTGATTCATGGTCATCTTGTGCACTTGTAAGGTAGTTGGTTACTAATATAAGCCTCGTTATGTACTTGTGATGTAGAGTGAGATGTAAGGAAGAAAGCTGGACCATTGTATTCCCAGATAAGACTGTGTATTCATAGTGAGACTCAAAGGTATGTAAGGTTACTATTTCCATATTCTTCTGCAGCATGTATGATTCATATTGTCATAGTACTCACTCGACTCCGAAATGCCCTAAGGTATTCCGTCTTCGGTAGTTGACTAGTGTAGCTCATATGTTCTTTACTCATTGGTAAATGGTGAATCATACGACTCATGTCCATTGGTTGATTTATATTCATTGATTGACTCATGTCCATTGGTTGATTTATATTCATTGATTGGCTCATGTCCATTGATTGACTTACGTTCATTGGCTAACAAGTCAAGAGTTCCAAATATTCTAAGGTATCGCATTCCTAGTTGGTGAGAAGTTGACATTCACATGCGTCTTAATCATTGTTCATTATGCTAAGGTTCCAAAAGTGTTCTATTCCAAAGGAGTTCTATAGTATTCCAACTAAGGTTGATATACATTGTTATTCATATGTGTTTTACTCCTAGACGAATCATGAACCACTTAGTTCTTAGTTATGGACGGAAGTTCTTAAGTTGTCATATGTTGTAAAGTCTACGAGAACTATCTCAACAAGAGTAATGAGGTAAAGGGGGCTTGTTTAGTTTGAATAGCATTATTCCAATCATGTCATGATCCAAAGTTCCAATAGAGTTATACATATGTCTCATATTCATTAGTAATGTTCCAAAAGTCCAATGAGGTTATGTTCCAAGGTTTCACTATTGGTTATACTCATGTATCTTGTTCATTGAATATTGGTCCAATGGTTACAAAGATGTATCCTTTGCAAGTAGAGATGTCAATCTTACACGGGTAAAGACGTAAAGTAATGTAGGTCATGTTCCGGAGTCTAAGAATAGTATGACTATCCTTGTATCAATCGTTCACATGTAGAAGTACCAATCTTATAAGAGTAAGAAGGGAGGTGATTCCTCGTAAGTGAAGATATGTATACATATGTGTGAGCTTTAGTGTCATGATTTTTAAGGTATCACTCTCATAAGGTTAAGGAACTAAGTCATGCATGGTTCCTTCATGTTATGTTTCATTGGATCACAAAGAGGTATAAGTCCAAGGTGGAATAATCCCGATAGTCTATGATACTGCGATTATATTATATATTATAGCCCACTGATCAGCTGGATGTCCGGTATATTATATAGCCCACTGATCAGCTGGATGTCCGGTACTTATATTATATATTATAGCCCACTGATCAGCTAGATGTCCGGTATATTATATAGCCCACTGATCAGCTGGATGTCTGGTACTTATATTATATATTATAGCCCACTGATCAGCTGGATGTCCGGTATATTATATAGCCCACTGATCAGCTGGATGTCCGGTATATTATATAGCCCACTGATCAGCTGGATGTCCGATACTTATATTATATATTATAGCCCACTGATCAGCTGGATGTCCGGTATATTATATAGCCCACTGATCAGCTGGATGTCCGGTACTTATATTATATATTATAGCCCACTGATCAGCTGGATGTTCGGTATATTATATAGCCCACTGATCAGCTGGATGTCCGGTATTATATTTACATATATGATAGCCCACTAAATGTGGATGCCCGATATTATATTTATATCTTCTAGCCCACCAAAGGTGGAGGTCCGGTACTAACTAATTGAGTGAAGAGTAATGAAAATAGTTGTAAAGAGATGAGAATATTTTCCTCACGTGTATAGATGTAAATAAACATAAAGATGGTTACAAGAAAGTGATAGTGACGCGACTGATTGATCAAGTATTGAGACTAATAGAAGTAATGAACATGGTTCCACCCATCCAGGTTGGAGGTCTATTCACATTGATTATTCTCTTATGCTTACTTTCTTGGAAGTACTTATGTATTACCATAGTTTCATCTGGCCTTACATACTCAGTACTTTATTCATACTGACCCCTTTTGGGGGACTTACCTTACATGCTGAAGGCCCAGGTGTTGGTAGATCTCCGCAGTAGGTGACGAGGTATCCACGGATTGTTGGTGAGATCCAGTTGCTTCGGGGCTTCCCAAGTTGCATATGTTCGTTAGGTTTTGTCATTTGTAAATATTGTATAGATATGGTTATGGTCATGTATCTGTTAGAGGCTTTGTAGACACATGTGGGAAGGTGAAAGTAAAAGATGTACATTCATTTTGACATAATGGCCCTAACGGCCAAGTTTCATATATTGCACATATTGCCATAACTTCCGCCATTGATATTTAATTACATGAAATAAAATGATATGCATACGCGAACATACATATGAGAGTACATGAACAAAGATTGGTTCTCTCGGGCCATATCGGCTTCGGGTGCCAATCACGTCACGATGGGATTCGGGGCGTGACAAAATAGTAGCTAATAATGCAATCCACGTACTCTCACAATCAAAGAAGTCCCATCCACTCACAGTATACTAATGAATATCAAAGTAGGGACTAGGTCAAAACACTCACTCTCACAAAGAAGTTCAAACAGTGTGCATGAAATACCATAGACTTGCCCTTATTTTCTACACCTTAGTTTTCGGACAGTTGGACTAGGATCACTATAGGACTTTACTTGGCTTGTAATATAGGCTTGGGGACGGGTATGGTACATATGGATATGGTGACTCAACCCTCCTTGACACTACACTATTTTGGCTCCAACTTCCAACCTTTCTTATTTTTATTCTCCCTTATTCTCCTTTCTTTTATTTTCAGATTTTGGGTGTGATTTTCTTCACTTTCAAAACATAATTTTCTCTTCTTTTTTTTTTTTTTTTTTTTCTTTGCAATTTCTCTTCTTTTTTTTTCACTCTATATTTTTTTTTTCTTTTTCTTCACACCCAAACCTGTTTCCCCTTTTTCTTTTATTAACCTCTTCTTCATACCCAACTCAATATATGCACCCCTATAATAGCCACCCTCAACTTAGGCGATTTGCCTAAGTTGAGGTACACAATGTCCAAGGAGGGACCAGGGCCAAGACAAGTTCATTGTAAGTCAAAATGGGAAGGTGAATAGGCTAATGAAAGAAATAGGTCAATTAAGGCTCAAAATTGGGATCAAGGGATACTTATTCATTTGGTCTGGCATTTAGGCTAAAAGTGGACTTATTCAAAAACGGCCTATGATCCTTTCCTAATCCCCTATCCTCAAATCCTAGGCAAGACTAACCGAGCAAGTTCTGGATTGCACACACAAAGTTAACTAAGTAGTGACCTCACACACACATAGCACAGGGTTGTATTATCAACTACTACCTATCCAGTTCATGCAATGCTAGCTACAGTTATTTGCCTATAATCCTAGTGTCATAACAAGATCCAACAGCTGTCACACATAAACATACTACTGTAACACCCCGTACCTTCCCAACCCTACTTGAAGACATTAAATAATGTGTACGTAGGTATCGAGAGCTATACATATGCATTTGGTAATGCTATTGGTGAGATAATTGAATTTGGCTCTTGTTTATGTGATTAAACTTGCATAGAAGGTGTCTTGCAATTTTCATGGGGCCTTTGTGGGGTTCAAAATGAGGATAAGAGTACCTCTAAACAAAGTATATTAAGGCTAAGAAGTAAGTTAAAGAATAGGACTTGAAGTATTTAACCAAACCCGCGAAGAGAAGTCGAAAAACGGAATTTTTGAAACAACTAAGTAAGGGGCGCGTTTGGGACCGTGCCACGCCGATCTGGACTAAAATTTTTAGTCCATAGGCAGCAAGTTGGCGCACCCAGGGGAGTGCCACCTTGGTTTTTCCACTTTTTCGAAAGTTGGAAATTTTTAAGTTCCAAGGATTCCCGGGGATGTATCGAGCCAATTTTTACTACGTTTCTTCTACAATCATGAGCATATACATGAAATGAGTAAAGTATTACATCGGTATGATAAAATTACTCAAGAATGAATTTGGGGTCAAAATGACCGTTTTGCCCTTAAGGTCAAAATAAACCAAACGTGGCTAGAATCACTTGTTTTTGGGATTGAGGCTACGGATATGAGTAGCATGAATGGGAATATTATTTTAATAGGTATAATACGACTTAAACACTAGAAATTATTGATTTTATTGGGTTAAGTGAATTGGGCCCAAAAAGGATCCATAAATGAAAAGAAAACATGGCCCAAGAATGGGTCAAAAGACCCATTCTTGCATTGACCTTCTAGAACCCAATATTAGATGAGAAAGAGTGGCTAAAGATGACAAATGAAGGGCCTATATAAAGGGCAAAATTCTGATTTTTATTCATTTGGAAAAACACATGCCCTTGTAGATATTTTTCAACCATTTTTTCTCTCAAACCCTAAGAGGTCAAAGCCAAACTTTGGAGAAAGATCAACATCTTACAAGCCTAGGTAAGTTATTATTGTTATGGATTAATATATTATATGCATGGGAGAGTATGTGAAGCATGTTGGTTATGCTTGAAAGAGTTGAACATGGTACTTTGGGTTTTTGTACAAGATGTGTCATCCATGAGATTCAAGCTTGAATTATGACTTGTGCCTTTGATGAAAGATCATGGCATGGATAAAATACGAACGTGTATGGTGTTATTTTGTTATTTAACTTGTTATTTTTCTATAAGTGCAAATTGTGGGATTTTGGCCGATTTGTGCTGCTATGAAGTGTATTAAGGTGAATTGATGGATTGTTTGTGATGTGGTGTGGATAAGAAAGTGTAAAGGGGAAGTGTTGTGGTGGAATTTATTGATTAGCATGTATTGGTCAATGTTGGGAATATTGGAGGATTTTTGGAATAATGATTCTATCAATGGTTTTGTCAAGGGGAAATGACATGTTTTATGGCAAACATGTAACTCATTCACGTTATATGCATTTGAAGGTAGTTGGTGGTAAATGTAAATCCCGTTATGTGTTTGTTGTATAGTGAAATGCAAAGAAGGAGCGGGACATTGTGTACACATCTGAAGTGGTATATTCGTATTGAGAGTACAAGGTATGTAAGGTTACTCTGTCCGTATCATTCTGCGGCAAATAGTATTCATATTGACTTTACGCTTATCCTATTCCAAAATGTGCTAAGGTATTCTATATCCGATTATCCATGGTCATTGTCATATATTTCCTACTCATTGATCATTGATGAATCTCATGACTTATATTCATGGTTAATGTTCCAAAAGCTCAAATCAAATGTTCCAAAAGTGGTTATGCTCATGTATCTTGTTCATTGATTACTATCCAATGGTCTCAATAGTGTCATGTATCCATGAAGGCTATGTTTCCAATAATGTTTATTTACATGTCTCTTGCTCATTGGTTAATGATTCAAAGTTTCCAACAATGTTATGTTTCAAAGTTCAAAGTGATGTTATGACTATCCTAGTATCAATCTCAAAGTAATGAATAAAGTAATGCAAATGTGGTCAATGATCAAGTATGGGTGGCAAGTCTAGGGGCATAAGCCTAGCTCGACTCGATCCCGAAGTATTGATTTATGGGTGGCAAGTCTAGGGGCATAAGCCTAGCTCGACTCGATCCCGATGCATTGATTTATGGGTGGCAGGTCTAGGGGCATAAGCCTAGCTCGACCCGATCCCAACATGACGATAAGTCATGGAAAGACCCACTGATCAGTAGGGGCCCGGGTACATTGTAACACATGTATTGACAAGCAAGCATTGAAGTAAAGAAAACAAAGAAAGAAATGAAAGCAAATCACATGGTTCCCAAAGTGCAAAATGATGACTCACTCACATTGATTAGTCATTTGTATTGAGTTCAGTGATACGTTCATGTGTTATATAGTTTCATCTGAGCCTTACATACTCAGTACTTTTTCCGTACTGACCCCTTTTTGGGGAACACTCTAAATGTTGCAGGCGCAGGTACCAGTAGGCCTCCCCAGTAGAGTGACAATGTTAGCGGTTCTTTGGTGAGCTCCAGCTAATTCGGGGCTTCTCCGAGTCAGAGTGTATATATGTTTTGGTGATGTACATATTATGTAAAGCGGGGACTTGTCCCGACTTATAGTTCATGTTGGTCAATGCTCATGTTAGAGTCTTTTGTAGACGAATGTGGGTGTATCAGTGTAACAGGCATATGTTGTGTGGACTGGATGACCTCAACGGCCAAGTTCCATATGTATATATATATATGTCCCATGGTTTCCGTTATTCGTCTTTCATATTCTTACGTAATGGTGGTTATGATTATGAGATGCATATGATTGAACATAGGCAAAGGTTGGTTCTCTCGGGCCTTATCGGCTACGGGTGCCAATCATGTCTCGATGTGATTCGGGGCGTGACAACTACACACAAAAAAAATAAAAAAAATTCAGGAGGGGTATCCTTAACATTCAAAAAGCATAAATTTTTTCTAAATTGGACTGCACTACAGTTCCCTTACTTTTCTCCTAATTTAGCAAGAAACACATAAACATTATAAATAACATCCTAAACATGCCGATTCTACTATGATAGCACACTCGGGGGAAAAGAAACAAGGCAACAAAAACCCCCAAGTGGTGGTACACCCCCACCCCCAACTAACAATGGTGCACTGCCCTCAATGCACAACTATCAATAAAAGAAAAAGGGAGTGAAGACATACCTGTGGCACCCTAAGCGTCGGAAGTGGTCCCGCCTGCAGCGGGATCATCAGTCTGCTCAGTGGTAGGTGCATCCGATGGAGGGGCAACCTGACTAGCGGATGCACCATCTGCTCCGCCTCAATCTGGCTCGCATGGTACTCCACCCGGGAGGCTTTAACCGCCCTCCAAAGATCACTTTAATACTCAGCATCACTATAAACCTGGTCCTCCGGACTGCGCGGCCTCTTGCCTCTATCTATCGGAGGCTCCTCGTCGGCAAATAGATCCACCTCAAAGGCCGGCCTCAGTGGGGCCAGAACAAGCATAGGTGGTATAATAGGGGCACTACTCAACGCCAACGCTCTAACCTCCTCCCTCAATGCTTCCACCTCCTGTGTTAAACCTGACATATCAAGACTCTGGGCCGAACTCATCCGGGAGGCCATCCGTGCCTTAAAGCTGTCAATCCTCCCATGCAACCCTCTCATAAACTAATCCATCATCTCCGTCATCCTGGACTCCACCCTAGCCTCCGCAGCCTCTACAGTGGTCCTAACCCAAGGCTTAGGCTGGGATACCAACTTAGCCATCTGGGTCTCAGTGTGAGCCTGTCGCTCAAATATCTTCGTCTGCCGATCAACCAACTGCTGCAGGAAGTCCCTAGAAACAGAAACCATATCAGAAGGAGGCGGTAGAACTATAGTAGCAGGTACTGCATCATCAATAGGGCCAGTGCCCTCAGCCTGTACAGAAATAGTCTCAGGTACCCTAACCGATACTGGAATAGGCATATGAGTACTAATCGGCTCATCTAGGGCTACTCCTGACGACTCAGACGACTGTGACCCCCGTGGAAGAATGGGGTGAGAACCATGCTGCTGCATCAGACCAATATCCTCTATACGGGTCACCTCTATCTAATGATCGAGGGTAGGTAGTCTAGCCACACCCGCCCTGTCACATAGACTCTGGATCAAGCATGGGAATGGTATACTCGTATGATCTCGAAAGGCCCGCTCATGAATCTCCGGGATGATGTATCTAGCAATATGAAGCTCATAACCAGCCAAGATGCTGGCTACCACCACAGCCCGATCCAATGTAAGCGAATTGTCAGCATTAGTTGGACCAAATCGATGCCGAACAACTGACCACCAGAATCTGCCTGCAAAATGTAGCGTGGACTTCTTAATGTCCAGCTTACTAGTCACCCAACTAGCCGCCACACCATCCTCTGCTATGTACCCCGCAATCCATTTCAGCAGTTCTAACTTCTGATCTGCATCCCGCATCTTAACCCTATCTCTGACAGTGTCCATCCGGTGATCAAATTCAAGAGTCAAAACCAAAAGTGAACGGTCTGCCCCAAACAAGAAGCGGTGGATGGTCTGCTTCGATATATCCACTTAGGTACCATGAACCAAAAGGTGCGTCAATAAGGGATGATCCCTGAACCGCTGCCCCACAGGAGTACTCAAGTCAACCAACGCAGCATAAGAGGTATAAAATTCTCGGACTAACGCCGAGCTATAATGACTAGAAGGCTGCGCCATCCAACCCAATCCATACAGCTCAAAAACAACCCAAATATCAGGCAAAGCCCTCAACTCCTCAAGCCTATACCGGGGTTCCTCTATAATGCTACTCCAACAGACACCCCGCTCAGTCAACTCGACATACCTGTCATAAAAAGCACGCATGCCCTGCACACACCACTGCTGAACCTCCCTACTCTGTGAGGGAGTCGGAGCACTCTGGGCACCAGTACCTGAAATAGAGGATGTAGCCTCCGCCGCAGAGGTACCTTGACCAGTAGCCTCATCCGCAGAGCTCGACTCCGAAGCATCCTCCCCCTCTTCAGACTGGGGGGCAGACTCAGAAGACTCATCTGGAACAATCGACGTGACAGGCGGTGGGACGGGCTGAAGTGCTGCCCGAGCAGCAGCTCGGGCCCTAGTCTGTAACCTCGTGGTCCGAGGTACTAAAGCCGTATCATCATGGCCAATCTAAAACTCCTCCACGGACCCACTTTTCTCTGATTCAGTCGGTTCATCATGCAGACGGGTTGGTAAGTCCAGATTTTTTGTGCGAATTGTGGACGAGGAATCAAGATGGTCACTTTTGGGGTTCGATTTGGGAGGCATAGTAACGGGTTTAGGATCGGATTTTGGGTATTTGGGTCAGGTTTGTGGGTATATGGGTCGGGTATGGGTCAATTTGGAATGTGGGGGGTGTCGGATTTAGTGAATTATGGGGTGGGATAGTCGGATTTCTTGGTATTTGTGGTGGGGATGTCGGATTTTAGGTGTAGAATTGGAGAAAGTTGGAGAAATTAGGGTTTAATGGTAAGATTTTTAAAAGAGAGAAGGAATAGGGTGGTTTCGGGTGTTTTATCGGGTAAAAAAGAAGGACCCGAATTTGAATTAAAGAAAAAATAGGATCGGGTCGGGTCGGGTCGAATTATCTGCAGATTTCATATTCCAAGGAACCACCCACGTGACGTGGGTTGGACTCACGTCGCGTGGGTCACTGGCGTAGCTGAGCTTCTGTTGCCTCTAATTTTCATGATACAACCCACGTGATATGGGTTGACCTACGTCAAGTGGGTCCTCCTCCATAGGTAAGATTCTGAAACCTGAATTTTGCCTCTGATTCTCACGGTACCATCCACGTGTCGTGACTCGTGAGTATATACTCACGTCACATGAGTTATGGCGTGAGGTGTACTGAACCTATTCAGGTAAATTTTGTGAATTTCAGCTAACTGTTCCTCCAATACTCAGATCACAACATAATAAAATCTTGGGTTGCCTCCCAATCAGCGCTTGATTTAATATCACGGCACGACACGGCTAACTTGGATATGCAGACTTCACTAACTATCCCATGGGTTGCCTCCCATGAAGCGCCCGATGTAACGTCGCGACACGCTATGGCTAGCGTGACTACTTAGACTTCATCAAATGTCTTTATTTCTTTCGTGATTCCCACATAATGCTTAACACGCTGTCCGTTGACCTTGAATAGAACATTATCCGCTCCTTTTAGCTTAATTGCTCCATGTGGGAATACCCTAACCACCGTGAATGGTCCGGACCATTTGGACTTTAATTTTCCAGCAAACAAGCGAAGCTTGGAATTATAAAGTAGCACCAAATCTCCCGGGTGAAACTCTCGGTTCTCAATTCGACGATCATGATACAATTTCATCTTCTCTTTATATAATGCTGAACTTTCATAAGCCTGGAGACGAAATTCATCCATCTCATTCATCTGCTCAAGTCTCAATTTAGCTGCTTCACTCCAGTCTAAATTCATTTTTTTCAACGCCCACAAAGCCTTATGTGCAAGTTCGACAGGCAAATGGCAAGATTTTCCAAAAACCAACAGATATGGTGATGCACCAATTGGCATTTTGAAAGCAGTTCGATATGCCCATAACGCATCATCCAGTCTTCGAGCCCAATCAGTCCTATTGGCATTCACTGTTTTTGCCAAAATAGACTTGATCTCACGATTTGACACCTCAACTTGCCCGCTTGTCTGAGGATGGTAAGGTGTTGCCACCTTATGTTTAACACCATATTTTTCAAACAGGGCCTTGAACAGACAGTTGCAGAAGTGGGATCCTACATCACTAATAATAACTTGGGGTGTACCGAATCGTGAGAATATGTTCTTTTTCAAGAATGCTGTGACACTTTTTCTTTCATTATTAGGAAGCGCAATTTCCTCCACCCACTTAGAAACATAATCAACAGCTACCAAGATGTATTTCATTCCATGCGAGCTCACAAAAGGACCCATAAAGTTAATTCCCCACACATCGAACAATTCAAGCTCAAGTATAGTTGTCATGGAAAGTTCGTGCCTGCGTGAAATATTCCCTTGCCTTTGACATTGGTCACAAGCGCGACCATAATCATGAGCATCTTTGTAAATACTGGGCTAGTAGTAGCCACATTGCAAGATTTTATAGGCAGTCCGCGCACCTCCATGATGACCCCCAACTGGAGATGCATGACATGCTTCCAAAATACTCATAATCTCGACCTCTGGAACACATCTTTGAATTATGCCATCCGCACACACCCTAAATAAATACGGCTCATCCCAGAAGATTTTTCTTACCTCATGCATGAATTTCTATTCTCTGCTGATATGACATATCCTCCGAAACTAGATCACTTGCCAAAAAGTTGGCAAAATCAGCAAACCATGGGATTAAGTCTTGGGAGTACTTGCTCATCTGGAAAAGTATCATCAATCTCAAGATCATTCCTTAATTTAAGCATGGCCTCCTCCTCAAGGCGTGATATATGGTCAACAACTTGATTTTCGGATCCCTTACGATCCTTGACTTCAAAGTCAAATTCTTACAATAGAAGTACCCACCGAATCAATCTTGGCTTAGCATCCTTTTTTGACATAAGATACCGAAGAGCTGCATGGTCTGTATGCACGATCACCTTCGTATCTATCAAGTAAGATCTGAATTTTTCAAAAGCGAATACTACTGCCAACAATTCCTGCTCAGTCACAGTATAATTCTTTTGAGCTGGATTAAGCACTTTGCTAGCATAGTAAATCAGATGTAACATCTTCTCACATCTTTGGCCAAGGACTGCACCCAAAGCCACTCCGCTAGCATCACACATAACCTCAAAAGGCATAGTCCAATCTGGTGACACAATAATAGGGGCTGAAACCAACTTCTCCTTAAGACACTCAAATGATTTTAGACAGGTTTCATCGAACATGAACTTCACCTCTTTCTCCAAAAGTTTGCATAAAGGATGTGCAATCTTGGAGAAATCCTTGATGAATCTTCTATAAAAACTAGCATGACCTAAGAAGCTTCGAATACCTTTCACGGAGATAGGTGGAGGGATCTTCTCAATTACCTCAATCTTCGCCTTATCTATCTCAATGCCATTCTTTAAAATCTGATGCCCCAATACGATACCCTCGTTGACCATAAAGTGACATTTTTCCCAATTCAGCACTAAGTTGCATTCCTCGCATCTTTGAGGCACATTAGCAACGTGTGCCAAACAACCATCAAACGAGTCTCCCACAACAGAAATATCATCCATAAAAACCTCAATAGTGTCTTCCACCATGTCGAAGAAAATAAACATCATGCAGCGTTGGAAAGTTGACGGTGCATTACATAAACCGAAGGGCATCCTCTTGAATGCGAATGTCCCGTATGGACAAGTGAAAGTGGTTTTCTCTTGGTCTTCGGGGGCAGTAAAAATCTGATTATACCCCGAATAGCCATCAAGAAAACAATACCATCCTCTACCAGCAAGACGGTCTAACATCTGATCCATGAAGGGCATATAAAAATGATCTTTCTCATTCCAAGAATTTAGCTTTCGATAATCCATGCAAACTCTCCACCCAGTAACCGGCCTCATTGGAATTAATTCATTTTTGTCGTTTGGAACAACAGTGATTCCTCCCTTTTTTGGCACACACTAAACTGGGTATTGACACCCAATTTTGACCTCCCGATATTCCCTCCAGGCTGCTATTTATCAAAAAATATTAGTTTTTAAACTTTTAATTATTATTTTGATATCAAATAAATTTTAACAGTTCGTATTCATGATTTAAAGGTATGCAATTTATTTTTAGCATTTTTATTTTAAATTCTTGTATAATATATAATTTACTAATTTAAATATAATATTTTACATAATTTTATAAATATTTATTAAATTATTTCCGCAAATGTGCATACTCATAATTCCAAACACATGGTCTATTACTATTAATATTCATTAACTATATTATTATCATTATTATTATAGTGTTATTATTAAAATATGTATTCATAATTTACAAGTACATAATTTATTTCAAATTATTATTTATTGCCAATTTTAAATAATATATTACGTGTCATTATTTTACTTGCATAATTTATTCATAATAATTTTATGACATTGATGAACTTGGTAATATTTTTTACTATGTATTTACTGATCTATTATTTATTAAATAGCAGTCTAGTTCAATTCACTTTCCCCTAATTTATTTAAATTCTAGCCTTTTATATCCAATTGGATGTCAATTTTAACCCAAATTAATTTTAATTTGACCCCAAATTGAATCCCCAATTCAATTCTAACCCATTCTTGCAATTTTAAATACCAGCCATTGATCATACGATCAACAACTGAGATTAAACCCTTCTGTTTCTTCCCTTTTAATCAACCCCCAAACCTAACCTTAAAAACCTAATCACAACACCCCCTCACAGCCGCCTCTATCTTTTCCCTCTTCTTCGATTTCTCTCTCTTCTCTCTCACCATCGCCGAACCTCCATCGCCGGTGAATCCCACGTCACCGGCGACCTCCACTCAACCTCACAGCCGCACAGCTCCCTCTATATCCGATCTCCCTTCTCTCTCTCTACCCTTGGCTCTCTCCCAATAACCCCACGCCGGTGGAACCCACAACTCCGACCACCACCACACCTAGCCGCCACCCATCACTTCTCTCTCTCTCCATTGCCCTCTCTACTCTCTCTCTCCCCGATCTCCTCTCCATCATCCGCCAAACGAAACCCCCACAGGCGCCGTACCACCAATTCCTGTCGGCGAACCCCACAGTCGCCGCCTCACCTTCTTCGGTGAACCCCACGCCGGCAGAACTCCACAAGCTCCGGCCGGTGGTTGGCTGGTGAGAACAACCCAAGACCAGCCGTCACCTCTCCTCCCCCTCTCGTCTCTCGATCTACACCGCCATCTCACCCTCTCCGGTGAACCACCAATGAACTGTCAACAAGCAGAAACACCCAACGCCATCCCATTACTCCCCGTCTCTTCGTTTGAAAATCGAAAACTTCACTTCTCCGAGGAACTTTGAAAGCTCCGATGAAACAAGAACAAGGTCAAAAACATCAATGGTATCTCACAGATGGTTAAGATGATGAGAAGTCACTCATGTCATCTCCGTTTCCGTTCTAGCCGCGGGGTCATGATTTCAAGACGGATTCCGACGAATCCGTCCCAGGTATGATCCCCATTAAGTTCAATTGTTACTCTTTTGCAACTTGATTATTGACGAGCAGACTCATGGAATTCGAATGCTGATTTCTGGTTAAGAGTGTATGATTATTTGTCTAATTACGTGATCTACATATTATTATTCCAAAATGCTAAACCTAAGCATGACATGAATGTGGCTTTCTCCTACTGTCACTTGCTCGATTTGGCAGTTTCCTTCTTTTCTTGAATCAATTATGACAGCCTTATATGTTAATTAAGATAGCTTGGGATTTCATTCTTATGAAGTTAGTTATATGTGACAACCAGAATATTTTGGTAAGCTGTGATCACTCTAGGTGCTAATTGATCTCTTCCCTTGTTGGAACAACCTTAGTACTTGCTTATTTATGGTAATTCTAATATGTCAAATAATTTTTCTTCCCTTTATTTAGCTTGGACAACCTTGATACATGATAATTATGGTAAAACTTTAATTGGATTTACATCTAATTATTTTAATTTGCTCTGTTTAAGGATAAGAAATTATGTGATTGATATTTTCCTTCCTTATTCTTACTTGCTGCCTTGAAGGACTGAACCATTTTTCAATATATATATGTGCCTCTCCTCAATATTACGGGAGAGACTTTTACAGACATTGGCCCCCACTTACATACTCTAAAACACTTTCTCTGGCATTACTCTCTCGGACCCTTAATATATTTCTAAGCTCGTATTCTGATTTTGCTCTGGAAGCATTGGCTTCTGATTCCTGGTTATTGCTTTCGCGGCTAACTGGTTAGTCTTCTATCAGAGAAATTTTCATTCATGTGTGTAGTTCGTTGAAATTAGGTTTCCTGCCTTGGCTATAATAATTTATGTAACTCTAATGAAGGCTCACAGGTTAGTCATCCCGCATCCCTTCTTGCTATGTTTATCTGTCCTGTTTGAAACTTATTTGAACTTCAGCATGTGTATCAATCTGTAATCAATATGAATTATTCTTGTCCATATATATTTTGATATAATTTTTTATGCTAGTTCTGCCTCATAGAGATGCTATGCCTACAAATTTCGATTTCTATGGTTTCTCGCATGCCGTTTTGTGTTTAACAGGAACCCGCACCTTGATTGGAAGAGTTGCATGAGATTAGAGGGATATTAAGGGTTGTCCAAGTCACCATTTAATTAATGTCTTTTCTATTTGATTCATTCGGTCATGTAATCAATTATTGTATAAACGACATCGATATTATGAGATAATGGGGATCGATGGGGCTGGGAATGCTTACTGATGTTGTTCGTATGCTTGGATAATTTATTCTAAATCACTAGATGCCATGTCTATAGGAGGATTTTATTAGAAAGCATGTTCACGTGAGTTATAAAATAATTTCAGCATTTTGTTCACCTAGAAACCACATATCTAAGTTTAATGATAAATTCCCATCATGTTAATTATCTTTTCTCACTTAGGCAGGTTATTAAATAAATTTCCGACATATCTCAATAAATTTTCAGCATAAGGCTCTTCCGGCTCACCTTCGCTATACATTTTTGGGAGCCAACAATACCTTGCCTGTGATTATTTCTGTTAAATTAGTGGAGTGGAAAGTAGAGGCTCTGGTTTCAGTATTGAGAAGATTTAAGAGGGTCATTGGTTAGTCCATTGCTGATATTATAGGAATTCCACCGGGCATTTGCACTCACAAAATTCAACTTACTCCTGAGTGTATACCGAGCATTGAGCATCAGCGTCATCTGAACCCACCAATGCAAGAGGTTGTGAAGAAAGAAATCATCAAGTGGTTAGATGCAGGAGTGGTTTGCCCTATTGTGGACAACAAGTAGGTAAGCCCAGTGTCGCGCCCCATTTTTCTTGCGAAAAACGGGATTCGAGGTGACAAACTCTTTTTGGGATTTAAAGGGTGAAGAGTCGCCACCTAACGAATTAAGGTGCGTTAGGGCACCATTCTATACTAATTAAGATTAATTAATTATTAACCTATGTCAACCAGAAATTCGGGTAAGGGTTCAGGTTACCTCGAAAGGAAGGTGTTAGGCTCCTTTCGAGGTCTACAAATGTGGGTCCCGGCCGAACTTGTATATTATGTGGGTAAACCTATGTGATAAGCAAGGGTCGATTAATTAATTTACTAACCTAATAGTGACTAAGCATTTAAACAAGGAAAATAATTATTTATCTAATTAATATAAACCTAAATGATATACATTAAGAGAAAAAAAAAATATTAGATAAGCAAGAAGAGGGAAGGACATAATTATATGACCAAATGATTTATTTAAATAATAACGAACCTAAACTACCCCAAATAATTTAAACATTCAAAACTAAGATAAAGAAAAGCCGATTTAGAGAAGCTTTTAGACAATGGGTTAATTTTAGCCTATTCGGATCAGCGCCCGGCTTATTAACGGATGACAATGTCATATGTTGCATTGTCGAATTCGCTCGGGGCGACTTACATCATTTCCGATTTTCTACCTACCCCCCTAATTTTGATTATTAGTCTTAAAATCGTCCTAAAGAAAGCGATAAAACTAACGTTCCCTAAAATGCTTACACGTCCCAACTTAATGTGCAAGAGGCGTTGGACTTACTATTTTGGAATTTAGTTCTAGACATGAAAAACCTAGGCTGCCTAATTAGACTCAGGATTTACGTCACACAAAACAAATAAGACTAGCAATTAACACGTAAAGGTTTCAAGCAAGCCTCTTGATTAAAGTTAATTAGGTGAATTAACATACTTACAAGATGATTATTCATTTTATGTGATTAAGACCTATAAGCATGATTTCTAAGTGAGACGTACTAATTAAGGTGCCGAAAATTAAATTTTTGAGTTGCGGAAGAATTAATACAAAATGCTAAAAGCTAGATAGATTTGATAATGCTGGAAATTGATTCTGAGTTGCAGAAAAATTAATAAAAATGCTGAAAAGTTAACTAGTAGTGTTGAAACTTAATTTTAAGAATACTAAAAATAAATTTAATAATGCTGAAAATTACTGAAAATGATTTCTGAAGTGCTGAAAATTAATTTATAACATGCTGAAAATATTCTAAATATTGCTGGAAATTATTTTACATATGTTGAAAATGATTTCTTAAGTGTTGAAAATTATTTTAAACTTGCTAAAAATATTTTAAAAGTGGCTGTAAATTGATTTTTAGACGTTCAGGATTATGTTTATGCTGAAAGTTAGTTAAGATTTGCAGGAAATTAATTAAAAAAATACTGGGAATTAATTAAAGAGTGCTGGAAATTTGTTAAAAGTGCTGGAAAAAAAATGATTTAAAGATGCTGAAAAATTGATTTACATATGCTGAAAATTTATCGAGATATGTCGAAAATTTATTTAATAACCTGCCTAAGTGAGAAAAGATAATTAACATGATGGGAATTTATCATTAAACTTAGATACGTGGTTTCTAGGTGAACAAAATGCTGAAATTATTTTATAACTCACGTGAACATGCTTTCTAATAAAATCCTCCTATAGACATGGCATCTAGTGATTTAGAATAAATTATCCAAACATACGAACAACATCAGTAAGCATTCCCAGCCCCATCGATCCCCATTATCTCATAATATCGATGTCGTTTATGCAATAATTGATTACATGACCGAATGAATCAAAGAGAAAAGACATTAATTAAATGGTGACTTGGACAACCCTTAATATCCCTCTAATCTCATGCAACTCTTCCAATCAAGGTGCGGGTTCCTGTTAAACACAAAACGGCATGCGAGAAACCATAGAAATCGAAATTTGTAGGCATAGCATCTCTATGAGGCAGAACTAGCATAAAAAATTATATCAAAATATATATGGACAAGAATAATTCATATTGATTACAGATTGGTACACATGCTGAAGTTCAAATAAGTTTCAAACAGGACAGATAAACATAGCAAGAAGGGATGCGGGATGACTAACCTGTGAGCCTTCATTAGAGTTACATAAATTATTATAGCCAAGACAGGAAACCTAATTTCAACGAACTACACACATGAATGAAAATTTCTCTGATAGAAGACTAACCAGTTAGCAGTGAAAGCAATAACCAGGAATCAGAAACCAATGTTTCCAGAGCAAAATCAGAATACGAGCTTAGAAATATATTAAGGGTCCGAGAGAGTAATGCCAGAGAAAGTGTTTTAGAGTATGTAAGTGGGGGCCAATGTCTGTAAAAGTCTCTCCCGTAATATTGAGGAGAGGCACATATATATATTGAAAAATGGTTCAGTCCTTCAAGGCAGCAAGTAAGAATAAGGAAGGAAAATATCAATCACATAATTTCTTATCCTTAAACAGAGCAAATTAAAATAATTAGATGTAAATCCAATCAAAGTTTTACCATAATTATCATGTACCAAGGCTGTCCAAGCAAAATAAAGGGAAGAAAAATTATTTGACATATTAGAATTACCATAAATAAGCAAGTACTAAGGTTGTTCCAACAAGGGAAGAGATCAATTAGCACCTAGAGTGATCACAGCTTACCAAAATATTCTGGTTGTCACATATAACTAACTTCATAAGAATGAAATCCCAAGCTATCTTAATTAACATATAAGGCTGTCATAATTGATTCAAGAAAAGAAGGAAACTGCCAAATCGAGCAAGTGACAGTAGGAGAAAGCCACATTCATGTCATGCTTAGGTTTAGCATTTTGGAATAATAATATGTAGATCACGTAATTAGACAAATAATCATACACTCTTAACCAGAAATCAGCATTCGAATTCCATGAGTCTGCTCGTCAATAATCAAGTTGCAAAAGAGTAACAATTGAACTTAATGGGGATCATACCTGGGACGGATTCGTCGGAATCCGTCTCGAAATCATGACCCCGCGGCTAGAATGGAAACGGAGATGACATGAGTGACTTCTCATCATCTTAACCATCCGTGAGATACCATTGATGTTTTTGACCTTGTTCTTGTTTCATCGGAGCTTTCAAAGTTCCTCGGAGAAGTGAAGTTTTTGATTTTCAAACGAAGAGACGGGGAGTAATGGGATGGCATTGGGTGTTTCTGCTTGTTGGCAGTTCACTGGTGGTTCACCTGAGAGGGTGAGATGGCGGTGTAGATCGAGAGACGAGAGGGGGAGGAGAGGTGACGGCTGGTCTTGGGTTGTTCTCACCAGCCAACCGCCGGCCGGAGCTTGTGGAGTTCTGTCGGCGTGGGGTTCACCGAAGAAGGTGAGGCGGCGACTGTGGGGTTCGCCGACAGGAATTGGTGGTGCGGCGCCTGTGGGGGTTTCGTTTGGCGAATGATGGAGAGGAGATCGGGTAGAGAGAGAGTAGAGAGGGCAATAGAGAGAGAGAGAAGTGATGGGTGGTGACTAGGTGTGGTGGTGGTCGGAGTTGTGGGTTCCGCCGGCGTGGGGTTATCGGGAGAGAGCCAAGGGTAGAGAGAGAGAAGGGAGATGGGAGATAGATGGAGTTATGCGGCTGTGAGGTTGAGTGGAGGTCGCCGGTGACGTGGGATTCACCGGCGATGGAGGTTCGGCGATGGTGAGAGAGAAGAGAGAGAAATCGGAGAAGAGGGAAAAGAGAGAGGCGGCTGTGAGGGGGTGTTGTGATTAGGTTTTTAGGGTTAGGTTTGGGGGTTGATTAAAAGGGAAGAAAAAGAAGGGTTTAATCTCAGCCGTTGATCGTATGATCAATGGATGGGATTTAAAATTGTAAGAATGGGTTAGAATTGAATTGGGGATTCAATTTGGGGTCAAATTAAAATTAATTTGGGTTAAAATTGACATCCAATTGGATATAAAAGGCTAGAATTTAAATAAATTAGGGGAAAGTGAATTGAACTAGACTGCTATTTAATAAATAATAGATCAGTAACTACATAGTAAAAAATATTACCAAGTTAATCAATGTCATAAAATTATTATGAATAAATTATGCAAGTAAAATAATGACACGTAATATTTTATTTAAAATTGGCAATAAATAATAATTTGAAATAAATTATGTACTTGTAAATTATGAATACGAATTTTAATAATAACACTATAATAATAATGATAATAATATAGTTAATGAATATTAATAGTAATAGACCATGTGTTTGGAATTATGAGTATGCACATTTGCGGAAATAATTTAATAAATATTTATAAAATTATGTAAAATATTATATTTAAATTAGTAAATTATATATTATCTAAGAATTTAAAATAAAAATGCTAAAAATAAATTGCATACCTTTAAATCATGAATACGAACTGTTAAAATTTATTTGATATCAAAATAATAATTAAAAGTTTAAAAACTAATATTTTTTGATAAATAGCAGCCTGGAGGGAATATCGGGAGGTCAAAATTGGGTGTCAACAGCAGGCATTTCTGCCTCTCGAGTATGCCATCCTCGGTTGGTCTTAGTGACACGATCTAATATCTTCGAAGCTCGTTCCCATCTCAAACTCATGAATGATCCATCAGTGATCGTATATGCTACCGCCTTTGTGTTGGCATTCAAAGCTCTGTAGAAGATTTCAAGTAAATTCCTACCATTCATCCTGTGATTTGGCACATTCTGTAGCTTCTTTTTGAACCTCACCCATGTCTCATAGAGTGCTTCAGAATGAAGCTGTCTGAAATTATAAATCTCGTTCTTCAACTGCAGTATCTTGGACAGTGGGAAAATCCTTTTCAAAAATTAATTTCTCAATTTTTGCCAAGTAGTGATGGAACCTCATGGCAACTCGGCCAACCACAAAGTAGCTTCTCCTGTTAGAGAGAATGGAAACAACCTCAACCGAATAGCCTCTTGGTCAACTCCAGGTAGATTGTACGATGTGCAGACCCCCACAAAATTCATCACGTGCATGTTTGGATCATCAGTAGGAAGACCGACGAACACACCCTTCAAGTTTAGCAGATGGATCATGGCACTAGTAATGTCAAACTTAGTGCCCGGAGATAACTCTAGTGGAATTATGGCACCAATCTCTATTGACTCGAAGTAGGCCACATCTTCTACGTCAGGATCATCATAAACAGGCACATATGGTCTCGGTTGTTCTCTCAGTCGTCTTTGTCGCTCTTCAGCATCAGCTAGACGCTGCGTTGCTTCCTGCATAGCTTGATTATCTCTCTCTGCTTGTCTAAGAGCAGCTTGTCTAGCTTGCTCTTCTCGTGTCAATAGAGCAATAGTTTGATCCGCTATTTCATGAATGTCTCCCGTAGCTGTGGGATCCTGAACTCCGTCAGTGTTTACCATTCTTCGATTAGCTCTCAGAGTTCTTTCAATTTCAAGATCAAGTGGAATCAGGGAATTGCCTTGACTCCTAGTATTGGGCATACACCGGCGTGTACCCTCAAAAGTATGTAAAAACAAAACCAATCAACTCTAACTAGTACTAATCAACTCCGTAGCCGTATTTCCCGGCAACGACGCCAAAATTTGATGTCGCCCAAAATATACCTCCGGAAAAGTACAATGCGGTCGCTGAATCTAATATAGAACCCAACTAGGTTGGGGTCGATACCACAGAGAATAGGTCAAAGTTTATATAGAATGCTGGTTTGAGTAACTGGTAATTAAGTAAAAAAAGGGGTTTTGTGAAGAAGTAATAAAGTAATGATTGTTGATTGTATCGAGTTTGTAGACAATAAGAGAAATACACTAGGACTGTGATCCCCAATGATTCCTCAACTCCACCGGTTACTTGTGCTAACAAAACCGTCCCGCTATGTGGCATGCAAAATCTGACAAGATATATTCATCTAAACGTCTCTCGACCTTGGTTAGATGAATTTCACTCTTCTCCTCTCGGTCTCCGAGTGTCGCACTACTAACCCTTGTCCTGGATCTCAGATAACTATTCCCGCTAAGGCTCAAGTTATTAGATGAAGGTTGATAGCTTCAAATATCTGTTGTTATCTCCTTTTCCCAATCTCTACCTCTCTCTCGAGCAAGTCTAGAATACAGGCGAGTTTTTAACGTTTGCAACCGTTAGAAAGCAATCAAAACGAAGGAAACAACAATACATGCATTCACAGTGGTTCAGAGTTGCTTTGCACTTAACCAGTTTCGTTAGTTCCTCATGGTTCACACAACCCTAGTTGATGAGTTTAGATACTCATAATTTTAAGAACACAAGAAGAATTCAAAGATGAAAACATAATTGCACACTCACAATAATGAAGAAGAACTGAAATCTCAATTATCAATTCGTGACTTGGTGTCGTGGAACCAAGTCAAGCCACGTAGGTTGGTGTCGTGGAAATCAGGCTCAATTGGAGGTCTTCAGAAGTTGAGTCACGCCACGTGAGTGACAGTCACGCCACGTGACTAGCTAGCGTGGAAATCAGAACCTTTCTTGATCTCTGAAGTGGAGTCACGCCAGCCACTCATGTCACGTTAGTGGTCTTCATGGTACGTGAGTGGTGTTGTGGCTCCCTCTCTGGTGCAGATTCTTGTTCTTTCATCTTCCGACACTTCGTTCTTGGGCTTGATTCTTCCTTTTTGATCATTTTGCCTTTAAAACCTGTTTTCCTGCAAAGTAGGACAGAAACCACATCATACCAACCAAATACACCCAAGTTATTGCACATTTCCCTTGTTTCAAGCATCGAAAGTGTCATGTAACCATGGCGCATCAATGGAACATAAGGGGAATAAATAAACTTCATAAGCAGAAGGATTCTAAGCTTTTTATGAATGAGAATAAAGTTAGTATTATGGTAGTGGTAGAACATAAAGTTAAGGAGAATATAGCTAGTAGAATAATTCAGAAAATAGCACCTGGCTGGAGGTATGAAACAAATTATGAACACACTGACAAAAGGAGAATTTGGTTCCTCTGGGATCCACATGTGATTGAATGTCTAATTTTGAGTAAGTCTGATCAATATATACAAAGTAAAGTCATGATAAAGAGTAGTACTATGGTGTTTTGTTTTGGGGAAATCTATCGCCTACATAATATCCATGATATGCTACAGATACGGGAAGACTTAAGAGTACTGGAATCTAGTAATCAGAGCCTATGATTTGTATGGAAAATTTTAATACAGTGCTAGTAGAAGATGATAGGCCACAAGGCAGTCCAATGCAAGAAGTGAAAATAAGAGACTTTAATGACTTTCTCACAAACACTGGTATGACTGAGTTGAAGTCAATAGGAAGCCCTATACATGGTCTAATGGTCACACTCGTAATAAGTTTGATAGAGCTATAGTGAATGATGAATGGATGCTAAATATGCCTACTGTAGAGATCAATGTGTTAAGCCCTGATTTTTCTGATTATTCTTCTTTGAGCCTGGATCTAGGCAGGGATTGTAGGAGTGCACAAAAAGCTTTCAGGTTCTTTAATTGTATTGCAAATCATCCAGATGTTATTATTAAGGTGAGGGTAGCATGGCATGAAAGGCAAAGAGAAAGTATGAAGACGGTGTGGCACAATCTCTAAAAAGCCAAAGCAAGTCTCAAACAACTCAACAATTCAGAATTTAAAGAGGTAAGATATTAGGTTAAAGACATCAGATATCAATTTCAACATGTAAATAGCTCATGAGGGATCCTACAGAGGTTGCTAATAACAGACAACATGAAAGAGAATTGTAGCAACAATTAAAAAAGTGGAATATGATTAAAGAGAATGTCATGCAACAAAAGTCTAGAGTATAGTGGTTGAAGCTAGGGGATGCTAACACTGCATATTTGTTTGCACACATTAAGAATAGGGTAGCACAAAATACAATTACTAGTCTTCTGACTTCAGAGGGTGCAAGGGTACAAACACAAGAGGATATAGAGCATGAGGTTATTGCTTTTTATAAAGGCTTGCTTGGATAATCAACTCAAACTTTACCAAGTGTTAATGCAACTATAATGAAGAATGGAACAACTTTGAATACATTTATCAATGCCAGCAACAAAGGAGTAAGTGGTAAATGCTCTTAAGGATATAAATGATTTGAAGGCTCTAGGTCAAGATGGTTTTAATGCAGTATTTTTTAAGAGGATTTTGTCAGTGGTGGAAAAGGATATAGCTAATGCAGTTATTAAGTTCTTTGAAACAAGTGAAATGTATGCTTCCATAAATTGCACTTCAATTACCCTTATTCCCAAAATAAAGAACCCTACTAGAATACGAGAATACAGGTGTATCTCATGTTGCACAACAGTTTATAAGATTATTTTTAAGGTGATCATAGAAAGGTTGCAGAAGGTGATGAGTTCTTTAGTAGATCCTAATTAGTCAACTTTTGTACCAGGAAGAGCTATCAATGATAATATTATTCTCAGTCATGAACTAGTGAAAGGATATAGGAGGAAAGGTATCTCTAAAAGATGTATGTTGAAAATAGACATAAAGAAAACATACGATTCACTAGAGTGGAGTTTTTTTGGGGAAAATCATGGCTGAACTAAAGTTTTCAGTAAAGGTTATCAAATGAATTATGCAGTGTGTTACCACTGTCACATATTCAATGATGATAAATGGTAAAGCTACTAGGCCTTTTAATGCTCAAAGGGAGGTTAGACGAGGAGATCCCTTATCTCCTTACCTATTTATTATCTTACTAGAATCTTGAAAAGTTTGCACTCAAATCCTTATTTCCACTACCACCGCAAATATAAACATCAAGGGATTATTCAGTTAAGTTTTGTTGATGATTTATTGTTGTTCTATATGGGTGATCTAAAGTTTGTGCAATGCCTATGGTATATAAGTGTTTTGAGTTGTTCTCTCAAGCATCAGGCTTGATGGCAAATGTTGGTAAAAATAATGTGTATTTTGAAGGGGTAAAACAATATCTGTAGGAGCAAATATTACAGGAATGACAATTTACTAAGGAAAAATTGTCTTTCATGTACCTTGGTGTGCCTCTAAGTACTAAGAGACTATCACTTGTCCAATACAAGCCTTTGATTGATAAGTTGCTGAGGAGAATTACAGGCTAAACCACCAAGTTTTTATCATATACTGATAGGGCTCAACTAGTTAAAAGTGTCCTATTTTCCATACAGATTTTCTAGTCCCAAATTTTTACATTGTCTAAAAAGATCATTCAAGTTATAGAGTTCATTTGTAGGAGGTTTCTTTGAGCAGGGAATGTGGATGCTTCTAAGAAATCTCTGATTGCATGGAAAAAGTTGTGTTGCCTTAAATCTAGTGGAAGTTAAACTTTCTAGATATATATATACATGGAATAAGGCACCTATAGGTAAGCTATTGTGAAACTTATGTAAAAAGAAAGACAAATTATGGGTGGAGTGGATACATATTTACTATGGGCAGGAAGGAGTATGAGGCACACAAGCTAAACAAGATCTTAAATAGTACAAAGGATTTTAAAAGTTGATAAACACATGCACGATGTTGGTTACAGTGAGAACATTGTGATAAACATAGCTAAGCACTCTATTAAGAAGGTCTATCTACAAATGAGAGTAGAAATGGTGCAAGTTGAATGGAGGAAACTAGTGTGGTCAAACTTTAGTGCTCCTAAGTTGTTGTTTATACTCTACCTTGCAGTTAACAGATGACTTTACACTGAGGTTAGATTGACAAAATGGGGACTAACTGAATCTATGACATGTCCCTTAAGCCAGGAGGAGGATGAAGATGTTGATCACTTGTTCTTTGAATGCTCATTTGCTGCTGGAATCTGGAATCAAGTATTAGCTTAGCAGGGAATTACTAGACCAAGCATGAAGTGGCTTGATGAAGTACAATGAGTAGTAAGGTTATGAGAGGAAGAGGTAATAAGAGGCACATTAGAATGACTCTAGCTAGTACCATCTATTGTATTTGGTTGGAGCGCAACATTAGAGTGTTTCAGCATAAGCAGAAAACACAACAGCTCATTATCAGGCAAATCATTCATGATGTCCACAGAAGGGGGGCCCACCAGACAAGATTACCTCATCGACTCTTAGAACCCAATGTATTTCCCTAGTCTTTATAGTAGTTACTTAGATAGGAATTAGATGTTCTTGGTTGATTAGTAAGGGTTGGGGCTGCTTGTCTAAGTCTGTTGTTTTTCTTCTGATTTGTAATGTTGCTTTGGTAAATAAAATTTACTTACCAAAAAAAGAAAATCAATTGAAAAAACTCATCTTCAATAACTAACTGAAAAATATTGCAATGCATAACAAAACAATGTTTTTAAATTTTTTTTGAAAAAATCATAACTTATGTCCAAACGACCCCCAAGTTCTAATTTCTATTTTTTCAATATTAGAAAGTTGCCTAATAATTTAGACCTTTAAATTAAATTATTCAAACTTTCATATACATCAAAAAAAAATAAAAAATTATCAACAAGAACTAAATTAAGTAACGTGTTGAAATAAATGGCTAGCATTTTCTTAACTTGAAAGAATCCTCGTCATTATCAATAAGTTACTAATAAGTATATGTTGATAATTTGAATATTTTTTTTATAAGAATACTATAATCATAAACTATGATAATAAAAGCAAATGAAGGGTTTCTCTTAAATTTCACACTAACATGAGATATGTGCCAACAATAACTTGTCATATATTTTAGTTTCTGTCTTAGCATTGTGCTTGTTTTATTGATCAAACATTATTATTACACATTATCTACAGTATAAAAATTGATCAGTTTTTTATAATATTTAACTTTTTCACTAAGATTGTATAATACTTAGCCTGCGAGATGAAGTTAATCTACTTTGCAGTTAAAAGAACGCTCTTGAAAACTTTTTGCATAATTTTGCTTTGGATTTTCATTTTTTTCTCCTAAATGATGTTATTCTATCTAACAATAACGTCTGTTGAAGCTTCATAAAACTGAAGTCCTATAACAACATAAACTTAATCAACTGTTCAAGGAGTTATTGCATGCATGACCTCTTCAGACTCCATCTATGGACTGTCTATTCACTGTTTCTTTGATACTTTTAGCTTGATGAGCAGATCACCTCAAAACAACTTGAAGAACTGAAGTTGACGAGGTGCCCGTATGTTGTTCCAGTGGAGACAATTTATATATTTTTAGCGTTAAGGTAAGTATTTGTTGATAAGGGCATCCAAGACAATCAAAAATACATAATTTCTACTGTAAAATTCAAGTAACAAATAAAATCCAAAGTCGATTTACATCATTTAGACCATTGTAATTTTATCAATTAAGGAAATTTACAAGACTAACTTTTGTGAAGTGAACAAAAACTTAGTAGGTTCCTTCCATGCATCTCAAATCCTTACCTTCCACATTGTGCAAAATATTCTTGAAATGTCTTGTCGCAGCTTTTAAGGGGGAAAAGACATAAATGTCACTTTGCCCAAAACTATTTCCACGAAATAGCCATTGATTTTGCAATTCCAAAAGGTAGCCATTTTAGGCCTTTTTGTCTCTGCTAGTGCCTTTTTTTTTTTTTTTTTTTCAGTTCATATACCATAATGATACGGTCCCCATGTCACATTCATATAGTTTATACAGAAAAACATATGCATATATCGTTCATATACCATATTGATACAATTTTGATACCATATTGATACAATTTTGATACCATATTGATACAGTTTCTGTACCATATGGCCTTTTTGTCGCTGCTAGTGCCTTCTTCTTTTTTTTTTTTTTTTTTTAGTTCAGATACCATAATGATACGATCTCCATGCCACATTCATATAGTTTATACAGAAAAACATATGCATAGATAGTTCATATACCATATTGATACAATTTTGATACCATATTGATACAGTTTTCGACTGGCCATTTTTGGAATTAGTTTGGGCCGACTGGCCATTTTTTGGGATTAGTTTGAGCCGACTGGCAATGTCCAATAGCCCAAACATGAGCCATTTGTTTTTTGATGGGTCATGTTGTGTCCTTTTCCCTTTTTGTATGTTTTAACCGTTTTTGTTCAAGTATTGTGGTAGACTTCCGCTCGGAGTTACTAATTTTCCTTAGTATTAATGATGTATATAGTTCAAACTTTAATGACTCATTTTTCAGTTATAGATCATAAAGAAGTATCAACTTGACAAAGGAGGAAGGTGACTCATTAGATGAACCCTTTTTGTAACAAACGGTTAATGAATGTTACGATTTCTCAAATCAACAATCAATAAACAGATGGAACTAAACTAATAAATTTCGATTAATATTATAATATGAAGAACATGAATAGTAGCAGAAGGTGATGACAGGAATAGAGAGAATTGGGGATGAGAAGCACAATATTTGTCTAAGCATAATCACAATTTCAATAACCTATTTTGCTCCCACAAATTCCTATTTATTAATCCAGATTTCAAACATAGCCGCTAAATATGATATTAAACTGCTTTACCAATACGGGTCTAGATCCATTCATAACATTTTTCCGTTACCTTTAATTCTCTATATGTGAGTCTAATAAGAACACAAACCAATGTCATGGTTTACGGTGTTTCAATCTCTAGAATTTAACTGAACCAATTTTTAGTGTTAATTTTTAAACCATAGTTAACAAAACAATTAAAGTAGAAAGTTCTTTCATATGAATGGTAAATTCAACCACTATAATTATTTCTTATATATAACAAATATGAATGTGATCAACTCTGATATGCGAAGTAAATGAAATAAAAAGGCTCATGCCAAAAAGGAGATCTTTTAGTAAAACAATCATAACTTTTTACTCAAAAGTCGAATTGACAAGCGGTTGGATGCGTTACAAACTAGATTTATAGACCTTTGTCGGGTAAACTACATAAATAGCCCCCATAGTGGATGGCTTTGCTTTTTTGTCCCCCATAATAAAAGTATTACAAAATTAGTCTTCCTTCTTTTTTATGTATGGAACAAATACATATTTGCCCCTCTATATATCAAATATTTTCAAACAACTCTCCATGCTCATTTATCTTTCAACTTCAATTTTTTTTTCTCTTTTATTTTACTTTGATTTTTTTTTTATTTTCTCTTCTTTTTTTTTTAATTTTTCTCAACCTTTACCTTTTTCCTTTTTTCCTTTTCTCCTTTCAACTTCTATTTTTTTTTCTCTTTTTAATTTTTTTTTGATTTTTATTTTTTCTTTTTTCTCATTTTTTTTCTCAACCTTTATTTTTCTTTTATTTTTTATTTTGACTTTTTTTCTTTATATTTTAATTTTTTCTCAACCTTTCTTTTTTTTTCTTTTTCTTCTCTCAACTTTTTTTTTTTTTTCAATTTCTTTGATTTTTTTTAATTTTAACAAACTTTATTTTTCTTTTATTTTTTATTTTTTTATTTTTCCATAACCTTTATTTTTTTTCTTTTCTTTTCTTCAATTCCTTCCAAACAACAAGTCACGCCCCATATGCAAAAGTTGACACTACCATATTGTGTTTTGATTTATGAGATGTTCTATTACTCTTGTCTTAGAGGCAAGACTTAACCTAAGGACATTCAAACAACAAGTTACGTCCCATGGGCAAGAGTTGACACTACCACATTATGTTTTGACTTATGAAATGCTCTATAACTCTTGCCTTAAAGGCAAGACTTAGCCCAATGACTTTTCAAACAACAAGGTATGCCCCATGGACAAGAGTTGACACTACCACATTGTGTTTTAATTTATGAGATGCTCTATAACTCTTGCCTTAGAGGCAAGACTTAGACCAAGGGCTTTCAAACAACAATTTACGCACAATGAGCAAAAGTTGACACTACCATATTGTGTTTTTATTTATGAGATGTTCTATAACTCTTGCCTTAGAGGCAAGACTTAGCCCAAGGACTTTCAAACAAGTTATGCCCCATGGGCAAGAGTTGACACTACCACGTTGTGTCTTGATTTATGAAATGCTCTATAACTCTTGTCTTAGAGGCAAGACTTAGCCCAAGGACTTTCAAACAGCAAGTTACGCCTCATGGGCAAGAGTTGTCGCTACCACATTATGTTTTGACTTATGAAATGCTCTATAACTCTTGCCTTAGAGGCAAGACTTAGACCAAGGGCTTTCAAAAGTCAAGTTACGCCCCATGGGCAAGAGCTGACACTACTATATTGTGTTTTTATTCATGAGATGTTCTATAATTCTTGCCTTAGAGGCAAGACTTAACCCAAGTACTTTCAAATAGCAAGTTATGCATCATGGGCAAGAGTTGACACTACCACATTGACTCTTGATTTATAAGATGCTCTATAACTTTGCCTTAGAGGCAAGACTTAGCCCAAGGACTTTCAAACAACAAGTTATGCCCCATGGGCAAGAGTTGACACTACCACGTCGTGCCTTGATTTATGAGATGCTCTATAACTCTTGCCTTAGAGGCAAGACTTAGCCCAAGGACTTTCAAAAAGCAAGTTACGCCCCATGGGCAAGAGTTGACACTACCACATTATGTTTTGACTTATGAAATTCTCTATAACTCTTGCCTTAGAGGCAAGACTTAGCCCAATGACTTTAAAACAACAAGTTATGCCCCATGAGCAAGAGTTGGCACTACCACATTGTGTCTTGATTTATGAGATTTTCTATAACTCTTGCCTTAGAGGCAAGACTTAGACCAAGGGCTTTCAAACATCAAGTTACGCCCCATGGGCAAGAGTTGACACTACGATATTTAGTTTCTATTTATGAGATGTTCTACAACTCTTACCTTAGAGGCAAGACTTAGCCCAAGGACTTTCAAACAACAAGTTATGCCTATGGGCAAGAGTTGACACTACCACATTAAGTCTTGATTTATTAGATGCTCTATAACTTGGCCTTAGTGGCAAGACTTAGCCCAAGGACTTTCAAACAACAAGTTACACCCTATGGGAAAGAGTTGACACTACCACATTGTGTTTTGACTTATGAGATGCTCTATAACTCTTGCCTTAGAGGCAAGACTTAGCCCCATGACTTTCAAACAATAAGTTATGCCTCATGGGCAAGAGTTGGCACTACCACATTGTGTCTTGATTTATGAGATGCTCTATAACTCTTGCCTTAGAGGCAAGACTTAGGCCAAGGGCTTTCAAACAACAAGTTACGCCCCATGGGCACGAGTTGATACTACCATATTATGTTTTTATTTATGAGATGTTCTATAACTCTTGCCTTAGAGGCAAGGCTTAGCCCAAGGAATTTCAAACAACAAGTTATGTCCCATGGAAAAGAGTTGAAACTACCACATTGTGTCTTGATTTATGAGATGTTCTATAACTCTTCCCTTAGAGGCAAAACTTAGCCCAAAGACTTTCAAAAAAACAAGTTATACTCCCCCATGGGCAAAAGTTAGCACTACCACATTGTGTCTTTGATTTATGAGATGTTCTATAAGTCTTGCCTCTTAAACTAGACTTAGCCCAAGAATCTCCCAAAGAAACAAATTACTCCCCATGGGCAAGAGTTAACACTATTTCATTATGGCTTAATTTATGAGATACTCTATAACTCTTGCCCTAGAGGCAAAACTTAGTTCAAGGATTTACAAACAACAAGTTAATGCTCTATAACTCTTTCCTTAGAGGCAAGACTTATCCCAAAGGACTTCCAAAAGGCAAGTCACGCCCTTAAGTTTACTTTTATATCAAAGAAAGAATATATTTTTTGCGGATTATCCAACTTTCTGTTCATTAGCAAAATCTAATAGAAGCTGAGAAAAAAGAAAAAAAGAGAAGGAAAAAAATAAAGATTGAGAAAAAAAAAAGAGAAGAAAAAAAATAAAGGTTAAGAAAATAGGAAAAAAAAAGAAAAATAAAAAAAATAAAAAAATAAAAGTTGAGAAAAAAAATGAGAAGAAAAAATAAAAAAAAATAAAGAAAAATAAAAAAAATGTGAAAAGGAAAAAATAAAAAATAAAGGTTGAGACAATTAATTAAAAAAAGAGAAATGAAAAATAAATAATGTTTGAGAAATAAAAGAAGAAGAAAAAATAAAAATAAAGGTTGAGACTAATGAATTAAAACAAGAAAAAAATAAAAGAGAAAAAAATAAAAATCAAGTAACAGAAAAAAAGAAGAAGAAAAAAAAAGTTGAGAGACAAATGAGCATGGAAAGAGTAAAACATTTGAGGTATAGAGGAGCAAAAATGTACTTGTTGTATGCATAAAAATGAAGGAAGGCTAGTCTTTAAAGACTTTTCTTATGGGGGACAAAAATACAAAGTCACCCACTATGGGGGACATTCCATGTAATTTCCTGTTTAATTTGATAGGTAATGGGTCAGACAACTCTTCATATTATAGAAGATATACTTGTTTGAAGTGTTGACCCTTGTATGAACTTATTTGAAAAATTAATCGGTAAAGAAGCTTTCAACTTAGCTTTGTGTTGTAATTCTTTATGACCTTAATTCACATCCAATACACTTCTCACACTTAATATTTGACCTTTCCACCTAGGCACAATCAAATTCATTGGGTTTGAATCTAATTTCATACGTGAAACAGTTCAAATCATAGCCCAAAGGTACGAGATGTTACAATGATAATGAATGAAGAAGATGTTTGAAACAACCGAACAGAGATGTTTAAACATTTTTTGGGATGTTTGAAAAATTTTATGGACTATTTTAATCCAAAATTAATTGAAATTCAGTTCAAATCAACTCTAAATAATCTCAAATTTTGAATTCAACCTCTATATGTTATTTCCACAAATAAATACTTGCTTCGAAATTACATAAAAATCAGGTTTGTTTTTTCTAGGGGAAAGTACATATATGCCTCATAGGAGCAAACTATTTACACCCAAATGCCCCCTTACAAAAAATGCCCTCTAAAATAATTACATTTAATACTCCCCAAGAAACCCAATCTCTTTACCCGCTATATAAAAGGTACGTGACATTCTTTCAACCATTCAAAAAAGGAAAAAGCTATTCCCTTTTCAAAATTTACTCTCTTCTCCTATTTTCATTCTTCACCGATTCAAATCAACCCTAATTGTAACACCCCGTACATTCCCAACCCTACTTGACGACATTGAATAATGCTTACCTAGGTGTTGAGATGCCATGAGTAGGTGTTTTATAGTGTCATTGGTAAAACATTTGATATCGGACCTAAAATGAGCGATTAGACCTTTGTAGGAGGTGTTTTGTGGTTTCGTGGAGCATTTGGGTGATACCACGTACACACTCTAACCTCATTTGGTGACTTGAAGTCATGTTTACTTGATTATTAAGATCACTAAGTAAGTATTTTGTAGTGTTTTGATAAGGGATTGGACGATATGCAAACATTGGATAAGTGGCCGAAAAATTCAGCACAGTGCTGAAACTTGCGCCACTACCCTGTTTCAGGGGTGTGGCGCAAGCCACCTGAATTCAGAGTGGCCTCATTTCTTGCGCCACAGCTTGCTTTGCAGCTAGTGGCATAAGGCACAAATCTTGTACCTTTCCGGACCCGTTTTGTAACGCAATTCTACGACGATTCTTGGATGGTTTCTTTTGGTTATTTGGAGTTCTTTGAACATTGTTAAAGCTTCAAACACTTCAATACACTCCTACATACTCCTACATGATCAAATCATGAAATATGAATAGTGATTCAAAATGTCTAATGAAGTCATGGGCGACTAGAATTTCTATTTTTGCGATCGAGACGACGAATGAGAATCTCGTAAGAGAATATTGTCGTGACATTATGGAATTATGTAAATATGAGATATATGGTGAATAATACATGAAATTTGATGGGTTACATGGATATGTGTTATTGGGCCCAAAGTTAGGCCCAAAATGAAATTTAAAAGACATGGCCCAAGGGCAAAATGACTCATTCTTCCACTTTGACCCCATTAAATGCCAAAGGAATGGCTAAGTATGACTTGGGGTCTATATAAAGGCCCCAAGATCAGATTTTTATTGTCCAAAACTCTCATGTCTTTAAGATATTTTTCTCAACATTTCTCTCATTTCCAAACCCTAAAGCAAAATAATTCCTTTGGACTCTTTGGACAAGATCATCATATTCCAAGCCTTGGTAAGTATTTATTCTCATGAATTAACATATTATATGCATGGGATATTATGTATATTATGATAGTTGTGTTGGCAAGGTGGTGAATAGTGTATTTTTGCTTTTGGTGAAAGATGTGCTATCTTGGTGATTTGAACTTGAATTAGGACTTGTGCCTTTGATGAAAGAGCATGGCATGGATAAAATACGAACGTGTATGGTGTTATTTTGTTATTTAACTTGTTATTTTTCTATAAGTGCAAATTGTGGGATTTTGGCCGATTTGTGCTGCTATGAAGTGTATTAAGGTGAATTGATGGATTATTTGTGATGTGGTATGGATAAGAAAGTGTAAAGGAGAAGTGTTGTGGTGAAATGTGTCAATTATCATGTATTGGTCAATGTTGGGAATATTATGGACTTTTTGGAATAATATGTTATCAATGGTTTTGTCAAGGGGAAATGGCATGTTTAAAGGCAAACATGTAATTCATTGACATTGTATGCATTTGTAACGTAATTGGTGGTTAATGTGAGTTCCGTTATATACATTTGTGTTGTAGAGTGACACATAAAGAAGGAGCGGGACTATTGTATGCACCTCTAGGATTATATATTCGTATTGCGAATCCAAGGTATGTAAGGTTACTTTGTCCATATCTTTCTGCGGCATTTAGTCTTCACATTGACATGTCACTAGTCCTATTTACGAAATGTGCTAAGGTATCCCATATCCAGTTATCCATGGTTATTGTCATGCTTTTCCTACTCCTGGATCATTGGTGAATCTCATGTCTCATATTCTTGGTTAATGTTCCAAAAGCTTAAATAAGGTTATGTTCCAATGTTCCAATAGTGACTATACTTATGTCTCTTGATCATGGTTTATTGTCCAATGGTTCCCATGGTGTTATGGTTCTAATAATGTTATGTTGCCAAGTTATTCTCATGTCTCTCACTCATTGGTTAATGATCCAAAGTTTCAAATAAAGATATGGCTACCATCGTACCAATCTCAAAGTAATGCAAATGTGGTCAATGATCAAGTATGGGTGGCAAGTCTAGGGGCATAAGCCTAGCTCGACTCGATCCCGATGCATTGATTTATGGGTGGCAAGTCTAGGGGCATAAGCCTAGCTCGACTCGATCCCGATGCTTTGATTTATGGGTGGCAGGTCTAGGGGCATAAGCCTAGCTCGACCTGATCCCGATACACTGATTTATGGGTGGCAAGTCTAGGGGCATAAGCCTAGCTCGACTCGATCCCAACATGACGATAAGTCATGGAAAGACCCACTGATCAGTAGGGGCCCGGGTACATTGTGACACATGTATTGACAAGTACGCATTGAAGTAAAGAAAGCAAAGAACTTAATGAAAGCAATACACATGGTATCCAAAATGCAAAATGGTGACTTATTCACATTGATTATTCATATGTTTTGAGTTCATGGAAATATTCATGTATTGTATAGTTTCATTTGAGCCTTACATACTCAGTACTTATTTCGTACTGACCCCTTTTGGAGAATTTACCTTACTTGCTGTAGGCGCAGGCACTAGTAGGCCTCCACAGTAGGTTGCCAGTCGTTGCAGATCATTGGTGAGCTCCAGCTAATTCGGGGCTTCTCCGAGTCAGGGTGTATATATGTTTTGGTGATGTACATATTGTGTAAAGCGGGGGCTTGTCCCGACTTATGGTTCATTTTGGTCAATGCTCTTGTTTGAGGCTGTTGTAGACGAATGTGGGTGTATCAGTGTAAAAGGCATATGTTGTGTTGACTGGATGGCCTCAACGGCCAAGTTTCATATGTATATATATATGTCCCATGTTTTCTGTTATTCGTCTTTCAAGTTCTCTCGTAATGGTGGTGATGTTCATGTTATGCATATGATTGAACATAGGCAAAGGTTGGTTCTCTCGGGCCTTATCGACTACGGGTGCCAATCATGCCTCGATGGGATTCGGGGCGTGACACTAATTCTCTCAAAATCTTTGATTTTCATCCTTCCCTACTTCAAGTCAGCTCTAATTCTACAACAATTTATCAATGGAGCAAATAACAATTCTTCTACAGCATAACGGAAGTTGAAATTCAGAGCAACAATACATTACTACTGCTGTTGAGGCTTTATTGATTGAATCTACTACAAATTACGAAACTTTAGTAGTGCAAATCTCAAATCAGCTCCAAATTGTTGCTAGTACAACCATCGACATTCAATATGCAATTGCAGCCGGATTCCTGCCATTGAAGATACTTAATGACATAGGTGTTAAGGTCTACATCGAATTGAAGAAGAAGAAACCGACATTATTTTATATCCTTTAATAATCTCTTACGATCACACACCAGTTGAAATAGATACGCCAATCGAAATAGATACACCAATGCTTGATCGCCTAGCAACATCAGCAAAAAAAATAAACTTCCTGACTTTGCTAGAAACAAACACATTTGTTCATGAGAAATTTCGTTCGAAAAATATAATTAGCGACATATCAAAGCAAGCAATAGAATTTCATCAAATATATGCTGACAAACGCACACTTTCAAATGGTGTACGACAATATTCAGTGCAGGAAGGTTTCCAATATTGAACAAAAAAATCATGCAAAAAAAGGTATGATACCTATACAACATATATGATACTTACATAGTATCATGGAGTACATATACTGATAAATCCTTGCTGAATGATACCATCACGGTATATATATACTCTGATGGTATCATAGTATATTGATATTGTGATTGTAGTACACAGATGTCCATAGTAGACTATGATAAACTCCTAAAATCCTTATTGATATCATGCCAATATCATATACTGGAATGACACCATTAAGGAAAAATCAGACATTCGTGGGGAAAATCAAAAAATGTTGAATGATACCGTCACAGTATATATATATATATACTCTGATGGTATCATAGTATATTTATACTGTGATGCTACCATATAGATCTCCACAAGTACTCTTATAACACACTCTTAATATTCTTAGATGATACAATATGATATTGAATTGGTAACAATCATTTAAAAATAGACATTCATGGGAAAAATCACAAAAATACTGAATGATATCATAGCAGTATATATATATATACTCTGATGGTATAATACTATGATGGTAGCATACAAATGTAGATAAGTAGGCCATGGTACATTGCTAAAATCCTTACTGATACCTTGTCAGTATCATATACTATCATAGTAGCATTAAGGAAAAATCAGACATTCATGTGAAAAAATAAAAAATGATGAATGATACGAGCATAGTATATATATACTCTGATGAAATCATTGACTATTCTACAGTCATTCTCATGACATTCCTCAAATGACGAATGATACCACCACAATATATACATACACTGCCATAATATTATTAACAAACAACTATTACTTCACAAAAAATAACATCATTCAGTGCATTGACAAACTATTGGACTGCAAGTATATTATTTTTTGTCTACATGACACATGCCATTGGAGTCTTAAATCAAGAAGTATCCGAAAATCAAAAGTCTTTCGAGTGACAAATTTCAATGAGGTCCACACCTGCCCACAACATGAAAGAGCTTGTGTAGAGAGACATGTCATCACACTATTTATTAGCCATATTATACAAGACAAATTGAATGATTCAAAAATAGTTTACACACCAACAAATATACAAAGAGATTTCAAGAAAGCACATGGTGTCAACTTGACCTACATGCAAGCATGGCGAGCAAAGGAAAAAGCAATTGAATTGTTGAGAGGCAACCTAAAAGATTCATACGCATAATTACCCACATACTTGAACATGTTAGAATACTCAAAGTCAGGGACAGTTACAAGGTTAGACACTGAAGAAGATAGATCTTTCTTGTATCTTTTCATAGCATTAAATGCAGCAATTAAAGAATGGAGCTATTGCAAACCTACATTGGTGGTTGATGGCACCTTTCTGAAAGCAACTTACAGAGGTACAATGCTCACAGCTGCCACACAAGATAGACAAGGTACCACATGCTCATACCCTGCTTCACTTTACTGCTTTGAAACTATATGATACCCATAGAGTATATATATGCTAACATAGTATCATGATCTATTGCTTTCAAAAAAATTCACTGCAAAATATGTTTTTTTTCTCATTTATCCTAATAGTCTTGCTAACATTACGACACTTCATATAGGATAAATTATACCCATTGCTTATGAAATTGTTGATTCAGAAAATAACGCATCTTGGGAATGGTTCTTTCGATGTTTAAAAGAAATTTATCCACAACGGAATGGGATGTGCATAGTATCTGATAGCTATGAGAGTATAGCTAAGGGAGATGCCACTGTCTATCCAACCGTTCCTTATTGTGTGTGCATGTTCCACCTCTGGAACAACGTGAAGGGCAATTTCAAAAAAAGTGCAAAAAATATCAAAGATGTCTACTATGCACTGGCAAGAGCATACACTATCCAGGAATTCAATAGTCTAATGAAAGAATTAGATGCAATTGATCATAGGGTAAAACCTTACTTGCAAAATATTGGATACCATAAATGGGCCCGATCTCATTGCACAGCAAATCGAACAACATCTATGACATCAAACATTGTAGAATCAGTAAATTCAGCAAACAGGCACGCAAGAGAGCTTCCAGTGTTAGATTTGCTTGATTTTATGAAAAACATGGTGCAAAAATGGAATTACACAAATGGTACAGCTGCCACATATAAAAAAACAATTTTAATGAACAAGTATGAATCCTTGCTGAGTGATGCACAGAAAGAAGCACAAATGATGTTGGTAAGATACTTTTTGTAAATCTGTGTATTCTAAAACTTATTTACTGTTACAATTTCACTCACCTACTAACTTGTATGTTTTCCTATAAACACAAATACAGGTCATCCCTTCAACTCAATTTGTGCATACAGTAACAGATGGTCAGATGAAACACATTGTGTGTCTACACGAAAAGACATGTACATGCCGAAAGTTTCAAATAGAGGAATACCCATGTGCACATGCAATGGCAGTCTTAACAAAATTTTACCTCGAAAAATATACATATTGCTCCCCCTAGTTCACTAGAGATTTCTTTATCAGAACATATGAGGCACTAGTTCATCCTCTACCAGACCAACGCATGTGTCAAATTTTTGATGACACATCTGCACGCAAGGTGCTGCCACCAAATGCCAAAATTCCACTAGGAAAGCCAAAAAAAAACAGAGAGTGAAAGGAGAATTTGAACCATACTTCCCTGGTACCAAAATAGCATGCAAACGATGTGGAGGTCGAGGATACAACCGAAGATCTTGTAAAAGAATTCCAAAGAAAAACTGAAGTACTGTTCATTTTCATGTAGTGAAATATTACCAACGTATAAGTCTTCTACACTGAAAGACTGTAGTACTATTCAAGATTGAAGTACTGTTCATTTGATGTTTTCGCATATTCAAATTCAAGCACAAGTTTTATATTGTTGCTATAAGTAATTGGTTTGTCATTTATGTATGGTATTCAATTTTTGCATTATCATTTATCTATAATGCACATCACAAACTGTGTATTATATTCAAACAGTCCTCAACAACAATACATGATACCAAAGCAGTATATATATACTGGCATAGTATCATTGAGGAATGAACAAGATATTCATAAAAGGAACCACTCACTTATGCATGATACCATATCAGTATATATATATATATACATATATTGTAATGGTATCATTAAGGAATGACCAAGTCATTCATTAAGGAACCACACACTTATGCATGATACCATCACAGTATATGAATATACTGCTATGGTAGCATTAAGGTTTTTCTTTATTGATTCATGTACAAGGAACTCATAGAATGGTATCATTCACTAATTAGCAATCCTTCAGGTGGGTGGAGGGAGGGTACTTGTAATTTCTCAATGATACTATCACAGTATATCATATATCGTGATGGTATCATTAAGGATTGTTTCATATAATCACAAACACTCCTCATATAATGATTATACCACCGAAGTATATGAATATACTATTGTGGTACCATAATAGTATATTCATATACAACAATGACATCATTAAGATTTCCTACAGACATTCATGTATAACCCACTCATTTCTCAATGATATCGTCACAGTATCTCATATACTGTGATGGTATCACTAAGGGTTCATTCAATCATTAAGCCAAAAAATCATTCAACGATAACTCAAATATAACTTTAAAAATTCTATCATATTTATACCATATAAAAACCAAAACATACAAGTCAAGTACCCATAATACATAAAGTTCAAGAATATTTAAAAAGATAATAACTACATAGCACCACTTCAAACACTTAACTATGAATTTACATGCTTTTTCAGCTACTACAATGCAACATTCAAAAAAGTCCTAAGTCTTCCGCTTTCTTCCACGACTTGGTTTACCCCACCTTTCAGGATTTTCAGAGTCACTGCATTTCCCATCAAGATGCTTCCTTATACCGTAGCCCCACAACAATGTTTCATATCTCAATCGTATCTCATCAATGTCCAAATTTTCAACAGGCACTACAAGATCCTCAATAAAGTACTCAGCAAAAGCCGCAATAAAAACACCACAGTCACTGCATAAAAATGACACAACAAGAAAAATAATAAACAAAATAGAAAGAAATAAAGAACAAAATTAAAAAATAATTTAACATACGTATTTTTCTGTGTGGGCAGATTCTCCACCATAATAACATCGAGTGGATCTTGTAATTGATGACCCCGGTGAAGGCCATATACCAATTCAATGTCCTTGTGTTTACTGTAGAACTCGATAGTCTCCAAAAATAATGACAACAACACACAATACGCCTTTACAACTTGATCAACAGCACTCGTATATATCGGAGAACGCAAAGAATCATAAACAAAAAAGCACCTCTCATGGACTGAGAAACAACCCATAACCCAATGCCACCTATTACCACCCAGGTGAATAAGGAACAACACATAATCAACCTCAGTCCATGGAGTGTTACAAATTAACCGAAATCCATACATATACTCCAAGATATCACTTGTTTTTGTAACAAGATTCCCCTGATCACCCTCAGATTCAATTTTTGTATACAACTTGATCATACATTGATTGAAGAAATAGTCTGTTGTTGTTACCTTTTTTGAAAATTGTCCATACTTTGTCTTCTTTCTGAGATAATAGAAAATAACATCCAGGTCCTTCAAAAAAAATAAAATCACTAATAAAACAGTCCTCAAAACACTGTATGATACCAAATCAGTATATATATACTAAAATGATATCATTGAGGAGTGACCAACTGATTCATAAAAAGGCTACTTATTTATTCATGATACTAAACTAGTATATATCTACTAAAATGGTATCATTGAGGAATGACCAACTGATTCATAAAAGGGCTACTTATTTATGCATGATACCAAATCAGTATATATATACTGAAATGGTATCATTGAGTAATGACCAAGACATTCCTAAAAGGAGCCACTCATTTATGTATGATACCATTATAACATATACCATATACTATAATAGTATCATGATTAACTAATTTCAACACCCATACAAATATTACGCAGACCGATTTAGAAGAAAAAAACTTGTAACAAACTAAGAAAAATAGACAGTAAGTATGCATACAAGATTAGATAGTGGTCTGTCGGGGTAGTTTAAGGTGTGAAAGCAAGTCTTTGATGAGATCGAACCCACTTCAAATTCAAAACTGAATCAAGAAGGTCATCTTCTTTTGAATAGACAACAATAGTTGTCCTACAAGACATATAAAAACCACACGTTTGAAATGATTATATCAAAGATAAAAAAGAAAAATAAAACAAGAAAATACATACGATCTTTTCATCAATTTTGTATCAACAAAAACTGAGAAGTTCAATTCAAGCACGGGGTCCAAGGGTGATGTAATACTTAACATCAATGGGGACCTCCCTTTGACATGCTTCAATGATACCGAGCCCAACTCACTAAGCCCCAATCCAGCAACAAATAGTGGCTGGTGTACTGGACCAGGACGTCTATTCCTCATTATCTGATCTGTTACAAGGGTCTTTTTATCATCACAGACCTCAACTACATTAGTGCCTTCTAGAATAAAAAACTCAGGAGGATCAAACTCTGTAACATCATCAACTCGAGGCTCATTAGGCTCATTTTCAACAGACTCATCACCTTGTTCTTTAGCAGCTTGTTCTTTGGTAACTTGTTCTTTGACAGCTTTATTCCTATAATATTCGTCTTCCATGACAGCAAGTGCAGACTCATCCACAGATAAAAATAAATACCCAATTTGCAAATCCTCTATATGAACATTTGTACCCTTAGGAGTACCCTCACTAACATTGACATCACCTTTCACTGTTTCACTATCCTCACCAACATTCACATCAGCTTTCACTGTTTCTCTATCCTCATCAACATTTACATCGTCTTCCGATGTTTCAATATGTTTCAATAGTCTCATCAAAATTGACATCACCTTCCACTGTTTCAATATCCTCACCAACATTCACATAGCCTTTCACTGTATCACCCTTTTCACCACTCACTTCAACTTCAAAAACCTTAGCACTGCTATTATCAGCATCTATAACAACTTTTAAAATCTCAGACTTCTCATTAGCCACACCAACTTCACAGACTGGAAGAGAACTGTCTTGAATAAAATTGTCCAAATCATCTACACCATTATTGCCCAAATTTGTACCAGCACCATCTACATGGGGATCTTGTTCATTCTCCTTTTCCTCCTAAAAAATGTGACAACAATTTTAAAACTCTATAATTGCATATTATCAAAAATATAGCTGCTACATGATATCACCATAGTATATGATACTGTGATGATATCATACAGAGCTGCATAAATGCATGCTCTGACACAATGTTAAAGAAACAACAGTAAAACAACAAAAACTTCATGCTACTAAACTAGTATCTGATACCAAAATAGTATACCATCACCTCTAGTTTCTTCGACAAATCACCAACAGCTTGAAGAATCTCTCCAAATTTTTCATCAATATGTCTTCTAAAATCCTCCAGCTCCTTCTTCAAGTCACCATCACTATGTGCTCCATCACGAATATTTTTTTCTCCAACATCAGCCTTTGGAACTTGTGTGCAAAAAAAGTCCTCATTGAATCTCTGACTTTGAGAAGAACCAGAACCACTTTCAAATTTTAACCCATCCAACTCTAATAAAACCTTTTCATTATCAGTTGGTGATATATTATTAACTTGCAAGTACATAATAAGTAAATTACAACAAATATGAATTAAACAATAACTTATAACAAACACCAAAAAATACATAAAAATACCTGATTAGGTCGCAAGTTGAATATACGCAAACACATAAAGTCATGACCTAGTTGTTTTTCTATCCTCCAATTCATAATTCGAGGAATATCAGAATCCTTACGGTCAGCAAACCGACCATCCAAACCAGGACATCATTCGTAAAACCAAACTTGCAAAGCTAATGGGAACCCACCGCGTCTATAATATCCAAATTTTGTCCTAAACTTGTTCGTACATGCAGCAATGGTCGAGTTGAAAACATCAACACCCCATGCATAAGAGTTATAATCACGGCTTTCAACCAAGTCAAACTATGACATTTCAACTAGTTTGCTTTTAAGCGAGGCAAACAAGAATTTATACACAAAGAAGAGAATTCCCATCTTCACCGCGTCAGCATCAAATTTGAATTTGATATTACGAAAGCAATAATCAAACCGCGCCAATGACACACTGGTTGAACCATTAAACTAATTCTTCAACAATCTATTACCATATTTAATCCTAATTATTGTATTACCCTTGCATCTTAAATCGATAACAACAGCAAAGTCCCATAACCTAAACCTCAGTTATGAACCATTAACCACAAAGTGCATGATTTCCTCCTATTCATCATGCACCTACCTCAACAATATATTGTGCAGCACACGCCCATGAATCATCACAGGTGGCAAATTCAAAAACGGATCGAAGCACATTTGCTTAAACATGGCAAGTTGCTTCTTTATTAACTTTGCAATCAAATCAGTAACAACAGAACAATTACTGCTAAATTCAATCTTTGGTTTATAATCTACATCCATTTCGACATAAAATTCACCTTTCTGCAAAAAAACGATAGGTAGACAACTTAGGAAACCAAAAACACCACCAAAATCAGCATATCAAAAGCATACAAAACTACTATATGATACCACAGTAGGATATGATACTGTTGTGGTATCTTTCAGGGAAAATGACATACTAAAAAATAACAACAACACCGAAAAAACATATTAAAAGTATACAAAACTACTATATGATAACAAAAAGGAATATGATACTATAAGAGTATCATTCAGTGACAATTAAACACTAGAAATTAAAAATAAAAATCAAAAAGCATATTAGAAGCATATAAAACTACTCTATGATACCACAGAAGTATCTGATAATGTGATGCTATCATTCATGGACAATGACATACTGGCACACTATTTTAATCCTCAATGATAGCAACATGGTATATTCGTATACTAGCATGGTATTATTGAGTCACAATTAAACATTCATGCAAAAAAGGCCCCAAAAAACTCATGATACCTTCCAAGACGGTTTAACACCAATATTTTCATCAGGGGTCTCAAGAAGTGTCTCACTTGCTGTTTGTGAGAAAGAGTCACAAGCAGGATCAGGTGTATTGATTTTTCTTTTCTTATTCAATTGTTCATCTATTTTTGCCCTCCCTTTCCTTTTGGAATTCTCATCTTTAATTTTTTTAGGTAAATTTTCAACATCCGCTTCTGTATTTGCAGAAACAGGGTTTGACTCACCCTGATTCAAATTTCCAACACCCGTTTCTCCATTTACAGGAACAGGGTATGACTCACCCTGATTCAAATTCTCAACATCCGTTTCTCTATTTGCAGGAGCAGGGGTTGACGCAACCTGACTTTGATTTGGACTATCATCCAAATGCAAGGAAAAGCTTGGAGCAGACATAACTAGGGAAAATGACTCTAGTTCACCTACATCATCAAAAGCACTGAAATCTTTAGGACGATGTTTCTTCTTTGCTACATGTTTCTGACCCATAGCAAAAAAATCAAACACAACCAACAAAAAAACAAGCCAAAAAAAGTCAAAATTATAAGTGTAAATGAAAAAGTAGTTTGTACAAAATACTTAAAAGGAATCACGAAAATGCCTACTCCGTAAAAAAGAAAACTATCAGAAGTTACAATTTTTTTTCAATTTCAAATTGACTTGGAAAGTGGAAGAAGTGAAAACCGTTGCAACGTGTAGCATTAAATACGGAAGAATGAAAAATCGTGGGAATTGGGGCTTAACGGTACAAGCATTAAAGTTGCAAGAACTATAAGTGTTATTGGACTTATAAACCTGGGCTTTAAAAAGGGGGGGCACGAGGTGTAAATATTGGGCCGCCTGAACATTATTAGAGTTAGTAAGGGAGGGGGTATATGGGTGTAATCACTTTTATTTTTTGGTTCAAAAAGTGTACTTTTCCCTTTTTTCTAACCACTTTCAAAACTTAAAGATTGGTTCAACAAAGAAGAAGGAAGAAGGAAGGAGGAGGACGAGAATTTGGGTAATTTTAAATTTTTACCCAAATCTTTTAATTATTTTAATATAGACAACAACCCATCTTAATCAATCTTTTAGAATAAAACAAATTGAAAAAAGAAAATTTAGTCACCCACTTCTTTATTTGAGAAGGAATAGATCTTTTTAACTCTTCTTCCCAACTTAGACTCTAGAAAGAAAAGGAAAAATATATTTCTTTCGTCCATTTTTATTTGTGTATTATATTAAAAATAAATATCTATTTTTAATTGTTTAATTTGAAAAATGAAGAGATAATTTGGCATTTTACACCTATTGTACTCTTATTATTAAGTGTTACTCCCTCCGTCCCAAATTATATGAGGTAGTTTGACTTGACATGAAGTTTACGAAAGAAAAAAAGACTTTTGAAACCTGTGGTCTAAAATAAGTCATAGATGTTTGTGTGACTATAAATTATTTCATTAAGGATATGCATTTTAAAATTAATTTGTTACTAAATATAGAAATGTGTCTTTTTTTGGAGAAAGGGAAGTGAGTCATATAAATTGAGAGATAGGAAGTAGTTATTTCCAATTCATTTTTCAATGGGTGAGATGACTTATAATAATTAGAGGCGATATGATAAATTATTATTTTATTTATTGCTTCTTAAAAAGTGTGTCAAGTTAAATATGGACAAGTAAAGATGAACGGATCGAGTAGTATTTTTTTTTTTTTCATCCAAAATCTTGGTGACAACATTTTATGTAAGCCAAGCTCTCAACCACATTTTCCTCTAAAGCAATTTTATCCACAGAACATATATATACTTGTCATAAAGAGTGAACCAAAAAAAAAACAGGAAAAATTCCATCAAAAAAAAAAAGATGGAATTAACTACAACTTCACAGTCTATTTCCTATGCTAATCTCCAAAAAATACCTTATCTTTTCCCTTATAGAGCTACTCTTTGTTCTTCTAATACCACTAATTTTCTTGGATTTAATTGCATACCAAGAAAGTTAAAATGTAGTGCTAGGCAATTGAGGCATTTTGGAGCTATCCATGCTACTGTGGCTGAGAGTAATTCAACTAATGGTTCAGTAATATGGTTTCTTGAATTTATAGGTATGTGGGCTTTTTCCCCTCATGTTTTTTCCTTAACCGTCTCTGACAGAAATGCAAGTAAGGCCGCGTACAATAAACAATAAACTTTTGTAGTTCAGTCCTTTCCTGGACCCATGCATAGCGCAAGCTTTAGTACACTAGGCTGCCCTTTTTTATTTAGGAGTTTTTCACTTATGAGTGAGTACTTAATAGTAGAATTGGAAAAAATGGGATCAAATATATGAAATGCTGGTAGTACTTAAAAGAAAAAAGGGACACAAAGACAAAGGAATATTTCAATATGCACCTAGGCATGTTGCCTGACAGTTAATGAAGTGGATCAAAGGTTGTAGTGTAACGGTCCATGGAGTGGGCGAAAAAGATGAGAGACAAGGGTTAAAGATGTGCAAGTGATTTCATGCTCTGTCTAGACGTTGGTGGATAGAGTTAGTAGGTATTAATATTGGTAAGAGGTAGCATATATCCAGTGAAATAGTTGAGGTGCGACTACCTGACGCAGACACCAATAGTATCAAAAGAAAAGAACCCATCATGCAAAAATGGGTATCTCTTTTCTTTTTATTTGATACCTATAGATAGGAGCGCATGCAGCTTGTTGCTACTTTGTTCATATGAATCCAATTCTTTTAAATAGAAAATACAAATTTATGCGTAAAAATTAATTAAAATTGCAATAAATAGTAATATGATCCTATAACTTTAAATACATAACGCCTAACGGGTTCAATTAGAGGCGGAGCCAAGATTTGAATTTTATGGATTCTATATTCTAGGATAACGGCATTAGAAATTAGTAATTGGATTCTGAATTTAACTTTTGTACATATTTTGTACAAGGTATGAACTAAAGTTACTGAGTTCAGCTGAATCCGCCGATGGGTTCAATGCTAAGAATGGTAAAGGTTAAACTCATAGAACTTAATTCTGGATCCGCCTCTGCCTATGGAAGATTACCTTCTGCAAGAAAATAAGGAGAAGAATAAAACTGTCCCTTGGCTTCAAGTTAACTTAAGGGACCATTCTCCGGTGCTTTTATTAATTGAACGTTAGATATGCTTAGTCAAATCAAATAACATATATAGGGATCAACATCAACTACTAAAATCGCTATTTTCCCTTCTAGTTATTGTTTTACTTCGTCCTTGACTTCATTACTACGAACTGGCTGCAGTATGTACTGCTAATTGTTGATGTTCTGAAGCAAGGACCTAAAACTTTATGTTATACTTGCTTTCTGCTTTCATAAAGAATGTGTATAAGCTGCAGATATAGTAAACTCTAGATATGGTTAACGGTATGAAGGAGTTTTAAGCTTTTCTTGTGATCACCTCATCCATTTATATTTAGCTTAGACCTTTAACTTTTGACTCACTGAAAAATATTGTGTACATCAAATTAAGGTGATGGAGACACAAAGCACATCGGTACTCCAACTCCAAAGCCATGCTCTCTTGAAATACCTTCCGTAAGTATTATGATGCGATGATCTTTTGTTACAATCCAATTTCTGGTTTCACTTATGTTATGTACGTTAACTTCAAACTTCGTTACATTCTTTAGGGTGCAGTTACTGTCGGACGTGTTGCTGATAAGGCAGATGTAGTCATTCCAGTGCCTACAGGTAATACAACCAGTTCTGTGTGAAGAGAATTTAGCTTATTTACATGGACAGTTCAATAACTTTTGCATTATCGGTGTAATTTTACATGGTGTATTTGGTTGCCTATGTTATATTTTCGAGTAGTTAGTACCACCATAGCACTTGTCTTATTTCTCAAGTAGTTAGTTTCACATATTATGGATAGTTACTTGTAATTGTCTTTTAGGTGACCTGATAATATAAAAATCCTTTTGCGCTATTGATGTATAGAAGTTAAAACTCTTTCAGAATTGCTTCACTTTTTTCACCTTTTCAAGGTAAAGAATTGCATGCCTGAAATGCTGATTAGCTTCCACCACAATTCAAGCTGGTCTATCGACATTAAAATTCATGATTTCTCCGGAATGTATCGATCTCTTGTGAAAGCAAACTTAATTTCTTGATGTAACCCCCTCTCGCTCGATCAATTCTTAAAACATTGTTAAATCAAGGAAAGGAAAAGCATTTAGTCGAGGTAACAATACTGTTGTCAAGCAAAACATTTAGTTCGTTCCTATGGCTGAAAATCTGTCGATGTGCAAAACAGTATCTGCTGTACATGCTCGGCTGCAGAACATGGAGGAGTATCTCGTAGTGACAGATTTAGAAAGCACAAATGGCACGTTCATCGGTGAGAAGAGGCTCCAACCTGGTGTGGCTGCTGCTGCATTACCTGGAAGTCTTGTGACATTTGGTACACAACTTTTGTAGCCAATCCTACATTTTACTTTCTGCTTCCTGCTTTCCCTTTTCCTTAAAAAGTAACTGAATCTGGATTTAACTTATATACACAGCTAATATAAAGAATCCTTACGTTATCAGTGTAATTTAACTTATTATAGCACGTTGCAAGTTTTATTTTTCGGGTAACTAGTTCTATTTGTTATGGTTATGAACAATTACTTGTAGTTATTCGTTTAGTGACCTGATAGTTTAAAGCGCTCTTATAATGTAAGGTATATACGTTAAAATCATGAAAATTTCATTGGTATAGCAATAAATCAGGCAATAGGTTTAATTAACCCAGAATCCTCAAAACGAAGCTTGTCAAGAGATAAATATGTGTCAATGATCAATCTGTTGTGTGGATTGTGGAGTACATATGTAGCATTAACCAAATGAAATGTTTGGTGTGTCTTGTCTTTGATGTTATGAGAAACATTAAAATGTTATTAGATAAGTAAAAGGGAAGAAAAAGGAAAAAGATTTTTATTGGTGGACCGAGTTACCCCATTCCTGTGTTAGTGGGATGCAGTAGGCAGTGGCGGAGCCAGGATTTTCATTAAGGGGTTCAAAATATGAATAAGTAAACACACGAACTAGTCGAAGGGGGTTCAACACCTACTATATATACATAAAAGATAATTTAAATTATGTATAAATAGTATAATTTTTCACCGAGGGGGTTCAGATGAACCCCCTAGGCCCAAGCTGGCTCCGCCCCTGGTATCAGGTATCTCATGAAATTAGTCGAGGTGTTTATAAGCTAGCCTGAATACAACGGTTATCTATAACAAAAGGAAAAGATTTATGAGTATATCTAAGGGAATGATGGGATATCACCAGTTAGGAAATAGGTATGCAAGATCCACTTGCTAATTCCATGAAGCAAATATCTAACTTACGTTTGTCGAAAAAGACTTATTGCATCATTTTTGTGAAGACAGACATTCAATACATGTTCAAGCTTTCATTTCCATTCACTGGATTTTTTCTCATACTTTGTTATGAATTAAGAGTAGCAATACTGCGAGAAGGGATCCTTCCTTATCCATGGGGTAGGCGTTGTATTGCTTGCACGAATTTATCAACTATTTAACTTATAAACACAGACAATGTAAACAACATTTAGACTATCAACTTATTTAACCTGTTGGTGCATGTCCTATTTAGTCTCACTTATTATGAGTTAGGTGACCTGATACTCTAAAAGCTCTTTTAAACCGTCACTTTATAGAAAAAAAGTTAAACTCTTGCATTGTATGTGTCAACTTTCTGCTACCCCAAGTTTATTTGTCTTTTCAAAAAATCTTGTCATTCAGGGGATACCAATTTAGCAATATTTCGAGTTGCAAAACTTGAGAAGTTGGACACTACTGCATCTGAACCAGAAGAAACTGAAGAAGAGGAGCCAAGTAGCAGCTAAGAAACCCAGAATTCATTCTCTGCAATAATTTTTGTAAGCAGAGGAAATATGTACAAATGTGCTTTTATTGAACTTATGTTGTCCATTTTCTTCTTGACTTGGGGCTAGTTACCCCTTTTGTTTTTGTTTCCCACCAATTTGTATATTAGCCTTGAGTTTGTTTTTTTTTTTCTTCTCTACTACAAGACTACTACTACAACAATAACATATCCAGTATAGTCTCATAAGTGAAGTCCGGAGAGATAGGATGTACACATATTTTACTCTTATCTTTGTGGTCAGGAGACTACATGGCATTGTATAACTTCTATAGAAAACTTAATTTGCCTATGTTATGCTCACTTCATTTTTTCTTCAAATAAGTGATAGCTAAAAAAGCATCATACGTAAACAGACATTGAAATTTGGCCTCAATTGATAAGTGAGCAATTCAATTTTGAGTATGCACATTTATACACCTCAATTTGGTCTCAACTGGTAATTACACACTTCAACTCGTTTTCATTGTATTTTTGTGGACACACGATGTTGACGTGACAAATAAATTTTAGAGGTGTCAAGATGTTCATTTTGTAAATGGAGTGTTCAACTGACACAAGGAGGACGAATTGAGGTGTCTAAATGTACATACACAAAGTTATAGTGCTACTTGCCAGTTGAGAGCAAGTTTGAGTGTTTGTTCATGTATTGTGCCTAAAAAAATATGAAAAAGGAAAGAGACCCAATGCTCTAATTACAAAGAAGACCATGACACATTTCGGAGGTGTCTAGATGATCATTTTGTAGGTTGAAGTGTTCAACTAACACAAGGGAGACGAGTTGAGGTGTCTAAATATGCATACACAAAGTTAGAGTGCTACCTGTCAGCTGAGGTCAAATTTGAGTGTATATTCATGTATTATACCTAAAAAAAAAATATGAAAAAGGAAAGAGATCCAGTGATGTACATAGAACTTAGAAGACCAATTTGTTTTTGCCTTTATTCATCTTTTCTTATAGAAGTGATCAATTGAGAGCAATATAAGATCTACTTCTCTAAATATTTTCAATTAATGAAATAAAAATGCTTAATCCAATATGAACTAATATTGAAACTAAGAAGTGGAAAAAACGTTTAATCTTATTTTGTTACAAACTTTATGTACGGCTCTAGTTCATGTACATTAAAACTAGAAAATGGAGAAATTGACACAGTTTTTTCATGAAATATCCAACCTTTGGTTTCGTTTTCTTTTGGCGAGTGTTAAATGGAATCTCGACATAATGGTAAGAGTTGTTGTCATTTGAGAAGGGTGTAATGATTTTGAAATGTGTAAGCATATTTCAAAAAGATGTAAGTAGTGTCGGAATAGCACCGGGCCACTATATGCACCCATGATTTAAAAATTCTTGATATCTTATATTTAGCCCTACCAATTGAATGTTGTGCCGATACTAAGTCCAATAATAAATTAAAGGGGAAACAACATACATCCCACCACTTTGAGAGCTAATTATTCCCTATCTCAATTCTTTTTATAATTACTAAAATCCCGAAAAATCTTAAGCACGATACATTACTATTGTCGCGATACATAGTGTTCCTGATACATTGTCAACTAATCCTGTAAATTTAAAAGGAAAGTAACAACAATCTAATTAATTAGGAAGAAAATCACAACAATCTAATTAATTTTGTAGATTTAGATATAGCATGGCAAACACATTCTTTCAAAAGTATCATATTACACAACATAATAATGTATCATGAAGATATATTTACATACAATTACTCTTGTATGTATCTGCTATCATTTACATACATTATATGATGTCATTTCAATGTATCAATAGCCTAATTAAGGAATGACACATAAGTTAATCTCACCCACAATGTATCATGAACCAGATTTATCTATGATACATAAGTTAATCTCGCCCACAATATATCATGAATTAGATCATTAAGTTGTATCATTAACAGAGTTAACTTAGTCATGATACATTACAATGTCCATGACACATAAGTTAATCTCGCCCACAATGTATCATGAACCAGATACATTACAATATCTATGTATCAACAACTTAAATCTCACTCAGATACATGCTTTTGTACCTTGTAGAGTCAAAAAAAAACTGAAAAGACCCCATCTTTCTCTACAAGAACACCATCCCGCCATTAATGATGTGAATACCTCATGAAACCCGCGACACACTACTCTTCTTCACCTCCATTGATTTTTCAAGTAACAATTTTATAGGGGACATACCAGAGATAGTTGGGAATCTCAAATCACTTTCTCTCTCAATATTTCACACAACAATCTCACGGATCAAATCCCTCTCAAATAAATTGAAGAAAAAAGAACGGAATTAAAGATTTGGGCGAGAGAAAGTATATGATAACGAAGAACTGAAGAAGAATCAGATAACGAGCTGCCTAGAAAGGGGGAGCATTACGTGAGATGGGGAGAGTTGGTGATGTATCCAACCCTTTTAGAGAGAGAAAGGGAAATTAGAGATTTAAGTAATTATTTAAAAGGGTTAGGATTTTAAGTAATTATAGTAAGTTAAGATGTGGTATTATGTAATTTTCCCTAAATTAAATCAGTTAATACCCTATTAGCCCAATTAACAGGAATGTCAGAGTTCAGATACATGGTATATCGTTCTTTTTTCCACCCTCGCTACTTTCTACGAGATCAAGACATGCACCAAAACGGTACCAGAAGGGCAACTATTTCAACTCAATAAACCAAAAGGACACCTCCCTTAAAACATGCACCAAAACAGACACTTCGCTTAAATGTTGGCGAACTGTGCGTCCTCCGCTAACGTTCTTCCATTTGATCGGTTTGCTAATAACTTATAAAATATATATATTTAGGGGGTTCGCCGGCCACTGGGCCAGTTACATGGTTGATTTTGGAATAATCTTAGTATTATGTGGCTTTAGGCAGGATAGCCTTCTGGTACATGCTTCTCTTCTTGCATCGTTTGTCCATTTTGAGCTCGCTCAGGCAGATAGTAACAAAAGAATTCCCTTGCCAGAATAAAATATAATCACTAGATCCAAGAACATAATGTTATCAGAAATCTCAAGAGACAAATTCATTCAATTTTAAGTTATGCAAAGTCGCAGCAATAAAACAAACTGACAACTCTTAAGTCATAAATTAATTTTTACAGCAACAGATCTTAGCCATTCGTGTCTCTCCCATTTCAAGGTCTTATTAGCACACCTCCTGAAATTTTTGCTACAACATGTGAGGGGAGGAGAAAAAAAAATTGGAAATTCTACAAGCTTAAATGCTAATGCAGAATCTGGAAATACAGCAAGCAGGACCTGCTTGCACCAAGGAAATCTCGCAACTGCTAGCCCCCCGCCACAATTCCTCTTCAACTAAAAGACCAACTATGCATGTCAACGCAGTTGGTCCCATCTACCCTTGTCACTTCAAGACAATCAAGTATCTGCTCTTTGCTTTGACATCAACACAGTTGCATGTTGCATCAATGCAGGTTGCCGCTACTCACTTGAAGAAATACAACATTCGCCTTGTCTACTCTACAAACTCCTGTAATCTATTACAGTAACTTCATCTTCAGGCGCATCAAGATCTTGATAGCTGCAAAATTGTTGAACTATAAGTCAGTAAAGGAAGTATGGATACTGATTGATCATTAGAAAGTAAATCACAAAATCCCATGGCAAGCGACGTAAACGCATTTAGGTCAGTCATATCTCCATTCAAATACAAAACAACTACATATCCAGGATTTAGTCAGGGCAGATGTTCCTTGAATGAAACGAAAATGCTACCAAGATAGAACCAGATGGATAATCATTATCTGCTCGGCAATGTAGCAATGCTCTTTTACAGCTCTCTTGTGCTGCCAGTCTTTTTCCTCCAAATCCATAAATAGATCCAAAGTTGAAGAACTTCCGTATTCAGATGACTCCACAGCAAATGTACCACCAACAAAATTCTACAATTTGCAAATCCTTATGTATCTTACTCGACTTCCAATTCAACTTTCCTCAAAGATATGGACAGATACATTTTTAAAAAATTGTAGGAGCAATGAGAGTATGTTACTGTGACAGAGAACGCAAGACAACTGGATATGTAACACATGACCACCAGCATTACACACTGGAACTGAAGCATACTCACTTTGAGTGGTTGAGTTCTGGAAGTGTGCAATTGCTGCTCCAAAAGGAAATCAATGCTAACAGATCAAGAGGCAAGATAACAACTTCCAAGAATTTCCAGAAGTTGCTCTGTTTTGGCAGTTATAAACATTCCTCCACCAACTTAGGAGGGAAAGAAGTACTCTCGACTCTGAATCTTTCCTCGGAAAAGGTGGAACTTTACAGGAACTGGACCCCACTTGACTTCTTTTTCTTTCTTTTTCTCAATGTGGAACCCATGATCAAAACTGTGCTTCAACCTAGTCTTCAAACATAGACAAACCAGCATACGCAGATTTATCTTGGACACAGCCCACCATGACTAGTAAATCACAAGAAATGCTTTTTCAAAGCAATGCATGAACGAGGCTATAGCTCCAAATCGCTAAGTATCTTGTAGTGCAAGTGTCATGGTTCCTTTTCTCTTTTTTTTTTTTTTTTCTAAATCGAGTAAAGTATAATTTTACTGAAAAGGAAAGCTCCCGTATACAAGAGGTGGACCACAAAATAGAGAATATACAGAAACATCTGATTCTCTAGGAAGACACCCGATCCTCTGTACTCATAGGAACGTAATATATTCCCATTATCAATAAAATTACACTTTACTTGATCCAAAAAAAAAATATATCAGCAGAAGCTCGTTCTTATTTCTTTCCTTCCATACTACCCACATAAGTGCTAATGGTCCATGCAACATGATGTCATGCTGGCATCTTCAATTTTGTCCCCTAAAGGCCCAATTACGTAATGCATCCCTTCGCAATACCCAGCAATGTCCATTGTATCTCAAATTTTGGCTTTATATATTTTAGAAGTACATACAAATATTTAAAATATATAAATTTAAAAGCAAATAATGTATGAAAAAATCATTTAAATAACATACGTAAATAAAACTATACCAAATCAACAGATTCTAGATTACAATACAAACCCATGTCAAATAAGGTATAATCAAATACCAAAATGAAAATTTACACAGAAAATATTACGGCTAGTAACAGACATTAATAGGCGTGACACATGCAAAAGATGTTCTAGATGACTAAGGGATAGACAGCTAGAAATGTTAAACAATGCATGTGTTGTTTCAACCATATAGATGTATTAGCCTCACAATACTTTCACGATTGTCTCGAATGTTATGTTTATAGCCCACAGGACGCAGACACCTTTTGATCCCAAAAGAACAAGAGACAATCAATATAGAAAACATTAAAAAATGGAATCTGACCCACCTCAAAATTTATAAAGGTTAATCAATACGTCAGATTTGGGATCAACGCTATGTTAACACAGACCTACCAAAACACTCCCACTTTCCAGGGGTTATTTATAAACTGATCCGAGCCCTTACTCGCACAACCTAAAACTCAGCCCTTCTATTTCCTAGTATTATTTTTTTAGGCATCTACACACCAAGCAAGATAGAGCAAAGCCTACACTACAATCTTCACATCAAACCCATCCAAAGAGCCATTCTCTAAAATCAGCTTTTTTACTGACGTACTTTACAAGTCATCAATATACTATACCAACACCTCAAGAACCCATAGTCTCCTCTGCCCAAGAGAAAAAATATCCCTCAAGCAGTACAAATGCAGTGCCAAATTCACAATTGACAAATTCACAATTGACCACATTTTACTGATTTTAGGGAGATAGGACATTTGAATGATGGTAACTATTAGTTTCACCATTAACCAATCTGAAAACACTACAAGGCACAAAATACCTTCGCAAACGACGAGGATCCTGTCGAAACCCAGGAGGTAAAGCAATCATCGGGGCTGCCCCACTCATTGCAGGCCCAGACCTCCCATTTCTACCGCCTTCAAAAGGAGTAGGGCCTCCTTGTTCTCGCATCATTCGCATTGCAACTTCAGGAGGCGCAGGAACAAAAGGCCCAAGAGGACTGCAATTGCAGTGAAAATGAAGAAAAAAAAAATAATCAAGAAAACGAAAGTGATATGCTAGTCATGGCTAAGACCTAGTTTTGCAAATTTAACTAGTCATGGGAAGAATCATTTTCAGTTACCCAGCACCAGGAACAGGCATCAATACTGGTGGAGGAATATCTGAAGAGAAAGAAGCAACTGGAATCCCTTGTCCACCAAAAGTATCAAACATTTCTTCATCAGGATTTCCCCCACTGACGCCATCATTATTGGACTGAAAATCCCCAGATTGTGGATTGTCAGACATATCAAACCTTTCACCACCATTAGCACGTCCATCACGATCTCTATGGTTCCCTCTGTCGTCCTTCAGTCGGCCATCTAGCCCAGGTCGGCGCCTCAGTGGCTTCTCTTTCTGCATAGAATCCACATGCTGTTAAAATCACCACTGACTGAAAGTTTTAGTAAAAGGAATGTGAATTACTATATGAGATCAAATTGTTCTCATATTCAATTAAATTATAAAGATAAGACTATGCTAGCTCCTTCAGGACAATGTGTACAAAAAAAAAAAGATAAAACAGCATTGAAGCGAAGATGACAAAAAATGGAATTAGCCTCATAACATGAGTGACAACAAGAAAAATCTAGCTGGTGCGAATTCATCACAGCAATGAAGATGTCAGAGACCCAAAACTACTCGGTTTAGACTGATTATGTTAAACATCATTAACTGCCATCACATGTGAAGGCAACGTTTAGGGTTAAAACATACATTCACCCCATCAACAATTTTCTTACAGGCAAGACGTACGAGTATTTTCGCATCCATTCACACATTCTTATAACACAAGGAAAATCAAACAGAATAGTTCACCGTTGATAAAACTTTCTCAATGATTTTAAAATACTACCCTCGGTCCCAAAAGAAAAATGTAACTACTTTCGTTTTAGTTTGTTTCAAAAAGAACACCATTTTACTAAGGGTGCGTCCGGTATTTTATTTTTTTTAAACCGTGGGTGCGTTCGGTATTAAGGAAAATATTTTCTTGAAAAATATTTGGTTTCTTGTATTCAGTACAACAACATACCCAGTGTAATCCCACAAGTGGGGTCCGGGGAGGGTAGGATGTACGTAGACCTTACCTTTACCTTTGCATAGTAGACAGGTTTTGTCGATAGACCCTTAGCTCGAAAGAAACGCACAGGAAAGCAAGAAAAAAGAGACAACAAAATAGCAATGTAAAGAAACGGAGGACTTCATTCAGTGACCCCGTGATCGCCCTCTGAACAATCAGAATAAGATAAAGCTTGAATCAAAACAAAGTGTAGCCACATATATTAATACATAGGGGAGAAAAAGAAACTAAGCGACACCTAAATCAAACAACCAAAAGTACGACAACACTTGACTACTTACTAACCTTCTACCCTAATTCTAGACCTACATGCCTTCCTGTCTAAGTTCACGTCCTCGGTCAGCTGAAGTTTTTCCAAGTCATGTCTAATCACCTCCCCTAGTTCTTCTTTGGTTTACCTCTACCTCTACCAACTCCTATTACAACCAACCTCTCCCACCTCCTCATTAGCGCATCTTCATACCTCCTCTTCACATGTTTAAACCATCACAGTTTCACTTCCCTCATCTTGTCCATTACGGAGGCCACTCTGACTTTGTCCTGAATAACTTCATTCTTGATCATATCTCTCCTAGTATGCCCCCACACATCCATCTAAGCACCCTCATCCACTACTTTGATTTTTTGAACATGACCATTCTTGACTAGCTAGCACTCTACCCCACACATCCATCCAAGCATCCTCATCTCCACTACCTTCATTTTTTGAACGTGAGCATTCTTGACTAGCTAGCACTCTACCCCATACAATAGTGTTAGTCTAACGACCACTCCATAGAACTTACCCCTAAGCCTTGGCGACACATTCTGATTGCACAGTACCCCAGAGGCCTTCGTTTCATCCACCCCACTCCAATACGGTGTGTCACATCATCATTAATCACCACGTCTCCTTAAATTATGAACCCAAGTAGAATTTCTCTCTTGGGTATGACTGGTGCAACGATCTTTACTTTCATGTTCGCCTCATGTGTCATGTCAATGAACTTGCACTCCATGTAAGTGTCTTAATCCTGCTTAACCTAAAACTTTTTGACTCTATGACCTCTCCAAACTTCCAACCTATCATTAACTCCATCGCGTGTCTCGTCAACCAATATTATGTCATCTACGATAACATCCACCACGGCGCCTCACCTTGGATACGTCGTGTCAATTCGTCCATCACTAAGGCAAAAAGAAATGGGCTAAGAGTTGATCTCTGGTGCAATGCTATCCAATCGGTAAGTGTTTTGAGTCACCTCCCACCATCCTAACCCTAATATAAGCCACAGATACACCTCTAGACTCCAAACATCTCCAAAGGACCTCCCTAGAGACTTTATCATATGCCTCCTAAAAGAACTTGTATAAAATCTAAAACAATATGGGAGGTAGGGGTGAGGAAGGGGTAAAGATAAAAAGTGTTAGAGGGAGCGGACAATGAGGAGTGCCACTTATGGTACTTGTTTTTCCTACCTCCATTAGGGAAGTCATTTTTCTCATTTTAAAGGGACTTGTTTTCCTAGAGAAACTATTTTTCAAAAATTTTAACCAACCGAACAAGGAAAAATTGGAAAAAATTTTGAGGATTAATATTTTCCACCATACCAAACACACTATATTTAGAAGCTATTTAGCCTGAACTTTCTAATTTACACTCGAGGACAAGCATTTATATCCATAAATATGTGATGGCACGTTTAAGACCACAAACTTCAAAAGTCTTTTAGCCACACATATGTTATGCACATCTACATAAGTTTCACAAGTTCTCCTTTTTTTCCTTAAAACTCTGCACCTAGTCAAACTACATAATTGTTGTTGCTTGAGCAAGAGTTTCTAGAGAACTTAGAATTGCAATAAAGTTGTTAACTCAGAAAGACCAGAAAGACCATGCAGAGTCGGGAAATTCTAACTCTTAACATGCTCCTTCAACTTCCTTTTCATTTGGTAGCAAGTCATACAAATTGAAATGGAGTGAGAATGAGGTACTAGCACACTCGTCCAAACCACCATGGCGATCAATACATTCTTAAAGACCGAAAAAAGCATTGTTTCTAGCTTCGACAAGGATAAATGGCCCGATGACATTCCCTTCTCCGCTTAAATACTAGATGTGGTTCAACTCATGAGATGTGCCAAACACACATTTCGTGTACTACCTTTACCATGGAATCAAAGCCCAGGGACAATAACAAGTACATGTTTCTAACATGCTTGATACACTGAATTAGAACTTCAACTTCAGTTCCATGCTCCTTTCCGCCACAAGGTTACTAGAGATACAACTTACAGAACGTGTTAAATTTACTAGTTTTCCAACCTACCAATTCTATAACTAGTTTCTAGAAGAGGAAATCAACTGCAACTTACAATATTCGCAATATCACAATGTCTATCATGTAGAAAAGATGCTAGAATCATAAACTACGCCTAAATAGGTCACGGGTTCCAGTCTAAAGTTCTTTATCGTTTTTGACAAATTCAAAGGGGTTGTTTCGCTACTCATGTAATTGAAAAGGCCAAATACCTAGAGCCCATTAAACTTGAGGGGTTTGGTAAGACAACCACTCTTAGTTAGTACACTTGAACTTGGCAAAGTCTCTCATAAACATCTCAAGGTTACATGAAAAATTGCATGTTTTACAGGCACAAGTGAGCGCTTGATGGCTTAAATTATGATTTTTTTTCCTTTTCTTTTACTCAATTTTTTTATATATACGGTTGATGTTTCTCATAATTTCTGCTTACTCCTTCACTGATATCTTCAAATTCTTCTCATTCACTATGAGCTTAATGTTCTCTGTAACTATAAAAACCATTTTTCCCGTACTTGGGTTACTAATATTTCACCAAAAACATAATTTTACAAATGAAAAACCAAAAAAATAGGATTATACAAATAGATCTTTTCAATGAGCACACTGTAAGGGGTTGTTTGGTAGAGTGCATTAAAAAAAATAATGCATGCATTAGCTTTGTGTATTACTAGTACCTTGTTTGGTATACTTTTTCAACCTATGTATAAGTTAACTAATGCTTGCACTAGTTATACACTCTATTTGGTATTAAGTTGTGTATAACTAATGCCTCAAAATCCATCGTATTAGTAGTGCGATGGGTTCTAATGCATGCATTAGCATGGTTAAAGGAACAATTGCTCCTCAAAACTTTTTCCACATCCTTTCCACTATATTTGTAGAGGGTGTTTGTAAACAAATACTTTATTAAAAAAATTATGCAATGCATGTTATTTTTAATACACCACACTAAACACTGCATAAGAAACATTTCAGCATAACTAATGCAAGCATTACTAATACACCATATTTTGCACCATTCTTATACACCCTACCAAACGACCCCTAAAAATCAAGCATTATACCCACCAAATGGATATTCTAAATACCAAATCTTGGACAAAAGAAATGGGGAAGAAGTTTGAGGGTGGTGTCCAATTCACTGAAATTAATGGGAGGGCTGATTTATTTTTTGGGGGAGAAGATGGAAAAGTGAGGGGAGTGAGGGGAAAGGAACAGAGTAAATTAGTGGCTGCAAGTTTTTCTTTTCCCTTTTCCTTTCTTCAACTGTTTCTTCTTTTTCCTTATTATATTTCTTCTACTTATTTTTTAGTTTTTCAATATATATTTTAGTAATATTTGTTAATTTCTTTTTGAATTTACATCATACAATGACTGGATCAATTAACATATCACAAGCAAGAATATTTCACACACTTTGACCTTATATATACAGGTGTTTAAAAGATAAATCAGTATCAAATTCAATTGTCTATCTGGTAACTAAGTTTGAGTGGCTATCCTGCAAAACATGTCAAGTTTAAGAGGCTATCTAGGTATTTGGCCTATTGAAAATAATCATGCTATCAAATTACAAGTTTAGTAATCAATTACTGGTTACCATATTTGATTTCTCCAATAATAATAAACTAATAATAGCCTATGCAAGTACCTTCTTAAGAGCAACAACAACAACATACCCAGTGTATTCCCACAAAGTGGGGTTACCTTCATAAGAGCACGTAAATGAAAACAATGCCTTGCGTTATTATCGGAAATTTAATCACCTCTTGCTGTCACTCAATTTTTTTCTTCTAGTTATGTTTTATGGTTAAAAAAAATTCAAATCATAAGAATGTCTTGAAAGTTTGGTGTCGTGTTTAAATGCAACATCATTACTCTTTTTCTAATAACCAAGAAATCTCCAAGGCCATTGGCGCAAAGGTTAGAAACTAGACGTTAGAAACTAGATGAATAATGATTCCTCCCCTCTACACTAACTATTCATGTACCTTGTGATTTATTTTACCTTGTTTTTAAAGTTATTTTTCTTTTTGTTGTTTATCTGAGCTACTTAAAAATCTCGATAATGAGTCATCCTATTAAGCTCTTTATTATATTACATTAATTATTTTATTTAATAAAATGACAGACAATCAAACAACCCACAACACCTCAATCCCAAACTGGTTGGAATCTGTTATATAAATCCTCTATATTATTTCCTCTATTTGGAACAAACGTATTACTAGTTACTAGAAATAAATATGTATCAAATTTAAATAAATAGATGTTAAGGTTATTATGGGATTACACTGGGTATGTTATTGTTGTTGTAGATGCTTAGGTTATTACCACTATCATTTTTAATACCATTAACCAAACATCTAACAGCACTACAAACAACTAGCAGTCATTATTCACGTACCGAAATCCTCTATTACAGTGCATGTATATTTTTTCTGGAAGACCATCGACCACAAAATTAATGACAAAACCTTCCAGCTTGTTTTTCTAGGTTCTTCAACATGAAGATTAAAGAAGAAGAAAAACAGCAAAGTTCACAAGTCATAATAGCTGGATACTACAGCATTACTTATTCACCAATAGAAAAAGTACGAGAAGAGGCTTGGAGTAGAGAATTAAAGAGGTTCAAACATTTGTAGCGTAGTAAGAAACCCAAAGAATGTTATTTAACAAAGAAGGAGAAATGGATAGTTTACCAGCATAGATGGCAGCATTACAGGAGTCGCACCAGGAGCATTTACATCACTGAAATCATTTAAAGCCTTTAGCCTTGATACTAAAAGTAAGGAAGGTGGAAAACAATATCTTACTGTGTACTGCACTTACTTCATATAGTTCTGGAAGTATAAATCTTCACGCACTTTAGTAGTAAGATCCACCGCTAGATCAGGGTGTTTCAACTTTAAATGTTTATGGACGAATTCAGCAGCGTGGAAGAGCTTTGTACAACCCTTGGCTCCACAACCATACTTCCAGCCATACTTCTCATCCCTAATCTTACGGACATAGGGATCTAAGCCTTCGGCAGCAGCAGCATCAATTTTTTCCTTTGCAGCCATTACCTCCAAAGGATCCTGCCCCTTCAGCCTGTCTTGCCAATGTGAGTCTAGTTTTGTTTCCCACTCTGCTCCATTGCTTGTTGCATCAGAAGCCTTGCCATCCACTCTCACATGCCGAAGACCCTTAGCTTCATTTGTCTCAGTCACGCCATAATAATCCACCCCATGAATGCGCCACAGATAGGTTAGAAGTGTATCAAGTAGCTCAGTTCCCTCAAGACCTTTAACTGAAGTTAAGCCCCTTATGATAATAACTGGGCCAGAGGAACCATGAGACTTATCTCTGCTTCCCCTATCATTATCAAACCGAGATAATATGTTATCCTCTATTCCCTTCTCCGAATCAAGCTTCCTCACAAGTGCTTGTGCTTGTTCAACATCAATCTGGATTCTTCTGGGATCAGAACTCACTTGGTGGGCCTTCGGAGCGGCTGAAAATAAGTCACTTTCTTTAGTGTGTCCCCTCCCATGCCGCCTCCTTTTGCCACTTTCATCTGCGTCCTCATCGGAATTTGGCTCACTCGACTGTCCTGATTTGTTTGTAGAAGCAGGTGTAACACCAGGGCCGCTATTTTATGCAAATATTTATCACTTCAGCCAGCAGTACATTACTTCATCTTGCACATTCTATATAATAAGGACAAACAGATCTTACATGTCTAAAGTTCCACTCTGCAAATCAAGTAAGAAATCCTTTGCCAATTTCCTTGCAAGCTCATTCCTCCTACAGGACATTAAGACAGAAATGAAACAGTTTAACCAAAATCACACACAACTGGAACGGGTAAAAGGTATAAAAGCAGTTAGTCCAAGTAACAAACAAAAGCATCTCCAAAGCTCTCCCTACAAAAAATCCGTGCAATGGTATCAACGTGTACCTTTCAATAACAGAAATTAAGTTTGTCGGATGGTATTTGTCTTTAAACCTGCATATACAAAAACTTCTATTAGAGAGCTCAAACAAATAGAGATAGCAGGGGAAGCTAGGTGAGATGGAAATGTACCATTCTTCATCTTTATGCGCATTAAAATAAGATCTTTTTTGTGCTTCTATGTACCCAGACTTGTATTCTTGGTACCTGCATATAAGGAGAATTAGCTTTACAGCGACACATTTACATAGATAAGAGAGAAAATGTACTCGAAACAAAAAAACTGGAAATACAGAGGCCAACAAAATTAAGCTTAAATTGAAACATCCAAAGAACAAGATAGCAGCTTCATAATAAAAGAACAAGATACCATCTCGCTCCCTTTCTAACCTGCGCTCAGCTTCAGCTGGCAAGATATCATCTTCAAGCTCCTGAATAAATTGCTTATAAGACTTCAATCCCTCTCTGCAACATGTTCAAAAGAGTGCATCAATAACTCAAACCAAATGAAAACCCCATCTCTAAGTTTTTAAGAAAGACTGATGGAACAATATAAGTCCTAAGTCATTTTCATATAATAATTCAGCTTAAAGCAAATCACACAAAATTCGTCTGAAGTCTCATACTCATGCATAAAGATGCTATTTGGACGGATGGAGAAGGAAAAGGAAGCGCATGAGAGCTAATCATCCGGGATTTAATGAGAGAGAGGATCACATCACAAACTTCATTTTGCTGAAAAATGACATGCCTCTGAAAAAAGTTCTTTCTTGTAAGGGAAAAGGAGGGGAGAGAGGTAAGTAGGCTTTTGTTGAAGTTGTACCAAACATTCTTACTATTTTACTTTTCTTTGCCATCCAAGCAAACCTGCAAAAATAAGAATCTTTTCTTTTTCGTTCACCTCAAGCCACTTTTCTCGAAAAAGACAATTTTCTTGTTACATTCTTGATGCCCAAATAAAAACCAGAAGCAAGGAATTCAATCATCATAATGCTACATGACAAAGATAACATGGGAGCAATCACTTCCACTCGAGCAATAGCATTCTCCATGCAGCTGAGCTTGTTACTTGTGCAAACTACACCTACTATAGGAAAGTATAGAACTTAATTAACTAGATGGGAGTCTATGGGGAAAGAAGGTTGCTCTTTTACAATCACAGAAGTTGCAAGGAGCTAAAAATGCACAAGCGAGACCATTGGAAGAGAAGTGATTTATGACACAAACTTGTACCTTTGATTGCTCCCTGCTCCAAAATTATCTGCAAATCCTCCTCGGCCAGGGCCCCAGTCTAGCAAAAAATAAATATGGGTCAAAAGTTCAGCACTAGAAACGCCAAACGCCACACGAATCTTGGAAAAAATAATTTGACCATGAATTATAGTACTAGACTGAAAAGTAAGAATGGAAAACTGAAGTCAAATCAGTCAGACTGCACCCAACAGAGTATCAAAAAGGTTCAGATTTTGTGAAACTCAAAAAGGTTCAGACTTTTTGAAACTCAAAAAGGTTCAGATATAAACATTTCTTCTCCCTCAGGTTTGTTGGAGACATTAGTGGATTATAAAGGAACCCTCTAAGACAACAAAATAAAGGGCAAGACATAACTTGTTTGACTTACCAAAATTTGCTAATTAAGAATCCTATATAGCAATTAGCAATGAATATATATGCAGCACTCTAAAAATACATAGTACTCAAAATAATAGTTAAACATTAAATAGCAGAAATACACACGTTTAACATGCCCACTGAAAGCCAATACTCCAAGAGAGTAAAATATTAATGAAACTGACCACCTCGATAGCCACCTGACGCGCGGCCTGCAAATCGTCCATGATGTCTCTCATCAGGATAACCAGGTCTACCTCCCATCTCACGCTCATACCCGCCTTGACGATCATAACCATATCTACAATATCAACAAGGTTTTCGAAAGCACCATAATAAGAACACTTGCAAGATAATTTGACAACAGAAAAGATCAAATATGTAATGCGGGAAAGTTCATAAGTTCCTCACGTATGAAGATTTAGAATTAGGCTAAAGGATGAATCAGAAAGAGCATGAACAAAAAAAAAAATACTATGAATATTGCTGCTTCGGAAAACTAGACAAGGGTCAAAATAAAGATGAAACAAACACAAGCAGGTCCGCAGGAATCATTAGTTTCCTCTTTTATATTTTTTCTTATTTTAACAAATAAACGATTGATCAAGCTTTTATCTGTTCCTGATTTCTTTGTGTTATACTTTAGTGAGGACTCTTCCATTTGGCAAAATTGACAAGGCAGTATTTGCCATGTGCAACTCAGAAGGTCAATAAAACTATACAAGATTAGGAAATAAAAAGCTTGATGGACATGTTAGCCAGAATAGATAGGTTCAACATTGATGAGGACCTACCTCCTAAGAGTTCAGTAAACAAGAACATTTTCATAGAGAAAGAATGCAACAAGCAGATGTGTACTTAACCAGGGTTAGTCACCTCTGCCCAAGGAAGTAAATATGGAAAATTAAATTGCACACGAAGGTTATATGCTTCAATTGGATTGCTCCAAATGGAATATGTTTAACACAAGACAACCTCACAGAAGAAGCTTCCAGTTGGCCAACTGCCTGGAGAGTGTCAGACAATTATTCCTACATTGTCCAGTGGCCACTGCCGGTCGAATATTTTTACTGTATTTTTTGTTTGAATTGGGTATGCCAAGTCATATGAGTGAGGCATATACAAGTTGGAGTTTATGGAGAGCTGATAAGGCCATCAAGAAAATCTAGTTGATAATTACTGCAGTTATTTTTCGGTGTTCTTAGAATGGAAGAAACCGAAGATGTTTTCATGAAATCTCAACTCCAAATAACTCTCTCAAGGTTAAATGTTGCTTAACCCTTTTTTGGGGATTAAGTTAACACCCGAAACTAGCACTTACCAGTTTTTGGACTATGTAAGCTCCCTAGCTATAGATTGACACGTGGTAAAGGGGGCTAACAAATTCCTTTTTATGTACTTTTTTACTTCTATTTTTGTAACTATGCATCTTCTTGATGGCTTTTCTAATGAAATACCATTACTTCATCAAAAAAAAAAAAATTATCATACGAGAGATGCAAGAACTCAAAACAAAAGAGTCGGTTAAAAAACGATAAATAACAGTTCCTCGATTTCATATTTGAGTTCCTCAACATATCAGGAAACTTGCACCAACACATCAAAGGCTGCTGATAGATCCAACATACTCCCTAATCTCTAATCTAATGTGGAGAAGCCTAAGAAAGTGAAAGGTTTAAGCTTCAGAACAAAAGCTGGTTTACATCAGAACAAGTAGAATGCTGTTACCATTTAACCTAGGAAAAGGTTATAAAGCGATTCCAAGATTGTTCTGCCACCGGTGTGTATTCAGCAAATGATATGCATAGTTCCCAGATTCTACAGAGGTGAAATAACAGCTTGGTAGGTTTCCATTTTCCTTATCAGGTGGTCTGAGTGAGGATTCCTAAGCTGTAACATCAAGCCGCTTTCTTGAAAGCTGCAGAGACCCAAACATTCTTTATCCGATTTCCTTTTGCTCCTCCTTAATAATAATAAACTGGAGGATTCGCCTACCATCCATAAAATCCTTTTGTTCCCCACAATTGATCTGTCATCACTGATCTTGGGCTCATAGGGTTTCCGAAGCAATTTGAGTATTGCTTATGTATTCTAAAGCTTAGATTCGAGTTAGCACTACAAATTACTTAACACAGGTGCTCTTATTGCTCGCCAGAGAAAGCAGCAGCATTTTTTTCTACTGACACATCTCTTGTTAGATGACGACGTGTTAAATGCAAGTAAGAGTTTTTATTTGATAACCATGGTGTCAGGACCAGCTTTCGCACCTCGACTAATTCCATGGGATACTTTCCACCTAAAGTACTAAGAACTCCTAAAAATTTCAAGAATTCCATCATCCCAAAGGCATGGATGGTACTCCTTCATGCATTTATGCAGATAATTAGGTCATCCTAAATACTTTTAAAGCTGTATCAGGACTCCATGTTAACTGGTGAAAAGCAGCTTGTTTCCAGTTAATACAATCCAGAATAGGCAGGTTTTGGCTACCATTCTTGGATGCCAACAGAAAGTCTCCCCACAGTCAGTGTTATCAAAAGCGAAAAGCGCAAAAAAACTCTAAGATCTGTTGGGGCTTAAAGCGCAAAGCACAAATAAAAGTGTGGGCTTCAATGAAAAAGGCGCAAAGGGAAAAAAATACAAATATTTATGTTTAGTCCAATACTAAGGCCTCGTTTGGCCATGAAAACCAAATACAAATTGGAGTTGAAGTTGGAGTTGTGTTTGGCCGTAAATATAAATTGGAGTTGTTTTTGAATTTTTGTGAGAGAAGTAGGAGTGAAAAAAGTGAAAACAAGCTTTACTTGTTTTTCAAATTCCGAAATTCAAGTTGAATTCCGGAATTTTCCAAAATTTTATGGCCAAACACCTTTTCCGGAATTCAACTCAGGAAAAAAGCAAATATTTTTCATGGCCAAACTCGCACTAATAATTATAAGCATGAATGACAAATATATGAACAAAGAAATTGAAAAACAATTACGATAAAGTGAAATCAATTGTTTAGTGTCGCCTCTTCAGAAGAGACTCATTGGCAAGGAAAAGTATGCCTTAGAAACTTGAGGACGACAATGAAGTGCACATAAAGCGAGGCGACACGCTCAACACGTTTTGAGCCTCGCTTCAGGGCTTAAGCGTGCCTTTGATTACACTGTCCACAATGTACTTGGACATGCCTTGAGGGGCAAAAAAAAAAGGCAGATTCTACTCGGCACGGTGTAGTAGTAGATTCGCTAACTGGAAGAGATAATACCTCCCTCTTCTTCTTCTTCTTTTTTTTTTTTTTTTTTTTGTGTGTGTGTGTGTGTTTGGTTTTGTGTGGGGGGGTGGGGGGGTGGGGGGGGGGGCACATCCTTGGATGCTTGATTAGTTGATCCAAGAGTATGGACAACCCATCTCCAATGATTTTTCCTCATTTTATTCATTTTATGCGCTACTTGTGCTTTCTGCCGGAAATGGTCATTCTTAATTTCTGTATAATATTGTATGACCACATCCAACATTCTTAATTTCTGTTTAACATTGTATGACCACATCCATCTAAACATCTACATTTTTATAGCACTCGTTTTGTGGATGATATATTGCGCCTTAGAAGCTCTACAACCATTCCATTGGTTAAGTTTGTCAATCACTTTTCAAGAAGTAAACCGTGTTTACCACCAAATTTCGTAAGCCAAGGGATCACCGTGGGTGAGAACCTAATAAAAACGCAAAGTTCTAATTTCACTAAACTAACCTTCCATTGCCTCCACTCCATAATGATATCATCATTTAGTTATTGCTATTTCTCTTATCGATAATCCAATAGTCAATCATAAAGATTCATTTACTGCTAATATAATACACCAAAAATCCCAGCTAAATACAAGAAAAGCTATGTTGCTCGGACTCTCCTAACATGCACCTGTATCGGATCCTCCAAAAACTCACTACTTTTAGATGATCCAACAAACACCAACATTTTTGAAGAGTCCAAGCAACACAGAGAAAAAAAAGTTACAGTTTTTACATACTTGGTGTTTATCCAGCGACCAAAATACAAACTATCAAATCTAATTGCACATTGGCATTTGAGAACAAGAAATGGTTGTTTGCCATCTAAGGAAGTACAAATAAATAATGAACATGAGATTCTTGATCATATGCAGAAGTGAGACAAAGTTGGTAACAACAGGAGGAGGCAGCCCATGAACAAATGTGGCAGGACTTATGACATTCTCAATTGTAATAAAAATAACTATGTTATGCGAATACACAAATATTAGAGTCCAACCATGAACTTTTTGGAAAATTAAGAGACCTATTGCTCAAATTGAAGCAGGTTCTTAGCAATACTGATAAGTGACTTATGTTAGCAGTATCATTTTTCTTTTGATGTTTGGTGTACAAAACTCAGTGGTAGGTGCTAGACTGCTAGCACTTAGCAGTATTAATATCTCTATCATCCAATTTCACGTTTACATAACACATACATAATGTTAGCACCTTAACGGCGCACAATCAGAAATGAATCTGTCTTTAACATGTATTTGACCTTGAACTAAACAAAAGGTCAGTCGTTCGTCAAACAAAGTGCACATTACTGAGTATTTGAATGAAACAGATCAGAGAGCGGAATGGATGTAGAGGATCGTTATAACCAACTTATCTACTTCGTAATTAAGGTGTAGTCGACGTTGTTGTTTGAACTACAGAAATGTTAACATTATATGACGGACCAAAACTGGAACTTCACAGAAGCTACTCTTTTCAGCTTAACATCTCTCTTCTAATAATACTAAACCCTCAAAAGCACAACCTTTGGTAACCTTTGTCAGCACCAAAACATTTTCATGCAATTTCTTACTGGAAATGTGCAGTTCCCTGGAATGTATACTGTATCCCTCCAAATCCCAGCTGAAATATACTAATCTAACACACTGATAAACTAACAAGTGCTATGTTTCACATTAATTTAAGTAAGTTCCTACTACTTCCTTTCGTAAAGCCAAAAAACTGTTATTTTTCAGGTTGAAACAAGATGAATCATGATTCTGCGCCTATACCATTCTCCACTTATTTATTTATGTAATCCTACTGCTCAGCTACAACACCAACATACCCAGTTTAATCCCACAAGTGGGTCTAGGAGAGGGTAGAGTGTAATCAGACCTTACCTCTACCTCGTAGAGATAGAGAAGCTACAACAATAAAATACGAGACGTATATTGTTGTTGTAGCTACTTAAATGGGGCCATCCATAAAAATTCCTACTAGTTGACTAATCAAACTAATTATGGAAGTTTTTTTATAACCGTGATGTCCGGTCCAGTTTTGCCGCCTCCCACCACCAGATACCAGCTAATACCAAGCAACTCTATACACCTCAGCTAATTATTGAAGGTTTATAAGAGGATTTACAAGCAAATGCAGAGAAAATGAAAAAAAGAGAAAGCTTTATGATTTACCTTCGATTACCGTGCCCGAAACCACCTCTAGGGCTTCCCCGGCGGTCATCATAGTCATCTCTACGCGAGCGTTTATACGGTGGAAATGGAGGCGAACGACGATGAGGAGGAGAATATCCACCACCACCACGGCGGTCTCGATGATACGGAGGTAAAGGAGGAGGAGGACTATGACTAGGCCGTCCACGCTTGTTGTACTCACGGTCTCGAACATGCGGAGGAGGAGGAGGAGGAGGAGAGCGATTACGATCGTAGTAATCCCCACGACCACCACGCCGATCAAAATCCCTGTCATCTCTCCGTTCCCGTGAATCTCTTTCACGGCCGCCGCGTCTCGGCGGCGGAGGTGGTGGTGGTGGAGAAGATGCTGGTGGTGGCTCTTCGACGGACTTGGTTGGATTTTCTTTGCTTCGTTCACGGTCACGACGGCGTTCTAAGCCGTCCGCCGGAACGTCCATTACTTCAGCCATAGACGGCGGTGACGCGGCGGCGGAGGGGAGGAGAGAAACCCTAGCTCAGAGTGAGAGTACTGTATTTGTAGATGTGGAAATTAGGAGTGAGAAATGGGGAATTGGAGATTGACAAGGGGTGGAAAGTTAATTTTGGATTTTGGTGTTTTAAGGGGATAGAAGGTTTTCGTTTACACCCCAAAAGTATTCTTTAATTACTTAACTTCCCACATGAAAATGAACTTTTGACTTTTAACCCCCTTGTTTCCCTATTATGACATCAACAAAAAAACTTATGGCTCGTTTTGTTGGAAACAAGTTATCCCAAAATAATTATTCTCGATTTTATTCAATCATAAAATTAATTTTGGGATTAATTACTTTTTATTCGTTGTACCAAATGAGCCTTTAGTGTATTTCCATGAGTGGGAGTTTGGCGATGAAGATGAGTTCGATTTTTGTAGTTAAAATATATATATAGTCCTTTAAAGTTGTTAGCTTTTACAATTTAAACAGATTTTTTTATTGAACACTCAAACTATAGTTAAAATGTGTATATTAAACACATAAAACTCAATCCCCAACAAAGCTAGGTGTGTGGAGCTCAAACACGATGACGTGAAAGTGTAACCAATGGAAAAAAAGTTACATCAAGACTAGTATTTGAGGGTATTTGGATTAGCTTTTTTTAATTGACTTATAAGCTAAAATCTAAAAGCCAAAAATTTGAAGCAACTAACTTGGGAAAGTTGGCCAAAAGGCTACTTTGCCAAACTCTTTTAGACATTTAGACACTTAGAGCCTGTTTGGCCATGAGAATTTTTCACCTTTTTCCAAAAAATTATTTCACTTTATTGAAAAAAGTGAAAATTGTGGGTGTTTGTCCATAAGAATTTTTTTACTTTCGTAAAAATTATTTTTGGAAAAGTGTTTTCACTTTTTTCACTCATATTTCTATCACAAAAAATTAAAAAAAACTCTAATTTATTTTCATGGTCAAACAAAACTCCAACTCCAAAATATTTTAGTTTTCATGGCAAAAAGCCTACTTAGTTTGAAACTTTAGCCAAATGCCCACATTAATGACATCATCTTTCTAACTCTCAAATTCCTTCATTTCTAGCCCCAAACATTTAAATAATATCATTAAGTCCCTTACCCTACATCAACCCCAATGTTTTATAAAATGCAAAATACACCCTACCGAGCTCACATTCCAGTCATCACCTAAATAATACTCAATCCAATCATCACCTAATAATACCCTAACTATTTTGTTAAAAAAAATTGCAGCCTCCATCGTTGTTCTTCCGCAACTTCTTCCACCAAAAGACCCCGCTTCTTCCACTAAAATCCTCGCATTTTGAAGTTAAAATTACAGATTTTTCCAGCCAAAATTAATAGTTTCATCGTTAAAACACCATTGTTACCCCCAAGCTTTTTAGATTTTCGGCAATAGATCTTGAATTAAGTTTTAAAAGCTTTCATTTTTTCAGCTCCTTTACCTACACTAGAGGGTGGTTTCGTACTGCTAAACTTCTACATTATCTCAGGCTCCATTGAAGTAGGTCCTATCATCACTGGTAATTTCAGTGTCGTTTTTCTCCTTCGTCTGGGTGTTACAGGCATCTATCAATAATAAACCGCAATAGAGCATAATCTTAGTTGAGGCATAAATTAGTTTGAGTTTATTATGTCGATTGCAGAATATATTGTGGTAGGTGGTGAATTCATGGATGAGTGGGAGGAGACTCCAAAATGTTGAATTTGAAAATCTTTAAAAAAGGGGACACTTCCCATTGCCCTACGCTGCAATGGTACATATAACGATATGGTTGCGAGTGTTATGAATGGCGGGGAGTTAACGTGTGATCCTAGCAACATCATCATTAGTTATGTGATGAATGGAAGGGGGAAAATACACTCATCCTTCATAAAGAATGACAGACATGTAAAATTCTACATGCTTGATGTTGTCGTTGATGGTTCGAGGCCTATTTTAAGGATAAATGTTGTTGAGAGGCCTCAGGGCGAATCTTCAACATCAACCCAACCACACCGTCTTTGATGAAACTGGTTTTACAAGCAACATTTGAAGTTGTTATTGAATTATGCTTCCGTTAAGAAGTATTTTATTTTAATAAAATTAAGAATTGTAAATTTTATTCTAAACTTTCATTTTATAAATTTTAATTGCAGTAATGTTAAATTTGAGCTGAGATTTGAAAATAGTGACTTCTTAAAACTTATTTTTCCCTATTTCAAAATTTGAAAATAGTTAATTAGATTACAGTTTTCTATTTTATAGTTAATTAGATTCTACGATAGTCGTTCTTTTAGTCTACATTGAACGTAAATACTCATGGAGATTGAGTTGATAAAATTTTAAAAAAATTGAATTTTTATTTGAGTTTGAAATGTGTTAATGCTAACAGTAGTCGACGAATAATGTCTAATCGACTTTATTTATGCATAGTGGATAATCAACCGACGAATTTTCTAAGGCAAATTATGTAATGTTTTAATCATTCCAATTATGAAAAGTTTCATACTGAACGACTGTTGAGTGCATCGATGTTAGTTTATTGGAACTCATTATAGGTTAGACTGTTGAGTGCATCGATGTTAATTTATTTGAACTCGTTTTAGGCTAAGAAACTCAATCGACTGGAAACTCTTTGATTAACGACCTTTCACATCATCCTGATTAGTATATAAGAACAGGCACTCTATCTATTTCACTACACATATATCTTCTTCTTCTTCTTCAAATATTCAAATGGCAAGATATTTTCGTGTCAAATCAAGGAGACATCGTCAATCCTGCAACAACTGCGATCTACAAGTCCTCCACAACGATTTCAGTCGTTTGTTTCAGCGACTGGGGGAGAATCGGTCCCTGCTCTGCCAGGATGTTCGGCGCATGACCCCGTTGTCTACAAGCACTGATGGAGAGGCTTCGCGTCTCTCTTGATGGGATTCTCACCCCTCACCCCACCTAGCCCGTAGATATTTGGGTGTTTTTAGTTCATTGCCAGTTTTTTTTATTGTTGGTTTGTAATTTCCAAATGCAATGAACAAATTATCAATATATAAAATTATCTATTTACGTATATTTCTGTTTTTTTCTATCTTGTTTGATTTCTACATTTGCTAGTGAACAGTGATGAAAGAGTTATTTTAGTCCATCGCCAAATTAAGTGTATCATAGACTATAAATATGTAATAATCAACCAAAAGAACATATGTACAATCACTAGAATATGGCTAAAAACTGATAATATTAAAATAAATAAAATAAAGTAATCATTTTATAGTTATCGTCTACGAATAAGTATATAATTGAATATTCAGTGCGTCTACAATAGACTATGAGAATATATAGAGAATCACAAGAAAATATCTAAATAAATAAATTAGTCATTTTACAGACCATGTATATGAACGAGTATATACTAGATTTTGCAGTCAGTCTCTAATCGACCTGACGAACTTATGGGAATCACTAGAATATCACTAAAAATTGATAAATTTAAATAAATAAAATTAAAGAAATCATTTTATAGTCGTCGTCTATGAATGAATAGATAATCGACTATTCATTGTGTCTACAATAGACCATGAGAATATATAGAGAATCACAAGAAAATATAAAATAAAAAAAAGAGCAATAATTAAATAAATAAAATTAAATAAAGAATTAAACGTCATGAAAATATTATAATAGTACCCATTACACCCAATGAAAGTGCACGTAGTTTGATTAAGATGAATTTAAGATGAACAATGGTAATACAAATGACTTTCTCAGAACCATGTTGTGTTTGGACAAACATTGCTTGTCCTTTGATCAACCATTACTCAAACTAAAACTCATTTGATCAAACGAACAAATGTATGTGGACTTTCATATGGTGTAATTAGTAGTACTTCAATGTTTGAAATGTAGTTTACCCTTTATTTATTTATTGTCATTTTAAATTATTTCATAGTTGTCATTTATGAATGAGTATATAATTGACTATTCAGTGCGTTTACAATAAACCATGAGAATATATAGAGAATCACAAGAAAATATTTTTAAAATAAATAAAAATAAATAAAGGGTTAAAGTGACATGAAAATATTATAATCGTACCCATTACACCCAATGAAAGTGCATGAAAGTTGATCAAGATGGATTTAGGACGAACAAAGATAATACACATGACTTTCTTAGAACAATGTTGTTCTTTGAGAAACATTGCTTATCCTTTGATCATTTGATCATCCTAACCGATGTATGTGAACTTTTATATGGTGTAATTAGTAGTACTTCAATGTTTGAAATTTAGTTTATTCCTTTCTTTTATTTTATTTATTTATGTATTGCCATTTTAAATCATTTTATAGTGATTGATAGATTATTCTCATGGTCTATCGTAGATCAATTACATGGCCGATGATATACTCACTGATTGATCTGATTTAGTATTAACCTTTCGTATAAATTCAGCAAACGTTGAAGCTTATGATATATAATCTACCATAGTGGTTTATATCTCTTTGCTATGATAGTCTATTATTCATATTTACGGTGACAAAGTACAAAAAAAAAAGAAGATGAAGGGAATAGACTAAGATTGGTGATGTATGGTCTATTATTAGAGTTTCTGTTTGGAAATATGTACTACGGCATTACTGAGATTGTATGTTTTTTGCTTAAGTCTTCTAAAATCACTTACAGTTGATAACAATCGATCGTATCACTAATTCTTTTTATTGTGTTTCCTTTTAGTCTTTTCTTCATAGTCTATATCACTGATCATCAACTACCTATCAATACTACATTTAGTATATACTCAAACATTCCAAGTAAAAAAATCATATCAAAAATATTCTTTTCAAGTGAAAACTTATATCCAAAAATCATTTCAAAACATTCACCAATTGTCATAACCAAGATATATCCAAACATTCAAAAACTATTCCAAAATCATTCTAAAATATTGGCATAACCAAATTGGTGCCAAATTGTAGATCAAAACATCCAAAAATCAAAACATTTCAAGTTGTTCAAAATATCCAAATCGTGAAAATCTCATTGTCATAATCGACTCGCGGTAAATCTTTCGCGACGGATTCATAAAGTATAATCTCGGTGCCAACTATATTTTGAGAAGCTTCTTCAGAGAAGTCATCAACTGTCTCGGGCTCATTCAGCTCCTCATCTACATCAGCAGCTTCATCAACTGGGACATCAACATTGTCAGCAACTTCATCAATTGGGACATTGAGGCCTCAGTCATCTCCTTATCTTTTCCTCTTTCCTCGTTCAAATTCTCTGCTTTTTTTCTTTCAAATTTTCATTTTGAGCAGCTGCTTTGAGGGTCTTCTCAACTTCAAAATCCTTCTCTGGTTGATGAAGGGGGCTATCCACATGTGCT